>JAVTVJ010000041.1:6165000-7450000 GCA_034509425.1 Eopsaltria australis | reverse complement strand
GACCTTTGCATGGGAGGTGATATAGGGAGGTCTAATGAACTTACCTAATTTAACTATTTCTGCTCTTCGAAAGAGTTATCTACCTTACGCAGTTTAAAAGAAGCAAAAGACAGAAAAAAAACCAAACAGAGCAAAATAGAAGGAATAAAAGCTTCTCTAGGTTTATAATTTCACTTATGTAAAGAGACACTTCATAGATCAGAGTCAACAGAAACACGGGATGCTGCTGTCACTATCAAGATTTTAAATAGCAGGCTTTGCAATAACTATGTAAATTATTAATATGTAAATTTAGAGACAAATTATCTCCTCTGAATCTCAGGGCCTTGCAAGAATCAATGCACAGATTCTTCAGGGAGCAGACTGAGCCTGGGACTCTGCTGCAATTCCCAGGTGAAGGTGCTTGGTGAAACCATCTGGTTCTGGCTTCCCCAAACACCTGCGGAGGCTCCTCCTCAACCACACTGATCTGCAGGGAGGGGAAAGACATCTCTGAAGACCACAGGTCAGGGCTTCCGTGGGGAATTCTTGCCCCTGATTCCCTATCCAGCCTTTTCCAGCAAGCACATGTACTGGCTTGGCAGATGGAGGAGTGTGGGATGAGCTCTCCTTTGCTCATAGATGCACAAATGGGGAAGGAAAAGAATGGAACAGGAAGGACAATGAAAGCATAGACCCTAGAGATGGCAAAAGATGGTGCTGGGGAAAGAATTTGAAGAATAAGAAATAAAACAATTGCAGGTGAGTAGGGAGGCTCACCATTCCTGGGGAAAGAAAGAGGAGATTTGGGAATGATGCAGGAGCCTAATTTTTCTGAGACAGATGGGAGAAGCCTCAGCTGATGATCCCCCACAATCCCTGGGTAGTTCTCCATATCCCATGCTCCTGTGGTCCCTCCCATCAGTGTCTTCCCTGTGCCAGCACATTTTCTCCAACAAACTCAGGTGTTAACTGCACCAACTAAGGAAAATTGTAGGACAGGCAGGGTGGCAAGGCAACAAGGCAGCCTGGATACTGTCATACCTAATGCCACAGTGTCCCCAGCAGCAGGGAGAAGTAATTACAGGAGAAATCCTACACAGCCTCTCCAGCCATGGGATGCATGAACAGGTATCTACAGGTGCCCAGACTGAGCTGCAAAAAGCAGAGCAGAACAGAGAGACAGGAGATGAGGCTCAGGTCCTGCCCTGAGCCATGGGGTGCACACCAGAGGACAGCCCACATCTGAAACTCTTCCCAGACACCATCACCAAAGAGAGGGTCATGTTTCTGATACCAGCTCTCTCAAAAAGAAAGGGCCCTGGCTAAAGTCTCAGGCTGTCAAAACTCCCACAGCTCAGGAATGCTAAACTAGCAAAAGCCAGCTTTACTCTTCAGAAACTGTTTAAGGGTTCCTCCTTTGTACCATGTAGGAGGAACTGCAGACCTGATTTATTTTAGCTGAAAACAAGCCAGCACAGACAACATTTAAAAGTTTTGCTTCCCAGCCCTGATGGCCTGACTGACTGAGGGAAATGAGCCAAGGTGATCTATCACCTGCTGCCAGCCCTGCCAACACAGGCCTGAAAAGAGGAGGTTCATCAATGTTTGGGCACTGAACCTTCTGCCTACAAGGTTGTGAACATAGGTAAAAAAAAAGCTGGTGCCTTTCAGGCTGTTTGGATGAGGCAGAGTGACCACTGCAAAAAGCAGCAGGTAACTGCTTTAACAAATAACCAGCTGCCAGAACTGGTGAGTCTGCCCTGCCACCCCTGCAGCTAAAAGCCACGAGGGTTGTTCTTAAAAACTCATGAGATTGACACCAAATACGTAACATAAATAATGAATGAAAGTCAACTGGTATGAGATCTAAACTCCTCTAACCCCATGTTTAAAGTGTCCAGGTGACAATTCTGCTAGTGACTCCCTGAAGTTAAGCAGGATGATTTTGAGTTGCTCAGAGAGAACAGGATGAGATGGGAGCACCATGGCCAGTGCCAGGTCTGACTGGCTGGGTCTCCTCCTCAGCACTGTGGCTGGTGCAGGACAACATCAATCCTAGCACAAACACATCCCATGTGGCTGCCTCAGATCTCTCTAACTGATTATTCAGAAAGAAATTATGAGTTGTCAACAAGAGGTGAGGCCATCCCCTGGTGCTCAGGGCCTCCAGGACTATCAGTGTCCAGGGGGCACTTCGAGGAATCCTCCTGCTCTGTCTTGTTAACACTGAGCTGGCAACTCACTCAAGGATCAGGAAGTTGCAAAGTTGGGGTGAGAACCTCTCTGCATTTCTCTCCCACTTCTGGAGACAGACCAGAGGCTCAGAAGCAGCTGGGCTGGGACAACATCATCTTAGTGACAGGTACAATTAACTCTGAGGCCAGTGGCAAAGCAGGAAGGGCTCAGAGCTGTGTCTCAGGCAGCAGTGAGAGCAGAGCAGCAGGCACTGCACATCCTGCATGTCAGGAGCAGAAAGGGGGCTGCTCTCTCTGGATAGGGGAGTTAGACCTGGCCTGTGTTCCAAACACTGACCACACTGGACAGAAGCATTTCCTTCCTGCAGTATACAGATATGTGAATGTCCCAGAAATGTAAAATATGTGAAAGGAAAGAGAACCTGAGCCTGCACAGAGCAGGAAAGAAACCTTGAATTTGGCCCATGGCAAATTGCTGTGTAATACACTACTTACTCTGTCCCCTTTGTTATTGTTCACTAAAATTCTTCTATGAAATTCATCACCTTTTTTGAAACATGTGGAAATCTGCTCAGCATGGTAAACAGGAACAAGACAGAAAGAACAAAAACTCACAGATTATTTCTCTAAGTGGTCAGCTTCCTCTTACTCAGGGTGATTAATCTGAGATGTGCACCAGCACAGCCCTCAGAAGAGAAACCTCACAAATCTCCTTTCTCACAAAACAAAGGCTGCTCACTGGAGTGTTCAGGTACTCAGTTACATTCAACACAAGCTAATTCACTTATCTTCAACAAGTGGGCTATTGATTTTTTGCCTGATTTCTAAGCTGCCCGGGGCTTTCTGAACTACAACAATAGCATCCTGCATTTAAAAAAAAGAAAAAAAGGAGGAAACTCAGTGGAAAATATCCCTTTGCTCATCAGTAATTAGGGTGACTTCTTGTTCTGTCAGTATATTCAGCATAGCCACAGTTTAGGAAACTTTCAAAATACTGTTTCATTTGTCTCTGCTTTATAACTTGATACCATAAACTGCATTCTACTTACTTCTGGGCTGAAAATGCTGCAGATCATTTTTGTCTGTGAAGAGAAATCGCCCCGTTGCTTGCAGTTATTTGCTAATTGTGCTGCCAGAGTCACAGAGCTGGAGTCCTGTGACTTTTGTGATTACCACACACAGTCGAGAATGAAATGGCACATCTCATGCTTTTGGGGTAAAAACACTAAAAAATATAAAATAGGTTCAAACTCACAAGTCATGTGTGCTATTGATACAAGCACAGCACCTGTACTGCATTTGATAATTCAGCCTCTTGGATGTTGATTTAGTGTGATGTTGATTTTGTGTCATTGTTTTTGCCCCATTGGTACACAGAGAGGCTGAAATGCACATTCACAGTTTCAGGATCTAGATACAAATGAACCACAGGAAAACTCAGAGTTTTGGAATGTGTTAAATGATCTTTGTTCATCTGCAAGATGAAATATGCTTGTGTGTTTCTGCATCTGAGCTTTTAAGATACATTTAGCCCATGTTTTAGTAAGCTGTTGTCAGTGCAGGTCATACTGTTATTATAAAGCCCACAACAGAAAAAGAACTTAATTTACAGAATAAAGCCTTAATAAAGATGACTGGATATTGTATTGCTGAAAACAGATTAATAGATAAAACTGGACTAGTAAGCCAATATACTGCAACTAAAGTAATTTTCCTTTAAGTAAGAATAATCTTAAGAGTACATTGTAATTCTGAGGGATGGGTTCCTATACAGGCAAAACCATACCAAATATTCCTGTACAGGTAATTTTCCATACCAAAGAGGACATCAGAACCACAGCCCTTGGTCCTTAAGCACAGTGGACTAACAGACAACTAAACAGAAGTGTCAGGAATCTTCCAAGCCAGGTTTTCTCTCGTGCTTTCTCCCTGAGGGAATGCCTTATTTTCTCCAATTTTCTCCCTTTTGTCTGCTAGCTAAAGTACAACAAACACTGCTGGAAAACCACATACAAATGGGGGCCCCAGTCTCCAAATTTGGAATCTCATGTTCTTTTTGCTTCACCTCCTGCTTCTGGAGGGCAGCAAAGATGGAGAAGGGCCTTGAGGGGAAGTTGTACAAGGAGCAGCTGAGGGCACTTGGTCAGCCTGGAGAGGAGGAGGCTGAGGGGAGACCTCACTGGAAAGAAACGTCTTTGTGAGGGGAACAGGATGGGCAGACACTGATCTCTGCTCTGTGGTGACAGTGACAGGACCTGAAGTGTCAGGGGAGGATTAGGCTGGACATTCTTTCCCCAGAGGGTGGTTGGGCACTGGCAGAGGCTCCCCAGGGACGTGGTCACAGCACCAGCCTGACAGAGCTCCAGGAACATTTGGACAACACTCTTGGGAACAGGGTGGAAATGCTGGGGTGTCCTCTGCAAAGCCAGGAGCTGGACTCAATGACCTTTGTGGGTCCCTTCCAACTCAGCCTATTTTGTGATTCTAAACTTCAACTAAGAAAAAAAACCATACCAAACATTTCCTCTCTTCTCCTGTCTTAGCAGAGAGGGATGGTGCTGCATTTTGGGTCTCAAAGATGATGACTTCAGAAAGCCTGGCATGCAGGAGCTGTGCCTGTGAGAGCTCTGCCAGCGTCACACAGGGGTTTTGCCACTGGAGAAGCTCCACACACGGGGTGGGCTGAGCCCAGCCTGCCCCCACCCCTGCATTTAGAGTTTTCTGCAGCATGAAGGGGGATTCAAAGAGGACAGGCTTTTCATTATGGGATGAGTATCTTCCTACCAGCCATTTATCCCTGCAAGTTAGCTCAGATCTGCCTCCAGCAGTTTCCATTGCCTCTTAAAATGCACATTTTCCAAATAAGGAGCACAAAATTAAGCAAATATTCCCACTGTTGCATGGGAGAAGAATGCACATTCACACACCAGCAATGCTACAGCCAAGCCAGGCTGTAGCTGAAGCAATTCCTGATCCCCCCCAAGCTCTGTCAATACCTGCAGGTGGGGGGAGGAATCTGTCAAGTGCAATACAATTCCAGTAAAGATATCTCCTCTGTTCTCTTTGTCAAATTGACACACACAGATATTTCAATCTGTACTTCGTGGTTAAAATTGATCCTAGTGAGAGGATATGTAGCTTGATCAAACTTCTGTAGGACTGAATCAAACAGGATTGATGACACAAAATACCTGCTTTAAAAAAGGAGGAAGTTTTTCTTGTGATAATGGGGAGCTGGAATCTTGGTGAGGGACAGACAGGACAAAATAAAAAGCTCTAACACGACCAGTTAACTCTAATACCACTAAATTCAGGGAACATATAAACAAAAGTAAAACATCTCTATTTATAATTCTGTTCACGTTCAAGATGGTGACCTTTTACATTGTATTAAAAATCCACATATTTTCAAAAATCCACGTATTTTCAATTCCTGTCCTACAGTTCCAGCTGTTACTTCACAGCTCTGTGCCTGTGGAGGGATGGGAAAGTGTGTGTGCAGGTCCTTTAAAACCTAACAATCTTTGCTCATTTAGGATAAAGTCCTAAAATAAATAGAATTGTGAGCATAATAGAGTTTTTGGAGTGGCCATCCAAGATAATTGTGATCAACACCATCTTGCAGAGATAAAAAGGTAAAATTCAGTCATATAAATACATCTACATAAGCATTGTATTTAGATTAAATTTAATATAGAAAAATATTATCCCTGTGCAGTCAGTACATAATGTTAACTGGATCATAATTTCTACATTATAAAGGATCTGACCAGACAATGAGCATGTATTAGTTGGGCAAACAGTACTAAATACAGTGATTATTTCAGAGCCAAGATTCACATGTACCTGCTAGCAAAGAATTAACTCCGAAGAAAATGGTTTGAGGGATCAGATCACTACATTACAGTGCTGTACATCTGAGTTTTAAAAGATAAATTTAAGAACATATTCTGTAACTAAGGTGGATTCTGAAAACAATTTGAATAATTGCCATAAGGGAAAACCAGGGTTGCCAATCCAGTTTCAATATTCTTTCTGTCACAAATTTGCTTACTTCAGCTTCTTTCACTGAACTGTACTTGGCTGTTGCTTGATGGTCATTTTGTATTTTCACGCCAAAGAAAACAATTAATTTAAATCATTAAAAAACAAAAAATGCTGGTGTAAGAAAGTTATTTCACGTTGGTTCCAGACTAGCCTAAAATGTGCTGGTTTTGGCTAAAATCCTGACAGCAGCATACCATTGCAGCACTACAGCAGGGTGCAGTAATCTAAGGCTTAGCCAGAGAAATATTTAAAAAAAAAAAAAAAGGAGGATAAAATAAAGCTTCTGTAACGACCAATAGGATCAAGTGGAAAACAAAGAAGTAAAAATACATATGACAATTCAGGTATTGTTTCATAATAAATTTTGTACTAATGATAAAATTAACACCTTGATCTACAGGTATTCTGAATCTCCTCTAAAACTAAGGATGGGATGCTCAATTGCTACTAAAAATCTGACATGCTGAGAGCACTGGGATGAGATCACTGTCTCCAAACACCCAGGACTGATGGCCAAACAGTGACCAGCTCCCACTTCCCTCAAGACAAATTACAATTTTTGCTCTATATTCTTTCTGAAGTCTCACATTTACTATCCCACTTTAGTCAGAAAATAGGTGAGTACATTAAATATTTGGTATAAATATAAATGTTATTAAGCAATTTATTTTTTGTCCTTTCATAAGGATTTCTAGATTAAAAATCCTTCAAGACTTAGTCCTAGAACTTTCAGTTCATTAATCATCAGAAGGAGCTCTAATGATAGATAGAAAAATGTGAATTACAGGCATATGACTAACCAGTATGGATTTTGGTAAAATAAAAACCCATAAGATGCTCTTCAATCCATTATTGCCCACAAATGCAGGAAAAAACAATACAATATCAACATTTGCCAACCATATACCACAGAAACTTCCTGTAATATAGAGAGAAAAATGAGAGCAATTGGAGATTCTAATCCCTATAAACCCATTGAAAAATGCAGTTTTATTAACAGCCTCTACAGTGTACCCAAAAAGATTTGAAAATGGATAGGAAACAATGACCCTTGAAGGGCTAAAAATGTTGCATGGAGATAGTTCAGGTAATCATTGAAGCCCATAGAGCAAAACTGAATGAGGAGCCTCAACACTCACACTGCATCATCCAGAGCAGCCTGTCAGGGCAACCTCAGCCAAGAACATTTACTCCAGTTCCACAGGCATGATCAGGGTTTGACATCAGGCAGGTTAACAGTGCACAGTTTAGCTGAATAAGTGATATTTCAATTTTTGGAAACCTAGAACAGGGAGTCCCTGTTCTCACTCTGCCATTCCCCCCAGGCAGGTGGGAGCCCAGGCTAAGAAAGTGCTGTTAGGAAAGTGTGGTTACATCTCATTTTTATAAAGTGACTGAGGCAGCTGGAAGTGTACATACCACAGGTATTTGATAAGATTTGGGAACTTAATTTTTAAATTGGGAATTAAGCTCTTAACCGACTTAAGTTTTCGGCATCACTGAGTGTATTTTCAAAGGATTTTAGAAACCTGAAAGGGAAGCCATGGGCCTGCTTGTATTTTCAAAAGCACCTTTGCAGTGCAGTGACCTTCCTGGGCTACTTGAATTCTGTTTTGAAAACCATGAGATGTTTCTCTGTGCCTCCAAGCGCCTAAACCATTTATTTGATAACATAATACCTAATAATTTAGGTATATCTGCTCTGTCTATTTTCAAAAGAACACTGAAAGCACCATAAGGAAGGCAAAGACTAGCAGATAACTATTTTCTGAGGCTTTTATTGTAGTTGAAGGAACTATCAAATAGACCCTCATAACCCTTCCACCTATGCTAACATGTTATTTGTGCAAGTTTTAGAAAGGGGTTATCAACTTAATAGCAAGTTTTACAAAACAGCACCAACTTTCCTGGTAGAACGTAAACCTAAAATTCTAAATTTCCCGGTGTCTGAAAGAGAGCCTCCTAACCAGCTCCCTCTGTCTGAACCTGTGTTTGGCTGATGCTGCAAATTTATCTAGCAAAGTGAAACATGGGATGTTTTTTCTAGCAAAACAACTGAATGACATAGCAAAGCACAGCAGGGCAATTTAACCCAGCAGTGTCCTCAAGAGCTGAGATCTGCATAGTCCAAAAGATAACTAAGGTCACAAGTGGGCACCTGGGGGTCAGACTGGGTGGCATTATGAATTCATATTCGTGTATTTTTCTGTGTGATTTTGCTTAACTTGGATTTGCTTTCAGTGAAAGCTAAAGCAGCAAGGCAGAATTTAAATTCTGTTTATATGTTCCAATTTACACTACCTTTACTCACCCACCTTGGCCAGACCTCACCAGGGTCAGCTGTGTGTGAACAGATGAAACAGAGGAGTGTCCATCGGTGAGTTTAGGTTAACACCACTAAACCAAGTCAACTTTGGTGTGGTTTGTTTTTTAACCCACAATTCAGGAGGTGTCTACGCGCTATCCAATATGTATGAGCCTCTATACACTACACAGCACTTACAGTGCATTTTAAAAAGCTACTCCTTTTATAAGTTAAAACCTACAATACATTTTTATCCAGTTCTTGAGTATTCTAAAAGGAAATGTTTCTGGTTTCCAAGCCAGAACTGGTCATTTTTTTTCTACAGAATATGATGTTTGAAAATCAGTTCTTCCTATTATAGATTTCTCCCTCAGCTTGTAGAAAATCCATGATTCCCTAAACATTGGTCTTTGAAAGCACATTGACTAAAATCTTCATGCCTAATTCATGAAGTGTAGTCTGGAGATTAGTGGAGCTGGACATAGACCAGGAATACTTTATCATATTCTAATAAGCAGAGGCTGAAAATTGCATTTCTAAAGCTACAGTATTAAAGGGCACACTGCAAAACATGACCCAAACATAACTCAGTAGTTCTACACTGTCTGTAAAGGCTTTGATATGATAAAGTATGCTGACGAGGGGAATAAACACAACTAGAAATTTCTGTATTTAAGGAGAGGGGGAAAAACAGCAAACACTACATGTATACATCAAAGCATATATTGTATATTATAAACTCATATAATGTGATCCCAATGGAACAACCCTTGTACTGCTATCGATTATTTGAACACACCACGGAACATCATTGCAATAACATAAAATTAAGCTTATGTAGCAAATGTGACAGTAAAAAAAGCTAGTAAAAAATAGTCTGCAAGGCCAACGTAATCATTACCATAAAACTCTTAATGACATCTCGCCATACAATACACCAGAAAAATGTGAAGATTAAAATTGCCAGAGGAGAAACATGAATATATTTTTACTCATGGTGCTTGTGTTATTTAAAAGGTAAGCTGCTCCCCCACTCCTTTATTTTTTGTTTGGTTGGGGATTTTTTGTTACAGCACAACTAGATTAAAGAAGGAATGATATAGGGCAAGGTTTCTAATTCCTCTACAGCAGGATTCTGTGGGTAGCAAATGAACTTAGAAAATATCTTCTCATAAAATGGATTTTTCTTCTCATGTAGAAGGGTGAAGATAGACATCTCTCCCATCATGCTAGACTGTCAGGATCTGTTTTGGGAAGAAGGCAGACACTGAATACCCCTGGGTCATGGAAGTACCCCAAATTACACTGGAAAGAAAAGGAAAATCCTAGAGAACTGCCCTATTCTGTGTGTCTTTTCCACTCCCACAAGTGCTGGGACAGAACATTTCCAGGAGAGGAGCCCCAGCAAAGGCAAGGGGACACCCACACTGATTCCCACTCATCCCCATCTCCCCACATTACTCCATGTCTGAAAACTGGTTATGTGCCCTGTCCTCATGCCTCTTCCCTGTTTCTTCACAGATTAAAATCCCTGCAGAAGTCCAGTCCCATTTACAAGCAAAGCACAGTCCCTAGATTTGGTACCTTGGTCTGGTTGTGGGAGATTTAAAAATTAAGTGAGTAATGAGTGGCTGCTCATTACACAGATAATTGGATTGGGCAAAGAAGGAAAAATAGGTCAGGTATTACCTATAAATCAAAAATAAGGAGTATAGACTCAGAAAACACTAAAATTATCAGTACCCATGTCCATAGCAGTCATCTGTGGTCATGGTACACAGAAAACTTGAACAGGCAGGGATGTTGTATCAAGAAAAAATGAAGAAAAGAAAAACAAAGGATGCTGCAAGACTTGGAATGAGTGAAAACCATCAGTCACAGTGACCAACAAACCCTGGCAGTGTAAACAAGGTAGAAATGATAGTCAATAAAATCACAATTAGGTACACTGAGTGTCAGCGTTCCGGTGTGCTCACAATCAAGGAAATCAATAACTAACACTGAAAATTCTCCACTATTTGCTTTCAGTTTATATTTTCAATTTATTTTTTTTTATTTGTCTTCCCCAGTTGATTCCATGAAAAATATCTTTAATAAAAAGCAGTTCCAATACTGCCAATGGTGCAACAGGAACCAAGCGCAAGAGAACTAGGGGGCCCACCAGTTCTATTCAAATTTAAGTGGGGAGAATAGAAACAACAGGTTTGCAAACAACTGAAGAGATTGGACACTGTTTTTCACACTCACACAGTTTACAGAAAGGAAGTGGATAAACCAGCAACTTTTACTGCTCCAAATCTCCCAGCCATTGAAGAGTCCTTAGTGCTAGAAACTTAGAATAAATGTACCTGCTAAAAGGTTAGAAATGGCAAAAATTGAACAGAAATTCACAGTAAAGACAACAACTGTTGCTACCTCCCAGGAAAGGATTTCTCATTTGGCTTACTGCAGGCAGCATACCACATCTTTCTGAGTCCTTTCCAAACACAGATACAGCCAAAGGAATTCAAGCATCTCCACAGTTTGCCAGGAATGTGCACAACAGCATTGGGTAATTTATTGAAAAATGACCCTTTTAATAATTCTTCAATATTACCTCTGGGAATTTCCAAATACACCTACACACGAATCACAGCAATGATTTAGTCAGGGTAGCAGTTTGCCAACAAACACAAGCTTTCTTACTCTGTCTTCTAAATTTACTGGTTTCATTCCTGCAGTGATATAGAGCACAAACTTCTTTAGGTCTCCTCATTGTGAACATCCATCATTCAGAGCCATATCAGAGAACTCCCCTCCAAGTGTATAAAGGCTGAAGTGCTGAAAATGGATGGATCCTTAATTACCAAAAGAGTGAAAAATGGAAACTGCTCTAACACTTCTTCAGGTATATTTTTATTAGCAGTGCGTGGGCACCACCCACCTGTAAAAATTGATTCAAATCTTTTGGAAACAGCAATTTCTAGACAGGAAGTGTATCTTACATAACATAATGCATGTAAATGCACAAATAAGGCAGAAACTTAATTATTTGAGTGGCTCCTGACAGCAGTTAGTTCTCATGTTTTAGAACATTTTACACTTATGAAAGAAAGGCTTTGGCAGAAGTTTTGTAACACAGCATAGACCAAGAAGTGCCTTTTGCATAGCTATAAAATCCTGAATCCTGCACTGTAAAACACAAGATATCACCTGTGATAAAGGCCCTTCTCTACCTGTGACATTTTCCTTATGCTCTTTTCCATGCATAATGGTACAAATCACACAATATATGAAAAGAAAAACCAGCATTTTGCCTGATCAGTGTCTGTTTACAGTAATCAGAGAGAAAAAGTGAATTACTCTTATAATGACATTTTATAGCTTGTTTCCAATCAATGAGACAGTTCTTTTGAAAGATTCACACAAGTTTAGAATCAATTATGAATGGAAAGAAAAATGAAAAAGGTGAATATTACTGGCTTGAGATTTGTTCATTTGAGAGTGGTATTTTTTCCATCTTGCCAGACTCCTGTAAGTGATGCAGTCTGGGTGAGCTCTGCAATAAATGCTTCTACAGAATTATTCCATCCTCAGGAATCAATTTGGCAACTTGGGCATATTTATTTCTAAAACACCTCTACCATGTTTTCTGTGAATATTAGTTGTTAAGGATATTATTTTTAATATTGTATATACTACTATAATACCATATACTACTACACTACAGTGAAATACATCTCTTGCTACAAGTAACTTTTCTTCTTTTAAGATAAGAAAAATGCATATTTTAAAAATTTAGCATACACAAATAAAAAGCAGGAAAGCACTGAAAGAGATAAACAAGAAAAACCTTACTTCCTCACATTTTTGTGGATAAATTTGTCTCACAAACCAATGTCTCCATTGACACAGACTCAACAGCACTTCAGAAGCTCCACCATTAAATACAAATAACATGTTGAGAAGTACAGTTATCATTCCTATGAAAACAAGTTGGTTCCTGATGTAGCATGACATTTTAAATTTTAAAAGTATTGCTGACAATTCACAGAGATTTAGGTCAACATGATATCAAAATCCTATCCCTCTCCAAAAATTCTTATATTTCATATTTAAATGAGAAAAAACAATTCCAAATGGGCTCTCTGCATCACAAATTAATAGTAAAATTTTGATTCAAATTTATAATTATTTTGCATCTCCCCAAAATAATGAAGTATTTTATAGATGGAAAAAGTAAGTAATGCCCTAGCAAGTTCTGCTTCAACAAAATTCACACTGGAATCTTAAGAATCATCACCAACAAAGGAAAAAAATGCAAATTTGAGGACCAAATGACAATTCCTTGTTTTTCAATATACTTAGTAATAAATCCAAAAATAAGTTACAAATGGGAAGTACAAGTCTGTATCTCTTTTGAACTCTTTCTATTTGAGAATGTGCCTGAGCCCTCTCCCTTATCAAAATACTCCCCACATTCCCATCACTTGCAATGAGAATTACCCTGAACTGCGTGGCTGCAGGAGCTGCTGTTCAATAAAAATATCAAATATCAAAATACCCATAATCCAGCTTTAAGATATGGCAAAATCAGACACATAAAACTTGGTCTGCTCACAGACATTTGAACACATTGTTTATGCTCAGCCTTCTTCCTCTGCACAATCCTTTGCAGCCCCAGAGATAGATTGGGATAGAAAATTTCTGGCAGTTCAGTCTCCTGATACATGTCTTTTCACTAAATTCTCTCCATATGCCTCTTAAAGGAACATATGAGCTATAAATCCAGCCTGAGTGGAAACATTTCTGTATTTCACTATGAAAATTTATATCACATTAACAACACAAACGTGCAATATTTATTCCTTTCCTGATTCTTGTTTGTACTTCTCATAATCTTTCAGCTGCTTTGGCATTAACCACTAAAATGCTGGAGCAAGGACTGTGCCATGGAGCAACTTGGGCGAAGCAGAATTTATTCTATAATGTGCAAATTCATCCCTGACAGAATTTCTGTGAACTGAGACCTCAAAGGACTTCCAACAATGTCAAAAGAGCAGTTGTGTGCAGGAGACACACAGCACCTCCCTGTTTGGTGATGAGACACTAACCAGCTTTAGTTCTGATAAGATGCTTTACCTGAGGTATTCAATTACATCCCTACCACACTCTGCTGAAGGAATATTTAAAGTCTGCTTTGCCCTTGACTCTTGATTCTGCATGTCAAAAACACTTAACTCAAACCCTTTTGGATTACCAATACTGCATTAAGTTCATTGACTCCTGTACCAGATTATCCAGGACCAGATGAACTGATATCACACACACAGATATTGATGCTGTTTTATTATTAGATAGAACCAGCACAGCTTTATAAACATTTTAATTTAGGGGGAGGAGGTGGGGTGGGCTGAGAGAGGATAAACAGCTCTCTCACACAACCTGCAGTCAAATATTTTATGGAACCCACCCTTGAAATTACTGTGAAAATTCAGAAATTTAGTCAAATAGATAGACCCTCAAGAAAATGCTCTTATTTGAGAATTTCTGGTGCATGAAGCCACAGAACTGTCCACACTAATCTACAGCTCCCCTTGCTGGGTCAGCTGCTGAATTGCATTCAAGCAGTGGCAAACAAATAATATATATGAAATATTTACTTTAAAAATGGACATCGCTCCCATGTGCTGCTGTGCACAAGCAGCCTCTGTGCTGGACACGCTGCTCAGAGATGGAGCTTCACCAGGGCAAGACAAATTTCAGACTTTTCAGTGCCAAAACTCAAGAGACAACTTAGTCAAAACCCAGGAATATGCACCCATTTCCCTCTGTCTTCCAGGCTTCTACCAACTTCCTTTATTATCACAGGAAATCCTCACTTTTCTTCCTTATTCCTCCCACTCTGACAATCATCAATAGACTGTTATTTAAAATGGTGATGAATGAGTCTCTGGTACCAGCTTTACTCAAAAGCACATCCAGCCCTTGCTGGATTACAAGGAATGCCACATTTTGTTCAGGCCACCTGCAAAGAAACATTCTGGGATCTTCCACAGAATTAGGTACTGATACTGTTTGCCAACTCTATGGGCTTTTTTAATTCAATAATATGTAAGCATCTCAGTAAATTTTTTTTAATTTATATTTATTTTTATTTTTTTGCCAAGTACGTTACATCTACCATCCGTTCTTCACACACACCCATAAACACACTTTGCGTATTTTTCTTTCCTGAAACATCTTGACTGGATATCAGTCAACTGCTCCCTAATGCTACACTTACTGCTTAGACAAATAATTCAACTCAATTTCCCATTCCAAACACACAGCACTCAGCAGCATCCAACCAAGTTCGGATGGAATTCCATCTACAGAAATACTTTTCCTTCCTTTGACCTCTTCTGTTGTAATTTGTATTTTCAGCTAATCCAGAGTGTCTCTTACTCTTTTGTCTGAACAAGTTTATTTTCATTAATTATTTTGACATGACTATGATGATAAAACAGGTAATACCCTGGGTGGAGTGGGAATGGTGCTGCAGTTTTGACACCAATGTGAGAATATCCCTCATATTGGTTTGGGTGTGAACACAGATGCAGGTGTAAAATGCATATTGCTGCAAAAGTTTTGTAGAAAAAAGAGATCCTGTCCAGGGAAAATAAGGCAACCATGTCTTCTAATTACAATTTTTACCTGAACTTAGTAAAAATTTGGAACCACGATACATTTTTGTGGTTGAAACCAGTGACTAAAAAGTGTAACCATGATTACTTGCCTGGATAAAAAGTATTCCTATATTTCTTCTACCTCAGTGATTTTGCATTCCTGTCATTAAAATAATTGTTACAACTGATTTAAAGGAAATGATATCAAAGCAAAAACAAAGCAAGCATATGCAAGTCACAAAACATACAAATAAAAACCACAGATCTATTTTTTCATGCCTCTGACACCCTTTTGACTATGTATTGATCATTTGTGAACCTTTTTCTCAGACTAAACCAATCAATAAATTGCTCATCCAGAATTTTTTACTCTTACAAAATTGATAATTCACAATAAAATAAGAAGATTATACTGCTATAAACTCACAGTGTGGATACCAACAACCAGTGAGACCAAATCACGCTGGAACAATTAATACTAACTCAAGAATTATTACTGCCCCTAGCAAATTAAATACTTTTTAAATGTTTTGATAGTCAAAGGTAAATTTGACATATTTGTCAATTTTCAAAGGAGTCTGGAGTGATTGGATTTAGGGGTCAGTCATTTTAAGGTCATTTTGAGACCACAGATTTTACTTTCAAATTAAGAACAAGGAGAGTAATAACCAAAACCTCACAAACAAACACACAAATAAAAAAGAAAAAAGTGACTAGTTGGCACAGGGATTTGTGCAGTTTGTGTGTCACCCACTGAAAGAAATCCCACTTACCAAACATAATTTTTCTGACAAATAACCTTGACAGGTAAAGGTAAAGCACACAGACAATTTACTGCTATTACAAAGTTCTTCAAACTGAGTGCCAACACTCATCCTCTTCAAAATAAACCAGGGAGCGCTAGGTCTCATGTTACAAAGTATCAACAATTACAGAACACTTTCCAAAATGCTAACAATAAATCTAAAACAAAAATCAATACTATTAATTTGTGAGATGGATGCTAAAAAAATCAAAGCTGCCACCACTCAAAAGTGTTAAAACAAACAATGGAAATCATAAATGTGTTTTAAAACTCAATTTAAAAAGACAAAGTTTTTCTAATCTAAATTTAAGACCCTTCTTGCTTATTTATTTTTATGAAAAAGGATCCAGCATGTTAACAGACCTTTTTCCAGCCACCGAAACTGTTGGCATAATGCCCAAGGAATACAATAGCCACATGTTCACAATCTTTAATTATCCAATTAATGTAGTGTCATTTTAGCAATTAGTTCAGATGACCATATGTAACTTTTTACAAATAGCTCTTTCTTCCTATGACCAGAATGCCAAATGCACCACGATGTGTTTTTATAAAATGCATGATTTGAACAGGAGAAGGACTTTCAGAATTATCTGTGTTTAGCACACTGACTTCTTCTGTTGGGCTCTGTCTAAAATTGATTCAGTTTCTTACATAAGGCTGATTTCTGCTGATTTGTTCATTTGAACAAACTCCACATTTTTTTATCTCCTGTAATGGTAAAACAACACAGTTACAATGAGGTCGCAGCAGAGCTGTCAAGAACCAGCTTGTTTCAGTTTTGGTGGTTTCTCCAGCCAAAAATCAGATCCCAGCCCTGTATCACACACGTGTAGGCACTGCAAAACCTTCATCCCCACAGAGATGAAGGCTTCCTACAGAGCCCCATGGAGCAGCTCCTTGCAGTGACCCCTGTGCCAGGCCAGCAGCAGGCAGGGGACGGGCAAGGAGTGGCAGCTCCACGTTCTGCAGCCACACCACGACACGACCCCGCTGTCCTGCACACTCCTCTCAGCTCAGGAGTGCCAGGGGCTGCCAGATCAGCCCTGGAGGACAGCAAGGCACAGCCAGGGCATCGTGTCCCCTCATCGACCCATGGCGCCAGCAGCCAGGGTGGGATCTCCAGCACAGGAGAACCTGGGGAGACACCACGGCTCCTTCCTGCAGAGCCACTGCTTATCGAACTGAGCCCGGCACAGGCACGGCCCTGACCTGGTGTTATCTCCTGCTTTACAGCTTGGGTTACACTCTGCAAGAAATGAAATCAGGGATGTGGATTGCATTACAGGCTCCCTTTTTGAAGCATATGGCACTGGCTATGGTTGGAGGGAAGAAATTGGCTCACATGGAACCCATGTGAAAATCAGCTTCCCTAGGAAGTTTAGATTCAGAACATAAAAGCTTTTATTCCTTGTATAAAGAATATCCCCATATTCCTTCTCCTTGCAGTAAGAAGTGCTCTATGTATTTATTGACTTAGGATATGGTCCCAAATACAACTTATAGTTGTTCTATGACAAACAACATAAAAATAGCAACTAAAACAGACTGGCAGAACCTATTCCTGAGTTAAGTACAATAGAATACAGTAGAAAGCTAAAGATGAAAGCAGAATGTCTGCTTGAAATTAATACAAAACACTTTATTATCTGGACACCATGGTATTAAGCATTAAACAAATTCAGAGAAAACTATTTTCTGTCACAGTATTTCTCTGCAGAAAATAGATGCTGTTTTCTCCACATAAACCTCAAATTATAATCATTAGTATACAGGTAATTGTTGAGGAAGGGAAAAGGAAAAGCTATTGCTGCATAAATACCTTGATTTTCTATTGTTTATACGACTGCATTTAGATGAAGGTATACATAGAGAAAGACACACAGGTCTTTATTTCTCCTTAATTGGCTTCATTTCCCTCTAAGGACTCTTTTAATGTATAAAAACTGTAAGCATTTTAATGTAAAATTCATACCAACCTAAATGAATAGGTTTGCATTACATCTTTCTGTCACTGTAATTTATGAATACCAAAAACATGGAATTATAAGGCATACTGTTGTAGATCAGTTTATTCCCAATAAAGATGTTCTATTCCACATTTTTTGTCCTGTCCTTTGTTTTTATTTACCTGCCCATGTTCCACAGGGCCTGTTTCACACTGGGGTATTTTAGGAAAACAAAAGCACCAGGCTGACCTCTGGTCTGATACAAACTGGAACTTCCAACACATTTCAGAGCACAGATCTGCTGTAATATCTTGATCAGGACTCATTAAGGATCCCTCCAATTACAAATCTACAGACGCAGCACCCTCAGGATCTCTGTGGGGAATTCCCTCTGGCAACAAGGGCAGTTGTACCCAACCCCAAAAAAAGATGGGGCCAGCCTCAGGGATGAAAACTTCTGAGGGATAAAACGGCTTTTTAATTTGACTTCTGCTCTACACTCTCAGACAAAAAGCAATAAACCCTTTAAACGCTGCACCCATTTACCACTAGATTCAGACTCTGATTAAAATCCATCCCTCTGTGCTGATTAGGTTCCCTTAGGAGAACAAGAAGCAGTAGAAACGAGTGTGTGAGAATGTGTTTAGGCCACAGCAGTGAACTCCTGCATGCAGATGCACTGGGACAGTGAAAAATACCGGGACGTTTCCCTCAATGGCAAAACCTGCTCCAGCCCAGTCTTTTGTGCAGAAGTTTGTTTGAAGAACGAAGGGACAGAGGAGGCACATTTATAAGATTCTTCAAGATTACCCTGATTACTTCCCCCCTTTAAAACGCAGAGTATATTGAAGCCTCTTTAAAAAATTCATACACTGGAATCATTCTATGCAACTGTAAGAAGAAAACTGTCAGACAACATTCCCAATTCAATATTACATTGTGCTTCAAGAAAGGATTTCCATATATTCTAGATTAAAAAAAGTCTCATAAATAAATGATAATCCATTGCTTGCACTGAAAAATGAAAAATAATTTTCTGTTTGCATTTTACTCTGCAGAGTAAAATTTAATCTCTCTTTTAATATAGTTTTTGTATATACAGAGAAGTAAAAAAGATGTAACCTTATGAAAATTGATTTTTTTTACATGGTCAAAAATATTTCTATTGGTGTTTATCTAGAAATCTTACTTTTATGAGCACTGAAATATATCACATATTGATAGCTTACATACATTATTTCAAACAAATTATAGTAATGTTCATTTTTTTAAAGAGAAGGAAAAAACAAGGTTTTTAACATTAAGCAGCAAAGAGACAATGATGAAGAGAAGGGAAACTCCTCAGAGGTTACTACAGCTGGCTACAGTTCAACAGAAATCTGTCAGTAATTTTATAGAATTTATTGTAACTAGACATCAATATATTTTACATAAATCTAAAATAATATAAACATATACTATGTACGTGTGCATATTTATAAATAAATTTACATTTTAAGTATGTGATGTGTTAGTGATGCACAGAATATAAATTACATGGTACAAACCTGTACCTAAATTCACTGCCCAGATTCAAAGCATACTGAGCTTTTTCTAGCTGACACAAGAAAACCAAATGAAATGTCTCATAAAACAACTTTTTTTAAAACTCTGAACTTTTTTTTAAATTATTATATAAATTTCCCTGATAATGTTTAATTTTTCAGAGAATAAAAAACCACTACAGAATTCACAACAGGACATTCTGTGTTTGGCTGGTTTATAGAAAACAAGGTTAGAGTCACAATTCTGTCAGAGGTATCTGCCTCTTACTGGTGAGGTGGGAGTAACCTGGTTTAATTCCCTTCCCAGCCTGGGGGGATTGGAACAGGGGAGCCGTGCAGTGGCTGAGAGCTGCTCACTCCTCTCCTCCTCCAATTCCACTTTCTGTGTGTAATTAAAGCCTCAGTGCAGCAGGTACTGAACCCCAGTGACCCACTTCAGGTAACAGCCACAATCACCAGCCAAAAGGATCATTCTCACTCGCTTTATCTCTCAATTAGTAGTTACTTCATACAAGATAAAACAGGGAAAAAGGCAGTCCCTATTGCTAAAACGCTACTTTGGCACAGCCATTTAGAGACTTTTCTGGGAGAGGCAGAAATTGTGAACTTGAGGGAGCAGCTAGGATGTCATTTGGTATTTGTTTTGTAGGGAATAACAATGTTCAGTGTGATGGAGAATGAAAGTGATTCCCTGCCCTGGCAGTAACCTGGCAGTATTTATCTGACAAGCCACCTCTGATGTGGGAGCAGTTCTGGAGTCACTGAAAATATGGTGGTTCCTTCCATCCTAGAATGATTTACTCTTTCTTTAAAGATATTCACTTGCTGTAAAAATATATTCACTTGCTATCAGTTACTTCTGCCACTGGCATAGGAAAGAGTTGCTCTGTCCTGTAGAATTGCATTAACACACCTTAGACAAAGTACAGGTTGAAGAAGCTGCAAAAAAGTCCCCAAAACTTAGAAATTCTATAATGACAATTGTCTAGTCTGAGATTTGGCCCCATAAATGACTTTCAGGAAAATACACAGATAGGTTTGTGTATCTTTTAAAACTGTGATTGTATTACATCAGCATTTATCTAACCTGGAACCACACCAGGAAAATAATTTTTAAAATAAAATGTAATTAGCCCCTAACAGGATGCTGTCAGTATGCAAATGGAGCAGCAATGTTCTTGCAGGTGACTTGCATAGAGCTATAAGAACATTTTCAAAAGTGCGAGAATTATTTCTAAAATGGCACAGAAATTCCATATTTTCAGTGGGAATTCTCACTAATGGAATTACTCCCATCACTTCAGAAAGTGCTAATTTTGCTGTTCACTGGAAGCTTGATAAAAACCCTGAATTTGGTCCCTAATTGTGATTAATCAGCGCGGCACTGCCAATGGCAGCTGCTCCTTTTCAAACACGGCAACTTCCAAAATTTGGCAAAGCCTACGTGCCATGCAAATTACTTCATAATTGTACTGCCAGCTCAGAGAAAGGTGCAGAACTCCCAGCAGAACAAAACCAACTGTTCTGCAGGAGAAAGAGCACCCTGGCCAGTGCCAGGCACGGGGAAACAACACAACTGCCGATGGCAGCAGCCAGCTGAGGACACCAAAACTTTGTGTCTGCCCCTAATTTGTGGCACTCAGAAGCCCATCACTGTTATAACTGACACTACCAGGATACGGGGAGTGATAGTGGATCCATCAGGAGGGGGAATCAGCAGTGATCCCAGCACATCTTTGTTCTTACCAACAGCTCCTCTCCCATCCCAATCCCAATATCCTGCAAATCTCCCCTCAGCCCAACTCTCTCTGTGCCCATCACTGTGGGGTAAGAAGAAGGGGGACTGCCAGCCCTGGGATTTTGTGAACCATCATGAGGCCTCCAGCAGGCTCTAACCAAACCTAAATGACTCCAGAAACATTTGGGAAGCACTGCTGCAATGTCTACACACAGCTCGTTCTTTATGAAACTTGTATCAACAATATCTTGCTGATAAACACAGTCTGCTGGAAAATAAAAGGAAAAATAAAAGGAGAAAAATCATTGCTTATGTAATGGATATGCCAAAGGCAAATATTTCCACTGCTTCTAATAAACACATGATGTTTCTGTTCAATCTTACAGATTTCCAAAGCTGTGTGAGTTTAAAAAGCTGCAATTTCACTGGGTTATTAATTCTTTAAGCAAAATTAAAATATTCTCATAAATATTATTATTAAAATATAAAATGAGAGATGTGTCATCACCACTTTGCAATGCTTTCTCATCCCTGGTGATGCTCAACCTGTACAAAGATCCTGGTAAGTGACACATGCTGAAAATAAGGCACAAGACTCTCATTTTAGTGACACATTTGAGATGACAGTGCCACCATATGGTCCAGCTTGGTTGGATATCAGGAAAGGTTCTTTCCCCAGAGGGTGGCTGAGCACTGGAACAGACTCCCCAGGGAAGGAGTCACAGACCCAGGCCTGACAGAGTTCAGGAAGCATTTGGGCTCTCAGGCACGTGGGATGGGATAGTTGGGCTGTCCTCAGCAGGGCCAGGAGTTGTACTCAATGATCCTTGTGGGTCCCTCCCAGCTCAGGAGATTCTGTGATTCTATGAACTCAAGTTATTTTTCTGTCCCTGGAAGCTGAGATTTTTCCTAACAGGAGTAACAGATTTCAGGGGTTTTTTCCTAGCTAATAAAGAATGACAGTAACTAGATCTCAAGTGTAAACACAAGCCTGTTTTCGTCAGCGCTTATTTGAAATTGGCCCTATATTTAGAAAATAAAAGCGATAGTGAAAGTTTATGATACACTTAGTGAAATTGCTATTTTACAATAATACCATTTACCTATTCCTTTTTTACTTCTGAGAGCCTGAAAGCTCACCTTCCAAAACATGGAAACATTCATTTTGGGGTGCACTAAAATGTGATCTATTCGGTATTTTTTGTAGCAGCAAATTTCCAGTGTCCATAATGTGTGCTGATACTGCTTCTCAAAAGGGGGTTTCTGATCATTACTTCAGGTTAAAATGACTTACCATGCAGCCATCTGGCTGCATGCATTAGAACACACTTCAGAAAGCCACAAACATTTTAGAAGTCCTCTCTGCACGGTGTCCAGGCAGCACGCACCCCAGCACGGTATGTAAATAAGACAAAGACTAATAACGCCTTCAATCCTGCGAGCACAAAGGCTGCTGTCCCATCTAACACAGCAACACATTTTCCATCACACCCTAAGATTAATAAGCCTCATGGAGACCTGGAAAATCTGACAGAAAACAAGGGCAATACGATGTTCATTTCTGTTTCATTAAACACGGGATGAGCTGATGGATCTCTCCACACTTTGTCACTCCGTGCTGCTAATGGCTCTTTGACATTATTATTCACCATGGGTGAGATTGTGTAACCTCTGCTCACGCTGGTGAGCGGTTACAGGAGTGGTCCCACTGGCAACTGCTTCAGAGAGGTTACCTGGAGCATATGGTGCTTCTCAGCTCACGTCAAGAGTGGCTGAATCTCACCATTAAAAAGTGTTTGTGAAGGATTTTAGCAACATGCAGATAGTCGGTGAAGGGCACTTCAGTGGATACAAAGGCTTCATGCAGCAGTTAAAAACTTAGTATTCCAACAGGCTCAATAGTTGAGTGATACCTCTTCATCCTCTTTATTTTTATCTGCATAGTTTTAGCTCTGATGGAACAGTTTTGCAAAGTTACTTTTTCAAAGCCAGCAAATAAAATAGCTTGAACAGGGACAAGCTGTGGGAAATAGGAACACAACATGGGCAGCTAAAATGTGCCTGCACAGAGACCCAAAACCTCCCTGTGGACAAAACATGTAACATGAAAAGCCCTGGGAGAGGCTAAATCAATCCAACACAAGAAAGTTTATTATTTTTTAGTAATTATCTATTGAGAGTTTTCCTTGCTGAAGTGTAGTTATAGAACAAAATCATACTTTGCATTACCTTTCTTTTAGAACTGAGTCTTGGCATACTGAAATGGAAAAAGACTGAACACAACCATGGATGTCACAGCAAGGAACCAGGAATGAGCCATTGCTGGGTACCTTCCCTGTGTTCATTGGAAATTACTCTAATGAATGACAATTCTTTAGCTTTACTCAAGGGGTTCTCCTTTGTGAATGAAATATGAGTCAATATTATGATCCTTGTTTTACAAGTAGTCCAACTAGGCACAAAATATTATGTGGTTTCTATTTCCAACTCACTTGAGACTATGAAGAGCTGTTTGTCATCTCCCTGGACCAATTTACCTACTTCAGTATCACTACAAACTAATTTTTTGAGTTTAAATTTTTATTTTACTTTGGCAACTAATACAGAAAAATACCAATACAGTCCTTAAAAACAACACCCTGGGACGGGGATGTTGCAGCCACACAGAAGTTATAAAACTTCATAATTGTGCAAATGAGTAGAGATGTCCAAGTGTTCCTTGAGGGCAGTTCGCATGTGCAAACCCTCATGTTTGAATTCAGACATTCATGGGAGTTTTCCATCCAACTGTAAGTGAACAGCAAAGACTCAGAATTTCATATAATAGAGATCAATACATAAGTTACAAAACAATAACAAAGGACATCCATCCAATAAATCTAATTAATGAACCAGCTTGAGAAAATTACTATCTGCCTGTAGATATTACACAAATAGGAAAATGGAATATTATGTAAAAATAAATCACTGTGGATTATGTGTTCAACTACAGTTTCAGGTTAAAAAAGCAAAATTAATATCACCAATCATTCCAATTCATATCTGAAAACAGATTTTAAAGAAAGCTTTTGCAGAGTGATATATAAATTATATGTTCAAAATTATAAATTAGATTTCCCCAGACAATCATGGTGATTCCACAAATAGCTTCAAAAATAACTCTGGGTAAGTGATGAGCTTTCTGAAGACTTACCAGACAATTTGAAAACAGGAATTTTTATAAACAAAGCAATTCATTATATGAGGACTGCTGCATGAGCTGCAATATAAATTCTGCTCCATCTTGAGCAGAATCCAAAACTAAAGTGGATACTAAAACCATTGTGGGAGATATAAATGATGGGCTTTATGCTACAGCACCAAGATGTCGTTTAGAAAGCTGAGATGGAAGCAGAGATCCAAGGGTTTGACTAAGTCAGATGCTTGAAACCTGAAGCATGAACGGCAACATGCCAGGAAATTACTAAATTAAAAATAGGGCATACACTAAAGCAAATAAATTCTGTGTAACACTGGAGGTAGCTGAGATTCCTCAGATATACCTAAACCAATATGATTTTGGTGAAAAATGGTCTTAGTCAAAACAAAAAAAATTACTAAGGTCCATTGGATAGAGTTGTCAGGAAGCAAAGTCCCTAAACACCTGTTTTGGGAATGTTAACTCTTCCATAACACTGCTCTAGAAGATAAATCTATCTGCCAAGGACTGAGACAGAAGGGGGAAGCAGCCAGATACATCACAAATCCAAAACAAATATGCAAAGGCCTAACAAGCAGTCAGTTCAAGAAACACAAAACCTCCAGTCCAGAGTTTTTAGACATGACACAAATTCCCACAATGAAAATGCAAAAGTGGAATATTTTTCTTACATGGAGGTCCTGAGTACAAAGAGTGGATGACAAGCAAATTCGGTGCCCATCTAAGATGTGAAACTGTATTTCAGTAATCAACATGTGTAAAACCCCATCAAAGCTCACTGAGTTACCTGCAGTACTTTTACATCCACAGAACAAGACTGGCTCTGTTCCTGAAAACAGAATAGTAAAATAATCATAACCTTCAATGTGGAAGGCTATGGTATAAAAACTGGAAAAGTTTTAAAACTTAAAAAGCAGGGGAAAAAAAGTTTAAAAATGAATTTACTGATTCAGGTAAAGAATCTGAAAGGGACAGTGCTGTAAAGTAAAACCTGGGAGCAGAACGAGAGACTGAGTAATGCAAAGAGGAGATACCTGTTCTGTTCACATGTGGGAAAAACACCTCCTCCCATCACGTTGTCACAGAGGAAAAGTGTGATGCAAGCCCACCTCTCTTCTCTCTGTGTATCTGTGTATATTAAACCACTTCCCAGACATGCACTCACACATCTCTCTTTGTCTTCTCTCTCTGCAAACTAATTCCCTACGGAATATGAACAAGACTGCTCGTGTACCATCATTTCCCAGGGAAAGAAAAAAACAGCTTTTACAAGTGCCTGTTACTAATGCTACTTAAAGAAAAATTCGTTTCAATGTCACTAATTTCACTGAAGCACCATAATAGCAAACTTCTGAAGACAGAACAATATAAAAAATGTAGACCCAAGTGACAGCTGAAGAATTAGGGTGATCTGCAAGAACCAGCAGAAACTCAGCAAAGAGAAAAGCAGGTGGATTGGTATCACGTTCCTGCATGCCTGGGGTCACTAAGATGAATGTGTGTGAGATTCTTTTGTCCATTTGTGCTATAATTTCACACACTGAGAACGAAATTGTGTTCTCTGATATGCTCACAGAAGTCCCTCTGGAATCAGTGAGAATTACACGCCTGCATGGAAGGGCAGAATTTGGCCCTGAGTCATTAGTTAGAACTCTCTGCTGAAACCCTACAGAGAATAGGGGGTTTCAGAGGACGATGAGGATCAAACTGATGCAGCACACTCAGAGATTTACTCTCACAGGAGCCCATCAAATACTCAGGCATTCCAAAAACCCCATTTGTAAAGATAAAAATCTTTACAAGACTAACACAACACAGTCATTGGGGCTGCTTTCTGTTAAAACAGACTTAGGCAGCATTAAAAACAGTGGCAATGGAATTGAATGAAAAAAATAGCCCGAGATTTTCAGACCTGTATAGGAGAGAATGCCAACTAACAACCATTTCTCATGGAAAGAGAAATTGAAAGAAAAAAAACTTCAGTACAGCTACTGTACATATGGTGCACATGTTCATAGATGTGTTGAAGAACTGCTCTGTCCTTAGCTAAAGGAAAAGCCAGGGAAGCAATTTTATCAAAATTTCCTGCTAGTTTGGAAGTTTGTAAGTGTGTGTACGTACATGTGTCTAAGCATTTAAACGTGTGTATATATTAGTTTTACTTCCTTTCTTTTCTGAAAGAACTGCCTATGCCTGACTGAATGCCACTGCAGTTGTTTGTATTAAGATCCCATATCTCTTATTGATTTGGAGCCTTAAGTGAGCAGTTGATGCCAAAATGATTACAAACAGTATTCTGCTTCAAATGTTTTTAAATTTTAAACACAAGTATTTAGCAATATTATTTGTATCTGGTTGTACTTGCAGAGAAATTATTCACTTCTGTGATAAGTAGAGACTGTTTTATCTCAGATATTTCCTGGCCACTTCCAGTACTCTGACTCAAAACCAAATCTGTGCTTCTCATCAACACAATGATAATTTTTTTCTTTTGTTTTGATCAAGGACTGACAAGACTCCAATTCAAACCAGCTGCAAAGTAACAGCTTAAAAAAACGTCCTCACTGTTTAATTCTAACCTCCACTGTATCTGTTGCAGGATAGGCTGGCATTTGCTGTTAAAGCAGAAAATTACAAGAAGGGCCTAATTGACCCTCTTGTGTCTTTGAAAAATCCTGTATGTTGTCTCTAATTGACCCTCTAGATACCTTTATGGAACAATGAATGAATCCTCTGTAAATAATGGACGGTGATGATTAATAGCCATGGTTTGGCTGGACCTCTGCCTCATGGAGTTGTGCTTCTGAACATTTTTTAGTTTGGGTTTTTTCTTGCCATCACAGTTCTCTGTATTTTATTTAAAAAAAAAACTGTCTCAAGCTAAAAAATATCCTGCCGTAAATAACACGAGAAGTTAAATAAAATTAAATGCTATCTCGTATAATGGAATGAAAAATGGGATTATTGGCATTATTTCCATCACCACCTTTTTCCATGTTTCAGTAACATGTCATCATAACATATGCTTGATTTAGAAAGCAGAAAAATTTAGCATAATTTATTTCTTTATTATGCATTGTAGTCAATAATAACAATGTCATATTTCTTTCTCTTGACTCTGCATTGCAATAAAAATCTATGATACTAAGATACTTCTAGATTTGGCTTCATTATAATGCTGTCAGAAAACATTATGAAAACATCCCCAAATGTCTCCTCTCTTATTTAATAACACTAATGTTTAATGTTTCCAGGCTTGTCAAATTATGAACACAAATATGTTAAGTTACACCATTACTCTGAAATGCTACAAAGAAATCTTGCTGTTTTGAAAATAATATCTGCAACTTAGCAAAACACCTGGCTCCATGCCAGCCCAAGAAATCACATGCAGCAGCACAACAACATTTGGTGATGCCATCAAAAATTACTTTCAGTAATTCAGCTTCCCCTAACGAATGTGTCAAGATAATAAAGGACAAATCAACGTGTTCTTACAATATATGTCACTAAAAAACAGGAAGATCAAACAAACCCACTCTTCCAGAGTTAAGAACTAGAGCAAAGATGAATACTCTTCTTTAAATGTGAAAAACATGAGCGTGGAGTGTGGAGGTTTAGTTAGATGGACTGTCCTGACACAGTTTAAGTTCAACCTTTCTAAAAGACCCAATTCTAAAGGTCCCACAACATCCCAAACAAAAAAGAAGCATCCCAGGGAAGAAATAGATCACAATTAACTATTTTTCCACATCCTAAGTTCTCTTGGATACAAGCAGGGACTTGTTGGCCTATTTATGATCCTTCTGTAACACTGAAGATAAATGTAGGACGTGAGGTTCATTAAGCAGCTTTGAACTGTTCTTAACAACACTCAGAGAACTTAAGTAAATACCACCATAATTTTATCATGGGAAAACTGACTTGACCAAGGTCACAGAGAATATCTGTGAATTTAGCCTTTACCTAACCCCAGATATCTAAAATAGGTGGGTATTTTAAATCCAATAGCAACAGTTTTCACAGCAGATACTGCAATTCATTATGACTAAATTGAAACACAAGAAATGTTCTTTGTAAGGCTCAGATTAACACAATACATATTTAATCATGAAAACAAATCTTTGCTTGCTGAAATCTGCCCTTCTCTTTAGTGCAGTTGAGTTTCTTAGAGGCATTTATCCTGCTCTTCCAGATGTGTCTCACTTCTGATTCACTGACAGCTGCCCCCAACAAAAATGTGAATTCTTTTAGAAAGATTGTACAACTTGGGCAGCCTTGATGATGACTGTACTGAACTGCCTGCAAATAAGCAACAACTATTAGAAGAGGGTAACTGGGAAAGAAGAGTACTCTTTAAGTTCATTGATTTAGTGTAGATGCAGCATCCTTACGAGAATGATCTGAAGAAGCAGTTGAACTGAACCTATTATTGATGTCACAACAGGCAGCAACATGGCAATGGATGTGACACCTTTTCCAGTGATTTAGACAGGTAAAGAGGCAGCTTTCTGAATTTCACAGAATCACAGAACAGCTGAGGTTGGAAGAGACCTCTGGAGATCATTCAGTTCACAGTGCTCAGGGCTGGGTCACCAGAGGAGGTTGCTCAGGACCGTGTCCAGTTTGCTTCTCAGTAACTCCAAGGACAGAGAATCCACAACCTGCCCAGACATTCTGTTCCAATGCTTTGCCACCCTCAGAGTAAAAAGTTGGTTTTAATGTTGAAATGAAATTTTAATTTCTCATCCATTTCCTCTTGTCCTGTCATTAGATAAGAGTGAGATCACTTCTGTCTTCTTTATTAACACCGTTGGATATTTTACAGTTTAATTTCATCCAATAGAAACCTAAGCACAAGTCAAAGATTAATATAAGGCCTCACATCTGAATAAAAGGAATTTATCCACACACAACTGTCCAATTTACTTAAGAGCAGTAGTCACTAATTCAAAAGACATATAGACTTCCCATGCATATTTGATATGAACTTGCTTCAGACCCTGAAACCTGCATTCCAAAGCACACAATTGCTCAGTGTTACTGGGCTGGGGCAAACAGGAGAATGGGACTGTGTGTGTTCAGTGTCTAAATACAAACACAGGGGTTATAATTTCATGTGCAGTCATTACAAACTGCATTCATTACCCACCAGCAGGTGAACTGTGCTGTCTGCACTCTGTGCCTGGAATTCAAGGCCCACCAGTTGCTTTTGTGGTTACTATTAAAGCTATAAAATCCAAGGAGAGAAGTCAATTTCCTTGTTTGACTAACAGTGAATATTTGATGTGAATTTCTGCAGTAACAGACTTCATCAAAATCTAAGTATAATTATAGAAATGTATTCACAACTACTTTGAAAGTTCTTATTATGATTGAGTGGAAGATATATTTTGCTGCACAGAAACCTCTGTGACTGGGTAAATTCATATAAATCACAACACAGTTTACAGTAGGAAGTTGTCTAGATAGTAGGAAACAGTAACCTCTGTACGACTGGGGTTAAACTAATTCTGCCTTAATGAAAAGCAAAATTTACATACAGCTTTGTTACCACAATAAATAGGGGTCTCTGTGTCCTTCATAATCATTCCCACTGTGCCTCCATAGCCTCATCTGCTTTCACTAAAACCCTGGTTAAAAGCACATTTTTCTTTTAAAATCAGCGAGCACACAGCAATTCAGCCATTAGGCCTGTTCCAGTGCATAAAGATCATGGACTATAATAGATGCTTATATTTCAAACAATATTTTGTTCCCAACAGCAAACACTGAGCCCAGACATTGGACACTTGATTCAGTCAGAAACCTGGCTGCTAAAACTCCACACATTGTTTCAGTTACAAGCCCGAACACAGAAATGAAAACTGATTATTTCTCTTCTTTAAAAATATATTTTTAGCTCCAACCATTCTCTCAGAAAAATAACATGGCATACACACAAGTATTTTCACAGCCAGTCACCCAGAGCAGTCATAAATGGATTTCCAGGACCAAAGACTCCATAGGATAATTTTCATCCGTCTCTTAAATTAAAAGTTGTTACTTATGGTGATGATGGTGACACAGTCTCTAGTTCAGGGTGTCCGGCACTTCCCATTTCAAGGCCACACTACAGTTGCTCATAACTTTAGCAAGCTCTAATTGTTCTCACTGAGGTTTCCTGTTACAGATGTCCATGTGGGGCACAGCTTACGTGGGAAAGTTCAGCAAACGTGCTTTCATAATTTCCAAAAAGCCAACAAGGGAAAAATACGTTATTTTCAGAAGTTTCAAAAAATTCTTTCAAGTGTTTTCTGGGAAACCTCCAAATCCCTGAGGCAGAGAAGGACCTCATAAGTCACCAGTTCCAGCCCAGCATTGCAGGCACAGACCACGCAGCTACTTTTTAAGATGCAGTTTACTCAAGTGACTGAACAGTTTACTCAAGTGACTGAATTGACAGGGTGGGAATGGCAGGAGTGCACTCCCACTACTCTGATATTAAATTCAGGAAATTAGAGCTGTGGCCAAGTCAAAAAAAAAAAAAAAAAAAAAAAAAAAAAAAGGAAAAAGCTTTATGGGAAAGAAGAGTGAAACAAAAAACAAAATGAGCAGAAGACTGAAGTTTAAAGAGGCAAACTTAGGATAGGAAAGACAGAAAGGAGCTGAGAGAAGACAGGACAAAAGAAGGAAGGGCCAGAGTGATTCTAGGAAAAAGAAATCAGCCTTTTGGGAAAAAGGAGTAAAACAGGAAAGGGAACAGCACTCAATTTTAAAAACTGAAAAGAATACACAATTCAGTTTCCACACATTTCACACATATTTTAAAGTTCCATTTACATGTGCCACTAATGGCTCTTTGTTGGCTTGTTATGAAAAAAAAACAACCTCTTAGTATAGTTAGAAGTGATTAGTTAAGTTCAAAGGACAGTATCAGTACTTCAAAGAAAAGCATCCAACCACAGCTAATAACTCCAAGGTTTTCAGTCCTTCCCTACATTTTCCTACCATCCACTGAATATTAAAATTATAAAAGAATAAAACAAAACCCTTAAATTTTAGAAAATGCCAAATTTAGATTGTTTATGAAATATTAATTCAGCTCCTTGGTTCACGCAGATCAGTAGAAAATTTTTAATTACAAGGGAATACTTGACTACATCATTTTGTCTCATGTTTTTGTTTTTTGTATTAGCCCAGGTGTTTTTAGCTAATTATTCTACTAAACATATGTCATCATTTAATATACTTATCCATGCCTATGATTCCAGTGGAAACACTAAGAGGATCATATTTAATGATTATGCTAATATTTCTATCACTTTCTTTTCAGCATGCCACACATTACACAAATCCATACATTCTGTAGCAAGAAACAGGTTTAATAATGAGGCCTCTTCAGTCAAACATCTTGGACTATCCCCAGATCTCTGCTGCTGCCAAGTCACTGATTTAAGAGATGGACAAAAGGAGGCACACAAAAGTACAGATATTATGATTTATGGATGATCCAAATTTCCCTGAACTGCATATCATGACAATGTGAAACCCTGAAGAGATTAAAGGCAGGCATTACATTACCATGAATAATATAAAAAAGTGATATTCTGTTTAAAAGCTTTTGAGTGCAAGTTGAACAAATACATTAACACAGCTTCCAAAGATTGAATCAGGTTGAATGTTACCCAGAACTTATTTTGAAATAAGCTTTATGTATCTCATATGTGAAGTACAAGTCTATTTGTGACTGGCGCTAAAGCTATTAGCATGTAGATTTTAATTCTTTCTTCAGTTACATACAGCTCACACTGTGTGCATTGCCCTTCTTTTAATAACTGAAACTCCTCCAAAGCACATCTCAATGCTGCAGGTATACAAGACACAGAGAAAGATATATACATATACACCTAAATCATTATTGTGACCCCTATTATAATTTGAAAAAGTGTCTCCTTGTTACAGTGGCACACTAATGTGGCTGTTGTACCTTATTTCTCAGTATTGAATTCATAAACAGGGGTTTGGAGGGCATTTCATGTTTCGTATCATTTCAATCGTATCAGTCAAAAATTTGTATTGAAATTATTCAGGCAGTATGTAAAGCCCTTCTATAAAAGATAGCTGTACATTAACTTACAATTAAATGATGGTTTTAATGAAATTATAGTGTGTGACAGGTTAACGGGCTGGTGCTGAGAGGCAAACGTCGAAATGAAGCCAAGACGTTTATTTTCAAACTGACAAATCTTAACTCAACCATAACATATAGTTCCATTAACATTATAGTTATTACACAAAATAATTTGGTTGAAAAAAATAATGTAATAGACCAAGCTGCCAGATCATCAGAGAAACCCTAACCTCACCTGTCCCATGAAAGACAAACCAAACAGCTTTTGTTTTAAACTTGAAAGAACTGCAGACCGAGAAACAACCAGTCAAACCCCTGCTTTCTCCTGAACAATGTCTTCAATCTTTGCTTTTATTTGCTATTCTCAGTACTAAGGTCAAGACAGCAGCTTCAGCTCTGCTTAAACACATCAGAAACTGTTAATGGGGTCCTGAGTCCCAACCTCTGCTTATTTTTTTCAGCTTCTGTGTCACAAAGTGGCACAAAACTGTTACCACTCGAATGAGTGATTTCTCTCTTGGAGCAGCATCTCTGGATGGCATTAAAGACATCATTCCTAGAGCTTCCAGCCAGTTCATATTTCAGACTGTCAAGATACAATCTTGCTGCTATATACAATTTCACATACAGGAGTAAGATGCTTAAAAGAGCAAAACTCTTCCCTCCGAGGAAGTCCTTCTGCCCAAACTGTTTAAGCACAGGCTCAATATCAGCATCCCAGAAAGCATGACAGAACCACTGGCAGGACATGAAGAGGTGAAACTGAGGACCTTCTTGAAACAAGTAATGGCACAGAACTAAGTTGATGTCTGATTTTTGGCATGGCCAGAAAAACAAAGAAATGACAGAGGTGAGACTAATTCTCCCGTAGGAGTTTTGCAGTAACTGCAAACACTATGAACCACTGCAAGAAGGGAAATGCTGAAAGTCTGCTTAAATATATTTAATATATTTATTCACCATCATCAAGGAAACAGCTCTTGGAACCAGGCCTGGGACAGACCCTTCCCTCCTTGCTATTGGCTTGAATTCAGTGAGTGGCCAGTGAGCAGAGGTGATGAGTGCCCAGCAGATGGGATTTTGCTGCTGTGCCAGGAGTTATGGTGTCAGCTCAGCTCTGACCAGGCAGCTTTTCACATCCCAGAAACCAGGCAGGCTCAGGCTGCTGGGGAGGCAGGGAATGGGCACGGAGGCTTTACCCTTTCACCCCTTCAGGTCAGAATGAAATTGCAGTGCTGGGGAGCCTGCATTGTGCTTCAAAAATTGATAGTTGTTGAGACCCAAAGAGGCTATTTGTGATCTAATCTGACCTGCTGCTTAACTAAGACTATAGAATTTCAGACCGCTACTCTTATCCACACTGCATTTTTTCCCATTTTGTTTGTTTTTTAAGTATAAGGAAGCTTTAAATACCCCAGGTGCCCGTTAAACATTAAAAAAAAATTTACTTTTCTTTCTAAAATCTAAACAAAATCTCAAAAGGATCCAATCCATGCATTTACCCTGTTGCCCATCTTGTTAGCAAATCAATGTCATGCACTGGGTAAAAGTAATAGAGATTATATGATCCAAAGCACACTTTAGGTGTCTCGATGTATGTAAGGCATTAAACACTAAAATATAATTTATTTTTCAGATTACCTTGAAGTAATTTTCAGCCTAGTGCCACCTGAGCTCTAGGAGCTTCCTCCACCTTTAACTACAGTCAGTCAGTAGAGTCATCCAGAGGGGCATTTTCTGGGTTACCAGTTGTCCATATATTGCTCCAAGGAACATTTGCCTTTGTTCACTGATCTGTTGATAAAGCCTGTGAATATTTCTACTGGATACATAGATGAATCTACTCATTTAGCCAAGTCATGTCAGGATCATGAGATATTTGATTAAAAAACAAAACATTAAACCACAGAAGTTGCATTGCATTCTTGTTTTGGAGGAAAGAACACCACGTATGTCGTGACCTTTTCTTTTTTTTTTTTTCCATTGAAACCAAGAAACCAAGTACGTCACCAGCTGTCCCCAGCAGTGAAGAAAATGAAGCAATGCCAAGTGATCAGGGAAGAAGCCAAGAAATCATCCCCCAGTCCAAGGCTCTGGTACTGCACAGCCCAGGAAATGGACCATATTCAGCCTACTTTGCTTCGCATACTGAACTAAGGCAAGTGACTCTTAGATGTGCTGAATTGCCGTTGGGAGATTAAAGAACCCTAGAGGAAGATAAAGCCTTTAAGGCACCTCAGTTAAATTTCTAAAAATACATGGAATTAGTCATCACCACAGTTCCCAGACTGGGTACATCAGGGGCTACGAGGTGGCACTACCAAAGGGTGTTGCAGTAGAATACATGAGAAAGATCACATTTATACTGTTTATTCATAGCCCTTTCCCTACTCTAATGCTGACCCTTCTGTGAGGGAATCTGAAGAGAAGTTCCATGCAACTGCCACATCAATAATTACCTCTCTTTAGATGCTGAATTTCCTTCCTTTTTCACAAGACATTAACAAGACATAATCACACTTCCACAAGCAGTCACAAATGGAACCACAAAATACCAAGGAGCAGCTCTGTGCAGCTCTTTGCTACAAGGCAGAACATGAATGGCAGAACTGATGCATTCCTGACCAAAGAAGAGATGTTTCCTTCATGTTCCTTCCAACTTCTCCTAACACTGCCTTAGCTCCAAACCCAGCATATCTGTTGAGGGAGTTACTTAATCATTTACAAGTTAAGTCAGGACTCAGCTCCACTGCGCTTCATCCCAGCCATGTGGTGTTTCATAAGACCAAGCAGAATGTGGCTTGGAAGAACAAAGTGAAACCACAAATATAATGGAGCATAATTCCAAAACGTACGGAGCATAATGATCCGTATAATGTTAAAATGTTGGTAATGTCTCTTGATATTATTTCATCACATGCTAGCTGCTATTTCCTGAAAGCTCTTTGAAGGATTAAATAAAAACATATGCTATGAACACCCACTGTGTGCTGTAACAAATCAAAACTAACTTCTTAGGTTTGATGAAAAGTTTCCACAATGCTCAGTACTGTGAATTAATGTCACAGCGGTAAAACTGCTTTGGAAACAGTGAATGCCAGTTAGTTTCGTATTAGTAATATGAGAAGTCTCTGCAGTATTTCGAACTGAAACACAAGTGTCTTCTACACCTAAATTTTGAGAAATACAGTCATAAAATGCTATCAACAGCTGGTTTGATGGAAAAGTGCAGTAAGACAATTAACAAGTTTATGTTTCCAAAATAAACATATCATCTGCCTCTGGTGTAAACACGCAAAACCAGAGATGGATAGGACTCATAAGGATTTAACCAGTCAGTGCTCTACTATGAAATAAGTATTTCATAGTATTTTCTCTGAAAATGGCTAGTTCTGGAAGCAGTATTCAGTTAAAGGGCTATTTTTCAAAAATATGTTTTGATAAATATTTTGCATTGTTTGGTGTGTTTTTACTATCAATATTTAATTAATGAATTTACTAAATGCTTGGCCTTCTACATGGCCAGTAGTTCCACAAGCAGATAGATCTTTTTGAGCACTTTTTTTTCCATTTGAACAGTTTTAAATCTGCATTTCCCAACATCTTTTAGGGATAGAAATACAGATGAAACATTTCCAATTACAGTCCTTCCAATACTGTTTTGAAAATCAGTCTGATGCCCCCAACCATCAGCTGCTTCAAAAATAAGCAATCTCCCTTTGCCTAAGCATTCTCCTGGTTCAGTATATTCACTTTTCCTCTGCACTGTAAACCTATTCTTATTAAGCACTGGCAAAAATTTATGGTCATTTAAAAATGAAGTATCTAACATATCAGCAGGTAATATCTTTCTCTACCTTAACAGAGCATCAAACAGGCAGGAGACAAAGTGCCAGAGTCTCCACTCACACCCTTCCTCTCCTGGCCTAGAACAAAGGCTGAAATGGCTTCTGACAAACACAGGACACTTTCTTACCCTCTCCTGGTCAGACTCAGTTGTTCTCTCCCTCAGCTCCTCCTTTCACAGCTGATTTCCTAATGCAATCCTATCCCTTGCCATTGTTTCTACTAACTATGCACAGGTATAACTGCACGTTGTGGTTTGAGCTTTGGGAAACCAGGCAGAAACACCAATTGTGTAGTGGTTTTAATTCGCCTATTTGAGTCTCTGGCTAAAATGCCAGCACACTTACCCAAATTTACCTGATTCTTGTTGTGAGATAATGATTAATAGTAGGTGAAGTAGGCTCACACTTTAAGGGATATAAAGAGAATTTATTAACAAACTTAAAAAAAAAAAATAAAACTCAGGAATCAGAACAAAACCTTGTTTCCACACCCCCGCCCCCCCCACCTCTCCATTTCTTTCCCACTGACCATACAAAAAGACAATACTTCGACTTTTAGTTAGTTTACCACCTCTGCAATATTCTTTTCTCAGATCATGTAGGGAGAGAAGTTTTTTCTTGCTTTACTGTGTTGATTTTCCCATAAGAAATACAGTTCTTATGGTTTTCAGCCTCAATACAAGCAGCCACCCGGAAGGAAAAGATCTGCTTGTTCTGGAAAATCCCTTCCACTTTAGCAGCTTTCCCAGGACCACTATAGTGGGCATATGATGGTCGCTCAGGTACTCTTGAGGATAAATAGTTCTATTACAGCAGCAACAAAATCCCCTTTTCTCATTATTGGCAACATAAAATCTTCTTCTACTATTCCCGGAGCAAGGAATCTTTACACAGAAGCCTTAGTCCACTGGCTGTAGCTAGAACATTATATCCCCCCTTTTCACTCTTTTAGACCATTGCTCATATATTACAGGGCATATTATAGCCGAGTTTATCAACATGTTTTTACAAGAGAAGTTTCAGTCTCAAAGTTAGGACTCTCCTCATCTCCTCCCTCTGTGGATATAGGCTTTGCTACGTTCATTAACTTGGAGTCTTTATATCGTACCTTTTGCAGGTGTCTTCACTCTTTCTCTTTCTGTGCAAGGGAAAACAGATGTTTGTAAGTTCCATCCTGACATTGAAAAGGTTAACTTGTCTTTTGGCAGGGCGATGGCCACATGACCTCTGCCCGTGTTGTTTGAGCGTAACATTCTCAGGGTTTGAGCTGAGGGAGAGGAGTTCATCTGCGCCATCCTCCATCCAAGCTGCGTCTGAGCTACAGGGGCCCGGCCCAAGCCCTCTGCCGTGCCAGGCCGCGTGTGGAGCTGGCCCGGCCTGGCGGGGCCGCGTCCGAGCTGTGGGGGGGCCATCCCGAGCTTTCTCCCGCGCTGGACTGTGCGCGGAGCCAGCCCAGCCCGGCAGGGTCGGCAAGGCTGAGTCACCTCGGCCTGGGGCAGCAGAATAAAGTCTTTCTTGGCCGGAGCTGCATGGAGCCGACCTGGCTCCCCTGCCTGTAGCTACCATGGGGACTGACGGGCGGCCTGGGCCCAGGGTAACGGAGCGAGGCCTGGAGCTGAAGGGCCCAGCACTGCCCACTGTAGCTGGCATGTCAGCCCGGCTGAACTGCCTCTGCTGAGAGCCTGGGCCAGGTCCTCCCATTCCCGCTCCGTGCCATCCCAGCCAACAGCCGAGCCACGAGGCTGGGCCAGACCCCACCAGAGACCACGGAGGGGAGAGAGCAATGCCTTCTCTCAGTCAGCGGAAAGTCTAAAAGAGGGCTTCTTCAGATCCCCTCCTGGTTTTATGAGTTCTGGAGGCGGAAATTGCAATGCCTTCTTTTGGGTACCTCATTTCCAGCTCCACCTCCTTCTTTCTGCACTAGAAATCCCAACCAAGGCTACCCCACGACACTGCATAAATAGGTTAAGAAAATTATAATTGCAATCTTAATTATCTGCAACTTTAAAAATATATTTAAAAGGTTTTGGGCTGGTTTGGGCAGCACTGAAGCAATCAATCAATAAGTAAGAAGAATAAACCAGAAGCAAACAAGCAGAATAATGGCCAAATAGCATTAAATTTTTCCCAAAGAGAAAAGTAGAGATGGGATTAGATAAACCTAAGAGTTTCTGAGAGCCTCAGCCTTTATGTATGATACTAGCTGACATGAACTACATTTGAATGAACAAATAAAAATCTGAAATGCCCAGGGTAGAATGTGGGGGCTTATGACATTGAGATGAAGAATTACATCTTGCCATTCTCAGTGTCAGAGTTCAAGTCATTGATGGAGTTTAGGGATGGAGGGATCATAAAAGAGGTCAAGGAACAGCTCAAGATTTTTCATTTTCTACGACCAGTCTGACATTTGTGAGCCTTTTGGAGAGAGAAGGCTAAAAAGGTTTATTTGCTAAAGAAATAAATGTGTGTTGCTTAAATACAAGCCTTTGTATTTAAGTAATATTTAAGTTTTAGTCTTAACTTATGCCTCAAGTATTCTGCTTTCTGCATATTATTAACTGACTTTAATGATTGAACTTCACAATATGCACCATCTTCCTATTTTGAAGATTTGGACACCCCTATATTAATACAGTGCAGCTTGATAATTACCAGGATATCAGAAATTATTTTCCCTTGAATTTATCACACAGTTTACAGTACAGAATATTTCATTTTCTTGAAAAAAAAATCTTAGAAATAATTAAATAAAATAATATTACCTGCAATATTACCACTAGACAACAGAAAGATCCACTCTTAAAAATATGTGGGCTTTAGTTGCCCTAATTTAATTTTTAATACGAGCTGTTAATTGGTTAATAAAAAGTACATAAATTGTTAGGAGTACCTTCTAATAAAGAAACCAAAAGGTACGATATGACTAACATACCACAACAATTTTCTGCAAAGTGATAAGTCATTTTTTCCTATTTCCCTTCCCAATGGAACAAGAAAAATACACATTCTTCTGCATTCTATTCACTGACACTCTGCTTATCTGATGAGGCACTGCTTTGGGTCATTTTCAGAGGTTGCTACTTAGATAGAAAGGAAGAAATAGTAATATGGGAAAAACATGACAAAACAGCTTTCCAAGTATACCTCTTAGGTACAATTCACTTCAAAATGAGCAGAAATAAATAATTCCAGCGATACAGAATCTTATGGCATTAAGGTTTTTTCCATTCTTGCAGATTGGAGAGTAACTAATAAAGAAACCTCTCTAAATGAGGGCTTTAAAAATCTGAGGCTACTATAAAGAAACAAGATTAACCTAATCCCCTAACAATCCAATTTATGACTAGTAAAGGGTTATGAAAAATTCCATCTAGATGTCAAATATAAGGAAACACAAAGTCTTTGGAGACACATAATGATAAACTGCAGATTGAGCAATAAGCTCAGTGAACAGAATGAACAGTTCAAGAGTTCAGAACATGTTCATTTGAAAGGTGTTCAGTTAAAGAGAAGGGCATGGTATAGACAAAGGCACAGAAAGGTCATCATTACAGTCATTTCATCTTCATTACAATGGTGCAGTCACAGCATTGGTGCACACACTTCAGTTCACACTTGCATGTCAGTGCACTGCTCTGGAGATTAAACAAAAATATTTTTAACAGGTTAGTGAATCCTGGGACCTATAGGCAGGTGTATAAGAACTAATGCTTTAATAATTTAGATTTGAAACGTAAATAGACATGAAATACCTGTATTTCAACCCATTAGAAACTGCAGTCTATCAAGAATGGTCACATTCTTCTTCAAGCAAACATAAAGCATGTCCTGAACGCAGCGCTGCTGCCTGGCAGACTGCAGCCCAGGACTCACTGTTTCAAGCCAGTTATTATCTCACATTCAGTATTCTATGAAGAGCAGAAGTAAACTAATGTTTAAAAGGTTTCAAAACCTAATGAACTCTGGCTTTTGAAAATCAAGAGTGTCTACTCCTGTCAAAAATTCAGGGAAAAAAATGGCAGGGTACATTCAATAAACCAAAATACAACCTTGCCAAGAATGTAGAGTAGGTAACTCTGCTCCCAAAAACAGACGAGAAATAACCAATGCAGAAAGCCTAAGTCCTGGCTATAAACCCTCAGGTCTCATTCAGCCCCGAGCACTACATCTGAATAAAATCACTTTAGCAACAAGCAATGGATTTCAGGTGTTCCTGGGAGGTGCCCAGACCAAGCACTGCCCCAGCCAAGGCTGTCTCTGTCAGGTGATTCAGCTGCAGCACAGGGACAAAGACATTAAAACTTCTTCTGCTTTAGTATTTACACAGTACTTTTCATGAATAATTAACAGGGACTGGAAGCCCTGGCTCTATCTTGTCTCTGATTTCTAATTCTCTAGAATGAAAATGAGATTTTTTTTTCCACAAGATCATTAGGATGAATATAAAGAGGAATATTTTAGATCTTATATTTACCTACATGAACTAAGCAATCTAGCACCCTCTTGCACTGATATATACACACACACACACACTGGTGAACACATTGACAAAAAAAATTGATGTATCTCAGATAGAATCTCAATTTTAGACAGCAGCATTGGGGCAGGAGAGTCATTAAAATTTGGCCCACAGCAACCCAAAATGTACTTTGCAGCTTTCAAGAGCAGTTCCTGAACATTTCACAATTAAGCATAATTCCCACAGACTCTCATATCAATTATAGATGACCTGCTCTTTTCAAAATCTAAGCCAAATTTGGTATGAAAAAAACCATCTGTGTAGGAAATAGAAATTCTGCCAGACTGCTGTCCAAACTAACTCACACACAAACACCTCTAGGATGCCTCTTGGATGGTTATGTAAATGCTAAGATTATACACTTCCAGCAGAGGCTAGGAAAATTATATTTTAAATATCATTTATTTGATGTTATTTACAACAGGTTTGATAAAAAAGCAAATACTTGTGTTCTTCATTATAACATTCTACAGGAATAGAAGATTTAAAAGCTGTTAGAGGAAAGGAGGAAGTGTCTGCAATACACTCCATCAATATCCCATGGAGCCCTGACAGGCATTGGATAGTCTGGTGTGTAGCACCACAACTCAAAAACCACACCAATTAACTACAACTAATCAATTCTTTCTCATAACAATGAGAATCATAATTCTTCTCCCATCTATTGTTCTTCTTAATTCTCCTTCCAGTAATTGGGACAGACAAAATAGGTAAGATGTAGTAAAGTGAAAAGAAAAAATACAGGATGTTATTTGAAAGCAGCACAAACATCAAACTCGGGAGTTATCTTGATTAATTTTCTTCATCATATCTAATTCACGGCTGTGAGAGATCACATTATTTTCAAATATATAAATAAACCCAAACCTAACTTTAGCCTTATCTAGATTATGGCACACTGGGGAGAAAACAGAGGAGGTCATGAAATCTGAGACTGCTGTTTCTTCTCATAATGTAATTACACTTTTGGCTAATGAAATTACTGCAGTCTCAGGGTAAGGGCTTGCAAGTCAGAGCTCTCACATGCTTGTGAGAGAGGGGGTAAAGGAGCACTGCTTACCATTTATATCTGAGGGATGCACACAAATCCCCAAGATCCAAGCACAACTTTGTTTCTGAACTCTGAGCAAGACTAAATTTGTGATCAAAGCCCTTTTCTAATTACTACAATAAAAGGAAAATTAGCTTAAGAGGGAGAGAAGTTGGAAGAGAGAGGAAGAGCATCTCTTTCTGCACTGTTGGTACCCTCCAAACAGCTGAAAATAAACACAGCTAAGCTCAGTGGAGAGAAGCAGCAATGGAGCAAAGCAGTCTGAGGATGGCTGAGCACCTCTGTTTGCACACTTAGGCACTGCCAGCCCTGCTCCAACCCCCGTTTCAATCCCTGCTCTCTCTCACAACCAGGCAGACTCTCCAGGTCTGTAAAGGACACACAGCTCAGTGTCTCAGTGGGGAAATAATGAAAGAGTCAGTATATTCTGGTTAGAATTACAAACTCCTGTTCTTGAGGCTGTGCTGACAACCCCACCCAGCAGTGGCTCATACTCTCCACCATGCCAAGGTTACCAGTAAGTTGTTTCTCCTTTTAGCCATATCAAGAGTGGCAAAGTGAAGACTGACCTACAACTGCTGGCCACTCAGGCGCACCTGTATAATACAAAGTATGATTTACCCAGGGGAAATGAATGGAAAACCTGGATTTCTCACTTGGATAACCCTGTCAGACACTCATTTTCTATTAACTGTTAGAGGAAGGGAAAATATATTATCTACTTGCTGTTTGTGACCACTGGAATAACAGCTTTTAGCACTTGGTAGCCAACAGCACACAGCTGGCAAATTCCAAAGGACAGAAAAAAACCTGCTGAGTGCATCTCAACTGGGCAGTAGTGATGGATATGGGATAAATGAATGATTTCTATTTTTGGCTAAATATTTTGAGGGGAAAATTACATACATATTCACCTATTTTTTTTTTCAGTTGAAGACAATAAGGAGAGCAACTTAACAAAATACTCTGTTGGTATCCTCATTCCCTGTGCCAAACCTTTCTTCAGGAGGCTGGGTGATGTCTGAGTTCACATGTGTAATCTGGAACACACCTGACACTTCAGCCACGAGGTGATTAACCCAATATGAGTGTGTGTGCACAAAACATCCCACTAGAACACAGAACACACAGAAGAAAATGGAAAACAAACCCTTTCCTCCTCCTACCCAAGTTCTCCAAAGCCTCCAGTGAATGCTAAGCCCAATGAGGTTATAGAAGTGAGACCAACTTACACTCAAGGAGGCCATTATCACCCATCACAGTAAACAAACCCATTTCATTTTCAAATCTAGTTGCAAAATTAGTTCTTGCCTATTAAACAATTCTGAAGAAATTAATGGCAGAAGGTTTTGCTTTGACTGTCATAAAGATCACCAAAAACACTCGTGTTTAAAATGCTAATTACAGGGGCTCAATGCCAAAAAAATAATTCTGGTAAATTAAATCCCATGATTAATTCATAACGTCCATTTTAGCATTAATCCTAGCATTAAGATACAGAGTAGTCCCCATACACGCACATCTCTCACACTTTGGGGAATAAAGTAATAGTAATTCCTAGGTTTTTTTAATAACTCTTCATATTTTATGTACATTATTTAATTATTATAACAAGATAGTTAATCCATTACTTCATATTTCTTGTTTGCAATCTCGGTTAAGGGCTGCAGATTTTAAAGACTCAAAACAAGTGACTTCTCATGCATGGCTGAGGCAGAAATCACAAGGACTAAGGATTTACTATTGAGTATCATACTCCTCTCCTGTTTTGTTGACAAATTCTCACCAGTTTATAATTTAAGCTTGAAAAGTGATACCTGGTTATAAACACCCGAAGGACTGCACCAATAGTGTATAAAGACAGTAACATCACACCTGGAAATTTCCTACAGGGTTTCAAAAGAAAATAATTACTGGATGACAGAGATCTTAAATCAGCACAGCACCATCATGATTGTACTGCCAGCATTTGCTACAATATTCTTTCCAATAAGAGCATAAAAGCTTATATTCCTATTGGGGGAAGAAACAGTGAATCTTAGATGTCTAAGACATCTTTTTCCTGTGTCTTCACTCATCTTGGTATAAAATGATTCATCACAGGTGTTTCTTTGTAAGTACATCAATCAATAGAATTTCTGTGAGCCAATAATGCAACAGGGCTTTCCAAATTTATCTTTTCCATTCATGAAAAATTGACCCAGGAAACCAGAAAATACAGTAAAATGAAATGAAACATGAAATGAAGACTTTTCCATCACAGCCAGCAAAGGAGACAGGTATTCCAAGAGATCTGTCATGTGATATTCACTGAAAAGACAACTGCTCACACCAAGAGTTTCATTCAGTTCATAGATATAGCCCTAGAGTAGTTAATAAGCATTTAAAATGCCAGCCCTAAATATTTGTTGGTAGTGTATTGCTCAATGTTTCCCACCAGCAGCTGAAAAAGCCTTTAAACAACTTCTCTATTTAACAACTATCACTTCCCACTGCCCATTGTATGTGGTTTTCATTGACTCTCTTTAAAATTTATCTAAAGCCAATGGATCAATCACCTCTGAAAATGCATTCTGAACACCAATTTGAATAAGAGACCCTTTTACCAAGTCTCTGACAACCTATTGCTAACAATGACATTGTAACTTTTCATTTTCTGCTGATATTTTTACTGACTGTTCACTGCAGACAGCACCTTCTGGGGTTTTTTTTTCCATTTAGTATCTTATGTCATATCTAAAGCTGTTCTTTTACAGCCTCTACATACAGCTTTTGCAAAGTAGCAGGGACATCTCATCTGCTCAATTACTTATTAGTGTTGCTAAAGAATACCATTTCCTCTCGTGGCTGATAAAATATTAATCAAAAACAGGAACAGAGTGATTTCCCAGTGTGGATGTCTTCTAATGGTAATACATGGAGTCTAAGAGAGATCTGGAGGTCATGTAATAGCTCTTGAAGGCAGGGAGGGGCTCAAAGATAGTGATGACTTTGTATACTGAATAATGAGATTGTATTCAAAGTGCAGCTTAATTATTGCTGTTCTGTAGGAAAATATCACAAGTGTGATTACAAGGATAATGTGAAGATTTATTGGGGATAGCAGCACGTGACTGAAAAAAAAATCTTTTGTAAGCATTTTTGATCCTTGCTATTACTCAGCATCCAACACAGAGCCATGGAGAGGAGGACTTTCCAAATTATTGCTGTGTTTCATGTATCAGTTAATCACAGCAACCCAACAGTAAACTGTTTTCTGTTCATTCTGCCAGTTATTAAACATCCATCCCAACCTGCCTTTAGGTATTTTTGTTCCTATTTTTCTCACAGGATTTGAAAGAGGAGAGAAGGATTAGAATGAAGAACTGAGAGGCAATTGAAAGATACATGGAAAAGCTGTAACAGCTTAAAAAAGAACGTAACTACCCTTAGATGTAATAGTAAATCACTATGGTTCCTTTTGAAGTTTTGATGCAAGTACTCTTGACTGACTTGGAAAAAGAGTTATCCTAAATAACTTCTAAACAAATAAATACTGCAAAATTACTGTCTTGGGTGGTGGTGGCAATGTTTTAACCTGGACCAACCAGTAAATTAATTATAACTATAATATAACTATAAACATTATCTAACTATGAAGTCACCAATAATAGGAGCCACCCTCTAGAAACTGGGCCATCAACCAAATACTGTTCAGTGTATTACTTACTCAGTCCCCAAAATGTCCATTTCCATCCCTCTATGGGCACTAATCAAGTCTGGTGCCAAGCAGATGTTCCAGCCCACTTCCCACACCAGTTTTGAAGAAGAAAGGAGGACAGTGAAATTTAAAAAGAAGGCTATTTTACCTCTAATAAATATACACCATGTTAGTGTCATCCTTATTTCTCACAATACAGTGAATTGTCAAAGTGCTGTAACACTGGGTAAGATGAAATACGGCTTGAATCCAAGCTCAAGAACAAATGCCACCTCTTGGCACTCGTGTTTTGTAATTCTTTGAATGCAAGAAGGCAAGAACAGTCCTGTCAGCTGCCCAAAAAAACCACAAAACACCAAAACACTGGGTTTTTATCACAGTGTATACACTGGTTCACCCGACAAAACTTTGTGCCTTGAAAAAAAAAATACTAACATTCTTTAAATTATTAACACAGTGGAAAAACATTTAGAACAAGCAGGTAGGGAAGGTGGCCAAAAAAGATAATCTGTTAAAACTTCATATTTAATAGTTATATTAAGCATACAAGAGTTTTCAGCTACAAATCTAATTCTGTAAAATACAAAAGTGTAGCTGCCATGTTGTTCAGTCACAGACAGCTAAAAATGAGAGGCTAAAGTCACTCAAACAGGTCAAAGCCTGGGTCAGGAGCAAAATGAAGGTCACCTGATAAAACTCACATTTACAATCCATTTTTCTTGTATTTTGCACAGCACACAAGACAATCCACAATTGAGAGAAAAGGCTAAAAACACACATGCAGGGAATGTACAGGGGCAGAAGTAACAGGAAAGTTAATTCAAAATGTGCAAAGTCCCCTTTCACTTACATTTATGCCATTATATGTAGGAAACTATCTTTGTGTGGGAACTGTTTACCATTCCATTTAAATTAATTTTCCTCCAAGTGAATTAAGAGAATCATTTTCTTCATTAAAAAGTCATCGTTGCCTCTGCGTGATTTCTGCACTGATAACAAACTGGGACCCAGATCTGTTCCAAACTTGACATCTCTGCCAAGACACCTGAGAAACAGCACTTCCCATCAGCCAGGCTGGATTCTGCTCAGCCTCCTGCAGCAATAGTCCTTAATGAGAAGGGGAGTGTGGGTGGTGAGCTGGTTTTGATAAGTAGTAATAGGATGAGCAAAAAGTAATATACCAACGGTTGATATATTACTTGACATGTCAATTGTTGGAGAGTTGCTGTATTGAATTTGTACCTACAGCAAACACAATACACAAGATTCTAATATACTGCAGTGTTTGCTACATATTTTCCAAGTGATTGTATTGACTTTGTAAACAAAGATTATATGAAAAAATAAAGACTCCTGTACCATATAATATTTACCAAGCGAACAAATCTATCATAGCTGGAAATAAAAACACAATTTCACCTGTGTCAGGAAAGGAGGAAATAAATTGACCATTTGAAATGAGATCAGATACTTCAGTTTGGATCTCAGGCACCTAAGAGAGTCTCCTTCTAGTGCAGGAGGTGAGAATTATTTTAGTTTTAAATATTGCAGGGAGGAGAAGGATAAGATGAATAGAGTATCAAATGGTTAGAGTGAACAGTTCAGGTATTCCAAAAACCAAAATGAAACAAAACAATAAATTTACACTCTCCAGGCCTAATTTTTGTCATGATGACACTAGTTCATTTCCCACAGGAGTAGAACCAAAAGACCTCCAGCTAAGCCCAAAATCTCTTCTTTTTAATTCTGGAAAAGGTTGCATCATTTAGATCTACAGAAATACTAATGTGCTACCAAAGTTTAAGTTAAATTAAACATTTTCTACCACTTCAGTTTTTGCCCATATAATGGCACAATACTGAGGTGCAAATTCAAATGGAGATGCCCCAGCCAGGAGGTCACAATAAACCTCCACTTAATCCTTGTGCAGGTGGAAGATCCACAGCTCACAGCAGCCACTCTCACTCTGACATTTCTTCCTCTCACTTTCACAGAATGACAGAATGGCTTGGTTGGAAGTGACTTTAAACATCATTAAATTCCAGTCCCCCTGCCATGGGCAGGGATGCCCACCCACGAGATCAGGTTCCATCCAATTTGTCCTTTCCCACCAGTCCTCCCACTCTTATCTTCCTTTTCTTGTCCCTTCAGCCATTTATGTGCTGGCTGGTCTGGTTTTGAAAAATGAAAATGTAAGAAAAGACTTTCAGTTAATATTTGGGTTTAACAACATGCACAATTACTTTACCAAAAAAAAAAAAAACAAAAACAAAAACAAAAAAAACCAAAAAAAAACCAAACAAACAAACAAAAAAGAAACCCCACAGAATTATTTTTGGAATCATATTAACAAAACAAAGTTGTGCTCCTGAAAGACAGAACATATTTCAAATAAACAACATTTTTATTTAGTTTATGAACTCAGACTATTGTTCACATTTTGTAAAATACTTTAAAATAACCACTTCTCATCATGAGATTGTTTAAACACCTAATAAAGCCAACAGTTACTGCTAAGAACAGATCTGTAAAAATAAAGGCCTATACTGGACATACTATAAGATCTTAATTTGACAGCAGAAAGGGTAATTTATATTTCTCTGTAAATGAAACTATATGAGGAAGAAAAAAAAAAAAAAAAAAGAGCTTTTTCTTTTAAATAAGGAATACTTTACATAGGATTTCTCTTCTCCAGCACTATCACTGACACAAATTTTTACTATTTCCTTATCAGACTCCTTTCTCTTTGTGTAGCCCAGCTCAATCCCAGAAACACCTGCAGAATTCAGAAGTTTTGAGGCTGTCTGTTTGGGTTTGAAGCTAATAGTGTAAGTCAGCTCTTTAGCGTGCCAAAATATTTGTAAGCAATGTATTTTCCTAAGTAAAACAGAGTGCTGCCACCCTAAACGTTGCCCACACAATAAAATGTGTATAAAAAGGAACATGTTAGCAGTAAGCAAACTGTCATAAGCAGAGCACTGTATTTAATATTCAGATCAAGGCATCTCTGTCTCATCCCAGCAAACCCTTTTGACAAAAGCCATCCAATGTCTGCCAGCAGTATTGAGTCCAGCTGAGGACAAATTTCAAGATGAACCTGAAATCAATTTGCCATCAAATTTTCATGCTTCTCCCAGACTATCTGTGGCATTTTAATTACAAGCACCCTAGGCGGGGGGTACTACAGATATTGACACTTAGCTCCTACAATAAACTTTATTGGCAACCTCTGTCTGAATGTAGTACTCAACTAGAATAACAAGAAATATATGAGGATATCTAAGCAATAAGGTGGCATAATCACTTTGGAGTGGTTTTGCTCCCAACGGTGGACATCTCTAGTAAAGAAACTTTTCTGGGTTAAAATAAACATCTGTTTGGTGGAAAATTCAGTTTTGTTGTGAACTTGTATAAAATCTCAAGTCCTTGCAGAAAATAGGTAACATTAAATTCCTTCCTTTTCCCATTTAATTCGGTGGTGTTCTTATCTAGCCTTTATAAATTCCTCAAGTCATCCTTGCTAGAAATAGGGTTCAAATTAGATCAGTGACAGCCTACAGAACCAGGGAATGTCTTCACATCTATTTCCATTTCCAGGCCTCAAGATTCCACTGCACAATTTACAAGGGCTGAATATCTTGGCAATTAGGGCTCCAAACTGGAGATGAGCCAGTGATTTGCAAGTTCTGCAGTGTTCAGTTTGGGGCTTTCCAGTAAAGGTATTCAGAAGCAGTGCACAGACATGCAGTGTCTTATTGAGCACTGTGAGGGCAAGGCTGCTTGCAAGACAATTTTCCTCCCTATGAAGTGCTTAAGAGAATGAAAGATTTATAAAAGAGACATTTAGAGTTGTTGCCATGCCAGTACAAGGGAGGTTTGCTGTGCATGGTTAGGGGAGATGCAGACAGGAGAAGACAAGGTCACTCCAAACTGAATATAAATCTGAAACTTAGAAAAGCAGTCTGTAAGTTGCAACAAGAGCCTAAATAGAACAAACACACAAAAGAAGAAAGAAAATAAAACATTTTAAATGTTACCCCTCCGCCACATGGCAGGAGGGCTGGAACTAGACGAATTTTAAGGTCCTTGCCAAACCCAAACATGATTCTGTTACACCCTAATACAAGAAGAGAGGAAGTGTGTAGTGAATGCAAAAGACACTGACAGCTGAAAAAGATTCCGTAATTAAGAACTGCAGGATGCTTTGTTCAGGTGTGGTTTGATATTTCCTAAGCTGACAGGTAGGGGATGTCAGCAGCAAACAAGCTGATTTATAGGGGATGTGAAGGGGTCTGGACTGTTGGTTATGCTGGAACCCCAACACAAAGGGCACAAAGCTGAAAAAGGAATGGTTATAATACAGGAAATTTTACAAATTAACAAAAAGGACATTAGTTTCCCAGACTCCATGTATTCAGTAGAAGTAGTATTCCCTATTTGTGTCCATTGCTCATATATGAAATTCAGGGTCTAACTGAAAGTGATTCATCTGAAATACTGAGTGACAGTATCACTGGTGATGTTCCAACAGACAGATAAAATACAGGAATTAAGTCTCATTGCAAATGTTTCTTGCAGCATTAAAACCCAGTTCTGTATTTTTGCTGTTGAGTATAAAACAAACATGTAATTTTTAAAAAATTATTGATTAAAACATTTAATACAAATTGTAGTGGAAAAGCCTCTCAAGATTTTAGTCATTTTTCAGAGTACTCAAATGGTTTTAAAACATTCTGTCCAATGACACATGTCCTGCTATTAAGGCTAAGCACAGATCACTTTTTTGATTCCAGCCCAAGTTTCAGTGTGAGAACAGGCAAAGTTTGCAAAAAGAGACAAAGTTTGCAGCAAGAATAGCAAAGGCAGCCTGCAGAAATCTGGGTACATCCCACACAGAGCAGAGAAATTCCTGCCACTCTACATTGGCACAGCACTGCTGCCTGCATCAATGGGACATTTGCCAAGCCTAAGCAGAGATCTTAGAGAATCTCATTTTAAAGGTGCCACATGAAGAACTACCCCTTTTTGGCCTCTAAACCCAAATTTGTTTGAGGCTTTTTACTTTAAAATATCTACAGTCTGTTACATTCCTGTATGTACTGAAGTCAAAACAAGGAATGAAACTGCCTCAAATCTTGAAGAATTTTAACAAAATATTACCCACCATCTCACAGTAACCCTCCCATATGATGCATTTACAATATTCCTTAAACAAAATATTCAACTTAAAGAAAAAAATTCTACTCATGAGTTTCAGCTACAGCTACAAAGCAATATGACCTGATAATAAGCACACAAACAAAAGTCCAAGTTGGCTGCCAGATGCCTGCAGAGGAGTTACAAGAGAAAAATAATCAAGAAGTCAATTATTTCATTTAAAATACACAGTGCCTGGCCTGAATTAATTTTTTTAAGGTGAATTCTAAAAATCATGTATGTGAAAGAAAAGCTTTATGAAGGTAACCTTTATTAAGTATTTTTTTGCCAATAAAATATTGGCATAAGCTGATCTAGTGGCTTAAGATCAGAATGTGAATCTGACTGTCCATTGGATATTTGCTGTGGGTATCCTGCAGTTTCTTAAATAAAGCATTAGCTTGAGCCACAAAGAACAAACAAAGACTCTCAGGACGATCTTAAATGCTCTTGGGATATACACCCTTTAATAACTGAAATAACAGACTTCAAATGTGAACATGGTTTGGGCAACATATTCATTCAATTAGTTTAATTTTAGAATAAATATGCCAGGAATATGGAATATAATGTCATATGGGGAATTTCCTGAAATGGGGCACTGCTGCTATTAAAGAGATCTGATCCAAGCCCTTAGAGTTCCACACACAGGGTGATGTACTCCCATTTGGAAGGACGGCAGTTATCAGTGGCCAAGAGCAATAATGTTGTTTAAGCCACTCCCCGAGGCATGAAAAACTCAAATACCTTTTAAATTGGTGTGTGATAGATAATTCACCCATACATCATTTTACACGCCCATACATATTGCATAACAAAACCCAGTTAATATTTGTGCTGTGCCTCGAAGATGTTGCAAATGCTTTTATTACTAATGAACTCTATTTTTCACAGATCAGCACTGAAACTTTAATGAACTTCTGGATGTTGAAATACATGTTACAAATCACTTGGTGATCCTGGTTTTAACTTCAGACTTCCACATGAGGAAAGGAGGATTGAAGTTTATGCCCTTTTTAGGGTGCCATGTTTTAAATAGAGCTTTGTTATTTGAGACAGTTTATTTCAGGTACTTCTGGCAGGCATGGAGCTGACACACAATGGGAATATATGCACAGGAATTCCACTGAATACAGAGAAATGCTAATACAGGAAAATTTGGGGACTCGAGAAGAGCCTTTTGTTACCTGGGGGTGGCTTCCCCTGCTCAGTAACCCAATAGAAACTTCAGAATTTTATGCCCAAAATAAACTAAATACGACAGAGCTGGAATAAATGGCTCCTCAGGATAAAGAAGGCAAATGACAGACACAGTGAAAATTATATTAAATATTATCAGAAGGAAAAAAATGCCAGTTTTTTGAAAATAATTAGGAAACACCAACAAGAAAGTTACAGACTACATTTCTGCTCTAACTTTCCTTGCACAAAATACTCAGTTTAATAAGCTGCTCTGTCACAAAGCACATCAGCTATATAATTTGATAGAGTTAATAATGGAACAGCTTCAAATATTATGTTCCCTCAAGTTTTTGGGAGTTTCACTCATCCAATCTCTTGCACAATGTACTCACACGTGTTTTGTACGTTTAGCAAAGACAAAAATGAATTTTGCATGCAAGGCTAGCATTTCCATTGTCATCAAGAAAAGTTAATTACTGAATAAATTGCAAATTCAGAAATATAATGCATTAGGACAGAACCTATCCTTTTTGCCTGAAGAACCTATTAAACTTCATCTCGTTAGCAGAGTGAAAAATCTTAATTAGCATTTTGTTTTGGACAAATCCCTGCCCAGTCTGTACTCTCTGTTGCAAACATAAAAGGAGAGTCTCAGCAGATGAGGGTTTACACAGCATCATTTTTGAATATATCATAAAATCTGACAATATCATCTCTGACTTAAGAAACCAGAAACTATGAGCAGTTTTTCTCCTTTTCTGTATTCCACTCAGCTTTGAACTCCTTTTCATTTATCAGCCAATGAGCTGTTAAAAAGTTACATATAGTTAAAATCTTATAACTGTGTGGTTAAGTGTGCAATATGAGTTTTTAACCAAAAAAAAAATGCATTTTTTGTTCTTGCACAAATTCCATCTCATAGATTTCCCGGAACAGCTGTCACAAAATACACAGAACACAAGATTGGAAACAGCCCAATAACCAATCAAGTTTTAACATTTAACTTGATGCATTTTTAAATGAGTTTATCTTTTAGCTTGTGGGTTGTTTGGTTTTTTTCTTCAGTGAAAGAAGCAAACAGCACTAGAGAAGATTTACATTCATTATTTCACTTAGCATTTCCAAAGAACTGTTACTGTCCAGATTTTGGAAGTCAGCTTTTTCAAATTATTATCACAACAAAAGAGGAGCTGTGCATCCACAATCCCACTAAGAGTTAGGCCTGTTAAGACTAACACGATCGCACTCCTTTGACACTAAATTCTGACCAAAAACCAGAAATTAATTTGGTGTGGGAGAAGGCAAGGAAGCATGAGACCTAATTTTTTCTTAATTAAAGGCAGGATTTGAAAAACATTCAGATTTCAAAAAACAAAAAGAAAAAAACTCCTATATTCAAACCATTTTCCACTTCTTGACAAAAACCAGTCAAAAATCATTCAGTCCCATTGTTGGATCTTTTTGCTTCAGGTCCTCCATTGAAAGAGCCTTCCTTTGCTTTGCTTCTCTATTTTAAATTTTTGAACATGTTTCAAGATAGAACTAATAAAAAACACTGTGGGAGGGCAGCTGCTGTGTTCTCACTCAACAGATCACCATAACTTTTTTAACACTAGATCATTTTGGAGTCTAAGAGAAGTGCATAAAGGGACAGAAGCATGAAACAGGCAACACAAATCATGGCTAAAGCCAAGCAAGGGCTCTGCAGCAGACCAACAGAAAGGCCAAAGAAAAAATGCAGTCAGACCAGGTGATTGTAGATATTTCTAAAAACATTTTGAAGGTGTAAAAGGAGTGGAAGCCAATTTCAGCAGTCAAAGATGACTTAAGAAGTTGCTGATTTCTGTTATGGCATGGAACAAGTTTGGTAAACCAACCCATTTTTTAAATTTGGGTGTTCAGCAGCACAGTTAAAACTTCAACCAAAAAGGTTGGGGGGCAGTAGATTTTAAAGCATTCTTGTCCCCAGGGTCCCTCTGCATGGGCAAATGAAAGCTGTAATGACCCACTGCATAAATTAAATCTCTCAAAGACATAATACAATACAAGATTGATGTGTAAAGACTGGGCATAAAATAGCAGGATAGCTGCAAGGCCATAACCACATCCTGAGATGAGAGTACAGACTTGGGGAGTTTAACATCTTGTTTTGAAGCTACTGCTCAAGGAAAGACTTTTAAACCTGTATATTAAAACTAATGAGCTAAATAGGCCATGCATTAAAAAACTGAAATCTGGTGTCATTCTTGGAAGACTGAAGACAAGTATGATCATTTTTTGCTCCCCTGAATGTTGAATTACAGTGATTAGATTCTTCTACAAGCTGCATTAATTTGTTATTTGCATGGAAACAGTGTAATAGGAAAACATTTTCCACATTAGTGCAACAGACAGCTTTTATGCCTGAGCTCTATAAAGAATAAATTTGCAATTTTCCAGAAAGAAGTAAGGTAATGAATAACAGGAATTCCAGTGTGGGAATACTCCTTCTCTGTATAGTAGCCATTTTAATTAAATATACAAGATTTGAGACTGCACCATTTTCACTGCTGTCTCCTCAGAGGCATTGGTTTGTTTCAGCCATGTGGTCAGGTTATTTTCAAATAATGTAAGAAAAAGTTAAATTTTAATAATCAGTAAAGACAGTGAGGTCCCAAAAGGAGACTTAGTAAAAACAGGTTGACATACAGAAATATGTTAAAATAGGCATAAATAACTCATTATTCATATTCCATATTCTTAAACACATTCAGACTCAAAGTGTGGATATATTTTCCTGTTCGAGCCCAGCAGTACTTGCCATCTTTATTTAGCAAGAGCATTAATGAAGACTTTTTTTCCTGCTGCAAAAATCTCACTATATTTCACACAATTAAGGAAGGGACAGACGTAGCTAAAAGCCAATATTAAGGATAATGGCTCCAAGCCTAATATAGCATTTTATCAGCTTCAGCAAGGGATGAATTTCACACACTTTTTTTTCCACTTTGTTAGCAAATAAACAGGCAGGCAACTGCTGTTTCAGGTGACCAGGAAAGCTGCTAAAGTGCTCACACCAAGTTCTTTAGAGACACCTGCTGCTACAGCAGGTGATTAAATCCAAAACTTATAATCAGTTTTTTCCATCAGATTTTCTTAGATGGCAGACACCACGTGTTTACTCCAATTTGCTTTGTAGAGACTTCTGATTTTTTTCAATTAATTTAAATAACTTTAACATAAAACAGTGCTTAAAAAGATAATGGCTCAATAGTGAGATCCAAGGAGCTCTCCACAAACACAGATGTCCTACATCTTTAACCTGCTGTCACTGGGACAGCCACACGACCCTGCTGCAGGACTTTCTCTCTTTTTCAATTAACATCAGTGGGCTATAGTTAGTATTTTTACTGGTTTTGTTCAGTTGTTAATACTCAATGTAGAATTGCATGTTAATTGCAAATGGTGATAAAAAAGAGGAGGAGGGGAAAAAAAACCTTGAAAAGGTTACTGAACATCAAGATAAAGCAAAAAAGAAATAGCTTCTAGAAAACTAATATTTGTATCCCTGTAGTGTTAATTATGCCCTGGATTTTAAGGAGATTTTAAATTGCCTCTTTCAACAGATGTTCTCTTAAAAGAATGGCTTATTTGGGAAATGACAGGTCTTTGTCAAAGCTTACCCAGTGGAATACAAAAATTAGTACCAACTAACTATAGCCCCAAGTACTACAAACTCTTTATTCTCAACAAGATGACACCCCCATCAGCAGTGAGCTCACTAATTATAGATATGTGAGGTAACTGCAGCAGCCATAAAGCAACAGCCACTTCAACCCCACTGGTGCAGCTGATGAGCTTCCCTCTTCAGAGATGGCCCCAGTGAAAGCAGACATATATTCCAAAATTGGCTTGATTGCCGGAAAACCAAAAAAAAACCTCACCAAAACATATTCCAGCCCCAAGAGATAAACAGAAATCTGTCCTCAATCTGCCTCTTCCCTTCCTTCATCTTCCAATTTTAGGAAAAAGGGATCAAGTATCAGTATAATTCTGCTAGCTATGGATATTTTTTTTATAAAAATGAAACTATTAAAAGAGAACCAGCAAAAAAAAAAACCTCAGACTTTTTTTAATGCAATGCTGTATTTTAGATGTTTGAAGTTATAATAGAAAAAGTCCCATAGAGCAGATTTCAAACAAGCAGATGTGAATACTCCCAGCAAAATCCTGATTGGTAGACTCAGGAACAAGAAATTTACTGTTATGGCAAAAATCAAATCTAATTAAAACAATGGAAGTCATAGATATTAATTTTTACAATACATTTGTCACATTGTGGGTAAAACCCGAAATTATTCTACCAGGTAAATCTGAACATTCTTGGCTGTTTTCCACATGAAGTAACCCATCCAGAATTAATCCAGGTTGTTACTGCCATGGAATGCAACCCTTTGGGTATTTAGTTGATCACCAGCTTCCTATTAAATCAAGAAATCATGTACCAAGAAAACTGTAACATCACAGGAGATAAAATATCTTCACCATAAACAGCCTAAGAATTCTCTGTATCACAATCCAAAATGCAACCAAATGGACCTTCTATTAAAATGCACACTTTTTGGCAGAATTACTTTGCTAATAATTGAGATCTTAATTGAACTCCAGTTTCAAAAGACAGATGTCTGGAATCCTCCCATGTCAGAACTCCCTTGACCTAAAAAGAGCCAGGACTTCAGCTCACATTTACCCTGTCTTACTTCTGGGTTACTCTACTGAACAAAATCAGTGGGATTTAGTCACCAGTCATCTTCCACCTTTTTGGCACTCATCTTCAGAATATAACAGGTTTGGTACTGCCTTTTTCATTTTCGAATTCATGGTTGCTTGATGGTCTTAATTTTCTCAGAGTATTCAAAGATGACAGATTAATAGGTGGTTCTTTGCAACTGTGTGGGCAGATCTTTAATGGAGCTCATTAGTTTATATTAGTGAGCAGCATGCAGAGATGTGGAAGCTGTTCCTGGAGGACAACACTTCTACTGCTATATTTTTTTTAATAAAATTCATAAATTAAAATCCTCAATTCTATGATTAAATAACTATCAACTACATCAATTCATGTGAAGAAACAAAAAAGTAAATTAATTACTAAGTATAAAAATTAAAGAAAGATCCAAAATGTATTGTGGTGCTACAGTGGGAATTTTTTCCCTACAAAATTCGGCTGCCCTTACTATCAGAAAAAGGGACTCTTTTGAGATTTCCCAAGCATACCTTGTACATCTGTTTATCATCTAGGACACCCAGCAGTACAACAGACTGCTGCTCAACCCAGCAGAGAATTCTGTGGTCTTTTCTATCATAATAAGCCTTGAGCTAGGACTGGATTAGGAAAAAAACATAATAATCATAACTTTAAATGCAAGTCAACCTTGGCACTCAACCAAAATACCCGGGATGTTTATATGAACGTGGCACACATAAAAGCATTTCATTTTACACAAAACATTTTTCATTTAACTTTATTGGACTTTTTTCCAGCACCTGCTTAGGTTTCCAGGTAACCACGAAGTTTAATAAACCTGTACAATGATAATTAAACACTGTAAATAATTTATCTGCTTAATCTTCCTAACTGGCCTTTATTCCTTTGTACAAGAGTGATCCTTGCTGGCATTCTGAATAAAGTTTGCAAAATAAGTGCAGCGAGGAGTGGTAGCATAAAGTGGATTTTGCTCTCAATAATGTATGAAGCCACATGCTGGGTAGAGGAATCCTCACAAAAGTGGTACCACAGCAATCTGTTCCTTTCATCTGCAGCCAGCATTTAAAGTGAAGGTGCTGCTCCGAATCAAAAGCACAATCATTCATTTGTGAGCAGATGTCCTTCACACGGCAGGCAGCGCCTTTTCAAAACAGAGCTGAACAAATGCACTGCTGTGAGACAAGTTCCCCTACCCGTTAAAGAAAGAACACAGTATATATTAATTTAGCAGGTTGTTGAATGTTTGAAAGTAGAATTTATGAAGCGGAAAAAGCATGTGGTGAAACAAAATGGCTTTCAAACTAAAATATGAAAAACCTCCTCTAGTTATTCACTTGCAAGATGCAAGAGTCCAGGGCTCGTGACAATAGTTTGTGCAGGAAATAAGCTGAAATGTGAGCTGGGTGATTTTCCACACTACACCCACATTATTAACTAAAAGAGGCCATTAATTTGATAGTATGTGCACGATGGTGAGATTGCAAGTATATGTGTTCTGTGTTCACATTTGTTGATAGAATTTAGGAGCAAATCAAAGTGAGCATTGTTTAAAGCTGTTGGGACTCTGCACCACTCAGCAGAGTAAACCAGAGAGCAGCTAAGAAAGTGAGTTCTGACACTTTTGATTAAATAGATTTTCCTAGTTCTCTCTGCACATACAAGCCTTCTTTGGAGGGTATTTCTTTTTCTAAAATACACAAAGCTCTGGATGTGGCCCATGCACACTGTGGTAGATAGAGGTTCACTCTGACCCTTGTGTGAGACTACAATCTTTGCTGTGAAAGTTACAGCAGTTGCACTTCCCATTATTGGATCACATTCCTATCATACACATTAAAATATATACTATAAAATAACACACAAGCACTTTAATCCTTACTCATAATAATTTGAAGCTCCAAATTTAACCACAGCAACTCCCCCCATTTACAGCAATTGTGTGTGCTGCATGTATTTTGACACCAACACAGAGCTTTCAGAAGCAAGGTGCCATCAAATGAAGGCACACATGTTAAACTCTCTTGCAATCACTGAAAGGCAGCTGCATCCCTTTAAGTGCATTTTTTAATTAATATCTATTGGCTAGGTAGTTCCTCTGTCTCGTTTTAGTCCTCTTCTAAAAGGGTGAGGCAAGCCATGACTGCACACTGTGATTTTAGACAGCTCCCCCAGCCTGTCCAGCCCCTCCAGTTCCACCCAGGATGTGCAACCCCTCCCACCCCCCAAATCTGCACCCTAAAAGCTTCCTGCACCCTTTGCTCAGCTCCCTCAGCACCTGATCACACCCAAACACAAATCAAACCTCAGAACCACCCGCCTCTGCCAACAAAAGCCGCATCTTCTCCTCCTTCTTTCCTCTCATTTCCCATAACATGGCTTATAAACACATCAATATTTACAATTACTTTATCCACATTAAATAAACACACAGAGTTTTGCTGCCCACACAGAAAAAAAGGTTGATACCTTCTTGCAGAAACATACTATTACTAGCAATATAATTATTATAAGGAGTACTCCAATTTAAACCTGAATTCTGTTTATATATGCATGATTATTATAGCAGGAATAATTTGTGGAGAGCTCACATATAAAAATGCAGCTAATAACTCTTACTGTAATGATTAATCAATTTATGAATATATTATTTAAACTAATAGTTCAGGTAGGGTATCTTAAACAAGTTACAGAGTACATCGACCAATTCAAATACCAGCTACCAGATCAATAAGAAACTCTAAGTAACTCTAGGGAATAGGTACACTTGCATAAGAAACTGTGAATTTTTAAAATCCTTCTATTGGGAGAACAACCTCATCAAAAATAATTGCATTAGGCCATTATCTCTGGATTTTGGCAAACTGTATGGTAAACTAGAAATTCAAGTAAGAGTTTGACCCTATATAACAAGTTGTTTTTATACTATTGCAGTATAAATTAATTTTTTCTTTAAACTAGTCAAGGGAAAAACAATACCTGATAACCTCTTCAGCTTTTCAACACATTAGTATTTAAAATGCAACATAGTTTATGTACTCTATGAACAGACTGTAACGACTATGCCCTAGGTTCAATATCAACAAAATATATTTATTTATAAAAATAAGATATTTTTCCCCTAAAATTTACAATGGAAAAAACACAAATAAATAAAAAAAACCCCAAACTTTAAACCAAGTATTTTTAAGGCAAAACTAAAAAAGAAAAAAAAAATCACCAGCAAAACCAGGCAGAAAATTAAACCAACAAGTACCTGGTCAAACCTGACAATTTAGCTTGTTGGCAACCAACATGAAAAGGTGTCTGTACTTGATTTAGTACTTTTTTAAATCTGAATATATAACTTTAATCTTTCAAAGCAGGATTTTTAATTAAAGGTACCAAGTGCAAATTCAGAAAGCCGCTGCCCTGCTCTCCCTCTGATGCTAAAGGTGTGCTTTATCTCCGTTTCAAGTGATACTGCATTTTAAAAATTAATTAGTAGCTTGCAAGAACAGCCACACATTATTGAGTAAGTACCAGCATTTAAGTGAAACAGATGAAATATTGGTAAGCAATGCAGACCACAGTATAAGTATGTGAAGGGGGTCATAGGCTAATCCCTATTGATTTTCCAAGTACGCGTACAGCACCGCTGGGAAAGGCCAGTTCTGTTGGCAATCAGCTAGCACAAATACATTATAAATCTTACTGTCCACCTTCACTGATCACTGTCACTTACTTCCTCCACTAAAGACCATGAGGAAACTACAACAAATCCACTGACAAACAACCAGGAAGGAATTTTAAAACCGTTCTCCTTAGGCGTAATTTCAGAACGCTTGTGATGTACGTAAAGTAAAGCAGAAAGAAGTTTCAAGGAGCAATATGGGACATGTAATAACTGTTCAGAGAAATAATGCACCAGAAAACTGAGAGAACAGAGAGAAGGAACACAAATAACGATGAACAAGTCATTCACATTAATCTTGCAAACTAATGTGAAAATTAGGAGCAAACACACATTTGCCTGTTGATGGAGGGAACTGAAACACATGAATTTCCCGAAGCTGAAGATGATGCTGCCCTGGCAGAGAAGGAGCCAGCAGACTGCTGTCTGGAGCTGTGCCCCAGAACCATCCTTTAGTGCAAGATTCACAACACTGCAGAGAAATAAGCAGGGTCCAGACTGATCCCAGCAGCAGCAAAGAGCTCCAGTGGCCATAAGATAATTCCAGTAAGGAGCACAGTAACATTTCAATTCTTAACCAATGGACTTCACAGGGGAAACAATGACGGTGTTCTCAAAGGCACAAATGAGGTACTGAAAAGAGTAAAACACCACTTATTTCTTGTCATTGTTACCATTTTCAGGAATAATTTATCCACTGAAAAGGTAGTTCAGATTTGGAATGGGGCTGCCCAGGGAGGTGGTAGAATCCCCATCCCTGGAGGTGTCCAGGGAACAACTGGATGTGGCACCCAGTGGCACAAGGTGGTGTTTGGTAAAAAGTTGGACTCCATGATCTTGGAGGTCCCCTCCAAGCTAAACAAATCTGTGATTCTGTGATCCCAGCAGGTATATGAAATGAGGCTGAGAGGCTGATTTAGAAATAATTCATGCTTACACATAAAGCAATATCAGAGCTTTAAAGCAAACAGTTACCACATTCAAGAAACTAATTTAATTCAACACAATTTGGTTAGGTTCAGATCAGTGAGAACATTGTACTTAAACTGCTCTGTATTAATTTGTCAAGGAGTAAATATCAAGTTGCACTAATTCCTCTGCAGATGGGACAAACGCTGTCAATTGGGGAACAAGGTTGGGCTAAAATTGACAATTCCAACACAGCTGCATGTTGAAATCACAGGGAACACAACATGCAATCCACCACTGCCTTAGACATGAGAGATTTAGCAGTTCTCTTTGCTGAAAGTGGGGAAAAAAAATCAGCCTCTCCCCCAAATCCAGACCACTCCTGAATGCAACTCCTGTGGTATCAGCTCTGCTGGAAAGCCAGTCCACATTCAGTGCTTTGGGTACAGCCTGTGGTTGTAGACAGCAGAACATGAAATGAGCTCAAATTTTCCATTTAAAATATCATTTAATGGAATTTTAAACTGTCTGAGAAGATGGATCCACTGTGTTTGTTTTCTACATTAATGATCTATAAAAGAATGGAATGGACCATAAATACAGTACTTTTTTGCAACACCCTTTACTAAAAATGCTACTACTTGTGTTTATCATTTATATCCTCATACACCACCTCAAAATTGATTACACTTTAAACCATACATAACCTGCTGTATTTCTCATTTTGAGTCATATTGCAAACATTTTTATAACTCTGTTAATATATTCTATACCTTGTATTCTTATAGATTATGAATATTTCTTTTGCAGATTTTATTGCTTTTCATATAAAAAATGTTAGATATTTTTAGAAAAATGAAAATAGTATTACAACTCATATACTTTTCTTCATCGTGATAATTCTAATATAAAAATTGTTAGCATGAATATTTGCAGACTGTCATTTTTCATATTTTAAACTCAAGAAATAAAATAGAAACAGTAATGTAAAGTACTACATAGGTTTCTTTTTTTTTTTTTTCTTTCCTCAAATCTCTATTTAAGCTATTGGGCTGAATCCATAATCATTCTGAATACTTAAAAAAATTAATATACCAAAGGAGTGTCCATATAAAACATCATGGGTTTATATCAGGTATACATTATCTTTCCTAATTACTATTGCAGTTTGCAGACCGAAATACAATTTATATTTAGGGTATGATTTTGCTATTAATTATCAAATTGAAAAAAATAAAATCTTGCATTATAAATTCTCTCTTGGAAATTAATGTTATTCTTTTTTTTTCCATAATCCTATCACACAAGCAATAAGTGCATTGCAGCATGAACACTTTAATTTTTCCAGTTAGTTTTGAGCAAGCCCAGAGGTGAGGTTTAATAAGGATCAATGGCACTTTATCTGGGACAGGGCCACTTCACAGCATGCAAATTACACAGTAACACTTAAAAAAAGAAATAGATTTAATTAAAAAAAAAAAAGTAGAACCACAGGCTCTGGAAATTCAATTAAAGGATTTATGCAAAGGTTTGCTAGGTTTTTATATGCAGTTACTGCTTATATAATGAGCTTTTCATATTAAAAATCAATAGGTAATCTAGAGTAGAAGATCATCCCCTTAAATACATTTTTGAAATCAATTTGAAAAATAGTCCATCAACTGCTGTGACTACTCTTGCTGCTTCGATTAGACTAAGAGCAATATTTAGATTGTAAGGCGTGCTATGGAATACCTATGCTTGGATTTTGCTTTCAAGTGTTCTTATACTTTTAAGTGCCCAAGATAATCATACAGTAATTCAAGCCTGTGTACAATGGATAAATAATTAATTTAATTACTAGCACAAGGGCATAAATGCCCTGAAATATGTGAAAAACAGGCACCTAATAGCACAATCTGACAATATTTTGAATATATGCAAAAACCTGTATCTATGAATGTCTTTGCTATCTTTCTACACACCACTTAGCACACTGAGATAAATATTTCTGTTTATAACTTATTAAAGCCACCAGCTAAGGAAGCAATTAGCCTAACACTTGTCTGAAGTGCAACTTTCACACATCATGAATTTAAAGATGGATCAGGTCCCGTGTCCTTCAGGTTTAATCTAATTTGCCAAGATGCTGTAGTGATACAAGATCATTATACTAAAATCCAAATATCCTGGTTAATATTCAGCACTTTTCACAAATTCCCATCTCATGCAAGCAAGCACCCCTTCAGAATGAATGGGGATGGACCCATTGTATCAGCACTTCATCTGCATCATCTCACCAACTGCACAGAGTCTGTAAAGATCCTGAGCTGAACATTGTAAAGTGGTCACTCCGTGTCCTTTTTGGTCAAACAAACAGAACCAAAGCAGGGAGTGTTCTCACATACAAAGAATCCCAGGGATTCACTGGCAGCAGAGGCTGCTGCTGTTATTCCTGCATGAGAGTCTCCACACATCAGAGGGTGAACACGACTCCTTCCTTGCACAAGAATTTTCACATCTGTTTCCATCCCTTCACCAATATTTCCATTTCATCCCCTAATTTAGCACCAAGTTGTTAAACACACATTTTAGCCACTGAGAAAGTCTTAGACTAAAACATTCTCCTGTGATATGCTTGTACATAATGCCAAGGCACAGTTTTGGATGCTCAGGAAATTTAGATTCTAATTAATGGGCTTTAAATAATGACATAAAAGAGGGGAAAACAGCACTCATTTATCTCACATATTCATATGAGAGGGACAAACAAATCTTTATTTCTGCTGTTGCTTATACATTCGTGTATATATATATATATATTCACATATATGTTTTGTCATCTTAATTCAATACTTTGGAAGACACATAATTCCTTTATAAAAGGTTTGAGAAATGGTTGCGGCATGCTGCTTCAATACATGAAACAAAGCAGAATGACAACCATGAGAGTCAGGGATTAGACAAAATTTTCTCTATCTGTAACATGCTCTGCCAAGCAAAGCATTTCAGCTATGAAATATCCTCAGAGGCAAATACATTATACGAAAGTTTCAGAGAGAGAAGAAAAATAAATAGAAGCTGAAAAGTAGCTAGCAGTTCCCAGTTAAAATGGTGATATTTAACAATGAAACCATACTGTTCAGGAAGTGAGCTTACTGAGAGCTTCCCTGTTAAAAGTTTTTATTGCTTAAACCTGCCTCATCAGTAATATCTAAAATTTCTGCTTCAGTACTTCACTCCCTACACCCTTATTGCAGAACAGCAGAGCTGAAGCACAGCCTTCAAGAACAAATACCCTTGCTGTCATTCCTCTATTAAGTCACTTAAATATCTTCATAAGCATGCTCTGAAGCACATTTCTTTATTGGATTTCAATTGTTTCTGAAAAGAAAAATCTCAAAGGAATCAAAGAAAAATGTTTGCTTACTCTCATTTCAAAAGAGATGTGGGTACAGCCTAATGCTCTTTTTTCCAATAGGTTTGAGACAAAGACATTAATGAACAGTAGCTTTATTTTAATCTTCCTCCCTCCTCACTGAATTTCTCATGCGCACCATATTTTTCTACACCTTTGCATTTTAAACACAGTGTAAGTACATGAGGGGATCAAAGAGTTTCAGATGAATCTGAAGAGTTATAGCAAGGGTAACGAGGGTCCTTAGTTTCTAATGACAGAAGCATATGCTCTCAACTTTCTAAACTGCATCCAACTGAGCCATTTATCAAGGCCTGAAACTTTTTCATTATTTAAAGCACTACGACAGCTTTCCACTTGATGCCTTGGAAGTACACAATAATAGAGACTCTATATAGTCATTAATTATAATATCAGCTGGTTGATGAAGTTACTGTACTTGCTGCTTGGTGATTTCATTTTTAATTGCAGCAGGTGGTGTGGAAATGAAGTGATGTACTGACACACACAGTCACCTCAATAGTATTTTCTGTTTTATGTGTGGATAAATGCAGCTTGGTTTTTTGAAAATTCCTTCTGTTTTATATCCCACTACATATAGGAGCTACAAGGAAAAATGAGCACAGAACATGCAGAAAATTAGATACTTAGAAATGAGCTGATAGGAGACACTGTCCCCATTTTTTTTTTATTTCCAAATATTTAAGATACTAGGTTTTTTCCTTGTGTAAAGATTCCCAGTATCCATATCACAGCTCTCATAAATAAGTCACAGCTTTATATAATGTACAATTTCTTTCTTCTAATTTTTGGTCTTACTAAAGTATTTGGATAAGCAACAACTTTTGAACTCTACAAATCTAAAAATAAAGATGCAGTTAAGCAGAATTAAACTTGACCTCCATTAAATTCTATGACCATTTTACAAATGAGTGTGTGATATTTTAAATGGTGTGTTCTACTTTTTCTTCTATTTTGGAATTAGTCCTATATGCTCCATTGCTCTAGTAATTTACTAACCCATATATCCACATAGATTTTTGCAATTTGAAGATTAGGACAGCAATAGCATGAGCTTATTTATCCTTTTGTCTTCAGACTGCTGTTGTATATGCTTTCAAATAATTCTGCATTGTTCTTATGATACTGCTTGCTCTTAAAATTGTATTTTCCTCTTCTGTAATGTTTTCATTTCATTAATCTCTAATTTAACAGATTAGATAACTATTACAGGAGATCATGCTGCTAAAGGTTTTCCATGAGATTGATAGGTAATAAAAAGTGGTGTTTCCTAATGGCCACAGACATCAGTCTTCTACATAAATCAGCAAAGTCCCTTAAGAATCCCTTCTATCCAAGTCATAGATCAATGGTACTCAAGTCTCATTACAACACACACAGTTCTCTGAAATCAGGCTGTGCTACCTTAGCTCAAAACTACATTAAATGTAATTAATACAACTGTGATGTAAATGGACACAGCATTAAAATGCATGTCCCCAGGGAGGAGAGGTTGGGAAGGTAACCATGTGCAGTCATGCATGGCACACGTGACCAGGGGAAATTTCAGCACATTTCCTTGCTTAGGATTTATAGTGGTTACTCCATAAATTGTGGAGCTCCAGTACCAGGAGAAACTCATTCCTACAGCTGAGCAGCAGCTGGACACTGGCTCTTCTCTAAAGGAAGGTGGTGTTGTCCTGTAAACCCTCTCAACACGATGTTAACTTCTACATTCCAAAAAAACCTACACAAACATCATTAGAACTCCAAAACTTCAACAGAAAGGACATTTACTGTCAGTATTGAACACAGGGAAATGGCTGAGGGGATGTGAACTGCTTGTCTGAGCATGAGGTAGAAGGGAGGTGGCTTTTGACAATTAGTGCTTTATTTGCCTGCAACAACAACGTGATTTGGAAGGGAATGCTGGAAAAAGATGGAAACAGCCAAGCAAAAAGGAGTGTGGAAGTGCTACAAGGTGTCCAAACCAGGTAAACAAAAATAAAGCTGCTGTTCTACAGAGATGCCTTCAGTGTTCCCTTGCTGACAGCTCTGTTCATTCTAGGAAAGAGTTTCTCTAAAAGACCAACAGGCCAGCACTGCCAGCTGTTGTTCTGCTCAGACAGAAAGCAACTTCAGAGTGTGGAGCTATACAGCCCAGCTATAAACAGAACTTGCCTACTCTGGGTACTTCAGGTCTTCAGAGCAAGAGAGCTACACTGCCTGAACCCTCTGTGATTTGCTGACCCTTCTGCTCTTAAAAGGTCCCCTCAGGTCCCCTGTTGCTACACATAGCAGGCAACAAGGACTTAGAGCTCATAAGACAGCTCAAGTGGTTTTGGAGAGCTATTACTGCTTGTATTCCCTCCTTTTTCATATAGTTCTCAGCCAAACATTGAATTGTTAACATAGGATTTTATATAGTGCATTGATCTCCAGAATGGGCTTGCATGACTTCTGGAAAAGACATAATAGAATCTGGGATCATAATGAGAGGCATTATATCCACAAAGAAACCTGGGACTCATTGCTATGAGGTATTTATTATCTGACATACATAACCATTACATAATTATTCTTGAAACAGTCTAATTTTTTCTGATTTCACCTTCTTTGGAAGATGTTGTGCAGCCTCCTTTTAATTCACTTTGTGCATTACTACTATAGTGGCCTCTCTGTATGTTCAAGGCAGGAAACCAGGTCTGGGCTGGTGAATAAAGTAAGTGAAGCATGCAAATATGCAAACAAACCCTTGAGCCAAACTCTCCTCTCATGCATGTCAAGATTCAGAGCACTGATGAGGGAACCAAGTTTGGCACCTTTTGCTCACAAGCCCTGAGCACAGAACTCCAAGGGATTAAGCTCTCCATGTCCTGGGTGTCTCTTGTTTCCTGGTGCAAGAAGAGTCAGATCTCCACGGTGCAGAGCAACCACATTTCTCACACTGTGGGACCACCCCTCACTATTTCCTAATGCAACATAAAGGCAAAAATGCAATCATAAACTTGGATTTGGCCACGTTCATTCTTTCATCATTTTGCTCCCTTGTTCTTTTTCTCTCCTTTCTGTTTTGCCTTCTTTCTGGTTTTGGGGACTCTAGGCTCCTCAAGTGTCCACAGTGCAAACGTGCAGTGCAACCCAAACAGCATCAGCCTCGTGCATCATGAATATAAACATTTCTATAGTTTTCACATTAGCTACTCAATCTAACAGGTAGGATTGGACATGACATCAATTTTACCAGCTGATTTGTTGCTTTCTTTGTCCTGGCTTACTTTTCTGTCATCTCCTATAAAAGAACTCAGATGTTTCTGCCAGGGTACCAGCAGCTATACTGTGTTACATTTTCAAAGGCTGCCTCGTGTGCTGTTGTGTGCTACCCAGATGTAAGAATTATTAACAACGAGCTGAGCCCCACAATGTCATATGATCCAAATGCAAACCCTCGAGGACATTTATTTCCTCCGTTTCAGTGGGTAATTGAGCCTCTAAACCACCCACAAAGATTACACTTGTAAAAATACTTAACCATTTGTGCCATAAAAATAGTTATACTGCAAAAAATGTTTTGCATCTATGCATATGAAAACGAGCAACAGTCTGCAAAATGGAACTGCTGTCTACTGAATCACCAAATCCAAAATGTGACTGCCTGCATTAAAATGAAGTAAAAGAAAATTATAAGCCAGTCCTTAAATAATATTAGCAGCAGTCTCAAAATTAACACAAAGTGTGGGGTTTAGATTCACACACCATCAAATACATCCCTCCCAATGCCTCATGCCTCATTTTTGCACTGGATATAAGATTCCTAATAGGTGTATCATAGCCAAAAGTCAGTAGAAATAAATCTAGCCTAGAATAGCTTTGCTGATCTGTCCCTAGCCATTAATGGAAGCAAAGGCAAACAAGTGTAGATTGGTTTTCCTTTTGAAGACAATCTCCTTTAAAGCTGAAGTAAGGTTAAGCAGAAATCATGCAACACACATTTCTCATTAAAAAAACCTCTGCAAACTCAACTATCACGTTGAAAGGAGTTGCTGAGTTTTTTAAGTACATAAAAAGGTCTTGCAAACAACTTCTGCAGACTGTAAATCAGAATCTTTTGATCCTCAGTAAAAGCCAAGCAGATTGCCCAATAATTTCACACAGAGCCCTGGAAGAAATACACAGAATGGGAAGGGTGAGTATCACGAAATTACTATCACAACGACTGTCCAACACCCCCAGAGCAACAAACATCAGAGCTGCACTAGAAACCTGTGTCAGAAATTGCTAAACCTATTGTACCAAAATTACAGACAAGTGAGGAGCAAACCAAAAATGAATACCTATCTCAATTATCTCAGAAGATGGAGTGCACTTCATGAAACCATGATAATGCCCTTTCCTTCTAAAGGTAACACGAACTGAGGCTCACAGAACCATGAGAAAAAGATGAACAGTTGGGAGGGGAAAGGCCAAGGCAGTCCTATTCCTCAAGTGCATTTTTCGAGCCTCCAAATACTGTGCAAAGTACACACGACTCCCCAGAGAAGTTATTCAGCATGGCTTTCCTAATCTATCAGTTTGCCTCCACAGATTTGTGATCTTTACTGTCATTATTAATACAGGTATTAACATAATCCAAATACATCAAGTCATCAGGGACTGGTGAGAAAAGCACAGACATTTGGGAACAGAATGAGAGCAGAAAGTCTCTAAATTAACATTCCCAACAACACGAGAAGTATTGCTTTATTTTAGAATCAATACAACTTGAATATGCTTTTGGGTTTTGTTTTTTCTTTTGTTTCCTAAAATAGCTCATATACACAAGACAACATCCTGATTAACTGATTAACAAACACAGACAGAGAACTCACATTACCGTACTTCTCTGAAAAACTAAGAGTTTCAGTTTAGCAGTGTCTACTTCAAGCTTTTATCAGCACTAATTTCAATGAAAAAAATGGTCGTAAAATTCTGAACAGAGGGAAAACAGACCTTAATTAAGCAAAGTGTTATCTCTTCCTATTATAATGAAAGCAAAGTTACAGTTATATTTTTACCAAGATTTTTTCCCACTTAATGAAGACATTATCCGTGAGTTTTCAAAGTGACTTTACAAAAGAGCATTCAAGAGACATTAAAGTCAGCTTAAACTAAAAAGTCTTTTTGAAGTCAATAAACAATAAAAAGAACAATGAAAAGACAGCCTTTGATCTCTTCTTACTCTAAAGTCTTTAATTTCTGTTTTAATCTACTAGATGCATTAAGTCTTGTTTTCAAACATTTTTCATCTGCAAAGTACAGCAAGCTTGCCTTGATTTTTTTATTCATATATATCCTTACTGTATTAATGTACACTTCTCATTACCAGGGATGGGTGCGATCAGGAAGCTCTCCCACCAAAATAAACAGAAAAAAAGTTTAAAAATTATTTTTCATTCTCTTCTCTTTTAAAATTTCTTTTAGAAGAAAGAAAAAATGCAAAAGGAAAAGGGAAATGGCACGTTCAGCTTTGAAATTTCTGAGATCAAAGGCTATAATGCACATAGATTTTTTCAAAGGATAAATTATTAATAACATGGGCGAACACATACTGGTCAATAACGTGGTCAAAGAATGGTAAGTTAAGAGCATCTCTCTGCAGCCAATTACAGTTTATCTGATTTGATTGGCTGCAAGAAATTCCAAGCTATTCACTGGATTTTTAATATGGCTTTAAAACCCCCTTTTAGCCAAGCTGCAAAACCTGAACAAGCTCTTGGGCTGGTTCAGCAGCTCAGCATTCCCTCAGCAGGACAGGCCATGGATGTAAACTGGAAAATAAAAAATCACTATTAATCACTATTCTTCCAGATCTCTGATACAACCCCAGCTAGAAGGGTAAAAGCTCTCTCCATAACTGTTCAACCTTGACACACACACATCAGCCTCCTCAGTGCCTCCTGGATAATTAAGAATACCCTTCTGATATTTCTAAACCTTCAGAAGCACAGGATCATTCATGGGGTAAAGCAAAAAGAACCACCACATCCTCCCTTTCAGCCCAATTCCTGGTGAATCCTGGGCCTCTCCCAGCCTGGATTAAATCACCACTCCTTGGTCGGTATTGAATCATCCACTCCACCTTTAAAATATTTCTTTCACATTTCTCCACCTCCATCTGCTGCTGAAGCTGACAGTTTCTTCTGATGATTTTTGTAAGAACAGCTATAAAATAATTTATTTCACAGAGACCACTGAGTATCTGACAAATGGGAGATCTAGGGGTTCATTTCTAGCATGGGATGATTGGAAACACCAAACCACTGGACTCTGAATTTTGCCAATATAAGAATTGCATCATTTTTCAGATAATATATTTAATTTTGATTCCAAAAAATCTAAATTCTACAGGACAGATCTTCTCTTGGAAAGAAAACAACCAAACAGAAATTTAAGCAACGTCTTTTTCTAACACCAAGTTAAGCAAAAAGACTAAAATTTTCACTTTGCTCATGGCAGATATACTTAATAAAAAGAATCAGACTGAGAGCACTTTACTACATTCAGACTAGCCTTTTATTGATTTGGATGTGCTATGAACCACATTATCTAATCTACAATAAGCCATTTACCAAGTGCAATGATCTATGGGCTAAAAGGCTTAGATTTTTAGTTCCATTGTAGACTTTTTGATGAAATGGTAGATCAGCAGAGAATAATACTATAATAAGATTGTGAGGGACAGAAATGTCAATATTAGGAAATTAGAAAGTTTGGCTTACTATTTTAAATCCTCTTGCTGTTCATTTAAAAGCCCAATATCTCTTTTTCTAGACTAATTGTGTCTGTATATTTTACAGGGGTCCCAGATGACATCCCACAGGGTGTCGAGCTCAAAGGGGTTCAAGGGCTCATGCAACTGAAAAAGTTTTAGTTTTCAAAAATAAAATCAACCATCTGAGCACAATGACAACTATTTAATTGTGCATGTGCTATAATTATACAAGAAAACAAGTTATCATGGTACTGTCTAGTGCTGTTCCTGCTTGCCAAGATCCACTGCACTAGAGATTTTTGCAGTTTCCCTTAAAAGAGACTTGATGCATTTTGGGCCAGAAGCTTTTTCTTCACCTAAATGCACAGAGCCTGGAACACAAGGCTGAAATCCCAATTAGGCTTGTGACCTAATTACAATTACACACAAACAAACTGGACTAACACTCCCACTATGTCATCTCTGCCTACCCTCTAATTCTCAGCTTTGACCACTTTTCTATGTGGGAATTCTCCAGCTGCCACCAGGAAATGTCAGAGAAATCTCAAATCCATTCATTTATCCACTGTTCTGTGTCTCCCTAAGACAGAACCATACATATGAACTCTGCTTCATTATTTTGCAATATTACTTTTGGATTGAAATATTTAACTGATCTCCCTGACAATGTTTAAGGCCATACCATAATTTCCTTCTCAAATTACCATGCAACTCATGCAAAGCCAAATTCTTTCTGAAAATGGTCACTTTTGGCTAACTTGAACTCAGAGGTTTATGAAAAACAATGCTGAAAAAAAAAAATTTAAAAAAGTGCAACACCACAGGCATCATCAGAATAGCATCTCAGGTTAGCAAAGAAAAACAAAACAAAAATTCAGTAGCCTTCAGCTGACAGAAATAAAATGCATTATCTAGTGCTAATTAAGAGAAAGCCAAAGCATTTTTGTGATATTATTTTGTCTTGGCTCCGTGGCAAATTTTAGAGCATCATTTCTGAGTGACACTGACAGGTTACACACCAAAGTAAATGTACTGAAGACATTAATGTCACTTTAAAGCATCTCAAGTTCTGATGTCCTTATATTTCTGTTGTACTGCAGCGATGAGGACACGCTGCCTCTTTCCTTTTTTTTCTTTTTTTTTTTTTTTTTTTTTGAGAACTAAAAAAAAAGGGGAGCATTAGAAGATCAGGCTACCAGGGAACTCCACAGCACCTGGCACTAACTCAGCGCCAGCCAGTTTGTATTAAGATGTTATTGCACCTTTGCAGTTCTAATCGCCAATTATGACTCTATTAGTCCTCCCTGGCAGTTCAGCTGCTCGGGCACGGGCGAGGGGGGCTCACACAGGACCTCTGATCCTCCCTTTCCGCTCCAGCGAGTGCTCGGCACAGCTGCTGTCATCTCCAGACAGTGAGGGCTGAGGCATTGCCTCTCCCAGATAACTGCACCTGACCTTACAACAATTTGCTAAGGAAATACCTGCCTAATGGCACTGCGAGTGCAGCTTCTTCTGCGCTCACAACGGCGCTGCAAATTAGAGACAACAGGATAAATCTATGACCAGCTCGCCAGACACTTCATTAAATCACTGTTCCCTTGCCTTGTAGAGCACTAATAGAATCACAGCCCTCGTTAGCTACTGAATAAAAGATCAATCACATTCTTTGAGAGCTCTTGCTACCAGCTTCCAGAGGAAACAAGGAGGAAAAAAAAAAGAGACATATTTAGGATCATCAGTACGATTCTGAATGGCCTCACTGCAAGTTGGTTAAATTACCTTTTCCACAACTGACTCTGGCTGTAATACTCTGAGGAACTTGTTAAGTCTGCTTTCAAAAGCTGCTATCTAATATATGACTACCAGGCCCTGGTCAAAAGTTCATAATGTGCATATGTAAAAAGGTACTAAATTGCCTGAGGGCTAAAACCAGAGGAGTTTAATTGCAGCAAAATGCTGAAAATGGTCTGTTGAGGGTCTTTCTATTGGGATACTGCTGGCACTAGCTGATTGAAGTACAGCACATAAAAGCCTTACAACAATATTTCCTTAAATGCAGCTGAAACTGCGAGCACTTGCTAGTGCATATATGGTGTGCCAAGAGGCAAAAAAAAAAGAGAACCTACTCTAAAACAAACAAAGATTTAAGGATTGATATAATTCATAATTCAAAAGTGTGTGGATAAAAGGAAGAATTAAACAACAATCAGTATCTGTCAGTATAAATCATGTTATAGGCTCCACATGTTATGGTGGGAAATGTAAGTACATATGTAAATATATTTTAATTGGCGCCCATTAAAATTCACTGCAATGAAAACTGGGAAACAGCTTCCATCAATCTATTCATGACCACACTTGGAAATTTTAGTAACAGTCACCTATGAGACTGAAGATTCCCCCTGAAATCCAATGACTTGTTTGTAGTAACTTGAGAATTATTCCGCTAGTTATTGACATGATAAAGAGGGGGGGGAAGGAAAATAAGGGAAAAATAAAACATTTTTATCTGAATCCATTTCTATTGAAAAAGAAAATCACAATATAAATGTTTGAGAAAAATGGTCATCATCTGAAAACTCAGAGGAAACAGCAAATTCTTCACTGAATTCTATTACCTTTGATTACTTCAAATAAAATTATTTTTCTATCAGCAATATTTCAGCTGCTTGCACAGTGAACACAAGCACAATATCTTTCCTTCTGTGTGGGCATTTTAACCATGTTGCCTGAGAATTTAGATTTTAACCATTTACTGCCATCAGAAAAAAATAACAACTGATCATCTTAAAATTTTGCTCTTTTTTTCTGTAGAAAAGTCCATGATTTACTCTTCAATATTTTTGTTACTACCTCAGGCAAAACTTACAGTTACAAACATTAAAATGGTCATTGTGAAACATTTCTCAACTCTATAAATTTTATTTTTACCTTTTGAAAACCACATTTCCAAGTGGTTAAGGCAGTACTACGCAGGAAATTACATCAGATCAGTGTAACAGTCCCTTCAGAGATTTCAGTAGGAATTTTATCTACAGCCCATTTTTTGTTCATCTACAGCACGTGTTGTCTTTGGGCATGTCATGGCTGACAAAATTAATCCACAGCTTTTCATAAAGGTTTTAGCTTAAATGCCTAGAAAATGTTTTTAAATAGCTCACCTAATGTTCTTAAAGGCAACATAAAACAGTCCAGGCAATTTTTTTATTTGTATTTGAATGAATATCATATAGTACATTAAACTGCCTTTAGCCATGCATTACTGGTAAAGTGGGAGGTGAGCACGCTGCTGACAGCCCTGACTTTGCCATTTTCACTTGGCATCAGTTAACAAACACAGCAAAATCACAGTCCTGGACAGAAACCACAGATAAGGTAACAACAACATAGACTAAAGCATGGGAATCAGCCAAGACTTCAAGAGACCTCCATATTCAGTCCTGGAAAACTCAAATACCAATATTCCAATACAGCTTTACAGACTGTCTCCATGGGAGGATAAAATCACCTCTGTCTTCTGGTACAGCAGTTATCAGCCAAGTCTCCTTTTACAACATAAAAAATGCCCAGGCCACCAGGAAGTCTCAAAAGTAAATCATGCCACAGAAAATCGGTAATTCATTTATCTCACCTATGCAGAGGAAGTTAGAGAAGCTTGAAAAACCACGGTTGTAACACAACAGCATTTATCCTAACAAATACACACTGTGGAAATGACAAACCAAACTAATGAAGAAGATGGAGCAAGCTTCCATTTTTTTACTGCTGCATTCAGTGCTGACACCCAGGCAGTAAGGAATTAATTCAAGTAAGTTTAGAATAAATGCTTGGGAAGGACTCACAAAAATCTCACAAAAAGCAGAAAGGCACAACAGACTACAAATATTTCAGTGGAGAAGATGTTTGAATCAAATAGACTGACTTTATTCCAGGTCTGTAAGTCTCCATTTCAGGTCTGGACAACCCTTTCTCTCCAGCTTCCAGTGCTACAATATCATTAATTAAGGGATGCATCTGCCAGCAGAAGGGAACAGAGAACAGAAGCAGGAGAGAGCAAAGCTTTTTCTTATGATGATAGTGAACAGGAATGACCACAATTTGGCCCAGTCACGTTTCATTATCAACCATAAACATTATTTTAGGGGAATAGATCAGCAGTTAGATTGCACTTACAGGAATCTTTTCCTCGGACAGTGACAAAATTTTCAGATGAGTCTTCTGTCCCTTCCTAACAGCAGAAAAAGCACTGAGCAGTGCTCAGCTTTGCTGCCTTGGGTAGACATCCAGAGTCTTTGATTTTCCAAGATAGGCAGTGGTCTGGATTGTGTTCTGAAGAGCCTAATTGACTTTAGCTGAAGACCATTTAAAACACCACATTACTGTCTATGGAATAAGCACACATGTAACTCAATAATGATAAATTTCACCTCATCACCAAAAGTAAGCTCAGCTGTTGTTTCAATAAAAAGACATTCTATATAGAAACATTTCCTTTAGAAACAAAGCCAAAAAGGAGACAATAAATACATATCACAAGTGGAACTGACAGCTTTGTTGATACTTTCTGCCATAATTCCTTTAAAAGTTGGGAATTCACATTCATTTCTCATCAAGGGAGTGGAAGAAGTCAACACATCATTTTTTCTCACGAAGTCACTACTTTTGGTGCAAAAGCTGAGAGAGAAGCTCTCTTTGTATATAGTAGTTCATCCAATGTAGCCAATGTAGTTGATTCAGCTCAGGTAACACCTCGTTCCCTGGCAGAACCAGTTAAATCACTTCTGGTTACTCATCATAACTTGACAAACAAAAATAAATTTATTTCCCAGAAAACCCTTATTTTAGTGTTGTTACACATGAAGAAAACAATATTAAGTTCTTACATTTATGCCATGAGATTACAAGAAGAATGCTCACAAGTGGTCCACAAGAGGAAACAGGAAAGGAATTTCCAGGTGCCCAACACCTGTCTGACATTTGGGACTTTTGCCTTGGAAATTCCTTTTCTACAGGGGCAGGACACTGCTCTGCCATGGGAAGCCTCATTGTCAATAGTTTCATTTTGCAGATCATGCCACTGCTCCATAATTAACACTGTTAGATAACCACACTGTCTGGGATGGGATGAGCTACTTGATGTGAACAGACAATCAGATTCTAAATGACAAATTCATTATCATAAAAAATTGCCAAGACGGTTGTTTTACTTGAAGTGCTAAATTAGTTTTCTTGTACTGGTAGTATTCATCATAATGCAAGTTTGACAATTCAGGACAACAATTTAATAGTAATGCTGTTCAGTGGAAAGAAATTGTGTTTCCAATTTTCTCACAAAATGAAAAAACCCTAATTGTGTTCATTAATAGATTACAGAGAGAGACAAGGTAATCCTAAGAAAAATACCTACATTCAAGAGGGTTGAATTAAGTGAAAAAATTAATCCTAGTACTTGTGTGTTCTTATACTCTAGCTTGTTAAATTGAAGTGCTCTTCAATGTTTTTAGCATAAGAGCAGGTACAGTATTCAAACAAAAACCAGTGCTAATGTGCCAGTTCAGCACAAGGATTTTCAAACCTATTCCTTTCACATAAAGTCTGCTGCTCAACACTTGAGCAAATGCTTCCAGAACCAGTTAGGAGCCATTTTTATGTGCATACACATTTATTAGACATAAAAGAAATGAGAAATGGTGTGACCAAACATTGAAAATAAGCTCACAGTAAGCTTCAACTCCATTTTTTGAAATATCAGCCCTTAAGACAGTAGTGCTGGAAGAGATGGAAATCTACAGCACTGGCAAATCAATCCTGCATGTTTGGGACAAGTAGATCTTGTTTTTCAAGACAAAGAATTCTCTCTATATATCAAAAAATACTTTATTTTTATTTAAGATGCATCATCCAACATTGCTATGTTTATCTTATTTCAAGGTGATGCTTTTGCAATTAATAAAATTCCTCAACTACCTTCTATAGATTTTTTTGGCATGCAGTGAAGACTGTGCTATATCCATAGTGATATTTAATAACTGCAAAAGCATGCTGTCAGTAAAATAATGGATGGAATTTAACTATGTTGTTTATATTTACTGACATCCTCCTTGCTAAAATAGGATTGATGCTACTGCTCTAACAACTTCCTAGAAACAGCAGAATAAAGAGACTGGAAAATCCAAATTACTCAAGTACTGTAAGTCTCAAAAGAAACTTTAAAAGCTAAGTAAACTCAGAAATTCTCTGATTACAAATCCTCATACAGATTATTGCAAATCTACTAAGTCCTGTATCATTTGTGGTGCATTTTCACACTGAATTGAGCACAGTGGATTGGTTCATTATTATGTTTACTTTCCCCCGAAGAGAATGAGTGCAAATCTGCTACTTTATCACGAGGAAATAATCCAAACTCAGGTCATCTAACACAGACCACAACACAGAACCATTTTAATATTTCAACTGCCAAACAGATTCAAGTCCTTTTTTTGCCAAATCCTTTTTCATTCTTAAATTTGATTTTTAAATCATCTATACATTTAAACAACTCTTAAAATCATAAATTCTGTTTTCTTCCTTTTATAATAAAACTTTAGTGAGAAACTACAGACTTAAGGTCTAAGAGAGTAGGTTAAGAAAAGGAAGAGGAGAGGCAGAAAAACACATTATCTCCCACTGGTATTGGCAACAAAACCAACATAAAATCAAGGAAAACATTTTGAATTCATTAATTTTTCTGGAACATGTATTCCTTTTTCTTTAGAAACATACATGCCCTTTCCCAGAAAGAAGGCAGAGGGACAGTAAAAAAATCAGCAGTACAGTAGAAAGAAGTTCAGAAGGACCAGTACCTAACTCAATCCTTTCAATAACTCTCAGAGTGATACACAATGGGAGGTGTTGAGGTACAAAATGCCAGTGAATATCCAGTGGAAAAACTGAACAGACTCCCTAAAACATCAAACCACACACCTATTTCCCTCCACGTGGAAATCTGGCCAATGCTCCAAGCTGGGCAAGGAACATCCTGCAAGTTTGAGTCTTGCCTTCAGGAAAAAAATAAAAGGAAATTACCACACTCATATCTGTAACACACACACACACAAAAAAAACAAAAACAAAAACAAAACCAAAACAAAACAAAACAAAAAAACCACAAAAAAAAATTAAAAAAAAAAAAAAAACAAACAAAAAACCAGCCAGCAAGTTATTCCACATTTTCCTTAGGAGGAAAACAAAAGATACATATACATATATATATATATATAACAAACTTTGGAATAGAGAGCTGACAGGAACTAGAAACACTATCAGCATCACAGTGGGCTACCTCCCAAAAGCCTAGAAATATTCATATTTCTGTACACACACGTGTATTTCCGATAGCTTTCCTGGAAGAAAGTTTTTAGGAATGTTAATTCAGTTATGCAGTTATGTCCAGGGAATGCCAACATGATGATAAATGACATGTCACACAGGAAAAAACAAACAGATGAATCTTTTTTTTTTTTTTCCAGGAAAACAGACTCTTATTGTGTTCACCTATCCAGGAATATGAATTAAAGCAGAGACTCAAGTTTATTTTTCACATCTGTAGATGGACAGATTTGTAGGTCCATACACACACATATACATCCATATATACACTCACATGTAAAAATAGTAAGAATATTGAAAAAACATTATGCAGCATGCTGCATTTGATACACTTTATTATTTTTGGACCTTGCAAATATACTTTTTTAATGACTTTTCACTAAAATAAGGGACTTTCTAGCTCGTATTACTTGGACGCTGGTGCTGTTTACTCTTCCATCTTTTTTGTAAAGTCAGAAGAGATTTCCCTGTGAACTTCAAATAAATAAGATATCCAGCTGCACAAACACTATACATTCTGTTAGATTACTTTGGCTTCCTAAGGAATATTTGACTTTCTCTGGATGTAAATGATTAAAGAGAATCCATCATCTGAAACTGATTGGTGAACTGTTTAAAGTGGTATGGCACCTCTTCAAAGATGATGGAGTGAGCAATGAAAAGACCATGGTACAATAAAGCATCTCAGATATCCAGGGGGTACTAGGGAAATAATGTAACTAAGCACTGCATCCCCCAATTAAGAAATAGTATTTAATTGATAGTTCCATAAAACAGGATCTACACTGCATTCTTTTTCTAAAAAAAAATCATATTTCATCTATTCTACACAGGGCCAACAAAAGCTTGGGGTTTCCTGAACATCTGTCCATTTATAAATAGAAACTTGGAAAAAAAGAAGTGAGGAAAGATAAACCATGTTCTAAAATCCACAAAATTTATACTGCTCTGTGAGTTATGATCACGAAATGACACGGACTAACAACATTCAATTATGTAATTTCATTACTTTTACCATTTACCGTTTTAATTTTGGGCTCAGGATTTGAATTCTAAGGGTCAAAGAAACAAAAACGAACCTTCATCCAAAAATGTGCTTTTGCTGAACTTCAGATGTGTGGATTATCATACACCCAGCTCCTCTGGGCAACCTCTGCCAGGGCCTCCCCATCCTCACAGGGAAACAAACCTGCCCTTTATCAGTTTGAAGCCATTCCCCCTTGTCCTGTCACTCCATGTCCTTGTAAAAAAAGCCCCTCTCCAGCTCTGCTGGGTCTCCTTTAGGTACTGCAAGTCCTAAGGCCTCCTCTTCCCCAGGCTGAACAACCCCAACTCTCCCAGCCTGGCTGAAAGAGATGCTCCAGCCCTTTGCTGTAAAGCAGAGTAGCTATGTCTGTCCAAAAATTTAGAGATGATTGATAAAAAATACTTTTCAGGGGCTATTTTTCTATAAAATGTGATTAAAAACTCATTGCTAGTTAAAAACTCAAACTTTGTCACTGAGTATTTGAGATTATCTTTCTCAATGCTGTTCATTGGATCATTATACAAGAACCACAGCACATTGACTTTGCTTTGATTACAGTTTTCTCATTCATAAAAATTTTATCTCTATTACTCTCTAGTTACTAAAGAAAATAAATAACCCTGTGATTTACATGCTAGCTGGCTAACTAAGAAGGTTTGGATTATACTTTTATTTACAACAAAATGTGTAAGTGACCTTGCTCAGGCTCACAAGTGAGAAACTCTGAGCACAGGGAGGGTTGAGTCCCCTCATCCGCAGCACCTGGAGGGACCTGGGGTGGCAAGGGGCACCCCCTGGGCTCTGGGGGGCACACAGAGGCCTCTGGAGTTCAATGAAGCAAAAATCAGTAGGGAACTTTGGGCACACTCAGCATTTGGTCTTCAACAATGCAGTTATATCAAACATCAATTTGCACTGCTCACTGGGTCACAAAGATTAGGCAGAAGGTACAGGATTAGTCTGTGAAAGTCCTTTTGTTTACCAGACCTTGTTAAAATTACTCATTTAACAATATCTAGCATCACCTGAAGACAGATTAAGAGTGGGCAAAGGAAGACCAGCAGCAAAGGTAAAATTACTACCTCAGTTCATAGATACGTTAAGATCTAGGCCAGCAAAATAAAAAACATCAAAAAAGTGTTTCAGACCATTGCTGACACTTCCCAAGTAAAAAGACATATGTTTGCATTAGCACCAAATAAATGCATGAAACAGAGGCAATCTGTTTCAGCTTTTAAAAAAATCGTCAAGACTTAATTTCAAATTAGATTATTCCCAGCAAAAGTTACAGTTGATGGCTAAAGCCAGAAAAAGCCCATGAACATGCATGTTTATAGTTTTTGGTTTCTACAACTCAAGTATGTAATACACCCAGAAAAGTTCCCCACAGTGTATTTTCCCTTACATTCTCTTTCCAAATCTATTCTTTTTAACAAAGCACTATGATAAATTCTTCTGCTCTTTTCTCAGCAATGCTTGTCAAAAAATATTAGATTTATGTGAACTACGCAAGAAAATTTTTAGTGTGTGGCCACAAAACCAGAAGTGTCACAAACTTGCACAGAACCCGAGTTTTAACACGATGTTTATGCAGCAAAGTAGCACAGAGCCACTTTTGAGAGAGAAAACCTTATTTCTAATCAGTCAGAAGGAAGGGAGGCCAAGAGGTTGCACATAGAAACCCAGAATATTTTCTAGTGCTGTTATTAGCTATTTTCTTCCCTGACAAAAGAGAATAAAACCATGCACTGTGTAAACACAAATTCCCACAAGGAGAAGCTTTTTTCTACCCCCACAAACTTCCAGATCCTTTTGGAATAATTGACATCAAAAAAGAGAATATCTGTACAGCAATATGTAAAAGAAATGCAAAAAATCAAAAAAATACCCAGAACTACAGAATTTCAATGCCTAATACTTTAAAAATTTTTAATTTTTTTACCATCTCTTCAAGCTCACAGCTCTAAATTTTATTCATCTTTACCCATGGAGAAACAAAGCCCTCCTTATTTTCAGTTACTGCAGTAGTTGATCAATTTTTGAGCAAAGAACACAACTCATGATGTTCCAGTATGAAAAAGATCTCAAGAAAACTACCATAAGGATGAGGCAAATTCTTAATACTGGATGGCATTAAAAAAACAAGGTTAAGGGGCAAAGCAACAACAACAAAAAAATACTACATATCCTGTTCAGCTGCTTCTATCAGAGTGCAACACCGTTCCTTTCACCCAAGCACCTCAACACTCATAATACAGCAGAAATTTCCTTCCTTATGGTTTCTCAAATCCATTCTGAGCAGATCAATTCTGCACAGCACCTCAGAGACTCCACAGCACTCCAGGTGCACTTTAGCTCCATAAGTGATAGTGAGCTAAAGAGAGGAAATAACAAGAAAGGGCTTTTTCAGTCTGAAAATATAGGAAATGTTATTTTTTAATTTAAAATTTTAATTTCATTACATGTGATATAAAACATTATGGACTAAATATTTTCCTGCCTTGCAGCCCACATACTTGACAAAGCATTCTGAAATTCTGCACGGATCTGGTGGGGAAAGGAAGAAATTCTTGATTTCCTTCACAAAACTACAGGACAAAACCAGAGCTGCTCTACAAAGAGCTATGGGGGCGTGCTGGGCACAGCAAATTCCGTGGCAATTTCTCCCCTGGAGCACCATTGTGGTCACTGAGATCCTGACCTGTTCACTTTGGCACAGGGATGGATTTCCACAGAGACTTTCCATTCCTGTGGTGTAGGTTACAGGGGACAAATTTAATTTGCCCTTATATTTCATGCTGCATTTATTTTAGCAGCACGTTAAAATATCTATCGGTTAAATGTAAGTTTGATAATAAACTAGCTTATATTACATTTTATTGCTGGATAGGACACATAAAATGATCAACAACTACTCTGGAGGCATCTCTTTACCATCCTATTACAACAAATCAAAATGTTCTTCCACGTAAGTCTTCTTACCTTTTACCCAATTCAGTCCATTTTAAATAGGAGTTTTGTGCAAGGAAGCACATGCTATCACGGTTCAATACAATAATTGTCCCTCCGTGGTACTGGAGGTACAGTCCACAAACCTGCATGTTGAAAAGGGGAGCTGTGGCTTACCATCACTTTAACATTGACACTTCAGGCCTTAATCCATAAACCAGGAGAACTGCCCATGTGATTTATTCACTCTCTACCACTGCTAATATCCCGTAGGTGCCTATTTCCCCTTCACTCTCCCATCCTCTTTCTCTTCCTGCCCAGAATTCAATCTGAGAAAAGAAACTGTCATTTTGATCAAACCTCAACTGTGAAGCTCTTCTCAAAAACAGCTGCCTGTTGCTTTTCAAGAAACCCCAGTGCATTTTCAGGAATGTCTTAAGGAAGGAAATGGAGGCCAAATTCTGCGCTGGAACACGCTCATACCCACCCTGCCCAGGGCTGCTCTCGGGGCTGAACAGGCACAGCTGAGGGCAGAACTTGGTCTGAACTGTGAATTCAGAACTGGAAGCCAACATCAACTCAACACAGCCCACACAGATCTTTGGGCAGCAAAAAATGTTTGCTTGGAGAGGGAATTCTATCCCCAGCTCTAAGGGTAATTCCAGCTTCTTCAGCAAAGGACAGGGGAGAAAGCAAAGAGGTGATGAGGCTGCAGGGCCTCTTTGAGGCTTCTATCAAAAGCAAACAGATGTGATCATTAGGCTGAAGTCACTCCTGTAGATGCAGATTGATTTCATGCCAGAATAACATTTCTGAGTTGATGTTAGATGTGCATGGAAATCATGACATGAAATTTAAATTTAGGCACTTCCAACTTGTGGCAAAAGCAAACCCAGTGAAGCCATTACAGGCACTGGGGTTTCCTCCTGCCTGTATGAGCAGTGCAATGCAGGGCTCCTGCCTCAAACACCCCAGGGAAAATATCACAGTGACAAGAATTCATGGGTTTATAGAAAACCTAGACATGCAGAAGACTTTGGGGCCCTTAGAAATATTCCTTATAATTCTCAACAGCAATACTTTAAAAACAAAACCCAGTTCTGGCAAATTACTATCTTTAGGGAAGGAGGGAGAAATCAAAGAGCACTTCAAGCATCAGTCTCTTACACAATGAAAAGTTAAGGGCAGGATGGTCTTGCTACATTTAACTGGCTTTTAAAGGTGACAGGTTGAGCTTTTATAAATGTAATTTATATCTCAGCAACAGAACCAATGTTTTACTCCCAACCATTAAAAGAGGGTAACACATCTGCTAAAACTCCAACACAATGGCTGGCTTTGCACTGCAACAGGAAATGTAACCCAATAGTCTCAGAACTTCCCCAAACCCCAGCCATTTCTTAATGTAAAAGGATTTGAAAATTCAGCTCACTGAAACATCTGTTAAGCTCTTGCTACTCTAACACATGATATTCTTTCTGCTCTGTTACCTGCCAACAAAAATATTTGGGTCCATGTAAGACTATCACAAGCGTGTGATAATGGCACTCTGCTTATAATTTTATATGCCCTTGTACACTGGAAATCAGCTGGGGGTGACACTGGATACCACACTCAGTGTAAGCTCGAAACTTACAATAAATATATTTTATTTTAGTCTTGTATGTAAATAATGGCAAATCAGATGGGTTCTGAATGACTAGCATTACTTTAAAACAAAAAAAAAACCAACTTGGTCAAACTTTTCTTGAGTCAGTTTTTAAAGAGAGAGGGAAAGAGAGAAAAGAGGTAGAAAGACAAAAACAAAACCCTAGAGCCTTAGATCAAACCAGCTAAATACATGCATGGCCCACACAGTTATTTTCAGAGCTTCTATTCCAATTTGTTATTTACAGTGGCCACTTATTTCCATCGACATTTAATTATAATGTAAGCATCTCCTACTTACTGAGTAACGATTTAGTGGTAAGTAAAAAAGAGGCCCTTTGACATTAGTAGAGCTGCAGTTACTTCAATAATAAAATTTAATTGCAACTATTTCTTTCTACAAAATACTCCTTCTCCATTTCTGTGTAGAAATCCTTGGGGATTTTAGATTTTGAAAAAGGTGGGTAGGAAAGAAAGGAATAGCCTTCAGTTTCCATTGCTCTACTTCAAACTACTTCTTGGATGCCACAATAGTACAAAAAGGCCTTAAAATCGGGGATGTGCAGCTGCAGTTTGTGTGTATATGTATGTATAAATATAAATATATATATATATCTGCATGCATCTGTGTAGACTCCAGGAGCCTGATAGCTCAGGACATAGCAAACAGCTTCAAACTGACTCCAGGAAGGGTTGGTCTCTCCATGTACCAAAATGCTGCAGCAGCTGAAGGCACAGCCTGAGAGATCAAAACAGGTCCAGGCATTTCCATGTGGCTCCTTGTCCGAGCTGCCAAACCTCCCCTCTCTCCACACAACCTTGTCTCCAGTCTCGGTTCCAGTGGCCTAGCTCAGAGGAAACTGCTTTAAATGCTGCTGCATCATGCTGCATTGTGCAATGCAGACATCCTTGGAAAGCTCAGGAAGGAGCAGCTCACCACCTTGGGACTGCAGCTGTGCAGCTTTGAGATCATCCCCAACATTCTGACCAAAACACTCATTAAACTCCAGGGTGAGCTGCCACAGAAACAAGGAAAGGAAGGCCAGAAAAAGATCCCCAACAAAGTCTATTCCAGGTTGATAACAGCACAATCCCTAAAAGAGAAGCAGCAGCAGAAAATCATTTGATCCCTACAAACCTTAGAACAAACTCTTACACTGATGATATTGAGAATTTCAGCTCAGCTTGTTTGCATACCCAGGAAAGGGCACTTTTCTAGTTTTACTGGCTATTGAAACATTGGTGGAGTTCAGGGGAACATAATTCATCTCAGAATATGAGTTGTAAAACTGATGCTTAACCTCAGCCCATACCCTCCATCATGACATTCAAATAACCTCAGTGAAATACAAACATGAAGGACTTAACACAAGTGATTTGGGTTGGACCAGAGTGCACTGTTATTCAGCGCTGTATCTTTGTCCTGTATTTTGTATTCTCTTATATGTACTACCCATTAATAGACACTATTTAAAAATCAATTGTTTTAAAGAATTCAAAATTAACATCAGTGTTTTATTTTTTTCCTTAGAGGATAAGATTCCCTGAGCAACAAACACAAAAAGTTCCCTTTGTGAAAATATGTCAGACTAAATAAAACTAACAATTCATAAATGTCCACAGACTGGATCCTTTTCACGGGATTTTGATAACATTCACTTACACATTCTCAGGAGAACTTCAAGAATTTGTTTTACAAACAATCCCTAACACAGCAGAGACATGGGTTTTATAGGTCCTGGTCAAAAAAACATGCTGTTGAAAGATATTATTACTTGTCCCAAGGTGCCACAACGCTCACGTATCAATCTTGTGGACATAAATAGGTTTTGCATATGTACAGGCTGCAAAATGCAGGCAGGGGCTGGAGGTGTGAGGGCTCTCCTGACTGAAATGTGGTCAGCACTGGAGTGTTTATATTTTTGCTCCACAGGTCTTACTAAAGATCCAGTATTTTTCTTTTATGGACATGCAATCAGAGTTTTAATCATCCTGTGTTTCCCACACACATTATCCCTCTATAAATTAAGATTCTGCAGGGGTATGAATCTTTTCATTTTCCTGATTCATAGATTCAAACATTCAAGGGAGACTCCTTCTCCCTGCTCCTCTTTATGGAAACACCCATCTTTGTCGGTGAAAAAGAAATCAGAAACACTCTATAAGGTTAAAGGAAGCCACTTCTCAATGAAGTAAATGTCATTCTCTGCCTAAAAAATACTTTGGACTCGTTACAAATAACCTGGCTCAGAGGTTCAAAGGATAAGAGTGACCTCTCCAAGTGCTGGAGGTGCTGCAAATTCTTACATAATAAAGACTCATAACGTTGGCTATGGAGGAACTGCATAGCCTTTCATTATGTCGTGATTCCAGTCCAAAATCCAATGGAGACAAATGGAAAATACCCATTGTCTTCAGCACTTTGTAAGAATCGAGAAAATTGTTGGGTTGTTGCTTTTTTAAAATATGAATGAAGGTGCTTTTACCACTGAAAGCACTTTCCCTCAGCCATTAATAATGTCTGTAGTGTCTTTTCTAACTAGGGCATCTGTTTACATAAAAAATGCAGTCAACATATTCCACTTAAAAGCCAAAGTAATTTTTTTGATGTTTTACATACCCTGAGCACAGAAATCACTCTAAACTATCCCACACCTAAGACATACGACATCCTTAATCACCGTGAAAATCATATATTCAAACCAGGTCATGCACTCCATCTTAGAAGGTTCCTTAACAGAAGATTGACAAAGTAAATCTTAAGTGGTTGAAGAATTCACTTCTAGAGCACTGTCTTGGCATGATGCTTGCCATTAAAATCAGGGTCATGGTTATAAAAGGCCACAGCAGATACACACATCTGGATTTTTGCAACTTTTCTGCCCCGATTTGAAAAAAACAAAGATGCAGAAAATAGTTTTAAGGCATTCACTTACCATGGATTTGGTGAAAGGTCGAGCCAAGGTAAACAGCAGAGTGTACACCCACCAGTTACGGTGGATGGAGGAGTAAATCATATTTCCAGGATGCACTGAGTTGGAGGTCACCCCGTGGGGGGAAAGGCGTCGGTTCAGCTCGTTGGAGAACAGGATATTGCAGAGCTTGGAGCGGTTGTAGGCCAGCATAGCCCAATATTCCTTCTTAGATGGGGAAAGCAGGCTGAAATCAAGCTTTCCAGAGGAGTCTTTAATTTCTGTAAATCTGAAAAACAGTAAATATGCCTTAGATACCCCAGAGTTAATTTCAGTCTCATTAAGAACAACATAAAATGTAGATAACAGACTCGATCCTGGCCAGAACCAACATAAAACAACAGATTATTTTGCAGCTGAAAGCATCTACTGGAAATTGCCTGAGACTCAAGGAACAGTCCCATATAATATGGTAGTAAAATTACTGGATCATTAGAAAAAGCAAACAATAAACAAGTCAAAAAACACTTTGATGGTTTAAAGACATTGTATGTAACTTTAAAATCACTTTATTTTAAATTAAAAAAAAACAACAACAGAATTTACCATAGATCCATAAAAGCATTATCAACTTGGAAGAAATAATGTAGGATGAAATAACTCTGCATTAGAAGCAGAGAAACCCAGCATCTTTTCATTTCCCCTTCTTCCCATCCCCTGATCATTTCATCCAGTGCTCACACACAGCACACTTGCATTTAAGTGTTCAAGTAACTATGGATGAGTCTCACTGCCTCTTAAGCTTTTTTTTAGATTAAAAATTGATGAATATAAAGGGGTTATAACCTTGGTAACTTGCCATCAATAGTCTTATATGTTTAAAAGATAAATGTAAACAAAGCCAAAATGAGTTCTGGCAGAGTATAATATTTTTAAGTATACCCATGGCATGGCTGAACACAAATCAAAGTAACTAGTTGACGTTTTTTAATTGGGTCTGACAGAGTCATTAAACACCAGCTGTTTGTTATTAAAAAAAAAAGGAAAGAAACAAAGTAGTGAATGTTCTAAAGACATTTAGATGAAAAAAAGGAAATTTCCATAAAGCATTTCCCCTACCAATTTCTTACAATTTCATTTATTAATTTACTGGTATATCTTAATATTAGAAAATAATACTAGATTTAGTTACAGATCTATGTTTCATTCAGAGGAGCTACTAAAAATAAAAAGGATTTAGCAAGCTCTTTTTAATACTCAGTTTTCAGAATCAGCTGGGGAGAACAGGGATAAACATAATTATAGTACACACTAGAAAAATGTTTTAAAATATCTTTACTAATTTTGCATCTCATGCCCAGAAATGAAGAGATCAGCTGGAAATTCTACATTCATTCTGTGAGCAGAATTATAATATGCTCAGAGAAAAGCAATACAGTATTTGAACTCAAGAGGAATCCAGGATGTTCTGTGTCTTGCAGAATTAGCCCTTCAATTTCAACAACAAAATTTCTCTTTCATAATTTTCAGTTAGATGAAATACATTTCTGAAATTAACAGGACTATTCTGGGAGGAATTTCCTATATTCATTCTGCAAGTAATCATTTATGACACCAAAAATAATCTATAAATAAAACTCTTTGTGTGTTACTGTATAAAGGAAACATGGTGGCATATTTTGAGTCCAGTCCTGCAAGTGTGCTTAGTGAGTCAATCTCATTGAATTCAGGGGAATAAGGGCTGTACAATCAAATTAACAACACAGAAATAAAGACAGAAGGAAAGTCAACCTACTTATTATTCTGATTTTAATATGATGTGCTTAAAGTACCCAAAAGCTTAATTTAAACAGGATTCATTCGTGCTGAATCCAGAGAAGCAACTAGAAATGAACAAAGAACCAGAGAGGCAAATAAATATCTTGCCTTGGAGCAGTGCAGGATAGCATTTTCTGCAAACATGGGGACTTTATTTTTCCCCTAACAGGGGGTCTTGACTCCAGCAAAAAGATCCAGTCAAGGTTTATGGAAGTAATTAGATACCAACACTTCTGTTTTACGACATGGTTTAAGGCTCAGAGTTCTCAAGTAGGTCAGAAAGAACGACTACCTAATAATACCTAACTAACTCCTTACATATACTCCTTGCCATTAAACAGACTGAGGGTGGGGAAAGCACAGTTATTTACCATGATCAGTTTAAGTGATAAGATAAGCTGCGAGACATTATTTGAACCCCTTAGAAAAAGGAAAATTTACTAGTTGTGTTAATTATTTTATTCAAACATAGACTTTTACTTATTTCTTGATGGGCTTCTCTAAACCTTGGCTGATCTCTCTGACTGAGCAATGAGCACTTTCAAAATGTTCTCAAAGACACAGATAAAGATGTCCAGAGATGCGAGCCCTGGCTACACACAGCACTTAATGCAGTGAAAAACAAAGATGTCATTTAAAATACTATCAGAGATACAAACTTACAAAGGGGAACAAGCAGCTGACAATTCAACATAATCTCCCATTAAATAACAGCTCATTTATACGTATCCCATTGTGCCCTCCACATCTGGCAAGTGATTGGAGTTGGCAGATTTATTTCCAGAGCTATCTCGCCTGCCCTGCAGTAGCTGCCCTCACTCCTAACAGGACTCTGCTACTTGCTTCCACAAACCTGGTGTGATTTGCAAAGATAAGGATGTCCAGATTTTGTTACCACCTAATTACTAGACATTTCATGTCTTTTAACAGTGGGGAGGATTATTACTGGCATTTTCTATTGCTTCCTTTCATTTCAGCCATCATAAATTTAAAATGGTAAAAGTAAATCTATCTGCAGTGTGTCATTTATACCATAAGCCCCTGTGTTTGGAAGTGATAAAGGTTTCAGCCCGACCCTTGGCTGGTCTCTCTCTACCAGGTCCCTGGGGTTACATTTTATGGAAACATGATTAAAAAAAATAAGCTTCATTCTGGGTCACTAAAACATTTCAGAAATATGAAGACAGGAGGGGGAAAAAAAAAGGCACTCACACATTCTTCCTTTTGGTTTGTTAGAGCTGCTACGCACGAGCAAAAGTGAAATAGAAATCAACAGTAATGTTAAAAGCTGGATGTTACAGGCTTAATCCTGAAGACCCTGAGCTAAATCAGCAAGGAGTAAGTGGTTTGTGCCCAGTAAAATTCAGAACTGGGGCATTCATTTTGCACAAGGAACTTTATTTAAATCAAAACCATCTATTCAGTTATTAACACAAAAACACAAGCACATCTGAAATAAGGCAAACCTCATCAACATCTTTTTTGCCAACTGTATTTTTCCTGGCGGTAGAAAAGATGAGCATCTAACATTTTAATTAAAAAATTCACCAAAAGAGGCATAGCCAGATTTGTAATATGTATTAACTACACTACTTCCCATTTTACAATTATACAGCTAATGTCTGCATTGAATTCCCTAATTTCTCATTATAAAACAACTGGATTTCATCTAGCAGTTTTTAATTGCATTGTTTCTCCTGCTAAAATAACTGCACATTCTTCTTGCTAAGATGTTGAAGTTGTTGAATGACAAATCAATATAGGTCATGCCATTCAGATTTAATCAATTATTATTCCATCTCCTCACAAAATCAATGAGTGGTCTGAAAGGCGGCAAAAATCTGCATTCACACAAAGAATGATCAAAAAATATCTACATACTGTTATAAAACCAGAACATGCTTTATCCAGCAACAGAGCCAAATCCAGAAACATCCACAGGCATTAGTAATGCTTCTATTTTTAAAAAGATTATTCAAAGGCAAATGCTTGAGAGCAAGGACCTTGATTTTCAGAAACTTTCGTGGTTCTGCCCAAATTGTTTCACGCTTTAAGGATTAAAGATTCCAGCAAAATCAAAGGCAACATTCACCAACCTGTGGGACTCAGAGGACACCACCACAACCCTGGCAGGAGATGATTGGCGTAAAACATCTTCCAGAAGCTGGACAAGATAGAAATGCCCCAGGTGGTTCACCTGGAAGGTGGACTCCAGGCCATCCTCCGTCAAGGACCAGGGAGCACCAAACACGGCAGCGTTGCAGATCAGGATGTGGAGAGGCCTGAAAGAAACCAAACCAGGACAAAGAAATCTCAATTAAATACATGTAATTACACCCCCCATGTGAACAGGGTGCAGGAGTGCCTTGGGTGCAGGTGTGAGGTGTTTGGTTTCTGCGGGAAGGAGATGATTCCAGTTGGTTCCAGCGGCCCCACCCAGGGTCCAGCTGAGCCCCACAGTGACACAGCCTTGGAGAAAGGGTCCAGAACAAAAGGCAAAATGCCACACAGCACTATCACTGCTCTCCCAATTGCTAATGGGGGAACTGTCTCCATCTGGAGCATTTAGAAAAGAAACTTTTCCCGGGGGAGGAGCAACTCCTACCACTTTCTTGTATGGGGTACATGACACCTGCACAATTGGTAGGGGACAAGTGATTAGAAATAAAGACACAATGCAACCAGGCATGTGTACACATTTTATACTTCTGCAGCTGGTGATGTATGCTGTTAAAAAATGCAAGACTGAGTTGGAAAAATAAATACATTCTCCAGAGGCTGTAATCTTTGGTGGAAAATCTGCACACAATACATAGGAGATCCTTGAGACAGAACCCTTCCTCCCTAAGCTCAGCTAACCCAGTTGAAATAGAAATGCCATGATAAAGGAACTTGAAATGAAAGGGTAAGATTCTACCAAACTAAGTCAGAAAACATACCTCTCTCATTCAAAAAACAGGTCCAGAAAACTTCAAACTCCTTGAGGTCTCCAGTGTAATCTCAGGATAGTACACCTTGCAGCCTTCCCAACCTCCACAGCAAGATCAAGGACAAATGCCCTTTCTGTTCTTTCTTGTCTCTTTCCAAACCCTTATGAAACACAGCAAAGTCTCTGGTCCTCGGACCTCAGATGGATCTGCATTTGTTAGATTGCATCATCTCTGAGCAAACCTTGGCACTGACAGCCTGTTCTTGTCCTTGAGTCAGAGCCTGACGCAGCAGCCCTGGGCAAGCTCTACCTGAGCTGAGAACCTCAGGTCTGACAGCCTGCATCTGCCATCCCTCGCCCTGGGATATTGAATTTGGAAAAGTCACGCAAAATAATGACAGCCAAAAATTCCTGCACTAACACTTGTGATGTCCCAACACCAGAATATTAAGATCTGTTTAGCCCATTTCAGCCATTATCTCTTTACTGCAATCCCATGAGACAAAATCAATGCTCAACATAAACTCTAATTCTGAAGGTAATAAATGAAGCACAATCAGGAAAAATAACTGTTTGCCCTCTGTTCTTCTCAAGTGCTTCCCCACAGCCGAACACACAAAAGATGGTAGGAGTCAGAGTCAGAACATTTCCCACATGATTGAAGGACAAATATGCTGCAACCCTGAGCATCTGCAGAAGGAATTCTGGAAAATAATGTGAAACATGAAGCCCAGGTTGTCAAACAAACCTAAGTAATTATATTCCTTCAGGCATGTTTGAAAGCACCAGATTTTGATAGCTCAGTTTTCAAAAAAAAAAACATTTCAGGGGGAATCAAACACACCTTAGCTGAATACTGAAAGTAATGCATAAGGACTGACATAAAGAGTAGGCTGTATTTTCTTATTAAAATAAATTTCAATTTGCACCCATTGGGAAGTTACCAGTGTAGTGTGCTTTAATAAGAAGTTAACAATCTGGTATCTGTTCCTTTGCCAGCTTGGAAAATTTCAACCAAAAGCTCCAGAAGCAGAGTGAAACATCTGTGCACTTTGGGAGGCTCAGTTTCTGAAGGGCTGGATTTCAGATTGGCCTTTTGGGCAGTGACACCAGTACACAGAGTATCTGTGCACCCACAAAAGAAACCAAAGAGAAACAGGGACAGTCCTTACAAAGGCAAAGTTCTTTCTTTCTTTTCAAATCAAATGGCAAAAAAACATTTCTTTTGATCTTTGCAGCCTCACTCAACACAGCACAAGCAGGATATTCACTGAGTTGTGCAGGATCACATTCTTTAGAAGGTAACAGATCTTTTGAGGCACTTTTTATCAAAATGATTTAAACCAGAGCTCATTTTGCCTGTTTTGAGATGCATCTGCCAAGAGGAAAACAAAGCTGCTTGAAGCTTGAGAGGGCACGGAACTTTGGATGATTCATCACCTCTTATGAGACTTTATGAAAAGCTCTAGCAAGAATTAATTTACAGATTTTTACATCTGCTGGGAAAAAAGGAACAAGTTTCTCCAACACAGATGCAATTTTTGGTGTAAGAGCCTCCTGCATGAGAACTGCAGCACATGAATGCAGCAGTAATACCAAAAATACCATCACCATTCCCTCCAAAACAAATATGGCACTGTTTAAAAGATCACCATTCTATTTGATAATTGTAATGTGCACTTTGAAGTAGCAAATCACAGGCAGAAAGGATTCGCATATTCCACCTATACAAACTGTAGAATCCTTCATTATTAGTAATTACACAATAATTACCAGAAGGAATATACACATTCTATACCTAAATCTGTCAGCTCAATTAATTAAAAAGAATATTCTAGGATTATAAAACAATAAAACTTAGTCATTTTTTAATTGTTAGGTCATTTAATTGGATTTTATAAAAGAAATAAAATTGTGCTTCAGACCATTTTATGAGATTTGTATATTTCAAAGCACATTTCTTATTTTTTCAAAGTAGTTCAAATTTAAGAGACTGTAAAATTAACATTATTTACAATATTCAATTATAAAAAAATCCGTGAAGAAACACAAAAATAAATACAAAAATATTTTAAACAGTTATCATACTGAAAAGTTAGTTTCAGATTCCCTTTTAGAATTCCTTTATTTTTAATTAGCACTAAAATGCTAAACAAAAAAGGATTTTTTCCAAGATAACTCCACAGAAAAGAAACCTAAAGGGTTGTATGAGCAGACACTGACGTTGTGCTTCATTTCAGCTCAAAAAAAGCCACCTCTCAGATTTGGATCCACGTCCATTAAGCTATCGTGTCTCTCGTCAGGCTGCTAACAAAGGTCCAATTACTGAAAATTGTCATCTAAGTTTTTGTGACCCGGCCATTTGCACACCAGGAAATGAATGAGATTACCTGGGTAACAGCCACCGTGCAGTTATGAATTTCAGCCACAGATGACAGATTCTAATCTCAATGGTGCAGAGCTCTGTGGCACTGAATGTATCATTATGCAGGGACAGAATTTTTAAGATACGTGACAATTCACACCACACATCTGGCACTGCAGCTTTGCTTTGTGACAGGAGTATTTTCAAGTGATAGCAGAAGTATGACCTTGATTTCACAAGTTCATTAAAAACATTGCTGTGATCTGCATGAGGCTTCCTCCTGAGCCCAAGGAAAAGAAAAATCCCCCCTCAGTTTAAAATAGTTTGTAATTCTACATCAAAGGCACAGCTAAGGCCAACAAAGGATGTCAGCAGCAAAGGAAATTCTCCGTGGTGTTTACTCCTGGTACAGACATGACCAAGTGCTCCCTCTGACCATGACGCCCATTAGATATTTTTGGAAATACTATGGCTAAGACCCTGCAGAATGTTATGAAAATTTGCCTCTGTGTCTCCTTAAAATGTCTTCAGGCAGTGACTTACATCCCACCACGGGAGCTAACGTGGGCTGGCAGTGCCATTTAGGGGGGCACTGGGAGCTGAACGTGATCTGCTCCATCATTTCAGGCAGTCCCTGCTTCTTGAGACCCAGGAACTGCTCCAGCTGCAGGGTACACAGCAAGCCCAGAAAACCCTCACCCTGCTGGTAAGGGGAGCTACAATTCACTGAAAGTTAAAAAGCATGCAGAATTCACCAGGACAATCTTAAATGTGAATACCTGAGCTGAAATGCAGCTAATATTCTGTGCACTTCACAAAGCCTGTGATACTTTCCTAACCTTTGCACTGGGGAAGTCATTCAGATCTCCCATGCTGTGCACAATTCACCATTAGAAGCAGCTAAGCAACCCAACTCCTCTGCACTATTTGAAAATACAGTAAGTGAATACATTAGAGAGATACAGAAATTAAATTGTTGCTATAAATCAGTTAGTTATGAAATTTAATAATCAATTTGTTAGCACCTGATGTAAAACTGTGATCTGTCAGCAGCCTCCCAAGCTGGCTGTGTGCAGCAGTAGATATTTCCAAGGGAATTAATTACTGATGATTTGCAAAGGTAAGAATAATATTTTTCAACAAATGTAGCCTGTGCACTAGGAGGTTAAACAAACACCACCAAAATGTCAACAGAGTTCTTGGCTTTGGTGTTCTCCCATTTCAAACGCAATGAAATAGTTAACCAGAGAGTATGCACAGGGAATACTTTCAAATCTTCCCATGAAGCAGAATGTCACACCATCTGGGGCACTTCTCAAGCGATTTGAAAAGTTCACACTGTTTGGAATTACACAGAAATTCAACAGAAAAGGCCTCACCATATCCCCAAAGTCCCATAAGCAACTGTAGACCTCTGTCACGGCCAGTAAAGAAGGCAGAGCTGTGACTTCTCTTCCACAAAGAAGCAAAGTCACAGCCCACCAAACTTTTCCACCCCATAACCCTGAACACCCATGGTGCTTTCTCTGAGAGTTAGAAAGTTGTACTTCTTTCCATGAGGGAATGCCTGGGTACACAAAGGGAATATCCAACAGGCAAGAGAAGCTTATGGCTCTCCAGAAAACGGGTGAATTAAACAACCATCTCCAGAAATCCCCCTCAGTTTTGCGAGCAGGACTGACAGGAAACTGAGCAACAAGAAAATCACTAAGTCAGGGTTCAGGCAGCAGCAGGAAAACTCAGAACCATGCATAATCAAATACTGACACAAAAATATTTAAATGTTTACTTCTTCAATGTAAAAGGAAAAAATGAAAAACACTGCTTTACTCAATGATTTTTGGAAACAAATGCTTAATGTCTAACTTCCCTTCTTCTGAAAATACTGGCTGAAAGGTCAGCAAAAATACCCTTATTGCCAACTGCCAGCTGACAGAAATGGGGATCCTTGTCAGACAGGCTTCATTTTAAGGCAAGCCACTAACACAGGACTTAGAGCCCTGATGGATGACCTCCTGCTACAAGCAAAGAAAATTCTCTGCAATTCATCCTCCTGGATTTCTTTGCAGGATTTGACACTGTTGATCAGCAAATACTTTTGCCCCACTTCTAAGGGCTTAATGGGAGTGGACTGAAACTGTTCTGAGTCTTCCTTCATAACACATACACGGGAATTATGAGCAGCTGCTCCTGTGCCTTCTTAATACATCATCTGCGTACTGCCATATAGGTCAGCCATCCCTCAATCATTATTCACTACCTCTCTAAAATCTTCAGTGTACAATTTCACAAATGTTTGGAGAAGGAACAGAGGTCTAGACTGGTTCAGAACTAAACAAAAAACATCCATTAGTCATGGTTTTCCCTTTATTATTTTTTTCTTACATATACAGTGAGGGGACAACTACCAAAATAGCCCCACATCATCCTGCACCTCCAGAAATGAGTAAGAGACAGCAGCAATGAAATTATCCAGAATCTTGTAATTTTCATTCAGCAGCCCACCTAGGGACACTTGCTGCCTCAAAGTGGTGCATATTTTTCAAACTCTGGCAGCAAATCATTATTTACACACATTCACACACAGTCACAAACAAGCATAGGCCAGACCTAAAGAAATACTCATTTTTGCAATAACCATGGAATGATTTGTTGTTTCTGCATGTACTTCTAAATATACAAATTTCATGTGCACACGACAAGGACTTCTTAGAAAAAACAAAGTTACAACTCACCAAAAAGAAAAAGAGGTCTATTACAACCTTTATTACACATTTGTGATATTTTCAATTGAAAACAGCTGAACCCTTGGAAAATATTGTTGGGACCACGGCTGATCATTCAAAGAATAAAACAACTCATGGATTTTGAGCATTTCACTTGCCAGTGACTCTTTCCTCCTCTTTGCCCAGAGATTATAGAGCTGCAACAGAATTCAGAAAGCCCCTACAGCAGCTGTGTGCTGCCACTCAGACCTGAAAGATTCCATGCTGTGATGGAAATTAATGTACTTTGACATCCTCTGGGATTTTGGGGAACAGCTAATAAAGAAATACAACCTTTTCAGTCTATTACACAATCTCTGCATTCTAAGATGAAGACACATGATATATCCATGGCCAGTTTCAGGCCAGCAGTGAGGCTTCCCTACCCAAGTGCCAGAAGACTCAGCCTTCTGTGTTTTAATTATTTCCCCTAGAAAGCATTTAACTAAATAGACTAAATATATTTTAATGTATATGTAATTAAATAGTTACTTCTGCCTTATAATCCAGAATTTTTAGAAGGCAACATCAATTAAACACAGAGTTTCTCAAAACTCATTAAGCCATAATGCTCAAAAATCCTTGGCATATTTGTGACAGAATGTTTTAATCAGTCATATTAATCATACATATTTTACTTATTTAGATGCTCACAACAGCTTTCACAGCTGGTGCATCTTGTGGAAATTTTTTAGGAAGACAGAGCCCCAAGCCATCTTAGACTCACCCTGGATTTAGGCACAGACGTGGCAGAAAATGGGCACCAGAATAACCAGGGTGCTGAGCAGAAAGTCCCTGGAGGGTTATCATGGTTTCTTCATTAGGGCAGAGTGAAGTGAGTGCAAAGTGTCCAACTTTCTGTTAGTAATGAGTAAAGACACTTCATATTTTTGTAGATGCAACTGTATGTAAAGTTATGGTGAAGTAATATGGACTTTACATTAAAAGAAGTAAAAATATTCTGAGGCAGAAGATACTTCCATGATAGAGCAGATGAAAGGAAAGGTGATCTGATGAAAACATCAGGATCTCTGCCTCCAGGAAGAGGGGGAAGGGCTTAAGCTTCTGAGATTTTTAATTTTTAATTTATAAAATACTGGAAATAGTTTTTGGATCCACATGACTTGACACATGCTACCACAAAGGGGTAATTGTGCACGAGAGCTTAAAAACAGAAGAAAGAAGAAAAACTATTTATGCAGAAAACCAATCCCTAGGCTTTAATAAGGCACAGCATCACCACAAAGAGAGAAAAAAAAGTTTTACCCTAATATTATTATGTACGTTTCAAATGTAGTCAGCCTTTGATCTTATTTAAATTTAAGATATGTGCTGTCTGCAACAGTAACTTCTGAACTATGCATGTTTCAGTACTTAATTCAATGTGGGTATTTTTTGATATCTCAAAATGCACGATGTTGTCCAGGAGTTTGTGCCTCGGTGGCACTGCCAGGATGCCAGCTGTACTCTAAGTTGAGAAGACAAATGTAAAATCTCAAATGTCACTAGTTTTAATTCACAAAAAGTAATTCTTTAAGTGGCAAAGAGTTAACAGAGTTGTACAGTGCTATAAAATATGTTCAGGTTTGGAAAGACAATAAGCAGTGGCAACAATCATCTCTGATAGAGATACATTGACTGCAGAGCCATTAAACAGATTGGCTTAATGGCATCACTGATAATTCATCTGAATCATATATTCATTTTTTCCAGATCTTTTAAGTTATATTTGTAACAACTTGCTAAGCAGATCCCATTTTTACATATGTATTCTCAGGTATGCATAGAATCTATCACACAGTATCTGTGATTTAATTGTCATTCAATTGGAATTAAAAATAACACACCTGCAATTGTCAGTTACAATATATGAAAATGCAGAAAAATCATATTCTGGGTTGACTTTTCATCAGGCTCTGAAATCTTAATTGCACCTGCAAGGTCTCAGCACACTTCTGCCTGCAGCATGAAAAATGGATGCAGTTACAGAGTTTGGGGCCTCAGCTAAGGAAGGCAGCTGAAAACCTGGCCCACTCCACTTTGGGTCTGGTTAGGAAAATAAGAAGAGACTAAACTTCCAAATGGAGAACCATAATTCATAACTGCTGTCTTTTCCATATTTCTACACACATCATTAGTGAACAAACTGTTAGCATATGCCAATTCTTACCACAAAAAAAAATCCTGTTTTAAAGTATAGGAAAATAACTGCAATGAAGATCTACATCTGGAATTCCTGCATAATTGTGAATTGCTCCTACCAATTCAGAAAATTCTAAGCAGTAGCTATTGGCAAACATTGTTTCAAATCTTTGGAGTAATTCAAGATTTTTCAGGATGATTTCAGCTTTTTTCCCCTGAACACTGAGAACATTAAATTAAAGTCTTACAGTTTGGCAGAAGATCACTGTAATTCAAACCAAGTGGCACCATGCACCACTGAAAACTACAAATACACATAAAATTTCATCTGTAACTTTACTGCTCACTCCTGCCTGCTCCTTTGATCATGGAAGTGTTCTTATGATGAGGACCAGGCAAATGCCATGACACCATGCCTGTAAATATTGACAGCAGGTCCTATCTTGGAAGTTTTAGAACTGAAATATCAGTGCTGTCCCCCAGTGAAAGTATTCAGGTTTCAGTCAAGTGTGTGATGGTCAAACAGAAACAGATACCAAAGTGCCACATCCACAAGTCTCCACTCCACACAAACACCAATTCTAGAGACCCTGAGCTAACTAACACTGACCCTGACAAATTTCAGTGCTGTGTTCCATACAATCACAGGAGAGCCATCATTTTGTCCATAAGGGGGATTAATACCAACCATAATTCCCCACATCGTGCCCCCTCAATGAACAGCAGATTCAATTCCGTGTTTCTTAGTTCCAAAACACTAATATGAAAGATTGGTTGGTCTGTCTCTGCCAGCTGCACAAAAATCAGCTCATGCCAAATCCATCTTAGCCCAGAACATTATTATAAACAGATCATTTATTTGACTTTCCATAACAGAGACATTCAATGAACTGCCTGAGCTGGAAACCAGCAGAGGGGAAAGACTTGATACGTATAAAAGAAGCAACTTGAACAAATCCAGCCATTTAGGTGCACTGAGATCTCTTTTCCCATTCTCATCCTCAGCCTAGCACTGTCTAGCACAAGGAAGGAAGATGAAGTTTGTTCACTCCTGGTGGAAATATTCAGTGGGGAATGTATCTGCAGAAAATGAGCCCAAAATACTAAAATACAGCTGCCTTTCTCAAAAAAAATTTGTGCTAGAAATCCTTGAGCCCTATTTTTTATTGGACATCCACTTTATGTGTTAGTCACACTTTGTTCAGACTATGCTACAATGCTAGATCAAATATTAAATGGCAATATTGTTTTATTCTGTCTTCTCCCAAAGTTGACTAAGTTAGGCTTTTACCTAATTTTGCCCACAGAATGCTTCTAACTGTGACAGCAGGAAAAACTGGAGGGCACTGTCCTGCTCCTAGAGAAAGCCTGAGTTCTGCAATCACAGAACTGCAGGATCTAAAATAATCTGCAAAACCCTTCTGCCCAAAGCTTTATTTGAAACTGCATGGATAAAAAAGTCTCAGAAAGAGAAACAGCTGTATCAACTCAAGAGTATAGATAATGCAAACAAAAAACTTTTTTTTTTTCCTGAGAGGATGAAGGATTTTCTAGAATATATTTATAGGAATATGGCATAATTTTCCAGTGTTTATATATTCAGAGCTCAGATTTTATCTGTGGACAAGTCTGCAACACCTAACAAATCCATATAGGAATAAAAGATTTCTACCAAATCTCAGAAGTATGATAACTTATAGATGAATCATCTGACTTTTACTTTCAAACAAGGAAGGCTTCTTAGCTTTAAAGTACTATTCCAATTCAGATTAAATATTTCTTTTGAGAGTAACTCTTTCCTCCCGTTTATTATTTATGTTTTTCTCAGGGCTCCTTCTGTTGCATCATTTGTTTCCTGTATGCAACCAGCCCTGTTAAATTCCTGCTGAGCAGAGGATGACATTTCTTCATTCTTCACGTAGTTTCCACAATCTCTCAGATTCCCAAGCACATTCAAGAAGGGCTTTTTTCCCCCTCTACAACTTACTTGATTAAGGCAGGAGATTCACAATTTCAGCAATTTCCCCTCTGCTCTCTGCAATACAAGCACCCCCAGCTTCCCCAGCTGCAAGAGGTTTTAACTCAATGAAATTTAGGGATCCTTTTTCTGGCATTCCACTTTAATTTTGTCATCCAGGAGAAGATCTGTTCTTCAAGAATATTTTCCAATTGCTATCAACCAGGGAAGAACAGGGTCCCAGGCTGTGATGTGACTGTGAGCACACCCTCACATCTGCTGACAAAAATAGCACCTAGACCTACAAAGCATGCCAGAAAAGCAGAATTTCAGAAGGCATGCCTATCTATTAGCTATTTTATACATTTTCAGTTACTAGGTCATGTGTCACCAAGACCAACAGGTTCTGGAAAATACCAGCGTCTCAGAAACCAATAATGGACTGGAGAAGCTAAACAGAGAATATGACTCTTGCACAGAAAAGTTTAAGATGTTCACCACTGAATACTAAAGGCCTCTTCACATTAACTGCTGTGAGAAATAAAATACAGATCTTTATTAAAATGTGTGGGTTCATACAGAGTTTCTCCTCGACATTTCAGAAGTATTGTAGTTTTTCCCAGAAACCAAGATTTACACAGCTCAGAACTCAAATGATAGTTTCATTTGGAAAAAAACACAAACACTTTGTTTGCTTTTCCTACCTGTTTTATTGTTGAGAAATTTGTAAGAGAAAGAAAACTCTCTTCTCTTAATGTATTTCCCACGCTCATTAACAGGAGTGACAGGTCCCTCACAGGAAGGGGGGGACTCCAGCACAAAGTGCTTCTCCTACAGGGATCTCGACCCCTTTTCGGAAATTTTGGCTGCCAGCTGACAAGACTGGCCCAAGCATAAAGAACAAGGCTCATTCTGTCACTGGAGCCTGTAAGATTCCTCCCAATTGCTCATAAAGCCACTGGTGCAAAGGAATCCCCAACGTGACAAAAGCCTCTGGGCACCGCGGCCAAACAAACGAACGAGGAGACACAAAGGTCGTTAGTGCTCATTAGAGCTGGGAAACACACTGGCCCACCACTGCAGCAATGAGGTGCCTCTGCCACATAATTGCTTTTCCAACCTTGTCCAGACATAGTTAAATCACAAAAAAATCAGAGGCCAGAAAGACCAGGTAGGTCTTCCAGTCCACCCTCCTGCCAGTGCCGATGATTGTAAGGTGACCCTTCTGTATCTGCATCAGATAAAAGATCCAGTGCTACAGGCAGTGAGTGTGTGGGGTCTGGTTTCCATCCAGCCCCAGACATTAAACAAAATGTAACTGGAAATTCATTTTGGTCAAAACCCCACAAGTCTCACAACAGATACAGAACTTAGACTTTCACATAACGCTTGGACGAGTCCTGCCAGACACAGGCACATCTGAGCACATATTTAAGGCAGAAAGGCCTGAAGGCAAGGCAGAGGCTTTAGATGCTGTCCATTACTAACTGTTTTTCCAAATAAAAAGAGAGTGAAACCCCAGTAAGGCCTGTCCATCACTGACAATGTAGCTTAACAGACCTACACTGGTAGAACGGGGTATGCCAACAAAAACAAAACATGTTTTACTGATTCTGGATCTTCTCATTTCCTAAATTCTCTGGCAAAAATTGATTTGAGTACGTTCACTTCCAAGGATTTATAAACATGCATACCTAATGGACCAGCTAGGATGACGATGGTATGAGCTACAACACACAAATCAGGTTAAGAGCTGCATTTGGAAGAAGGGTGAGTTTGACTTTCCACTGCACCATACATTTAAGGAAATGTAGCATATTAAAAGCATGAGGATTCTAAATTAAAACACTGCTCTCACACCACAAAACCAAGTTAGTACTAAAGCAGCAATACTGCAAGGATTTGTCTTTCAGGAAATTTTAATATATGAAGATGACATGATAAGAAAATATTGATACTAAGGATTTTGGCAGTGAAGGAACTTCTGTTAGAAGTCAGTTTTGACAATTCTTTGAATCTAAAAGGCCTATAAGTACTAAAATGTCATCTGTCTATCCATGTGAGATTTAGCTTTGGCAGTGTTTCAAAAGTGAAAAAAACACTCTTTGTTATATATTTTCTCTACGACATTGTACTTTCAAAGCTGTCTAAGAGGTCAAATTCTCTCGAGAAGAACAGCAAGATGCATATCAGTTACAGAAATATTTGCAGAAAAAAGCTAAGTCTGAATACTCACAACAATCAATGGGTCAAACTGGATAAAAGCACAAAGTGTGGAGTTTATTGTCAAGAGCTGGAACTTAAAAGCTTTCAAATAATTTCTTCAATTCAGAGATTCATTGCTCTGTTCAAGCTAAATTAAACAAACCACTTGGAATCTAACCTGGTTATCTCCATATAAATTTGTCTATTGTTAAGTGATGTCATTATCACAACCTTTTTCTTTTTTTTTTATTATGGACTATTCCATGTACAGATCTAGAAAATGGAGCTGTCTGGCTCATAGGGCTGTATTTGTTAAAGCTTTAAAAATGAAAAGGAGAGAGAGAAGGTTAGAAAACAAAGTAAGACAAGCAGTGCACTAATTGTTCATCCCTGACCTCTTCCAAACCACAGCAAAACTGTTAAAAGTTGCCTGAGCTGTTTTTATGAAATTCAGCTTTGGTAATTTTCAAAAGCCACAGGCTAAAAAAGCCCTTTAATAAGAAATCTGGGGTTTTTTTTTTTTTTCTTTTATGAAAACAAATGATCTTTAATTTACATTGAAAAAAAATCATGTGAAAAGATTATTCACTAACTGCAATTGGTGATCCATCCAACTATGATGATTCTGCCAACTGTGCTCAGCTGACAAAGACATTAAAATAACAAGGAATTATGTTTTCTGAGTACTTACAGATTTTTGGATTTGAATGCTTCAGCAAAGTGCTGCACACTCTGAAGAGAAGCAAGGTCTAAGGTCATTGCTTCTACCTTGGCTTTATGCTGGAACAAGAGAAAACATAAAAGAAGATAAATAACAGCAAGTTCAGTTCACAGTATCATGTTACAGTAAATGTGTTATGAAACTTGTCTGATTCCCTTGTTTAACATTATAACCCCAAAGTGAATACAAATCATCAAAAGGGATGGACGAGCACATTTAGTGCCAAAAGTAGCATTTGTGATTTGGAGGTTCTGCTAAAAACATACACTATGTAATGCACAGCTTTATATAATGCAATAGATTGACTCAAAGCAGTGTTAAGGTTAATAGTTATCTTTTTGCTTTGATTTTGATGGTGAAACTTATGAAACTCATGAAATAAAAAGCTGAGCAAGTGCCATTCTCGATACATGCTATTTTTTACATACCACACCAAGAGGGGAAAAAAATCAGTAAATACTCTACAAAAACTAGCTAACTTGAGGCTGGCACATATTAATCCAAAACAATCTATTTTTCATAGCAGGTGATATAAAAGACAGTATAAAATGACTACAGCAAATAACAGATCAGTCTACACAGGTTTTTATACAGTAAGAGTTTACCAGGACATGATACAAATGCACCTCCCTGTGAGGGTGGGGAGCCTGGCACAGGCTGCCCAGAGAGGCTGTGGACTCCCCAGCCCTGGAAGTGTCCAAGGCCAGGCTGGACAGGGCTTGGAGCAGCCTGGGATAGTGGAAGGTGTCCCTGCCCATGGCTGGGGGTTGGAATGAGATGGGCTTTAAGGTCCAACCCAAACCATTCTGTGATTCAGTCTCTTCAAAAGAAATTCTGTATATACCTAAAGCAAACTTTTCACCAAGAAGAGAACATGCTATCCCAAAACACAAGAGGTTAACCTGAGGGTTAAGTTGGCCCTAGGAATCACCAAACCAGCTCTTCTCAATATTTTCAGCTTTAAGATCCCTGTTTCCAGATATTTTGAAACTCCAAATCTCAGAACAAAATGAACCAAAAGCCCATTTTCACCACAACACTGAACCAAGTAGCTGGTGGTGGCAAGAGGGACCTGCTGGGATTACAAGGTTATACCATGAGTGTTGCTGGAGGAATGAAAGGACAGCAGCAGTCAAAGGAAGCCAGGAAGAGTCTCCCATTGTCTCCCAAGCTCAAGTGATCCATCTGATCTCCATGTTTCATTCCATCTGGCACTTCTCTCCCTACATCTGCTTTCTATTTTGCGAGTACCCATTCTGCCTGCTACAACTACCTTACAGGTTTGGTTTAAACACAATAACACTCCCACTCCTTTTGTCCCGTTCCAGCCAGACTTATCAGGACAACAAAATAAACACAACTAAAATTTCCACAGGTTCAGTCTCCATAGGAAGTATCAATTGATGGAGTCAGAAAATGCTAAACCAAACTTTGCTACAAAGAGTTTTTTTACCCTCACAAGATGCACATCACTCTGGAATTCATTTTGCCCCACTGGGTAAATATTTTCTTCTGTTGGATGGTCAGAGACTTGAGAAAGATGATGCTGCCTTGCATTAGGCAATAGAACTCCAGACCAATTTCTCCTCAGCTGTGCAGTTCAAAGCTGTTCTCTCACTACAGAAATGCTGTGCAAAGCTGGGCTTGCTTTGCCTCTGCTTTCCTCACTTGAAACATTCTCCAGTCTCTCCCAAGGGTAAAAGAACAAGAATGCTACAAACACAGGGACATAAGGGGGTCAGAAATCATAACCAAGTAGTTAAACAGACTAGACCCCAAGCTGTCAGCTGCTGTCCTCTTGGGGACAAGGACTCAAGTCCACACAACTTCACTCAGGTAATGCTTTTCCTCTTGGTGTCACACATTAGGCTTCTGCTACTGATTCCAGGAACAGAAAAGAGGCATCTGTACTTCAAGTCCAAAAGAAACAAAAAGCATGAAGCCTCCAAAATACTTTCTGAAATATAAGAAGACTCAGATTGGCCTGGATTTGAGGATTAATATATTGAAAAAGTAAAAATCAGAAATTTAAAAATCCTAATATATTTTTTTCAACTTTGTTCCTGCTTTTGCTTTTTAAAACCCTGATGGTTGCAGCCTGTATTTCCTTCATATGCACAGAAGGCACACACTGAGCACTGACACACCCATTCACTCAGTTTTCCTCACAGGAAAAGCTGGAACATGGGACATTCAAAGCACTCAGAACCTGCCACCTCAGCTTCTGAAGGCACTCAAGAAGCCAAGTGTGAGTGTTTTCTCCAAGCACAACTGGGAAAGAAATCAGTTTAATGTACCATGACCTTAGGTAAGTTCCCCAATTTTTTTATTTCAGATTCTCCCTTGTCAACTGAGAATCCAGCATCTTTCACCCCACAGAGGTATTTTGTAGACCATCAATTCCTACAACAGTTTGAGATTGTAAAATGCTAAACCTTTAGTATCAACTCATTTTTATTCCAAATTTTCCCACTGTTACTTCTATGTCACAATATCTTTTAAAGAAAAAAAAAACATGAATAAGGCAATATTCTTGCAAGATATGTTCTTAATAATGTAAGAATATCTCCATTAAATGACAAGTAGAAGATTTTATGTTTGTTTTCTTACAGTAGCTCAGAATTACGTCTGTTACAGTGTTTTCCCTCCTTCCCTAGAAGCCTAGGTGTCACATATTGTGATATGTATACAAGAGCATGGGGGGTTTTAATAAAAAATAAAACAAAAAATCATTTTTGCTAAAAGGCATCTTAACTGTAATTGTTCTCTGCAGTCAGAACTGATTGTTAATGGTATGCTGCAAATCCTGATCTAATGTGTCATAATTGCATTATGCTGATGTCTCTCACTATTTCACTTCACATGTTTTCAGTACTGAATTATGCCTCATTTTATGTTGTGAAACCTTAAATGAGACTTGCCACCTTCCCAAATACAGGAGACAGCCTTTAAACTGCCATTGTCAAATCAATACACTGAGGCAGGAAACTCCAGAATTTTAAAAATTAAATTGCCAAAAGATATTAATGTTCCCTCTCCTTTATTTTCAATTACATCATTTAAGGAGAAAGCAGATAATAAAACGAGTGTAGAATAATTTAAAGAGCTCTTTTCTAAATCACAGGATCATAACTATGTGGTGCCACTGAGAGCCTGTGCAAAATGAACTGCTGTCCTTGCTGCAGATACCCAGGACAAACATCCCACCTGCATCCAAAAGCACCCTCAGGACTGGACCCAGACCAGCTCTGCAAAGTGGCCAAAGGAGAACAGACACAGCTGGATGCACTTCTGCTGTCTGCTGAACCCTGGGAAATCCAGATCAGCCAGAACCAAGTGAGAGCTTTGAGTTTGGGATGGGGTATTTGTATTTCATGAAGCCCAACGAGCAGCTCAAGGCTGACAATGTCCAGGCATCAACGTGGTGCCTTTGAAGAAACAGCCAAAGGCAAATCAATCTCCAGTTCCAAACAAGCCCTCTTCTAAACCCAACACAGAAACACTTTAAAAAGTGCAAAGAAAAAAAAATTTATCTTGTATTTAATGTTTCACACCCAGTTCTGAAAGCCTTTCATCAGTATTTCCAGGTAAGTTTCATTACTCTGCCTAACCCCAGAAAACAGCTTGTTCAGTTCTGTATGTAAGCTGCTCCCCATTGGAGCAAAAATATTAAAAATGCCCAAGTGCAATTGGCTATACTTTGCACTCATGCTAGAAAAATGCTTATTGAGCCAGAAAGTAACACGAAAGTGAAAACCCCCAGAAAGCCAGCTATTTCACTATATGCAATGTATTCACTTTACAGCTTAAAAATTGTTTAAAAATGAACACTGCATGGTAGAGTAGCTTGGCAGTAAACATGATTGTGCATTTGTGTCTTGGTATTGAAGAAGGAGCCTTTTTTCATAGTGAATTTTTCATTCAAATGTAAGTGATGATTTACGTTAAATATAGGTAAAGCATAGCTACATTTTCCTGAAGGATTGCAAGGAAGTGAAGAGCAGTACAATAAGTTGAAGCATAAAAGCTTTCTCTGTCATAATATTTATTATAATGGCATATAAAATAGCTGAAATAAATAATAGATGACTAAAAGTAAATTCATATGATAAAGAATCTTTCAGCAGACACCATTACTTCTGACTGCTCCAGTTTCATACAGAGTTGAAGAGTCTTAATAAATATGCTGTAGCCCCTGTATCTTCTGTAAGTACAAGTCATTTTGTGAGGGCCTACTTAAAATGTACAGTAGTGGACACTACATAATTTACTGTATAATTTTACCCTCAGAAAATAGTGTGTGTACATCTTCAATATTTAAAAGTCCTTAACTCAAACTGAATACCTAGCACAACAACAGGAATATCTGACTTTGAGGAACTGAAAGTACAATCAGTTGGTAAAAAGCTGTTTAATTTAATGCAGAAAAATCTTCATGACAACGTCTTGGAATGCAGATAGTTTTGCAATGCTGTCTGAGAAAGAAAATCTTCAGGAAAAAAAAGAATTTTACATCAAAGCTGATGAGAAATCTGCGGAATTATCTGAAAATAGGTAAACAAATAACCAAATCTCAGCATATGACAAGCAATGCCCAAATAAACTCATATTTCCATGTTGAGGATGGAGCAGGGGGTGTTTTAGAAGCACATCTGACAATTTGACACACAGCTCATGACAGTCCATAGCCAGTGCCATGCACTATTTATGGGGTTACCTAATGGGGAAAAAGGCTTTCACTCAGGATTAGGACTGCAAGTATTATTGTCCCTAATGTAGCCAACATTTGGTACTTCATGCAAAACTGTATTTATGCAGTGGCAGCTTCACCTGGCTGTGTGCTCTGAATGCTCTGCAGCCCCTTGGAGCTGATGGGGATGGATGCATCCCTCTGCTTTTAGAGCAACCCAGCACCTCTGGCAGATGCTTTAATAATGGGTTCTTCTGCTGCCTTTGGGATACCTCAGTAAAGTTCATTAGAAGACCTTGTGGTGGAACAATTTACACTCATTTTCTAATTTCCCCCCCTCCTCCTCCCCCCAATATCAGCAGTATTTGTGCAGTACTTCCAGATTTCCACTAACTCTATGTAAGACAACACAAACCAGTTTCCCAAACATTCACCATTTCACTAACCCATTTATGAGATGTACAAGGGAATAGCTGGGACTCACTTGATTCTTCTTGAAAATCAGAGATGAAAAGGATTTCCTTTCTTTCATTAGGAAAAAAAATATTTAGTAATACTTGGTTTCACTATTTCCTGATATGTTTGTTTTACCCATATTTTGGTTGTAATTTAATGGTGTCAGTTTTTCCATTCTTCTTCTTGCTCAATCTTGTCAAACACACTCTGATGCTGTGTTGGACCTCTCCCAAAACCTTGATTTGTAAAGCCTGGTTTTTCCTGCTTAAGTAACTAGATCTTCCTGATCTTCACAAAAATGGAATTCCTGCAGGGGTTGCCTTCATCCAAGCCAAGAGAACAGCACACAGATCAAGAATTAATGGGTCAGTGTGAGCCTGCAAACTCAGATTACTGATCAGCCTTAGACCAACATCTTATCATGAAGAATAAATTATTTGTACCATTGTTGTCTTTGTCTCTATCCCTTCTCCAGAACAATTCTGGATGTTTGCCAGAGGACAGTGTTTGTCTTTCTGGCATCATCTACAACTTAGAGGCCTCTTCAGAAAAACGTGAAGCCCTCAAGCTGTTGTGGGATTGTCCTGCAAATGAATGTCTAAAAGTTGCAACTGTCCCCACACACAATAAGCTTGAACAAACACCTGGACTGGAGATTTAATGTTGGGCTCAGCTGGGTTACAAAAGCAACAGAGAAGTCTGGATCCTGCCTTAAATGGAGATTAAATGTAAAAGCAACACATGAGCCTGAAATTCTGAACCTGAGAGATGTAGAAAAGTGATAAAGTTGGCCTGATAGGAAGGAGTTCAGTTTCTGAGGATGGCATACACCAACCTGGCATTTGGTCCTCACATTTAAACAAATCACTATTCACAGCAATCTTTGTCCTTTGTCCAAACACTTAATTTACCTAGACTTTAAAATATAAATACAAAAATGTAATTCAAGTCTCCAGGTATAGTTGGTACATTTGACTTACCATGCAATTACCATTTTAAATTTCCCAATAGTTTCAGAACTTTATCTCTTTCTATTTGCAAATGTCTATGCACAAAAAGAAATGCAAAATACACTCATTTGTTTCTTTGTGGTTGCTTCATTTTTCAGATTTTAATATCCTTTCCTAATAAATCTTCTGTAATAAATACCACTTACCACTACAATAAGCAATAATGTTATTTCATAATCTTTACATTAGTTAACTCTTAGATCAGTATCTCTGTAAATTTGGCCTTTCATATCTTCTGAACATAATTATGAAGGAAAAAAGAGAAAACATCTGCATTTCTTTATGAAATTAATATCTTCAGTGAAGTAAACTATGCCCCAGCAATCCTAAATCATGCTTAGAAAGAGCAACTAAGGAGGTTTTAAAAATTATTTACTCCTTAACCAGAGAGAACAAAAACATACAAAAACTGCTGGACTATAATTTCAGCGTGCTTCACTTAGTAGGCTCCAAAAGCCCTGATTTTTCCTGGATGCACGTGGTTCCATTGCACACAGGACACATTTGCTTCAATAACAAGAAATTACATGTATTTAAACAAAAATCTACTGTAGATTTTGGCAATAGGAATTTGTTTAGCTCATAATGCACATGAACTGTGGGTATTTACTTGGGAGCCTACTTTGAGCTGGATGTTTTTTTTTCCTTTCCCTGGATATAGATCACTTCTTTCCGTCTCCAAACGCCCATTCCTGTAAAACTCATTTGAATTTATCTTGGGGAATCTGAAATAATCTTGGCAATATATTATATCATGTGTATGGTTTACTATTCTAATAAACATATCTCCTTGTTTAGAGAATGATCAGGGGAGCCTGGGAACATGTAACAGAATCTCAGCTGTGGAGAGCCTCCTATTCAGATGCTTTCAATTCCTTTCATTCTGCGAGATTCGAAGTGATAGCAGAGTGCATTTTCAAAGAGAGCAACAAGGCAAACAGCATCAGGATAATTTAGAAGCTACAGGCTTTTCTTCCTTCTAAAAACTCCCTCTATTTGAAGTCTTTAAGACAAAATAAACCCAGCTTATGGGTTGCTGGGAAGGGAGCAATGTAGGAGGCATTCGGGTAATGGATTTGTGGAAATGGCAGAAGCTGGGGGGAAAAAAGAGAATTTCTAGATGGACTAAACCAGCAACATCCCTACTGCAACACATTATTAGAGTTGTTAACTATCCATAACATTAAAGAGGTGTTATCTTCTATGTCCAGCTCCACACACAGTGGTGTACGAAACTTCCAGCAGGATTTCACACACAGTTGCCACAGAGGGAAGGGAAGGCAGCATCCCCACTCCATATGACAAACAAGACGAGAAAAGCATGATGGTCAAAAGGGCAACAGTGTTTAAGTAAATACAAAATGAACCCTTTTTCCCTGTTCTCCCATGATCCATAACCATAAGCTACGTCGCTGCCTGAAAGTGCAGACATGCACTGTGCAGTGCATTAATCCTTCAAACACTAGCAGATGCTGGCAGGGATTTAGGCTGGAATGTATTTACAAAGTGACAAATTATGTTCCGTATTATACAGAGAGAGAAAGAGCACCCACAAATAGGCTGATAAATGTCAGCTGCAGTCACGACAAACGGTTTATTTTTATTATACTGTAACCACAAATGTTTTTTGCAGGGAGGCCCAAAGATTTATTTGTTGCAGGAAAAAACAAGATTATATATGACACAAAGTAATAACTGTGAGATCAGTGATGTTCTGGGCAGCTTGCCCTCCTGGAAGCTGTGTTCAGATTGAAAAATGTTGCTTAAAAATGGTATGTTATGTGACACAAAATAAGTAGTTCATAAATCCATATTGAAACAATAACTAATAATTAAAGACAAGTCTTAGGACACGGCTCCTACAAGTTAGAAAGGAAAGCACATTATTTCCTTTAGAGGAACGTTGAAAGTGAAGTAACAATATTAAAATAACTCTGATGAAATTGTTTCAGATTAAAAACCAAGTGCTGTAATTGCGAGATGGGAGCAGTGCACGTTCCCAGCGTGGTCAGAGCGCGGTGGAACAGCTCCTGCAGCACAATTAATTGGCAGAATAGTGACGTCTGCAGGTTTACAAATGCACTGCAGCTGTCTGGGAGGATATCAGAGCCTGCCAAGGGATTTAAGGTGCAGTTCTTTCCCCCCGCTCTTAATATTAGGAAAATAAAAATATCGATATAGTTAAAAGTCATCACTTCTGTACTCATGAATAATTTCAGGATGCATCAATGTAAGTAGAAATAAATATATGAGACAAAGAAATGAAAGAACTGAATAATTAGCTATTTAAGCCATTTTAATTGGCAGTTTGTGGTTACAATCTCCTAGATTTAAACAATATAGCATTGATAACTTACAGAACAGTATCCTCAAAAAAATAAACACATACACAAACTCTTTTGTTTCCCCAGCTGTTCACATTCCCAAGCTAAGAGATGCATTGAAAATGGTCACATTGATATGTATGTAATTTTAGAAAGTGAATTAAAAGAACTGAATCACATTAGTAAAGATTTCTTGTACAAGGGTTGGCAGGATCAGCTTCTTAATATACATTCAATATACACAATATAGACTTGACCAAAAATATGAAGTCTCTCTGCATGCACAGGAAAATATCAGTACCAGAGTATGGAAACCTGACCTTCTGCCACCTGAGCTGTGGTTCAAAAGGAGGAAGCTTTTCTCTACTTCCTTTCTAAAGAAATGTGGTGTGACAAAGAAAATATGGACAAAATAAACACAGAGGCTGAAATTAAATTTGTGTGCAAACGTGGCCCATCTCAGGGATCACTGATATAAAACCAAACACATCATTAAATAGGTCAGGTAATCCCAAGGTTGTCAGAAAAGCTGGGATCAAAGTCCAGAGCGTGGATTTTACAGATGCACAGTGGGGCAGCCCCAGACAGGAGGGGTCAAAAGGCCACGTCCCATTGTTCTAGTTCTAATAATTAAGAAAGTTTGAAAGGGTTTTAGCCTAAACATGAAAAAAGTTCACAATCAAGTGCCTTATTTTTAAGCATCATCAAAATGAAAAGCTTTTAAATTTTCATTTACTAAATGTACATCAATTTTCTGATAAAATTTTTATCTCAAGATTACAAAAAATTACTCCAGAAAATAATTGTCTCCTGCAGCAATATAGAGGGAGATGGACAGTCTCTCATCATTAAACTTACTAAAACACTTGTTTCCTAAATACAACTTGTGTATGAACAATAGGGTCAGAAGGATGAAGAGTATGCCTTAAAAATTATATTTGCACAAGTATTTGCACATAAAAAACAAGGAAGTGGTGCCGTGACAGCAAATAAAGCAGCAGGAAAAGCACAACCACTGACTTCCAACTTTGAATATTTGCCTGAAGAATTTGTGTGCAGGATTGATACAGATACTTTACTGAGAAGAGGGAGAGGGGAAAATAATTTGAAAAAATAATAAAACAAACAAAACAGCACAAAACCAACCACCATCACTGCCTTTCCCCTTTGTAAAGGAAGAAACAACCCTGAACACAAAGGACTGAACACAAGAGAAGCAGCATGCTAAGTTTGTGAGCAATACTCTCTCTACTGGAGAGAGAGACTTTTTAGATGCCTTTTGTAATCCTGCAACCATAAGTGTTAATGCCAAGTTGTAATGTAGTCATTCAATTATTAAATTGCTTTTAATTTAACAGATATTGTTACATAGCTAAATAACCAGCACGTATTCTACATTTAAATTTTGGGGTTTAAGCAAGTAAGCTTTTCCCAAATGTTAAGTTAAATATTGGCTGTACCTACCTGAACACCTGAAAAAAGAGCAGGTACTGTATATCTTACCCATATGCCACATGCAAAAAAATGTAAAACATATTAAAAAAAAAAAAATTCAAAAAGAAAATTTCCAAGCAGATGTTTATAAACAGAAGGTAACGGATAAAAACCCAAACACAATGCTGCATTATGTTACATGATTCACTGATGAACCCATTGGAGCTACAGCAAAAAGCCCTTCTGGAAAACTTCCAGAAATTAAAAGGTGCAAACAAGCTGCCTAATACCCTTGCGTAGACTGAATTCTTATGAAGAAAATAAAGTTTATTGTCTGGAAACAGAGAAAGCATGAGGAAAGCACTAAAGCAATGGAGGTGAACAATTAGACAGATGTTCACTTAAGGAAATAAAGAGAACAGAAGAAGCCATCACTGAGGAATTTTACGAGAATACTGACAACTCTGCACCTCATCAAGGGCACTGGTAAAGTTAAAGCCACTGAAGCCATTTCTCCTCAACTCCAGGATAACTGCTGACCTTGCAAAAGTCTGCATTTAGTAAATGTGGCTTAGGAAAATAGCATTAGACTTTTCATTCTACTATTTTTTCCCGAAGTCCATTTATATACCCTACTGTATATCTCAAGAAAATTAACTTTATTTCCTTGTGTAATATTACATGTACTCTGAATTTTTTCCTAACTGTGCTCAGGTATCAGGAAAACCTATACTTACCAAGCCTTTGTTACCTAAGTAAAATTAAATATTGCCAATTACATCTGAAGTTCATAAAAGCATATATGTGAATAGCTGGAATGGCTTTTGCTTAATATGATTATATATATGTTTCTAAAATAGTCAGGAAATAGGGTTTGCATAAGATACAATCTGGCAATCTGGACATGTTTTAGAACTTAGAACATTTGGCATTTAACTACTGAAAGAAAAAATGGAGAAAAGGCATATTTTGTTGGTAAACTGTCTCGTACAGCAAAAAATATGGGCATACATGCAAGAAAAAGAAGGAATTAGCAATAAGAGGCAAGATTTTTTTTGCCAAGGACAAAAATCTTATTCTTCTGTGCTCGTGCAGGCTGAGGTACAAATGTAATTTGTTCTACAAAAGTATCTCCTGCTTAAAATATAGTTCAAAAATTCTTGTTTCTGATTATATTTCTCTTGCAGATTTTCAGGAAAAATGTAACCTCCAAATCTGAAATACACTTCTGGTTTCTCCTTTTATCTACTCACGCATTTGCAGAAATTACTGTCAAAGAAATCAGAAAATGCATCTCAGTATCACTGACAGAACTTCCATCACTTTCCTGGGTGCACCAGGCTGCTTCCCACAACATTCCCCAGCTGTTCCTGAACTGTAAATACAAACACAACACCCATCACCTCCTCACACAGCACAGGGTACACAAATGTCAGCAGTGGACTCAGCATTTTCCAGCTGTCCAGGAGTTCCCCCCAGCACTGGAAACTGCTCACATCAAGCTCGTCCAGTAACATTCTTGGCACAATTTGGGTTGTAGGGATAGGGAGGAAGCACAAGTTACAAGCTCCTTATTTACTATTACTTGTACACGAAGCGAACAGAAATCCTATAAAGTAGATTTTTATAAAATACTCCTGGTCTGTAGCAGCCCCAGCTGCACTGACAAGAAGGGACAGCTCACCCAGTGAAAGTGGCTTTGCAGTGTTTGCAATGCAGCCAGGGCTTGGTCCAGGTCTGCAGGGCACAGGCTGCACATTCCCCTCACACTGAGCTTTGAAAGGTCTCGGTAACTTGGGAGAAATCCACAGGAAAATTTCATCATTCACAGTTTAAATAATATAAAAGATGTGGGATGTGATTGATTTCACACCAGAGAGAATTGAAATTACAGTTATGGGATAGGTTTTTTTCATGTACTGTAAGGTCAAGTAATAGTAAATAATTAATGAATTATGAAACAAGTTTTCCATAAGGCAACACATAAATTCTATTCAATAAGATCTAAAAGTGTAGTTACACCAAAAAGCCACATAATACATCACAAAATGAAGAAAATGCATGATGCTGAGGAATAAAGGGGGGCTGCCATTATATTGGAATAACTGTTACTCTTGTGGAATATAAATAAGATCTTTCCATACATACACATCATTTTCATAACTTTTACATCTCATATTCTACAGGAAAAAAGAAAAGAAAGGATTTTCAACTTTTTTTTGTCATTACTTTTTGTAGCAAATCTCTTTCTTCATCTCTTCAGCAGTCAGAGAGGTTCTCATGCATTGGGGAGTAGAATGATGAAGTGGATCAGAGTCTGGATGAAACCACAGGGCTCCTTCTCTGATCTTACTGCTGATTTGATTTTTGGCTAAAATCAATGGGTTGCTGATCCATACTCCCTCTTTAACAGCATAAATTTCACATTCTGTGATGCTCAGGCTGTCTCCTGGAATTTAGTAGAGTGCACAATGTGATATTGTAGCTCCTTGGTTAGACCTCTGTGGGCCACTAACATACAGTCAGTAACCTGAGTGGGAGGGAAGAAGTCAAAACAGAAACATCCAAATATATTTCTTGCCTTGACACCAAAAAAGTTAGTTGAGTTTGGAGATTTCCGGATTAGTAGGTAGGAAACTTTTGTCTCCATCTGTGTAAAATTCTGTTGTGACTCTAACAAATATAATGTTCTGACCTGCAGGACCATGGAATACTGGATTATCTTCTCTGTAATAAAAAAAGGGTTTGCTTATAGATGACAATTCTGAATTTCAGGTTCAACTATGGTGAAATATTACTTACAGAAAAGGACAAAGGGAAGGAGGAAACATTATCAACATCCGAGGAATGTGTTTCCCATTTATGGTGGCTGCTTAAAGTCTCTTGAAATTTTCACAGGGGCTAATAAATAAAAAAACTATCTAAAAAACTGAAGAGGCAAAGTTTCTGCCAGATCTGTGTATCAAATGCAGACAATTTATCACCTCTATTTCATAAAGAATCCTGACTAAAAGCCCTGAAATAATTCAAAGTCAGGTTTTGGGTCTCAGTAACTGCAGATGAGGACCAAGCAGTGACAGTACACACAGCAAAAACAAAGAGTAAGTTTTGAGATCATTTACAAACACCACCATTTGCAGAGCTATAAATGCTCACCAATAACCTGTAGTAGTGTAAATATAAGGAGCTGAGACCCAGTCCTACCAAAATATATCAAGTTCCATTTGGATGTGATTTGATCCATGAGCACCCCATGGCAACATGCTGGGTTCTCCCAGCAGACTGAGAAATAAAATACAAAAGTAGAAAAGAAGGTTTGCTTTTTAGGGGTGTTTTTACTATTCTAATGGCTTGCAACTTTCAAGAAACACACAAATAAATGAATTTTTCAAGGAAATCTAGAACAGACTTTACCTTTTGCTCAGGAAGAAATGTTAACTTCCAGAAACTTACAGCAGTTTTCAGAGATGCTTAAAATAGCATCTTAAATGATGCAATTATCAAAAAGTGACTTACAGAGACTCAGTCAAAATGCTAAGGCAAATTCTATCTCTAGAAATTAAAGAATAAATTGAATTTTCTATAAACTTCTATACTTCTATAACAGTTTTTATATAAAATAATTTCATAACATCTAATGCTAAAAGCAGTCAGAACTAAGCAGGTTTTCATGGGATGCCCATGGTTCCTCTGCTGTGCTCCACACTCCGGTTTACAGAATGCTCTTGCAGCATTTTCAGCTACAGTTTTCACAGCCAGGATGAACCTTACAGAACATTTTCAGAACTGACCATGACACAATGGCTGTGAACTTTGGAGTTTTTCTCATGTACTTGTACCTTGAAAAGCCCATGACCGCTGCCAATTTCTATTTTTAACGAAATACCTGACAAAGTTAACTGAAAATAGCCCTATCCTCCACTCCCACAACACCATTCAGTACAATTTTTTGGTCTTTTTACTTCATTCTGTCTTCTCCAATCTAAACAGCAAATTTGACCAGTTAAAGAACACTGAATTGCACAAGGTTCCACAGAGCATTTCGAGGCATGAGTCACTAATTCTCTCAGGTCCATGCGAAAGCATGTGCCAAGAAAATAACCAGAGGCTTACATTTATAAAACTTTGATTAAGTAGGCAATTTTAGGAGGACAGAGACAAGTTTAAAAAAAAAAAAATGAAAAGGCTCCAAAAATACTGAATTTTGTTTTTAAAAAATCAACAGCATCCATATAATCAACTAAATCCATTACTATTTTATAAAGTATCCAGCAATTAAAAATGTCATCAATGAAGTAGATGAGGCAATGAGAAACCATTTATATGCTTTTAAAGTCTTGTAAGTTTTAGATGACATTCAAATACTCTTCCTTCCTTTCTGTTGAATTTTAGTTCCTTACCAACCTTTAAAAGTCCTGTGCTCCTCTGCTACCACCTTTGCTGTGTCCTGGTAACACTGAACAGCTAAAATCAGGTAGTGAAAAGGTTTTCCATTGAAATGACCCATCTGAAGCCAGGCCATTTTTTAAGCTGTAAATCCAAATGGATTCCTGAATTTCAAAGCATTTAAACCAGCTTTTCTCAAGGTTATATGGCAGATCAGAGACAGAATCTCACCAGAATAACCAGAATCATCCAAGTCTCACAACAGATGTAAAAAATCACCACAGCATCAGCTCTCATGAATGTGCCTCTTAATAAGGCACAGAAAAAGAGAAAATTTAGAACTGACCTTTAAGAAACACTCTTGTTATGCTTTTTAGCCACTGTGATGATAGGGAGAAACTGTATTTTCTGAATGAGTATACTGTACCTTTAATGGTTCATTTGTAGTTCAGCGTAAAATCTGAACTATTTGTTGTTCATTGTTGCTATATTCTGTTCCAAGGTTCATAATTTGAAAATTGACTTTGGGGACTTTTTGCTTGGTCTATTAAAATGATTCATGTTGCATTCAACATAAATTGTGCATACACAGAGGAGGTTTAGCACACGTATTCACAGTATAATAACTAAAGTGAATTTTGTACAAGCTGCAGTTTGTGGCAAGGATGCAGTATCATTTGTCTTAATTTTTCTTCAGCATTACATTAGGCTCGGGCATTTACATTTTCAGGTATGGCTAAACACTTTAAAACTTTCTTTTTACAGCATGAGTAAAGAGAGAATCAAATCTACATGTTTATATGATGTAACAAAGTAATGCCTTTTTACTGTCTAAAGTACACATGGATTTACTTTCCATTTACCCTCCTGCACAAAGGCAAATGCAAAGTGCATGAAATATTCACCACCTATGAATCACACAGTGTTCCTATTAAAAAGATGATCATGTTCTGTTTTACCTTTCAAACCATGATATGGTAACAGCCACAGTGCCTAAATGGTTTTGTCACTCAAAACTACCACAGTAATATGCAGTAAGGAATGAGAGTTTTATATGACTTTAGGACAATCTAGTGTCAACTAAATAAATAATTAAGAGCAGAGATCTGATTTCAGGTTTCAGGTTCAGAAATATTTCTTTTGCAAAAATCTAAGTGGATTTGTTAGAACAGTGTGAGTGCCACTAAATACATGGAAGGGGAAGGGAGAAACCAAGATTGGCATCACTCACTTGATCTTCTTTGAGTCTCAGAAAAAGCCCATCTGTTGTTTGCATTTATTTACCAACTAGTTTAATATTTCTAACATGGAAATTTTCTAGGAGACATTTCAACTTTCAGCTCTACTGAGTGTGATTTTTCACTATGGTTATATTCTGGTTTTCACTTCTGCAGTGCAAAGTTCTGCTCCCACAGATTTTTAGTATAAAAGTGCCAATGCTTGAGGCTAAAAAATACTCAGAAATTAATTTCTATGGACAAAGTGTGTGGGCAGACAGTCTGGAGAAATGGGTTTTCTGTATAAAAACTTGCCTCATATAAGAAGAGAATGACCTGCATATTCAGGAACTGATCAATCTCTAGGAGTTGTGTCAGTTGGATACCAACAACATCACAAAAAAACCCCAAAACAAACAAACAAAAAAACCAAAACAAAAACAAAAACAAAAAAAAAACAAACAAAAAAAAAAACCAACGCAAAAAAAAACACTTTAAAAGCAAACAACTTTATTTATATAAAGCCCCATAATCCAGAATGGATTTTGAACAAAAGACAGACAAGGAGCCATTATGCACTAAATATTGCATTATGAAGGAGCCAAGCTCCTGTGGGAAGTTTAGCCAACACCTTATTTTGCCTTCAGGGTACAAAGGAAATAAACTTTTCCTTTTTCCTTTGTTTTTGATGGTTAAGGTAGTCCAGAATTATTTAATAACATGTAGTAGGGACTTCTCTAAAGTTTAATACAATCTGAGAAGCACTCAAAAACTGCAGTGTACTTACACTGAAGCTATTCTGACCATCAGTGTGGGCCAAAGTGAAAACCCAGCCTTCAGATGAACCAATTTTCATGCCTGAAGAGAAAAGGTTGCCATTGCATATGGTTACAAAGGTGAGAACATAAATTCTCACCTCAAAAGTGTTTTTAAATATTAATTAGGGTTGTTCTGATCAGGCTTCAGCCATCCAAATATTTAATTTTCTAAGGGGAGATCAGTCCATGAGGCTGATTCCAGCACCCTGCCAAACAACCACAGTAGGAGAGTGAGCAATTCCCACACCCCACATTCCAGTAAGGAGCCAAATCTTCAGCAGCTGACAGCTCCTTTCTCTTCTTTCTAAGCAAACAAAGCCCCAAAATTACCAAAACTCACAAACTTGCTTAATAATTACTATTTTAGCTACAAGAGTAAGAGTGACATTGTGAAAGACTGGGTGAAGAACAACTAAAAAACACAACAGATTTTAAGATCACACAAAAAAGCACAGGGAAATATATCCTTGACTTTAAATATGGCACATCTTTCCCTCATTTATTTATATAACAATACTCAAATTGTAGGCCTTGCTACTTGTTCTCACAACTTCTGCTTTCATTAGGTCAGTTTGCCATCACATTTTGAAATTACATAAACACTTATCAATATCTTGGAAACATAAAGATTTTACTGATTATATTAATTAAAATTCCAGAAATTCAAGTTGAAAGTGCACTGCAGAAAATGAAGAACAGAAATCCATGTATAAGTGCTTAATTTCAAAATGCATTCAGAATCATGGAGATGCAGGAACTGTATGTGTTAAATCATATGGGCTAAAAAAAAAAAAAATCTATATTTTAATCTTTTTGTGCAGAAACAAATTATCTTATTTACTACATGAATGGTTTCCTCAATTTGACGCCAATCTTTGGAGGCAACTTCAACCTGTCTGAATTAAACAGTCTGCAGAAGAAAAGACTAGATTATTTATATTATAGAATACTGTTAAAAAATAAAATAGAAGGATTACTTTACCACACATTGAAAATAAGAACATGCACATCACTCCAGCTTACAAAAATCTAATTTTACTTTTTCTGTTCTGAGAGAACTTTGATAAGTAGGAGACATGTTTATCTATACACATAAATACGTGTGTGCATGTATAAATTCCCCCCAAATGGACAGCACCTAAAAAGAGGGTAAATTCACAAAATTGTGAATTTTGTGATTTGTGATTTTGTGATTTGTGATTATAAATGCAATTAGAATAATCTCTGGTATTTAACCTTTTAGATGGCCCTAAAGTCCCAACCCAAACCATTCTATGATTCTGTGATCATCAGCACAATCAAAACATTTTATGATCTATTTAATCCAAAGTATCACTTTTTATTGGTGAAACATTTTAAATGTAGCAATAATAAAAAATAATAATAATAATTCTGAACATCTGTTAAATGACTGTTGCAAAGACTTTATGAGAAAGTAAGAAAATTCAATGTTAATGTTACCTTTACCAAAGCCAAAAATAAAAGCTGCATGAGTATCTTGAGCTTAAACTGAGGTAACCCAGACACAGTTAAGTCTTGGATATCATGCAACTGGTAATGTCACATGTGCTAGCAAGAGAATGTCACATTAAATTAAGATCTACTGCTCCTCTACTGACATGTTACTTTGCATGGAATGACTGAATTTATGTCAGAATTGAAACCACAGTAATACATTCAACTATCAGGAGAGCAAAACTGATCAGTGCACAAATATGTAAACCTGAGGAAACTGTTGAGAAAATGCTACTGGCATTTCAGTCTTGCAGGAAAACTACTTTGAATATTTTAAAATAAGTGGATTACTATGGAGAATAAAGTAAATATGGATGTAACTGTACTCACAGCACAGGCTTAACACACTGCAAGGGGCCACAGCCACTCAGGTTTGTGATCACCATCAGAAAACAGCTCATTGCTCTTTAAAATAAAACTTTCTACACAAATGCTGAGAATGAGAAGGGTCAGGAAGGAACACCTGAAGGATGCAGAAGTGCTACACAGGTGCATTCATGAAGGTATTGTGGGAAAACAACTTCACTGCAACTTTATATTCCTGGGTCCTTCTTTTCCTCCCTCTCCTTTGACTTGACCATCATCCCCTGAAGGATATGGAAGCTGTGCTGCATCCCAGGATTTTGCCTCATAACAATACCCATGGGAGAGTCAAGGATTGTTTCTTCTCAAAAAACTTCCTTTGCGGGACTACCAGTGAGTGCTCATACTAAAGAACAAATTTGAACCATTCTGAAACCTCCAGTTCAAGGTGGATGAACATTCTTGGATACACAAAAGACTCTCATAAGCATCACTTCAACGAGAGTCCCATGGAAAACACCAGGTGCCAAAAGCCCCTTACAGCAATCTGCAAGAAGGAGAAATAAATTAATCAAACTGCCAAACGAAGAAGGCTGGGTTTGACCTCCTTCTGATCTCATTACTTCTCTATTACCCTTTTGAAAAACATCCTCTTACAAAGATCACTAATTGAAGATTATGTGGAGGGGAATCGCACCTCTCCATCACCGTGGTAACTTTGACTCATTTGTCATTCTAATAATTCACTTCTTTTCTTTTCTGAACAGACAGAGACATTAATAGACTACCATCAGTTAAAAAGGCAATTTTTCCATTTAATTGCACTCATTAAATACTGGAGTAGAACAATTGGAAAAGCAATACTCCCAATATTTAATCATACAATAGCAATAATGAAACATTACTTCAAAACAAACGTAGCAACACGTAGGATGACATAAAATGCACGTTGGAACTTCTGCAGCACCAACCTAATTTCTGGTAAAGATATTTGAGCCTTTTTTCCTTACTTTTTTTGACAATTGGGAATATGAGTGGTCTAACAGCACTGACTATAGCTATGCACTGGAGAGAAACCAGTGGGCAAACTGCTCTGTAATTACCTCATCTCTCTTGTCACTGAACCACAACAACTGAAAGGATTTCATAAACCAAAACAGCGAGTCAATGTATTTGTGGGAAATATTGAACAAGACTGGATCTGCACACTATTTTACTGGAACAAATTGTATCACTTAGGAGTGTAATTGAAGATAAAGAGGTTAATCACAATGGTAGAGTGACTGCAACGGGCACAGTCATCAGGTATTTATTTGCCTGGGATATCTTATTTTCCATCTCCTACAGAAATCCTACATCTGTCTTCAGTGTAAGTGCATTCCCATTATAGAAAGTTCACTGTAGTTTAATACTACCATAACATAGCAGGAGCCATAATAAACCTTTGAGCTGAGGAGATGTGCAGAAAATTTAGAAGTGCCTGTTTCAATTTCAGATGTCACAATACATAACGGCTGTCAGGAAATGTTTCTACTTTTACTGCAATTCTAAATACACAAAACCCAGCCAGGCAGTCAGGCAAACTTCACTGGGGCTATTCGTGTCAATAGATACCACTTTATCTGCCATTTTCTCTCTGGCTTTGTGCAGGACCAAATTATTTAAATATTTCATTCAGGATTTGATAAGCATATGATTTGATTTGGTGAACAATATCCAAGTGTGCTTTGTAATTCCGGATTACAGCTTTTGAAACTGAATAGGTTAAAGTTTTTAGAAGGGAAACAGAGAGAAATACTAGAAAGTCATTTGGTTTGAGCTACACAGTTGTTGAGTAGCCATTTCTCCCAATTGTTGTACACACTGAGTGGTATCACCACTGTACAGATTCCAGCTCACATCAATCAGATTATCTGGTAGATACCATGCTCTGCTTGTTCAGTGGAAGAAGTGGGGGATAATCAGTAAAAGGAAAGAAAGAAGTGTTTTTTAAGAAACAGTTATGCTGGCTACCTTTGCTAGGAAAAGATGTGACAAGTGTAGTATCTCCTTAATCAATTATTTATTCAACACTTGCATGTGAGCAACCTTATTGATTCCAGGGAGACAAAGTGCCAGACCAATATGAAAGAAAATGACGGCAGGACAGGAAGTCAAGAAGCATCATGCAAGGCCAGGTCAGAAAGGCTGATACCTGTAAGACAGTGGCATATTCAATTTAGGAAAAATTGCAATTTAGTTTTAGTCCTCTAACTACAAATCATATAATAAAGTTTTCAATTACAAATCTCTATGTGTAACATTTTACAGTCCAAGAACAGGCCCTCAATGACTTTAATACACAAATTAAATACACAGTGATACCAAGGATCTTATTTACACAGAACTTTCAGAGGGGCACAGGGATGAGCAAGGGATGTTTCTCCTTGCACATGTGCTCTCCAGATTCATCTGAGCAAGGCTTCTGCCTTATTCTGTGTGAGAACACTCTGTGTGTCAAGGCTATCTTGTGGTTAAGAAAATGTAAACTGCCATGCTCCATTATCTAAACAGGGCTCAAAGTGGTTTTCTGACCCACACCCCCATCCTCCATATATTTTTACATATATTAGAAGCCAAACTGGTTCTTCAAGCAGTATTTCAATACCTGCAATAGAGCAGACTGCTGTCCAGCCAGGCCAAGTCCAGTTACCACAAAGGGTAGCCAGTATTAAAAGAACAACAAAATGATTCTCAGTAATGCAGTGCAGCTTTATAAAACCTTCTTCAGGTGTTTGTTGTTAATGATACAGCAGCAATCTTTCATTTTCAGTCAGCTCATCCATATTGATGACTTGTTTGGTGTTGAGATATAAAAATTTCAAGGAAAAAATACATTACTGATAGACATGATGTATCAGTAACTCCACGTTCATTCTCAAATTGTCCTTTTTTGAAGCCACCAGACAGAAATAAAAATACCCTCTATTGCCAGACCTCCTCATTCTCACCACAAGCAAGTCAAGACACAAAAGGAGTGACAACCATCAAGTTTTTTATCCTCAGAAAGTACTCAGTGACAAAGACAAAGCACAAATGGACCATTTTCTTTACTCACCCACTCCAACATGAGCCAGACTCTCTTTCCCCAATATATATGAGCAAAACTTCATTGGGAAAGCCAAACTATAAACAGGTTGAAAATGAAAACTAACAAATTTACCTAAGATGAGTCTACTGGTACATATTACATTCTTTATGTGGGTGTAGTGTCCAGCTACAGAAGTACCCAAACTGTTTGAAGACCAGAAGGGCACAACAAGGGAGAAATAATTCTGCACATGTTCTGTTTTTCTCCCTCTTTAACCATCTGCCACTGACCATTATTTGAGACAGGTCACACGACCAGATGGGTTTTCAATTTGATTTAAATGTTGCAGTTAGGTTTTTAATACTAAAATCTCAAATCATAAAAAGTGGATTAAATGGCTTTATACCTGCCTTTATAAGACTTTCACTCTAATGGTTTAGTTTCAATCACCTTCAGTTTTGCATAGGCAGCCCAAAGAAATTGAGTCAATATACCTGTATGCACATAGCATGATTTATTGTCTTCTCACTGGAGACATCAAGTGTAACCTCAGGTTGATGCTTTATCGATTCAATATCTATCATGTAAAGGATATCAAATTGGTTTCCTGCTTTTAAGACCAGTAGTCCACAAACATACAAACTTCCTTTCCAGCACCTGAACTGTGTACTGCAGCCATAGTGTGAGCAATGACAAGGATTAGGGTCGGGTAATTGTAACTTAGAAATCAAAATCCTGATCAGAGCATGCAAAAATTTATAGTTTGGGCATTTTACTCATTCAAAGAAACTTGGGGAAAAAGTGAACTGAAGTCAAGCCTGCTCTTCACTACTCAGTTGTCATTGTGAATATGGTAAATGACATACACCCAATGCATTTACAAAATATTTCTCATTTATCCAGTTACTTGCTTGTAGAAATTCAGGCAGAGCATCTGCACAAGAACGACCTAAGCACATCAGGCATTTCAAAAGTAGCAAAGTCATGGCAGAGATGAATGAAACAACTTCATCAAAAGCTAAAGGAGTAGCACATAGAGGAATAAAAACTGCCTCCAAGAAGCCATAAATCCACTCACGATTCCTGTCTTCTCATCCTTCTTTATGTTTATTTGGCTAGAAGGGAGAAAAAAATTAAAACCTAATTTCTCAGGACTAGTAGGAAACCTCAATACCAGCAGAAAAAAATAGGGTAATTTATAGAGTTGAAAGAAAATGCAAACTAGGTCACTTACGGTATAAACTAAGGGAATGCTACCATGTGCAAAAAGTAGATCGTGCAATTTGAGAAAATAAATAAAGCACAACTCACTTTTTAAAGCACTGGTTTAAAAACAAGGGGGAAATTAGGCCTTGCACTGTTAAATGTTACAACTGATAAGACTTCAAAAAGTCATCTGTGGCCATAAACAGGTGCCCACCCTTTGGCCCTGCTGTATTCTTGAATTCTTACTCCTTCAGAGGCACAGGCAGGAAATAATGCAAGGAAGGAAAAACCCTAAACTACATCATAGGAAGAACCAACACAGTAGGAAAAGAACAAGCACACTCTGTGCAAAGACCAAACCACACTTTTCAGTCTCTTTAATACCATAGAACTGACAGGAAAATAAGAATGCCACTTGTACTTCTTTAGCCTTTCCAGTAAAAATATATTTAGCTGCTTTACAAACATTTACTGTCAAAACATTCCCTGAAATTAAAATGATAAATTAAGTGTAACAAAACAAGTAATTCAAGTAACTATAAAATTCAGCAAAAAGGGAAAACCATAAAGCCTGAAAAACTCCCAACTTCCAGTCCTCATTAATTCCCAATTTGCATGCCTGAAGCAGGCTGTTCCTTGCAGCTCCACAGCCTGTACTAAGGGCTCAGGGTCTGGCATAGCTAGACTGTCCAGAAGACTATTCTCAATTTACAACTGCAGAAACAAAATATATCAATCCTGAAAAGATCTCATCTCATAAGATGCTGAATTCCCAGTGACTCTTAAATAAACTGCAAAGGGAATGCAGCTTTCTTTACAAAGGAGACCTAAGAGGTCACATAAGGTCACAACTTAATTCACTGACAGAAACAAGAGGTAAAATTCTGGAAATCCTGGTTTCCAGTCCTCTACTCAGCTCGTACAGAAGCTTATCTCAGCTTAGATTTTACAACATAGGCAAATACATTTATCACATGGAAGAACAAAAAAGCGAGTTCAGTCTTCAGACAAACGGTATTGAGTTGATAACAAATAAATCAATTTTGAGGTTTTTAGCTCCTTTATCAATAGCACTCTTACAGATCGAGAATTTTCTAACAAGAAGCTTTGACTGCTGACTGTACAATTTCAACTTCTTTTTTTCTTTTAAGCGTGTGCCAGATTATGCTTACTGGTATAAAAACAGCATAAATTCACTTCCTCTGGATTTACACTGCCATAGCTAAAACCCGTTTCTAAAGTCAATAAAATGGGTTTAATGAAAAATAAAATTTAAAAGTTACAATAAAAACAAATGATTTTCCCATAAAAACGTGGTGATACATGTCAAAGTACTACAACTGAGACTACAGACAGAAGTATTATTCTGAAATCAGAAGGACTAACTAGAATGAGATTCTCTCAAAGGCAAGTGAGTATATCAGAATTTATCCCTGCTATGAAGCTTGAAATCTCAAAGTTACTTTTTACTGGAAAACTTCTTTTTCTCACTCCAGATCACTGATGACAGGTCTTGCTGCCACAGAATTCAGCACCCTGTGCAGTCTCCCCTGCAGACTCCCCAAATGCACTCTCTTCTCTGTGCTCCCGGAGCTCCATCCACACTCCTGACATTTTGGCCCTTCTGCCCTCCCCTGAGCCCTGTCCCAGGTGCTCCTGTCTCAGTCCTGTCTCCTACGTGGTCCTTGGCCCTCTGCTGAAGCCTCACCTCCAGCCCTGTCTCTGGCCCCACTCCTGCTGCTCCTCCCTGGCTGACCTGAGTCTCCTTTTTGCCTTTTTCAGGCAATTCATTATCCCCACCCTGCTCAGGAGTCACTGCACAGCTGAGCTCTGGTGCCCTTGGCTTTGGGCTCACCCTCCCAGCTCCTGCTGTGCCCTGGCAGCAGCACTGGCACATCCTCCAAGCATTAACATAACACATCACCAGCACTGCCCTTTCTCAGCAAAAACCTTCCATGGAGCCCTTAGTGTGCTCTCCTGGCTGTTGTATTCTTTCACTGAATTCCCAGCTCTTCTAGGAGTCAGATTTCTGATATAATTCATTCTATCATCCCAACACGAAATAAAAACACATCTTCATTTCCATCCACACTGAGACCAATTCAGATTTATTAAGGCTTCCTTGATATTCAGTGATGTCTTATAAGCACTAAATCATCATGAAAGCTCCATAAGCAAGAGGCTGCAATCCTAAAGAAAAAAAAACAAAAACCCAATCAAACAAGAAGCCCTCTGAGAAGAATACATCTCCCACACAGCACAGAGCTTTCTAGAGTTGCCCAGGATGAGCACTGTGCATCTACTGCTCCTTTCTCCCTCTCTGGATGATCAATCACATCCAGCAACAAGAAAAAATGGAAACACGTTGTGATCTCTGGGCTTTTGGGATGACTTGAAAACCTGCAGAGCCCTCCTCTCAAGGAAAAACAAAATAATAACAATGAAAATGAGCTCCAGCTTTTGAGATCCTCACTTTAAGTATTGGCCTTAACTTGTCCTTGGACTCTTTCCATGCTCTCATGATATAAATGCTTCCTAACCAGCAAGAGACAAGGACTATAACTACATTTAAAGACAAAAGACATTGATGTATGTTTGTTCACTATTCAACAGCATATTAAGAAATTAAGTTCTGGAATGTTTTCTTTGGTTCTCTCAGGAAATGTGCCGATTGTTATTTCTGCTTTCCACAGCAAATATTTTAATAAACCATTCTGCAATTTTCTTTATAAAGAATATATGAAATGGAACAGCAAAGTGTTCATTTTTTCACAGTGAAATTGTCACCAGAGGAACCTGAGAGATGTTTGTATTTGTAGAGTTTTATTACACAGACTAATTGGAGGTTAAAAAAGCAAAAAGCACTGCAATAGAGGAGCATGTTTGTGTTTTCAAAACTTGGGTACAGTCAGTGGAGAGCTATACCTGTCAGTCCCGTGGCATTTGGGGAACTTTAAGCCTTGTAAACCAGGCTGAACCTGTCATGGGCAAAGCCAATCACCTCCTCCATGTCACACATCCATAAGCCTGCTTATCTGAGCCTGAGTAACCTGGCACAGCCCATGTGCCTGCTCCTGGCCTGATTTCCCTGGCAATGCAGCACCAGCAGGTTCCTGGGGGCTTTATTTATCTCTGCTACAGTGAGAATACTTGGAGGGTAACACAGCAAACAATGGCAGAGGACACCCAGAGACATCAATGCCAGCACACACAACACTCACTCTTGTAGAACTTCAGATGCTCCAGTGACCTTTGGATAAATCAGCAACACAAGGGCATTACTATTGCAGAGTACTTAATACAATACTTACTCCCCTCCAGTGTAAAAATCTGTATTTAAGCTTCCCTGAGAGATGGCTCAAAGTATTGGACACATTTTACAGGCTTTTTATACTTAAGAGCACAATCCTTTCAAACCTTCACTGCAAGGAAGCAGAATTAGTTCCTGCTGTATCTCAGAACTATTTTAAAGGATGTTTTCATCACACCAGAACCAGTCCCAAGTGCTCAAAAGCCTTCTAAGCGTGACACTTTTTGCAAATTGCTAATAGATTTTACACTTTGTGGTATAATTAACACAGGATGTAAAATTGCTAAAATATCAGAAAGAGGGAGTCAGATGTGTTTTAAGTACTTCAGGAGGCAGCCCAGCAATGGTGTTGATCTACCAGAAGATCAAACTGATGCTGAGAGCATCCTCCAGTTTCCACAATTGTTAATCGAAGGCAGGAGCCACACAACAAACGCCATCCAGAGAGTGGGAAATGACCCTGATGTGGAATGAAAGGGCATTGAGACACCAGCACTGGATAAAAGTGAAAGCTTTCAAAAAATGTACCTAGAAAAGAAAAAAGGAAATTTGATATTTTGCAGCCTTAGTTCCACCGTAACTAAACTCAGCTGAAAACAGGACATTTTAACAAATATACCTGACAAAAACCTTGCCTTTGCTTCTTTTCCCTCACATGGAATAGTAAGAAGAAAGCCATTCAAAGAGATTCTGGAGTTTAATAAATGGCAAAAAGAGGGGGTTGGTCAAATTTTAATCTGTTTGACCATGCAAACTCTATTGAATCTGATAATGTTCATGAGGGACTTGCATCCTGTATGAATTATACCCAAGGCTCTTAAATTCATTTGAATGCATTAATTCCTAACCTAAATCACAGAAAAGTAATATACTGTTATTATATTTTCCAATGTATACTCCAACACAATGCACAAACAGAAGAGTAGTTCATTTATATCATGTAGATTCATTAAAAATGAAATCACCTCCTAAGTCTGTGTGTGTTGATTTTTGAGTCGCAAACATTCATATTTCCCATGTGTAGGAAAGGAATAATTTTATACTTAGGTGTATTCAAGGCTTTGAACTTGATATACATGTAATATTAGGGAAGGAAAATAAAAGTATAATGAAAGATTCTCTATTTCATGTCTTAGAAAACAATATGTTTTCCTCATTAAACCCTCAGATATAAATTCTATAAACCATGAAATTACCTTTGAGCCCTTACTGAAATAACCAGTTCACAAATAAATGATCCATGCAGGAAGAAAAGCAAAGATTAAAATAATAAGAGAAAGTTATATTTTTATATCAGCAGTCAGAAAAAGAAAAGGAAAGGAAAAAAACAGTGAATTACTACTGAATCTACCACTGAAGGACAGACTTGCAGAGCAGAGATTCTGCTTGAACAGGTAATCCTGAACAATTTAATTCAGCCATGCTCAGAGACAGACATTAGTCACAGGATCCCAGATTATGAGGAATTAACTCTCACAAGAAATTGAGATGAACTTGGTCAAGGGAAATGTTTGCACAGCTTTTGTTCCATCCAAGTTCCACCAAGCACCATGTTTTCCATCCTGGAACCAAATCAGTACCAATTAAATGTTGCTTTTTGAGGCAACCCTTCCTTCTGCTCCTTGAGCAGCCTTCCCAGTTGTCCATTTCACCAAAAGCTTTTGCTTTGAAGGGCAAAAAGTTAAGATGAAAGTTATAAGGTTGACTTCTCTGAAGACTGTCAGGCCAATTTTCCAAACAGGACCTAGCTCAGAAGCACTGAATGCCATTAAAGTCAATCCTACCAAATGAAAGTCAGATTTGGTTAATTGGGAAAGAGACAGCTGGTGGGATTTGGTGGCCTCCATCAGAGATCACCATCAACTGCTTTTCCCTCAAAACCACTTATTATTGCCAGGGATGCCACTCCACAGGAATTATTGTCCATTTCTATCCCAGTCCTCACCAGTCCCACCCCAGTTTTCCCAGTCTTACTCCATCACAAGGTCTGGATTTCCCTCTCAAGTCCCTCACATCAACAAAGCAGCCACAATTCAGCTCTTTTCTAGTGACTTTTTTGCAGCATTTCACTACTTTGGGCACTCTTTGGCAGCTGGGCAGTTTTGTCAGGCTCTGTGGGCTCCCAGGTGTGCAGCCCCCAGCATCTTCCCAGAGCAAACACATCTGGCTGTCAAACCCCAGAGGATGAAGTCCAGATCTGAGGAGGCCTTACTTAACCTATAGAAAATGGAGAATAACCCATCATTTATTCCATATGCTACACTGCAGTCAAATTGATGTCTAGTGGTTTTCTTTTTTTCTTAGAGTATCTTTCAAAGCATTTTACCAGGGCTATGAGCAAAAGCAGATTAATTTTAGAGATATGGAAACTCAGGAACAGAAAGAAGAAATTACTGCATTAAATTAACTTGGTTTTCAAGGGACAAAGTGCAGGCTCTCTAAGGGCAGAAACATAAACAAGAACCCATGCCCTAAATATCTTTGAATCTAAATTAAAAAAGAAAAAAAAAACAGGCAGAAGATAAAATGTTTAGCATGGGAACATATGAACAGAAAGACCTTTTTGCAATATGAAACAGAAAGAGGGAGGGGAACTGCTGAGGTGGAGAAACATGGCAAGAGAAGGAGTGGAGAACACAAAGGTTGGAGCTCAACCCCAGCCCAGGCACAAGGGACAAAATCCTGAAAGCAACCAGAGAACAGGCTGATGTCACTGTCATCAGCCACAGAAGCTGGTTCTGCTTCTTGCTTCCTGCTGTGCCAGCTTCATCCTCTGGCTGACCCCTCCATTCAGCTACTTTCCCCCAAAAAACATGTGCTTGGGAAAGGCTACACTGCAGGTCCCCAGGGAGCCCCTCGTGTGCAGCTCTGAGCCCATGGAGCATTATAGAGGAGAAGTCATTATGCCTCACTCAATTAAAGCAAGGGGCTGCAAGCATAATTGCCTCTGTTTTTTTAGAGCTGCAGGGTATCATCCACACAAAACAATGGTGATTCTTCAGGTAATCGAGTGGCAAAGCTTTTAAGTCAAATCCAGCACTATTTACCTACTCGACAATAATAAGAGCTAACAGCTCCAGGGGCAAGACTAGATTGGGACATCTGTTTGGAAGTTTAAAAAGCATAAATAAAAAACCAAAACCAAGCAAAAATAGGGAATTATGCAGTGAAAAACACATCAGACTGCACCCAAAATTCCATTGCCACTCAGAACTCAACATCTGACCTCTGCATTCACTATGTAGTCAGCCTGTTGCCAGTCCCTTAAAGTGTGGTAGCAAATACAATTCACGTGTTTCAACATCATGTTTAAAACATCAGAAGTGGAGGAGCTTCCAATTCTTTATTTAACACAGAAGTCTTTGATAGAAAGGCAAACTAGTATTCCTGAAAATTTACTCAGTAAAAATAATACTGAAAGTTGGATACTCAGTGTTGGGAGGACAGGAAATGTTAAGACAGAAATCTAAATCTCCAAAAACAAGCACCTGTATATTGAACACAGTGGCAAACTCTTCAACACTCTTATCAGATGTGCCTTTTGTACTTTGCACATATTTCAAATAAAACCAGTTACAAGCCAGCTCCAGTCATAGACAGGAATTTAAGTTAGCACATATTAGCAGCCTGCAGTGGGCAAATGTTCAAGCACATTACGGATTTAATATAATTATAATTGTTGAACATGTTCAACCAATTAGCCACAAATATTCTGTTTATCTGAGATGCTGCCAAAAATTGGGAGCTGCAGTCAAAATAACATGATACTGTCGTCCTTCTGCAAAGAGTAGCACTAAATCAAAGGCAAAAACATAAGGAAAAAGCCAAAGCAAACATCTTATCTGATATTTTATAAATCATCACATGCCATATTTTAAAAATTTTGCTCGTACAGATATAAACTGCCATATATATTTATTTGATAAATTCACATTTTAAAAGTTCATGTCACCGACTAAAACAAAGGCCTTCAGAATAACTTGCAGCATGTGGTTCATTTCTGTCCAGCCCCCAGACACCAAAATTCCACAAAGCATAAACAAAATGCAGACAACTGAGAAACACCACTTAAAAACTGACGTGCCTTTAGGGTTAACAACAAAATCATTTGACTACCTGCTTTTCTGCACCAACTGCACAAGCACAAAACTATTTTAAAGCACCAGATGAGTCCAACTTATGAGGGAAAAAAAATTAAACCACTACAATTTGTCTTTAAGAAAAAATTATTAAAAGCCTGGGCTGCACTACTCCTGTTTAGACAATCTGCAATGCTGCAAAAGCACTTTTTTCAGTGGTGTCCCCTAAATAATTAAGCTGCTCCTTTTACCATACTTCCTATATTACAGAAGTCATTTTCCTACAATAAATCAATAACTCATTCCTTATGTCAGTCATTTTTCTCCATTTAACTGAACGGACTAAAGACCAACACTGAAAGTCAGATTACCTTTGAATTATGTGTGTGCTTGAAAATTCAAAGTACTGCGCTAAGGAGCCTTTGAGAGTGACCACCCTGCAGCCTCTTCACACAGAGAGCCCCTCACAGAGCTGCCCACAGCTCTGAGCAGCTCAGAAAGAGTTAAAAATGTGAGCACTGACAGGAAAGGGCCAGCACAGAGCAGAGCCAACACTTTATTTACAGAATTAAAAAGCCAAGCATCGGGCGAGGATTCCAACACCATCGCCAGCACCCCCCATTCGATCAGATTAAGTCTTATTTGCATCCCATGGTATAATTTATTCAAGCAGCTTCCACTGACCTTCTTTTGCAGGCATTGTCAATTAAAAATTTAGCCCCACAATTAAAATATTTGAAAATGCTGCTTGTTTCTCGGATAATCCAATGAAAACTAAAAACGAAGAAAATTAAATGCTCAAATATCAATTTCTCCACATTTTAATGTGCATAAAATAGAATATCTTAACATCAGCATGTAGTTTAGTCACAGGTTAAGAGAAAAAGTGGTGCATTTTACATTAATTTATAGCATAAAATGTGCTGTTATTAGAAATAAATCACTGACAAGAGAATAACTGATAAAGACAAGAAAAAAGATAATACGTCAGAAATGCCCTAAAAAAATGTTTATACTTTCTGCAATTTGCAGAAAAATTGATAATATTAAGGAAAACAAATTTCCAGAGGCAATCTACAAACAATGCAAGCCTGGGAAGCCCGTATCAATTAATTAACTGTCCTGTCTCAAAAGAATAAAACAATTTAATCCATCCTTCTATATTAAAGGTATGGATTTGTTCACATGGCTCTGTCAGCTATTAGCTGTCTGTGAAACCAAAGCACAAATTGTTGTGACATTTGTATTCTCCAGAACTAATAACCATCATTTCACTACCTCAGCTATGCTTCATTTTAAGATTTTCTTAAGAAAACTTCATAGGCTGTTTTGCTGCCTCTGATGTTTGCCACCAGTGGCTCACACAGCTGGACAGCCCCTCTGGTCATGCAGTGCCCAGAGCTGTCAAAGAGGAAAATTTTTACTTCAAAAAACCTTTTTTTAAAATATATTTTTTAAACTTTTATTTTCACTGAGCTTTATTTTATTGTTAGGTTTGAGTTCCCACTCCATTCCCTGAAATTAGCAATTTAGAGAAGCACTTTGTGCCAAGATCTCTGATTTGGGGATATGTACAAAATCAGGATTATCATTTTTTCATGTAGCACACCCTTACAATCAATCACGGATTTTTTTTATTATTATTATTTTTTTTTAGATTATATAACGGCAAAAACTGCAAAAAGGCGCTTTTTAAAATGCAGAAATTCTCATCTTTCAACCTTAGCATCATCCCAGCAGACTCTGAACCTCAGCATTACCTGAAGCAATTAGAAGAAACCAAAGTGGCAAAGCAGTGTTAGGTAATGCTTTATCTTCAGCATTCTGGAAGCTCAGCAAGACTTCCCCTCAAAGCTGCTCTCCACTCCATTTCAGCCCAGCACCCCGGATCTGTTCTTTACCAGCTGCTGATGTTCCTTGTACTAAACTGAGAATTTGTGAGAAAAGCAAAACTTCCTGCTGTGTGTCAGCTTTGCATGAGAGCACCCAAGCCCAGGCTGGGCCACCCTTCGGATGCATTTCTATAAATATTTTTCATTTCAGGTAAACATGGAGGGGGGGCTCGATAAATTAAGTACTAATTACAATTATTACAACTATTACTTACTTAAAAGCAAAATAAATACATTGCAGAGCTTTGCTTTTATACAAATTTTTACAGTAATGTTTTATTGAAGAGACCACACATTGGCTTCTGATTTTCATTAGCCAGCTGCTTAACTTTGATTATTTTACATAGGGAAGTATAAAGGAAAACAGCATGACAAGTTAGAGTGAATCAGTTTTGTTATAGATCCAGTTTTGATGGGGAAATCCTTGATACAAAACCCACGCACCTGTTCTGGTATCTTAAATTGAGCAACTTACAAAAAACTAAGATGAAACAAAAATTTAACCATCATTGGCTGAATTATAAACAAGGTATAGGGTCCATTCTTTATACAGCAGGACAGTAATTCTTCTGCATGTAGAGTTTCCATGAGATCAAAATATTATTTAGCTTTAAATCAAAAGATCTGTTATTTTAGGAAAGTCTAACAATACTCGGAAGTAAAATTCCTCATCTGGGGCTGTAATATTTGCTGAAAAAAACCTACTTCAAAACATTAATCAAATTTTTCGCCTACTGGGCAGCCATATGGTAAAGCAGCATGTGAATCTCACAAACTTGCTGATCTTCTGTAACTGGGTGCTATTAATTACGCTTGCTGCATCCATCTCTTAGATTTTCGCTTTGTGAAAAAAAAAGTATTTATTGCAACAGCTTTTACAAAACAAGGGAATGAAAATCACGATTGATTAATGAGCTGAATGGAAATATTTCCGTTAGCAGGTTTTTAAAATGAGTAAGGATTAATACCGTGGGTGAAAATGAACCCTAATTGTGTGTGTCCCCCCCCACCACTTTCTGCTTGGCAGAGGGAAGGGGCTGCACGAGCAGGGAGAGGGTCTAATGTGCATTATTCACTGCATCGGCTTTAGGTGATAATAGGGTTTAAATTAAATGCTTCAATGCAAAAGAAGGCTGAGGACTTCATGTGTTTCAGTGCTAAACTCCTTACCACGAAATTGAACTGTTACACAACTGCAAATTGTGTTTGGTTTGGATTTGGGGTTTGTTTTTGTTTCTCAAATACAACTAAGAGTTTTCCTGAAATCCGCAGAAGCAAACAATTCAGAATGATAGTCTCCATTTTGGCTTTAATTCCACAGGCCACAGTACTGAGGCTGTTTTGGGATCTCAGCCATAAATCTCGTTAATCATAAATTATAGCTAGAATATAATCCTTGACTCTACAGCCCCGTGTGCCAGGGAAACGGACTCCCAGGAATTACTGAAAGAAGATTGTAGGGGCTGGGCTGAAAAGCTAGCAAATAAGTTAAAATTGTGTTAGTTCACACACAAAAATCCCAGCCTGGGGAAAGGAGATGTGATACCTTTGGCCACTGCACACGCCCAGAGCAGCAGAAGTCATGGCACACCTGGTGAAGATTTGCCATATCATATCTCCAAGTCAGAAAGGATGATTTTTCTTGCTCTAATCTTCACATTAGTCTCCTCTACAAAACTAGCTTATTTCAACATTTGGCAGAGTGTGTGAACTTCATCCGAGGCACCAAGGGCAGTAATTAGAAGCAAAAGGTGAGGATTAGTTCTAGAGAGGGACCAACAAAGTTATCAAAAGCATAAAACCCAGACTCACTCCTTGTTTGCTCCCAGTGTAAAAGAATGAGACAGGCTGAAAGCACAAAACAGCTCTAACCCAAAATATTCTGTGTATGTGAATCATCTCCTCAGACTTGAGAAAAAGAACAGTGAAATACCAGGAATAGTCAAATAATTGTAATAAATTATTATGATGAGGATGAGTGGTATCCCCTCAAATACTTACTGCAGACAGAAGAAAGGGAAAACAGTGTCTTGAATACAGAACTAGGACCCACTAGAGTTATTATTTATTTAAAATTACCAACTCAAATACAGCAACTTCATGTAGAAGGAGACAAAGAAACCTTTACAATAAGACAGACTGCTGAAAGATTTAAAACATTACATATTTCCCAGACTCCTGAAACACAACACTCAGACATGCAAAGGAGTCACTTCTGTCCTGCCAAGTCACCTTCCTGAACCATGGTGTAAATTCCCTTGCCTCCCTAAAGTCTTTGTGCTTCTTAGCTTACAGAAATTTAAGCAGGTAATAATCTAAATGGCAAAATATTTAATTATCAGCTACTTCAAATTACATGGCCACCCACAGGATGAGATTTCATTCAGCCTCGTGTATATATCTGTATTCATAAAGAACAGGAGGGAAAAAAATCAAGTGACTTCAAGTGCTAAAGCAGCAAGGGAAGTTCTGCATTAAGAAAAAATTTAAATAGAAGGGAACTATGTTTTTTAACAAACTAACAAACATGCTGCTCTGAGCATGATTCTTGTTATAAAGCAGAAACAGAAATAATGGCAGTTTCTAAGTCTCATTACTCCTTTTTTTTCTGTTTGATCCCCACGCTAATCCAAATGACTATAAGCAATGAACAATAAGAAGACAATTTTTGCAATTAGCCTTCAAGCTCTATACCTTTAGAAGGAAAAAGCATTCTTAAAATGAATATGAAATGTTTAAACAATTTTTAATTAGTGGCCCAAAATGTGTGCCATAACTTTTCATCACCTCGTGGGTGATCTCTAAACCTCTCCTGCATACATTGACTGTCTGCTTAAAAGTTTAAAGAGCTAACAAAATGTTTTAACGAGATACAAATCTCAGAGATCATTAATCAATATGTTCAATGTTATTTGTGATAATTCATCATGACATGATATTAATGGGTTACTGTACCCTTCAGAGGTGAGATTAATGCAAATGAGCAGCCACAATTAACTTTACTGCTCCCAACTCACAGGAATGGACAGATGATTATAAATGACAACTATATGTCAATTACAATATCCAATAAAGTGAAGCTTAGAGGGCAATCTATCTACTTTTATAGTTCCTGCCTGACATAGCTGAATTTAGCTCAGCCCACTGTTGTCACAGTGTAACCACTGCTTCGAAGGAGGGGTCAAAGTTTTAATTTTCTATTTCTTCAGAAAGAATTCAAATTGTGCATCTAAATGCATTGTCTGAAGGAAAGCTGCAGGAAACCGAGAACAGATGTTGCTTTCTTCATCAGCTGAAGGAAATCGTATCCGTTCTCAAATTGCAACAGCAAGGCCACAAAGAAAATAATCTGCCCTGCTGCGTAATATATTTATTCAATTAAAAAAATAGAGCCAACATATCAGTGCAGCAATGGGAAGGAATTCACATTTGGTAAATTGCTTTGTCACACACAGGATGCTGAGCCCACTCAGGTTGAGGATGCTGAGTGAGGTGTCGGCTGGTGCGTGCAGCTTTGTGCACATACAGATATTGTGTGATCACCCCTTGAGCACCAAGGCTCCTGCACAAAACAGATAAGACTTCACAGGAAAATACCCAGATTTCTAGTGGCAACACAAGAGATAGAAACAAAGACTTCAGATGTTCATAAACCAGACAGCTGGCCAGACTGAGGAAATTCTGAAAAGATGAGAGATAAAACATCATGTGATACTTCAGTAAATGATGTATTTACAAAAAATGGAGAAATCAGCTCTAATAACATGCTCAGATCTTGGCTTTTTGCCCTCCACCAGAAAAAAATTAAAAAACTTCAGTGATGATAAGACAATAAACAGTCAAAACATTGTGGGAAGCCATAGAGAGAAACACCATTAAACAGATATTTTGTGTCATTTCATACACTTTTCTTTGTAGAGTCTTTCCTATGTGTTATGTCCAATCACAATGCACTGGGACAGCTCCTCTGCACAGGGGTCGGAGATGTGACCCATGGTTAAGGATGGGCCTCAGTGCAGTAACAAATCCTACAGCTACATTTTACATTTACTCATTAAACCCACTCAGGGCAACAGCAGAACCTCAGCTCTTCAACACATCCATAAACTCTGGACCATGCTCAGTTTCTATAAATCACATCCATTGGATTTCCAGCAAAAGTTGACCTGCACCTGGCAGGGTGTTTTGGGATAAATTAAGAGTCCTTGAGACAACAGTGGAACAACCAATGCCAGTTGTGCAAAGCACCCAATGACCACCCAATTTCCTTTGAGGTAAAAAACTCCAAGGAGGCTTCTTGCTTTCAATTTCACTTCCCCAACATAAAGCATTTGAAACTTACTTTAGCCATACTTAGAAGAAAAATACTGAAAAGTTAATAGTGGTTTATTTTTTAAATTATCTTCTCTTTCCTCATACACCCATCTGAAAATCAGGTTCAGCTTTTGTGGCTTCTGCTTTGCTGTGAGCAGCACCCAGTTCTGCAAAGCGAGTCATGCAGTGAAATCAGGGAAGAAGGCAGTGGAGGGGCAGGGTCTGGAAGGACCTCACCAGGTGCATCAGCAGCTCCACTTGAAAAATATTCAATGAAAGCCACTGGGGGTTTTGGCTGAACAATATTTCAGACACTATTTAACCAGTTATATTAGCATAACACTAAATTTTCATCATTCAAGTCGTAAGATGATGTAAATGTGTTTATACCTTAATACTTTGCTGGAGACCAGCAGGAGAGTTCCTGATTTTTTTAAAGCAATGTTTTCCAGAGGAACTCTCTCCTCCACCTCATTTTGTTTAATCTAATCATCAAGAAAAATGGTTTTCTGCTGAATAAAACTGCTGACACCATTATCATCGTTTTCAACGTGGGGAAATAGGAGAAATTCTTTACTGCTTCCAATATGGATGATAATACACATTTTTGTGACAATATTTTGTCAATTTCCTGACACAAAAGCACATCCTGAAAAAGCATGCCTTGAGATGAATCAGTTTCCATGCTGACCTCTAAAATACTGAATTCTACAACTACCCCTTAAAATAATTTTATGATAGATTATTAGCCTCAGAGCTAATATTTCAACTAAAAGCAGTGTGCCCTATACATCCCCAAAAACCCCAGATCCATCAGCAGAAATAAGGTTTATTCCATAAAAATAACACATTACTTTCAGCACAGACAAATTCCAGATAAATGCATAATTTAAACTACGTTTGTGTAAGAGGAGGATTTCCCTTTTTTTTTTTTTTTTTTGGGTTTTAACTAATTAATCAACAAATTTGAGTTGGCTGAATAAAACCTCTTCCAACGCCTCCTATTTAATTGCAGTTTGGCACCAACAAATATATATCAAAATTATAGTATCTCCCTTGACAGGAAGCTCCTTGCTTCCACACACAGTTATGGCTCTCTGCAGAGTAACCAAGAACTGCTGACAACCTTGAACACTGCTACAACAATATTACTGTACTTGGCAGAGAAGTACCCTTGCGGCAAGAGAAAAGCTGTAATTTTGACTGTCACTTCACATTACACTGGATATTATTTCACTGTATACACACACACACTCACAAAACTCTTAATAGACTACAGTTTTCTCACTGCCCAGCTCCTCTGTTATAAATGACAATATAATGCTGTTGACCTAGTGGTAGGATCGCTAATAAAGCCAACATTTAACATCACCGAACATTTTCTTTTAAAATATAGCCATCATAAATTGTCTTGTCCTGGTCGTCTCGAGCTACTTAAGTAGCTCAAATTTATTTCGTCTATTTTATTATTCATTCCAAAAGAAAGAAAATGTTTTAAAACAAAGGGCGATTATAATTCATTTGAATTTTGATAGCACGTTCTGAAATAGTTGAATAACTGCTGGTATAGTAAACTTTAATACCTTCATCCACAAGCTGCTTTGGTAAGGAAGTGATTAGTACACTCAAAAACACCCCAACAAAATCATCTTTCTAGATTTCCAATAATAACATAAGTAGAAAGGTAACAATGGGTGATAAATAACAGGGAGTCAGAAGTAGAGCTGAATTACTGACTTCCTCTCTGGGCCCATTTCTGTAACTACAAAAATGAGTATGGAAGCATTTAATTGAAAAATAGATTTCAAGTACATAAGTACAAGGACAAAGCCCCTACTTTAAAATTTTCAGTGACACAAAATGTTCTGCTTTGGAAATGAGTGTCTTTGTGGCCCGATGAAAAGGATATTTCATTCTTTTAAACCAGATCCAATTCCAAAGTAGTTTACAGCACAGGTTTATCTCCTTACTTTTTATTTTGTATGCTGCATACCTTCAATACACAGACTGCTTCGCTGACTTCCAAACATTTTTGCATGTACATATTCCGAATTTGCAGGGCCCCACTGTACACCAGCAAAAGAATCTCACTGAAATATGGCCATGATCAAATCCTACAGGCAAACCTAACTGCTAGAAATCAAGCTTTGCAATACTCTGATGTCAATTCACTACACTGCAAGCAACTCCTGTGCTTTTGCTAAAAGTAAAACAAGATTTAATTAAGCAAGCTGGATTTAAATAGACCCAAACAGCACCTGGAAACAGTCAGTACTAAAAAGCACTGTTCTGATTTTACTGTAGCTCAGGCACGCTTTGCTCCCACCCTTGTGTTATTGATAGAGTGTTTCAAATGCATTTAGAAAGGCACCATCTCACTCGTGCTGTTTAGATAAGGAAGCATCACTGAACCTCTTTGCCCTTCTCCAATAAAATGTATCAAAAATTTCAGCACTGTCTGCTGACCGCACCACATTTAACAAGATTCACAAATGAACCCAGAGTAAGTTTCCCACTGTGACACATTAATAATAAGTTCCTTATCCCATCTATCCCAAGCCATGAATATGTAATGTTATAAAATGAGTCCTTTTCACACAACAGAACCTCAGACGTGAATAAATAAAAACTATCCATCACAAGCCTGTGAAAAATTAATGAGAGTTCTGAGACATAAGGAAAAAATTGGTTACTGAGATGATAAGGTCCAGTACAGAAAAATCATGTTCCTCACCAGCTGTAAATTTTCTTTTAAAACTTTGCAAAAAGACTTTAGAAAAAAAAAGTCTTTCTAGAGCATATTTACCATAAGAAACAGAGAAGGGGAAAATGCTTTAATGGTGAGACATATATCTGAGTAACCCAGGCAGCCTTTGGAACCGGGAGGGGATCAAACACTGCCATAACAGGGAGTTACAGCTCCAGTTACAGCAGAGTTGTAACCTTAGGTATTTAGAATCACAACCCCTATTCTATTTCTTCTCCCTTCAGAATGGAAATTTCTGATGAAATAAGGCACTGTATCTCCCTAAACTTAATTTGCTCAGATAAAAGAACGCGTAGAAATAAATTATTTTCATTCATGTGAGTGTCTCTTCACTGTGCCAATGAAGGCTTTAATCTCTCAACATGGAGTAATCTGGTTTGCAACATGAAAAGAAATAAGAAAAAATAAAATTTTTCAAGAGTCGAGCTGCCACTGTTTATTAATGCATCTTCCCAATCTTGCCCCAAAGACCATGTTGGTGTTTGAGGAGCACAAGGTCTGCTCCAACCACATCACCAAGAAATGCTGGAACTTTGTCCTCAGGCAGGGAAACAAGCAGAGAGAGAGCCAGAGGTACTGCCCAAGTCCTTCAACACAGACAGCACTTTCTAAACTTTTCTACCAATGGACTTCAGGGAAGATTGTATGATCTGCAGCCCATTTTGTGAAATGTTGGCCATTTTAATGCCTCACAGCTAAAATGAAAATTATGCTTTGTGATACCAAACTAGGTCACCTATTTTTCTCCAAAATCTGTCTCTGCTCACTCAGCTCTCCCCCATTAATTAAGTTTTTTCTCTTTTCTATCCCACCATTATTCCCACACCAAGAATCTATGGGTTCCTGCAGGCTTGGTGTTCTAAATTGTTTATCATTTCTTCTGTTTTCTTCATTCTGACAAATAAGAAAGCATTTAACTCCTCTTTGTTTACTACAGTGACCGTTTTCTGATAACACACCCCATGTACAGTGGACAACACAGGTTTTCTCCTTTGCAGACGTGTGAACTAAGAGCTTGGAGAACACTTTACAGACCCTTTCCTTGGTTAACAGGACAGGAAACCCAGACCCTGCTCCCTCCCCAGGGTACAGATTAGATTTCTCTATCAAGGAGTGGCTTCACTGCATCAAAACCTGGTCAAGCAGGATGTTTTACTTTTGGCTTCTTGAAAGTGGTTATGTCAGAAAGGATGGCCTCCAGAGTGCTGTCAGGGGTGTCTATCTGCAAAATAAATTATCTTTTCAGGTCTGCACTGGCAGTGATTGAGTAACTGCAAAGAATTATTTATTAGTCTTAAAATGCCAGTTAAGAAACTGTTTTTTCTACGAAACCATCATGGTCTCAAAGAAGAAAAGGAAATGTGGTACAACCCCCTGAGAGTGTTGGGTTTGTCTGAGGGAAGAGCAGATCCCTTTACAAGGCCCTACAAGAGCTCAATCCCTGTTCAAAATTCCTGTCCTGCAGACAAATGGCCTGACTTCCTTTTGGTTCCTCTTGGTCATCTTTGCCATAACTACTTGGCTTTCTTAACTTTAACATTATAAACACAGCAACTCTCTTTGGGGGGAAAACGGGAGCAGAAAACATTTAAAAAAAAACAACAAAAAAACCAGCCAAAAAACCCAAAACAAACAACAAAAAAAAAAAACCCCACACCTAAAAACCAAAACCCAAAACCCTAGCACAGTCCCATTACCATAAAGCCATGATAAATAAAAAAAAACCCTGCAGCCAAATCATTTCACATCATTAACTACTCCTCTGTTTTAGAATATCTGACATTTAAGTCCTTTGGGTTGCATTCAGACCTAAGGGCCCTTCCATATTTTCAATAAATTTTCTTATTAAAGTTTTTCTCTCCTCTTTTTACTCATGAAATTGCACAGTCTCTCAAACACATTCGTCAGACTATTTATAAGACCTTACTGCTTAAAGAGGTATTAGATTTTCAACTGGGCCAATGCAGCTGAAGATTCCTTTCTTAAGTACCCTTATTGCAGGTTGACCTTTCTTGACTTGATACACATATTTTGCACGGGAAAAGCCTTCAGGTCCATAATCAGCACAGTCACATGCCCACCACACCAATACAGAGGAGCATGGCAAAAGCCTGCTAAATATCTTTGACATATATTATTACTACACTTTGAGGTCAACTTTACCTATCAACCCCCGTGAGGAAAGGCCAGCTCAGGGTTGATTAATTTTCAGCCATTTTTTAACTCTTACAATATGCATCACTATATGTGAGCAAAAGACATTGAAATATGTCTTTTATACTGAGGGGGGGCGGGTCAAAAAACAACCCCAAGAGCACCACTGCTTGTTCTTGGGTTCTCTAAGTCACAAGGGACAGCAGCGAAGGACAACCAGAAACTATTTCAATTTGCTATTTCCGTCTGAAGAGTAGCAGCCCCTGTAATGCACTTCCTCTGCTGCTGCAGCATCAACATTCCTCTATATTTTTATGCAATCTATATTTTCACTTGTTTGGCACTGCAGTGGTTGCAATTGGCAGTTCAATAGATGAGTGGGCAAAGCATGAAATTAAAAGATATTCTTCCTGCATTGCGCTGACAGTGCGAAATCACAGCCAATAGCGGCCAAACCCCAGAATGTTTATTTTTAAACTAGGGCAATATACCATTAGTTCTCAAGTTTAATTCAATTGATTTTCAGGCAAATAACAATAAAATTAACCCCTAGATAGGACAATCTTTGGGTGATGGATGAGAGGGCTGCAGCGAACACCAGACCTCACACAATGAATTCCCTGCCGTCAGATCCTCCCCCGTGGGACACCCAGGCACATCAGGACCGAAGTGATGCTGGGGCCAAGAGGAGTTCCCCGCTTCATCACCTCAGCAAAGATGGATTCCACGACCTTCTGAGAAAAGCCTATATATAATTTTTGCTGAATAGGCCCCTCAGTTAACAGCAGAATCCAATTTGTAATTTAGCCTTAAATGCATACTCCACAAAAAGCTATCAGGTAAGAAAAACACCTGACATGTAGATAAAAATGCTTTTTGACATACGTAAGTAAAAATAATACTATGGCATTTCTCAAATTGGCCATTTGAAGCGTGCATACCCAGGAAAAGTTTCAGCATATAAGCATTTATTTTGGTTTTACCTTTTTTTTTTGGACCAAGAAAATATTTATGAAAAGGAAAAATAAATAATTAATTTTACTGGCTGTAAGCTGGGATTCTTTCCTGGTTAAACTATATGCAGTGAAATGGCATTTAAATTATATGAGAGAATTGATTCAAATGGCTTCCATTAGCAATTTGGCAGGCTGCTGTGAATTGCTCCTAATCAATTTTAAATAAAGCCATTCTATCTGCGAATGGAGGCATCTTCATGTTAAACATCTCCACGTAGCACAACTGAAAAACAGTGGTTAAAATACAAATTTCTCCATAATTTTTTATAACTCGTTGTGCTTAACAATGTGCCATCAGTGAAACTAATGCAGAATAAAATAACTGCCTGTGTCCTCAGAGAAATGTTCTGGGCTCTAAAGGTTTTCTCTTTTCTCGTATGTTAATGAATATTTCAAAGTAATGCTGTTCTAGGCCATTTTACAGTACAATTGTATCTTAATTTTGCTTGAGACTTTATCAAGAGTAATTAGATCCATTTGAGTTGTAGATATTCAACACACATATAGTATAACCATTTGAAGCAGGTGCATTTGTATTTGAGAATTTATATTAAAAAAAAACTGCAAGAATGTCATCAGACATTCAGAATTTTCTGCTTGATGTGTCTGGCTCTTGTGTAGAGAAGACATCTACAATTTCAGATCAAACTTTTTTCCTGCAAAATCTTTGTACAGCACAAGAGAACAAATTCTATTTGGGACAATCTATCTTCTACTTAAAGTAGCTTTAAGGACACACTTTCATAGTGGGCATAAGAAGACAAACACCAAAATTAAACCATTGCAGTTCCCATTAATCCAGGCACATTGTTCAAACAAACCTGTAAATAGATTTATAAAAATATTGAATGTGAAATATCTTACATTAGCAGCAAAATCTAACTTATCATTCCCATATAAATTCTTCAGTTTGACTTTGTGTGCCACAAAAAGAGACGAGGCTGGTTTAGGCGCTACAAAATCCTGAGATGTGAACTCAGTAACACATTTTCAGATGGCCACAGTCTGGTTTGGTGTGTCTGGCAAAGCAGGTACTGGCATGTGACTCAGAAAAGGTCTGTGTTTGTCTCTCTTGGAATAGGATCTCAAAAAACCTTGTCCTGGTGGTCTCAACAATTCTGGTATTCAGAAATTCTCTTTCCTCAGTCTGATGTCCTTGCAATGTCCAACTCTTAAGAGATCATATTTGGTACTGAGTCATTTCAATAGAAAAGAGATAATATTCATCTTATACAGAGAGGTTTGAGTCTTGCTTCAGAAAGCTTTTTATATACAAGAAATAATTAACAGAGTGATGGTAGCAAGAATACTGTAATGAGACAAAACTAAGGAAGTAAAACATCATTATCACATGTTTACATGGGATCTGTTTATAGTTTAAATCATCTTCCAAATAATGGCAAAGTACATAATAAACTGTCAGAAACCAGAAAAAGCAGATTCAAATACAGACAAGGAATTCACACTTTGTGGGCTGGGGAGACCTGGGGAGTAGGAATGCGAAGTGGTTTTTCCACTCAAAGAAAACAATTGTAACAGACTGACTGCTACAGTAAATCAAAGATTTATTTTACAAAGCAGGAAACATTGTGAGGGGAAACCTCTTCCAAAGACCAGAAAGCAAAGAGGTGTAAGTAAATAAAGCTGTCCCACACACTTCCACTGTTCAGTTCCAAACACCAAAGCACAGCTTTCAAGAATCAGGAAAGTCAGCAGGAGGAATTGCACAGGATACCTTTGCTTATTTATCCTCTATCATCCACTCTCTGACTCATCCAAAAGAAAATGAGAAAAAACAGAGCATGGACATGCAGATGGAGCAATACAGGCCAAGAGCTGATACATAGGAATGTTTAATTCTGCTGTTCCACTTTTCCTGCATGCACAGTCTGGTCTGTGCAGAGATGCTGTTGTGTACTGAGGCTTGGGAATCCACATCCTATGTTTTAAAAAGCTCAAATTGCACAGCACCTACACAAGAGAGCTTGATGGCTCCCTGATAACTGCAACCCCACATGCCCTTGAAGGAAAGAGTCACCCTTCCACACCCACAGCTGGGGAGATGCCTCTGTCTTTCGTGATGAAAGCAAAGACACTGAAAAAAGACTGCATGTCTCTTGCTTTCCTTGTGAAATCTATAGAAATCATTAGCCTTCCCAAACAGAAGCAGAAAATGCCTTCTGATATGAGAAACTCAGCATCAAACTTTGTCTTGCAAAATATTTTTGTGGTATGTTAACTACTTCAACATAGAGGTCTATTAATATCTCTATTATTAATAAAACCTACAGAGGAAGCAATTAACACAACCTTAATGCTAAACAATTTTTGAACTCAGCACATTTAGACAAGACTACTCATCACAAAATTACTGTTCTTATTTCTGTTGGTTGCTAAACAAGGTAATACAGTAATACTTACCACAACAGTATTATGCAATGATCCAGTTTTAATGCACACCAGCATTCAAGAAATTAGATATAGCGAAAATCTCTCATGACTACTTAAATTTTAATCACTTTTTTATTGTTATACTGCAGGAGTCAAGAGTAGAGTAAACAACGTTCTTAACCCCACTGGGCCTTAAGCAGGTTCTCCTTACAGAAATGTGAAGATGTTGGCAATTTGTTCTGTTCAGAGATGCTAAAAAAGTCTGTCGTCATCCAATACCCCCTTGTATCATTAAAACATTCTTATACAGCTAATTCACTGACAGTTCAGATACCTTAAATCCGTCAATAGCACTGGAAAAAAGTAAATAGACTATGAAAAAAAAAAGTCAACAAATCTTTAAAGCAACTTCTTTAAAAATGCTTTGCTTGAAGATTTCTCATAAACTTGTATAAGACAGGAAAAAAAAGGCATAAAAAAATTCCATTGCCTGAGCTTGCTGAGGTAATCTAGGATTTCTATTGAGGAGTGTTGTTGAAATAAACAGTACTGTTTGGCTGGCTGAGTAAGACAGCCAGTAAATTAAATCTTCCATGTCTTCTACAAATATTTTTTTTTTCATTAACAAGTTTGTACCTATCCCAGAAATAAAATCCTGATGGTTCAAAATCACAGGTTTCCTGTACCAGTTATGAGCCTGTGTTTGACCAGCATCCTCCTCAAACACAGGACAAACAGATGAGCATTGAACCCATCAATGTTTACACAAACTGCAGTTAAGCAGTGGTACAGCTGCCCTTGGACACAATTTCACAGAGCTGAACTCACTGGGATGTAACTCAGACCCAGTGCTGCAACCACAATTGCTTCTGCTTTTCTACACATGGGAAGAAATCCTGGAATATATCAATACAAAGAGAAGCTCCCAAAAGGTAAGAGAGGGTGCAATGAACACAGAGAACACGTATCCAAAAGAAGGTAACCCAGCACTAAGGGTCAGCTCCCACTGAGCTCTAAACCAGCAGGCATGGCCTTGGAAATGCTCCCTGGGATAAGGTACTGAAGAACATTGAGCCAGAAATTTCTTAAAGTCCTGGAATATACTTTAGTACCTTATTTAGAAGGAAAATAAAAGCTATATAAACTTCTTCCACACTGTCTCTTCATGCTGTCTCCAGTTAGCAAGTTTCAGACAACTCCCCTCAACAACTAATTTAGGTATTCTAAATCCCTCATAACTTAGAGCATTTATCAGCCATCCTCATGGTGCTTGGAACAAACTATTTAAATAAACACATGAAAAATGCTGGACCCTCACCACCTGTATTTTTCTATCCTGACCTCTCCTAGCACCATCCATTCATCAGTTTAGAAAGCAAGGAAAGACGTACAAAGGTAAGATCTTTTCTGTCCTCAAAGTGTCTGATAAATATAAATATCAGCTTTACATCCATGACGCATGACATCTTATGACATTTTAAAATATATTTAATAGCTTTAAAAAAACCCTCTAAATGGCTCTAGTCATTTACTGTAAATGTCCACTGTAGGTCACATGCTCATCAGATGGAGTACATTTAGCATGCATTTATGGGCTTGCTGGTGCTTTTCAAAACAAAAAGATATAAATCTTAATACTCTCAGTTCTAATGTATGGATACAAGCCATTAATCACTCAGACAAACATATGTAGGCTGCAGCCCTGTATATGCTTTAAGAATAGAGAGCAGATGAACACAGCTGACACCTTCAGGTACATCTGTGCTCCCCCTAACCCTCAGCATTTGAAATTTGGTACAGAAGTTAGAGTTTGTGCTCTTCTTCCCATAAATATCATAGATCACCTGCAGGCCCCCTCCTCTCATGGGATTTTTAGTTAGCTGTGATTTTTGAATGAGCCAGAGCAGACAGTGAACATTTCACCATGAACTGTCAAATTCATGCAGATTAGAGTCTTCATTTTCCCTTTTTTATTTAACATTACAAACAGAAAAGGACATAAAGAATAGTGCATTAACATCAGTCTTATCCCAATTCTGTTTCTACTAAAATCTCTACCAAGCTCCCATTGATTTCAGCCTCACAAAAGAGTCATTCCATAAAGTACCACCCCATATTTAATGAGTTTGGATTTCTTCTCTGATACTGCTACTAGAAGTATTTCCACTCTAAGAAAACTCAGCAGACAGGTTTAATTTGACATATTTACATATTATTAAAAGAAAGTCTCCCAAATTCTGCACATTCATTTTCAGACAAGAACATTACATAACAGTCTGCTAAAAGAATGATTTAATGCACATCTCAACTTCTAATTTCAGTAGTGGAAGATAATAAGAATATTTGGTGCAGCTGAAGGAGCAGTTGGAAAAAAAGTTTGTAAGCAGTCAAACAGAATTGTCTGATTAGAAAATAAAATTAAATTGCAAGCATTGCCTTGTTCACATAAATAGAAGAAGATGCAAAGAATAACTGCTAATATTGACAGCCAGCAAGACATGATCTCAGTGATAGCAAGCACCAGAGAAGTCACTGCTCCCTGTATAGATTTGAGGTTAGGCTAAAAACCTTAAATTCTATTTATAATTCTGGAAATAAGGTAAACAACCGAAACCAAACCCAATCTGATCATGAGAGAAAGGGATGGGCAGATGTCAAACTTTCTTCTGCTCTTAAGGAAAGGGCAGAGAATCGACAGAAAGAAAAATGTATCTTCAAACAGCGCACACAAGTTTTCTTTATACATGGAAAAATTGAAAGTTTTTCCATTCCTGATTTCCAAAGCTACCAAATAATGAAACACAGGATGGTTTGGGTTGGAGGGGACCTTAAAACTCATCCAGTTCCACCCCTGCCATGGGCAGGAACACCTTTCATTATCCCAGGTTGCTCCAAGCCCCATCCAACCTGGCCTTGGACACTTCCAGGGATGGGGCATCCACAGTTTCTCTGGAAAACCTGTGCCAGGGCCTCCCCACCCTCACAGAAAGGATTTCTTCCTTCAGTCCTTCCAACAACCACCAAAGAACTCAAATTCTACTGTGGATTTCACTGTCTGTCTGAGCCTTAAGGTATTTTAACATTAAAATCTCCTTGTTCCTCTTCTCATTTATCATTGCCTACTTTAGGTTCACACTCCAGCAGCATTCAGTGTGCCAGACAGGGAGGAAGAGGGAAAGAGGAAATACACAATATCTGTCAGATGAACACAAAAACATGCAGGAGATAAAGAGGAGCTGTGTGAGGAGGGACTGAGATGGATCTGATGGAGACAGGAGTCAAACCCCAGCCATCAGAGTGAATTCTGTCTCCAAGGACTGCGGGAACTTCCTGCAGTGCAAGGGCAAGGTCATTTTGCCTTGAAGGCCAGATTTCAATCTGCAATGTAACATATATTGTCGGGTATCTTATGTTTTTCTGTTATCTATAGTGTGCCTTTATTATTCAGGCAAAGAGATGCTGAATTAAAAAGGGGTGGGGGGTGGGGGGTGAGATATCTCTACTACAAAAAAAAAAAAAAAGGCATTGGGAGACAATAAAAAAATTTTGAAGTACATTGTGAACGAGCATTATGTATTTTAAACTTGATCTATAGCTACAACTTTGAAACAAATTATGAAATTAAGGTTTCTGAAACCCATTTTCTTGGAGATGATGACACACAAGACACTAAATAACAATTTGTCTGCACTCCCGAAGAAAATATAAGCAACATCAAGAGCCTTTGTACATTTAGAACCAAAACCCATCCTCTCTAGAAAGTCATAAATAGTACCATGTAGAATTCTTACTAATATTGCAACTACCCATATTCCCCTGGTTAATATGGGTAGTATCAATAAAATATTCTCCCCTGAGTCGAACCTTTGCAAAGGTATTCACTTAAAGAATTATCTACATTAGAACCATTAACCTTGGTGCTCAGCATGTTCTGCAATTTCTGATCCAGCCAATGACTTTGAAGATTAAAATGTGATTTCTGGAAAAAATAAAGCCAGCATGTTTTACAGAGAAATTTTATATGATAAAAGTAATATATTTGTAAAGATTGTATGATTTTGCAGATTGTAGAGAAAAAGAAAGGTTGCCATAAACAGTACCTCTGATGATGAAGTAAATTACTTTAAAAGTTTTGAATCTTTTGCTTTGAAAATGAACAGTACAATGTTCACTACAATAAAGAACATAATTAAAATGAAGGTTTCGTGCTAAATGCTTTGTGTACAAATGGATTTGTGCTCTATTTTCACCAGAGCTTTGTGGTGTTTTGAGAAGACACCAATAAAAATGTTCATGATAGCTTAGGAAATGTGTGGAAAGAGGTATCTTTAACCAGAGCAAGGCTTGGTCCATGTTAGCTGAATATCTATTCAGACCACACACAGAGGTTAATATTTGCCAAAGAATGCAGCATTCTGCAGCTAACGGGTCAAAAACACAGTATATCAACTTCCAATTAAGTTAAAAATAATGCAAAAATGTTTAACTTAGATCTCCAAGATCTCATCAGATTTTAAGTTAAATGGCTGCTGGGAACAGTATATAAAATCATATTTTATGAAGCTTTGGAATCTAGGATCACCTTTCATAACAAATAATCCAATAATTCTGAAGTTAACCTCTAAATGAATAATATCAGCTACAATAAAGCAAAAAGTACTTTACAAATTCAAGCTAAATACACTGGAACTCTGGCTACCTCTGAAACTCAACCAGGACATTGGCACAAGAACTGGGTCCCATCCACCTCCCATCTCTGCAGCCACAAGGAGCTCTGAGATTCTCATCACTGAAGTCAGAGCAATTATTGGGCCCCCATTCTAACTCCAGGAGACTCTAATGCCTTTCACCACAAAAAGCAGCCAGCTCATCAGCATTCACTGGATGAGAAGCTTTTTTGGCTTTGTATGTTTTCTTTCTTAAAATTACTTTCTTCTCCACAGCCCCTGTGCTTGCTGTAGCTGTGCACATCCATTACTGCACTGTACAGATAGGCAGAGCCATTTTCTGCTAAACACTAATATTATTTCAAGTACTTAGTGTATTATTATGAAGTTTTGACAGGTTTCTGACAAGACAGGAAGAATATTTCCTAGTGCACATAATCCCACAATCATCCAAGGAGGAAAGAACCACAAAAGAAAACAAAAATTAAATATGCTTTAAACAAACATTTTCTTCTAAGGTTTTTCTTTCAAACGTGATTAAAATTTAAATTAAATTAAAGCTTTGGATCAGAAACAAATTCAAAACGTTCTGTGATCCTCCAAAAGAAAACCAATTCTTTTAATATCATATTTGCAGACTCGTGTCAGAGGGGAAGAAGAAATTTGGCTGCAATAAAGACCAATTTAAATGTTCAAGAGGGAGTAAGACAAGCCTTCACTAGACCCTGCAGTGACCCATCCTGCTACTAACACATCCTTCCTACCACAACACACATTGCCACGATGTCCCTCGAATTTTTAAATCCTGCCTGCACAAGCTGTGACAGAGATCCCGAGGCAAAAATAAATATATCATATATAATTAAAGACTATACCCATATATTCACAGAGGCAGAGTTCTCACTCCCTAATGCCTAAGGAAGAATACAAAAATATGACACTGCCTTGGGACACTCTCCTGCTCTCAAACAAGTTTTAAGCTTAGGACATCCAGAGTCAGAGATAGCACTTGTTGTCTAACGATTTTTTTATTACATTTCTATCTGAACAATTCCTCTCGAACCCATGTAGATTTCAGCAGTCACAAAGCACAGAAAGCTTCAGCTTTGCCATTTCCTTCTGCAGAAGTGATCAAACACAACTCTGAATGATAAGGTTAGTTTGAACTGGGTTTATACATGAAAGAAAGAGCACTCTGATAAAATAATCCAGAACAACAACAAAAGGCACAAGATCAGAGTTGCATAATGAAAATGATCACATTTATTCAGTTAAATAGTTTAAGTCTTCAGAGAATGGAATTCTATCAGCTGGAACAGAAAATTCAATTAAAATGTTTCTTAAATCTGAGCAGAAGCTTTAGGATTTGACTCATTACTGCTACTCATTCTCAATCTTCAAACCTTTCTTGAATATTTCTATGCTCCCAAACAGATCCTCACCACAACTGATGTTATTTGCTGATGCAAAAATTTAAGTGCAGCTGCATAACACAGTATACTTTTTTAAACAGTGGAGCAAAACAAAACACATCTCATGAGTAACTCTTAATCTGCCAGCAAATCAATTATAGAGAGCTTCTGTAAAAAGCATCTGAAAATCTGCTTCCAGTCAACACAACTTAGCCATCTGCTTCCCACAGATATCTGCCAGGAATGGGTTTGCAAAACCAAATTAACGGTGATTACACAAAAATATTCAAAATTTAATTTCAGCTTGCCAATCACTTTTATAGTCCTTCACATGCATGTGCAAAGAATCCTCCCCTCACCTCTTTGAAGTTAATGACATGTTTAAGCTGCCCCAGAAAAATGGCTAAAGCCACATTTAGCAGATTTGGTTTAAATTAGCTTTGTTGGTGTCACTGCAAAGGCTCGGGAAGGACACAGCCACTGCTGGGGCTTCACACATCCCTCAGCTACAACACAAAGGCTGCTCTCCCTCAGTAGTGACTGAACTCGCTTGAAAGCAGAGTGATACCTCTACTTCAACTGTTTTGTTAATCCTGGATTAGTGCAATTTTGGATATCAGAGGTGTCAGTTTACCTCCTGACAGTTATTTATTGTACATCTGTTCACCAACTGTTCCACCACACTTGTTGCCAGTAGCCCCAGTCTATTCTAGATGCTGCATGTGCGACCATTATGATACTCCCTCTCAATTTTTTCCTCTTTTTTTCAGTATCCCAAACTGCCAGTTTGTAGAAATTCCCACTGTTTAATGACTACCAATACAAAGTTAATCTTGCAAGGCGCCACTCATCATCTGGCCCTTTTTCAGCAAGCACAATGAAGGATGCTGATAACCACACAGGAGGTACTAACCTTAGACAGATGTGCAAATAATCCTTTCACATGGGGATAGTGCTGCAATTTTATCCAGCTCTATTCTTAAAACCAGGAAAAAATGTACAGAAATATTAGTTTTATATTTCCTCTTGTAAGACATGCAGTGAATTACAATGCAAGGTGTAAATACTTCTCTTTTTAAAACTATCAGAGAGTTTTTAAATCCATGCTTTAAAAAAAGGCTAATAAAGGGATGAAATTAGAAGCACCTGGATTACTCTGCAGCCAAAGTCTCATCATTCCAATAACATTTTTCCAATTCCTTTAATTTCTGTTGCAATCTTGTTGTACAAGTATATAATTTTATATCTAGCTACAAATACTGGAATCTCTGTCACTACTTCTGTTATCAGAACCAGGTTTTAAGATTCAGAGCTCACATTTCCATTAAATGTAATATAAAATTTTTTGGCCGAAAAATGAGAAATATTTTTCTCATGGCTTTTAATTTAAACAATAATTTAAAAAAGAACTTAAATTGATTACTTGGATCCCATTTAAAGATATACTAAAACCTACATGTTATCTTTAGTCTTAAAGGAAAATATGTGTGTAACATCTCCTAGCACATTAGGAAACCATATAAAAGTGTATTGAAAATCCCTAAATTTTTGGGTTCTGATCAAAGTAAAACATGAGCACTCCTATACTGCAAATCAATAATCCTGTACCCCAAAACAGTGTAAATTAAAGTGCAGAAAGCTGCAATGTTCTAATCACAGTTCACAATGGATATTAATTTACTTTTGAGACAGTGGCTTCAAAATATAAAAAGATGACTTGGACAAATCCAGACAGGGTCCAGGAGGACTCCAGGAGCAGGTTTTTGCTGGTCTCCCTTTTAAACCTTTCCCACAGGATGTCACTATTGCTCCACGCCAGTGGGGAGCGTGACCGACGGACCTTGGGGACTCCCACCCTCCACGAGGCTCCATGACACAGATATTTAGGCATCTTCTGTTTTGGTAAATAAGATTACAACAACGACTGATCCATCTCAGCTGCCATACTGCAAGTCCAAATATTTGCTGACTTTTAAACGAATTAAATCCTGTTACAGTCCCTCCAGCCTGAAAAACTGGAACACTAACAAACCTGGAAATAGTGACGTTAATGCCTGTACATTGTGCCTACTTAAACAGCACATAATCCAACTGAAGACATTAAAGAATATTCTTCCTTAATTTCCTGCATTTTCACCTTTTAGGGCTTCATAATTTATTTTCCAGATATTCATGCCATCGGATGGCTTTTTTTCTAACAAAAGAGTGACATCTCGCGGTGACACAGAAATGCTGGCTGGAGCACAACTCCTCTCTGCAGGGAGCAGAGACAAACCCAGCTCTGGTTAAAAGCTGCAGCCCAAACCCTGCCAGCTCCTGGTCAGGTCTCATCTCTAGGAGAGAAGGAACTCGACAGAGATCCCCCCTCGATCCAGACATTATGAACATCCCTCCCTAATGGGGACACGAGGTCCCCACATTTCCCTGCCTCTAGCCAGCCAGGAAACTCCCCACTGCCACTTTTGTTTGGCAGTCAGATGAGTGACTTATAGCTTTGGAAGTAACTTCTCACAATCACATGTTTCTGGCAAAAATGTCTGCAAGAAAATCAGAATCAGTGGGAATAAAGGTTTTCTAAAATACAATGGGTCAAATTAGGCATAGCATGCTAAAAGATGCCTCTGAGCTCAGCCAAAAATTGATTCAATCACCACGCCTGTAATTATACTCTCAAGATTAACTTTTTAGAATTGGGGTTTTCAGTGTTCCTATTCTGTTAAGTCAGTAGCTTATACAGGTGGATACTATTTTTCAAAGGGATTTTTGCATGTTTATGCCTTGTTATTGCAAATGTATCTGCCTTAATAAGGTAAAACATGAATGTTCGTATTGTTGACAGTTCAAAAAAGTTAAAGCAGGGTTGTTGGGGTATTTTTAGTCTTTTATAGTAAATACTTTCTTGTTATGAAAATGATGAGAGTGTTTTGTACAGTGCTTTTGCCTGTTAGTGCTGCTTAATGGATACTGACACTTAATGAACAATGTATTTGTAAAGTGCTGTGCCTGAAACAAGGCGTCATCAGCAGAAATCAGAAAAGAAAATTTCCCATTCTGCCATTACCATATATGCAATGTAACAGTAATGAAGACCAGGTGCACACATGTGTGAGTTATTTTATACAAGAACAGCAAAACTGTCACTGTGGTCAGCAGTCTGTGAAGAATATAAACTAGAAAAATTACAATGTTGCAGAGGAAAACCCCCTAAAGTAATTACTGAAGTTTATTTAGCAGAATATGCACCTTTGCTACTCTTAAGGTATTAATGTTCCAGTTTTTGTTACCCAATATTTTAAATAACCTGCCATCTTCAGACCCGCAGTTCAAGCCAATTATGCTGCCTTTTATTGTGCCTGAGATTGAACTAAAGACAACAGGAAAATATCCCATGTCAACAACCCACCGATCCCAAATATTCCACCTCAGTTGTTCTGCTCTGTGTGTTCCAAAACAGCCATTCAAAATGATGCACGATGAGTCCAGCACTCCAAGATACAGGAATCAATTCCTATTCACAAAAATGATGGATGCAATAATGCATCTGCAACTTTTCTGAGAAAACTCTGAATCTTGCAATATTTAACGATTTTTCATGGCTGCACGGCCGAAGTTAGAACAGAGACGAATCAAAATCCATAAGGCAAATGATTACACCTTTCTTATTAAAAGGCTCAAGATACTGAAGACCTTCTGATCATTTTATTTGGCAGCTGACACTTGGCATGGAGAGCTCTTTTGCCTAAACTCTGTGAGGATGTATTATAGCAGGAACAATTAGAAATACTGAAGAGGTCAACAACTCAAACCATGCCATTACAGAATAATAAAATCTGAGATTCAGCCAAGAGCTCCATCAACAACAAAATTTAATCCCTTTCTTTTTTCACTGGAATAATCATCTTTCTCCAAGAGCAAATAACCTGTATTGCTTCTCTAACTGCTCTCTGTATATGTTGTTCAAACTGGTAATGTCAGTAAAACACTGTAAAACTGCTACTGGAAATCAGCTTTCTGAACTCCTGGCACACTTCAAATGACTGAAGGGGTTATCTTGCTGCCCTGAGGTTTTCCACATGTTTTCACACACCTTGCTAAGTTTTAATCATCACTAACGATCAAAAATTGATATTCAGCCTAATGGGTCAAAAACCAACCAGATCTGAAGTTTCTGAAGAGCCTCAGGAATTGTCGATGTCAACTCCCTCTGAGGTGCCTAAGGAATCAAACAACCTCCTCAGCAATAAAGGAAAAATAACAACACAGATACAAACTTAGGATGTCAGCGTCTCAAATCAAAGGAAAACATAACAAAACCAGCTGTAAAAATAGGCACAAAAAGAAGAGTGGTCATGTAGGAGTTAAAAAAACCTACACAAATTATAAAGGATCCATTATGGCTTCTCATTTCAGGCGTGATACCACAAATCTTAATCATGCAAAGAACTGCTTTGTTTCCTTATCAAAAGATAGGGAACTGGAGGGAAGTTTTAGCTCATTTAACTCATTGTTAATGACAGTGCAGGAATTCTTTCATCAAAATAATTTAAAGTAATGTATTCATTCCTTTATATCTAATTAAAAATATCCTGGAGGGCAAATCCAGATAAACCCGCAGTCACCTTGGTGAAGATGGGTTAGGTGAGGTCTCAAAATGCAAACCCCACAGGCTGCTGATACAGGATGGGGCAGGATGGAGAAAGTCTGTGTGCAAGAAGCTGCACCAACTCACCACCAAGAACAGCTCTAGGATGGTTCATTTTACCTATGGGGGACTTAGTGATAGGTGAAAAGGTAGAAATCACAATTATTCACATTCCCTGACCATATTCCTCCCCTAAAAGCTGGCATGGAAAGAGAATGAAAGAAAAATTGCAAGTAATTCCAGTGTTGTTCAACACTGGAAGAAAAAGAAATCCATTCCAACTCCATACAGGATTTCATGAGTCCAATCCAGTGGTTGAAGAACTGAACTGGACATGATTTGAATCAGACACCAAAGACATTCCTGAACTACTTGAAATGCAATGGTGATTCCCCAGCTTTTCTATACCAGAAAGGACCTTAACAAACTGGCACCATGAACACAACAGCTAATGCTTAAATAAAGCAGAAGTCACAGAGAAAAAAAGTCAATTAAATACAGAATTGCTTAATTTTTCAAACAAATTAAATACAATGGAATATATTTACTTTATCTTAGAGGGGGAAAAAAGTAATGATCTCAAAAATCATTCTGCAGATGGCAAAGTTTTCACTACTTTCTTACAAACAGAACTTGACTTTTTTGGTAACAAATTTCTTAGGACTTCTAGACACCAGATTTATAGAACTGAACAGATGACGTAGTCTGACTGGTTTATAATACAGATGTGCATTCTGATATGTTTGCATGGCTACAATTTCCAGGCGTTTGTGGATGCCTGTCAGGAAGTCTCCAGATCCATGTTTATTTTGGCCAATGTCCTGACCATTTTGGCAGGATAACCACTGCCCTGATGGCTCTATCAATTAAGTTTAGATGTACTATGAAATAATACTCTTACAAGTAGGTTATGGTTCCTGGCTGGATCCTGGTTGCTGACCAGGATCACTATCAGGAATATTACTTTGCACAGCATTACAGTCTCATTGGTTTTGCACTGGTGAAACTCACCCTCTTAAAGCAGTAACAACCTGCTCTCACTTGCAAACTAAACTAGAGGAAGGATTTGAAATCAAGATTGAAATCATCAGAAGAAGAATATATACCCTAAGACATAGATCACAAAATAGCACATTTTTTTGCTCAAGCAACAAACATGTCAAATAAAGTGCTTGGTTACTAAGCCTTATGGAAAAAATAACATTAGATATCTTAAATTCACATCTTAAATTTTCACCTGGTTTACATTTTATTGTACTTTTCCAAAAATTTGATATCCTAATAGAATTGTTATTCAATTTTTTCCTCCAGCACCTCCAGAGCTTTAATCAAGGCAGATGAAATGTTCCTAAGGACTACAACATTCACCTCACTGCTTTCTCCTTCAGAAGGTTTTTCTGTTGTGCCTATTGCCTGTCCTGCATATTGTCCACTGCTTTATGGATTAAATCCATAGTCTTCTGAAACCCCAATTGCTCTAACCTGGCATAAGTCAGGCACAATCTCATAAGTACAACACAGTTTGATGCATCACTGATATAAAACACAGCTACTACATTTCAAAGGCTTTTATTTCTTTTTATTTCCAACTGATATCAACCAACCACTGCATCTACCCATGGGCATCATTTTCTGCTTCTGAGAGAAGCAATAAAGAAATAAATAACAGATTTTTAGAATTTGTACTACAAAACTGACCACAGAACATTTCTTCTTCCACATGACCATTTTTCCTGCACACAGATCTAGAAAGCAGGCCCAGAAGCAGTTATAAGTATTATAAAGTATTGCTATACATATATCATTCTTCAATCTTTATACATTTTTAAAGGTAAATGAAAAGGTAAATGAGAATTTATGTACTTCTCTACTAGAAATACATCAAAAGAAAGCTGGGATAAAATGAGGGTTAGCAAAAAAAAAGCAGTTTTCAACAATTTATGAAAGCTACAAACCAATTCTTGGTTTTCCAACTATATTCAAAACAAAAACTGTGGCCAGTATCAAGTAAGTGTTTTGACCTTCTAATGTGTCCTTTTCCCATGTGCTGCCCCCTCCACCTTCCTCCACTCCTTACAGCTCCAGACACGATTCCTTGCCCACATTCCCAGCTGCAGATGTCTCATTCCCATCCCATTTGGGGAGACACAGCCCCTGTATTTGCCTTCACTGTGCTGTCCCACTGGCCCAGAGGCTGAGACCTGGAGTAAGGAAGGACAGGAGAATATAAAAAAGTATCCTTGAGCAAAGAAGAGATGCTTCTTTCACATCTGGTAAGTGGATCTGTTAAAGTTTTACACTCGATAACCTAAATTATAACAAGAAACTCAAATGTCAGAACAACTGATACTGGAATAACGACTGAAAATATTGTAATTTTACCACTGATACTGGAATAATGATTAAAAATACTGAAATTTTATCCTTCATATCTTCTCTCTGTAAAATACACTGTTTCAGTTCATCACTAAATCTGAAGTGACTTGTTTCACAATAAAGCATCTTGGGAACCCTAACGGGGTTTTATATTTGCCTGTTTGCTTATGGTTGTGCATAACAGATATCCCATTACAATAAAACTCAAAAAGAAAAAAACAGAACCAAATTTTAAGATATAAAGAGCCTTAAGCAGATTCAAAATGCTGTAAGAAAGGCATTTTGAGAGGGGGGAAGTTACCCAAAGTGTGGCTACTCTTAATTCTGTTAATGTAACACTAAATCCACTGTGTGAGTATAAACCAGCACTCAATACAGTTCTTGATCATTCAGAGAAAAAACAAGTCCATGTTCTGACCAGGATCACGATCAGGGATATGTATTTTCACAGTATTACTGTTCCATTGCTTCTGCCTCCATGAGTCTCACCCTCTCAAAACAGAGACCAACTGCTCATTCGCAAAAGCGAGATTCACCGAGTTAAAAAATTAAGTTGTACAGATCAGAAATGTAATCATGGGAGACAAGCTCTGAGAGTTTTTCAATCACTGTGGAGCTGCATCAATTTAAAGTCATGTTACATTAAAGAGAAAAACGTCTGGGAAAGTCTCCCAGTTGTCACTTTAGATTAGATTTGTTGTTGTTATCAGACTGTGCATTTTGTAGGCTTTTTTACATTTTAAAGATATTGCCTCATGCAGCTACACAGTGCATAAAGAAGCAGGAAACAGACCATTTTTTAATCAGATTGCCTGGAGATGAGGAGTTTGCACAAATTAACTGGTAGTCTAATAAAAAATAAAAAAAAAAAAAAAAGAAAACATGCATGCACATCTTCTTGAAGCTTATTAACATTTAAACTTTAACCACCTTAGAGTCACAGGAAAGCCACCCAACCTAACCTTGCTCCACAGAAAGAAAGTTTCCATTCTTCCAACAATAGAATAGAACACATTGTGAAGGTCTCGTGTTCCTGGTCATCTCAATTGCAGTTTTTGGTAAATTTCCAACTACATTAATGGATTTATCCATGTATCCTACACTAAATCAGCTACAATGGCTCTCAGAATCAGGCCCTCATATCAGACAACTACCCACTACAGAGACAATACAGGATTTACCTACATAAAAATAGAATTGAAGAATTTTAGTTTATTTCTGCATGATTTCAAGCTGACCTCTGATTTATGGCATTTACCAGAGCTTTGGAGAACTATCTTAATTACTCTGATTGTCAACCTGTCATGTAGAGGGTTCTTGAACATCACCATGTGTTCACATTGCCAAACACTGTCTCACACAAAAGTAGCAAAGTCACTCAACAGGTTGCTCTACATTACTGTTTCAAGTAAATATTCTGCAACACAGAGATTTTAACTTGCATTGTTTAACTTGAAACAAGCATTTTAGCTATCAAAATTATACCTTCTAATATGGATTAGGGGGTTTATATACAGCTTTTAATTGTGGTATTTCAGTAATTGTCATCTTTCTAAAAAGTGTAGTTAGTAGCACACTAGTCTAAGTTCAAATATTTACAGGATACTCTTTAAATCAAATATACACCTTTGATCTAGACCATAACTTTTTGATATCTAAGGCAAAATACCAGAGTGTTCAGAACATGCAGTATCTCCCTTCTTGCAATTTTTCACATGGTAAGAAATATTCCAAGACTCTACTAAGGGAAAACAAACAGAAAAATTTGAAAAATGCAACAGTAAGTTGACAGAATGCAAGCAAGGTCCATTCTGACTTCAGCAACATCAGCCTAGCAGGGAGAGCAGCTACAGGATAAAACCTCTTTAAGCACCTCTGACCTCCCCAAACAGCTGCCAGCTCTGCAGAAAATTTGGCTGCAGAGACCCAGATCAATGAAGCAAAGTCAGGTGGTTACAAAGAATGGATTTTGCTCTTTTATTTTGATTTTGGATTCACAAGACTTTCACCAGTTTGGTGAGATTTCAGTACCATGGGGAAATGAGGTCTCTTGAAGCCATTCATTTTTCACACTAATGAAGACTCTTCTTTTATACAAATAGAAACTCTTCCACTACATAATATTTGAGTGTTGAAAAAAAGCCACTCCCAGTCCCCTCAGATGCCACAGAGGCACCAAGATGAACCAGACTAAACCCAACCTCCATGAAAGCCCTTTCTGCTCCAAGAGAGGACAATGCACCAGCATTTTTAAGCTTTACCACTTACTTGAGACCCACCACATTTATGGGAAAAACCACAGACTGACATCTAAAAATTGTTCACAAGTTTCAGACTTGCTTTGCTTTTTCTGAAGGTGAACTTTAAGCCCTGTAAGGAATACCAAAAGGAAGAATTTTATCCCAAAGTATGACAACTGTAACAGGCTATGTCTTAGAATAGTACATCTTTAATCTAACACCACAGTCCTAAATCTGTTCTGGTTCTACAAATGCCTCTAGTTATTTCCTTTTTATCAGTGAAGAAAATGAAATAAAAAGTATTTCATACTTAACACCAAACAGACCATGTTACCCCAGAAGACGTGCTTAAATAATTTAGCTGTTAAAAAGAATCTTTAACTATAAATGTACTAAATTCCAGCGCAAAAGATTAACTACAAAAGAAATTAACACTGCCCTAGGAAAAAGAGATAACATTTTTCTAAAGCATTTCTAAAGCTTTTTGATATGCTATTTTTTAGAATTATATCTGGAGAGAACTAATATTTTTAAATGAGACTTTCAGAGCTGCTCAAATTGTGAAGTACCATTTGTGGGAGTCCAAGAGTTCTGTGGAATTTGGTTTGCTCCCATAAAGAAAAATCAGTACCCAGTCTTTACCCACTAAAGAATGAATACCCAGCAATCAGAATTTGATATTCAAATAATATTCACCTAAAAACATGTTCCTGCTTCCATCAACAACTTTGTCACAACATATCAAAGCAAAAATAACATTTTCTCCCCTCAACAACTTAAAAGTTTCCAGGGCTTTATCATCAGTTGAAGCAGTCTGTTTGCATTCTCCAATACCAACTGACAATCTAGTGATACAGTACATTAAAAATTCTCTGTAGTATTGACTGCCTGAAGCTGATGCTCCCTTGCTAAATGCAGTGCAGTTCAATTAACAGCTCTTCAATATACAATTTAATTTTTCTTTCATCTTGATCCACAGCCGAGCTTGAAATGAGGAATGTTGGAATAGATGTACTTTAAATATTGAAGCAAGTCTTTATAAATAAATCTATCAAACTTGTAATGATTTCTGTCATAACAGGACCAAACAGATGAACCTGAATGTCTGTGACTTTCAGGTTTGTGCATTGTTGCTCTCAGCCTTGTTCCTCATTGAATTCCTGGTGTGGGGGAAGGCTCCAAAAACTCCCCCAAAGGAGTGGAAGAGCTTTTCCCTTACTGCACCATTCTTAGAACTTAGAGGAACAGATTTCTGCTGATGCTTTACAAAGTCTTTTGCATCTAAAAATCCAACTTATCAGTTATGTCACAACAACTGCCTTAAGGAGTTTTAATATTTCTCTGATTATTTAAGAAGGTAATCAAACAGAGAAGCACATAGCACCAGTTTCCATTACCAAATCTGCACTCAACTGAGAGACAACCAATCCTGGATTGAAAAGTAAATATTTAATGCATAAATACTACCCTGGATACCATTTTCCCCCCTGCAGTGTGAATGTACATAGTACACTTCAAATTTTCTCTAGGTAGTCATGCCATTTCAGAGGAAAATGTAAGGTTAATTTAACCAGGACAGAATGAAATATTTCATTTCAAAGTTCCTCTAAGTGGGACACTGCTGAAGGAAGCTATTAATATCTCTTACAGCGTGCATGCTCAAGGAAACACTGTGGATCAGCTCATTTCTCACAGGTATACTCCACAGCTTTCCAAGGGGGAGGATTTACTACTGTTCATCAGGAGGGAAAACACTCCTCTTCTAAGCTAGAGGCATTTTCTACTCTTTAAACATATTCACAAAAACAAACCTGACAACATCCACTGCCTTAGATAGCAGAGAGGCACTTCTGACATGGAGTGCTCCCAGCCTGCACGAGATGAGCTGAGAAGCCAGAGGGGCTTCGGTGAGAGAACATAAACAGCACTGCAAGAACAGAAATCAGTTTCAGATGAACTCAGTCAAATGTTCTTAGGTGCATAGTGAAATACACAGGTTTACCTTGTTTGTGTCCATATTTACAAAGGTATTGGCTGAGATGCCGAGATTTTATTCTTGTTATATTTCCTTCTTCTTCATGTATTTTTAATCATCTTATCTAGATTATCACTTTGAATGCTGAAAAAAAACTGTATAAAACTAACCAGTCTTATTATTGCCACCATTTCCTTTTTTCCCTTTATTTCTAGTCCTGCATTTTTAAAAAGCATCTCAGTACTGTATTTAAATTGTCACAGAAATAACATTCAGCATTTACAGCAATTAACTCATCATTACTGCAAATAACTACACTAATTGGGATGCTCTACAAACCTGCAACACTGCAGAATTAAAAATAAACATAACAAAGATACAATTTACAGCTAATCTATACTTACAATTAAAGTTAGTTTCAAGATTTATTTCATTCTATTATTTTTTATTAGCTGCAGCAGACAGTAAATGGGGTGTACTATGTTCTGCTTTGCAAACACCTAGATTATAAAACATAATTACGCAAATTAATTAGAAATGAGTACATACATTCATGTCTTTGTTTGTAGCTGTAACATGTTAAACATGACTATATTAATGAGCAGTTCCTAAAACTTACAAGCTGGTATAACTGAGGAAAATATTAAAGCTGCCTGACCACACAAGGCATAAACATCACAGAGAGGGTCACCACCACTCCAGATCTCCTGATGCCCTGTTCTGCAGCTGCAGGGAGTGTGCAGATCCTCCTCCTACACAGCAGAGCAACAATTCTGTGAGAACTCTCAGCACCCAAAGCAGAACACAAGTGCTGACTGAAATTTTCCCTGAACTGGGTCTTGTACTCTACTCTCAAGGGTTCTCTGATGTCCAAAGAGCCTAAAGTCCCTTCAGTTCTGCCCACTGACTGCAAAGTTGCTTCAAAGCCTATTTTGCCTGGCTCCAGTAAAAACAAAGAAATAAAAACTACCCCAAATGCTCATCTTGCTGCATTAATCCCATACTTTTATTTGATAAGCGAAGTTTCTTGTTGAAGCTAATGCTCTGTCTCAGTGACTTCAAATGAAATACAGGAAAGAACAAGTTTAGCACACCACCTCCAAAGGTGATTATTAAGACAAAAGGGAATTAAAGGATGAGAATTAGAAAGGACAGTAAATTAAACAAAAAGTATGATGCTTTGGCTTTATAGTAATAAAAGGTTTATGAATATAATTGACAAGCACATAAGTTAATAGTGCTTTTTAAGCACTCAGCAAGTCTGTTTTCAGTACATCTCCTGCATTCCTGTTGAACTCCAGCTATGCTTGTTTTATGTCACTTATGCTGCTCTGTAGTCATATAAGTCTGATAATTATCTTCAGCTTTATAAGCTATTGTAGATCATGAAACAAGTCAGTGCTTCTTTTGATGCCATCACATTAGTCCCCTGTCACTGCTAAAACTGCAAGTGATCTTGCAATCACTTTTTATTCTTTTTTCCCTTCTTTTTAATGCATAACAATTCTGCAGTTGTAGCACACCATCCTGGAGTTACTATTTTCCTGCTCTGCTATATTTAGTGTTACAGTAGGACCTTAAGATCTTTGGGTTTACCATCAAGTATCCTTTAAACATTATCACACTGTCACAGCACTGCAGATCCACAAGTAGGAAGAAAATAATCTCTTTACCTTTTCTTCCCCACACTGAGCTCAACCAAAATATATTTCTGCACTTCAAAAAATTCATTTACCATACTGAAAGACTGGTTACAAGCCTAAGAGAACAAATCTTAAAGAACTGATTCTGTGATTCACATTGCAGGCTCTACGACCCATCAAATCAAATTCTTTGGGATCTGGAAACATTTTTAAGTCTAAAAGCACGATTGCTGAGTCACCTCTTTGGTTTTGTTTTAATTTCTGGGCAATTTTTAGGGTAAAGGCCCATTTTAGAGTCATGGCAGAGAAAACCAAAACAAGATCACAACACACACCAGGTTAGCAACAAGTGTGCACTGCACTTAACAAGACAGTGTTTTGTTATGAAGGATTCTGTTTCTCCAAAGTGTTGGAAGAGCTACAATTATTACTCATTAACGATGCTGGCAGTACCAACAGATACTCCATCCTGTTCACTTCTGATAATGAAATCAACTAATAAAGTTGGGGGGTTTAATATGAAAAACCAATTACATGGGAACGTGAAAGATCCTGAACACAAGCACGAGGCTTTTGTTTACTTTTTATAAAATTAAAGCAAAGAACAAACTTGGGGATAAAAACGACCCACCAGATCCTACCACGACTTCCACAGAAAAAACGATGGGAGTGCACATCAAATCATTAGCGAGACACAAGGCTGCCTGCTCGGTTTTAACATGCAGAGAATGCAGCTGGCAGCAGAGGCAGGAGAGGAGCAGTGCTGTAATTACGAGGCTGGGCTGTGCTGTGCTGTGCTGTGCAGCCCAGTTAATGCCAGGCTCTGACAGTGCAAGGCTATTCCTGCTCCCCCGAGCCCCCTGCACACAGGGTTCACTCTAATTGGTTCCAAAGCACAACCCACCAGCAGCAGCTCCTGCAGCCCAGGAATGGTAATTTCCACACGACTGTAAATAGTGTTTGCAAACAATACAAACACGGTAATAAGAGGCTAGGTGGGTAATTAATGTGGTTACAAAGCAGCTTATTTGCATTTTTATTTAAAACTGCCTTCTTTAAAAAGCTGCTCAGATTTCTTTTTGCGAGAGGAGCCTTGGTTAAGGAATAGAGCAGTAATTACTCTCTTTAGGGGTTCTTTTATACATCCTTTAGGGAATTAGAATGAAAAGATAAGCAGAATTATAAAGGGAATCATGTAAAATATGAAATGCACTATAAACACTTAGTACTGTATTTACCATAAGCTAAGCTTGTCTTCTTCATTAATGGAATATATTACAAGCTTATGTTACAATCAGATTAATTGTGAAGATGGTTTAGAAAAAATATATCTATCCAGACACTTTAATTCCTCCTCTCCCAGAAGTGACAACTAGAAATCCAGTGACAGCAGAACTCACTCTATGTAAGAGCACATCTATCTGGACTACAATAAATAACTTTTCAACATCAGCAACCTTAAACAGTTTTACAAAACACATTCTGAGAGAGAAAGCTTTCGGAAAAGACCAAACCCAAGTTACACCAAATATATAAATTATCAGAGAAAACCCAAACTTTGCATCCTATAAGCTACACTCAAGTCAATGCACAAAGTCTATTTTTTTATGAAGACAGACTTCCCCAGACAGGTTGGTGATACAGTTGAGCACACAGTGTCTCCTAGTGACTTTTAATTGAAGACCAAGCATGAAGTGCAGTTTTTAAAGGGGTTATCCTAGGGTCTGTTACTGTCTGGGGGGGGTCTTAAATTTTTTTTTGTTAAAAAGCTCAAACTGCATTTAAGTAGTATTATTATAAAGCTTTAGGCATGGTAGGGATTTTGTGACTCACATTTCCAGATTAAGAACAGCAGGGCTGTGCTAAAGAAACAAATTACCAAAAAGATCACTTCAACATTTCTCTGTATAAAATTCTGCTGACTGGAGGAAAAAATTAAGGAATAGTAAAATACTGTGACTTCCTTCAAAATTACATTTTAGAATTTTTTTTTAATACAAGTGTAACAGATATTGAAAGGTGAAGAGAATGATGAGAGTAGAAATAATTTAGTCAACTCAAAAGACAACTTTCTTCTTTACTGGAGGAAATCGTGGCAAATTATCTTACTGTGTTAAAAACCTTGCAGCCTCCTAGCTATGGGAGTGCTGTGTGCAGTGCTATGAATTCACACACACCTGGGTGCTGACAGGTTTGGGGTGCGCCTGGATTTAGGGTTCGTTCCTGGATTTGGGAAAGGTTCTAAGGGTTACCTCAGGTTTGGGGGTTGAAAGATGTTAAAAGCAGCATCTCCCCAGTGGGAACAAACCCTGTCCCTGCAGCAGCAGCAGCCAGTGCACCCTGAGAGGAGCTGGGCACGCTGCCCTCTCTGGCTGGTTGCTTCATCATAATAAACAACAGAACTCTCTCAGTTGTGTGTGTCCATACAGTACCAGGGCAGAGCTAACTGCAGATGAAGATGTAAGCATGGAACAGTTCAGCTGCAGCCAGCACATCAACTCTCCAAGTCACTGATATCAGTATTCAGGAGGATGCCCAGCCCTGAAAGTTAGGGGCTTAACACATCTGCTATATAATTCAGACTCTGTTTTACAGCGGTTTCATTACTAACCATAAAAACTGTAACAGTGGAACTGTATAAACAAACTGAACAGTGTTTTTACTGTAAAACATGAATGTAATATAAATATTTGCCTTTCCCTTTTCTCAGCATCTGTAATGAAATCAAATTCATGCCATATGTTTATGGTGTACAAAAAAAAAGCCATCTTAACAATCCATCCATGTAAATGTTGATTATACTGTTCCATGTTTTTAACTTCATGTGGGGGGATTTTTAAGCATCGTATTTGGAAAATAGCTTTGCAGCACACACCACTCTCTTAAGGTTTCTCAGCTGAGCAGATTACTCACAGAAACTTAACTGAATTCTTAAACATTATGGCCAAAATCTGGGCATATGTTCATATTGGTCCCAGTGAGTTGTTGATAGCAACAGGACTGGTTAATGTTTATAATGTCAATTCTCCAGGAGTAACATAAGGTCTGATTGCATTGCAATTAGTTAATTAAAAGATTCCCTCATTTCAGAAAAATCTGGATCACATCCTTAAGAATCAAAAAGGCCTCATACTCAGCAGAGGCAATAATTCTTTAGTTGGAGTGTCCACAGCTGCAAGTGAGACAAGTTGATGCACATTTTTTTTATTGCATTACCAGTTCATTTAATACAAGACACTGCCCCTTCCTGCAAGGCCTTTTCCCCACAGCAAGGTTTGGATAACTACTTTTAACTTGATTCTTCAGCATGGGCACTGCTCATGCACTGGAAAATGAAATATGTCCATATATTGCAGGCCTTTCTGACTGTATATTACACTGTGATGGCATGTGAGCCAGCAATACAGAGTTTAGGATATCTTGCTTTGAAACAAGACAATTCTTTATTACAAAATAATAACAGAATATTGGAAGTAATATTCTCACAAAAATGCATGTGCTTTACTAGTAGGATATTCTGAAATATTTCCTATTTTGAAGATTATTTTTGAGAGTTTTTATTTAGCACCACTTTGAAACCCTTTGATTCTGTACTAACAGACTGTGGCTTCAGACAGTATTTACTACATCTCCAAAACCATCTTCTAGGCAGACTTCAGCTTTTCCCATAAATGAAAACCTGTCACTAACCATGAGGGGGTTTAAGAAAAATTGTAAACCAAGGACAGCAGTGGATACAAAACAGCACATGGGAAAACAGAGCCCCTTCCTTGAGGGGGAAACACACACAGTGACCACATGAAAACTGTTACCCAAGGTCTGGTAAATGTGCCCAGTTTGCCGCTTGTCTTTCTGCACTTTCCAGGATCACAACTGGAATACAAAGGCTCACTTATCAGGTTTTAATTTCATTCAGTTACTTAATCAGCAGGAATATAAATCACTCCTTCGGTGAAGAATACTTCAGGGGAAAGGAATACAGCAAGGAGTCCCATTTGTTTGGTTGGTTTTCTTCACAGCTTTTCTCTCTTCTCTTGTCACATCTCTGCCTTGTAAGTCTCTACTTAAAAAGCAAACCTAAATGTTCTTTTTACAGTTTAATCTGATCTTTAATGTAAGTGCAGGTTTAACACTGAGGAATAATTACCAAAGAAACATTATACTTTTTATGAAATATTAAACTTACAATTTATCTTCTAATATCTACTTCAAAGACTATTTGACAGGAATAAATAAATGAGAGCTTCTTGGCAAGGAAAGCTGTGATTTATGAAATATTTTATTCATTCATATTCTTAAGTATTTTCTTGAGAATACCACTAACATCTGGAGCTACGCAGTCTTATCCAAACATTCTGCTCCTACTCAATTAGAAAATTATATCAATAATAATGTAAAATAAATTACCTAGCCTCTCTTCCTGGAGCATAGATTTCCATGTTTGTCAGAGCAACTATGTGTACAAACAGCACTGTAGTGTTTTTCATTAAGCCTCAAAGTCAATTAAGCTACGAATTGGAACAATCATTCCTCCTTTGCAAAGTATTGATATTTTTCTTGGCTGCTTTCAGGCCTTTTCACTACTCAAGGAGAGATTTATGTTTGACAATTTTTTTCTGATTAAAATGAATCATAACTCTAGAATTCTAATTTCCTCTTTTCCGAGCAAGAAATTATCAAACAGTTTTAAATTGATATTGAACGTCATCGTGCATGAACATTCATTTTCCAGATACCCCATGGAAAGCTATACTGATCTCTCTTTTTATCTGCTGCCTTTACATAGTTTTTCTTCCTTTTTCTGTCTATATATATGCATGTGTATAAACACTAGATTGCACCAATATAATCAACCATACCCCTCCATAAAAATTATATTTGATAGACCAGCCAGACCAGTCACATTAAAACTTGTCACAATGCTTTACACAAGGCAATTACCCTGTATTTGCAATATTAGCAAAATTCTGCTGTAGTTTAGAAAGAAAATAACTGGAATACTGCAGGTTGCAAACAAATGTCAGTTAACCAAAGTAATTAGCAAGTTTATATGGGTAAAACCTACTCAAATGGCTCAAACTCCCTATAAAACAGCTCTTCAGGCATAAATTGTTACAAACAAAGTTCTCTAAATTTGTCTACAACAGCCAGTTAAGATCACTTTGCATTTGCTTTTTAAACATAATGGCAGCTAATCTGAAAAAAAATCTTATTTTCTCCCTTTATTCCTGCTTTTTTCTCTAAATCTAAACAATTGGATTTTCCCAAGCCATTTAGCTGTCCCATTTTGTCTTTATAAACTTGATTTTCAGCTTTCATTACAAGCAAATTGAAACTGCATTTTTTTGCCCAATAACTTATTTCAAAGTACAGCAGGCCCAGAGCAGAGCTGTGTTTCTGCAGCCACTCAGTCTGTGGCATTCCTGCCAGGAATGTCACAAACAGACTCACCAAGGGAACAAGCTGGGTGGTTTTCCTCAGTACTGGTATTTTATGTACACTGTACTTTATTTTTAAATGCTGCATTACACTAGGTTTGACTTGGGTTTGGTTTGTTTTGTTGTGGTTTGGCAGAAGTGGTGGCTGGGGTTTTAAGAATTACAGTTATTCCATATATACTTCAGGTTCTAGTTAATACAGGCCTTCAATTAGATAAGTGTACCCAAATCTGAAATATTGTTTCATTACACACTTTTCATTGTTTTCTCTTCTTGCAAAGTATGTGGGACTCTTTAGCATCAACAAAGAACGGAAAAGGAAATATTCTGTGTCCAACATTTAAACCTTGAGTACTAAAGGATATTGCCCCACACAAGAGTCAGCACAGGGTACACATTGCTCCTGGTAATATACATGCTTTTATAGAAATATCAATTATATTACAACACAGTAGTAAAACTCCACATTTAGGACAGGTAAACACACTAGAAATCAATCTGGCAATGATTTGGGGGTTTTTTGTTACAAGAGCATATTCCATGCAAATTCAAAGAGGTTTGGGAACTCAGTTGAAGAGTAGGAAGATATTTATCAAATTTCTACCCCTCAAATTACTGGAGGAACATTGTCTTTATAGTGCAGCTCAGAGACTTAATCTCAAAGATTTACAGGAAAACATAAAACAAGTAGGAAGCTCCTGGAAATACTACCTGAGTACCCTGAACGTGAGGCTTTGTAAGGCTACAACCTAACCAGCTGTATTCTTCTTTACACTGATTCCAAATTGAAAAGTAAATCAATTCCCTTTCAAGAATTTTGCTCTCCCTAGGAACAGAGGAGACAAAATTCTGTGCCTGCTTTCAAGTTCTTTCCAGCAGAACAGTTGCAGCTGCGTATTGAGAATTCATCTGAATCATATGCAGAGATTGTTGAGATTTTTTTAAACTCTTTCATTTTTAGGAAAGGATTTTCAATTAACAACTTCCTGTAGTTACACCTATAGGCTAAAAATTAATATTTTACATCAATATTTTAATATTAGGAGCAAATCAATCAAATTAATCTTTGTCTCTTTGTTTTCAGTAACTGATTTTGGGGCAGGTTTTTGTGTTTGTTTTCCTCAAGATTGCTTACAATTGGATGTAAATTTTAAGCATCTTGTAATTCATCAACTAATTCTCTCCTGGTTACACACTCCAAGTAATTAAAGTTCAGTAATAACTTATTCTTTCTGCTCCAGCACCTGCATTTCATTTGTTTATTTTCCCAGAGTCATAAATCTGAGGGACTGTCAAAGTGCCATAATATTAGTGCAATAATCAAAGTTAATTAGTCCCTCTCAATAAACAACAACAAAGCCATTACAAAGATGCATTGAAGGTTTTCCAGCTACCCAGTTTACAGATGAGACTCTTTTTCTGAACAATTAGAATTTGAAAACTGTTAGCAAATAAACGCAGTGTTTCTGAAGTAATTTGACCTTCAATGTTCTTCATTCAATTAACAGCTCATTAACTTTTGGTGAGATAGTACAGGTATTAAGACAAGTATTCTGAACTCCCATTGTCTTCAAAGTGCTCAGAGATATGGTTAGGATTAAGGGGGTAATGGGGTATTTTTCAAATAAAAGGTGCTCACCACTGCCTAATTTTAGTTAGATAAAACCCATATAAACAGGCATATTCAGCTGGACTGGGACTATCAAATACAAACAACAGAGTATCACTCAATCCAGTTCTACTGAAAGAGAACAGACACTGTGCTGGCCTCTGTTGGAATTCTCTTAGAATTCCATGCTGTTGAAATAAAAAAACAAAAGGAGAGTTTAATGAGAAGTATGAAAGCAGAATGGAAGATATTTTTCCCAACCAATCCTTTACTGTAAATCATTCATATGATCTGGGCAAGAGATAAAGGCCTAAATCCAAAGGCTGTTTCTTCATGAAACTTGTGGTTACAAAAACTAGCAATATTGTAAGCATCACTTATCTGGAAATATGTGTAACTAAGCATCGTTTGTTTTGCATTAATAAATATTATAATTATCTGTAGACTACTTATGTGTAAATATTAATACTACTGAGTGCTCTCCCATGTCATCTGGGAGCAGTTGAAATACTTTGAGAGCTCAGGAAAGAAAAGCAAAACACTCATCATTAATTTTAGCTGAAAAGAAACAAAAATCCAAGGATCTGATCCACTGCTCTTTTATTCATTTAAGTGTAGAGATGTCACCACATTCTCTCCTGAAGACAGCAGTCACAGCAGGCTCAGACAAAAGTAGTCTGTAAACCTTGCAAGCAAGTAAATGATTGCGGGAGGAATAAATTAGGACAACTGAATATATTGTAATAAGGGCCTTAGAAGATCATTTAAAAAAATAGGGATTAGGGAAAGTTAGGAGTCAAAGAGCAACATGGGCATAGATGAGACTGAAAAGCTTGTGTTTGTGTGACAAAAATGGGAGAAAAAGGAAAGAAAGTGGGAAGAAGTTGGAAGGAAAAAACCACTGAGACACACTGCCTGGCAGCAGGGCTGCTGGGCCTGATGGACTCAGAGAGAAAAGGAGAAACATTCTTGTGTTCAAAAAGTACAAAAATGACCCTCTGAAATCTCTCACTGTGCAAAAACTATGGGCAAAAATGTGGCTGTTTTGGAGGACTGTGCCCATCCTCCTTTGGTTAGTTACTCACTTTGGTTCTGGAATGTCCTTCCTTATGAATCAAGCCTCATGGTTCTTCCAAACATTTTTTTCCCTTACAAAGCATCCATGCATACCATGGATAGCAGCACATCAAGCCTTGCAGTCCAACCCACTCACAAGGAATGAAAAACCTCTATCCCCCGTGCACCAGCGACTGTGCAGGGTGTTAACAAATAAGACAAATTACTTTTTCCTTAGATTCTCACGTGGCAATGCTGCATCAGTTTAACTGCTGGCACTGCACAGAAGTCTTTCTGTCCTGGAAAGCACAGCTGTGTGCTGGGCACTGAGCATCCACTCACCCATTCCCCCAGGATGCGCTGCACGGCGTCGTTGCCTCGCGCCAGGCTCCTGCAGGCCAGGACAACACACGCCCCGTGCAGAGCAAGGGACTTGGCAGTTTCAAAACCTAGGAGAAAACATTGTCCTAGTCAGAAGCAGATCCCAGCAGCAACACAGAGCTGTAAAATTACCTGCAAACATGAGCCACACGTTTAAGTACACTTGGACTACCTGCAGTCACAGGGACTCAGCTTTTAAGGGTCTCCATGAACACATGAAGAAACACAGACACTTTCAATTTGATCAGGTTTTTCAGACAGTAATTGGAAATATTTTGTGCAAAACAGGTTTGGCATGTTCAAAAAACAGACTCAACTTCTCTGCCCACCACTGTCCTCAGCTGTTAGAAGGGCAGGATTGGATGTGCTCCTTCCTTGTTCGATTGTGAACAATGTGCCACACAGAGAGACTGCAGAGCCACTGTGCATGGCAACTTCACACTGGGAGTGACAGAGTATCCACAACTGAGCTCAGGGCTCTTTGGATGCACAGTTAGCCTCAGAGTCATCAATCTGGGGACCACCTGTGGCAGAGGGAACAAAACGTTGTGTTTCACTGTTCAATTCACTAATGAAAAGCTGCACAGAAGTTGGTCCAAAGTAAACTTCATTTAACTGGAAAAAATCTGTGAGAATTTACACCAGGAGATGAGGACTTTTGGGAAGAGCAGAATGCCCATGAAGTGCAGAGAACTGAGCCAGAACCTGGGTTTCTATCAGGAGTGAGCTCCTACGCATTTGTGATGCAGTCAGTGGAATCACTGGGTATCCATCTCCACAGAGAACTGTGCCAATGACAGGAATTGCCTTCTAGCTGAAAGAGGTATAACAGAGCTTAACGAGTTCAATTAGAAAAGCCTAAACTAGAAAAGGAAGAATCACACTGAAAAGCCCAACAATCTGGGTATGTGAGGAATTCAAAGAGAAGAGCCATTTGTTTTAGCTTTATGACATTTAAAGCATGCTCATGACTTCCTGTTAAAAACTGTTTACCAAAAAGCCCATTAAGATGGGCTGTCTCACTTCCAAAACACCCTGGAGCAAAAAAATCCAGTTACAGCACAAAACATAACTCACATTACAGAAACAACAGACACCAAGGTGAATTTATACAATTTTCTGCAATTACATACTTACGGTATTTAAGCCCAAGCAATTTTCCTGTATCTCTTTTAAAGCCATTCACTGCACCAAGCAACTTTAATTACCTGGATAATTCATTGCATGCACATGAATTCAGCTACAGCATATGCAAAGATTTCCCTTGTTCCTAATTCCACTTTAAGCATATTTAACTAGAATTTTTCATGTAACTAATGTAAGATGTACCAGGGTATGATCAGCTAGCTGCTCTGCTTCTTGTTTTGCACAAAAATACACTCATTTTGACTAGCTGACTATTATCAAAAACTAGCTGGAATGCCTGAGAATAGTTTTGCTATTGTTAAACAAAGATCAAGAGCTGGTGGCCAGATTCATTAGCAAAGCATGATGATGTTTTGCTACCTCTACCCCATGTCACACTGTGCAAAATAATAAACTGTGCAAAATAATAAATTCCATGCCATTCTCCCCCACAGTTAATAACTTGATACTCATTATAAACTAAGCAAGTTACATGCTGTGAGTTTAGTTCATTTTGTGCTATCTCAGTTCTTCCCTGCAAACTTGGAGATCAGTGTCAAGCACTTCTCTTTAGGATGCCCTTGCTCTTCCCTGAGCTTCCAAAGAATGATTCTTCACCCTTAGGCAGGCATGTTCTGATCTTTACATGAAATTGTGCTAAAAATCCCTCCATTTGAATGCTGCCACAGGTGAAGTGCTGACGTGTCTCCCCATCAGACATATTTTAAACTAATTCACAAACACTCCTGCACTTCATTTAGTACAGTTAGATACACAAGCAGCTTCCAACGGGAACACCTAAAGGAGGAGTTTGGAAGCACCTCAGTGTCCAAGTCTTTCTACAGCTTTGGTTCTTCTGCAACAATTAATGATTCTCTCCTCCCCCAGTATCAAAAAGTTTAGACAGGGGCGAAAAGCTTCTAGCAGGGTGGAAAACATTTTCTGTCAGATTCACTGCGTTAAACCAAGTTTGTCAACAGCATTTGTTCTTCAGGAAAATGCAGCTATATTTTCAATAAACAGTAAATACTAAAACCTCAGCCTAACACATGGATTGAGTAAAGTACAAAACTATTTAAACCCCATCAATAAAAATCTTATCTCTCTAAAAACTGCCATTGAATCACAATCCACACTGAATGTGGTTTTGCACACCAAAGTTAAACCACGAAGATCATAAACACCCAAGCAGTAAAACCTTGGAAAAGAATCACAGCAGGGTTACACAGAAAGAGAAGCCTAAATAATTATGTAAGGGACATGCACAATTAAGGGATCAGAGCAACCTTAATTCTACCCACAAAAGTAACTCTGTGGACTTCAAAAGAACCTCTAGAACTTCACTTAATCTGAGACTACCACCACTTAGTGGCACACCCCTTCCACACTGAAGGGACATTAACAGCAATGACATCAGTTTCTTTTCCAAAAAACAAGTTACATCCTCCAGGGGTGAATCCTCCCTGTACTACAGCACCAGGCTATTGCACAGCTATTTAACCCAGGAAAAGGAGACAGCACAGCCCCCTCCCAGCAAGTTATATACTAGTTGTGGGGGTTTTAAAAGTAGGGAAAACTACACTACAAAAACAGCACAGAATTACAGATTTGGGCATCAAGGACAAGCAATTACAAGGAATAAAAGAGACTCTTCCCCCAAATGTGACAGGAGAATAACATACTTAAATAACGTCCACTTTGGAAAAGTAATCACTGCATTGTAATGGAGTATTTAAATATACTATTTTGAGCAAATGTTTTATAAAACTAATTTCAAGCAATTGCCCTGGAAATCTCAAGTTTGTGCTGAGATCAACTACTCTTGCTGCTGGTGCCGTGGCTGAACGAGCTCTAATCCGACACTCAGAAGTGAAAATCCTCTTTAAGAAAAGACATACATGGGGATAAACATTATGGCACAGTTCTACATCACCAGCTAACCTAAAGGACTGGGAGCAGAACTAACAAGAGAGCTACAAGCACATGGGATTTGCTGCAGACATTTAAAACCCTTCAGCCCTTTCTTACAGCATTTGTTCACGAAGACTCAGAAATTAGCACTCCATTTCATTCTTCATCTTCTACGATGATTGTTCAACACTCTCACATTCCTGCTATCTGCAGTCAACTACTGCCACTGAATTTTGGTGCAGATTTTCAGCTAATGGTGTCAATTAAGAAGCAGTTAGCATCGCTCAATTAATGCCAGCTACACTGTGTCAACACACACCAGATGAGTACAGGGCTCTGTCCAATGGGGCAACCTCCTCCATAAAACAGAGAAAGGGATTCACTGAGTGGAAAAGTATTTCAGTGATTTCTTGTTTAAACAGACAGCATACAGTCCATCAATCACTGGGAAACATTTTGTAAAAAATTTGCAGCAGGCCTTCACGTGTTTTAAAACATTCCTTTATTTCAAATATAAGGAAGTTTGAATACACAAGAAAAAATCAAAAACATTTTAGGAAATAGCAAGTTTTCTCAGCTTCTCTATCTCTGCCCAAATACTCCAGGATACCCTGGAGCTGTCCTTTACAACACATTTGAAACACAATGATGTCATCTTTCTTTGAACAGCTTAATTCTCAGTGTAAAAGCTACAGCGTTTGCTTGCAACAAATGGTCTTTAAAATTCAAAATTTACTCTCATCCCAACTTCTGCATCTCAGCAAACAGACTGTTTGCTGATTCTGGGGACTCAAGAGAACTACATAAAAACAAGATACTTGTGTCCTAGAAATCATTTAGATTCTTCAAACTTGGAAGACTTAAACACCAGTGAGAGTGAATCAGTTCATCTTACTCAACGCTTTCTCAGCACAGAAGTAAAGAAGATTTGAATGTGCTACAGATAAAAGAATTCTGGGTAAGCTTCTTTTCAGGTTGAAATGCTGCAACACTGAGGTGTGATTTAGAGAAGACTCTTCTGCAACCAGGAGTGCTGCTGCCTGTGCTGGTGGTTCCAGAGTGCAACATCTAACGGAGTCACACGTAAAACATCACATCATTGCCAAACTCACACCTTCCAGAGCCAAAAAAGCACCATGCATTCCTTATCTGGATTGCTTGGCCACATCCACTCTGCTTCAGTGTAGACATTTAGGATGAAATCTTAAGAGACACATTATTCAACTTGCTCCAAATGCAAGCTTTCAAGCAAATAAAGCATCAAGATATTTTAAGAGACTCCATTTAAAATGAGCAATTCCCATGGAATACTAACACTGCCTTTGTTTCCATGTGTTTGCAGGCACATGGCAATGACACATACTGATATTTTTCATTGCAAAGTGTGATGTTATATGAAAGATACATCCTGCCTCTCCCTTTGTGTGTAAATTGGACAAACGTGTTTTTCTTGGAGCCATGAAGCACAGAAAAAGCCAACCCAAACTAAACAGGATGAGTAATGCATTGGTTCTGTTTTCCATCTAACCAACCCAAAACTATGCACTCCTTAGACTTTTTTGCAATACACTGTCCTGGGCAAGGCCAAGTTATTCTTCACAGTAAGTGCACTGCTGTTGTCACTGACAAAACCCCAAAATATTTTCTTTCCTCTGAAGGGAGCACAACACTAAACACGCATTTTAAAACACCCTTAAATTAATGGGATTATAAATATCTGCTGCTGCTGTAAAAAATCTAAATGCATCATTTAAGGGAAAGAAAGCTGAATTTGTAACTGATGGTGCTGCAAGGAAGCAAGAATCCAGCACAGGGACCATGTCAGGCACATCACAAATACGCTGCAATTAAGAGCCATGGGATTGCAATCAGACCTGGTGTCTGCTCCAGCTCATTGCTCAAAGACATCCACCAACCCAACTCTACAATCCCCTCACACCAGACATGGAGGAGGCTGGGACTTGAGTCCTTTCAGCTGTTTCACCCTACTCTGATCAGTATCTCAGCTCCCCAAAGGTCCCACAGCAGATCCAAACACACATTGCTGATCCTTCACTGTGTAGAGGTGCTCCTTTTCAATATAAACACAGGAGTAACAGCCAAGGGCTCCAGCCTGAAATGAGCCCTGGACTGAGAATGCAGCACATGAAATCCAGAGCCAAGCTACCTCTCAAGTCCCAAGGTAAGACCTTGCTTTAGTTGTGTCAAGGCAATGTCTGCCCCTAAAATACACAGAGATACTACTCAGAGTAACTGTGGTTTTCAGGTAAGTTAGATAGTCTTAAAACAGCCCAATGGAAACATGAGGGGAGACAAAACCAAAATTGAAATTTAGTACTAAACTGCACAGATCATCCCAGTCAAGACTGTTTCTTTCACTTCCCAAGTCATCTAAACACAAACAGGTCCTGAATAGAGGATGTGCCTGAATAGAGGAACAGTGGCCAGGGATTAACCTGAAGGGAAGGAGAATCAGGGATAAGAAGTGAATTTTCTGTCAAATCCCAGTTCTATCCTTTGTATCCACTCCTTGCTTTAGATGTACATCAGTGACCAAAAATCACAGTCAGAAAGGGTTCAGATTTGCATCTTCCATTTCAACCAATCCCAAAGCTGTTTAGATAAAATACACACCTTGAAGAGGGGGTGAAAAAAAACCTCTCAGCCTTCATGTTTCATCTTCACCTTGCCTTTCTTTATCTATTACAGGATCATGATCCTACCAAATCCCAAATTTTTACTGAATATTTTTAAGTGCATTGTGTAAGTCCAGTGGTCTATGGCGTTCTACCAATACTAAAAAAATTGCAGAAATTAACACAACTATTCCTACCTTAGCATCACATCTGCAATTGGGGATTATTCTGTTTGAACTTTTTATTCTCAGTGTTTCTTCAGGCATAGAATAAATTCATGTTTTCCTTTGACTTTAAAAATGTCATTGTGGCTTCTTGCAAGCAAGTCAGCCAGTTTTCCTAACACAAATCAATTACTGTATTTAAAAAAAAAAACACATCAAGATTTAGCATTTGGCTTGATCATTTAATGTTTCAGGAGAATTTATTAAAGAGTTTATTTTTCTGTTTGCATACAATTTTTTCCATTGTAACAGATAACATATCATGAAGGCAGGCATCTGAATCTGAAGCAACTCAACTCACTACTTCACATTTTCTAAACAAAAACAACCTTTCCACCTAAAAGTGCATTAAAATGTATTATTATCAAGTCAAATAGAGTTACACACATTTTAAAAGAAACATGAAATAGCACTTTGTCTCAAAATAAGCAGAACTTATTTTAGTGTGACTCATATTCTTTATTTTAGTAAAAACCCTGAATTATTCAGAATTACATATGCTTATATTCATAAGGGGTAAAAAATACTTTGTTAGACTACAGTTATGTTAACACACTACTTCTATTTTTACAGCAAAATCAACACTTCCAAATTAAACATTTAACTGAAATCTAGAGTAGCAGAAAACAGCAAATCTGCCTATAATGTAAATCAGCATCAAAGCAGCATCTTGATGAAACCTAGATCAGGTCTGAGCAGTCAAATTTGCTGTGACATTTAGGGCACTCCATGTCTCAGCAGGAATTATTCCTGAAGGTTTAGCAGCTATGGGATAAGTGACCAGTTCTTTTGTTTATTTGTTTTAAAAAAAGCCAGTCTAATTATAAATACCAGTACTTGAATACATTATTAAGGAAATAAATAACATTTTTGTCATTGCTGCTGTAGTTTCATCATTACTTAACAACAAAGCTGAGGTGAGCTAAAGACAGGTGATAGTAACAAAACTTATACCAGTCCCACACATAAACCATAAACCCAACACGAGCAGCAGCAAAGGCCAACAATAAAGAGACTTCAGTTTTTAGCTAATCCACACACCCCTGAAGGGTTTCTGTTCTGGAAAAATGCTTTAGAGAATCCCTATTGGAACATAAGTCTGATCAGACATTCAGCATCAACTACATTTTAAGAGATGTTTTGAGGGATTTTGGGATTTTTCCTTCCCCCCCACCCCAGCTCCTTTCCAAAACCAAAACTTTGGGGCTTTTTTTCTCCCTTATTAACACACCTTCTTAGACAAGCCTACTCAAGTGACCAGAAAAAATCCCAGAGAATTTAAAATTTATCTTTGAATGTGTCTCCTGGGCTTTTTTTTTATCAGATTTTTTTTTTTTTAAAGTTCCAAGTTCAGAGAAATGGGGTTGGCAAACACTTCTTCTCTAAAGCTGCTCTTTGCATCAGCAGTAGCTTTAGGCAACACAACAGTTTTCCCCACCAAAGCAAAAATGAAGAAAAAAGCCAGAAATTGTCTAGTTTCTTTTCAAGTACACTTCTGTTCCTCTGTTAGCCAACACTGTCATAGGTTTCTGTACTGCTGAGCAGAGCCCTAATTAAACATAATAAAAAAAATTAGTTGCACGTTTTGAATCTCCTTTTGGCAAGTACAACAGTGCAATGTTAATAAAAGAAGTAAATTCAATAAAGAGGAATACTTCATCCAAGGCAGAATAATTAAAAGACATACTGTGCTGTCAGCTAAAGTGCTAGATCCTCCCAGCTTTAATCTCAAAGTCATTTCATGAGAAATGCTCAGTGTTATGTAAAGACACAGAGGAAGTGCTACAACAGAAACTGGACCAATTTTTTTCTTAAAACAAACTTGATATTTATTTATATCAGTTACACAAACAGTGAAAGATTTTAAAATGCACACTAGACATTTTACAGATAAATAATAAAACAAGGTTCTGTCCTGAAAAGCTCACAGTTCAACTTACAAAAAAAAAAAAAAAAAAAAAAAGATGTCTTGAGGAATCAAACATCCAGAGCCAGGTCCTGCTCTAAGCAGCCCACAGCTCATATCAGGGGGAAGAGAACAGACTGAAAATTAAAACAACACTACCTGGTTTCTGGCAGTCACCACCCACCTCTGTCTTTGGGCCATACGAGATAAGACAATTTGTTTAGTTTGGCAGCAAAGGAAGGTTTTAATAAGAGAGTCATGTGAGGATCCTGCAGAAAGACCTGAACACGGGGAAGATGCAGTGCATTGGCCTCTCTAGTTCAGAACTGACAAACCTCTGGGTGTGCTTTAAGCTACGGAGGGAAGAGGGAGGTGGGAAGCTGTTATGTAACTCAAATGATCCATCATGTGCTTCCGACATACAAAGTAAGGCAGGAGATGGAGTTCTGAAACAAAAGATGGAGAATAAGAACAGTATTAACAAAAAGTGTCTGCACACAAAAGCAAGAATGGAAAACAAGCAAGAATCAGAAGTCATTAATTACAATGTAAGGCCATGGGCAAAAAAAAAAAAAAAAAAAAAATCAAAGACCTCTTTGCCACACCTTCAAGAAGTGCATGGAAACATGGCATGCATCTCCCCACACCAAAATTAATTTGTATCTTTTTAGAGGACACTTAAAGTCTATCTGCTAACAGCTGGAACACCAGCAGCCCACCCAAGAGCTCAATGACAACCATCTTCTAAAGCCAAGGACCAATTACAGCTACACACCCCACACCACGTTTTTTCATCTATTCTATTATGAAGCCTCTATCTGCCTTACATTCCAGACACATAATTTTTTGTTTTGCCAGAGATGAGTGTTTAAAGTGCCAGATGCAAAGAACAGAACCAGGAAATCTCAGGTTCTATTCCCTGGACCACAGATTAGATTCAGAAACAGACCCAGTGAGACACCTTCTCACAGATCACAATCTTCACTCACTCAGGATGCCAAAAGTGTGCTGCCAAATAGGTCATACACGTTTTTATGCACTCCTCTTTGCTTAGCAAGGCATAAAATAATCCAATTTTACCTTCAGAATTAAAAATCCTTCAGCAAGAGTAAGTTTATACCTCTCAGCATCTGCTCACAGCTGGACACAGACCCAAACAAATAAAGCTTTCTTAAAAAAAAAGCTTCCTTTTTTAGTTGCCATATTTTCTACTCTCAATACATCTTAGTTACTCCCTCTGCTGAAGAATTAGAATAGCATTCACAGAAATATATATTGTATCTCGTGTCAGAACAGTCCAACTCCCACTTTAAACTGGAATATGGACATAATCTAAATTTAGGTAATTTACTGCATCCATACATTGCTCCATAAGTAAAATAAGGCTAATAACACACTTCTCAAAGTCTTAAGTAGTACAATCAACGTCTATAATGTACAAACGTACAGAAGCAAGACATGCTCCTCGTGCCTGCCAGTAGCAGAAGAGGAACACGGTCAGAATCTCTCAAGTTCCTGAATCTCTGAATACACACTGTGATAGTGTTTCCTTCAATTTGGCTGTGATCTAGGAGAATTAGCAAACCTCCTCAAAAACCTTTAAACAGTAATTTTTGCACAAAGGCAGCATTTTGATTAATCACCACAAGAAGAAAATGCCCCACAAGTTTTAGGATTTTGATTTTCATATAAAAAAATAAAGGAAACCCAGTTAGAGAATGTATTGTGTTAAAGCTGCTTGGATAAAGAATAAATAATGAGGAGGCACCAGCTGTACCTTCTGCAAAGATAACACAACCTGGGAAAAATATGAAAAATTTCTAAGCAACACTCATTGTTTCGAAGGCCAAGTCACAGTGCATGAACAAGATTTCAATAAATACATCCACAACTGAACTGTGACAATTCCTTTCTCACGCATTTTCTTTCTATCAAGAAAGTAGAACAGCAATCAGAAAACCTAACTTCACCAGTATTTTTAATACAAAGAAGATATTAACTAAGAATAGGTACTTAGAAACAGTGACTACGGTACATATAATTAACTGAAGGTGAGGAAACAAAATGTGTTACTATGAAACTATTCAGATTTGAAGACAGACTGTAGGAAGTTTTCTGAAGCAACAGATGAAGTACTGAAATCCACAATGTAGAAGTACAGCAAGAAATCAAAACCAGCTGGATGTTACAGGAACAAAAATACTGAGGTTATGCAGCTGAACATAAGGCTACAAGAGATCTCGCATCTTAAAATGACAAGCCAATAGAATAAATGGAAAAAGGAGAAGAAAACAAATCTCCCATTCACAGAAGAAAAATAAAAACAAGAGAAAGGCGTAAGGGTTTAATGTGTGACCTAAAAACTGCAAATACCATTAGCTAATAAAAAAAAAGGAAGACAAAAGTACTTTTGTTTTTGGTCTTCCCTTGAGAACTCCTGAAAGACTGTGACATTTAACAAATTTATTTTCATAAATCACACACTGCTTTTAAAAAACTCTTGTGTATTGTAGACTTTAGGATGAGTGTAAGATCAGCTGCTTTCTCACTGTACTGTTCCTATTCTCTAATTCAGACAAAATTCCGGCATCACAAAATTCCGGCATCACAAATTCTGAAGACAAAACTCCTTTTAATCAGGTCAGGATTTTGATCTTTATCTTCCCAGGTTTCACCTGTCTCCTTTCACTTCCTTCTTGGTAGGCATTTACTGTTTCAGACTTGGATTTCAAAACCTTGTAACACCTTGACACGATCAAGCATGAGAGGCTTAAAAGGGACACACGATACTGAAATCCTTCCTTCTTGTGGGTCTACTTGGCATAGATGTAGTCACTAAAAATTTTCTGCTAGTAAGCCAAAAACATCACATTAATGTACATCTACAGGCTGTAACTAGAGTTGTCAGTCCCTAGATGTCTCAGAAGACGATGTCATTAGAAAATAAAATGCATTTAGCAACCTCTTCCATCCCCACCACCCAGCAAGCATTCCAAACTAAGGCAGATGTACATGTATGTATTCAAACAATTCTTGAAGCACAATGAGTTTTCAAAACATGAAGACACAAAATGATGCAAAGAGTAATTGTGATGTTGCAGCAAGACAAACTGAATCACGCAGATCTTTTCACCTCTTGACTATGAAGTATGCATAAAATCATGAGAACCTTTGTGAAATTAAGTATCTCAGAAGACAGAAAAGCAATTAAGCTGCAAAGTCTTTCTAGCTCTTAGACAGCAGACAAGAAATAAGTATCACCTAGGAAGGCTCCCTGCTCCACAAATACATTTTTCCTCTGTAAAAGGAATACCAGAAAGTACAATACAGGCACACAGCTCAACCCCATCCTTGGTGAAAATATTCCTTTACAAGCAATGATCATTATTGAACCTTTTAGCCCAGATGTAATTTCTTACACGTTACAACAAGTTTCAAATGCGTTGTGAATTTCAGCCAAGGTTGATGAAGTTCAATAACTTGGCTAACCAACCATGTGTACTGCTCATTACACAAGTAATAAATAGATTCATCAAAATGAACATGAAAAAGCAGTATGAACATCTGACACCATTTTCAGCTTACTCAATAAGAAAAATAAATTACAGGAAGTCCAAGAGGACCTCTTAATATTTAGAGTTTGTAACAAGTAAGCAATTGGAGCCTTATGTAAAGCAGAGCAATATTAATATTCCATGATATTAAGCCAGAGTTAAAACAGAATGATGGCACTCATGGAAACTCACTCACTATTACCTGCCATAAATTTTAAGGATAGAGCTCTGTACGTTAAAGAGAACCTCTTCTATTAGTCAACTTTTGAAAATAATGACTTTTAGTGGATTTTTAATTGTTCAAACTACATCAGTACTAATCCCTGACTGACAGCTACAAACATCCCACAACAGCAGCTCAAAGTTCCACCCCACAGGCACATTCCCCTCCATAAACTGTGCTTTTCTACATCAATAACCCAAAAATACACTCCTTGCAAGACCCACGCTCTCCTGGAAAAGTACTGTACTCCTATTCCCTCAAAACACTGGTCATGCCTGCTACAAATGTTTGGACTTCCACAAAGGAAATGCCTGAAAAAAAACTAGCTAAGTTTAAGTTGAAGTAAGAAACAAACAACAAAACTTCTACACAAGCACCAATATTTTCATGGTAGTGCTACTCACGTGGTGTAAGAATTCATGATACATGGAGCCTAAGATTCACAAAAAAATCAAAATATACATCAAGGAACAACTCTCCCATGCTTTTAAAAAAGTACCCCATGAGAACAGTCTCAGAGACAGCTAGGACTTGGCGAAGAAAAATTATCCAAGGTTAGATATTGCTGATCTTTGTGTCTGCTTCACAATAAGCTTTGAACCCAAACCTCCAGAAATAAGCACCACTCCAGTTCTCCACAGGTGAAACACTTTCAGCATGGAAACCCCAGCCATGCAAAGGCTGTAACAGCTCCTTCACCACATTTTCTGCTGTGTACCAAGAACATGAGATGAATCCCCTTAGCAAAAACCAGCATTCCCTTCTCTGTGCACCACTGAGCTACAACAAAATCACATACAGAAACTCTTCTTAATAAAAGCATAGAGAACTGGAGGAAAGGCCATTCAAGAGGCATTGCCACAAGTTTGCTGCCCCAGCCCACATCCCTTTTTCTGCTCTTGTAAGAAACAGGATGCAAATAATAGATAATTACTAGAAAGCAAACACCTTGCTCTTTCTTCATCTTAATAAGCCATATAAAAAGAAGTTTATATTAAGAAATCTTAAAATCATCATATGAATAGAATTGAGAAAAATAACAATACGGACCAAAACCACACAGATGTATTTTCTCTCAGAGATTTTCTTTTCCCAAAACAAACTGTCCAACAAAAACAAGCTTTTTCAGGGCTGACAAAGTTCAGGTGTTCCAACATAACAGAAATTCCAAAAACACACAAGAAATCATAGTGAATCTGCAACAAAGGCTATCCTGAGCAGTTCCTTTGTAGAAGCCCTGTCAGCTGCAAAACCTTTATTTCATGTGGAAACAGGAGAGAGAAATTAGAAAATAAACAGTGCTTTCAAAGAAAAATGTGCACATTTTTCAAGGAAAACTAGCAATCTAGCTCAAAAATAGAGCTGAGTAATTCCTTACTGACAGACAAACATCTGTGGGCTTAGACCACCAAACTCCAGGCAGTACAGCAAGAGACAATGAACATATTTAAGACAGACTAATACTAATAAAATCAAGTAGTCAGTGGTACGTGAAGAGTCTGTTTTATTCTTCCCATATGATCAGAGTTTGACTTAAATGAGACCACTCACTGGTCTAATTAGGATTCAGCAAATGTTACCTTCTTTTTGAAGGCTGATGTAGCCTCAGTAAAAATGCTGCCACCCACAAATAACCTCAGTAAATTCTGAACTACAACAGCTCCCCATATTCACAAAATTCGCTTCTCTGAAGGTAAAGGGTAATCAATTTTTGATCCCTTAAAAAATAAAAATATTCTTTTTAATCATACTTTTCTGATCTCTCCATTGCCCACAGATTTAGGGCAAAGTGGTGAAAAGTAGCCAGCATCTATTAGAGACCTTAAAGAGTCTTCACACAGAATTTTGGTAAGTTTTGAAAGTTTCATTTTACTTCTCTTACAAGTAGCAGCTTAAATAGCCACCACCCAATTAGTGATTACTTAATTGCTCTAAGAAATACAAAAAAGGTTAACCAGACATATTTTAATCTTCTGCTAAAATGTACTAATAATTTTTAGCTGTAATCAGACTTTTAGAGTTTCAAAACCTCAGTAATATGCTGCACTCTAACCTGCCCAAGTTTTGTAATGACCCTTTTTTTTACTATTTCAAGCTAGCTTTTCACACTAAAAATATAGTCACAGAATATTTTGGGTTGGAAGGGAACTTAAAGACCACCCAGTTCAAACCCCCTGCTATGGACAGGGACACTTTCCACTAGACCAGGTTGCCCTGAGAGTCGTAAGGGAAAAAGTTACAAGAAACAAAAGATAAAACAGAAAAACTTCTGTTTATCATTTATAAATTAAGTGGCCAGTCATTCAAAACTATTTTTTTTATCATAAAGCAGATGTTTAATTGAGATAAATTATAAGCACTTTTTGCATCAGTATGACAAAAGTTGCTAATACTTTAGTTCTGTACAAGAAATAAAAGAACCATGGTAACTTCTCACACCAAATGTAAATACACACCAAAATCTTGCTGGAGCAGTGACTCATCTCTTTAGCACTGATTTAGTACCTAATCCACAGCTTCTCTCCTGGCTAAGGCTTCACCATTGCATAGAAGTAGAAGTGCCAGAAAAAAAAAAAAAGAATTCCAATTAACAAAACACTAAACAACAATTATTTTGAGGAAACTCCTAAATCGTAGTCAAGGAAAGCAATACAGCAAGTCACACCGTGGCTGGAGCTTCTGGATTTTCTTCAACATCTGAAAAAAACCTAATCTGGTTCTTCTGGGCAGCCCTTACAAAAGCAATGAAGAGGCTTCTTCTGACCTTCATCTAGCAGAAAAATCAGAATCCCAGTTTGAGCAATTGCTTGGTTGTGATTATCAATACAGTTTTGTGACAAAATCTTGGAAAGGCATTAAGAAACACCCAACTTTGTGGAATCTCCCTGACTGGACAGAACAGACCCCTTTGGCCCTTCCATAATACACTGCAACACCACTTGCACTGCACTGCTCAGGCACACCCCACAGTCACTGGGTGAGATGCAACTGCACCTGACACAGAAACCAGAACACACCATGGCCCCAAGGTCATACAGGATCCTTAAAAACAGACAGCAATTTTTATATAAATCAGAAAATCGTATTGGCTACACAACTGGCTCTCTGATACTAAAACCAAGTTAGTGCTTTTTTTTAAAAATGTATTATTAGAGATCGCTTACACATACAGTTGAAAACACCACATCTCTGTGTAAAATTAAACCTCAAGGAACTGCTGACGTGCTTTTATCAATTTATAATTCTAGCCCTAATAATTAAGAACACAAACAACAGAATTACAGGAGCATTTCCTAAGAATAAGGACTAGCAATAAGCACCAGGTCGCTTTTGTTCAGTGTTTTCAAAGAGCAACACAGACCTCTACTGGCAACACTGGTGAGCAAGACTCTGCTCATACCAGCAGCAAGCTGGGGAAGGTCTCTCTCTGTGAGCTCAGGGTGAGACCTTTAAAAACAACACTCAAAATGACACACACACACCTTCAATTCCTCCCAGTGGAACAACTCTTACTGACTCTGACAGAACCAACTGACAATTTACACTAAATATGTTTAAATATACGGAGAACAACATGCTTTTAAAACCAGGACTGACAGCACGAGGCTAAACTGTTCAGTACATCTGTCCTACTTCTTTTTACTACCCCAGCTTTACTGGGACCAAAAGTTCTCTCAACTTTCTAATGTGATATTCAGACTAAAATTTTGATTAAACTTAAAAAGGACAGATGAGAAAAGAGATCCTAAAGAATACTTGGACTGCACTGTAGAAGAAAAAGCTTCCAAAATAAAAGAGGAAATATTTCACTAGTAACTCTTGATCTGCTATGACCTCTTTATATTGCAAGAACAGAACCATTTGCTAACCTTTTCCAAGTTGCTAATTTAAAATAACTATTTATAAATGCCGTTTTTTAGTAGTTTTCCCTCACGCTTTTCACAGTAATTTTAAGGATTAAGTTAAGAAAGTGGGTATATAATCTAGGAAATTCTAACAGATGACTTTCCTAACCAGGAATGAAAAGAACCAGCACAGGGCAGACAGTGTCCCTCTTTACAGGCCTGTTCAGTTATTGGCAATGAGGTGATGTGTGACACCACTAAAACCCTAACACTGCTGAAGTCATCTAAAGCATTCCCTCAGTAACAAGCATCTCTATTTTTCAGAAGTTGGGCAGATTTTTCAACTGTAAGGGAAAAAAGTGCTCCTGACAAGCTACATAGAATTCCCTGTATTAGATTCACAAATAAAGTGAATTAAGATATCATTCCATTTTTGCTGATCTGTTTTTAACATTGCTATCTTAAAGCAGCGTATATGGATGAATAAAAACATCACTTATAGGTTCATCCATCCTTCAAGGGATTCTCAGCATTTTCCAAACTTTATCTTGAGCATCCAGCAGTGCAGTAATTGAAAAGGCATTTTTCTGACTGCAGTCTACCAAGTTACAGCTTGATCTTTGTTCTACCCATCCTGAAATGAAACATTTCTCAACAAATGGACAGATATCACAGTCAGTTATTTTCAAATATACCACTGAAACTTGTTTGGACAACAATCAAAGGGTTCAGTTGGTTTTTTTTCCTTGCATTATTGACTAGAAGTGCTCAACAAGTAATACATTATTTTTCTCTCTCTACTTAATGGACAACCGTATTTCCCTCGAGTTATTTATGCTTACCTCTAAAAGAAAACGTCTTGGTGTTCTAAAATCACAGGAATTGTTTATTCCTGAAAATACTCAGGGAGGAACCTATTACCTCCAACATACACAGAAAATTTAAAAGGAGTTATCTGCAATACCAAGTGGAGCACAGCACTGAAATCCTAAGCTAAATGCAAAATAAGCTCCAAAATTGTAAGAGTCCCCTTGAATCAGCTAATTAATCCATGCTCCATGGCAACATCAGACACTGCACAGGACTAAAGCAGCACTAAATGCAACATGATATGCAAGAGTTTTGAGTTATATAGGCCATAATATCATCTGAATGACAATTTGCTGCCTTCATACTTATGGACTCTTTATGTCAAAGCAAAAAAGATCTGAAGCAAGGATATGACTGATCACTTGTGACCAATCCAGATTATAAACTAAGGGACAAACATCAAAAAAAAAATCTAGACAAAACTATCATATAGTTTGGATTAATCTTTTGCCATATCTGAAACGCCCCCCACTCATTCAGCAAGGCTGAATGGCAGCTCTGCTCCTGCTGAAGGCAAATCCCTTTGAGTCCAGGTAATTCTTAAACATTCTGAGGCTGCAAAGTTGCATACAAAGCAAATTGTACTGCTGGATGCAACACAAAGAAACGCTGTGCCAAAAATTTGGAACTTGAACCTCACTAGAAAGCCCAAATTCACTGAGACAGGTAAGTACAACACTTGCTGCCCCAACTGCAGCACCAATCTGCAGCAGCACATCAGGCAGTGACAGCAGGACATGCTGCTAAAGCCTAAATTGCAAGGCACAGTAAAGCCCTAAATTCTTCATCTGACTCCTGTGGGACAACACTCCCTTAAATAATTAAGAAATAAAAACAAAGAAGACTCAGAGTGGTAAGTCCTGCCACTAAGCCGTTTTCCAGAACATCTCCAACGTTCTCCCATGTCCTCAAAAACGCATTTAAGTCAAAATTCTGAACTAAAATAAAAACTACCAAATAATTTGCATAAGGACTCCTTCAATATTGGTGTAATCCCACCACAAAGAAAAATGCAAACAACAAAAGATCAACAGTTCCCTGAATCACTCACTCACTACAGAAGCAGTAATATTTAACAGATATCTAAACAAGCTGGGTGTCTGAAAGGATTTATGAACCTGTGACACAATACAACCAACAGGGGTCACTAAAGGTCATAAACTGTATTTCCTTGAACTAAAGGAGCATCAAGTAAAACATCCTGACACAAGTTCATCATCAAATTCACTCAAAAGTACCTTCAGGGATAAAAATTCCAAGGCTTCCTGGGAAAATCTTTACCTGAGTTTGCTTGCTCGCATCAGGATGCTTTTCTGAGTACTTTACCTGAACTGCCCTGCAGCCATAGAAACCTCACTCCTTGTCCTAGGCACCAAGATCATAAAAAGAAACTTCCCTTCTCTTTCACAGCCATCCTTTATATATTTGCATAATGTAAAATACCTCCATCCCTATTTTTCTAAACAAAAATCAATTATTCCAGCACTTGATGTCTTTCCTGCAGCTCTCCTGTAGGCTCCAAATTCTCCACACATTTTTAAAAAAACAGCTTCCTAACTAGGGGTTTTATATGAAAAAAATACAAATCAAGTTTGAAAACCAAAAATACACAGATATTTAAACAATCAAGTAGCCTAGAAGATGAAGTTTGCCATATTTTACCTTGTGTGCAATGTTAACCTACCTATTCCTGAATTGGCTCCTGTGATTATCGCCACTTTCCCACTCAAGTCACGACCCTGGAGAATTTCCATTGCAGTACTGTTCCCATCATATTTTTGTCTAGTAGTAGGTTTTACTGGATTATCTTCTACTGTAAAGGCCAATCTTGGGTCTAGGTAGGTAGTCCTTTTGTTTATGTGACTGCAAAAGAACACAAAAATTCAACTGTTTGAACCCTTCTGTACTCTGCATTTAGATGTTAAATGTATTTCAACCACTGCTGTGTACAATTCGCGGATTATTTAAATTCACAAAAAACAAATTCTTCTTTTTCAGTTTGGTTAAAGTCATGCCAATTCCGTTTTTAATAAAACTTCAGGTGTGACAGCATCCATTAATAATTGTATTTACATACTTCACAAGCTATTCTGAACTTCATGTGAACTCCTGACATAAAAGGCAGAATTTTGTCAGGGGAAAAAATTTTAAAATCTTGTTATATTAGGGAAGATCATGTTCTCTTAGCAAGTCTATAAAAGGACCCCACACTTGTCCTTGAAACAGCAGACACTGCAATATCTGCATTTGGATTCTGAAGCTGTACTTATTAATCTTTTTGTCTCTCCAGCTGATATTGTCACAGTATCATAACTCAGAAGGCTACTCAGCATGTAACCCAGCTGTCCTCCTTCTACATACTCCACAATTTGAAATACTTACTCTACAAAATAGACTTGTCCATTTTCATCAGTCTCCTGCTCCCATCCATATGGCAGATCTAGGAAGCACATAACACATTAACTTTATTTTCAGGCATTAGAATACTCTTCAGTTTGAAGTGTAAGTGATTTCTCAGACTGATGAGACACAATTCTCCATTATTTCTGTAGATGGTGCAGCTACCTGCTGCCCTTGAATATCAGAATTTGAAAGAAGGATTGCTTCCCTAATCACACACAACTTCTGTCTCATAGAAGTACAATACCCAGAATATCTGGTACAAGTGCAATGACTGGCAGATTAAGCATAAAGATAATCTAAAAAAATTTTATAAAGATTATTTCACGTTATAGCACCAAAAAAAAACCCAGCAAAATGCAATCATGCTTCCAAGCACGTACAAACCTATACTATTCAATGTTCAGTATCTATCCCTGCTAAAATAAATAGCAAAAACATATGGGAAAAGTTTTGTGCAACACATACCAAAAGCTGAAAGATCAGAGCCCTCAAGTGGGCATGAGATACATTAAATAAAACCTAAACGATTCAATGAAGTTGGAAGGACAGATAAAGGAAAAATGACAAATCTTTACATAACAAAATTCTTATATAAAAGATCCTACTGAAGTACCTAACAGATGGCATTCACAGTATTTCTAATCCTGGCTGGAAAGTACTCATTTCGCTTTGATTGACTTAAGATTTGCTGAAAACATTCCAATTATCCAAGTCAGGTTACCAATGCCAAAAGAAACATGGCTTGCCAACAGTGTAGTGCCCCCAGGTAGAGAAGCTTCTGGAAGATCTGATTTAAGGCACTGATTATTCAAGGTCCTTAAGATGTTGTTTTCCTCTGGAAGTGTCCTGCAGCACTGTCTGCCCTCTGTTCTGGCACAAATATTCAACAAGGTTGGGGGAAACAGGTAAAATGGAAACTAATGAGGCTTCCTTCTGTGCCAGGGATACTCCCTGATGAAACACATTCTTTGAATAATATAATCCAACTATAAATATTATATGATGGATGCCAGGCACACAGAACTCCAGCTTATGACTATATGCTTTACAAGTCAAACTAAAACAAACCCTGTAACCTGGAATTAGTACCTTGGCTTTATGGAGCAATACAGGAAAGCCATAAAATGGCAAAGTGATCACTCTACACAGACACACAGAGGTAAAACCACACTGAAATCACCTGTATTCTGCAATCTCAGTTAGTTCAGGTGATCAGTGACAACTAGGAGAGCAAAATGAGATCAGCTGAAGTTTATGGAGGAACCAGGTGTTTGTGATATACTGTCAGCTCATTACAAAAGCTTAACACAGACCTCCTGCAACACGTTTCCTCTTCCCAGACTTAGGATGTTCCCACTGTGTTTTTTCTTCTAGGTGGCTGCAGGAAAAGAAAAAGTTTAAGATTTTTTTTAAATTGCCTTATAATCTTTCTGATGTAACTCAAAATATTGCCACAGCTCTGAAAGTAACTAACCAGAGAGCACAGAAATCTGTAAAAACTCAAATAAATGTTTGATTCCCAAACCAGGTTTTGTTGCTTATGCAAAGAAATAAAACCAAAACTCATTAAAAAATAGCATTAACAGACTCAGAAAACACCTCAAAAAGATGATGATCCTTGGCAGGAATAAGGAAGCAAGAAAATAATTTATCACCAGCCAGTAGCAATAATATTAGAAGTTACAAAAGCACCTTTCTAAAACTCCTGCCTAACAATATTGATTTGCAGAGTATAACATATATAAGTTGGATTTCTACATGAGCAATTGTAGCTTTTGGACAGATAAGTTTATCCACAGGCCTTGACTAGCAGGATATTTATTTAATATGCAAAATAATGGCATCACATCTTTTCTTCTGATTCAGAGACTTTATTCAATTAAACCACAAGCAGAATTAAAATACTCCATCATAAGGTTTTCTGTACTATAGGCTAATAAGCAAAGTGATGTGCACACAAGAAAGGTCTTAAAATAACCAAAGTACTGAAATCGGGCTGGATATTAAAATCTCATCTTTTGTTAAGTATTTTTTAAATAACAATCAAGTTTTAAGAGTCAGGCAGGGATTGAGTGTCCAAATTGACAGCTGCCCAAGTGTGAAATCAAGAGTGACAACAGCAATAAATAACACACAAATAACCACAATAACCTACAGGCCCAACAGCGATTAACACACAACATAAGCAACTTTCCCTTCTTACAGCAACCCCACGGTGACAGCACATGGTATTACAGGGATCACAGCTGGGGAGCTGAGACTGAACAAGTGCACCTGTGTGACCTGAAAATAGGAGATATTTAACCAAATTACAGCAGCCTGATAAACAAATGCTGCCCACCTGTGTGCACACCTAACTCATCACAAACACTTTTCAAAGTCTTAAACCAAAATAATCTTATTTCAGCTAGAAGTTCGTATTGGTGATGAGGTTTAAATTAAATTCCCAGAATATGGAGAAGTATCACACATAAAGAGCATATATTAAAGGTAGCAACAGTGCAACACCTCTTCATGTACAATATATTTTTAGACATACTGGGCAAGATTTTTAGACAGTAAAGACATATTCATTTTATGTCATTAAACTGAACTGGTCCAGTTTCACAAGAGTTCAGAAGCTGACCTGTTGAACTGATTGTGTAACAATCATGCTCAGTAATACCTCGTTATTTCATAGGTTTGTTACTTTCACCAAGTGATTCCTTCATGAGCGAGCTTTTTAAGTCAAAGAAAATATACAGGAAATTGTCCTAAGAAAAACAAACACCTAGAGAGAAACTGCAGCGTTTACAAACAAAGTGTGGATAACCTAAAGGATTCTGTCCAGTGTTTGTAAGAGCAGAACCTGGGAGGACGAGGCCAACTCACCAGGGATGAGAATGAACCGGTACTTTTCCACCTTTTTGTGGAAGGGAGTAACTCTTGTAGCCTTAAACAGACCGAAGGAGATCCCAAGATCAGCACGGCTACAGAAACCGCACGGGAGGAGAAAGTGGATAAACATATATTGTACAGAGTTAGTTCATCCTGCGGCACATCCCCCCGGTAACCTGGGAGGATGGAATCCGGTCCAGTGGCACGGGTAGAGGGTGTGAACTGCGATTCTTTATCTCTTGCCTAACTTGTACTGAAGAGCTGAGGAACAGCACGCCCACCTTTTAACTTCCATCGGACCTGCTTCCTCTCTGTTCCCACAAGGACCATTCTGCAATATTGTGTAAGGTTTAACCAGAGATCGCCCACGGAGCCCTAAGGTGCAGTGGAACAGCTACGGGCCGGCTCCCGGCCGGTCCCACGGGCGGCTCCAGCATCGTTCCCAGGCGGGGCAGGTGGCGGCGGCTCTGCCCGGCACCGCTCCGGCCGCTGCCCGCTGGAGCGGCTCCGCAGGGGCGGCTCTGGCTCTCAGAGCCCGCCCCGCACACCCAGCCCAGCGCTCCCCGGAGCCGGGCGGGCACCGCACACGGACCCGCATCACCCGCACCCCGGCTCCCGTAAGGGGCGGCTCCTACCCCGCGCCCGCGCTCAGGGACGGCTCCGCGGACACTGCCCCGGGGCGCTCAGAGCGCTCCCGGCGGGCTCGCCCCGCTCCCACCCTTACTTGGCGTAGTAAACCCAGCCGTCCTTGGTGGTGCGCTCCTCCCAGCCCGGCGGCAGCTCCTCCTCGCTGTCCGTGTCCTCCAGCCCCGCGTACTTGAGCGCGGCCATGGGTTCGGCGCGGCCCCGCTCCGCCGGCGCGCCCCGCTTCCGCCCGGCCCCGCGGCACCATGGGAGCTGTAGTTCCCCGGGGCGGCGCGGACACTCCGGGCACCGCGGGATGGACACGGCGGGGACACTCCGGGCACCGCGGGATGGACACGGCGGGGATGGACACCGCAGATCCCGGCACAGGGATCGCAGGGGTTTAGGCTCTGCTGAGCCCTAGGCACATCTGGAGTGCTCTGTCAAGTTCTGGAGTCTTCAGTACAAGGGAGACAAGGAGCTGCTGGAGAGAGTCCGGCGGAGGCTGCACAGATGATTTGGGGTCTGGAGCATCTCCTATGAGGAGGGGCTGTGGGAGCTGGGCGTGTTCAGTCTGGAGAAGAGAAGACTGAGAGGGGGTCTCATTAATGCACATAAATATCTCAAAGGTCAGTGCCAGGAGGACGGTGCCAGGCTCGTTTCTGTGGTGCCCAGCGACAGGACAAGGAGTGATGGCCATAAACTAAAACACAAGTTCCACCTCAACATGAGGAAGAGCTTGTTTACATGGAGGGTGGCAGAGCTCTGGAATAGCTGCCCACGAAGTTCAAAATTCTCCCTCTCTGGGGACATTGAAAACGCACCTGGACACCTGCTCCAGGTGACTCTGCCTTGGTAGGGGGATTGGACTGGATGATCTCCAAAGGTCCCTTCCCATCTGTGCAATTCTGTGATTTTTCAGGGCATTAGGTGCTTCCAGCCCTCTGTTTTCAGAGGGGTGAATACAGCAAGGCCCTGGGAAGCAATGGGAAATGAACTGTTCTTTAAGCTTTTTGCCCTTGGCTGTCACCACCTCATGTCAGGGATGACCCTCATCAGTCAGGGATCCTTGTTGAGGAATGCCTGGCTGGAGAGAAGTACCTGGCTGTGCTGACACCCGCCTGGGAGGCTCCAGGTTGCTTCACCTGCTCGGAGGCACAAACACAGTCCCCTTTGCCAAGCCTGGCTCACCTGGTGACACAACACAGTCAGCTGCAAAGGCTGCAGCACTCAGCGAGCTGGCAGCAACCTGCAGGACCTCTGTCCTGGCAGCTGTGACAGATGGACAGGGAGTGGCTGTCACCCCTGCTCAGCTGCTTCTGATTCCCGGACCTGTGTGCTCTCATATTCCTGTCTGTTTACATAACCAAACCCAACAGCCAGCGTTTGTAACAGCATCGTTGTCCTTTGGCAGCTGTTTTAAACAAAAAACAAGGCAAAGGCAGAGGCTGTGAGTGCTGCAGACCGCACCAGGTGGCAGTGCAGCCCCACAGATGCACCGCAGGCTCTGACGCTTTAAGTCGAATTTTCATGCCCTATTTGAGACACTGACCTATATGGCTCCCCCCTCCCCACTAATGCCATCCAAATCTGGCCAGAAAAAAGCAGCCTGGATTTTTATTTTTTTTCTGCCCTGCTGCTCCCGTTGCTTCACAGGTTCCCCTGGGGGATTACACGTACTAAATGATCTCCTCCTGCTAGAAATAAAAACTCATGCATCATCACCAGCCTGTTCTCATGCCAGTATTACTGGCAGTATAAAAAAAAGCTGTGACCATACTTTCTTGGGTAAACATATGGGAAGGGAAACTTCAGTGACATACTTGCTTCTGGTCCAAGAAGAGGTAACTGAGTGGTGAGATGGGCAAGGTCGCAAGAAAATAGATTTTTTTTAGGCTAATATCTGAAGTACAGAAAAAGAGTTTTAATCTAGCAGTAGTACTGTAGGGATGGGTAGTTGTTAGTTTTCTTCCTGTTGCAGTATTCAGCATCCAGCACCCCATGAATTGCATTCAGTGGGAATGTGGAAATCATTTGTCTGACATCCCATCCCAGCCATCTGTACAGCCTAAAGTCTGCATTGTGCCCTGGATGAACACAGCAGCATTTCTGCATTTCAGTGATGAGGACAGTGTATCCCAACCCCCAGGTGAGGCTCACCCTGACCAGCAGAACCAAACCAGCCCAGAAAGGCTCCTGGGCTGCCTGCCCACGCCTCAGCTCAGCCTTGGCTGTTTGCATTCCCTCCCCACATGCCCAGGCCTTCTCTGCCTGCCCCAGGCAACCACGAGTGGGGCTACACAGCCACACTGCCTCCATGCTTTGGCTCTGGACCCCTCCGCTGGGACTGGGACCAGTCTGGAGTGACCCAGCACAAGGCAGACAGTGACACACTCCAGCAGGGACAAGGACTGGGGTGTAGGGAGAGGATCCTTCCCAGGAAGTGATAGCATAGGGGTCAGAATGATTTTGGAGTTGATGGTAGTTTTAGGTTGTGGGATCGATGGGCCTTGTAGGCCTTAAGGTAGGCCTTAGGTGTTGTTTTGTTAGAAGTGTAATGTCATTCTTTGTTAGAAGTCATGGAAACCGCACCTGTGTGCTTTTTCTGTGACGATTACTTACGACAAAATTAATTAAATGATTGCATAGGAAATATGAGTAAGAATAATAATTCACTTGCAACAATCCTGAGAAATGTAAGGGGGTAGTAGGAAAGGGGGGCTGAAACTTATGCTTGAGTGAAAACAATATATCCAATAGAGCAATGCCAAATTAATGATTAACTGATGATTATACGATGGTTATGTACAGAGTAGTACAAAATGTGTTCATTTGCAAACCTATGGCAGAGCTTGATCTGGGTCTGACGACCCCTGCTCCCAGGGCCCTTTAGCACCCATATAATCATTCCGTGATTATGTGTTTTCTTGCGCTAACTGAAGGACTTCATGCACTTTGGAAGGGCTATGGCCTGGGGCACTCAAACTTTGATGGGGAGACAAACAGGGGTCCTGGCAGTGGACATGGAAGCTGAACCTCCCAATGACCTTCCTAATCCCCAGAGTTGTGCAGCCACAGGTCTTTTTTCCCCAGGGGACACCCCTTGGATCCAACCTCACTCGGCTACAACTAGCAGCTTTCCAGGCTCCATCCACTCTTTACATATACGGCAGCCTGCCCATGGCTACCCTGAAGACAGAGCACCCCACAGCTTCCCCCATGTGCACCCTGGGGCCCTGAGCTCTCTTCCATGGGCATCCCTAGTGGGGTTGGTGGCCAAGGTGTGTCCCCATTGTCCTCCGTGCCTGCCAGCTCCCTGCAGGCAGGCCCCAGGTGGGCTCAGACCCATTTCCCTGCAGCATGTTGTAAAGAGCAGAGCAGGTTCTTAACATCTTTATTAGTTTGTTGGTTTATTTCCAACACAGTAACTCCTCTCTACAGCAACAGGTTAGTTAAATCCGGTTTACATATTGCTGCCTCATGAGTGCTGCGGCCTTGACGCCGCTGTGACAAAACCAGGCTGCACTCAGACAGGAAAATGTGTTAAATTCCGCTGTGACTGGGAAAAAAAAGGAAAACCAACAAAAATCAAAAGAACAAACCACCAGGGAAAACCAAACCAACCAACCAACAAAACCAAGGTGAGGAAACTGAAGGCGAGCACGGCCACACCACCTCCAGGGAAACCACACGGCACTGCTTGGACAAGAATGCAAGGAGGAGTGAACCCAAAAAGGTCAGGGACTGGGCAAACCCTTATATATATATTATGTATAGGTATTTATATATATATATCATCTGGAAGGACACGCTGAGAAAACAAGAGATCGCAGCGGTATCTACCATAAAAAGGAGCTACGTAGCTTTCAGAGTCACACCAAGAAGGAAGCACACAGCAGAACAAAGTGGGGGACAAAGGGGAACACTGGTGTTTTGGGGTGGTCTTTTACTATGGGAGGGGTCAGGTGGGGCATGGGTCTCAGGGCCAAAAGCCCTCATACACCCGCTGGGAGCCCCAGGACCTTTGTGCCCTTCACTGGGGAGCAGGGATGGGGTCTGGGGGGTAGAATGCTCTTGTGGGGCTGGGTGGGACCTGCTTCCAGCAGGCTGGTTCTGCTCGCCCAGGTGGTGGCACCTGGTGGGTTCCCTGCTCAGGTCCTCCATGGACCACTTCCAGAGACCTGAGCACCCATCACCAGAGCCAGGGCCATCTTTACCTGTGCCTTGCAGCAGGCACAGGAGGGGCTGGGCACTGCTGCTCTGGTGGCTGGGTGGCCATCACTGGGGTTATGCAATGACAGGGTCTCCATGCCCAAGAGCCACCTGGAGTTGGTGGCCGGATGGGGCCCCACGGCCCGGGGGGAGCCAAGCCCTTGAGAGACGCCCCGCTCAGTGCGCAGGCAGAATGCTGCAGGCGGGAGTGTGGATTTGGGGAGCCATGGTGGGCCTGGCCAGCCGTGTGGGCAAAGCCAGACCATGGAGTGCTCCCCACATCCCATGGGTCACCCCACACTGCCAGCACCTTGTGGTGAGGCACCCTGTGGGACAGAGGGTGCTAAGGGCTCCCCAGCACGGCGGGGGGAGTGTCTCATCTTATTGCTAATGGCTCCACGGTGATGACACCCACAGGCTGTGGCAGAACTTGAGGTGGGATTTGCTGTGTGACATCCCCTGAAACAGTGGCCTCTGGATCCTGGTGGGCTCAGCCCAGGAGCTGGGAGTGGAACTGACAGTGTGGCAGGGCCCAAGCCAGCCAATTCCCCCCTCCCCAGTGCATTTTTGGTGACAGTCGGTAATTGTCCTTCTTGCAACAAAGGACGAAGGAAGTGCCACCACAGGTGAGGGCATGGGCAGAGGCAGGGGGGCACTCCTGCCACCCTCCTGCCCTGATAGCTTCTGGAGTAGGGCTGACCCCTCTTCACTTGCCCCAGGGCAGCCCTCAGGATACGTGACCAGGGCGAAGGACAGTTTGGGATGTGATTTCTCATGAGGCTCAGCCAGCTCTGGGGTAGCAGGTCCTGGGTGTGCTGGGGGACCCCATGCTAGCTCTCCCTAGAGAGAGCCACCAGGGAGAAATGAAAACTGCATCCTTAGGAACAGACCAGTGACCTCTCAGTAAGCACTGCTTCCTCTTCCTGTCATCCTTTTGACCGGGTGAGCCATCAGTTGAACTTGGGAGACCAACCTACCTCCTGTGTCCTCTCCACATGCTGTCCCATCCCATCATCCCATCCCATCCCAACATCCTGTCCCCATCTCACCACCCTGACCCTGCTACCCCATCCTGGCCCCGTCCCCCTGCCACCCACCCTCCCAAGCCGGGGCCAAGCCGATGCTAGGGAGGGTGAGGACCAAAGCAGAACCATGTGTGACTGCTGGACGAAGCCCCTCTCCTTCTCCTGTACCAGACAAGGGGATGAGGCCAACGGCAAAGAAGACAAATTGACCCCGAAGAAGCGAGGGCCCTGGTGGAGGATGTCCACGGGGCGGGTGGGTGCTGGCGGGATGCTGACGGATGGGAGATGGCTCTGAAGGAGACGTCGGCGGCAGGCGTGGGCCTCAGCACGATACCTCCATGGTGTGGTTGATCTGCCCCATGGCCTCGGTGCTCTCCGAGTGGGTGCAGGCCCGCGGGCGGGTGCCATCCACAGAGCTGGCGCTGGTGAGGGAGGCCGTGCGGGAGCGTGCCAGGCGGGTCATGCTGGCAGATGGCACTGCACGGGCACAGAGACACGGCCGGGGTGCTCAAATCCCTCTGAACACCTGAGGGACCTGAGCCAACACTGCCACCAGCCCTGCTCCCCGATGCGACTGAGCCTGGGCACAAGCTTGCAGCAAGCGGTGCTGTGACAACACGAGCAGCTCCAGGCTGGTAAGGGACAGCAGGGCACGGGTGCTCTGGGCAGGCTGCACACTGGGCTCGCTCCTGGCCATGCAACCTCTGGGCATGAGGCAGTGGAGACCCCCGACTACCAAGCTCCAGGAACAGAGTGAGCTGGGTTCAGAGCTCCCCCGGCGGCCCAGGGTGTGCAGGGAAGGTGACACCCTCCCCCAGCCAGGATGGCTGGTGGGAACAGCTCCTGGCCCGCCTGGAGGAGGGCATGGTGGGCACACTGCCAAGACTGTGCCTGCACGGAGGGGAAATTCTCGGAATGCCATTTCTCAACCCAACCCTGGCTCAGGGTGCCATCTCAGGCAAAGCAGAGCGAGGCAGGGGCATCCTGCTGGGAAGGGCCAGTCCTGCACCCAGGCTGCTCCCAAAGGTGCCCAGCAGGGCACAGGCCAGGCAGGCACCATGCAGCAGCGGGCACTGAGCGGTACCTGTGCCTCCACTCAGCCTCCGATCCTTCAGGTGGGTGACTGGCAGGGGCAGGAGAAGGGCAGGGAGGGCAGAGAGAGAGTGTCAGCCCTGTCAGCCCCTCCTCTGGGCCAGGAGCCCCTGCCCAGCCCACGTGTGCCTGCACACCGAGCTGCCCCTGTGCACACAGCCTGCACACACACACACACACGTGCAATGGGCCTGCAAACACACACACATGTGCACACAGACTTCTGCATGCATGCACACACAGGTATAAACACACACACACACGTGCTCATAAACTGCACACACACATGCACACAGACTTTTGCACGTGGGCTCTGTCTTTGTTGCACACACACAGCCCCAGCTCATGCGTGCCCACATACACACATGCACAGTTACACAGGGACTCTGACACACACATGTACACACAGAGCCCTTGCACACACATCTGTGTGCACACAGAGCCTGTACACACCACACCCCTGCGGACACATGGACAGACAGACCTGCAGCAGGTCAGCACAAGTGCACACCAGCACACACACACAGGCACGCACAGACCCACGCCAGCCCCACACCCAGCCCCAGCACTCACTGTAGCCCATGCCTTGCAGGAAGTACTTGAAGGCTTCAGTCAGCTTGCCTGGCTGTAGGGAGAGAGGAGGCTGAGCTGAGCTGAGGCAGCACCGAGGCTGAGATCCCCGCTCATCCCCGAGCTGCTTCTGACAGCCTGAGTGTGAGACCCCTGTGTCCTCATCAGCCCATCCCCAGCTAGCCAGGGACAGCACCAGTGCATGTCTCAGGGCCCAGTATGCCCAGGTAACTGGGGAAATGGTGAGGGCTCACCTGTGTGACCTGGGGCAGCCCACCAGAGTCAGCCATCTGCAAAGAGAAGGTCCTCCTTAGTTTGGGAGGGTGCCCAGCATCCCCCAGTACCCACTGGCAGGATGCCACTTCTGGGGTCACCCTGCTCTCCCCATACACCCCCAGCTCCAAGGGCCATGATGGACCTGGAATGGGGAGATGGGGACACCCTGCAGCCCTGGGGCAGAAGGCAATGGGGCACTCCATAGGCAGCAGGGACCTCCCTGCTGCCCCTTGCCACCAGCCTACCTTCAGGAATGTGGTGTTGGTGGGATCCAGCTTGGAGTTACACTCCACCTGCGGGCAGGAGAGATGATATTAGCACCCTAGGAAGCCAGGAGCCAAGCAGAAGTTCCCCACGTGTACCACCACTGGCCTATGGCATTCCAGCTGGCAAATCCCACCCCAGCCAGGAGGAGACAGGGCACCAGGTGAGCCCTGAGCCTGCAGGACAACAATCCCCTGCCATGGAACAGAGAGGATTTTTCTCCTATCAGTCTGGGCAAGGGCAGGGATTGGAATGGGAGGTGAGGGGGACTGGTGAGGCATTGTGTCACACCCATGTGTACATGCACACGCGTGTGCCAGTGGCTGTGTGGGTGCACATGACTGAGCAGAGTGTGTCCATGTGCTGACACATCCAAGCGTGCACAGAGTGAGCACACCTGGGCATATGAAGAAGGGGAACTTTTCCAGGTGTGGCAACCACGCACAGCTGCACGTACACAAATGCCCACACGAGCAGGGAGGTTTGCACACGAGCACAGTCCCACCCCCAGGAGCTGCCGTGTGTCTGAGCAGGCAGGGAACATGTGCGTGCCCATGCGTGGGCATGGCCCGCCTGCCACCCTGCAGGCTCTGCCCCATCACTCACCACCCCCTCCTCAGCAGGCGCATTGTCTCCGACCACCAGCATCACAGGGCAGCTGGAAGTGAGAGGAGAAAGGGCCTGGTCAGGGTTTGGCCTGGGTGAATTCCACTGCCCCGGGACCCCTCTATGACTTGCCGGCGCCACTCTTACCGCAGCGTCTTGGCATTGGGCACGGTCCCAGGCCGGTTGATGTCCAGGTCCCTGCGGCTGATGGAGGAGAAAGAAGGCCAGTGTGAGCCCACGGGCAGATGCCACCACTGATGCCATAGCACAACAATCTGGCCACTGCCAGCCCTGAGAAGCAACACCCAGCCCTGCTGTCCCAGCACCTTGTGCATGGTGGATGCCATGGCCATCTCTGCCACGGCCCAAGCAGAGCCTGTGCCACAGGATGCAACACCCAGCAGAGGGGCAGGGCTCCCAACCCCCTGCATGCATGGGACAGCATCTCTGCCCCCTTTCCCAGTGCCAGCACCCAGTGCAGGAGGAGACATGGGAATGTGTACCCAAGGCACTGGGCCCTGGGACGTGGTAAGGCTCTGGCTCAGGTAGCACCACTCCCTCATGCCCAGCCAGCAGTGGCAGACAACTTTGCAGTGGTGCCTGCATGCACTGGAGGGTGATGACAGCACCCAACACGGGTCTGGGCTCCCACAGTGACCTCAGAGCCACCCACCAGCACTGCAGCCCCTCACCCTAGCACGGACAGGACACAGCCCAGCAGCAGGGCTGCCTGCAGCACTCACCTGTTGTACATGTTGAGGAAGAGCTGCAGGTTGAACTGGTTTACCACGCTGCCGATCTGCTGCCGGTAACTCTGCACTAGCTCCGTGTTGTTCATCAGCTCTTCCTGTGCCAGCAGGGGATGGAGATCAGGGCAGGTGCTGGGGAGACACCCTGCTCCCCCAGTCCTGCCCATGCCGTGCCAGCCAGCAGGGACCAGCAGGAGGATGCTGGGCAATGCAGTGCTGCTGCAGGCAGCACACCCAGGCAGGACATGGGCACAAGTCACACACTCATCAAGGTTAAGCCTCAGAGCATGCAGGGCTCGACTAACCCCAGCCCTGCACATGGGACAGGTCCAGTGGCACTGTGGCACCTGGCAGGGCACAGCCCAGGTGACCCAGCTGGGATGCTGGGCCGAGGGCCATGGCAGGGGCCCAGAGGATGCACAGCCCTTACCTGGCTGAACAGGTGGGACAGGACAATGTCTGGCAGTGTGCTGGTGAGGCCAGAGAGCTGTGGAGGGAGCACAGGGAGTTACGGCACTGCCGTGGCTGCCTCCTGCCCCAGGAAGCTGCCAGGACAGGGAGGAGGGGTCAGGGCTCTGCCCACCTTGGCAGCTGCCCAGTCAATCCAGCCTTTGCCATTGGGGTCGATGTTCATAAGGACCAGCCCTTCAACCAGGTCAGGGAAGATGAGCTGCAGAGAGCAAGAGGGGAGAGGCTCAGAGAGGAGGGAGATGGGCCCAGGGCAGCCCCCACCAGAGCCACTGCACAGGTGCTGCATGGAGCTGATGTGACCCTGTCCTGGGAGTGCTGGCAGACCTGCGGCGACACTGCCCAGCCACTGTGGCCTTGGCACTGCCATCCTGGGTCCTCCATCCCTCCAGGAGCCTTTGCAGCAGCAGAGACTGCCTAGAAGTATCAGCTCCTGCTCTTCCCCATGCCCCAGGCTGACAGCAGGCACAAGCAACTCAGGGCCAGCCCATCCCAGCCCCAGGCTCACCGCAAACTTGGCCAGCACGTAGGCTCCTGCCCCAACACCGATCCCAATCACGTACTTGAACCTGGAAATATGGAGAGGTCCACATGAGGGGACAGTAGGCTCCAACACACGTTCCCTAGGACATCCCTCCACTCACAGCAAGAAGACTTGCAGGATGCCAGTTACAGAGAAAACTCCCCCAGCCCCAAACCCCTGCCTTCTGCCCATCTCCCTGCCCAGGACTCTCAGCCAGCAGCTGTGGAAGAGAGGCTGACTCACCCGAAATGCTGCACCACGCTGGGTAACATGGCAGCCAGCTGGTCCATGGATGGATACTGGTACCTGTGGCACAGGGAGGCACAGGATGGTGGTTATGGAACCTGTTCAGAGCAGGCTGTCTGGGACAGGGAGCTGGGCTGCCTGAAATGGGCAGGGAAATGCCACCCACCTGCAAACCACCCTATTGCCCACCCTATTGCCACAGGCTTTGGCACAGTTTGCAAAGACCCACAGGCAGGGCACAACTGCCAGGCAGCAAGAACCCAAGGGGGACATCCCAGCAGGCACAGTGAGCCCCTGCAGCTGGCACCTACCCCTGAGGGAACTGTGATGCTCCTGCCTGCTGGCCGGGCGCGTCCACGTGGCACACCACAAAGTGCTTCGTGATCTCCTGCATGTCCTCGTAGTTGAAGAAGGTGTTGAAACAAAGCTTGTCTGTCAAAGGGCAGGTGGGTGTCAGAGACTAAACAACCTGACACTGGGGCCTGGTGGGCCAGGGACAGAAGCTGCCAACCCTTCCACTGCCCTTCAACCAGGAGGTGACATGCCACCAAAACCATCCCATCCCCTTCCCTGCAGGCTCCTTGTCCTCACAGCACAGACCATAGCTACTGTTAGCAAGGGCTGCATCCCTACAGGTGTCAGGAGGCACGGGGATGGACAGACAGCCCGGAGAATGAGGAGTTTGGGGTGACCTCATTGGGGAGCCTCAGAAGGATGGGACTGGGGGATGCAAAGCCCAGGACTGCAAGACCACCCAGTGGGCAGCAGGACTAGCAGCCTGAAGTGTTAGCCCTGTCCAAAATCCCCAGAAAGGGCTCAAGCAAATGCAGAATTTGAGGAACAGCTGCAAATCTCCCTGCTTGGAAAGAGTCAAAGAAACATCCCCAGTGCTGCCGTGAACAGGCCCCCACCATTGCAGTGGGATACAGACACTGCCAGGGCTTGGAGGGGTCCTGTCCCATGGCATCAGTGCTGGGACATCCCTCCCAAAACATGGGGTGAGGCAGGTTATGAGGCCCTTTGCAGCCAGCATGACGTGTACCTGAGCAGCCAGAGCTGCTGCATTGGTGACACAGCTCATGTAGCATGTCAGTGACTCAGCCTCAGCCGCCAGCGGAGCGGGAGATGCTTCTCCCCACTCACAGGGAATTGGGGATCCAGGCTCAGCTGGAGGGCACAGCTGGGGGCAGGGCTCTGGGGTGCAGCTCCAGGGCTGCAGGCTGACAGAAAGCGCAGCATCTCCACATCAGAGCCCCAGCTTGGGGTCCCTCCTTCCCTGCTATTCCCAGTCTCTTTTGTCCCCCACTATGGCCTGCTGCCAGCTGGGTCCATGCTCTGAATACCAATGGGCCGGCAGCAGCAGTGAGGGCCAGCCTAGCATCCCCCATGTCCCATCCCTGCCTGGTGAGGGCAGGCAGGCAGCCAGCCCTGGGGTGGCCAAGCACTCCTGGCTGTGCCTGGCGTGGGCTTTGTGTCCGGCTGAGCATCCAAACTCCACTGGTGCTTTCAGATGCCTGAGGGACCCAGTGCAGCCACGGACAGAGGCAAAGGAGCTGAGCCAGGGGCGATGTCCTGGCACTCCATGGAGCCTCGGGCTCAGCCCTGCACCCCCAGCCCAGGAGCAGCACTCACGGTTGAGGCCCACATCGTGGTAGGTCAGGATGGCCGGGCGGTTGCCCTTGGGAGAGCCCCGGATGACCACGTGCAGCAGCCCGTAGGGGGTCTCAATGTCATGTTCCTGGGGAAGAGGAGAGATGGGATGATGCCCACCTGCCCTAAGGCATCCTTGCATCCTCTCCTGCCCTGCCATCACACCCTCCATTGCTGCTTCCCCAAATGGCTGGGTCCCGTGGGGAGACACAGGAAAGAGGAGCAGCTGTCCCAGGAAAAAAAAAAGCCCTGGGCATCCCAGAGGGGGTAAAAAGCAGGACAAAGGGAAGGGAAGGGAAGGGAAGGGAAGGGAAGGGAAGGGAAGGGAAGGGAAGGGAAGGGAAGGGAAGGGAAGGGAAGGGAAGGGAAGGGAAGGGAAGACTTTGGATGGGATCATAGGATGTAGGATTGGACATGTTTATCGGGGGATGGGATCCACAGGATGGTATCAAGGGATGGATCCAAGAAGGCTTGAGAGAGGACGGTAATAGGATGGGACAGGTGGACCACAGGACAGGAGGGGAGATCTTCAAGAGCTTGAGACTGAGAAAATTTTGGCAACAGGGTAGGGGTTTACAGCATGGCCCAGCTGGGTGCAGATTCAATGTATCTGGGACAAACAGGCAGAGGTCAGACCCCGGACTGCGCTCCAGGAAATGCTGCAACCTGATCCCAAAACTACACCTAAAGTAACTTTAAAACTCCTGGTCTGAAATGGCAGTGCCCCCACACAGAGACAAAAACTACCCCATGCCTCAGTTTCCCTGTCTAGGAGGGCTCCAGCCTTGACATCCTGGCCCTTGCTCCCAGCCAGCACAGGAAATTGAGTCCAGGTGCCTCCCAAGGACAAGGGACCAGAGGTCCCCTCCAGATGCCCGTGCTTGCCAGCCAGTCCAGCAGCAGTGACCTCAAGGCTGGCATCTGGAGGGTGCAGGAGCATCACACACCGAGCAGGGCAGGGCAGGGGTTGATGGCAGGGAGCCCAAGCATCACAGTCCTCACTGCTGGCACCAGCAGCCCCATGGCTGGGCTGGTGGGAGGGGAGCAGGTACGTGGATGCTCACGCGGGTTACACGCCACAAGGACTCTGAAGGACACGGGCCTGGCTGGGAGGAACATCCTGGGGACAGGGTCTCCTCACTGCAGTGCCCCCCCTCATTGAGCCCTGCTGTCCCTGGGGGAACACAGTGCCCAAAAGCAGATCCAGCACTCTGTCGAGACATCTCTTGGCTCCCAAGGGCATCCTGACCCCCGCCCTCATCCACAGCTGTCCCTCCACCCCCTGCAGCTGCATCAGGCAGAAGTCCGTGAGCAGTGACATCCCTCTGCAACAACAGACAGGGACACTGAGGCAGAGGAAGGGCCTGGCCCAAGGTCACAGAGCAGGAGGCATCCATGTGGTCTGATCCTGGGCACAGAGCTGCCTCCTTGCCAACACCATCCCCATGGTCCCCATCACAGCCCCAAGAGCTCAGCTTTCAATCCTACCCCAAAATCACATGCCCAAGGTAGCGGATCCACCCTCAGCACTGCTCCCTCCTGTCCCCCACCCCTGCCAAGCCAGACACATCCTGCCCGTGGTGCAGCCTCTGCAGCACTGCTGGGTACCACAGCCCTGCCCTTTGCCGCAGGGATGCTCACTGGGGGAAGAGGCTTGGGATGCAGGGAATGCAGGAGATGCAGGAGATGCAGGGGATGCAGGCAGCAAGGAGAGAGGAGCACAGACAACCCACAGCCCCAGCGAGGAGGGGCATGGGGGTCTCAGCACCCATAGGTGTCTGACAGAGCCCGTCCATGTCCAGGCTACCTGCTCACCGCTGCAGTGCTCCCACCTCACTCACCCCTCTGCACCAGCCTGTTGCCATCGGGTGTTGCCATCACCGCAGAGGCCCGAGAGCGACAGAGGGGTTGCTTCAAAACAGCCAGAGACCCTCTCCCTCTGCAGCTTGGGGGGTGGGCAAGGGGCAGTGTGCCCCCGTCAGCACTCAGCCCCAGCACGGGCCACAGCTGCTCACCCTCAGCCTCGGCACAGCATCTCCGCCGGGCTCGGGGAGGACACGCTCAAGGACAATGCGTCCCCAAAACCTGCAGCCCATCAGGGATGCGGCAGCAGGGCTGGGAGAAGGAAGGGCTCCCCAGCAGTGGCTCCCCAGCCCTCCCTGCCCCAATGCCCGCCTGACCCACGCCGAGCCCTGCTGGGTGCAAAGGCCCAGCCTGGGCAAGCACGAGAGACACCGGGGCAAAACACCTGGGGAAGGAGGGCAGCGAGCACGGGAACGGCGGTACCTACCCCATCCCAGCACTCCGGCATGGCGAGGAACTGCGCGGACGAGGATGCTCAGGCAGTATGGGCCAAGCTGGAGATCCTGGTGTGGGGCACGGTAACGCAGCAGCCGCAGGAAACCTCAAATCTGCGCTGGCTCAGCCCCTCGCCTCGATTTATAGCGGAGCCCCAGCCCTGCGCTAAGCCCTCCCTCGCCCTTCCCCCTCGGCAGGTTTGGCCTCCATTGCGGGCGAGCGCCGCGATGGAGCCAGCACTCAGCCATTGGCTGCCGCGGGAATTATTCATGCTCCAATTGGCCCCAAATACCCTTGTTTATGAAGAAAAAACGCCTGGCACCGTGCGGTACCTTCTCCATCTTCCCTCTTTCGGCAGACGGAGACAGGCGCGGTGTCTGGACTCTAGCATCCCGTGGACTCGCATCCCAGCACGGTCCGGGCAGAGCTCCCTGTGCCCACTGCACACACCTGGCTGCAGCCCCACACGGACACAGAGCCACGGCTCAGCCCGCAGCCGCCCCGGCCAAGGCCCTGCAGCGATGCCCGGGCAGCGGGCAGCACACACAGCCACAGATGGACACGGACACACGCTAAAAAACAGGAGAAGGACACGGCCAGCGTGCTCTGCCACGTGCATGTGACAACATATGTACATGCACAGCAACACGTACCAACACAGACACACTGGGGCCGGGCAAAACTGTGTCTGGCAGTGGAAAAACTGGAAAAAATACCATACCCACACTAGAGCACGTGCACCCCACAAAATGCTTGTGCATACCCCCAGGGCCAGGCCCCGTGTGTCAGGACGTGTTCCTGTACGTGTGTGACAGGGTCACATGTGCACAGAGTTTTTTCCAAGAGCACACCTGCTGCATCCTCCTCCTGTGCTCGGCGTGGATGCCACAGCCATCACTGATGCACAGCAAGCTGCACACCTGCAGAACCTTGTACACGTGTGCACTGGTGGCACAGACATGTACACATGTGAACACTGCCCACCTGTGTCACCTCACCCAGCAGCACACTCATCCCACCTGCTGCAGGATGATGGCACACAGGGGATGTGCAGGATTTAGCCCTGACCTGGGCATCGCTGTGACAGGTAAATAGGAAGAAAGACAATCCAGCAGCTCCAAGGGGTTGGCTCGTGTCCCTGGACTGGCTCATGCTGTGTGCATACACACACAATGTGAGAATTCCCATGTGCACATGTGTGCAAGCAGATGATTTCTTCCCTGATTCTAATGAGGCCTCATGCCACCAAAGCCCCAAAACCCCCCAGCAGTCTCTGGGTGCCCTCTCCCTGCACCCTGCCTGCCCCTGCCCAGCCCAGCACCACGGCCCAGCTTGGCATGACTGGCACAAAACTGGGCAACCACAGATGGAGGAGGATTCTCCCAGTCCCTACAATGCCCTTCAGGGAACCACTTGAAAGCCATATCCTACAAACAGGTCAGGGCTGGACAGCCAGAAGGTCTGGATGTGGGAGAAAGGACAGACAGGCAGAGGGATGGCATTCATGTGCCTCCACCAGAGAGGCTTCACTCTGCACTGCTTTGTCCCACGGGGAGCTCAGACCCAGACCTGGAAAGAGGCATCTCTGCAAATAAAGGACCGTGTGTGATGGGAAGCCCAGCTCAGCTCCCAGGTGGTTCCTGGCACTCCAGGTGCCATTTTTGCTTTCCCCAGCCCTGCTGCCTGTAGAGCCAGAGACCACAACAGCCACAGCCCCCGGGAAAAAACAAGAGATGCAGAGGGACAAAAAAAGACAGAAAGTGGCTAAATAGAAGGCAGAGGGGGTGGAAGAGCCAAGGTGAATGCAAAAGGGCTGCAGCAGGATGGGAGGGCTGAGCAAGGCTGACTCTGCTTGAATAGCATCAAATGGGATCACCACTGCCTTGGCTACTAGCCCATTTGCCTGGCTGGTGGCCCAGACCTCCTGCAGGATCCAGGGCACCCAGGTCCCAGGGCACCTGCCCCCAGCTCTCCTGCACCTTGTCTTATGTCCTAAGGGCTTTACTTTGGCTGGAGACAGAAGTGGGGGCGCCCCAGTCCCCCCCAGTGCCCCAGCCAGGCCTGAGCATCCCATCAGTGACTGGCTCCAGGGAGGAGCAGAGGGACAGTGAAGAGTTAAGCTGGGGGCTGGATTGAATTATCCCAAGGAGGTGAGCCTAGAAAATGGGGTAAAATCTCCCCAAGGAATGGCAGGCAGCCCCCAGCCTTTGCACTGCACCAACCTGCAAATGTCAGAGTGGAGAAAAGGAGGGGGTTGCCCTGGCATAGCCCAGGAAACATCTCATCCCTACCCTGAGGCTCTTGGAGAGGAACCAAGAGGACACAGGGACTGGCTGGCCTGGGAAAAGCTGCCTTGATCGTTGCCCAGTTCCTTTTTTAGGTCCCAAGGGCATGGAGGTGCATCCCTGTGGCATTTGCTGTCCAGAGCTGCTCCACTTGGGCACCACCAGGGACACAGGTCAGTGCCACCATGGGCCAATCCCTGGAACACGCAACAATTGTCCTGGGAGGGTCATTGCTCTTTAATGTCCCGTGTGCCAACCAAGCCCTGCCCCAGCACAGCTGAGAGCAATACTGGTGCCTCTGGTGCCTCTGAGAGCTCCAGGCAGCCTGGCACTGCCACCTCCTTCCCCTCCTCACCTCCCTCCCCTCCTCACCAGAGGAGCACCAGATTTGGCTTCCTCTCCAGTGGCCAACAGAAGCCCTGAGAAAGTAGAGCAAGGAGCAGCCCAGCCCTGCACACCCTGCTGCTCCCAGCCCCAGCACCTCACCAGCTTTGGAGCTGCTGGGAAGGGCACCATTTTAATTATGTTGTGGCTTTCAAGGGGGCCATGAGATGTGTCATACTCTGTGAACCACAGCAGCCACCACCCAGCATCTTGCCAAAGGCCTCACTCCCTTAACAGCTGCACCCTCTCATCCACATGGGTGACAGACACTGAGTGGGCCAGCCCCAAAATTCTGGGCACTGCTAAAACAGGGACCTGTGCTCCCCTGCCCTTAGCCCAGGATGGATGAAATCCACATTTATTTTGTCCTTGCAGGCGCTGTTGTTTCATGCTGTACCTGCAAGGACTCAGCCATCACTACGCGAGCCCATTCTCCCCATGGTCCCACTGTTGGCAAAGTGGCAGCACACAACCTGAAGTCAATCTCTGGTGTCCCCTGGGAGAGGAACCCTTTGGGAGAGGGACAGGCAGCAAGCTGGCAGCCCCACTACCCTCCCTCCCACCACCCTGGTCCCTACAGAGGGAGCCTTGTGCAGGGTGAGCCTGGGCAGAGGTGTGAGAGTGATGCAGACCAATGTGGGAGCCAGGCACAAGCTGAGCTCCCATGAGTCCTGAGCTGTATCATGGGGCTCCTCTGGGGAGCAGAAATGGAGGTAGAGGATGGGCAGGTGCCAGCCAAGGGAGCAGAGGGGCCCTGCTCCTCCAAGAGAGGTGGGTGGCATAGGGGGCAATGCCCTAGCCCTCCAAAAGAGAAAGAGGCTTTCAAACATCCTTATGTAAGCAGGGAGCTGGCATCGCCTGGGAAACCATTGCCATGGCAATGGTAGAGGGGCTGCAAAAGCAGCTCGGCCTTCCTGAGAAGAAATTGCCTGCTTTAAAGATTTTGTCCCCAGCCCATGGCCAAGTGCCCACCAGCCACATCCGAGTGCCACCACAGAGATGCCTGGCAGCATCCCCCCGTCCCCTCCTGACAAGGACCATGATGGATGTGCAACCCCATGCACAGACACTGACCAGGCACTGCATCCCCACAAAAAAAGGGACAGCGACACCCCTGAGCCCGCTCAGTGCCCCACTGCCTTCCCCAGGCACAGGCTGCTGTTCCATGTGAAACCCAGGGGTGGGCAGCACCTCCCATGGCTGGTCCTACCTTCCAGTTTGTGTCCACAGTGGAGAGGAAGACATCCGAGTTCTCCTGGGATGAGAAGGAGCCATTAGGGACAGAGACACCCCTCACTTTTGCAGCACCCTCCCACCCAGCTCACAAAGGCCCCTGACAGCACAAGGACCCACTCCTGGGGCTGCAGGGCACACAATGCCCACACGTGTGTGCACACACAGGTGTATGTTAGCATCATGTGCAACATCTGCACACACAGACATCATCCCACCAACCCTGAACCTGTGCTCAGCCTCATGGGCTCATCACCACCAGCACACACACACTGAGGACCACAAATGTGCACCCAAAACCAGCACACACAGTACCACACACACCCAAAACCAGCACACAACCTGTCCCAGGCTCCCACGTCCTGGTGTCCCAGATGTAGCAGCCAGAGCCAGCAGGGTCACCAACTCACCAGCTCAGCGTCCTGTCCCCGCAGCAGCGGCTTCTCCTCGGTGAAGCGCAGCTCGTGCAGCCCTGCCATGGTCATCTCCTGCAGCAGCAGCCCTGCCCAGGGCAAGGGAAATGTCAGGGCAGGTCCTGCCTCGGTTCTCTGTGCCCCAGCCCTCCAGAGCCTCATGAGTCTCCCTCCCCCAGCGATGGGACCCAAATCAGCTTCACTCCATCCATCTACTCTGGGGTCTTGGTGCTTCAGCTTGTCCAGGGGCTGCAGGAGCCCCTCTGTTGGGAGCTGGCAGCAGGCACAGGGCAGACAGTGCCTAGATGAGCTCAGCTCCCAGCTCCTACCCAGGTCCAGTTCTCCCAGTTAAGGACAAACGTATCTCCAGGGCATGATCTTGGGCAAACTGAGGGACCAACCTCATCTGGTCACCTCAGTAAGCACCCAGTACAGAGCAAGAACATCCAAGTTCTCATCCCAGCTTTCACCACCACTCAAAGATAGAAAATCCAAATTTTTGGCTAGTTTTAGGCTGCAGATAGGTAAGGATGGGACAGAGGGAGATCTCCCTACACAGCCAGAATGAGGGGTGATGTTTCTCAACCATGCTTGGAGGCAGAGGGATGTTCCAAGCAGAAAGAGAGCAGAGAGACAGCCTGGAGTTTGTAAAGCAATGATGGGAGAAATCCAAATGTGAAGCCTTTGCTCCCAAAGTCTTCTCCCTGCCTGTAAATCAGGTGCTGGCCAGTCAGTACCTCAGCCTCAGGACTTGGAGGGACAGACTTCCCAGTGTGAGACTGGGTGCTGCTGACCCCAACCAACACTGGCTTCTCCAGAAACAGCCCCAGACACAAGCCCAGCTCAGAGAGCACAAGAGAACAAGGAGATCAGCAGCTGGCTGCACATGGAAGGTGAATGACATGGGGACACAGGGAACAATCCAGGCTCCCCCGTGTTTAAATGGGATGGGTAACTGGCAAGTCCCAGTGCCAGGGGATTATCTGCACTCAAGCAGGATCTAGACCTCAGGCATTGCCTTTGCAGCCTCTGTTTTCACCCTTTCCACAAGACCAAGCCTTCAGACAAGTTGTTGCTTCTCCAAATGTGCCAGAACTGATCCCACATCCCCTCAGCTGGGTCCCCCTCCATGCAATCTCCCTGGACATAACGGGGATGGTTTGGGCTGTACAAGCCCCACAGCAGACACGGACCTGCTCCACCTGCACAGCCTCAACTGAGCCTGCTTCACACTTTGTCCACCTCCAAACCTAGATCAGTCCAGACTCACAATGTGGAAAGGCCAGGAAATGCCACAGATATTGCAAGGCCACCAGGAGTACCGGACCTGGTCATAAACTCCCCTCCAAAGCCTGGTTTTGCTCCTCTGACTGGGTTTTCCATTCAAAACTCAAGCAGGCTGTGCCACCTGCCTGCTTTCTGCAGACACAGCACTTTGCCTTGCTCCTTGGGAGCCATCCAGCAATCCAGAACTGTTTGGAGGGAGAAACACCACTGCGAAGCCTCTCGAGATTCCCAGGGCACCCAGCATCAGGAGTCTCCGTGTCACCCCCTGCCCAGAGGGTCCCACCAGGCCGGGGGATGTCGAGAGGTCCCATCAGCCCCATGGAGAGGCACAAGTGAGGGGCACACTGCTCCAGGCTGGGCTGCTGCTGCTGGGGAAATGGCTCTGTGCACAGGGACAGCCCTGGCCCACAGCCCACCAGCACAGCCGAGTGAACACAGCCTGCAGAGCCACCAACTGAGCAACCCCAGGGGAAAAAACAGGAGAAAAATCAGCCTCACCGATAGCTGGGTCTGGAAGAGAGCAGGAGCGTCCCACGCTGAGCACACCAACCCGCCGTGTGGCCACGGCCCCAGGGTGGCTGGGAACAGCACTTAGTGTATGCTGAATGCCTTTATTAATTACAGCCTGCAGCTAATATGGGAGGGAGGGTGGCTGAGCCATGAGGAAAGGCCCCGTGACCTTGCCTGTGTGGTGGGGGGAAAGCTGGCTCAGGGGGGAAGAGGCAGAGCCCTGCCCCAACCAGCATCCCCAGACGGACAGTGTCCTAAAGTGGTGCTGGGTGTGGGAACAGAGGAGGGATCAGTAAGTCAGGGATCACTAAGCAGGGTCACAGCCGTGCTGCCACCTTCCCTGGGTGCTCTGCCACCCCACAGGAACCCTCGTCCCTGCTCCTGGCAGCGCAGCTGTGGGGCTATGGGCAGTCTCACCCAGCCCCACTGGGCCACTGTCGCTGTGGAGGGCTGGTGAGGAAGCCACAGCTCCAGGTCTCCTAGCCAAAACAACTCGGCTCCCATCTCTTGCCAGGGTAAGTGCCCAGCAACGAGCCCTTTTCCTTGCAGCTCACTCCAATGCTCCCCAACAAGCACCCATTCCCAGGGTGCCACCCCAAACACACCCATCTCTGCTCCCACTATGCCTTCCCAGTGTGGTGCCACAGTTTCCCAGGCACAGCCAGGACATGTCTCTTCCCTAATTCCCAATCAGTTCTAAACCCAGCGGGACATAAGTGCTCTGTGTGAAACCAGTGCTCTGCCCCATCAGGGCCCTGGCACTGTGTGTGAAGATGGGGACAGGAACAGCCACATTGGCTTACCCTCCCCAGGGATCTGCAGCCCACTGCTGGCTTACTGGAGAACCAGCTTGTACCAGAATTATTATTATTATTATTATTATTATTATTATTATTATTATTATTATTATATCATGATCACGACAAGGCTGTGAGCTCCATCTCACACTTGGCAGTGTGTTTGGTGACAGGGCAGGGAGGGATCCCTCAGATGTTGCCTCAGTCTCACAGGAGTCCCCACACTGAGTACCTGCGTCCTGCCCTGGCACGGATGTGGCGCCCACAGGATGTTGGCACGGACACCTCAGGCTGACTGAGCAGTGAGCAACAAACAGGCAGACAAATCGGGAGAAGTGAGGACTGGCCCTTGCCAGGCAGTGAAGCCAAGGCAGCCTTCAGTGAGGCTGGGAGAGGGAGGAAGGGAACTTGCGGCTCAGCCAGGTGCCCACAGCATTACCCCTAGAGCAGGACCGATGGGGGAGCACGATGGGGTGAAGGAAAACCCCACAGTGACACAGCCTGGGCCACATCCCGTTTCCCCAGTGCAGGAGGAACACCCACAGCTTTCTCTGAACCCATGAGGGACACAGGTCAGCACCCCAGCAGCCCCCATAAAGCAGCCTGACAGTGAGGTCCAGCTGAGGGATGCAGGACTGGGCAGCCACACCACGAGAGCCGCCAGGCTGGGGGACACGGTGCCACTGCTGCATGGGCTGAGCAGCCCAGGGTCTGGGGTGGCGGTGGCAGCAGGGGCTTTGTGGGGGCTCAGGCTGTCTCGCAGCGGCTGTTGCTAAGAGCAGCCTCCTTCCCAGCCCAGCGCAGTCGTCGGGGCAGCGGGGAGACTCCCAGGGGAGGCTGGCTGAGGAGCAGGGAGGCACCGCAGGGATGCTCCAGCAATCCCCCGGGCACCCCCACCCCCCTGCTGGCTGCTGGGCGGCCCCCTTTGCCAGGAGGCTGCCGACTCCGTTCCCCCTTCCCCCAGCACCACCGGGCTGGGCTTTCCCCGCTGCAGCAAGGCATCGCCTCCCGGACCCCGGAAAGGACCCAGCCCCAGCAGCCCACACCTGCGGGAGCGAAGGCAGGCGGCGGAGGGGGTGGGGGGCAGCTCCATGTCCTGGGAAGGGGCTGACGGCTCTCGCCACCCCCGGCCCCGTCACCCCATCGCCCCTCCTCATTTCACAGCCCCGTTCCCGGCACGGGCGGCCGGGCCGTACCTGTCAGGAGCTCGATCTTGTGCCGGAGCACCTTCATGCCGGGGCGGCGGATCCCGGCGGGCGGGGCGGCTGCGAGGGGCGGCGGCGGCCCCGGCGCGGGGGGCGAGCGGAGCCGGTGCCGGTGCCGGTGCCGGTGCCGGTGCCGGTGCCGGTGCCGGTGCCGGTGCCGGTGCCGGTGCCGGTGCGAGGTGCGCGGGGCGGCGCAGGGGCTGGGCTGGGCACGGCCCCGCCGGCCGGATCCTCCCCTTGCCGGGGCCGGAGGGGAGGGACGGGGCCGGGATCGGGAACGGGGGCACCAGGAGAACAACGGTGCTGGGGGAGGAGGGAGCGAACGGGAGATGGAGACTGCGGGGAATGGAGCGCTGGGGGCTGCGGGGGGTTGCACGGGGGATGGAGGCTGCCGAGGGCACACATCACCCTGGAGGGAACCATTTCGGTGCGAGAGTGGGACCGTGATGGCCAATAGGTCCAACAGGTCCCTGTGGTCGTGGAGTCCTAGAAGCAGGGGACAGTGGGAGCCTTGGGGAGCCCCAGGACCTTGCACAAGGGGTCTGGGTCTCTCTGAGAGCAGGGGAAGGTGATAACCAAGGTGCTCTGCGAGGATCTGGGACAAGAGGGGACCTGTGCACAACAGTGATATCTGGAACACAGCCATTGGTGGCCAAGGGATGTAGGGAGTACTGGAGAGTGGGGCCATGAAGGACAAAGAGCTTGGGAGTATCCAGGAACAAAAACAAGGGCGACAAGGGACCTGAGGGGCCTCTGGAGCATGGAAATGCAGGTTCCCCTGGGCATAGGATGGTCCTGATCAAGGTTGTCAGGTGGTTCCAGGATGCAAAGGACCTGTGCAGTGAGGGTCCCCACAGCAGGGCCATAATGGTCTGGGGCTGCCAGGGAATGCAGATGGTGACAGTCAAGAAGGATCACCCAGGAGTGGAGGCCATGACTCGGGCCATGATGACCCCACACACACTGATGCTGGAGGTGTAGGGTGGCAGCTGTTTGGGGCAGAGCAGGAGGCTGTGAATCACTTGAATTGCCCTAAATTGGGACAGCTGGGACATTGAGGGCAGAGGGCCCTGACCTGCCCCATAGCAAGGGTTGAATCCTGCCTGTCTCCAAGCTGGACAAGCCCACCCTGATACTTCTTTGGTATCACTGAAACTGATTTTTTTCCCACAGCTAGGGATGGAACAGCCTCCACTCCCATGCTGCCTGAAGCAACTGCACAGGACATCCCATCCAAACCTGGCCCTTATCAAAACATCCCCATGGAGAGCTGCTGATGATCCCAGTACCTCCTCTCAATGGGCTTGGTTCCTCAGCACCTGGGCTGAATCAGGTATCCCAGAGCTCAGCCTTATGGCCCCTCAGCCAGCCACAGTTGGCCGTCAGACCCCTCTGCTTCAGGGCACCTTTGCCTGCCGGGCCATGGCGTGCCTTGGAGTGGCCACAGGCAGCTCACCCTACAAACGGCTGCTGAGGGGCTGGAGAAATGTCTGCTCGTGCTGACATTCATCTCCATCCTTGGTACATCCATTTTAACAGCTTGTCCCAGGCTTTTTGGATGGCAACCAGATTTGAGCTGATTTCAACCTCTCCCGCTGAGTCACCACGAGTTCTGCATCCAGGCTGCATTTGCCTTTTCACCTCAATGAGAGGAAAAGCCCATGATGTCAGGGAGCTCAGGGACTCTTAAATCCCTCAACTAGGAGCCAGCCCCTCACTGAGCATTCAATGGGGTCAGATCTTCCCTGCCTTCAGCGCTGCCTTTCCCCCTCTTCTGTGGGTCCAGCAGCCAAGGGGTTTTCTCTGAACTGGTCAGGGATGAGATAGTGTTGACTCTGATGTTCCTGACATTGCATGCATTTAAACCCCCTCCTCCTCCAATTGCCAGGGGTTTCTACGGGAATTAATTATTTTTCATGCTTGGGATTTATCTTCTCCTCAGCAGTTACACCTTTAAGTAGAGAGGCAGAGGGAGTCAGAACTGCTGAACCCATGGATGCCATTGATGGCAAGAGGGAGGTGGCAGGACTGGAGGCTCTGGGACCTTTCATTTTCCCTCTCTCTGGAAGGAACCTGGAAAGATTTAATGAGAAAGGCAGAGACCATAAAACTCCAACAAAAATGCTCCAGCATGACCCTGTTCCCCACCAAAGCTCCTGTTGTGATGGTGCCATCTCGACCTGGCAGAGGTGAGCTGGGACCCCAAACCCTTGGTCACCCTTCCCACAGTGGCACCCAGTGCTGGCAGTGCCACGGGGACCTGTCCTGTGGAGGGCAGCTGGTGGTGGATAGAGCAGAGAGGGACATAGAGGTGACCAGCATGGGAAGCAGAGCCTGAACCAAGTCCTGAGGCAGGACAGGGTTTGACACACGTCTGACAGCTCTGGGCTGCATCCTGTGCTGCACGCAGGGCTGATTTGGGGGCAGGAGGAGAAGCAGCCTGGGGCATATGTGCTGGCTGCCCATGCTGGCTGCCCATGCTGGCTGTGCAGGGGACCAGCACAATCAATGTCCCTGTATCAAAAGGCTTCATGGGGACTGGGCACCACCCCGAGGCACAGGCAATCCAGTGACGACGTGCAGAGGAGTCACAGCTAAATTTAGCCTCATCTGTGCATGAGTGTGATGTTTTTATTCTTGCCCTTAAATAAAAACATTGTTTGGAGCCAGTGGCTGCTGGTTCTGCTTTGCTCAGCCCTGGACCTTGGATGGGTTGTTTCAGTCAAGCTATTCAAAAGAGGGAGGAACGAGAATCAGCAGTTGGTGAGACATATCCCAAAGACCTGTTTTCAAAAATGCTCAGGAGCCACTTCCCAGAATCCAGCAGTGCATACAAAGCAGTGAGAGTGTGACTTTGGTGGCTGTGGGGATGTGTTGGTGCTGAGGGAGAGGTGCCTTCCAGGTAAAGCTGCTCCAAGGGCATGGGATCACATGCTGGAGCCTTGACCATAGTGAGGGGTGGCTTGGGCTTGAGGCAGCTGTTCTGGAGTACCAGCTGTTGGTGATGGGCCCCATCCTGCATCCCACCCTGGACGGGCATCCCATCCCTAGGGCAGGCACAGTCTGCCCCAGCCTTACATCCACAGGGCAGCAAAAGGCCCACACCTTGCTGATTCCAAAATAATCAGAGCTAGAATGACAGCAGGGCAATTAGATCTTGGGTGCCTCAACAGAAACATCTCAAACCCTGCCCAGAGGTGCCAGATTGGTGCCAGGATGGGTTGGTCCCCCCAGAACTGCTGGGCTTTGTGCAGAACAAGGTGGGGCTGCACCGCGGCACTGCCTGGGAGTGAGCTCAGGGCTCAGGCAGGAACAGGAACAGGCAGGAGCCAGCCCTGCTGCTCCACATCCTGATACCACACATTCCACTGAAGCTGCCTGGGAAGGTAAAATCCTGCAGGGAGCTCAGCATCGTCTCCCTGCAGCACAGCCCATGAGCCCAGGATGGGAGCAGAGGCTCCGTGACCTGGCACAGGGCAGAGCCATGCCGTGCCCTCTGTGCCCCACAAAGCATGTGCTGGAGCTGGCGAGCTGCCCGTCCCCCCTGGCTGCCTCCTGCCCTCCAAACACAGGGCTACCAGTAATTTTCCATCCTGGCTGTGAGCTCTGCCCTAACGAGATGTTCTCCTATGTCCCTCTAATAGGGCTGGGCCCCATTCAAGTTTCTCTGTTCATTCAGACCCTGAGTCCCCCCTGTTTTGCTGCTCAAGCTGCCCACCAGTTCTGCAGGATGGCTACTCCTCTGAGCCCTGTTCCTCACAGTGCTCACAGCCCCTTTACCTCAGGGCAATTGGATGATTTTGTCTAAAAGCCAGGAAAAAAAAAAAAAAAGATCAGCAACCAGCCAAGAAAAATTCCCATGGCTCAGCTGCACTGGGACCAGGAACAAGGCAGCCCTGGGGACTTCACCCTCAGCCATTTCCAAAGCTGCCTCTGCACAGGCACCTCTGCCTGGAATTGAAGGTCTGGGTCCATCAGCTGCACTGACTGGCTGAGCACATCAGGGTAAAGTTGATTTCCAGAGGAAGGAACCAGGCCCTGGAGCACTGTGTGCCTGCAGCGTGTGTGCAGTAGTGCACTGCCTTCAACTCCTTCTCCTTGCAATGAAGCTGCTCAACTCTGACCTCAATTCAGGCATTCACTCTATGGGCCTGGAGAGCCACTCACCACCAGGAGACACCTCTTCTGAAGGGAGAATTCTCTGCCTGTGTCTCTGGAGCAGCCCCCTCCATCCCTTCCTGCCTCCTCCCAGCCACTGGAGTGGGCAGCAGCACTGCCCAGCTCTCTGTGCTGCTTCTGCCATAGCCTCTTTTCGGAGCCAAGCCAGGTTTTAAATAAATACCTGTCAGCAGAGCCAAGCTGGGTGCTCAGAGTGACGGCATGTGTGTGTTTAGCAGGTTGATAGGCGTGAGACAGAGCAGAGACAGCAGGGGCTCTCTCCTCGGAGGCCAGAGACTGGCACAGTCTCAAAGGCAGCATTAATCAGCATTTTCAACTGCACAGCACCTGTCACAACGCAGCAAAGTTGCCCACTCTTACCTTCCCTTGGAGGATGGAACAATGCCATTTCCAAGGGCTGACCTCTCTAGCTGAAAGCTGCTGTGATGCTTTAGAGGGAAGGTGATGGATTGGGAACACTCAGCTTCTCAGAGTTTCCACAGTTCCCCAGTCCCCACCAGCTGCAGCCATCTGCAGTCCCTCCTCCTTGCTGGTCAAGAAAGCCTTCACAGGAGCAGCCCAACACCCAGCTCCCCTTGTCTACACCCCACCAGCTCTGCCCCTGACCTTCACCGTGGCCCTCAGCTGATCAATATGTCTAGCTCTGAGGGGATCCATCAATCCTAACGATTTCATCCCACTTCTCACTAATGCACTCTCTTGTGCTGCATTTGGGCCATGGACCCGGCAGATGCTGGGAGAGAGGCAGGGGGCTGGCCAAAGGCGTGGCACTGCTGTCCCAGAACAGCACATTAGCTCTGCAACACTACCCTCTCCACCAGAGGCAGGTCTTCTTCTCTTCCTCCCACAGCTCCTGGCTCACTGGACAACCACAAACCTTCCTCCCTCAGCTCTCCAGCTCCCTGCACACTCATCCTCTCCTTCCCGTTATGGCTCTGTTCCTTGTAGAAGAAACATAAAACCAAACTAAGATGAAGTCCCCAAACTGGTTTGGGAAGAGCTGGATACCAGGTGCTGCCCTGGCCTGTGCATCTTCCCACCTCAGGGGCTTTAAATCCCCATGTATCACCCAGCCCTGGAAAGAATGGTTTGAACCAGTGGGTGCCAGACACCCCCCCAAACCCACTTCTCTTGGAGTCTCCATGTGCTCCTGAGTCAGGGTGTTGCACATCCCGGGGGTAAGATGCTCCCTGATGTGGCTGCTGACGGTGTGACCGTGCTGCTGCTTTACAGCTGATCCTGGCAGGGCTCCTGGAGCCCCATCCTATGCTGGGGTGCACCAAACAAGGGGCTCTGGCCCATCCTGGCACTGACCTTCACTGCGAATCCAGTCACACGCACCCCATCAATAACTTCGTGCAAGATAACAAAATGAGCTGTCACAGCCAATTAACATGCTGGGCTTAATCAGCTGGTGGCCTTTCAGGGTGGAGGTGAGGGGCTGGCTCCAGGCTGGAAGGGCCAGAGGGAGGCAGGGTGAGGCATTTCATGGATTACAGCCACCCCTCTCTGCTGGCTCCCTGGGCCAAGAGCTGTGAGTGGGAGGCCAGGGCAGTGCTTCCTGACAGCCCAGGGATCATCTCACGGGTGTGTGGCCACCCCAGCCCCAGGCAGGACCAGCAGAGAGAGGATGGGCAGCCATGGGGTGACTGGTGTCAGACACCCCACACAGGGCTGTAGCCCCAGGGCAAACCCTCTTGCTAGGAGAGCAGCCAGCACAAATGCCAAACCCAAAAGGCTTCCACTTAAAGCCAGGAGGGATCTCAATGGCTGTCACTGAGTGCCTCTCAATTAATTAGCATCCTGCTGATTCTACAATTGAGGCGATTGCTAAGGAGATTAAATCGGTCTCTGCCATAAAGCAGATGCTGTTCCCAAGGCCTGATTTGCAGTGATTTTCTTTTCTTTGAGCCTTTTTCCTGCCCAGTTGACACAGCTGAAGCCCCAGGGTGCTTCAGGACACAGCAGAGCTCCAGGGATGAGGCTGGGACCACTCAGTTAAATGTCACTGCACGCCCAGGGAGGGCTCACTTGGAGGATGCTGTGTGAATCTAGAGCAATGCTGGGTCAACAGAGCTTGCCCATCCAGGGAGGTCCTGGTCTGTTCACCCCATTCTGCCTGCATCAGCAGGGACAGACTCAGCCGGGCAGCCAGAGCTGCATTTGTGCACCTGAGAGCCCAAACTGAAAGGAAAAATAACAGCTCAGCCTCCAGGCAGAGCTCAGTAAATCCACCGTGACTGCAATAAACCCTGCTGATTTGGTGCAAACTTGGAGTAACCCCAAATGCACAGGGGCAGTAAAACAGAGTACAGCCCTGCCCAGGAGGCTTGGCTCCACTCCATCAGCACTCACTGGGCCTCCCCCCGCATGGCTGAGGGGAGGGAGCACTTAGGAAAGGGGCTGCAGGATGCCAACTAAACAGCCAAAAATCTGCAGATCTTGTATTTGTAAGTGAGGTGAAGGCAAGAAACTCATCTTAAATCCTTGCTGTGATGGGAGCCTGTCTGCAAAGATACACCCACCCTGCTGAGGATGGTCCCACAGCAAGAGAAACAAGCACATGTGAGGGCTGCTTTGATTGTACTTTGATTACTGCATTTGCTTCACTGCTCCCTCCCAAGCTGCCAAGTCCCACAGCCACCTCCTCACTCCACTTCTGCTCTAATGCCTGAGGAAAAAAAAGCCACACTACATCCCAAGCATTTGGCTGCTTCTTGGTCTGAAGTCAGGGGGAAAATTGTCTTTTATGTTCAGCAAGGCTTTGTCACAATCCTCCTCTGCCTTCCCTGGGGAGAACCCAGGGCCCTTGAGGGACCAATAGGGCAACTAGAGACAAGCCCTGTCCTACAAGCCACACAAGTTGAGTCCAGTTTTCAACCTCCAGTTGATTTCTGCCACCTTTTTTTTGTACCACAGCATCACAACAGAAATGAAACAGCACCATCATGACCCTCAGGAGACATCTCCTTACCGCTGCCCATTTCTAGACAGAGAAATCCAAGGAGGGCAAGTCTGGGACTGTCTTTAGGGTTGCAGTTTCTCAAGCTCATCTGCAGGCAAACTGGGATTCCTTATTGTGTCCCTCTATGTTCCTCACCCCCCAAACCCTGCTCAGCCCAGCTGATGCTTGTGCCTTGCCTCGAGCCAGCAGGAGAAAAGTGGCTTTTGTCCTACAGTAGAGGAGATTCCTGCCTTGCACAGGTCTAGCTGGGAATCCCAAAGAAGGGGCATTTTCCCCAAGGTGTGGGGGAGCACTGCAAAGAGCTGCAGCTGGAAGTCCTCACAAAGGCTAAGGAAAGGCAATGGACCAGTGTGTCCTGCCAATCCACATAGAAAGGATACCGAGGCCGCTGGCACTGCTTGGCAGCCTGCCATGAGGAATAACTCTTCAAAAATAGCAGCACGCTAATCTGAGGGACCTGCTGGTATTGTCAATGACATTAATGAAGTGTTTGGAAAACCAGAACAAATGCCTTGGCTTTTTGGGGCTGTGCTGCCCCTTGTAATTTTCCACACCAGCTGAGGAGTGCTCCGGTGGCAGCGCAGTGCTCTTGGTGCTGTCCCGCTCCCCAGAGCAGAGCAAGGAATCAGCTCTGGGGGCTCCCAGCAAGCCTGGCCCCTGTGCAGCACAGCCTGGCCAGCCCTCAGGGAAGAGGCTCCCCAGAGCAATTTCCACTGTGAAGCAAAGCCCATCAAGCATGCTCAGTGTGCCCAGGGGAGGTGGAAGCTCACTGTCTCTCTCCTCTTCCTTCTTGTTTTCATTCCTTGTCTCAAACCCCCTCTGGGTTCTTTTTCACCACCATGGTCAGGACACACAGAATGGCAAATTTCTCCCTGGCAGAAGTGCTTTGGATTCCACAGCTTTCTCACTGCTTCCCTCCTTCTGCAGCAGTCAGTAATCCTTCATTTTCTTTGACATTCACTCTTCATGTATGCTCTAATCTAGGACAAGGTAGTGCAACCTAAACCCAAATTTCAATTAAAACTTTGAATGAAGCCTTTGTTGTAGCTGGTTACCAAAAAAAAGGGTAGAACAATCATCACTGAAGATCAGAAAAGCTCGTGTGCTCCTAACTCAGCCAGGTGCCACTGTGTCTCTCATAAAAATATGTGATGTTAGAGTATGTTAGTTCTCAGAACACTTCTTGTTGCTGCTCCTTCTGGTTGCTGCTCAAGTTTTGCCTATTTTTTCACTTGATTGCAATGAAAACATTTGTGGCAATACTGTAAAATGTATCTATGGACTGCTTTATCCTTAAAATCAGTAGTCCTTCAGTTTAAAAGCTGAAGGACATGGGAGAAATAAAACCTGAAAGTCCTTTTCAGACCTCTCCCGAGTAGTTCTGTAGTGAAGATTTATTGTACCATTCTGAAAACACACAAGTTCAAACTCCTCTAACTTAAAGCTTGCTGCAATGCCATGGAAAAGGACAGCTGTGGTCACAAAAAGTACACAGCACTCTTGTACTTCTGGACAGAAAAAAACCTAACCAAGGTTTACTAACCCAACACTGTAATTTAAAATTACAGGATCAGACTTTTTAAGGGTCTTAAACTCACAGTTACTAGAAATGATATTACCTTCTTACAAAAAGCCAGTGACATTGAAGACTACTTCAGGGTTTTTTTTTTTTTCTCCCTACTCTGAAGGCTGTTGCACAAAATGTTGGCAAGTGAGCAACCTTCTGCTTGGATTTTGCATCCAGCAGTAGAGAAGAAAAATGTTCTTACAAATGCAGGAAAATTAGCTTGGATAGTCACCAAAGCCAGTCCAGAAATGGATGGAACTAATGATTTTGGTTATAAATGAGCTAGATCCCAAAGCCAACATCTCAGTAAAATAATATTTCCAGTTGAAAAGATGCTTCTTGTCACAGATGGACTTCAACTTTCTCCCCTTGCAGCACTAATCACAACTCTGCCATGGTACATGAAGTGTTTGCCACAGTGCCTGGAGCAGCAGGATCTGGATAGACAGCCAATTCCCACCTCCCACCACCACTACAACAAAGTTGAGGTAACAGGGAGTCATCTCCGCCCATTTATGTTCCTGAAAATGCAATTCATTACAGCAATAGCTTATTGATTGGCTGGCAGGGTCTGCCACAACCTGAGCAAGCTGCCAGTCCCCACCTGGGCTAAGCCAGACAGGAACTACTTCTCCAGTGGTACAACTGCACCAATTAGCTCCTGACCACATTATCTCTAAGAGCAGAGGGATCATCTATCATGGCCACACTTTTGTAGAGACCTGGACTTTTCCATTTGATTTTTCTGCTGCAAGGCAATTAACAACAGACTTTTCACATTACGAGCATTCCCTTACAAAACATTTATTCAGGATAAAAATCCAGAAATGGACAGCAGACAAATGCATAAGCCATTAGGTGCCATTAAGTCATTAAGTGCAGCAGCATTTCATCCTGCACATACTGAAAATACTTTTGCCAGGCAAGCTTCCAATTAGTCTCCTGTGGCAGGACAGCTGGCTCTGTGCAGCTGAGGGGGAGGCACCAAGGTAGTTGTGAAGGCACAACACTGTCCCCTCTCACCACCCCCACAAGCTGAGCTTGAACATCTCTAGCCAAGGAATGGCCCTTTGTACTTGAGGTCTTGTTTGAAGAATCCACTCTCCAGGTGCCTCTGCCAGCCCAGTAACAGCTCCTCTGAGACTTGGATCTTTGCCGTCACATCCCAGGGATTCCCACAGAACTGGAAGTGCTCAGCAGCACCAGAATCTGGCTCCTCTGCTTAGATTCTCCACAAGGTCCTCCTTCTACAGAGGTACAAAAGTACCTGTAAGATATCTAATACTGCTTCCAAAGGACAACCATCCTGGTGACTGCAGGAACCAAGTCCTACAGAGATAACCATGCCTTCTGTCTCCAGTCCAACAGGACTTGAGATGATCTAAGTTTAACACTGTGCTGTTTAGCAAGTCCCAAATCCAGTCACTCCTACTGGCAAGGATGACATTCACCAGATCATTTTCCTAGGTTCATTTACATGGATCAGAAGGAAGGAAACTCAGTTCATTTGCTCTTTCCCTTCTACTAACCAAATTTAGAAATCAAAAGAATTTCTCAGGGAGAAACAAATATCTCAAAGGTTGATAATGGGGCAGATTTTCCATTAAAGTTTCTGCTTTTGATCTGGTCCAGACTTTACTCTTTGCTCCCTTCTGCTTCCTCCTCTGTAGAACACCCATCACAGAGACACATCCAGCACAAAAGCCACAGGCATCAAACAAGAACTCTTTACTGCACAGCAGCAAGGTCACAAGGGCCAAAAAGGGAGAGAGAGGATAAGGCAGCACAAGACCTGTGCAGCCACTTGCTCTGTGGGTTTGAGGAGGTATTTCTCTCCAGGGCACTGGCAGTGTGTACAGAAGTCAGCAAAGACAAACATTCCTGCCACACAAAGAGCACCTGCTCCACCTCAGTGTATAAGAAATGAAAAAAAAATTAATGCTGTATCACATTTTTTTCACATCACTGTGGCTCTCTAAAGAACAGGGAACCTGGAAACAGCGTTCATAGAATCAACAGCTGTTTCCAGGAGGCTGGGAGGGGAAGGGCAAGATGAAAAACGTAAATTACACTTCTTTGCAGATCTGGTATTTAAATACCAGTTTGGAACAATAATTAGTTATTTATTACCCTTTTAGAAAATCTTCTCATAGCCTTTCAGCCACCTAGCAAACACTTCAGCTGCAACTCCTCAGGAGGCTATGAGTAAGCTGTAAGGCTGTTCAGTGGTGTGATTTATTTTTTATACCCTTGCCCTCTGCTTTTAAAATTTTCATTTTCCTTATCCAAAGTTGTTTCAGAGAAGAATCCCTATTAATGGACAGGGAGCCTGTCCTTCCCTAAATTGATTCATTTTTTCTTCTACGACAGGCAGACTGTACATCTGTGTCCCCCACTGGAACTTCATGTTCTTCAAGCTTTTAACCATCCACTTCTGCGAGCTTTCTTTTCCCATAGTTCTGCACCAGACTGGAGGCTGTGATTTGAGAAGCCTGTCCCTTTTCCCAGCACTGGAAGTCGTTCAGCCCTTTCTGGCCCACTTGAAAGAGAGCCCGTTCCAGCTCGTCCAGGCGGGCCAGCAGCGCAGACGTGTCCTCGTTGTAGGCGTTCTGAGAGGAGTCCATGATGCGGCGGAAACGGGCAATGAACGTCTGGAGAGAGCACACAGAGTCACTGACAGGCAACACAGAGCCACCCCCTGCTCAAACCCAGAGCCCTGAGCTTTCAGAACTGAAAAGCCAAAGGTTTAGGCTGCTGTTCACAACAAGACAAAGGTGTGCAACCAGCACAGTGCTTGTTAAGCCTGGCTACAAAGACAAAACCATTTCATGCCTGAGCAGGGACATCAAACTCCTGATACTGGATGAGAAGCAAACACAGAACTGGATTTTGGCTGCTTCCTCACGACAGGCTTGAGGAGAGCACAGGATACAACACAATTATCATCTATTCTGTCTCATTTCTCAAGCAATCATTGCTTTAGAGCGGGAGGAATGAACCTCATGCCACAGCAGCTACTGCAGCAGCGTGTAAGCTGCAAGCTGTAAATGTCCTGGAAGTTAAGCCAAAGTGCTGCTGAAAAGCATTCAGCATGCTAGAAAAACAGTTAACCATGAAAAAGGTGAAAAACCAAACCAATCTGCAACTTGTGAATAGCATTTTGAAAAGCTAAGCAACAAGACACATTTAAGGTATTTTATTTTTCTCTCTATCTCTGCTTTTGGGAATTGGGAAAAAAAAAAAAAGTCAGAACTCTTTGAAAACTGTGCTTTGTTATTTCAGAAGCTGATTTTAGAATCATCAGAACTTATAGGATAAATATATTATAAATTAATAACTGTCATTTTGACTTTGTCACCAAACAGTTACATTTCCCATTCATAGTTCCAGAATATTTTAGAGCAGGTTTTTAAGTCAGCACAACTCCCCTCTTGTTTGCTTTTAAAAAGAGAAATCAAACCTGGCATGCTTTGATTTTTCTGTCAATAAGTAATGAGTTCTACTGTGGCTTTTTTTCCTAAGATGTCCATTAGCAGAAAAAGAAAAAACAAGGAAAGGTGTGGGCAGCTCCTCAATGCACAAAGCACATGTTCAGTGGACAAGAAAGCAGCACCACTTTAAAGCCTCTCTGCATCAGCCTTAATGTAAAGCACAGAGAAAAGGAAAAAAAAGCAATAAAATCATCCCAGCCCACTTAGAGACCTGGCTGAAGAGATGTCAGAGCTGTTAGTGGTTATGTTTAAAAGCTCAAGCAGACAGAATTCCGGAAGCAGACGAAGATGACATCTATCTTTTAAAAGAGAAAGGGAGATGGGGAAGGAGAAGGGAAGAGCCAGGGAATTATAAATCCATCAGCATCAATTCCTGGAAGCACACTGGAACGAAGAAGCAATACAGAAACTTCTGCAAGACAATAAAAGAATAACAGCCATCATGGACTTGCCAAGAATAAACTCTCAGAGCCCAGGCTGGTTTCCTGCTAGGGCAGGATGCCAGGCCTTGCACAGGCAGGAAAAGCAGCAGAGGGGTGTTTGTCATGGGGCATTCTTGGAAGATTTAGGCAGACCACCCAAAGATGGTCAGGAGAGACAGCCATCATCCACAGCTCCTGTCAGGAGGGAAGAACACACTGAGTGGAGTTCCACCGGGGTCTCTGTGGAACCAGCTACTGTTTGAGATGTTAATTAATGAGCTTACTAAAGGAATAGAAGCTGTGCTTATTAAATCAGCAAGCAAAATGCAGGAGAAGGAGAAGGGATGACTACAGGCACGCCAGGGAGCAGAACTCTTAATTCATAACAATCCTGACAAATTAGAAAGATGGTGTGAAAACAATAGGATGTAATTCACCCAGGACTAACAGAAGGTTTTACATTAAGGCAGAAATAGTACAAGGTCATGAAATTATTTGTTTGCAGATGCAACCTGTAACATCTCACTGTGGACTGCAAACCAAACACAGATCCATGTGACTGCATTGTGACAAACCAGATGCTGCACCACAATGAGCCAAGAGCATCACAGCCACACAAAACTCACAAAGTAATCCTTTTGTTTTCATCAGCACAAGTCCTGAGCATGACACTGCAATGCTGTTCAGGGCAGATCCACAGGAGAGACACCAGCAGTGCACAATGAGGGCAATCAGAGGTCAGGAAGCATGACCCATAGAGAGATATCAAATGAACTGGGACTGCTGCAGGAAGGAAGAGAATAATCTGTCCTCAGCATTTACTTTGTATGAGACAAACAGAACAGAGCTTGTATTGCTGGGAAGGAGCTTTGGTTCAGACATTAGAGCAAACGTCCTAAGGTGAGGCTGGCGAGGCACTGAAAGAGATTGCCCAGAGCAGTGTGAGATCTCAGCATCAGAGAGATTTAAAGACAGGTACAGTTAAATAATCTTACATCTCCTCTAGTCCTGCTTTACAGGATTTTATTAAATACCATATTTACAGTGCAGAAATGCCAAGCTAAAATTACACTCCTGGATGCACAGTGGAGGCTTCCAGCACCAAGAGAAGAGGTGCAGATGCCAAAGGGGTCATCCATATTCAGTCCAGAAGTCATTTGGATTAAACCAGGATATTTTTCCTGAAGACTGCTAAGCAGCTGGGAACAAAAGGGAAGACAGAAAAGTACAACCCCAAATTTCAAGACCTGGTTCAGATACTTGCCTGCAGAATAGTCTGAGCTATCTCAGGATTCTCTGGATTCCCAAAATTCAAGAGCTGTGAGCCAAATCCATAGTAGTAGGGCCCCATTTTATGCAGATCAACCACATTGGCATCAGCACTGAACACCGTCCTCCAGGCTTCCTTGTAGATCTTTGGCAGCTCCACAGAGATGATTCTCCTTTTGCTGTCGTGCAGCCCTTTAGCAAGCCACAGTGGGATTTCCAGCTTTGACCCCTGGAGGAACGAGAGACGCCAAAAGTTATCCTTGCCATGAAAACACACCTGAAGCAGCCCCAAAGACATAGAGTGAACTTTTTTAATGAAGAACCAGCACTATAAAAAGTCGATTTTGTTCCCAGAACAGCCTTTTGTGACTGTAGCATAAACCAGGCACGCTTTAGAGGTGTTATTACCACAAGACTCAGAAAGTGGACTTTTTAATGAATGATTTAATAATTGCCAGATTATTAAACAGCAAGAAAAGAGGGAAAAAACCCAACAGGCGAATTGCATATAATATAAGCAAAAATAACTTTTGAGAAAGTAGCGGAGAGCATCATTGCAGTGACCACGAACAGAGGGAGGCCGGGCCTGGGAGGCGCGACAGAAGGTGGTGGCGAGGCGGCGGCCCCGGGGCAGAGCTCCCCGCGTCTCGTCCCCTCCCGGGAGCTCCGGGCCCGTGTCCCGTGTCCCATGTCCCATGTCCCGCGTCCCCTCCCCCGTTACCTCCGGCACGGACTCGGCGCTGCCGCCGCCCTGCCCCAGCAGCACGGCCAGGCGCGGCAGCGAGCTCTCGGCACGCCCGGGCAGCTTCTCCTGCGACATCAGGATATCGTCCAGCGAGAGGAAATTCTCCTCCATGCCCAGCCCGGGCCCCACCGGGAAATACGCCTCGGCCATGGCCCGGCCGCGGCTCCCGCCAGCCCGTGAGGCACCGCCCGCCGGCGGCACCGCGCATGCGCCGAGCCCGCCCCGGCCCCGCCCGCGCCCGGCGCTGCTGGGGGGGAGCGGGAGCGGGATCGGGATCGAGGGAGGGATCGGGATTGACACCGACACTGGCACCGGTACCGGCACCGCGGCTGCCCCACCGCAGCCGGTCCCGGCCGTCCCCCCGCACACCGGCCCGAGCTGCGTTAAAAAGGGATCTTGGAGTTGTATCAGGACAGGACAGGCGGATGGACTCACACTGAGGTTGCGGGGAGATTCCTCGCTGTGAGGGTGTGAGGCCCTGGCACAGGGTGCCCAGAGAAGCTGTGGCTGCCCCCGGATCCCTGGAAGTGTCCAAGGCCAGGTTGGACATTGGGGCTTGGAGCAGCCGGGGACAGTGAAGGTGTCCCTGGCCATGGCAGGGGGTTGGAGCAGGATGGGCTCCAAAGCCCCTTCCAGCACAAGCCATTGCAGGGATCTCTGCTTGCGGCAGGGCGGGCTGGGCACAGCTGCCCTGTCCCTGTGGATGCTGCCCCAGCGCAGGTTTGGCCCCTCAGAGCGGCTGGTCCAAGGGCAGGGATGGTTCCCCGGGGCTCCCACACCTCCATCCGCACCCAGCGGCCGCTCTATGGAAAGCCGAGGGAATGCTGCCCGTGCTGTTGGTTGTGCCCGTGTTTCTCCTTGGCAATTAAGGACGTGGCTCATCCTGCAGAGCACATGATCCACCTGATGGATGTGGCTGTGCTGAGTAGGCAGAAGGCAGTGCAAGCGAATTGTGTATGCCTAGGGTTTCAAGGGGAGGCTACAGACCAAAGTAATTTATTTGATATTTGATTATATAAATAATCAAGTCATGTTTTGATGGCAGAATCGAATACCCTGTGCTAAATTCTGGGCTTGGTTGTATAAGGATAAAAGCAGGGGTTGTCCCCCATTTTGATCAGAATTTTACTTCATTTTAGAACCTGACCTTGTGCTTTCTTTGCTCGTTGTTTTGTTGTTTTGAAAGTAGTTCATTTTTCATCAGATTAAAATTGTCTTGCTATTCTCTGAGCTGTACATGCTGAAAACATTACTTTTTCTATAGACAGCAGTCTATAAAATAACATTTAAATACTCTACTAAATATTTCAGTCTTTGTTCTGATGAGGAAGGAAAATAAACAATTGAGCAGTGTTGAAACACCTGACAATTTCCCTGAGAAATAATCATGGAGTTATTTATAGGGGGTTTGATGATTTGTTTTTAATGACATTTTCAGTCCATGACTAAGGCGTAGCCCAGTGCATCTTTAATCACCTTTTAATTCTTACGACCTCAGCATTCTTCCTGCTGCTGTTTGCTCAAGCTGGATCCACTGTAATTTGTTACTGTTTCATCATCATTAATTAGCACGTTGGTACTTTAACATCTTCATCAAAGTCAGACCCATGCAAAATAATAAAATTTGAACCAGTTTATTAAATCTGGTGCTGTTTCGTTTCATACTGAGAAAAATGAAGCACAGGCAGTGTGGGCTGAGACCTGAGGATGATGTGCTGCCGTCACTTCCACGTCCCCTGGGTACCGTGGCAGTCTGTGCTATAAAAATCCAGCCAACAAAGGGATGGGGAGATGTTGTGAGCTGTGTGAGCAGAAGAAATGCACCCATGTGTGTTTTGTCAGCCCACACACTGCTGATTCCAGAGTCCCCTTTTCCCATCAGTCCGGTATGTTAAATACTGACAGCAGCTGGCAGGCAATACGTGCTCCCAGAGATTTAATGTAAAGGTCATTTCTTGTAAGGTGCTGATTTTTTTCCTACAGCATGGAAAACAGATATGTTAAATTTAGCAACACTAACTATTGTCCTGTATTGTTTTTGTGGGTTTTGGTTTTTTTAATGAGAGATTAAGACTCTCTATTTGGAAAATAAATCCTTCTATCAGCTCACATTTTCTAGATGAGTTGCAGGGCAATTTCTGAAAGCTCTTTCTAAAGGACAGTTCTGATAAAATTATAATTTGCTGAATTGGATTAGTAAAAATATTCCCTGCTTAATGAGGTTTAGGAAACAAATCTCTCTGCTAAATATCAAAGTGTGCGCTGTGTGAGTGAGAAGAGAGAACTATGCAAATGGAATATGCTTTTTCCAGGGTGCAGAGCTAAGACATCTGGAAAAAGAAAAAAGAAAAGTACAATTTCCCTGTGTCCCGAGATGCCTCAGCCTCCAGTGTGTGATGCAGAAATAAGCAGAGGTGCAAAAGCCTGAAGTACTGGGTAAAGCTGAAAGAACACAAAGGGAAAGATGTTTACACTCACTGTAAAATCAGTTGAAGAATGATTCTTTTGTGAGAATTTTAAAGAATAATGAGTTTGGTAGGCAAAATTATGTCACCCCTTTTTGTACTATGTTTGTCTTCTCATCCTGAGAAAGGTACCAGGCAGGTTCTTATTTTTGAACACTTGTGTGTGGATCTTAGTGTAAAAATATGCATAACGAGCCCAGCATCCTAAACCATATTGTATTTTCATAAATATGATTTCAAGACCTTCCTGAAGGAAAAGGAATCTCCTGTGTCACAACTGATATATGCCAAAAACTGAATAGTGACAGAGCAAAGTGTTACAGAATTAAGGTTGAGCTGTGATGAATAAAACCCAAATTACTTGAAGGAACAGTAGATAAATTAGAGGATTGCAAGTACGGGAAAGAATAAAATCTTAGAAACTGAGGAACAGCTGTTACATCTGGTCTATGTACTTCTTAAATCTTGAATAGCACAGAATTCGGCCAATTTAGTGTCAGATAAATTTGGAGAAGCAGGGTTATGTTACCTGCTTCTTCCCGGGTCTCTGACCAGAGCAGGGCGATGTCTGTGCATTGCAGAGCTGCTGAGCTCTGTCACATCAGCATCTGCATGTGAGGTGATGGCAGAGGCAGCTGATAGAGCCATCCTGGGTGATCTAAATAGCATTAAATGCGTGAAGTCAGTCAGCTGGAAGAGCTGCAGGATGCTGATGAGAGAAGGAAGCATCTCTCCCTGTGGCCTCACCTTACTTTTTAAGGTCAAAGTGGGAGAGGAATCATCAGTCTCTACATGTTGGACTAAACCACAGCACAAATCAAGGTTAATCTTGAGTCTTTTTCCCTTCTGAGGTAGAGAGGATTACAGAATGATTTTCTTTTCTTATTTGCATGTGTTATCCAGCAATCAGAAATGTTGGCAGGGTTTATTGCTGCCTTAACATCCCTAGATGAGACATCTGAGGAGCCAGAGTTTTACTGTCTAAGCCTGGCCTAAGGATCCTGAGTAGAAGCCGGGCGTGTGGTGTTCACACTCCCGAGAGCAGAGCTGGGGGAAGGCAGCACACACTGGAACACACATCCCTCACCCACAGCCCCGGGCGGAATGTCTGAGTTGCTTTCGTTAATTATTTACTAAGTAGCTGATGCTACTTAGCTACTCCTTTCCCTCCTGGAAGTTACACTCAACAAATTTGCATTTATTAATCAGTTAACTTGCCCGTGGCAGTGGGAGACCTTATTTGTAAGGCGTACCGTGTCTTTGCTACCCCTTTGTTGTGCAAATAGGGGCTTATAACTCGAGTAAACCAATTGGCTTCAGTGGGATTATCCTGAGGGAGTTAAGCGCTGCGTCATAGGAATAAACCCTGCTCTCCAAGAGACTGGTTCTGCGGTCCAGCACTGCTTCATTTTTTGAAGGAAAAGAGGTAGCAGTACAAATCAGGTGTTAAACTGAGGAGATAATCACGTTCCTGTCCAATTTATCTGCAAATGTGAGATGTTCAGCAGCAGTATTAAGGATACACCATATTCGTGTTTACATTTCGGAGGATCATTCCTTTCCATGTGGGGGAAGTGTGGAGGATTGTGTCCTCACATATCCACACACAGTGCAGATGGGAGAACAGCCACAGAAGAAATGAAGGGATTTAGGGTAACCAAACATCCTACGGGAAGGATCTTTTGGCTTCCATCTCTCAGGCAAGGGTCTGTTAGCCAGAAGGCAGCAGGGAGTCTGGCCAGCTTGTACGATGAATTTCAAAATCTTTTAAACACGTTTTAAAAAAGGACTATTGAAGTCATAAGATCAACCAGATGCTACAGCTGGCATTGCAAAAAAATTTCTGGAAGAACAAAAACATTTCTAGAAATCCAATATTTTTCCCAGCTGTCATTCACTCTGTTGTTATGCAGGAGTGGATTCAGCAGTTTCCAAGACTTCTTCAAGCATTGTGTAGTTTTTCTGGTAAGTGGAAAGTCACAGTTAAATCAGCAGCAGGCATTTGAAGAAAGTTCCTTGTTTCAAGGAGTGGTGCCGTGTTGCTAAAACTTTGGATGGTTTAGTTGGGAATGCTGCCAAAATTGTTGATGTTTCTTCCATTTGGAGTTCCCTAGATGACAATTCACTATTGTTTTTGTTTAGAAGTGTGGGAAAATGGTAACTGTGATAACTGCCTTTAACAAGGAATTAAGGAAATTGCTGATGACTGTGCAGAATTGTGTTTCTGCAACAAATTCTAAAGGAGTGACATTTCTCAAACTTTTGGTGTCTCAGGGTAACTGTGATGATATGGGTAGAAAACTCACAGTATTTTAGTTTCTTTCACATCCACGCACAGGATGAGGATGAAAGAAAAGTACTGTGTTCGTTCTTGACAGGGAGACCCCTTCCTACTCATAAAGCACTCAAGCTGCTGAGCAGAACAATGAATCCTTTCCAAAGCATAAAACATTAAACATCAGCAATTTCTTTTCCTTGTGTCTCACCATTCATAGCAAATATCCTAGGGAGATGTTGGAAATGATGCTCTTCCAATTAAGTTGCATGAGCTCCAACTCTATTCAGCCAAAGGCTGTTCAATGCCCAGAGACAAAAAACATCTAATGAATCAATCTTTGTGCACAGAAAAAAAACCTTTCTTTTTCTTTTCTTTTTTTAGGGAATTATATAAAAACTAGAAACTGATGACCTGTTTGAAAGGAAGAGACAGGGGTGGGTTACTGTATGAGCTTCACTTTCTAAATGATGTGGGGGCTTTTTTTGCTGAGCTATCCAGGATATTTCCAGTAAAAACAAGCTAAAATCTGCAGATTTACTGCTGTGAAGATTATTCTTTGTCTTTCAGACTCAGATATGCAATTGTAAATCTGGCTACAGGTATTTTTCATGTTTTTCTCTTTATATCCTAATACTCCTGTTCTTCATTCTCATTATTTATATTACTCTGCAGAGTTTTATTTAATGAGTTACTGGGGAGAAAAAAAAGCAACCCTATGTTTTTCTCAAGATCCAGAATGAGAGCTTGAATTCTGAATTGCAGGGAGAGTCGGTTCCTACCAACACACATGTATGTAATCAGTCAGTTACCACAACGTGAATGTCAACAATTTCCTCACTGCCTTCATTCAGATTTCTTCTATCTGGCTTCCTCAGTATCACAGGCTGGAGAGGATGCAGTCATCTGAATTTCATGTGCTCTTTGAGCCGTGGTTCCAGCGTTACTCCAGCCCTTCATCTGTCAGCACTAGATGAAAATGCTGATATTCCAGGGTTTTTTCAGAGCATAAATGCTCCTTTTGGCCCATGGCTCACTGTCTTCAGCCAGCAGAATCACTGAACTCCTTAAATCTGACTGCCTCTTGGCTGCTGCTGCTTTTCAGTTCTGGGCTGTGGATATGTGGTCAGGCTGTCCCATGGTTTTTGAGGCATCCTGGAATAGGAAAAGATGCAAATTGTTTTTTCTCTGATAACATATGGGAAGGGAAATCTAACAGCACCTCGCTGGAGCACACTGCACTGTGTCAAAAAGTAGAGAAACTTGTTCTTAACTCGTGAGGAAGCTTTTTATCCTTCAATAAAAAAAAATGCTGTAGAAATGTCAGGTTACGCTGAATACATACTGAGAATTTGGCTGATATAATGGGATTACAGTCAGAATGAGCACACCAAAAATTCTGTGTCCCACTGAGAAAGACTATTAATATAATATCAGCTAGGAGTTCCGTGAGGAGCAGAGCAAACCCAGTTTCTTGCTGGCATTCCTGGTGTCATGGGGAGACAGAGAGGTGGCTGCTGCAAATCAGTTTCTAGAGGTGGACTGAGAGCAGCAATTTCTGAGCTGTTCAAAGGCATCACAGGCAGAATGGAAGATTTGGACAGGGTTTATCAGGGAGAGCCTCCCACTGAGTCACAAGGAGCAGAAAGGATCCCCTTGCTTTCCAAACCCCTTCTCAGAGACAAGATGCAGCTGGTTCCAGCTCTACCCCCTGACTTGGTCAGTGGTTTATGTCTGAAATAATTGAGCCTTTGTACTACTTTGTCCTTCAGGAGTAAAGATGGTAACCCAGATATATTTATGTGAATAAAATAACTTATTTATTTGAATTGATGATTAGACTAAGAGATCTTAATCAGAATTATTTACTATCTAGAATAGGTGGGTATAAGTCCCAGTGCACTATTTATTGCAGCATTATTGAAGCAATTGTATCCAAGCCAGCAAAATAATTATTAAGGAGAGGTTGATGTTACTCACCCATAGCAAGGACCATGGGCAAAGCTCTTTTGCTCCTGTGATGTTTAACTTTGGGATTGATGAGTCTGGCTGCTCTCAGCATTCTTCAACACCAAAAGCAGCTGACCCTGCTTCTCCATCCAGCACTGCTCACTTTTGCACTTAGGGTGAATTTAGAGCTGTTTCACCCCCACGTGGGCAGAGCACCTTGATACAAAGGGGTGCATGTGGGGCCCTGCAGGTTCCTCCACCCCCTGTCATTTGCCAGACCAGCCAGGCAATCCCAGGTGGTGGGAGCTTGGGAAGCATGTGGGGAGAGTTTGAGAGGTTAACCATTGGAGTCCAGGGATAAAGGGAAAGATGCATTTCATTTTGAGCTTCCTATCTGGAAGAATTCCAGTGATTCACAGTGTGGGGGAATGCAAAGAAGAGACAAGACAGGCAGCTTGCATCGTCTGACAGCTGAGTGGCTCTATAGTTCTGAGAACATCCTGTCTCGGTGTATCCTCAGATCTGACAGCTTTGCTCTGCCAGGCAGGGAGTGCTCTGTGATCCTGTAAAGTTTATCTTGGTTTTCATGAAACACCCCTGTAGATGCCCAGCAATGTATCTCATTGCCAGGAAGTCAGCAGTGTGCAAGTGCCAGCAGCTAAATATCCAGGAAATGTTATATTCAAAAGTGACAAAACCCCATGAGATGTGTTAAAAGCAAACACATTTTCTCTGGACTTTGTAGCTTGTACTCAGTGGCAGCCTTTATCACACAAACACAGATGAGGATTTTTGACAGGGTTTTAACCTCTTCTAGGAGAAGCTGCATATCTTTTGATTTTCTCATTTTTCTTATAATCCTGTATTTACAAGCAGACCTAGTAAAAGAACAGAAAAATACATTAAGTGGGGAAGGTTTGGCAAACCCAGCATAATCTCATTGAGATGACTGATGGGTTTAGATCTTGTTTTCAAAAAAAGGAGTTCAAAAATCTACCTCCTCACAGAATTTCGGGCAAAATACCTCCTTGGAATAAATAGATGTAAATCCACTACAGAAAGTGCAGCTTTCATCAAAATCACTGAGGGTGATTTTATTGTTTTGTTGATAACATCAACATGTATCAACATGGATCTGTTGGTAACAATTCAATATTACAATTAGCAGTCCTTGAAGATGTTGACACCTTCTTTGATGGTTGCTCCAATGCAAATGCTTTGCTTTTCTTCTCTTTTGACTAATGGTCTGCATCCTGGAGCCTCTGAGTGCATTAAGTGTTGTGTCACAGACATTTTTGCCTTTCCCTTATGTCCCTTCTGAGACTTGTATGCAGGGCAGGGTTGTTTCTGTGCTCCAGTTCTAAATGCCCACAATTCTGTGGCTTTCCAGTAGAGATGTCAGACTGGATGATAGTTATTTTTTTACTTCAGGTGGAACATGATAGAGTTTGTGGTTCCTAATGAGCTTGTTCCACAAACCAAATCTCAGCTTTGTGACAGTGAAATGTGTGAGTCAGACCTTGAAGATAAAGGTCTTATGCAACTGCTTAAAATTGCAGCAGGTTGTTTATAACATCCTTTGCATTCAGGCCTACTTTGGCTTTAAGCATTAGGAATAATTTTGTGACAGAGCAGTGCACTGGATCTGTCAGGGTTGGAGTTAACTTTCTTCACAGCCGCCTGTGTGGGGCCCTGCTCTGCATTTGTGCCTCAAGCAGTGCTGCTGCTGCCCCAGAGCTGTGGCTGCTGCTGAGCAGGGCTTGCACAGTGGCAGGGCTCTTTCTGCTCCTCCTTTTCCCTGAATGGGCTGGGGGGTGAGGCAAAAGATGGGGAAGGGACACGACCAAAGGGATATTCCATTGGTTATGACATAGGCTCAGCAATGAAAGCTCAGGGAGAGGAGGTGGAGGAGGGGAGTGTTTGTGCTCATGGTGTTTGTGTTCTAAAGCAGTGGTTGCTGAGACCCTTCTTCCCAGGCAGTGACTGGGCATCTGCCTGCTGATGGGAAGTAGTGAATGAATTCTTTTTGCTTTTGCTTTCCCAGTTGAACTCGATCCATGAGTGTTTTCACCTTCCTCCCTTTCTCCCCACAGAATGGAGTGAGCAAAAGGCTGGATGGGTGTTTGGCTGTTGATTGAGCTCAACCCATCATGAGCACTAGAAAACAGTGGCTCAGCTCCTGTTGCTAATAAACATTGCTCATCTTGTTTCTCTGCATGAGCTTACATTGTTATTGCAGAATGTTCTTCTGCTTTTACATTTCCACCTACTTCTACATTTTCCCTTACATTCAATTTCCTTCCAAATAATTAGTTGTGGATGTAATGACACCATCCCAATCCACTCTGACTGCCCACACCAGAACAGTTGGCTACTTCTGCAAAGCTGATTAGGAATGACACCCTTAAAAACACTGAATTTAACTAAATTAGCATTTAGTTTTCAGAGTGAATGTCTCATGGAAACCCAACCTCCTGAGATGTCAGAGACTGATACTGATTTCCTTCCCTAATTCAGCAGGTTTGTACAAAAAAGTTGGAAGAGATTCCTTTAAAAGGAGCTATTTAAAACTTGATTCATACAGAGTGTCTGCCCAGCTTTTTCATTGACACCATTGCAAGGTGCCTCATCCACAGACGGTTGCTCACAAGGGCAGTCTGACCCCCCAAGGAGGATGGCTGAGCAGCTGGACAGGAATATGCTTTGTCTTATTTTCAGTCTCATCTTTTCACTGTGTCCATTCTACACAACCTTTGCTGAGCCCATGGGCTCAGAAGCTTCTGCTCCATGAATGCAGCTCCTGACTTGAAGCGGCTTGATGGATGATCCACAATGAAGCTGTGGTTTGCAATTGCTGTCAGCGAGTTCAGCCCAGCCCAGCCTCTGGGCACACACACCAGCCATGTCTTCACACCAGTGGAGAGTACAGTTATTTCATAATTTTTATTATTTTCTTCTTTTCAGTTTTTCTTTTGCTTGTGCATCCTGCAGTTTTTGTAGAAAGGTATTTTCTAAAAGGTGGGTGAACTGGTTTGTTATTAATTGTGTTTGCTCTGTATAATGATGGGTATTTCTAGCAGAATCCATCCTTTTAATCCAATTCTTTGCTGCATAAACACAAAGGGAAACAAAATGCCTTTAGGACATCATATTTGTAAAGAACATTAGTAATGCAGTGAGGTAGATCAGCTTCATGCATTCATTTGAAGACTAGGGTCTAAATTTAGATTTATTCCCAAATGAGAAGGGATTTGTGGCCTCAATTTCAATAGCTGTTTCAATCCAAAACCACCACAGGAATTAGTGCAATGAGAAGTCTTTGATTTGGAGTCTGGGAAGGAATGATAGATTAGAAGCTGGATCTTCAGCCTTCAGTGGAAATTTGTGTCAGAAATTCCTTGGATGCCTGACTTTGTTCTCTGTCCAGCCCTTCTGTGAGTTCTGAATTTCACCAAATTCCCCTTGATTTATGGCAGGTTACTCACAAGGCCCAGGTGTCCCTGGATGATACAACAAAGCATTCATGTCTTTCTTAGGTTCGTGGTGCTGAAAGTGAAGGTTTGGTGCTGCAGCCTCTGAACTTGCTTTCAGTGCAATTCCCTGCTGTGGAGTAAAAGCCACAGCTCCAGGTGGGAGATTGGGTTTGGGCTGGAAGTGTTACCCTGCTTTACCAGCAGTACAGTGGCAGCACATCCCAGAGCTGGTGTGGTTGTCACTGTAGAAGAGTTTCTGTGTTATCTGTAACCCTGAAAATGGCAAAGCACTTGAAATTATGTGGGGAAGGCTCACTAAGTTATTGTGTAGCCTATGAGCAGCTCTTATGCAGGATGGAAAGCTGGGGTCAGTTCTGTCATTTTGTCTTTCTGTATTAAGTGTCACAATCTTTGCCCCTTGTATATGTGCAGCCTCCATCAGGGAAAATGGTAATGAGTTTTCATACCAAGGGGATATTAAATCCCCATTCCCCTTCAGTAATGTATAATGTCAACAGCAGCCTTTGATGAATTCAGCTTCTTCTTAATTAGGCGCTTAAGCAGGAGGTTATTAATCCATTTATCTCAAATTCTAATTGTACCATGAATTGCTTGCTGTTTCATGCTGAAGTTTATGATCATAGTTATCTTCTTACAACCTTTAAGGAGTCATACTCGTAAGTGAGTATATTTCTGGAAACTTGAATTGTTGTGTTCTTATTTGTGTTACTTTCCTCAATATGTGTGTGTGTAGATATTCTGAAAGCCCCCCTCCATCAGCCAGGGCTATCCTGCAGCACAACAATTCAGCAATTGCAGCTAAATGCCATTTCCATGGTAGTGATATCAAGCGTTTTTTAAAATTAATTTTAGCACCAGTAAGGGGAACTGGGTGGTTCTCATGGCAAAGGCTGGGGTTTTTGTACCAGAATTACTGAGTGGGCTTGATTTGGAGACCTACCAGCTTTGAAATGCACGTTAAAACCATAAACTTCAGTTGTGATACTAATGTATAATTACTAATGATCCTGTAGATCCAAAAATCAGCCCTAGGACATTCAGGGCAAGCCAGTCCATTTGTTAAAAGAGCATGTAGTTGCCTAAGTGACACACACTTGCCTGGATACAGCCAAGGATTCTTTTGAAACTGTCCTCAGAGCAGGCAGAAGGTTTTTTCCCTTTGAACAGGCTGAACTGGCCTAGTTTGCAATCCGTGCTGAATACTGCAATGGCTCCATCTGCTGAAACAACTAAATCACTGGGAGCTTCAAAAAGTTGCAGCAAATGGGATTTTTTTTTTCTCCTGGGGTCTGTGCTCAGTGTTTCTGTGTCTGGGTGGGCTATTTCAGAATGGATTCAGAACATGCTGTAGCTTCTCTGTGTGTCCCCACAGAGCAATGGGTCTGACAGGCACGTGGCTGACATTCAGTCAAGTGGAATAATAAATGATAGTGAACCAAGCCACTTTCTCAGTGTTCCTGTTTCTATATGGGCTGTTGTGTAGGGTAGCTGTGTGCAAATAGGGATTTAATGGCACCATGTAAATAAATGGTGCAGTGATATCTGGGAAGAGAGAAAGGCACTAGAGTGAGGGCAGCGTGTTTATGTGTTGTGTTCTATGCTTTTAACCATCTATACTGGCTGCTATTAACAAATACAAACAAACCCTGCCACAGTCACCTCCTATTCTGAATGCTGTGGCAGATGACAGCTCTGCTGGCACTGCTGGGCTCACGTGCTGCCAAACAATTGCCTTCCAGTGGTGTTTCTGATGTCCTCACTGACAGCTTGTCCTGCTTGTCCTTTCCATGCAGAGCTTGTTTCTCGTTAGGGTCCCTGGATCTCACTGCTGAACAAATTCAGCCCGGCTGCTCCCACCCCTTCAGTGCTGGGAGGCCCCTCATGGCAGAAGCTGTGAGCCTGTTCACAAGCAGCTGGGCTGAGTTTGGTTCCAAATATGTCTAAAATAAAATCATACCTGCACAGCTGAGTGCCACTGTGTCTTGTTTAAGACAAGAGAATGATTTTAGGTGTCTGTTTTGAATGCATCTGGCAGAATGCATGAGCAGGGATATCTGCAGTCAGGTTAGCAGGCATGGGGCAGTTTCTTTGCTCTATCTGCACTCAAGGAGCTGTGGTCACTTGATTGTGTGAGCTCCTGCTTCACTGTAATTGTTTTACTCTCCTTTCTCGTTGTTGGAGGGCAGCTGACCTCGTTTGTGTATCTCAGCTATTCCCCACTACCAGGTGAATCAAAGCACAGAGCCTGTGAGAGGAACTGCCAGGACTCAAAGACAGCTGATCCCAGAACCCCCTATCAGCGTGGCTGGCAGCAGCTATTAAAAACTGGGATCTGTTTATGCATGGACTGAGCTCAGAACTGAGATTTCTGCATCCTACAGTTTTCTGAACTCCTCCCAGCTCTGCCAAGGACGTATTTTGTGACTTGGAGAAAGTCAGATCTCTCTTTTTCAGTTTCCACTCAGAGTGTCTTTGGGCCATGGAGATATCTCTTGCCTCACCAAGACTGGAAGGATTAATTGACCTGTACACTGGAAGTCATAACTTGCCATGCAGGGCCAGCCCCTGCACCAGTGCACAAAGGGAGGTTTTATCATTGCTTTTGAAGGGAGGAGAACTGTGATCCAAGTGCCTACATGTGGGCAAACCCCACAGTGACAGGGCAAGTTAATGCATAAATTCTTTCCCCTCTCTTCCTCAAATCTCCCTGTTGGCTTTTTTTATTCACTTAATAACATTCCTGCTAAGATTTCAGACACAGCTTTCTCCTGAGCTTGCTTTGTTCCCACTGTTCTTTCTAGCAGAGCTCTTCTGCTTGAAAAAGGCACTTTGATTCATTCTGTGCTCTTGACTTGAAGCTAATGGGGTTCATCTGATCTGGTGAGTCAGAGGAAGTTCCTCTGCATCTCTGTCTTGTGGACTGAGTGAAGCAGAGCCTCTGTGAAGACAGACATGGGATCATACAAGTAAAGAGTGTGTACAATGTGCCTGACTCAAGCTTGTAACTAATTCAGTGTAAAACATGCCTTTTGTGCCATGAATGTATGGGGGGTAATGGCTAAAATTGTTTCAGTTCCTCTCTGCCTTTGACAAATTTGAAAGCAGTGTTATGCCGATGTCGAAGGGTTCGTTTTGAATATTATACTGCATGCTTCTTTTTAGTCAAAGTCTTATTTATTCTGCTTTTTAACTTCTCTGCTCTCCCCTTCTTAGAACATATGAATCTTTTTCATGTAGTACACAATGTTTTCTGGTTATCCTACTAGTGTTCTGTCGGGCACATAGCCTCAAAGTGGAGATTTTTCATGACAGGATCTCCTTTTAAAGTAATCCAAGAATGGCAGCATTGGATTCAGGCTTCCCACGTTGTCTGTGTGTGGCAATGAAGAAGTCATTTGTGCCAGGGGCCCAGCTCACAGCTGAAACCTTGGAGACAAGAGGAGGTGATGCTGTGGAGGAGCTCACAGTCAGGAGCCAAAACACAAAGAGACACAATTAATTTTTGCAGTGATCTGGCTGTTCACTGTGCCCCATTTGTACAGTGGCAGCAGTGTTGGGGTAAGCAGGCACACAGAGATAGTGGCTGCTCTGGATCTGGGGTGGTGGAAGAGCCCAATGAATCCCAGAATACAGAGGAGAGGGATCCCTGACCCAGTTTGCTGGAGACTGCCCAGGGATGAAAGCAAAATCAGAAGGGGGTGCAATATTCCTGCTGATACCATCACCTTGATGTCATGAGAAGCTGAGTAGTGCAGGATCAGCCATTCCTGGTTACGTAACTCATTTGTGGCCTCAGATTCATTTGATCCCTTTTATGCATTTTGTTGGCAGCAGAACATTCCAGCCATTGCCCCAGGAAGGATGAAAGAGGGCAGTCAGAGCAGATCACATACCCAGTGAACCTGAAAGGGAAAGGTAACAAACCATCCTTTTCCAGTGGTTACCTCTTCTCTGTCAGCAGAGTAGGATTTTTATCACAAATCCTACCCCAAGTTGCTGAGATAGGCCAGCAAGTGGGTAACTGCTTCTTCCACCAAAGGAATAACTATCCCTTTCATAATCTCTTAGATGAGACATTATTCCTTCAAAATCCAACTTTTGTTGGAAATTACTGATTTTAGAAGTGACCTAAGATTTCCAACTTCAAGCTTGGTGTTGTATATTTGACAGCACTTTGGGGATAAGAAGTTCTGCCACCTCCTCCTGCCTGGCCTGTTTTTGTGTGTGTATCTTTCACCAGGCAATGGAGACAAAGTTCAAATGGAAAGCATTTTTAGAAAATCACAAGTGTTGGTGGCTAGTGAGTGTTTCAGGGCACATGCAGGTCCTGAGAACATTTTCAAACACATTTTTGGATTATCCCTTTTTGGTGGCTGATAAAATTAATTTGCATCTTTGAAAAGCCCCTCCACTTGGACTCCTTGGGTGCTGTGAAGCTTCCTGTGTTCTGAGGGTCAGGGTGTTAGCTTAGGCTCCCAAATGGCAGTCTAACATTAGAGATCTGTTTAGTGAAAATCCCCAAACTCACGGTCACGAGTTCCACGTGTGATGCACGTCTCACCGGCCTGCAAGTCATCAAGGCAGGCAGGCTGTCCTGCAGAGCCCTGGTGATGGTGCTGCACGCTGTGCAGCAGTGCAGGAGTGCTCTTTGATCTGCTGGGCACAGATAAGGCCCTGCTAAGAGGATGTATTTACCTCTCTTTGATGGGTCCTCTCATTTGTGAGAGCAGAGCTCTGTGTCTGCTCAGTTTCTCTGAGCAAACACCGTGTCAGCTTTTCAGCACAGGGCTCTGGGGTGCTGTACCCCTGCTCTCTGCAGGAGGTTCTGTGCTCACCCTGGCAGGGCAGCTCTCAGTCCAAAGGATGGCTGCAGTGGATTTTATCTGCCATGAAGTGCAGCTGGGGCTTAGGAGGCTCTTTTACCCTTGTCCTCAAATCAAGGCTGTAAGTCTTATGAGTGCTTTGTCATTTAGGATATGCAAAAATGGAGAACAAATCTTTCACTGCCCCATCTTTTAATATCAAGAATATTCTTAGTGACCTCAACAAAGCAGCAATCACCCTATGTCATTACAGTGTGGATAATTTCTCTGTGTCATTCAGTGTTATCCCATCAACATTGCAGTCCTGAGCTTGGCACCATCCTGTTTACTGGCACATTATTAGTCCTGAAGGAAAGCTTGAAGTCCCTGTTCTTCTTTTTGCTTGAGGTTAGCTTATGGCAGGGATTCAGTGATGTGCTGGTCACAGGAGGATGTACATGCCCCCTTCTCAGGGCTGGGAATGGTCTTCATAAAGCTTGAGGCTCTGCTTAGGACTGGTATATTTACATGGGTTTCAGCAGCATGGTGATTCCCCTCTATTTCCCAGCTCCAGTTAATGTACAGTTAATGCCATGACCAGGTATGCACTGATACAGCACCCAGAGCTCCACAGAACAAGCTGGGGTCTAAATGCCAGAGCAGAGCAGTCTGTCACTAAACCTCACACAAAAAACACTGTGGTATTTCCCTTATTTCTTTCCATACTTTCTGCTAGGCCCCACACTTCACTACTACCTGAATTTCCCAAGAAATTCACAGGGCAGACACAGCTGTGTCATTAAAAGCTCCTGGAAGTAGTGAGAAAATGAGACTGCACTTATCCCTATCCACTTCAGAGACTCTCCTTGGATGGTAACAGTTCTTGTGTTGAGCCAAGAGATTCATACCAGGGTTGGCAAATGCTCCCTGGGATGCTGACATTCCAACTGTGTGTCAAACACTGCCCAATCACACAGCCATATATCTTTTGCTGTTTGGCAGAAAGTGGGGAGCTATTTCTAAGACTGCAGAACTATTTTCTTAACTCTGCTGGGCCCTTGAGGAGTAAATGCATCTGACAGACTGAATGTGCACTGCTAGAAATGCAGCCATCACCAGAGCTGTCTGACACTCCTCCCCTGGTGTCCAGCAATGATGCAATTATGCTGTGAAATAATGACAATTTCAGACATTACACAGTGGGTATTTTGCTACTCATGGGGATTTTACTCATCGTTTTCTAATCCCTCTCCCCTTTTTTAGGATATTTGAATGAAAGTTACTATTTGATTGTCAAAGATGAACCTTTAAAGGGCTCTTGTAGGGTCTGATGATTTCACAGATGTGATGTGAAGCATGTGGGGCTTTCACCACCTGCCACTGAACCAGCCCAGATGAAGCCCTCTGGTCTAGCAGCGTGGTCCACTGCCAGTGCAGGCAACATGCATGGTGAGAGCTCTGAAACTCTGACAGTGAGAGGAGTCCTTGCTCTGAGATGTTGACATCTTGTGTTAGAGTGAGTAATGTGCTGGGACGTGTGCCAGCCTCTGAGACCTTCATGGCAAGGCAGCAGCATAAGCAATTTCAGTGTCAGTTAATTACACTTGAAGACACTGTGGTGGTTGTGGTATCTAAACACAAAACAGAGGAGATGCCTCAGGACATGGTGACTTTAGTGTGACAGAATCAATGAAGGGCTTTGAAGTCTTGTCTTGTTTTCTTTGCAGATATTTCTCTTTGATCTCATGCTGGGGTTCTTTCTTTCGACAGGTGTTGGGTTTTTGTTTAATGTTAAAACCCACGGATCTGTTGTCACATATAACAAGAGCTGCTGGATGTAGTTCTTAGCCTCTGACATTAGAGGAAAGTTATGGCTGACCTGCATTGCTTGGTTCTGCAAATCTCCTCTGTGACACCTTAATGCTGGTGTCCTGCAGGAATGGAGACTTTGCCATGACTGTACCTCTCCTCATCTCCCTAAAACACAGTGCCTGCCCCACAGATGATGATTCTGGTGCCTACTCAGTGTAGAGAAAGGAAAGGGAGGACACTGGGATCAGGGGTGCTGCGTGATTTCTCATTTTATGGCCCATTAGATGACCCTTTGATCTCTGGATGTTTTCTCTTCTCTATGAAAGACTGTAACTTTTTAAGGTACTTTGGGATCCACAGAAAAAAGAAGCTTTTTGGCTGCATTAATACAAATAATTCTTGTCTATGCTTCCTGTGGCACTCTCCCAGCAGCTGTCACTGGCTTAGTGCAGGATCTCTGGCAGAATTTCTCCAGAACCCTTTTTCTGCCAATAGCGTGGGCAGCTGAAAATAGTAAAAGAATATTTGCTCAAAAATTAGTGGGGGGCATAAAGAATATTTTTATGCCAGTATAAGTATGATAGGGTTGTAATAAAGCCATTGCTGAATTGAAGCACTTGAAATAGCTTCCCCTGCAAGCTGCTCACACTGGGGGATGTGCTGTGGGTGCTCTTGGCTGTTAAGACACCCCAACAGAACTTTTTTATGACTTTCTGTCTCAGATTCAGAAGACTGGAGGACTTTGCCCTGCTGCCCTTGGCCTGTCCTGCCCACACAGGACGGCTTCAGTGGTGAAGGCTTTACAGCCATCCTCATCCTCTCTTTGCCAGTGCCAGCATCTCATCAGTCTGTATGGACTTACATGCAGCAGGGGCTGCAGCTGTGTTTTCTCACCAGAGCAGACACAAAATAATGAGTCAGTTTGCAGGGCCTTCCAATCAAAACTGTGTGTACCTTAATTCCTCTCTATTTTTCCTTTCAATGTATTTTACCAAACATACATGAATCAGCAAAGCTAACAGATGTAAGCAAATAGTGCCACTTTATTTTCTTTAAGCATATTCTACTTAATGACATTGCTAGAGGTGATGTTCTAGTCTGTTTTATTTGTTTTTCATGGAAATAGTGTTTCTTTCTTACAGAATACATCTGAAATTAGCAGTAAGGTCAATCTACAAGGTTTCTGTTGAACAGCTGCTCTGATGTGTTTGTTACAGAGTTCACCTTGCACTGTAGAACAAAGGAGGTCAGGGAATGCAAGCACGTGAATTCTGTTCCCTTCTAAATGCTGTCAAATTCCATTCACTGCCCTTCATGGTGGTGTCACTGAAACACCTTCACACAAAACACCAATATCAAAACCAGTGGATTTCCTGGAGTCTCTGTGCAGTGTCTCTTGTGGGAATCATTACTTTGTGTAAGCTCTTTTATCAGTTTTTATGAGGCTTGAAGTAGTATTTGTACTTTGCAGTAGAAAGGCTTTTTAGGATATGAGTATTTTGCAGTATTTTTTAAAACCTGCCTGGAACTTGATCTACTACCTGGAGAGTATTTCATTTCCAGCTCTTTCCTGGCTTCTTTTTGGACTGTTGTCTCCTGGCAGTGTAACTCTTTGCTGGTTTGGGGATCGAAGTGTGGTTTAGCAGGATTTCATGCACCCCATTGATCCTGAGGAAGGAGGCTGTGAATGGCTGTGTGTGAGCTGGGCAGTGACAGCCTGTGCTGGCTGGAGCTCTGCATTCACAGCCAGCTTCATGCGGTGACTTGTGGTGACACAGCCAGGAAGAGAGGAACACACAGAGTCTGGGCTGAGAACAAGAAGCAGACTTCTTTAGAGCGGGAGTGAAAATTCCAGCACTATTTAGCAGCCATGTCCCTTTTCCAAACACTTGTGTGGGAGGAACAGTCCCATATCTGAGGGAGCCATGTGTGTTATTTTCTTCCCTGGTTTCATTCTGCCCACTTCAGTCACGTCACATCCCCGTGTAAAGCATCTCCACAGTTCCCCATCTGCTGGCCCTGACCCACTCAGGGGGTCTGCAACCACTACATGGGAATTTATGAGCAAAGCTGCTGCTCAGGAGGAGCAGGAGGTCTTTTGCTGCTGCACCTCAGAGCCCTGGTGACCTTTAGAGCTAATTATTGCCCTCCCAATCATTCGTATTATTTTAAGTGGACTTGGGCCCAGACTCAACAACCAATTTAATCCCCAAACCTCCTGCTGAAATTAATGGGCTGCAACATTCATGTTGACTTTAGTGGGATTTCTGTCTTGTGATTCACTCATTGCTCTTTTCCGTATCTGAACCTTTTCCATTCTATTTAAAGTGCTCAGGGACTGAGCACAGCTCTGCCATCTCCACTCATTGCACAGTGCTCTTTGCACACTCTTCAGGTTGTTAAATTCCATGATATTTGAGGAAGAGTATTAATAGCTAGGATTCTGCTCAGGGACTAGCTTTGAAGGCTGCTGGGATGGCATTCAGACTGCATGGTCTGTGGGGCTGCTAGACACTGACTTCAGAGAACCCTGGAATCTTGGAACAGTTTGTTAGAAGGGACCTTAAAGACATTATAGTTCCATTGCCCTGCTCTGAACAGGGACACCTTCATCTAGACCAGGTTGCTCAGAGCCCCATCCAACCTGGCCTTGAACACTTCCAGGGATGGAGACCCCACTTCTAATGTGGCAGCTTCCCTGGATAAGCCTCCATCACCTGCTATGCCCACTGCAGCATGAAACACTAATCACTGGGAGGACTAATTTATAGGTGGCCTGGATAAAACCCTTGCATGTTTGTCCTGACTCTTCCAGCATTTACACCCAGACACAAATAACTAGCACTGGAAGTTTGCTGTGGACAGCTGTGGATTTTCAATTAACAAGTCTTGTTAATCTTGGGGAAGCAGCTGCCACCATTGTCTTGTGTGTTTTTTCCCCCTCTACCTTGTACTGCTGCTGTCAAGACATGAGGATTGATTTGTGTTTCTGTGCATTAATGTGCAGACAGGATTCAAAGCTGAGATTCTCATTATATCCATGTTTTCCCAGCTTGGATTCATCTGACTCCCTTTGCTGCTGCCTGCCTTTCAGGCTGTGCACGGCCAGGGAATGATAATGCCAACAAACTCCAGGCTTTCTGTGTAGGACAGCTGAGCCAGGTGCTGCTGGCTGCTGTGTCCAGCCATGCGTGGTCCCTCAGGGTATCACACAAGACATGAGAGGACCTTGTTTGACATCAGTGTTTCTCTTACAGCATCCACCCGAGCACATGTTTACTTCAACAGTGCAAAGTGCATCTTGGCCTCACACCCTGGTGTGTTATTTTCCTGGCCCCAATGCAAAGCCTCAGCACACTCTGCAGTAAATTGTGATAGGAAAGATGTCTAAAACTCTCTTTTCTGAGGGCTGTGAGGAGCAGCTTTTTCCATTTGTTGCTTTCTTGAATGATCAGCCTTACAATGAGGGTATGGTGGTTATTTTCTGTCTGCACTTTCCCTGGCTTTTTCCTTAGCTCTAGCTCACTGTCTTCCTTTACTCTGCAGGAGACATTCAGCAGAGGATCCTGCCCGGCCCCACAAAAGGCAACACCCTTCCAAGTGTTGCAGTCTGATTTCAGTGTCATTACCCCTTCTCTGAAGGATTTTCCTGTGCCCATGTTTCTGCTGGAAAAACTAGCTGGTGTTTATCACTCTTCTAATCATGGCAAGTTTTTGGTATCTCTCTTTGCTTGCTTCCTTGCAGTTCCTTGGTGTTTAACCTTTTAATTGCATCCTTTACTTTGTTTGTTTGTTCCAGGATGATGGCTGCTAAAGCCATTTCCCACATTAGTAGTTTATCATGGCATTCATGGCATTAGAGGCTTGCACCTTAGAACAGGCACCTTGTGTTAGAAGTGTCTTTGTTGTCGCTCAGCTTTTTTTTTTTTATCGGTGCCAAAGCCAAGATCTTTCCCTATTTAGCCTGGGAGCGGAAAACTGGGAAAGCTTTCAGTGAGAACCCATAGGATATAAGAGGGATATCAACACAGTGAGGTGCAGACAATGCCACGCCTGCCCCAGCCATGCCCGAGGCCTCCAGACATGCACCCGTGCCAGCTAATCCTGCATTACTTAGAGCTGAGCTCAGGCTAAAGTCGCCTCTCAGCTCAGACTGGCGCTACCTTCAAAGTTTGCCCTGCTTTGGATAGGACACCCAGGCCAGTGACCTCCAAATTATTCTGTGATTCATTGCCACTCTTCCCTGGCTCCACGAGGCAGAAGGTGGCTGTGGACACGCTCAGGTCACTGTCTGAGCACGGGCAGGCTCTCAAAGGAACATTCACAAAATTTCCCAGGCAATTCCTGTCCGACCCAGAGGTGTGTCAGGGGAATGACTGAATTCCTTGAAAGCCTGTATTTAAAGCCTAAGGGCCAACACCTCCATTTTCTGTTTCTGTGAAACTATTTATAAGATGGCATTTATACTATTTCTCGTATTCTCCTGCTTTTATCACAATACTGAGCTATGAGTGGTATCTTTAGCCTTGTGTAAGAGCCCTCATGCTTAGAGAGTAACACTGGTGTAGTTCATGATAATTTACAGGTTCCAGCTGCTGTGTGCAGTCAACGTTCAGGTTGGTAGCACTCCTAGAAGGTAACCCTGTGTTTAATAAACAAGAATTTGTGAACTGAAGGTCCTGAGTAGATGTGTTTGCTGTCATCCTCCTCACTTAATGAAGGCTTTTCTTCTCAAAACAACAAATTGCACACGTTTGCCATCACCACAGGGCGTCCCCTTCATCCATGCCTGGAGAAGGAGGCTGAGGATTACGAGCAGAGACCAAAGCTGTCTCAGCCTTGTTTCCTTAAGGGCTGTTTTTCATGCTCTCTATTCCAAAATTATCTCATTACACAGCATAGACCCATACAGCTTTGCAATACACTCTTAGTACCTTGCCCTCTTTTGGTCTGTGAACTTATTTATATCTGGAACATTTTTATTTGTGGTTTTTAATGTCATATTTTAAAGCTTCTCATAGTGCTTGACCTGCAGATGGATACTTGAAATCAAGATGAGGTAAATCTCTCTGTAAGTTGCTGTGGAAAGGGTACATTTATATTAGATTATATTCAAACTGTGCTGAAGGAATGGAATTGAACCAAGAGGGAAATATGATTTTTATTGCCTGTTTCTCCTGTAAATGACACATCATTTCATCTGGCTCATTTTTTTATTGGCATTTTCCCCCCTGCCTCAATTGCAGAATTACTGTGATTTGGAGACTGGCAATTTTACTGAGACCGGCATCTTTCAGGTAAGGTGTCTTTCACCTCTTGCAAAAAGAGTGCTGCTGCTTCATTTGAAATCAGACTGGCAGACAACATCATTTGGGTTTGTTAAGAACTGCAAATCAGTTTTCAAACTAGAACACAGGCACAGGTCTAATTTGACAGATCTCTGGCATGACAGAATTTAACAAGTCGGGTTCAGTGCATAATACATGTTTGGCGAAAGCAAGGTAAGACTTTCACAAAAAAAAAAAAAATCAAAGCCCTGTGTATCTCACATTTAGGATTGTCATTGATGTTGTGGAGGACATCTTGATGTCACTAACAGATGACAAAGAGTCAGCAGCTGAACAAAAATGCGTATGTCCAACTACAGATTCCTTGATCAGAGCTGAACTCATTCAGAAGATGCTGTACTTCCCATTGAAACAGAACACTTCTGATCGATAGAAAATTTTTTAAAAAGTGAGATAAGACTTTCTCAGAAAGTTCATTTTGTCTGTATGATTTTGAAATATTTCATTTTAAAATTAACACTTTTTATCTTCTTTAGGGGTAGATGAATTCATTACACTTAAATACTTTAGCCAGTAAAACCCCCTTAATACTTATTAATACTAATTACATATATATGTATAGACATGCCTTATGTATTTATATGTTCATTAGATATCTATTTACCATATATATCACTAATTATTCTCTTGAAAAAAATATTAAAAAGTTAGATGTTGAATGCCCAGAAGTTCAAATGTGGGTTTCCAAAGAGAACAGTGACTTGTATTGACCAAGAAGGGAAACAGGATCTGCAGCACCTTAAAGGAAAGGGGTTTGATCTGATAAAGAGAGAGAATTTATGTAAGATCTGACATTAGAAAAGTTGATTATGATCTCTCAAGTGGTGCCATATTAGTCAGGAATACAGCCTTTTGCTTTCAAACATCATTAGATTTTTTAAAATGTGTAAAATTAATTCAAATTTGTTAATGCTTAATGTAGATACTGTAGTATTATTTTATATTAAAACCAGCTATTATTTACACTTGCAGCAGGTGCTGCGTCAGGGCAGGGTGCAGGCCTGCCCCAGCTGTGGTGGCAGTGACAGGACAGGCAGGGATGGCAGAGTCCCTGTTCCAAGGCAGATCAGTGGGATGCACAGCACGTTTTCAGCTGTGTCATTGCTGTTCTCTCATTTTCCAAGGTGCTGTGAGGAGCTTTGTGTCCTTGCCATATCCTCTAAGCCAAAAAGATATCAAGTGTCGTAGTGTCTGCTCTCCGGGGATGCTGGCTAATAAAGTGCTCTCCAGCTGGCTGCCAGTGCCTGCTTCTTAAAAATAACCGAAACACAGGAGGTTACAGAATCCATTAACCCCAGGATGTGTTATTACCCCTAAGCAACAAAGATTTTTATGAGCTAAATCACAGCTTTGACAACAATATATTTTAGGAAATAATGCCATGGTCCCTAAAAGTCGTGAAGCTGTCTTAGAAGTCATAGGTTAGGCGTTTTTTCAGCAGGTCTGAGATTTATTTTTTAACGTTATTATTATGATGTCTAATGTTTAACAATTTTCAAGTTTTCAAAAAGTACTAAATTTTTTTCCCTCTGATGAACTGTGGCTTCAGACTACAAATCCGTAAATATTGCAATATGAAAACATCCCACAGTCTTTTAAATCCTGACTGTTAATTTTTAAGACAGTATAAATTAATTGTAAGTTTCTGACACAGACACAGCATCTATGAGAACTGCAAGATTACAGTCCCCAGAGTATAATCAGAAGATGCTTTCTTTGGATGCTTCATCCTCTTTCACTGCTGAAAGCATTGAAACGAAAATTAAACTTCAGTATTCTGGCAGAGTCAGAGACAAGGCAGCGAGTGCTAACTCTCATCTAGCAGATGTTTGTCACTCTGACTGACCAGCCATTCCGGTTCTCCCTGACTGGCACAGCTTTAAAAGGGAAACTGGCACTGGGGCTGTTCAAATTGCAGGCTCAGACACCTCCAGCTCCACAGCAGCAGCACTGGATGTGCGTCACGGCTCAGGTGAGCATCAGCCAGGTGTGGAGACTGCAGAGAGCTGTTTCCTTTTCTCCTCCTGGGAAATGCCCACAGCCGGCAGACAATTTCCAGAATATTTTCCAGCATCTGATTTTGCCAAAATCTAAAGCTGATGTCTTTGGAGGCTTTCTCTTGGTGCCCATGACTTCAGACATGCTTTTGGAACTAAGCCTGATACACCTTCTTGGCTCTCAAGGGCCAAAAGACTACTTACCATCCTGAAGTTACTTGATTTACCACACTAACTCTGCAGCTGTTACCTTGTGTTCGAGGTCATGGGCTCTAAACTCTACATCTGGAAAATAAAATGGGATACTTCTACAGAAACACAGCATGGCTCACAGCAAACAGCAAGTGTTGCCTGCATTTCTGGATTCAAGGGCAGCCAGGAATCCAGCTGCTCACAGGAAGGTTTCAGCTGTGCTGTGATAACCAGCCCACATGAAGTTTGTTTCTTAATGCACCTTTACCTCACCCATGGGGAAGGATGCCCATCCAGTAGGATGGAGGTGTATTTTCTCTGGAGCTGTGTAATGAAGCCTGGTTTAACTCTTCCTCTTTCAGGAATGCTGACTTGCTCTTGCAGCTGTGGTCCAGATGGAATACCCCAGCCCAGAGATGGTTAGACAGGCACTGAATGCTCCAGTGAACATGTTCTGTGTTTGAAATTGGAAATACTGGTGCTGGGAAATCAGTAACATTAACCCTCTTCATCTTTTCTGAAAGATGAACTTGCTATGGGTATGCCTATCTGTCTCCTGCATGGCTCTGAAAGTTTGCCTGGCTTGAAATTTAACTCAGAGGCTTTGTAATTAAACCTTGGCATTTGAAGTAATTAACAAGCAGTCTTACATTTTAGCATAATCTCAAAGGAACAGCAGGGTGCTGACAAAAATGAAATATGTTAATTTAAAAGTGTCAAAGTTCCTGTAAGCACGTGGTTCATATTGTTGGCAACAAGCTCTTCAGAAATAACCCCAGTAATCCAAAACCCAGCCCTTCTCTAAGGAGGGATCAAAGAGGGGAGTCCGACTGCAGGAAACTGAGGGCAGGAGTTAGCATTGCCCATCAGGGAATATATCTTACATCATCATCTCTGCTCCTTCTCCTCAAAATCTTGGGAAGGTCCGGGAAGCCCAGACTGTGAGCATCTCCAGGAGCTGCCTAGGAAGGAAGCAGATTCCAAACCCTGCTTAGTTCTTCATCTGGAAACTGGATCTTTTTTATATCGATAAATAGCCAGAACATGTTTCTTTCCATCAGTGCTTCTGGGAGTCTATTCATTGCCACATGCAGATTCAGGAAAGTAAAAAACTGAGATGCGTTTTAGCCCAAAAGCCTGCCAGAGAGAGACTTGGTCACCTGTCACCCAGTGCCAGCCAGGGAGCGAATACACAAGTCAGGATTGCTGCCGTTTTACTGCTTGAAGAGTGTTGAAAAGTGTAAATACCGAGCCCTTTCAGTGAAGAGGTCAGGACTGGCAGCATCTGTGACGATGACTCAGCCCCTACAAAGTCACAAGCATTTTGTGGAGCACCCTTGTGTCAATCTCTTGGTGATAAGAGCTTTTGCCGAGTTTAAAGAAGTAGTTCACGAAGTCAAGCTCCTGAGGCCAATAAATGAGAAGACAAATAAAGGTCCTCAGATATGTTCATGGCATCCAGTAAGTACTGAACACTCCCGGAAAGCAGACGCAAATTGCGTGTTTTCAGTGCCCTCAGCGTTAAGGAAAGTTCCCAGTCTGACCATTCACGGGACTCTGGAAGTCACACTCCCAGTGCCACCTTCCACTGCTGCGACAGAGGCCCCTTCACACAGGGTGGATCTGGTGAGCTGAAGGGTGCCCTGCTGGACTCCCCACACACGCAGTCAGACCAGGTTTCCTTCCCAGTTTAACCCATCGCACAGTCTCATATGTCTGGTTCCATAAAGCCATTTATTCCTCCAAGGAGGACCCGCAACAAAGGAACCCCAGAGCTTTTATAATCTCAGTCTCCTGACACGAAAGTCTCGCTCTTCCTGCTGAGTTCCCGTCTCTGTGTGCATCCAATCTACCTCGCTGGCGTTAACCCTCTTCATCTCTAAAGGCCTGGCAATTCCCTCAATGTCCCTTGCCTGGCTGGCCCTGTCCTCACGCCCTTTGTTATCCCAAAAGGTGGCAATTCACGGCCTCGTGTCTCAGGCTCCGACCCCGGAGCTCAATCTGCATCTCAATCTGCAGCTTGCAAGCCGAGCTACCTGGACCAGATGTATTCCTCAACACTCAGTATGGACAGAAAGCCTAACTTAAGAAGTTCATTGCTTAAGTGTTCCTTCTCCTAGGTCACTAGATTTCTGATGTGTGCACAGTGAAAGATGCAAAGGAGGGGTTAAAACAGATCCTGTATCAGAGCACACGGGGCTGGGCAGCGTGTGAAGGTTTAGGTTTTGTTTCAGCAGCTCAGGGCAGGCTCCTCCCAAGCTCCATCACTCAATGCCGAGCTCTTGGAAACCAACCTCGCTTCCAGCAGCAGCCTTAGCTGTCGCGTGAGATGCTCCCCTCGCTCAGGTGTCTGTGCACCTGGAGCAGCTCCTCCAGCAGCTCCTCGGCATTTTGGGGCTGACTCATACAAACCACATTATCCTGCTCTGTGTGATTAATCCTGATATTAGTGACTAATAGTGTCTATCAAGTTTTTTTCCCATTTTTCTGTGCTCCATAAACAAACGCATCTAGAAGCTCTTCCCTCACCATGGTTATGGAATGCACCCGGCTGGCTGCATTCCTTCTCCCTGTGGTGTTCCTGCAAAGCAGGTCACAGTAAAAGCCCTCCTGGTCACAGCCACGGCCTCTCACGCATGGAAATCTCAGTTTTATGTGCAGCAGCTCAGACTGTGTCATTTGCTTTAGCTGCCTGCAGACCCCAAACTTGCCTTGAGCTGCAGCCACATCCAGACCAAAGGAAGAGGGTTTGGGGGTGGGAGTGAGCCAGCAAAAGGTTTTAAATGCTGATATGAGTTCTAGTGAGAGAAATCACACTGCAAAGTAACACTTCAGCTTCACAGACTGATGAGATTAGCACTCCAGCATGCTGGTACTGGCAGTGCTGAGTGGCCAGGACCCCTGTGCCTCAGTAGCTTGATTGCTTGCAGTTCCTGCTCTTCCACCTATGCTGACAATCAGCTAACTAGGGTTCAGAGTAGATTTTGGATTAAGCTAGAAGTTTCAGTGGTTAAAGGAGAGACCTTTACCTGCCCTTTGAAGAAAATGTTTTGTTTCTCAGGACCTAGGACACAGCGGCTGGGGAACGGAGTCTGTCAAAGGTACGTACACCTGGAGGAAAGCGGCACTGTGGCAATTCAGCAAATGTGGCTGTGCCAGGCTCTGCCTCCCTCTGCAAAGGATCCAGTACCCAACAGGCACAGATGTCCATGAAAGTATCTGTCCCCTGCATTTTGGCCCTGACCAGCTTTCTGTCACAGACCATTAAATCTGACCCTGTTCTGCAGTGCAAACCCTTTCATTAATCATTGGGTGCTCCATCGAGAGCACCAGGTCCGGAGACTCATGTCTCTGGGCATCCTACAGCTTTGCAGGTGTTAGAACAGCCCAGTTCCACAGGGATTAGGGATAGGTCACATAGGAAAATGTAGGGAACTTTCATATCCTCACACTGATGAGGCAGGATAGCTGGATGTAAGCAGGAATAAAGGCAGAAACTGGATGAGCCATTGGTCTGCATGGCATCTCCTCCAGTGACAGAACAGTTGGTAGCACAGATACTGTCATAGCAAGAACATTGCTTTGTGACTTCCAGCTATTGCTCCAGAGAATCCTGGGGAAGCCAGTGGTGCCCCAGTCCAAGGCAGGAATGGAGAGTTAAGGAGACTTCTTTTTGTATGCTCCCAATTCTCGATGCTTAGACTAAAGTGATGGGACCATCAGAAAAACAGATGGACAAAGCTGGAAAATTTTTACTTGGGACAGGTGTCCTGGCTGGCCAACTCAGTTTTGCTCCACTTTGTGGGAACAGTGCCACAGACTGGTGGCCTGGCAGAAGCTGTGAATCTCAAGGCTTTCCTTCCCTTTTTCAGATTCATTTTAACTTAAGTTCCCTTCAAAAATGAAGTCAATGAATTCCCAGAAATATTGGATCCTTCATGCTTCCTCAACTATACCTTACCTGGTACTGTACAGAGCAACAATACAAGACATGATCACACAGATTTCCTCACTGTAACAACCTGTCAAATAGCCATGATTTCTGAGTGCAAAACCTGTGGCCACCTGTAATCCCTCCCACCCAGCATCTTCCAGCCTTTAAAAATAATTCCATACTTTTTCCATTCCCAGGAGACCTGTAAGTCTGGCAGCTTTTGGCTCTGTGCGAAGGGAAAGACCCTTTCTGTGCTAGCCTGGTAAGATTTTAGCATTAATGGGGTTTTTAATTGTTTTATTATGAACTACACAGACACAGAGCCCTTTGGCAAGGGCACCCTGTAGAAATAAATTGAGTCATCATCCTTATAATAGAAAAGCTAATTCAGTATGGATCTGTCCTCCAGTTAAGGGCATGCACATCCCTTAGAGACTGGTTTTACCAATTGACCAGAGTTCTGCTGGTAACCGCTGTTTGCTTTTCCTGACAGCTTCTACTGTCCTGCCTATGGAAATGGCTTATTCATGGCTGCTACAGTAATGTCTGGGATCAACCTGGTCCTGGGCTTCCCTCTACCTGTGCTGCTCTACTTGCAGGACTACTGCATCATGCACTGCTAGAAGGACTCGGCTTGGAGACTGTTTGTCCTGCCCAGAACCCTCTGCTTTCTCTAATTGCCCTCTACTTTCTGTCTTCTTTTCTACACAAAACATAGCAATACAACCCCAGGTTTGAAATACTCTTCTCCTTAATATGGGAGAGACTACAGAGGCTGTAGAACTTTCATCTGGGTACAGAGAGAAAAATGAAGAGTTTCAGGTTGTTATCTGTCCATAGCGAAGATGAGTTTGTCCTGGATCAGCTCTTTGTACCATTGTTATGACAGTGGACAAAGGCCTCCTCAGGCACTTCCTCTTCTGCCTTGGCTTTCTTAATACCTTCTCTCTTTTGATTTGATATCTTCTTCTTTTTTGGAAGGAGGGATTTCATGTGGGACTGGACTAAAAGGAATTTTAACAGTCCACTGATCCCAGTGTCCTGCCAAAGGTATTGAGTCACTTCCCAAGATGTCTCTTGGTGCCCTCTCCATGACCAGGGTGCTCCATGCAAACTCCAGACAAATGACTCCACTGAGCTGCCACGGGCCATGCCTTGGAGCACTGTGGGTCACAGTGGGAACAGTGCCCTGCCACGGCTGCTGCAGGCAGCACCCTCGAGAGCCTCCATGTGTGCTTTGATTAAAAAAGCAAGGTTCCTATCCAGAGGTGCATTCCAGGAGCTGGCTAAGTAAGCTGTACAGCAGATCTCCTGTGCATTCACTCTGCCTGCCTGGAGTCATTCCCTGCTGGCCACACAGTCCCTGGCCACCTTCGTTGAGGATGGCAAACACCAACAGCTCTGGGTGGTAGATAGGTTTGCTCATGTGTGCTCAACATCTGCTGGAAGGAATTCAACCAAGACAACCATGCTGGTGGCCTCGTTCTGCTGGTACCTGACCCATCCAGGCCGTGCATGCCTTTGCCATGGGAGCCTCTGTTCCAGCTGCTGCCTCCAGCACAGAACCAACGCCATCCATCACAGCACTGGAAGTCTTCCAGGATTACTCACAGGTGGTTCAAATTTTGTCTTGGAGTCAAAACTTGCCTTGAGATTTGTCTCCAAGGCAAGATTTGAACCATCTGTGAGTAATACTGTGAGACTTGAAGGCACCAGTGGCCAAAAGATGTTTTCTTGCAGAGCTCCTCAGCGAAGACAAGGTGCATCATTCCTGCCAGGCACCTGGCCAGGAGGGCTGTCACCAGGAGTCAGGATCTCAGTGCTAAGGCCAGCAGCAAGGGGAGTAGCATGGTCCGGAAAAACAAGAGGAAAAGCACGAAATGCCAAGGAAATGACATAAGAACTTGTCTTTGCACAACAGGGAACCGCGCTTGGGGAAGGAAGCAGCCCTCAAATATCTCACTGCTCTTTGGTAACACAAACTTTACTCAAAGCCTCTGCACTGGTAACATTGCAAGTACCACACAGCATTTGTTTTTCTGGGTGGTAAATTGAATGGACGTGTCCTGAAGGCTGTGACGGCTGTGCTGTACAGACTGGTTGGTGCTTTACTGTGGTTGATAGATTTTTATCAGATGCTTTTACTTGTTAAATTTTCCTTGGTTGTGGGAACAACCCAGCAAACAGTAAAAATGATGGAGCACCAGGAGACATGCAGCCAAGGAGATCATTTGTTTGGCTGGATCCCTTCCTGCACAAGGGAGGCTTTGTGCAAGCTCACAGAAGAGCCGTGTTCATCTTGCTGTGGGCAGAACTGGCAGCAGGCTTCAGGCTTTGTCTCCATGCAGAGTCAGGCCGGCTTGGTTCTCCACGGAGCCGAAAACTCATTATTTCCGAGGTTACGGCCAGGCTGCTGGGAGGCTACAGCTCCTTGTGAGAAGTGCCTGTCTCCCGGCAGCACTGGCAAGGAGGCAGCCGGGCCTTTGGACAAAGGAAGAGGTTTGTGCTGGTCTCAGAAAGGAATCCCATGCTGCCTGTGAGAGCTGCCATGGGGGTCACGCTTCTTTGGCAGTGCTGACTTCCTCGGAGAGCTGCAAAGCTGGGGGAACCCATGGCCTGAGAGTCAAGGACATGGGCTGGTCAGGGTTCCACCAGCACTGGGTCTCCAAGGTGAACAGCTCTGGCAGAGGTACATATGCAGAACTGGAAACTGGTCAGATTGCAGTACAAATGCATCTGTGGAGGACTGGCTGCAGTGACAGGGGGTGTGATGGCAAAGGGACAGCCCTCCTGGGGGTCTCCTGGGGTGCACATCACTCCTGCTCCTGCAGCACCAGCTCCCAGAAGCCCCTGGTCAGTGCTGCCTCCAGGCTCCTCCTGGAGAATCATTTGTAAGTATCCCTGTTGCTGGATCCAGACCATGACACAACAACATGCTCTGACTTCTCCATGCTGGATGCTCAGGACCAATGTCAGTGGGTGGCAGGTCTATTTAAATGTGCACGTTTCCCCCAAAAGTTGATGATGTGGCCAGTGATGCTTTGCCACAGCTTTTTTGGGATGAGGGATACTAGTCAATCTGACTATATAAACGGGAGAAAAAATCAATGCCCTGGCAAAGCCAGTCCTATTTCTGGCTGAACATGTCAAAACTCATCTTCAAAATGCATCTTGAGTCATAACCACATCCAATCCATGGGAAGAACCTCGCTTCATGGCCTTTTTGGGTGCAGGGATGAACATCCTTCATTGCGGGATCTTCATCAGATACAGAGCTCGATACCAGAAACTGAGTGTTTTGGGATGAAGGGGAGGGAACAGCATGCATGTGGCATAGCCTGGAGTTCCTCTTTGCATGCAAGGTGGGATGGGGGTCCCACAAAAAAGCTGAACATGGGGACATGAATTAAAAGCTGACTTCAAAGCAGTGCTTGTGAGTGTTGGCTGATTAAGACTGCAAAGATAACTCTAACACCAGGTCTCCACACCAGCCCATGGCTGTGATGCTTCAACCTGAGACAGGCAGTGTTTCAGCAGAATGGGGAGAGGCAGCTGAGTGACCCAGCAGAGCCATGATGGGATGGTGAGCAAGGACAGCATCCCTGGAGAGCCAAGAGGTTTCGCAGATGCAAGAATGTGGGGTGCAGATTTTTAAGAAGTTCACAGCTCTGTCGAGCCACACAAAGCTTTCCAAAGGTCAGCAGGAGACCCAGCACATCTCTGCCAGATTTGTCCCTTGCTAAACACCAGACTCCAGACATCTTGTCTTCAGACAAGGTGATGTTTTCATGTCTGAACAAATATTTTCCCTGACTTTGCTCTGGGAAACAGCTGGGCTTTTATGGCCAGATTTGAAAATAGTAATAATAATAACAACAACAACAATAATAATAATAATAATAATAATAATAATAATAATAATAGTAAAAACAGCTCTCTAGCTTTTCAGTGAAAGTAGGTAAAGCTTGGCAAACTTCCTGTAATTGCAAACAGAGCCTTTTGCTGTGGGCAGTGCCGGGCAGCATTAGAAGGCAGCAGGCAGCCGTGGTGCCCAGAGCTGGGCAGCCCAGGCGCCAGCTGGAGGAGCTGGCAGCACACTGGCCAGCTTTCCTGCCAGGAATCAGCCTGGCAAGCCAGTTCAATAGCCTGCCTGTGTCCCACTGGAAAGCATCAAGGAAGATGTCACCAGTGATTAAATTGCTGACAACCCAGTGTACTCTACCAGGAAAATTATCCACCAGAAAAAAAAAAATTGCCAACTCTATGCTTGAGCACCTCTGTCCAAATAGCAGCAGCCTGTGGAAGGCCCTTTTTGACACAGGATTCTGCTGTGGTTCCATGCAGAATTTACTGTGAGACATGAACATCTCAGCTGTGTAGCAGGGCAGCTCCAGCCATGTCACTCTGTGAAACAGCCACCTGCACATCCCGGCATTGCGGCGCCACTTTAACTGGTGACTCAGGCCTTGGCCTTTGCATATCTGCCATGAACTCCAGTTTATGCAGGGCCTGACTGCTTTGTTTATGCATTTCTACCATTCCTCCAGGTCCTAGGAGGTGATGTTCATCTTCACTCTGCAGTCCTGGTAGGAAGGGCCAGTAAGCTGGACTCTGGACGGGGCAGCCTTCTCGAAGGACAGCTGATTTTCCTCTTGCTTTGTTAAGACAGGCTTAGCAGGAATAGGTGTCACATCTGCCTTTTCTCTCCAGGGCTGAGCGCCCTGGAAGAGCAAGCATCATGAACACATCCTCCTTGTTTTCCAAAGATCCTGTGAAAATCTTGCATGGACTGCATTCAATCAAGACTCAAAGTATGAAATGATAAAATCTTCTTGGGTTTTCTCATCATTCAGTCCCAAGCATATGGAAAGCTCAATGGGTTTTGCAGCATCTGGTTGAATCCACATGCGTATCTTACCAGGGGTACTTTGGAGTCAAGACTGATTTCCACCTGAGCCTAAGCTGATGTTTTGAGGCCAGCCATGAGCAGCTCCAGAGTACAACCAAGCAACCCAAGTCCTGAGCTCTGCTCTGTCACCTCAGGCTGGTGGCTGGTGCTGAGATCTGGCTGCACCCAGCCCACATGGGCTTGAGGAAGAGCTCGGTTTGGCAGCTCCCCTGGGACTCAGGGAGGTCAGGTGGATTCAAAACTGGCCCAGAATATGGTGATTAGCAGCACAAACTCTAGCTGGAGGCCAGCCACTCACGGGGTATCCCAGAGATCAAAACCACATCCAGTTCTGTTGGTAAGTAGCTTTTCTGAAAAGGATCTGGGGGTCTTGGTGGGCACCAAACTGAATATAAGCCACAGAAAAGACTAATGGTGTCCTGGGTTGCTTTAGTCAGAACATTTGCAGGAGGTGAAGAGAGGAGATGCTTCCCTGTGCTCAGGCATGGTGGACCCCTGCTAGAGTCTTGTGTCCAGTGCTGGGCATAATGGGGAGAGGCCAGTGAAGGGACACGAGGCTGAATGAGGCACTGGAGAGAGGGTGCAAAGCAGAGGGAGCCCAGTGGTGCCCAGTGCCAGCACCAGAGGGCACAGGCACACAGTGGAACATAGGAGGGTCCCTCTTATCTTCAGGAAACACTTTTTCATTTTGAGTATGACCCAGCACTGGCACAGCTGGCCAGGGAGGTTGTGGGGGCTCCATCCTCAAAGGTGTCCAGGAGTTGTGTGGACACAGTCCCGGCCAGCCAGCCCTGGGTGACCCTGCTGGAGCAGGGCTTGGAGCAGGTGATCTCCGGAGGTGCCTCACTTCAGCCAGCCATGGCTCTGTTCCTCCAGAGGAACACGGAGCCTTTTGTTCACCCCAGCTCCCACCCTGGGACTGGCGAGAGGCGATGGGGTGACAGAATAACGAGGGAGAGTGGCTGGAGGCGACAATGGGTGACAGTGTAACAGCGGTGTGACCAGGCTGAGGTGAGGTCCTGAGGGTGCCAGAGGTGACGGTGTCTGCAGCGGCGTGAGGGAGTGGCGAGGGTGTCAGGGTGTGGCGGGCGTGTGACAGGCTGCGATGGTGCAGGCAGGAGGAGGCTGGCGGGGTGACAGGGCTGCAGAGGGGTGTCAGGGTGTGGCGGGGCGGTGACACGGGACAGGTGACAGGGCACGGGAAGCTTCGCGCGGCGGGATCCGGCGCCTGAGGGGCGGGCGCGATGGCGGGGCAGCCGAGGGGCCGGTCCTCCCCGCCGCGGGGGGGCGCTGCGCGGCGCTGGGCGGGCGCGGCGGCGGCGGCGCCGTTTCCGGGTTGGCTGCGCGGCGCTCGGGGCGGCCCCGCCTGCAGCCGCCGGCACCGGGCCCGGGCCTCGGCAGCTCCGCGGGCCCCGCGCCCGCCGCCCCCGGGCCGGCCCCGCCCCGCTCCGGCCTGGCCCTGCCGCCCGCCGCCGCCGCCCTCCTGCGCGCCGCGCCCCGCCTCGCCGGCCTCCCGCGCCGGCCCCGCGCCCTCCTCCTCCTCCTCCTGCAGCCGCCGCCCGGCGCCGCCATGCCCGGCCCGGCCGCCGGCAGCCGGGCGCGGGTGTACGCGGAGGTGAACAGCCTGAGGAGCCGCGAGTACTGGGACTACGAGTCGCACGTCCCGAGCTGGGGGTAAAGCGCCGTGCGGGGACCCGCCCTCCGTCCCGCGGGAGGGCCTCAGCCCGTGGGGAGGGTTTTCTGATCCCCCGCTCCCGGGCTGGGCTGTCCCCGGGGGCTGCCGAGGGGAAGAGGTCGGGAGAGGACCCCCCTCCCCGGCCTGCTGCCCTGTTGGTTATCCACTCTTCCCCCACCACCGCCTCTCTCCTCTTGGTGCCCGCAGCAATCAGGACGACTACCAGCTGGTTCGAAAGCTCGGCCGAGGGAAGTACAGCGAGGTCTTTGAGGCCATCAACATCACCAACAACGAGAGGGTCGTCGTGAAGATCCTCAAGGTGAGTATCCCGTTGATGATGTAGAGGCTTGTGGTGGCTGGGAGCAAGAGAGAGAGGAGCTGGGTTGGTGGGGCCAAAGAACTGTTGGATCTCTTTCTTCACCTCAAAACTGCTTTTTTCTCGTTAAGGACATTGGGATGGTGTGTTTGGAAATGGATTTGGTGTCTTGCATGCTGTAGCGATGTTTTGATGTCTCCACCCCTCCTTGTCCAGCATAGCTCAGGGCTGAGAGTTCCTCTGGTGGGAGAGAGCTGTGAGTCCTGACATTTGAACAGCGTTGCGTGTTCTGCCTGTGTTTGGCAAATTGTATCTGGCAATGCCTGTCTTAAACAGCCCAGGGACTGCCATGTCAACAGGAATGTGAAGCCTGGAGGGGGAAATCCTTCTGTTAACCTCTAGACAGCCAGCATGTGGCCTTTTCAGAGCTAGGCTGTGGGATGCTCGGTGGTCAAAAAAGCACCAATATTTTATGTTCAGTTCTTTAGAGGATCTGATGTAGAAAAGAACTTCATCGCAGTCAGACTATAAACACTGTGGAAACTTGAGGAGACTTAAGGAGACCTTCCAAAGTTTGGCAGTGTTAGTGACCTGTGTGCTGACCCTGGTGGGGTCAGGCTGTGCAGCACTGGGAGGTTGTAGCTTGGAATGGCTGTGCATGAGTTATACACTGTGACATATCTCACAGCGAGCTGTGGTAACTGTCCTAGCAGCACTCAGTGATCTCGGGGTAGGCAGGGGAGTTAAGACAGAGATGAAAGGTTAGACTTGCAGTATGTTTGGTTCTGGCTTGGCTGACACTTGTGGCTGTCACTTGTTGGACCTGCAACACTTGTCACTTGTTCCCCAAGAGCACGTGGGAGCCAGTGTCTGACCATGGGTGTCTTAAGAATTTGGGCACACATTCACCCACAGTGTGCAGAGGGGTCTAATCTTAACATGCCCCTGCAGCCACTGAGAAGAGCAACCTTCCAGGACATGCATCTCTGCAGGGCTGTAGCCTTAAGGCATTTGCTAGATCCACTCGGATAGCATGAGTGTCTCTGCTGACATTCCCACTCTCTCACTGTGCCTGCTTCCTTGAGATCTGCCTTACCTTCCCAAAGGACTTGCCACGGATTGTCCAGCCAGCACTCCTGGGAAAGGTATGATGTTCCATCTGCCTCTGGGAGGAGGCACACAAACCCCAGCTTTGGCTGAGGACAAGGAGGTGGCCAGGTGAGCTGTTTGGGAGAGCCTCTGTGGCTGAGCCTGACGTCAGGAGAGAGTGGTGAGGCTCACGTGTCCTTGTCCAGCCAGGTTCCTCTGGCATGCTGTTTGGACCTCCCCATCCTTTGGATGCTTTCTGTGGTTTGAAGTTTTGTCTTTTTTAAAGCAGATGCAGGCAGAAGTTTTTGCTGTGAGACAAGTAGTCAAAAGTGGCAAGTGCAGAGCTGGATTTTACAGCAAGATGCCTTGTGGCTGGCCTGGGGAGACTGTGCGCTTGTTCCTGCTGCTCTGGAGCCCTTGCTGGCCTCTTCAGGACTGCTGTGTTTATTGAGATCCTAGGTCTTGTCCCACATAGAAAGGCACCATGAGGCTGAGAGGAGACTTCAGAGAAAGTCATCAGATATCTTTCTCCTCGCCTTTTCCCAGCCCAAAGAGCCTTCCCTGGAGCGATGCTCCTCTGCCTGTGGCAGCTGAACTCTGTCATGTCTGGGGAGCCTGTCAGCATTGGACAGTGAGTCAGCTGGCAAGAGTCATCTGAGGGCAGCTGGGTGCTCCTTCTCCTTGGGGCCTGAATGTGTTGCCTTAATGCCCTGCAAGGAGGAGACTGGATTGTCCCAGATTTGAAGCGGATGGTGTTGCCACTGGTTCCCCTGGCTCTCCTCACTTGCATTAACATGCAGACAGCATTCCTGTGAGTGAGCAAGGAAAAGCAGAAGGTCCAGATAAATAAAGATGAACTTTCTCCTCAGTGGAAAGTGGGTCAGTGAAAAGGGAGTTTCAGAGCACCACGTTGTGTACATTATGAAAACTTGTGAAGTGTGGCAATAACATCACTCTGATCTGTGGAAAGTGCCTCTGGTTTCCTGTAACTAGACTCAACTTAATTGCAGATGTAATTGCATGTATCTACAGTGAAGCCTTAGCAAAGGGGCTGGGTGTGTCTGTTCCTCCTAACTGGGGAGGAATTTGGATTCTGTGAGGTGGGAAATCCAACCAAAAGTCTTCAGGTTTTTGTGTGATGTGGGGATGGGACAAAGGGAAGTACTGTGGCTGAGCAATGGATGCAGCTGTTTAGCAAAGTTGCTCCTTTCTCTTTAACGTTTTTTGAGAGGACAGTTTCTGTTAGATGTTAAGAGTGAGTTTTAGCAAGAGTCACTGTTTTATATATCAGCCTCATGGGAAGTCCCTGGTGTGTCTTCCTAGCCTTTGCTCTTTGAAGCAGCTTGTCCCTACTGAGCTCAAGCTAGCACATAGCAAGTACTTCCCTTGCTTTGGTGTTGTGCTACCTGAACATCTTGTACCCCCCTCCACAGAGGTCAGGAAATTTTATCACCCTTTGATGCAGAACTGAGCCGCAGAGATTTCCTGTGTGACTCTGGGCAAGTCCCTTAGCCTCAACAAAGCTGAGGCTAGAGCACAGGTCCTGGCTGAATACTGCATGGGGGAGATAACTCCTCTTCCTCTTTGGGCAGCCACTTGCCTGGTTTGTTTGTAAGTGCCCCATGAAGACTTTAGCGTTGAACAAGGCCGGGGAGCTGATGGCTGTGGTTGGTACCATGGTGCCCTAGGCCTTCTGGGCTTGCATAAAGCAAGGTGTCCTGTTTCCCTGGCCAGTACCCAGCATTCCCTTTCAGTTCTGCTACCCCAAGTGCAGGACCAGGCATAATCCTGCAGAGAAATTGGATGTTGCTAGTTGTGGTCATAACATGTATCAGCAAAGGAAGATAATTAAGATCGTGTAAATGACTATGACGTTACCATTTCCTCAATCAAGTGCCTTACAAATATGATGCTCTTAATGTCACTTTTCCTGGGAACATTCTGCAGCTCTTTTTTAAAAAGGCAACTGAAGCAAGCAGGTTGCTTCTCACTCCACTGCAGCAGGACATCAGGATGCACTGTGTAGGATGGTGTGTGCAAAGCAGTGGAGCAGGAGCCTGGTTTGCCACACAGACACCCCTGCCCAACATTCTCCAGAAGCTTTTATCTTGAGCAGTGAGGCAGAGGGCAACTGTTCCCACAGTGAGAAGTGTCTGAAGTGTGGGAACTCTGCACTGGACTGACCTTCCTACCCCTCAGGTTAGTAGGCCATGGAGTTAGCCAGCAGCTGTGCCCCTGCAGACCCTTGCTGATGTTGGAGGCTCCTGTGGGCTCTTTGATCTGGCTGGCCTGGTACAGCTGTGGCCCTGCTTCCTGCCTGCCTTGGGGTGGCCCACACCAGGAAGGGGGAGTGTGTGAATGTGTTCTGTACGTGCTTTTGTGTCTTGCTTAAATCTGATGCTAAGCTTTCACTCCCAGGATGAGCTCTGACATTGCTCAGCATGTACAAAGGAGGTTTAGGACATCCTTGTTTCCAGTGAGTCGTGTATTGTCTACATCCAATGCAGGTATCTAAAGCACAGCTCTGCTCTTCCATATCTTACCATATAGAGGGTTTTAGTGGACCACTGAGGTCAGTCTGTGCTGTATCTTTGACGAACTTCTCATTTTGTTTTTCTGCTAATGCAGCTCCAAAATGTCTCCCAGTATGCCTTTAAAGTGAATCCTGTATTCTGGGATAACACTGTTCCTGGAGGATGTGAACAGTTTTGCAAATTGCCACTCTAAAAGCCAAAGGCTAACTTTCCACATTGCTTGTAACTGCTATAGGTGATACCTTGTAGTGAGAATTATGCAGTTAGAGTTACCTGCAGTTAGTGCTGATGCTGAGTGTCGGCTGTACCACTGTGTCCTTTACCTCCCACTCTCCTGTACTGCCTCCATCCCAGTGTGCACTCTGGGTGGAGATTAGAGCATCCATGTTGGCAGGTCTCTACAGGAATCAGGAGTCCTCCTGCTTTCCTGATGCACCTGTGTGTCCATGTATGCTCTACTTGCCTGCAAAGCATTAAACCCATCAAAAAGAGGCTGTTTTGTCTCATTGTGTGGTTACTCTGCATAGGCACAACATGGGTGAAGGTGGATACAAGGAGAAGGACCAGTGAAATGGAGGTCCTGCAGCAGTGATGAAACAGCCTTTTCTCCTTTGGTGGCTTTTGTCCCTCTGTGCTGAGTCCATGCACTGGAAATTTCAACCATGTACATGGTTTCACAAGTGCATTCTTGTTTGTTTGGCTTTGTTTTTTTCCCCTGTTCCCCCTTTTGGGCTGTGTGAACCCTCCAGAGCTGCTGCTCATACCAAGCACTCCTGGAAGGTCCTGCCAGTGTTGAACTCCAATTATCACTCTAGTAACTAGAGAACCAAGTTGGGATGGTGGCTCTGGTAAGGTTTCTTCTGTCTCTAAAAGCTTTAGAGCCCACATACCTCAGCTTGTTCTAGAGGAGGGCTGAAATGACTCTCATGCTGGTGTGCAGAAGGGATTGCACAGGCAAATGGGATTGGATGCTGTTGGTCCCTCAGGCTGGAGCTTTTGACTGCATGGCTGACCTTCCACCAGAGCCGTTCAATGCCTGCTCCTGGTAACTCTGTGTCTCTTGCTCCTCCTGTGTTTGCATGCACTGAATCAGCTCCCGCTGGCCCACTTCCTCCTCTGGCAGTCTTGAAATGAGCCCTTTTGCAAGAGAGATGGGTACACAGCTCTTCTCTTTCAAACACCAGTTGCCCACAATGAGCTTGGCAGAGTTGGCTGTTGGAGTCCAGCCTTGTGTGAGCTGAGACCAACTGGGACAGTACTGGGTGTCTCACAGAGGCCTGGAGGTGCAGCTGGTGACTCTTGCAGTGGTGGTGGTGTAGCACCAAGGAGCTGATGAGCTGCAAAGCTCCAGCTCCTGGAGAAGGGTGAGATACAGCACTGTCTGTTCGCAGGGGCCTGAAGGAATGATTGCCATCCCTTGAAATGGTGGTGGTGGAGATCAGGGCTTGGACCTCTTGCATCTCCCTTTTAGTTGACTGCAGAATTCTTGATGTATCATGGGCAGTTCTGAAGCCCCAGGAGGGCTGTTGTGGGGTGTGCCATGCTGGAAGGAAGAGGATTCTGAAGGAAGCAATGAAACTGCCTTCAGAACATATGCTGGGATAGTCTACCAAACTTAAGGACATTTTATTTTACTAAAAAAGCAACAGTACTTTAGTAGTTTCAAGGTGTGTTTTTCCTCCCTTTTCTAAAATTCAAGAGCAGCTCACAGAAGTTTTGATTTCCCACAGTGGACGTGGTAAAATGCAAACAACATACAGAATGTTAACACAAGTGGGCTCCTTGATTTTGTATCTCTTTGGAATATGATTATTTGGTTTCCCAGCTGATGTCTGGCAAAATAAGCAGAGCTGCTCTGAAGCCAATTTTCCTATTGAGCAATTGGCGTCGGGCTTTATAGGCCGATTATGGTGATCCTTTTGATAATACTTGCTGGAGACAAATGAGCTTCTAGTGCCAGCTTTTAAGTGTTTAAAGCCTGTGATAGGGATGCTGCTCGAGCCTTTCGCTGCTCCTGGATGTTGTGTGTTCAGATCTCCCGCTTGTTCACTGGAAGCATCGTTGTATTTCCAGACTATTCAGGCTTGGTGAGCAAAGAATTGATTTTTTTTTTTTTTTTTGATGGGATGGTGGAATACATCACTTTAGCTTCTCATAGATTTGTATCTTTTGACTGCTAAACCTTCTTCCCTGCTGTGCTAACCCCAGTTTTGTTTCAGAGCACCTGCTGGGCAAAACCCAGCACCTTGTGGGATTCCTTCAGAGCAGCACGTGTGCTCCTCAGCTGGCAGCGTGTGTGCACTGCCAGGCTGCCTGCTCTGGGCTAATGTAAAATGATTTTTATGCTTTGGACTTAACTCGTATTTCACATGCCTTCCTGGTCACTGCTTTTCTTTCACAGCGTGAAAATGCGTAGAGAACTTTGGATAACAAATCTAATTTCTCTCTGTGCTTGAATTCAAGCAATGGGCCCCCAGGTTGTTGGGGAAGGCTGGAACTGGAGCATCTGACAGAAGAGTGTACTCCCTTTGCTTAGAAACCAAGCAAAAAAGATGTTTAACCAGGCAGCCATTTATTCATTCAAGACAGGAAGTGATGGTTGCAGTCTTTTATTTAAAGGTTTATTTTAGCAAACAATGTTAATTCTCCCAGCTGGGGTTTGCTGCAGCTGGACTCCTTCCCTACTTACACATTTACATGATCTTATGGAAAATGACCCAGGATCTGTTCTCTTGGTCACAAAGAGGTGACTTCTTCTGGATCTACCTGACTGCAAAGCTTATCCTGTGCCATTTTTCATCTCTGCAGAGGGATAGCGTTGCATGATGCTCCCCAGTCTTTGAGCAAAGAGAGTTGGGATAGCTCTGGCCACTGTCACTGCCTCTTCTGCCTTTCAGGTGGAATGAAGCATCCTTACCCATTTGGCTGGTAGGGTGGGAAACCTGCAGCCACCAAAGGATAGGTGGCTGGGACAGTCAAGTGAGAACTGCTGGGTCCAGCAGAGACCATCCTCCTGTGGCTGGAGGTCATCTTGTCCCTTTGCTCTGGGCACTCAGTGTAGTGGACAGCTGTGAGCTGTGTGTTCTGTCTCCACAATCTACAGCCACCTCACTTCCAGTTTGCCTGAGGAAGGAAGCAATTTTCTGGGAAACTGGAAAACTGACTTGTGCTAGACAGTCATGTTGTTCTAAGGGTACTGCTGCAGTTGAAGTAATTAAACCCCTCCCAGTGTAGACACGGTTAAACTGAGACATGTCTTTTAGCCTGGTTTCCTATGGAAACGAGTCTTATGCAATCCTGCTGTCTGTCAGCCTTTCTCCCCCTCCTCCCCCCAGTAGTTTTTGCACTGGTTGGCCAATTTCAACCAAATGCGACAGAAGTCTCCAAGCTGTCAAGTTTGTACAGATCTCATGGAAGTAGGTGTTTGCACAGAGCAGGGGGACTGTGTTGGAGCCCCTTTCAGAGGGAAGGGCTTTGACCCATGCTGGTCACTGGAGAATCCCAACATGGAGGAAAGCTTTGAAATGCCTCTGGCGTGGGAACAGATGGAGTTGGAGACTGTACCTGTGTGAAATATTGCCTTGCAAACACAGGCAGATCAAACTCAGGAGCAGTTAATTTTGTTGAGGTGCCTGCTTCTTTTCCTCTGCTGGAAATCCCTCTCCCAGCACAGGAGGACTGGCCTGTGTAGGCAGCACAACCTGAAATGCTGCTGTTCATAGCCTGGTTTAATAAAATAGCCTTAAATGAGTATTGTTAAAAATACTCTGGCTGCAAGGGCTGGTGTTTTAGAAGCTCTCCCTGCTGGGAGAGGCAGATGGTTGGAGGCCATAATAGCTTCAGTTCACATTTAATCCATGTGTGTTTGGAGTCAACATCCTTGGAGAGACAGATCGGGTGACTCTGAGAGACAGTTGTAGCAACCCAGACTTAATCCTGGTGCGTGGCTGATACGCTGCTGCTGGCCTGTGGTTTCAGCAGAACTGGGCTCTGGGACATGAGGGAAGTCAGCAGAGTTTCTCTGGTTTGAACAGTTACCCCAGTGCAGTGCTGGCCAGTGGTTTGCACCAAGGTGTTTGACTTGCCAGATGCAACAGCTTGGGCTTGGAATCAGTTACTGGGCAAAAACAGAGCCCCAGTGATGTGCTCTTGGGTAGCACACAGTGTTTGCAGCTGTGGCTGGAGCAGTGGTTGGGACGTGGGTAGGAGGTGACTGGGTAGGTGACAGCTGTGCGGGATGGGGTGCAGGCCAGCAGTCACCTGTTTTCTCCTGCACTGTTTTCTCCTGCAAATCTGAAATGGGGAAACTGTTCCCCTGCATTGCTCTGTCTGAGGACACTCCTAGTCAATAGCTTTTCCTCTAAAATGCCTTCAGCCCCGTGGCATTTCTTTTGCCTCATCCTTGTTTACCTAATGGTGGAAAACCCCACTCCGAGCACTGGATGCACTGCTTACAGCCCTGCATTGAGCAGGGCTTCCCATCCCCAGCCCTGCCCAGAGGCTTGTGGGGCCCTCATCCCAGCTCACAGCTGATGTGGGGATCGTGTGGACAGCCTGGCCAGAGCTCTGCAGTCCTGCAGCTTAGCAGGAAAAAGTGCAAGCAACTAATGGCTTTTAGCTCTCCCTCTTGTTGAGACTGTGTTCGCCAGCGTGTCTTCCCTTGGTGATATCAGAGATGGTGCTGGTGGCATTTCATTAAAAAAAGTCCAACTGTCTTCTCTCCTTTTTTCTAAAAGTCACTGATTTTGTCTGCTCTAGTGTTTTAGTGTGTGGTGGATAAGGATAGATTTCTCATGGAGGTAATGTAGAGCATCATTTTCCCATCCTGAAAAAGGTGAGAGAAACATGTGGCAGTGACTGGAAGACAAAAACTTCTGCCTCAGTGGGAGCAGTGGTTGCTATGAAAGGAGAAAAGGAAATCTTGGAGGGATAGAGGGATATCCTCCCCTACCTAGCTGATGCAAAAGGCCCCTGAAATAACTACAGTATAAAGGAAATGGTGTTTCAGAGTGGGCTTTGGGTCTTCTTGGCTGTATTCAGGCACTGTTCCAGCTCCCAGTCAGGTGCAAGTGTTGCAGCAGAGAGGCTGTAAGGCATGTCTGTCATAGCCAGGCCATTCAGAGAGCACCTTCAGGATGTCAGTGCCTCAATTCCTCTTTGAAGTTCCTTGGAAAACAGCTTGTGTGTGCATCTGCCTCACTGGACAAGCAGAGTAACCAAATTACATCCTCTAATTCCATCTTGGCCTTCTGGTAAGATCTGGGCATGTGGGTGACACAAGGGCGGTGTCCATCTCCATGCTGGCATAAATTAAATTAGTTCCTAATGAAGCATCCTTTTCTCAGGTTCAGAAACGTAGCCCTCACTTCTGCTGGTTTACATGCCCCTGCTCTGGCTGATTCTCCCTGTCTGTCCAAGCTCCCAGGAGCTCCAGCATTCCCTGGGTACTGCCCTGGGGCTGTTGGTCGCCCACTCCCCTGCAAGCCCTGCCTGCATCGCTCCAGCTCTGACAGCTGCGGTGGCCTTGCTGCCATTTTCCACAGTGGCTTTATGAGGTGCTGACGCTCCCTGGGTTGGCATTGGTGTTATTTTTGGCGCTTTGCTTCAGGCTGAGATTCTCATCTTTTGGCTTTAAAGTCTAGCTCATGCCTTTTAACTTGCAAGAGGAGAAGAGCAGGATTCAAATCTGAAGGTTTCAGCCACCTGAAGAGCCTGGAAAGGCAGCATATTTTATCACTTACATAAACGCCATATTTTCCCACTATATAAAACCTTCTGTTCCTGCTCCTCTGCTCATACGTTTCTGCCAGGGGTCTGGTTGGTTTCGCCTGTAAGGGGAGTATGAGTTATCATCTTCACTCTGTGACCATCATAGAAGTGGGAGGCTGTGGCAGAGGTGAGGTGGTGAGCACGAGCTGTTGAGCTCCTGTGGCTCCTTGTCCTTCACACAGACATCTGCTAATGTGTATTACTTTGGAAAGGTGCCTCATACCTTTGCCATTTCTCATCACACCCCTCCACACACACCAGACTCAGTGCCAGATGATGAATGTTTTAGAAAGCTAAAAGTCTAGAGAGGAGTGTTTTCATCAGCAGCCTCAGAGATGGGGCAAGGGCTTTACCAGTCTCTGCAGTTCTTTCTAGTGGTACTGGTGGGGCAGGAGGAGATGTTCCAGCTGTGGAATGAAGGACTGCTAGTCTTGGTGCTTTGCAGCTGGTGCTGCCCACACTGGTCAATAGCCAAGGCTCATTAAAGAAGTCTCACCTCTTATCTGCTCTAAACTGCCTTTCCTTTCCAGCAGGAACAGAGCTAGGGTTGTACTGGGAGTGGATGAGTTACAGAAACGATCATTTGCATTGAAGTGAACCGCTGGATCAGCAGAGTGTAAAAGCCAACCCAAGCTCTGAGCCTCTGCCTTGGGAGCAGCTGTTCTTTGTCACTCTCCACAGGGTGATGTCCAGAGAAAAGCTTACTTTGCAAAGAGGGCTCCTGAGACTGAGCAGATTAGAGGAGGAGTCAAAACTGTTTAAAATGTCTGTAGGCTTTAAAAATAATCATGGTTATGGATGCAGTGACATTCAGTGCAGTTGGCTCTGTGCATTTAAGGTGGTTGCAAACGAGGCACAACAGAGTCTGAGCTTACAAGTAGTCTTGTTGTTGGAGACTCTCAGGTTATCGTTTCACAGGATTAAAGTACTCGTTGGGAAACAGGTTGAAAAGTGAAAAACTGGTTAGTGCTGGTAAACAAAAGCAGAGATAGGTCCACCATGCTTGTCCTGTGGCTCTGAGTGCACAACATGAGTCAGCGTGCTGAGGTTACCACACAGCAGTCCAAGGCACTTTTAACCACAATTACATTTGTTTGGAGTGGTTTGATTGTTCCTGTGATGTGTGGAAAGGTTTCATGGATGAGAGGGAAATCCTACTTCATGCAAGGTGTCTCTCTCCTCTTTGGTGCCATGTGAGGGTGGGAGCAGGGAGAGGAGTGGAGGTGATGTGTTCCAGTCCAAATCAGTGGCAGAAATCAGTGTTAATTTCTGAAAGGACTCTCACTTCTAATTTCTTTTGTCTATTTAAGCCAGTGAAGAAAAAGAAGATAAAACGCGAGGTTAAGATTCTGGAGAATCTCCGTGGTGGCACCAACATCATTAATCTGATTGACACTGTCAAGGATCCAGTGGTAGGTGCCTGTGTTGGGGGATGTGCTGGGATTGCCTTCCTGCTGGCTGCAGGTTGGTTTGGATGGGCTCTTCTTCCTTTCCATGTTCCCCAGACTCTTCAACACCCCTTCTGTGTCTTCCCTGAGTTGCCACAGCTGATGGGGGAAAGTTTTGAAGTCCTACAAATTTTCTGTAAGAAAGTAGAGCCTGTAGCCTTCTAGATTCTGTCTGGAACCTAAGTACCAGCCAGGGCAATTGGATATTAAACACTTTAATCCTTCTGGTTGCAGTCCTACCCAGTGACCAGTGGTTGTGTCATGGTCTGCACTGCCACAATTACCCCATGCCTGGCAAGTTTTCTCTGACTGACAGCTGGCTGAGGACTGTGACTCCCAGCCTGCTGGCAGCCCTGGAGAGGAAATGCTGCTGCAGTGTTGGCAGTCCTAGCTGACCTTTCTCCTGTGAGGAAGGCTGGGAGGCCTTAGCTCCTGGTGACACTTTTTGCCTCGCCCAGTGCTGTCTCTGTTCCATGGCATGGGAGGAGCAGCCCAGGCCAAAATGCTGAGCTGCTGCTCAGTGTGTGGGGTATAAGCAGGGCTGCACTTTCCATGTCCTGCTCCCACCTTGCTCTCCCTAGTGAGGACTGGGCAGAAAGCAAAGGCTTTCTCAGGTCTCTTGGAGCCAAAGAAAGGTCAAGTGGGTGTTTTAAACCATGACTTTCTCTCTCTTGCAGTCAAAGACCCCTGCTCTGGTGTTTGAGTACATCAATAACACAGATTTTAAGGTGAGTTTGCTTGAGTGAGGAGGAGGGAGGCTTCCCATTTCTGTAAAGTGCTGTGCTTTTCAGATAATCCTCAACAGCTGTGGGGGAAATTTAGAGTTTTCACCATTGTGAGCTTCACTTTTCTTTCTCCGTGTAAATCAGAAACCTGTTAATGGGCTCTAGATTAAAAGGCATTAAAGGTTTGTGTGCTGAATGTCCCAACTCTGAGGAGTAAAGTCAACAAGTTATTCTTATTCCCGTCTCAATTTAGTAATCACTGCTGTGCTATATATTCATCCCAAGTTAATCCCTGAGCTGTAGTGCTGTTTACAGCAGTGCAGTTGATGAAGCTGGTGACACGAATTTATTCTGGAATCCTTCAGACCTGGGGACTGTGAGGTGGCAGAGGCTGGAGAGCTCATCTCCCACTGCCAGTGGGCCTGGTAGTGGGGATTGAACATTCTTGAATTGTCTTAAGAGTTTTGTTTTTCCTTGTCTGAAGCTGCAGCGTATTCCCTGGCTCTTCTGATGTCTGGGGAATTCCAAGGGTTATCACTGTTCCCAAAATGAGGGTCCTTCTGTCTGAGTGCAGCTCCAACTGCCTTTGCTTCCAAAATGCTTCTAGACCAAAGGGATCTATAATTAGCAGCCACACCTATTTTAATGGTATCTTTGCTTCCCCCATGTGAGTCTTTACCCTAAGTCACTAAGTCAGTGGTAGAGAATTAATTGAGCAGTTGCCATTAGAAAGCCAGCAGTCATCCCTCCTGCACCATTCAGGGATCTCTTTCATTCCATGTTATGGGATGGTGTTTTTTTCTTCCTCTCTGGTCTGGATCATTATGTAGGTACAGGTTTTGTAGGAAGCAGATGTAGCAAACACCCAGAGAAGAATCCTGGAGTGGTGTTGGTTATAAAGGAGGCAGCTTGCTCACAGCCCAGCTCCTGCAGCCCTGCATGCTGAGGGGCAGCACCCTCTGGGGTGGCCTGGCAAGAGGGATGCTGCCCAGTGGGATGTGTGTGTGTAGCCAGAGCTGCAGCCATGCTGCACTGAAGGTCTGAGTGCTGTTCAATCTCATATAGCGATACACTGCAGGAGCCACAATAACAGCAACTTGCAGTGGTGTCTGCCCTGACAGCTCTGGGCAGGGAAGAGGAGTGTTGCCTCCATCAAGTAAACAGCCATGAGAGGAGTGCTCTGTGGTGACCTTTCAGGGCTAATTAAAGCAGGTTTGGTTTGCCTGGGCTTTGTTGATATCAGCTGGGCTGTGCCAGTGCCTCCTGTGTTGGGAATGTGCCCCTGTGCTTCTCCTGGTGACTCACAGCCTCCTTGTAAGGCTGGTCCTAGAAGTTTTTAACTTTCTATTTAGAGACTTTTAAATTATTTCATTGATTTTTATTTTTAATATGTGGCTTGAGATAAGCTACATTGCTCAGGCATTGGTAACCTGGCTGAGGATTGCTTTGTTTATCCCCAAGTCAAAATGTGATTACAGCACTCTGTCATGTCCTTAGAGGAAAAAATTATCAAGGATATTCCCCAGAAACTGAAATGTGTCCATGAAGTGGAGCGTTCAGCAATACCTTGAGGCTGGTGGCCAGTAGGGACTCTTAACTCAAAAATGCTGGGCTCAGAGTCCATGGTCCACTGGCCATCCTGACCACATGGAGAGCCAGGGCAGGCACTGCTGCAGCCAGTGAGGAGCATTGGACTGGCCACTGCAGAAGTGACAGTGCTCAACTCTGGCTGTTGCATTAGAAACAACTACATGAGCTTGCAGCAGACTTTTCTAGCTCCTGGGAGAAAGCCTGGCTCCTCAGGGAAGTCCAAGTTCACAGCTGTACAAGCCCAAGACAGAAAGTATTGATGCTTTTGATGCTGATTGGTACAAGGCAGGAATAACTTGTCTTGGGAATGCAAGTGTGTCCTCAGGGCATGCAGTGTGGCATCTTGTGTTCAGAGCTTATTTGTAACCTGAATTTCCCTAGCTGTGTATGGGGTGTGTGGGTTGTTTGATGCTCCACTCCCATGAGCTGTCTGACTGAGTAGGTTCTTGGGGCTGCAGCTAATTGCAGATTATATAGCTGCTTCTACTGAGGGTGCCTGTGGGTGTCTTCTTCTATATAGAAACTCCAAGATGTCTCTTTCCTTGGTCTGAAGTGCCAAGCAGAGAGTAGAGAGTATGAGACCACTTGGAGTTCTCAGATTACTCTATACCTTTACAAATTAAGCAGCTGGAGAGCACCTGGTCATTGTCCCCTCTGCTCCACAGTCCTTATCTCCCTGGGCAGCCAGGTTCTGCTGGAGTTAAGTGCCACATGAGCTAATCCAGGTGACAAGGACCTGTTCTTTTTGTTTGGACATGGCTGCTGCTGATGTGCCCATCTCTGTGTTGACATCTGGATTCATCAGCACTGATAAGAAACAGCATCTTGCTGGCAAATCACCTTCAGGGTGTGTGAGGGGTTCCCAGGGCAGCTTGTGTGGGTGAGGGTTGTGACTCCTAGCCTGCTGGCAGCCCTGGAGAGGAAATGCTGCTGCAGTGTTGGCAGTCCTGGCTGACCTTTCTCCTGTGAGGAAGGCTGGGAGGCCTTAGCTCCTGATGACACGTTTTGCAGGCAGCAGGTGGTTGCTGACCACTGCACAAGATTTCATTTTTCTCCATCCTGTTGGCAGTAGTTGCTCACAAACTTGAATGTCTGCTCAGTTGTCTCCTTTCTGGAAGTTTCTTTCCTTCAACATTATTATTTTTTGCTTTGATGCTAATACTTTGACCCCTTTGCTTGTTCAAAAGGCACAGCGCTGTTCGTGTCAGTGCACCCATGGAAGTGGCTTCTGGGTTTCCTCAGCTCTCTGTGCCTGGGCAGAAACTGCAGCTCTGTGGGATCTAAGCCTTGGCTGTGGACAATCCCAGATCAGAAGCACAAGCTTTTATTTCACTACTCTTAAATAATGATATAAACAGGAGACTTAGGTGATACCTCCCCAGAGCGGATTACGTTTTCTTAAATTACCTGTCTGGGTCCTTTCTGGAAGTGACAGCACTGTGCTTGCCGGGAGGATGAGCTGGAGCCAGACTGGATGTGTACTCTGCTATGTGAGGACAGCAGCTTGTGTACAGGGTTAGTGTTTCTCCTCAGACCTGCTGCATTACTTGTCATCTGAGAGCATTCAGGCTCCCCACAGTAATTTGCCTTAAATGAAAGCTGCACTGCAGAGCCACATGCAATTGAGGAACCATCAGCAAAATTAAATGTCTTTTGCTAATTGGTTTCAAACTAGAAATGAGAAACCTGCACTTCAGCCACTGTCAGCTGTCACGTATTTTGTAAGCATACCTGGTGCTGTGCCTTTCATTGCCCCAAAGCAGCAGATCCCTCAGGAAAGGAGGGGGCAGAGACAGGTCTCAAGGAGCAGTTCTGGATTGGGTTTGCAGTTTTATTCTTAAAACACACTAGCAGGTTTGGAGCTGAAGATGAGATGGGCAAGAAAGGTGAGCAGTGGAAGGTTGCTTCAGGACGTTCAGCCTGCTGCAGTTGTGGGTACAGTGGGCTTTTGAGTCAAGTCTTCCACTTGAATTTTCAGGCCAAATTGGTGTGAGGGAAATGTGTGCATGGGTTTCATCCTTGTACATCCAAGGTCTGTTTAAAAAATGGTTGATGCCCTGCATAAGCAATGCAGAAGTATAAAAGATTCTCCTCCCTTGTGAGGCTGCCAAGACTGGGATGCTTTGGGAACTGTTTTCCTTTTTTTTTTTTTTTTTTGCTGCTGCTGCTACTGCTGCCGTGCACCCCAAAGCAGTGTCTCTTCTCACAGCCACCCTGTTGCTCTGCAGATGCTGCTTCCTGCACGTAGCCAGCTGTGTTGCTCACTCAAGGGAGAGGAATAAGCGTTTAACTCCTGTCAGCCCCATGGTGGGGGAAGCGTGTCTCTGCCTCCTCGGGCACTAATGGGATTTGTTTATGATTGGTTATGTGATGTGTGCCAAAATATCACTGAAAGCTGGAGAGGGGTAGTGGCTGCCTGTGGGTGGGTTTGGCCTTTCCTAGTGCTCTGTATGAATAAAGGAGACCAGCCCAGGTCTCTGAGGCCTCGTGGGATGCTGAGCAGATGTTTGAGCTGGGTCTGAGTGATCCCCACATTGATGTTTCTGATAATCTAACTCCACAGAGACTGCTGTAAGAACAGAGCATGGGGCATGTCTGCAAAGGAGGTGTCTGCCTTGCCCTACTAGGCTGGCCAAAGGGGATCTGGAGCCCACTGTCAAAGCCTGCTTGAGGCAGCTGCTGTGCAGAACCCACTTGCAGTGGAAACCTTGGCTCTGTCCTTCAAAGCTGTCTGCATTCACTGGCTGCCTGCAGGGCTGAGCAGGCTCCTGCAGGGAATATTCCCTGTGGTGAGCAGAGCTGGGCACTGCTGGCCACACTGCTGGCCTTGGCACTGACAGAGGTCAGAGGGGCTGGGTTTCACTGGCAGCTCTTCTAGGGAAATCTGCTGAATGCTATTTGCCCAACAGTGTTTGGGCTTATCTTGGCCCACTGCTGAAGGCCATGAGTCAGAGAAGCAACAGCATTGCAGGTCTAAGAAGAAAGACACTGGTGACCTCCCTTCCATCCCCTTCCCACTTATAGGCAGCAAGAGGCAGAGAGCCAGGAAGTAGGGAAAATGAGGTCTAGTCTTGTACTGCCACTGCCTTTCCTGCCCTCCTCCTTCCCCAGGTGCATTGACGTTGCCAGGTGAAGTTGAACAGCGCAGTGAATTCCAGAAAGACAAGTTTTACACATTTCTTACAGTGTTTGTTACCTAGGAAGCCATTTAAACAGACTTCTGGAAGGACTCAGCTGTCCTCTGCTGGCCCTGGGTCCTGCATCAGTTGTGCACAAGTCAGGAAATCCATCCCTGCTATGGCTCTGTAGCTCGTGGCTATGTCTTTTTTGCTCCCTGCTCACTTGTCTGCTTCAGTGGGTTGCTCCAAAGCGTTAGGATCATCCCAGCTCACGAGAATACAATGCAGTTGTGTCCTGGAGGCTGTTAAAGCTCTGTGTGTGTAAGTGACACTTGTATGTTGTCAAGTGATTTCTGAGAGCAGTACTGGGGCCGGATGGGGGCTGTTTGGAGATGGCCTCAGTAAGGCAGGAACCTGAGGATCTCAGCATGGGCCTGGAGGGGATCCAGTGCCAGAGCTGCTTTTTTGGAACGTGAATTTCAATCCCTTGCTCTGGGATTTTTCCTGAAGCTGCCAAGTGGTGCCTATGATGGACAGCGGGCTCCAGTGCTGATGCAATTGGTGATTTGTCTGAGCTATGAGATGATCCTTGTTTGTAAAAAAGGGCAGAGAGGTCTGGTCCTACTGCTGCCCAGTGAGTGTCCTTCCTTGCCCTGCCCTGGCATCTTGCCTTGCTTTCCCTGGAAGAGAGAACAGCTCAACAAGATTGGGCTGACTCTGCAGCCAGTGACAGATACAGAGCAGAAGGCAAATTTGGGGCCAGCTGTGACCTAGAGTGGATGATGAGTTTTCCAGTGATGGTGCTGGTGGCACAGGGCAGGTCAAAGTGCCCCCTGGGGCTCTGTCACTTCCACATGAGCAGCCACAGAAGGACATAGGAGAGGAGAGTGGTGGCAGTGAGCACTTCCCCACAACTCAAATTGTGCTCTCCTTGGCCCCACAAGCATTCCTGTGCTCTTGAGTTGCATTAGCCTTTACCCTGGGATAGAGGGGAGCCTCTGTGGCTCTAAGGCTGGCTCTCCTCTTCATGCTTCCCAACCCCATGCTCCTTTAGATTGATGTTTTCCTCTCCCTGCCACACCCTGACCACCTGGATACCTTCCCATGTGTTCCCAGCCTGCCTGCTCTGAATGCTGTTGTCAGTGCTGACATGCAAAGTCATCCACAGTGACTGGACAACAGGAGGGAAGTCACAATTGTCTGTGCCTCCTCCAGAGCTTTTCCTCTGTCCTCTTTGGACAGACAACCTGCCCATCTCCTGCTGGAAAGTTGTGACAAGTCTGAATGATCCCAGTAGCATTTCACAGGAGCTCTTGATTCCTTTCTAGATTTCTTAGCAGGTCTGAGACCAGGAGAGTCCTCAGGAATGGTAGCATTCATAGGGAATCTGGAATGGGATCAATGATCGGAGGCAGGTGGGGTGCAGGAAATGAAACTAATCCAAATCTGGAGTATTTATTTTTTCTTTCTCTTTTTTTTCCTCCCTCCCCAAATCTGTTTCAGCAACTGTACCAGATCCTGACAGACTTTGATATTCGGTTTTATATGTATGAGCTGCTTAAGGTGAGTGGCATTGAACATGACAGTCTGGATGGGGAGACCAGGAGTGAGAGTGCCAGTAGTGGGGCTCATGGGGCACTGTTGCTAAGAGGTCACTTCTCTTGTGTTCAGTGCAGAATCCAAGGCTCATAACCTGGGAAGGTTTGGGAAGAGATCAGGTTACTTGGCTTGTTGCTGTGAGGTATTGCAGCCAAGCTGGGAGCCTTTGGTCACCTCCAAAGAGTCTGTGATTCTCTGGGATCTGAAGTGTTTGTGATTGTGTCACCAGGTAGAGCTATGCTTGGTCTCCCTGTGTCTCTTGCACCATTGGGCTGCTGTGACAAAAATCAACTCCCAGAAGAACAGCCAGACCCAGGATAAGGCCCTTGAGGCAGGGCTGGGGAACTGTGATGCTAGGGAGAGTGGAAGAGAGGGATTGGCAGCTCCAGGCTTTCCTCTGCTGCAGTATTCAAATACAGCCCCAGAAGGTGAATTCTGCCCACTAGTTATGCCGGCTGTTACATGTAACATCAGGATTTTCCTTTGACACCTCCCAGCCAAAGCTTTTCTTACCCTTCTGATGAGAGGTGAGGAGTGTCCTAAATACCTCCTCTTAACTAGGCTAGCTTGCACTTCCCCATGGAAATTCCCTCAAGGAGCCATGGCATGGAATGTGCTGCACTGGCTCTTGGGGGTCTCCAGCTGCAGGACAGAGGAGGCAGAAGGGCACGAGGGGGAGCTGACAGGCTTGGCCAATCCCAGGGCTGTTGTGTGCTGACCTGCTGGAGGAGCAGCTTGGCTGGGTCAGGTCCTAGCAGGGCCTTGGCACTTCTGGACTGGCACTTCATAGTTCCCATGCTTCTGGAAATGAGTGGGATAGGCTAGGAAAGCCCTTTGGGCTCCAGGACATGATGACTGCAAGAGACTTCCTGAAACAGATCTGGTGGGCTCAAGGGAAGCTTCCTTCTCTGCACCCTCACACTTGCCCACCTGTCTGCAAGGGAAGGACCTTCCTACTGGATTTTGGGAGTGAGCCTGAGGCAGTCTGGGATTAGGATGGGAGGGGTGATGAAGTTTAGATGATCCTTGAGCCTTGGCAACACAAGACACTAGAAGAGCTTCATCCCTGGAAGCAGTTTGTGTAACCTGTTACAGATCTCCTGGACTGGAGATCCAGGACCACTGTTTGCTGTGAGTCCACGTGTCACTGCAGGGGTGTTCTCTGAGGCCTCGCTCTGATGGAAGCTGTTGCCTCCTTGCTTCTCACTGTGGCACCGGCCCAAGGACAGCGTTGCTTCCCTGGCACTGAGGTCTTTGATATTGAATGACTACAGGCTGTACCCTCTTTCCGTGCTGCTGGAGATCTCATAGCATCTGATAGATGTTGATGGATGGATCTCCCTCCCCTTGGAAATGAGAAAACAACATTCTCACCCCCTTGCTCAAGGGAACAGCTGCATTGGGGGGGCAAGTGGTGCAAGGTCATGGAGCTGGGGAGCTTATGTGTGCTCCTGCCTACGAGCTTGAAGCAGCTTCGCTCTCCCTCGTGTGCTGTCACTTGCCTTTTTTAAGTGCAATTTGGCTTAAATCAGCAGGGCAGAAGTGACTTTCTGGCTTGAGTGTGTTTTGGGACACAAGTGGAAAGCCTCACTGGAAGGCCATAAAACTGCATCCATGTAGGAATCATTCCCTTTCTAGGGAAGAGAGCATGACCTAGGAAGCACAGGACTATCCAGTTGGAGCACTGGGCTTGTCACCAGGTGGGACACCCCACTGCATTGTGTTCTTCAACAACTGTGCAGGGAACACAGTTCCAGGACCTGTGAATGCAGTAGGGCACAAGGTCCATGCAGTCTTGTTGCCAGCTTGTCACTTTATCATGTGCAGCATAAGAACTGAAACTGCCAGTTTCATGTGCCAGGGTTATGGCACTTCCTGTGAACTCTTGCTTCTGGCTGAGAACTGTCTGTTGTATTGGTAATGCTGTGCCTATGGTTACAGCCATGTCTAACGTGTGTGTGTGTGTCTGCCAGGCCCTGGATTACTGTCACAGCATGGGAATCATGCACAGGGATGTCAAACCCCACAACGTCATGATAGACCACCAACAGAAAAAGGTACTGTCACACCAGGGCTTACAAGCAGGGTTTTTCCAGGGAAACTTGAAATTCTGCTGCCTCTGTACCCATAGCCCTGGCAGCTGCACATACCCCTCTAACCTTTCTTTACTGGCTCCCCTCCACATGTGCCAGCACCAGGAGATGGTCAAAGTGCCACAGGGAAGTACCACAGTGGGAATCCTTGGCTTCATCACTGCTGGGGTGTGCTGGTTAGACCATAGGAAATGTTTGTTCCCAGCTCACTGCAATGGAAATGGGCAGCACAGGAACCTCCCCCACCCCATCATGGCACTTGTATCCCATTGAGTGCTGTGTGTGCCTGCCCCAGGGACTGGAATTTGTGTCAAGAACTAGTGGCTGGTCCGCAGGTCCCTCTCTGTCAATCAGCAGAGGCTGTACAGGCAAGGCAAGATGTATAAGGAAGGGAATCTCTTTCTGGAGTTCTTCTCTAGTAAGCAGGTTGTCCATCCCTACAGCTGTGGAGATGTTCTGCCTTGCAGGATGTGCTGAGCCCCCCCTACCCCATTTTCTGCTCTCAGTCCCCAGGTAAAATCAACACTGCCTTCAGCCCAGCTCTTCTAAACAGTGGGATAAGACTTTTGCTTGTTTCCTAGTACTCAAGGACCTGGTGGTGCTCGTAAGGAGCCAGCTGCCCAGCAGTAACTGTGCTTGGACTAGGAAGGCAGAGGAGCTGTCTAAGCTGGGCTTTGCCCCACCAGCTGGTGTTAGGAGAAAGGGAAAAACCTGATCAGAGAACTGCTGAGAGCATCTCCTGTCCACCCTGGGCTCCACATTTGTGTCAAGGGATTGAGGTTTGGCCAGTGTGGCTTCACCTACATGGCTGGTGACTCTGTGTCTCTGTTGCATGTTCAGCTGCGGCTCATAGACTGGGGTCTGGCCGAGTTCTACCATCCAGCTCAGGAATACAATGTCCGTGTGGCCTCTAGGTACTTCAAAGGACCAGAGCTCCTTGTGGACTACCAAGTAAGAGTCTGTCTTCTCCTTGCTATCCAGTGATAACACTTGTGGCTGCACTTTAGCCACCTTTGGGTTGTCTGGTTTTGCCTGTCAGGGCATTGCCTGGGTTGGAGAGAGGCTGGCTGTGAAGTGCAAAGGCTGAGGCTGCCTGTGCTGGTGGGGAACCAGGCTGTGGTGAGTGTGCCTTTTCTGACAGCTTCTCCTTTTCTCCCTCAGATGTATGACTACAGCTTAGACATGTGGAGTTTAGGCTGTATGCTGGCAAGCATGATCTTCCGAAAGGAGCCCTTCTTCCACGGCCAGGACAATTATGACCAAGTAAAGACATTGCTACCTGGCTTATTTTGTGAAAAGTTTGTCCCCAGTTCATCTCTGTGTGTATAGTGGGGAGGCTCTGGGGATGGGACTGCCAGGCTGGGAGGATGCTGCTATATGTTTGGTTGAGCCATCTGTGATTTTGCTGCCATGTGTAGGAAACTTGTTTTCTGCACATTTTACAAAAGCAAGTTTCAAAGGAGACACTTCTTCCGTCTGGGATGTTTCCAGAAGGAGGGCTCTTAGATTTGGGCAGCTCTGCCTCTGCAAAGGAGTGGTGGGCTGCCCTTCTGCTCTCTGAACATGCCTTTTGTTCCAGCTGGTTCGCATCGCAAAGGTCCTGGGCACAGATGAGCTGTATGGGTATCTCAAGAAGTACCACATAGAACTGGACCCACACTTCAACGACATCCTGGGCCAGTAAGTGGAGAACTGAAATGCTGCCTTTTTTTCCTTGTAAGCACAGAGAGGAAGATAAATTGATCTACACCCTTGAGGCACTCTCAGCAAAGGCCTGCTCGATCTTTTGGATAACAGTGCTGCTTGCAGGCTTCACATCCAGCTGCTCATGTCGTCTCAGGAAGTCACTGAAATGCAAGCCCTTTCCTTTTGTCTCTCCCATGATCCATGAGCCATCCCCTATTTCTTCTCTCCCCTGCTTGTTCACATCCTTAAAGTGGAAGTGTAGACACTGCTGTTAAGTGTGGGCTGAGTGGCTCAGAGTCTTCCAGTTGAGATTCCTGAAGAGGACAAGTGGAATGGATGGAATAGCGAGGACAGCTTCTGTGAGGCTGGCTGGCAAGCCAGAACAGTTCTGGTCCCAGGGGTGTCACCCTGCCTTGCCACATGCTGTTGCCTAGGCCCTGTAGGCAGAAGAGAATGTGCAATATTGTGCCTATCCTGGCACAGGAAATCCATACAATTGTGTACATAAAAAAGAGGATTTTCCACCTTTGGCAGGTGTCTGCTGGGTAGTAGCTTGTGCAAGGAAGAGCTGTGGGCTGTTTATCACAGCCACCTGTGCTCAGAAGTGCTGGTGGCAGGTGATTGCCATGGGACATTGGGGTAGTGGTGTGCAGTGACAACTGGTCCCTTTGCAGGCATTCCCGGAAGCGCTGGGAGAACTTCATCCACAGTGAGAACAGACACCTGGTCAGTCCTGAAGTCCTTGACCTCCTGGACAAGCTGCTGCGATATGACCATCAACAGAGGCTGACTGCCAAGGAGGCCATGGATCACCCCTATTTCTGTGAGTCTATGGAGTAGCTGGGGCCAGCGGAGATGGAGCTGTGGGTTGTGGGGGCAAATTTTGGCTCTCCACTCTGCAAAAGCTTTAGCAGTTGTGTGGGTTTTGAGGGCAGTATCTCTGGAAGGATTTGCCTGGGTGGAGCTTCCTCTTTATTAAATACTGTTTCCTTTTCCTGCCTGGTCTTTCTCCTGCAGATCCAGTGGTGAAGGAGCAGTCCCAGCCCAGCTCAGAAAACGCTGTGCTCTCCAGTGGCATGACAACAGCACGATGAGGACTGGAAAACGACGGGTAATTCAAGATGTTTACAAATAAAAGCAAAACCTTCGGTCACACAGTGAAGGGAAAAGAACCAAGGACCCCCCCCCTCCTTCCCCTCCCCTTTATACTCGGCAGAAATCTAACCTTGGGGGGGGGTCTTAAACCTCAGTTCCTCTCTGGTGGTTGTGGTTAATGTAACTCTAACCCTGTGGTACCAAAGCCCTGGGCAAATGGTCTTGCAAGAGCTAAATATGTAGTGATATCCCCAGGGCTCCACACAACTGATTCTGGTTCACATCTCTATGGATCCTTCTCTTCCTTCTCAGTCCAGCCTTCCCCACCACGCTGGTGGGGACAAATTGGTCGTTCCACCATCAGCCCTTAGCATGCCTCTTTCTGAACTTGCCTTTCTGACTTGTAGACTCTGAATGAACCAAATTCAGGCTGGGGGTCAGCAGGTGCAACTCTGTTTTGAGGTCCAAGTCTTTACTGCTCACTCTGGGCTTGAATTTGGCCCTTGAATTCCAGTTTCAATTGTGAATGCTGGGGTGGTTGGGGGGGAGGGAGGGGGAGTTCGACAAAAAACAACCCACAAACCCAGCAGCATCTCAGGATTGGTTTGGAGCATTAAAACAAAGGCACTGATCCGAGTTGCTGGGGAGAGGAGATAACCCCCCTCCAGTGTGTTTGACAAAGGCTCGCTCTGAGAAGAAACTCAATAGACCTGCTTTGGAAACTTGTGAATGTGAGGGCTGCTCTTGTGGCAGGAGAGGGGAGGGACTATCCAGACTTTCCCACCGAGCTCAGGAAAGTCAGTGTTGCAAGATTTCTTGTGATAGGTGTGCAACCACGTACCTCATGACGTGGCTCCCATGAGAATTCGTGCCAGACGCAGACTTGTGCCAGAGCACAGCTCTGGAGCGGTTCAATCCAGCACCGCAGGATGGAGGAGTGGAGAGGAGGCCGGGGAGGAGAGCACAGGGAGGGGGGAGGATCAGCAAACAGCGGCGTCGGGGCAGGGGCTGTGCAGCTACTGATCCAGGCCTTGGGATCCCACGCAGTGTTTTAACAAAGTCAGCCATTTGTTGAATTCTGGGGTGCCAATCCTGTTGGGGGGTGGGGGGTTTGTCTTATGGGTTCTTTCATCAGATCCCTCGATGGCTTTATAGCCCCACAATTCACAGTTGCCTCCTCTACTTGTTCTGTGTGTAACTTCATCAAGTGGTTCTGGTGACACTCAAACCTAGACGCTGGAGATAGTGTTTTCCCACCAGCACCTAAACACAGAATTTCCTTCTGCGGCATTGTTGAAATAGTTAATTTTTTATAAGGTTGCAATGTTTCTATTTGAAACATCTGTTTACATTCCATATTCCAATAAAGTTCTATTGGCATCGACAGCAGGTCAATCCATTTGTATAATTCACTGAAACCAATAAATATCTATACGTCTGAATGTCTGCCGTCTCAAATCTATGGGATAGCCACAAGGCCTGAGAGCTGGAGGCCTTGTCTCCTCCAGGAGGGCAGGTTGGCTCTTCCAGCCCCTCTTGTCTGTGTTTTTTTGCGATCTCTCACTCAGTCTTTGGTTGCTGCTGTCAGCCCTGAGAGTTTCTTTGCAGATTATCTCTGCTGCCACGGCGCCGCAGAGGAGGTGCGAGGGTTTGGGCACGGCATGGGGCTCAGCTCTGCTCCAGTGGCCTCAAACAGCCACTGCCTGAGGGACAGACCTCACCCTGCCCTTACCTGGTGGGTCAGACCAGTCACCAATGCACAGTTGGAAATTGGGGTTCTCCACCTCTACCCCTATGCTCATCTCCTTTTGGCCTGGGTGGATGGCTTTGTGTGAAGGTGTGCTGAATAGAGAGTAGCTCATTCCTTGCACTCGGGGACATGGGGGCAGTTCTGGGTGTCTGGGCTGAGCAGCAGCCTGTGGCTGCTGCCATCCTGCAGGGCCTCACTAACATTTGCTGTCCTGGAGAGGCTGCTGAAGGCATCGGCGAGTATTCTCAGCCCTTTCTTCCGTCTGCCCACGCTCCTGGCTGCCTGGCCTGAGGGGCAGGGGAGTCTCGTGTGCTCTTACGCTGTGCCAACACCAGCAGGGTTGGTTTGGGGTTTTAATACTGAGTTTTGAACTGATTTTAAATATCTATTGAATTGCTCCATTGAGAAGTGGATGTTTCTTATGGCCTGTGCAAGTTGCTATGGGAGAAGCTTGTCTGTTTTCCAGCTCTTGTATGTTGGCATTCTCAGCTTCGGGAGGGGCGAAGGCAGAAGAGTTAGGGAGAGGAAAAATGGGTTGAGTGGGGGAACTTTGATAGGTGAACACTGTTGATAACTGTATATGAGTGTTCGGCAGTGTCCAAACCTGATAGTGGAATTTCAAGGTGGTGCTTGGGGCAGTATCTGTTCTGTAAACCTGAGCCAGGAATTCTTTCCTGGTACCCTCAAGCAGAGGAAGAGAGTTGCTCTTCCAGAGACTGAAAAGGCTTCTCCTGGTTGCAGTAAGCAGAGAGGCTGGAACAACCTGTCCCTTATCTCCCCACATCCCTACCCCAGCTCTAGAGCAGGATAAGCAGTGACAGATTCATCCTGGAGGGAAACAGCAGCTGAGCAAGAGTAGTCTGGGAGAGAGGAGAGTGTGGAGTCTCCTGCTCCCAGGGCAGTGGGGATGTTTGACTGCAGCTTGCACCAGTTTATTTCTGCAGCCAGTGGCTCTTCCAGCACTCAGAGCAGGAAACCCTTCTCTCCTCTGCACCTTAGCAAAGCGTTCTCCTGCCTGTAGGGACAGCCAGGAGCTGGGGAAGAGTGTTTTGTCCCTAGGAAGTTAAGAGAACTGGGGAACATGCATCTTCATCTGCATTCTCCTAGAGAAAAGTCTCCTAGAGAGGAGTGCCCCAGTTCATGTTCCTGGCCTTTCAGCTGGCCTGGCTCCAGTTTTCTAGCAGAGGTAGAGGATGGGTTTGGCTGAATGCCTTGTAAGAGGAAAGGCTCAAAACTGAGCCCCAGCAGGCACTGAGGGATGCAATAAGAAATGGATGCAGTAAGCAGCTTTGCCAGCTTGTCTGTGGCTGTTGGAACTGTGCTGGGCACGATAGGAGCTTTTAGTGGAATTATGGGAGGTGTCTGTGGTAGTGGAGGGAAACTCAATACAGTAGGCCATGAGAAAAGAAGTCCAAACTTGTGTCTGGCTGTCCGTGAGAGTTCTGCTTTGCTGGACTGCGTCTCTCCCTTGCCTTGCTTGGCCCTGCCTTCCTCTCTCGCCCCTCCAAGGCAGGCTGAGTTTCCCCTGCTGCCCCCACATGCAGAGGGCCATGGAAGGTGCTCCTGGGCCTGGCTGGGGATGGGGTGGCAGCTATGGGGCAGCATGCCCAGCCATCACCTCATCACGGCGCTGGAGGAGCTCTGTGTCGAGCCAGCAGTGCCCCGCGACGCTCACTTCCCTCCTCCCGTCTCTCCTCAGGTCCGATGCTGTTGCTCCCAATTTTCCATAAGCAGAATGAGAACCAAATCAAACGTCCCATCGGCGCGGTAGAGCGACGGCGGGCGGACTGCGCGGCGCGGGCAGGGCTCAGAGCGGGGCACACGCCTGGCTGGACGGCACTCGCCTCGCTATGACCGCAGCCCTTCCCTCCGAGTGTTAAAGGTTCTTCTGCCTCTGTTTCCTTGTTGAGCTCTTCCTGACCCAGAAAGCGTGGAAATGTGAAGGGTGTGCAAAGCAGTTGTTGGTTAGTCGTTCCTTCCTCTGTTCCGGGTGTTCCCCCCCCAACCTCTGATGGACCATGGTTAGCCAGCTTGTGCCTGTCTCTTCCAGAACATGGGGGTTGCAGGGGATGTAGTATCGTGATGGACAGTTCTATACTATAATTAAAAGAATTCTATATTGTTGAATAAAAGTTTTAAAAGAAGCATGCAAGGAGGAGTATTCAGTGGGGAGGGAGCTGGAGAGTGCTGGCAGAGTGAGCTGTTCCCTGTGCCTGGCTAGGACAGGCTGGGTGAGGAGTGCAGGAGGAGATTGTACAAAATCAGTGTGGACAGAGGCAAAGGAGCCACCTGCCATCTTTGGGGTGTTTCTCCTTTCCCTCCTTAGGCTCCCACACTCTTCTGAAGGTGCCTGCCTGGGTGGTGGCCTGAGTGCTAATGCTGGTACCTGCTTTTCCCAGCCTGGGGGGGCTTGGGCATGGCTCTGTCTCTGAACCACCTGAGCTCCCATCTCTTCCTCTTTCTTGGGCTCAGGCTCTCCTCCTCCTCCCCAGCACCAAGCTGTGAGCTTGGAGGTCCTGCCTGAGGGCCGCTGCATTGCAGTAGTTCCTCCCAGACGTGCTGCTTCACTGGCAGTGCTCAGAAGAGTCTGGCTGCAATGATACTTGTTGGCCAAGCTGGGCTCTGGTCTTAGGTGTTAATGAACCACTTGAACTTCTGTCTAAAAGCCCCAAACTGGACTCTGTGTGACTGTACATGGTCATTTCTCTTGTGTTGTCCCATTCCTTCATTGCCCATATGTTTTTCCCTATACAGTTTTCCCCTATACTGAAGCTGCCCAGGGGAAAGGGTACCTCAAACAAGGCTCTTGCCTGGGACAGACCTGTCGCTGGTTCCCAGGGAGAGGAGCTCAGCCGTGGGCTCCTGCCAGCACAGAACCACTCAACACTGCTCTCACCCAGCCCTGGGCACTGGCCAAAGAGGAATTGCAGGAGTGAGTGCTTGCACAAAGCCTGTAATGGGTGCAGGTGGAAGCCAGCTCTGTCCTGGCGTGTCACACATGGAGATTTGCTGATGTGGGCCCAGATGTGGGCATGGGCATCAGGTAAGTTTAACCTACTGGTACTGTAAGGCAGGGCTTCATCCATTGCCAAGGAACAGTTTCCTGACAGCTCTGTTGTATCCAGGACTGTGCTGACCTCTGGCATCTACGTTCATCAAGACTGTTTTTGGTGGGTGTAGCTCTGGCCAGCAGTGAGAGCGGGGAAGAGCCCACAGCAGAGCCCACCTGAGGCCCACACTGGGCAGAAGCAGCACTGTGAGCATACGCTGGCTGAGGTCCCTGCAGCACAGTGGCACATCCAAGCACTGTTGCTGCTTGGATCTATTAATCTCCTGACACTGTTGGATCATGTTCCCCATTGCCACCTGCTGCCTGCTGCAGCCTATATCCTCTCCAAGTCACCAGCTTGTCTCCAGAGAATGCACCAGAGAATAAACTCTTCTTTGCCTACTCTTTTTTGTCTCCAGTTTGTCTGGAGTCAAAAAGGTCTTGCTCATTGTGGCCCCTTGCTCCATCCATTGCACAGATGTCCTTCCAAGGCCATGTGTCCTTTCTTGATTTTCTCTGCCAGCTTGCTCCAGTACACACTGGCACTGCCTCCTTCTGCACCCACTGATGTTTACACCCTTGTTCTCGTCCAATCCCTTGTTCAGCACCAACCCAGCTTTCTCCTCTTTCTCCTCCTCCTCCTCCTCCTTCTGCACTGCTCAGAGTTCAGACAGCGTGAGCTCCAAAGCCTTCGTGTTGCCTCAGCACTCAAAGCCACTTTTGGACCTTGCATGTGGTGGTTATGGATCTCCTGCCCAATTTTCGTTTTGGTTTTCCCACTACAGCTGCCCTTCATCCAGTGTTGCTCCTGTAGGAGAATCCAGGCTGGAAGAGTCAGCTGGAGTCATCCGGACAAATCCCAGGATCTCACTCCTTGCAGGAGTCATTACTTTGTTCTTGGTTTGGCCATGGAGTGAAGGCTTTTGGCTCACAAAGGAACTGACTGAATCCCTGGTTTTATTGGTCCAAGCGCTGTCCCTGGAGCTGGCCCAGCCCTGGACATCTGCTCTCCAGCCTCAGCCAAGAGGGCAATGGCCTGGGTTAGGATTTCCCAGGCCATGAACCTGGACCATGTGCTCTGAGGCAAGCACAGACTTGGTGACACTGGAGAGACCCTGCTACATTTTGGTCTCATAACTGCACCCAGCAATGTGACACTTCAGAGGAGCAACATTTCAGAAGCTTCCTGAAAATCTCATTCCTCTGAAGGCATCGGATTGCTGAGAACTCTGAAGGGAAGGAAATGCTTTAGTGGGCAGTTATTTCTGGAGCAGGCAACCTCTGCTCACTTCTTGGACCAGACTATTTTCTTAGGATGGGCCTTTTCCTCCACCTGCTCCCCCCAAATTCAATTCCCTGTTCCCTGGGAATTGTAAGCAGGAGTAAGGTAACATGCCAACATCTTCCTACCAATCTTCCAGGTGAGTAACATCAGGGTGTGAGCGTCTGAAATACATCTCTCAGAGACCTCATCTAAAATGCCAGCCTCGATTATTAATATGGGTTAATGATTTACAGGGCTCTCTGTCTCTGCCCTTTCCTCTAGCCCACACATGCCTGGGGAAGGAGGAGGGGCAACGGGTGCTACATTTTGTTAAAATTAATTGAGAAATAGGGACGATTTGAAAGCACAACCTATTTCTGTGTGCAGCAAAACATGACATTAAAGTGGTAAGTGGAGAGCGTGTGAATGAGCCGGCTGTTCAGGAATGGCAGCTGGATATTTGTCCCAGTTGTCTCCTACCATCTGATTAAGGAAACAAGTTATTTCATCGTGCCATATAAAGTGTACTCTAACCCACTGACTAAATATAGCTGATCATTTCTAACTAGTGAAGCCTTGCTTTTTGTGTGCTCTACTTGTTTGTGCAAGGAATTGTGAAGGAAAGAGAAAGTGCTGCTAACCCAGGTTTGTAGCCCATGGGAGGGACAAGCACATCTAGCAGACATTGTTAGGATTTGGATGGGGCATTAGTTAGCATCAGAGGCCTGGAGTTAACGTGAAGAACCATAAACCTGGTGCAGAATGGTAATTTTTATGCTGTTTAGTGTCTGTACATTGAAAATAGATGATGTAAACAGGTGTTATTACAGCCAGAAGAAATGTATGTCAGTTTAGAAATGTAATTTCTAGCCCAAGCTGTTCCTGCTAAGCCTCTTCAGCTGTGCCAAGGCTTTGTCTGTACTCAAAGACATTCTCACACCTGTAAAGCTATATATCAACCCCCCAATATTGCCAGGGTTCTGTATCTTATCCCTGCCTGGCTTAGAGCAGCAAGAAGACACAGGAGGTTCCTCGGGCACCCAGGAATGAGTGGGCTAAAGGAAACAAGGCAGCAAAGCAAACACCATTGGAATGCTCCAGTCTAGTAAAACCAGCACAGGGAGCCCCTCGGAGGAACGAGCAGAGCCCAGGCTAAGAAACACCTCCAGGGACAAAAAGCATCCTTGGGGAAATCAAACCACGCGTCCCCTTCGGGCTCATGAGGGTCGTGACTTGCACGGGGAGAACTGCGATGCTTTAGAGGTGTCCCTACCTACAGCCCGGGCGTTCGCGGAACGTGACACCAACCCTGGGGCTCCGGGCGCGGTTCAGAGAGGGCTGGGCTCCCGCAGCTCCGCCGAGCGAGGGCGGGGAGAGGCCGGGCAGGGGCCGGGCCGGGCCGCGGTTGCCGTGGCAGCGCTCCCACAGCGCCGTCACCCGGGAAGTGGATCCGGGCCGCCCAAAGTAGTTCCCCGGTGACGGCGGCGGCGCGGCGCGGAGGGATCCGCCGTGTGCTGCAGAGCGGCGGCCGCGGCCCGGCCCGGCCCGCCCGGCCCCGGCATGTTCAAGAACACCTTCCAGAGCGGCTTCCTCTCGGTGCTCTACAGCATCGGCAGCAAACCCCTACAGATCTGGGACAAGAAGGTGAGGCGGCGGGCCCGGGGCAGCGGGGCGGCCCGGGGAGCAGCGCGGCCGCTCGCCTCAGCCTCCCGGGGCAGGCCCGGGGCCGCCGGAGCACTTGGGGCACCTGTGGGGCCGCTCTCGGCCGCGCCCGGGGCCGGAGCTGCGGCTGCCGGGTTACCGGGACCCCGGGAACGGGATACCGGCATCTCTCGGGAACAGGTTACCGGGACCCCCCGGGGCCCGTGTGCTGGGGCCTCCGGGGTGTTTCTCAGGGGAACGTGTTATTATGAGGTTTTTTTGGGGTTTTTTGCTGGGCAGGAGAGCCTGCCCGGCATCAGAAGCACTGTGGGAAAGCCGCAGAAGTGTCCAGCACTGGCCACAGGCAGCGGGATGGGCAAGGCCCGTGGCCTCTGGTGGGGCTGAGGTGGGGATCTCCTCTGGTGCGTGACCCGCCTTTCAAACAGGCTCGCCAAAGGCATGCAAAGGCGGGCTGTGTGGCGGCTTCTAGGGTGTAGGAGAAGTTGTGAATGTCTCATCTGTTTGTTTCTCCCTCCTGTCAGCTTTTAGAGTGGTTCTGCTCAGGGCCCCGTGCCTTCTCCCGGGTATCTTGCATCAAGGAGCCCTCCTCAGGATGTTTAGAGATGTTGAGTTGTGCTGCTTCCCTCCCCCCGTTACAAACCACCCATGGTTTAGTGATTCTGCAAAATGCTTGTTATACCCTCTGACACCAAGGCTACAACTTGTACACCTGTAATTGACTGCTTGTGCATGAGCCTTAGCTGAATTTCTTGTGGTTTCAGCAGGGACAGAAGCCTTCAAGGCAGTTCAGACAGCAGTAATGTTTGACCTGAGTGGACTTGTGTGAGCATTTGCAAGTTATGAGATAGGGGACAGAAAGCACAGTCCCATCCTGTTTCCCATCAGTGGGGTACCCTTGTAGCTCTGTGAAGAACTGCCCGTGTGTGTTGCACAAATAGTCGTGACTTTAAAAAAGGATCAACAGCCTATTTGGATGGTACAAGGACGGGACGCATTAAAGACTCTTAGACAAAGGGATGTGTGTGCTGCCAGACTGGATAAGCCATGAGCAGGCTGGGCTGACCCTGCTTGGAGGTGGAGGTTGGACTGGAGACCTCTTGAGGCACCTTCGCACGTGAATTGTCCTGTGCAGCGTGATACTGTTATGATTCTGTGTGGCCCATGAGTGGCCAGCAGGAGTTCTGCTTGCAGGGTGGATGTCAGCAGTGGTCCTTGCAGCTGCAATAGTCTTGCAATAGTCTCTCTTCCTATCCTGAAGAAGCATGGCCAGCCTGGGTGTGCTTGTTCTGAGGATTGCTCAGAACAATTGCTCTGCTCTCTTCAGCAGAGCATGAAATGCCCCTGTCATTGTGGTGAGAATTTGAAACAGTATTTGACAATCTCCCGTGTCCTAGGTGCATGCCCTAGGTTACTGGGTTCATAGCTGTCCTAATGTAGACTTTCATATCTTAAAAAAGAACCAGCAGGCTGTGATTTCTACTTTTTTTAGATCTTAGGGAATATCTCAAGCTTTTGTGACGTGGGGAAAGCCCATATGTTTTTTGGCCTTAGTAGGATGTGCCCTGCTTGTGCTGGTGGAGAGTGTGAGTGAGTGTGTAAGGATGTGCAAGAGTGTGTGTGAGTGTTCAAGAGTGTGCATGAGGATGCAAGAGTGTGTCAGAGTGTGCCTGAGTGTGTCTGATTGTGTCTGTGTGTGTGAGTGCCCAGCCCTTCCCCAGAGGCAGTCAGCCATGCCCAGCAGTACAGACCAAGTCCCCTTGGTGACCAGTGGCTGGCTGGTGGTTCCCCTGTATTGCTTGTCTTGTTTTTACCCCTTATTCCACTCAAGTTTGATTCTTGCTATTTTATGTTTGTGTATTTGGGCCTCTTGACGTGAGGCTTGAGTCCCTTGTGTTCGCTGCAGTGTATTTTGATAGATGGAAGTCTTGCGCTCGGTGTACGTGCAGCATGCTGAGCCATAAACTCTTGCTGGCACTCTGGGGCAGTGATCAAAGCCTTGGAAACAGCGAGCTCCAGGAGAGTAGGAGCCAAGTGAATGTAGATGGTTCCTCCTGGGGTCTTTTTCCTTGTCTTAATGGAGCTGTGTGTGTGCCTCTTTTTTCCCTCTGGAGTAACGTCTGTGCTGTCTGCCCCACTTTTGTTCCAGGTGCGCAATGGCCACATCAAGCGAATCACGGACAATGACATTCAGTCACTGGTGCTGGAGATTGAAGGGACAAATGTCAGGTAGGAGAAGCCTCTTCTGCTGCTCTGGGTGAGCAGGACTCTGCCCTGGAGCAGAGTGAAAGATGTCAGTGCCCAGCAGACATCCTCTTCAAACTCTGCTGCAATGTGATGGCAATATCTTTGTCAATGAATTGAAGAATCTGGGGTCAGATCACTGATACTCCTCTGTGGCAGTGTGCTGTGCCTTTCCCTGGATGTGCCTGTAGAGCTCTCACTCTCATCCTCAGTGGGGCTAAGGGATAGAAAACAAAATTCCATTATTTTTCCATCACTTGAAGGGGAAAAAAGCAGTATTTAATACTCAGCTTCAGTCAGCACTGCCAGTTACTGAAAAAGCAGCACTGTCTGCTGTCTCTTCTATTGTCTTGGGCCCGTTCTCCTCATGTGACGACTGCTCTCCCTACAGCAGGAAGGAAGATCAGAGGGAGATTTATGAGGGGAGTTGCTTATGGAGCTTCTCTTAGCAACCTCGTCTCCATCGCCCCGGGAGACAGACGCCAGCTCGGTGAGCGGGCTCAGAGTCTCCAAGGCTTCTCCAGGGGTGATTCAGAGCAGGGCACTCCTTATAAGGGCAGCGGAGCCTCCTCTCCTGCACACACACTGAGCCAGCGCTTCTCTTCCTCCAACAAGTGTTGATACAGAACTTGCCAGGCGTGACACATGCTTCTAGGGCTCATGACCTCTATTTTCCCAGCCGTATACAGCACACAGGGCCTCTGCTGTGCTCTGGGGGGCTCTACCTGTTCAGTCAAGGGTAGGAGGAGGTTGTGTGAAGAAACAGCTCTGACATGGCCTTGAAACTGGGGAGGTGAAGCTGTCCAGGAAGGTGTTTCATGCCCTGGGTGAGAAAAGTGGGATTTGAGATGCATTCTTTGTGTCTTCTATCTTTTTCTGCTTGCAGCTACCTCTGAAGCTCCCCCTCCTGTTACAGGGAGCCCTGGTTGTTGCTGAGATCTTATGATCACAGTTATCCATTTCTGCCTGTCCTCCAAGGCTGCACTGGGCCAAGGGAGAGACTTGGGTTGCCTCGGGCTGTGCACTTTGTGCTGTGTGAGATCCTAAAGTGCTTTTCTCTCATCTCTCAGTACCACGTACATCACATGCCCTGCTGACCCAAAGAAGACCCTGGGCATCAAACTACCTTTCCTAGTGATGATCATCAAGAACCTGAAAAAATACTTCACTTTTGAAGTGCAGGTGAGGAGTGTGCAGTGGGGAGGCCCCTCCAGGGACCACTGAGGAAGGCGCCAGAGAGCCTGCAGTCTTGTGTTGGAACTTGTCCCAGGCAGTGAGTGATCCCCAAAACAGTTTTGCTTTCTTGGCCATGTGGTGTGTCAGGTCTTCTGGTATGGGGGCATCAGCCAGTTCACAAATACATCATTACTGGGTCTGTTTCCTCTGTTAAAATTACTTCTGCTGTGGAACGGAGGGGTGGGAGTAGAGAGCCCTCTTGGAGATGGGTAGCGCTGTCCTTGGGAATCGGGGGGTGGTGCCCAGGTGAGCAGCCTGCCTTCCCTGCCCAGGTGCTGGATGATAAGAACGTCCGTCGGCGTTTCCGGGCCAGCAACTACCAGAGCACGACCCGGGTGAAGCCGTTCATCTGCACCATGCCCATGCGGCTGGATGATGGCTGGAACCAGATCCAGTTCAACCTGTCTGACTTCACACGCCGCGCCTACGGCACCAACTACATCGAGACCCTGAGAGTGCAGGTGAGAAGCAGCCAGAACCTGCCCTGGGAAACCAGCAGCTGGTGGTGTTCCTGCTGCCTGGGACAGCAGGATGGGAATCTGGGTTTAGCCCTGCATGGTTCCTTTGCCAGCCCTGCTCTTTGCAGAGCACTGTGGAAGGGGAGCAAAGGCCCGACTGAGGCCTCACTTCACTTGACTAGACTGGGATGAAGGAGCCCATTTCCATCTTGTTTCTCTGAGTGGCTGTTGGTTAGGGTGAGAGTTGCAGTTCCCTGTGGCATGCCATGAAGGTGGAGCTCTGCTGGGAGTTAGCTGTCTGCTGCCCTACTGTCCAGATAGGCCAGACAGTGATTGGCTGACTGGGAGCCTGGATGGGAAAGACCCAAGGTGTACAGACCATTCATATCCCTGGTGAAGCTTGTTTCCTAGTGGTAGTGGAGTGACCTTGCCTTCACTGAATCCCTGGTGACAGAGCTGCTGCAGTGTTTGTTCCTGCTGAGGACATGGAACTTGTTCCATATGCTAGGGAGTCATGTTCACAGTGTCCGGTGGTGTGCGTTATTCTGAGGAATGTCTGTGTGTGAAGCGTGCCTATTCCTTAGTGTGAGGGAAGTGCTGCAGTTCCTTGCAGGATTGCCCTGAGGTGGAGGCAGTCAGCTGAGAGTTGTCTGCCTTCTCACATACTCATGAGGGGGACAAGAGCAACTCCTTTTCTGCCAGCTGATAGTGGAGGCAGCACAGGCTCATTCCTGACCTCAGCAAGGCCCTGAAGTGGGCATGTTAAAAATGCAGCAGGCTGAGGCTGTGGGTGTTGTGGCAAATGCTGATACCAGCAAAGCAGAGGTCGGTTCACAGCAGAAAATCCCCTTAGCAGCCAAGACAGATCTCATTTGGCAGAGATGCCAGAGCTTGGCCAAATCTTTTGAGTGAGTGTTCATCCCTGGTGAGAGCATCTAATGCAAAGCAGAGGGCACAGACCAACATTTCTCTGATGCCCTGTCAGATTCAAAGTAAGGCAGTGAGGTAGATCTCCAGCTGCTGAGCCAAAGAATCCATGTTGCAGCATGACACCAAAGCTGGACGTGGAAAGAGCATTTGGAAAATGGACTGACTCTTTGTTTTGACTCTCAGATCCATGCCAACTGTCGCATCCGACGGGTGTATTTCTCTGACCGGCTGTACTCAGAGGATGAGCTCCCAGCTGAGTTCAAGCTGTACCTGCCTGTCCAGAGCAAGGCCAAGGTGAGCTGCATGTGGGAAGGAGGGTGGGAGAACAGTGAGCCACACTAGCATTCGTCTTGCTCCTCCTGCTTCCTTCACTCCTGCTGCCGGAGTTTCTTCTGGCAGCAGAGCTTTTGCCAGCTTTGGCCACCAGCCAGGGAGCACCCTCTCTGTTGCCAGGGTGAGCAGCCTGTCTGGGGTGCCTTGCTGTGTAGCTTTCCTGCCAAAACACATGGAAATTGTCATTCCCATCCAGGAGAAGGGTGAGCTGTTCAGCGGCTCCCCATGTCCTCCCTGTTTGTGTTGAAGGACTCTGGGCAGTTGCAGCCTCCCGGCATCTCTCCAGAGCTTTCATCCATGACTCAGCTCAGCAACTTTGCTCTTCAGAGCAGCTGCAGCTCCACATTTGTCTTCCAGGAGAGATGCTGTTTGTGTCCCTCTAGCCCAAAATGAGTCCCCTCTGATCTTTTCCCTGCCCAGTGCAGACACTGGTGCCGTGAGGGGGGAAGGAGACACCATGGCTGCCCACAGGAGGAGATGCCAAGCTCTGCTCCTGCAGTGATGTGAGAGGAGTGCTGGCATATTGAGCAATCTTGAGCAACATGCAGCAATTTTGAGGCTTGTGAGGAAGCACCTTCTTTGCCAGGGCCAGCCTGTCCCAATGCAGACACTTCTTTTAGCAATGAAGATTCCTGGGCGAAGTTTCAAGCTGCTGAGGAAGGATGTTGGGAGCTGATGGTAGTGGGAGGTAGAAGGCAGTGTTAACTGTTGGTAACACCTCTGGGGAACCTGTCACTGCCTTCTGGGCTCTAGCAGCCTTACAGAGGTGTCTTGGAGGTGTGCTTGGAGCCCTCCCAGTACTGTTGTCTTGTGCTGCCAAGTCTTGTAAGCGTCTCCTTTCCTCTCCCTGCTCTGTCCAGCAATAACACCACATCAGGAAGAGATGTTGGCGTGCAAATTGTACAGAGTCAGAGTTTTCCTGGCTGTTCCTGAAGTGCTGAGCCTAAACTCTGCAGGTGGCCTGGTACCCAGTGTTGTCTTGCTCAAAGTGGCCACTGTGCCTCCAAAGAAGGGATTCAGCAGGAATTGTGGAGTTAAGTGTATCCTCTTGAAGTTAGCAATTTTATTTTTTATTTCCTTGTTTTCCATCTCTTATATATGCTCTAAATATGGATGTAATACTTGTTCTTGAAAAGTTATTAAACATTTGGCTCTGTAAATCTGCTTTTGTCTTCTTCCTCCTTTGATGGATCCTTAACTTGCACTTTTTAGTGCTTCAGAAAGTGCCAGAGAATTTCTTTGAGTACCCAGATGTTAGAATTTACCTCTGAACTTGACTTTGATCAGCACCCTCACTGTTTAAGGGATAGCACAGACGTGAACAGCAGCAATCTGCTGGGAGGAAAATCAGTGAGGTTTCCACAGAGAAGACAGAAGCTGTCTCCAGTCCATGAAGTTTGTGGTACTATGACAAAAACTCATGCTGTTCATGGAAATGGGTTTTTCATTCCCTTTTTCCTTGAAGCCATTTTCCCCAGTGGTGACAAATTAGGCTTACCTGCCTATTAGGGCACAGTATTGTTGGCTGTGTAGTTACCAACTCCAGCTCTCAGCCAAGCCTTTAGCAGCACAAGGCACACAATAGCCTTCCAGCTGCCAAATTGTCCCTTTCCCCAGGGATCAAAGGGGAGGTTTAGCAAAGCAGCCTAACAGGAGCGGAAGTCTTTTCCTGTGCTGAGGCTGCCCTTCCCTGCCTCAAACCAATCTGCCTTTGTTGTAGAAAGGCTTGTGAAGGGGAGGCCAGACTCCATCAGTAATGGAGTGAGTCTGGGAGTTGCTGATGCCTTTCCTGCCCGGGGCCAAGCCCCCCATCAGTGCTCTAGAGGGCAGGTACCAAAGGCTGGGACTGATCCTTCTCTGGGCTGTGCAGTGAATGGGGAAGACTTCACTTCCATTATTGCTCTGTAGAACAAAGCTGCTCCCTCCCAGGAGGAGAGCCTGCTGGGGGATATCTGCCTTAAATCCTGGGTTTAATCCTGACCACTGAGTCCCTGCCTGTTTTAAAGGTTTGGCATGCCTGTGCACCCTCTCTCTGCACCTCTGTGGCAGAGCTCTCTGGACACCTGTAACAGAGCTGCCTCACCTGCACCTTCAGAGCTGCTGGGCTTTGATCTGGAGGCGCTGCCACGTGGGGCTGGACTGCACCTGCAGAAGGCTTTCTGGAGAAGACCTTTGCAATTCTAGCAGCTGAACTGCTTGGTAGCTCTAAGGAGCCCAGCCAAGGAAGCCCATATGAGAAGGCACCATCCATCTTGCATTGACATATGTCAAGGCTTGGCTGGACTCGATTCGTTAAGTGGAATCGCAGTGGATCGTGGGCCAAGGGTTGGCCTTAATAAAGTCCATGGCAAGGCTTTCTCCATGTTTGCAAAGCTTGCCAGAGCTGGGGGAGCTGCTGAGCAGATCCATCAGACCCCAGCAGGGTAAAATGTGCATCCTTTCCCGCAAGCCCTGGCTCAACACCATGTGTTTCTGGCAGTCTTTGGCAGCTGAACACTCAGCAGGAGCTGCTGCTGCCTTTCCCTGCCCTGCTGGAGCTGCCCCTCATCCTTGAGGAGTTGAGCTCACCCTGAATGACCGGCCCTAATGCATTAAGAGGGGCTGGGCTCCCCTGGGCCCCAAGCTGGCTGCCTCTGCAGAGATCAGATGGGCCCTGCTGCCAATTCCTGCCCGACCTCTAGGAGCTGTGCCAGCGGATTTGCTGGAATAAACTCCCAGCCACAAACCCTTACATCCATATGGACCTTCTGTGTATTTTTAAATACGAAACAAAATACTGAATCTTCCTGTTTACTTGCTGCACAAAGTGGAGCATCATCGGATACTGGCTCTTTCCTTTAGGGCCAGATGCTTGGTGATTTACAGTGTTCTTCCAAAATCTCTCTTCTAATCCCTCTCTCCCATCAAAACTTTAACCATCTCGCTGAAGGTGGGTGAAGTTGGATGTTCTCCCTGTGGGAGAAGAGGATGTTGCTGGCAGATGGGCCAGAATGTCAGAGGCATCCTGTCAGCAGCTATTTCCTAAATCTGCACAAGCAAAACTCCCGTGGTGGAGCACCCAACTTCTTACTGCTTTGGTTATGGCTTTTGACCTGGCTGGGATGCAACATCCTCCTACATGGAAAGAGTGGAGGAATGCAGGGAGGAGGTGGGGGCAGAGATGGGAGTCATGGATGGCTGCCCCAGCTGGGGCAGCCCCAGCTGGGTGTGAGGGGTGGGCAGAGGGGAGTCCTGGTTCAGTGCAGGCAGCCTGTGAAGATCTTAAATATCTCCTCATTCACCTTTCTGTGGGTGGCCTGCTCCTTCCTTCCTACATAAGTCCTTGTTGCAGTTCATGTCTAGTGGGAGAGAAAAGAATCTTTGTGGGGTGCCCTGGTTTCAACCCGCGGCAGAGCAGGGCCCACCCAAAAATCTGTCTTCCTTCCCTGCACCAGCTTTTCACCTTTGTCTTCCATTGGCCAGGGCAAGGTCCTGCACTTGGGCACTTTGATCAGGACCTCAGTGCTGGGAGCTGCTTTCTACATGAAAGGCAAAGCTTCTCTTTGAAAGCTTGGGTGCTGACATACGGTGAGTGCACAGGCTGCAGCTCCTCGGAGCAAGGGAGCCTCCCTGGGCTGGGCCAGCAGCAGCAGGCGTGGGCTGGAGCAGCTGGCAGCCACTGTGGTGAGCCAAGGCTGGGACATCCCAAAGCTCCGGTGGCTCTGCTTGGGCAGGTGGCAGCTGCTGGCAGGGCAAGCAGGCAATGGGGTTTTCCTGGAAAGCTTTCTCTGTTTGCTCTGCCGCTGGGGCAGAATCCTGTGTGAGTGTCCAGCCAAGCAGAGAGGCAAGACATTGGTACAAGCTTCTGTCCCTGCCTGTGCTTGTCCCCTTGCACTTTGTCACCTTCCTATCAAGTGGGTCCTGACACAGAACCACAGAGCTGTGATCACAGAGGTGACAAGCAGGAATCAAAAAATCTGGGCCAAATGCTGTTTCTCGTCCATTCTGCATCTCCCTGGATGTCTTGGGCCAAATGTTGTCATCTTTATAGAAGGATTACACCTCCAGGGCGACATTAATCCTCTGCAGCTGTTGTCTAATGTGGGGCAGGGAGTGCTGGAGGCAAGGGAAATATTTATTTTGAGTTTTACCACTGGCCACCACCCAGGAAAACCGAGTGACGGTACTGGGGACTTTGGCCACTTCGCATGCAGAGAGAGCTGATGTTCCTGCCCTGCTGGCGCCTGCAGGAGAGGGGTGAGAGCTTCCCCTGGCAGGCTGCAAAATGGGACCACCCAAGCACGATTTATTTGGCTAAGGGAGCAGTTGTGCACCTTGAGAGCTAACCTGGGATGCAGTGGGGAAAGCCTCAGAGCCACTAGAGGTGAGAAGATGATGGATGCCAAGTTGTGCTGAAGTAGACCTGCAGCCCATCCACTTCACCATCACTTCTTGTGTTGCCCCTGCAGTCCCAGAAATTACCTTCTGTGAGATTAAGGGTCCCAGCACCCTTGGGTGAGGAGAGGTGAAGAGCATAACCTCCACACCCATGTCCCGAGCTCAGTGTGGTTGGTGAGTGCATCCCAACCCGCAGCGGGGCTGTGCTGGCACCGACCCCTCCCCGGGCAGCAGCCGGAGCCTCGGCCCTGCCTGCAGCGAGCACGGGCAGCAGGGTCAGCCCCTCCCCGGGCCCCGCGGCCCTTCCCTCCATCTCCAGCATTGTTTCCTCCGACCTTGAGCTGGCCGGTCGCTGCTTGCTGTATCCCAGCCCCAGTTCTTCCTCTGCACTGAGCCCGGCTTCCTCTGTGTTTTCCGGGTCCCTTCCTCAGCGTTGCACAGGGGATCGTGCCCTGGCTTGCAGGGGAGGAGGAGGATTCTCCCGAGATGGTGCCAATCATGCAGAGAGCCCCTGCCAGCCCTGGTCACCCCCTCACCCACACCCCAGCACAGCAGGGCCTGCAGGACGCTCAGCTCCCAGGGTCTTTTCCAGGTCAGGCTTCTCCAACCTATTTTTGGGAAGCAGGGAGCTGCGTGGCGGCAGTGGATGCTGGCGGGGCAGCCCGGTGCCTGCCAGGGCTGGGCTCAGCCGGACTCGCTCTCCCCGGTGCTCCCACAGCCCTGTCCCTTACAGCAGGTGCCTGCCTGTCCCCCTGGGGTCTCACACCCACAGGTGCCAGAGGGGAGCTGACCCCGCTGTGGGCGTGCAGGGCAGCGCGGGAGCCTCCGGCAGAGCCTGGGCGCCGCTGAAATGCGGGGCTTTGTCTCCAGCGGGTCCCTCCGTGCTGTCCATGAGCGTTTCCAGATGGCCCTGGGCTCCTGGCACCAGCTCTGCTGCAGCATCCGGGGAAAAGCGGGAGGGGGTGGGAAGTGCTGTCCCAGCTCACCAAGCGTGAGCTTGGCCTCTGCTCCCAGCATCCCGAATTCCCGCTGGGGAATTGCTCCCAGCCCCTGTCCCACCCTGAATCAAACAGGCCCCTCCCCTGCCATGGCAGGGATACCATGGGCAGCGGGGCGTCCTTGTCCAGCTCTGGCTCTCCCTGCGAGCCAGGTGCCTTTCCAGGCTTTGTGGTCCCAGCCCTGCACGCCGTGGAGCCCTCTGTACCCCCAGGAGAGAAGGGAAACACTGCTGCCGTGGGAAATACATCTGCTGTCGGAAATGCATCTGCCCCGGGAAGTGCATCCAGTGTGGGAAATGCATCTGCCGTGGGAAATGCATCTGCGCTGGCCTCGGAGAGGGGGTGGGGAGAGTGAATCCCGGCCGTGCTTTCCTCCGGCCTCGCCTTTTGGCCAGGTTCGTGGCTTTTGGCAGCTCCTGGTGCCCGTCTGGCCCTGGTTCAGGGCAGGCTGGAGTGTCGGGCTGCCCCATGGCAGGGCTCCCGGCCCAGCAGAGCTCCCTCAGCTCTGGGAAAGACCCACACAAGCACAGATCCGGGCAAAATGGTCAGAACTGAACTGAACTAAGTAAAAAGCCAAGGAATGTGACCCAGCAAGGCCTGGCTGATCGAATACAAGAGCCCTGAGCCATTTGGAGACCTTTTTCCACCCACTCCCCCCAATTCCTCAGGGGTTTTCTGTTCCTGATTTTGACTTCTCGCTTGGCTGCAGCGATGTGCTGAGCCTAAGCCAAGCGTGTTTTCCAGGGAATCGGCTCATGGCTGGAAATCGCGGCCCAGTGTGGGCAGGGATGGAGGCTGAGGCAGGGGATGGGTGACTCAGGCCACAGGGTTCCCCCCAGCACCAGGAAAGCGGGGTGAGAGCCAGCACCAGTCCTTCCCTTTTACAGTAATTAGCAGCTGACGAGTGGCTGGGCAGCTCGGGGTAATTCAGTGCTGGGAAGTGGTTGTAGCAGTCGGGAACTGAGCCAGCAGCTCTGGGCCCTGGGGAGGGGGAAGGATGGGGGAAGCACAAAGGCTTCATATCCTCATCCATGAAGTGGGGGAACCATCCCGACCCACCAGGGCTGGCAGGAGGGGATGAGGGCCAGGGGAGCAGGTCAGGGGTGTACCAAGACAGAGATGCCCAGGGGAAGGAGGCAGGGCACAGGTGCTGGTACAGTGCTGGCCCTGGTCCTGCTGCAGGGGAGGCTGGAGGAAGCAAGGATGCTGGCTGGAGTCAATTCCCACATAAGGATGCTCCCCAGTTCCATAGGGTCATCCCCACAGGGATGGGTCAGGTTCACACAATCCCCATGCCCAGCACAGCCCAACCAGCCTCCCCACCAGTGCAGCAACTGTGCCAGGCCTCTGCTACCCACCCCAAGGCTGCACCTGCAGCTGCAGAGCAAACCTGGCTCTGGCTGCCACCCCTGTGATCATCACATCACCAGCAGAGGCAGGGACACCATCACAGCCTCTGTGGTTTGGTTTTTCTTCCCATTAATGGCTGAGCAACATTTTTCCCCAGATAAAGCCAGTTTCCTACCCCTGAAGTCTAATCTTTCCCACTCCCATGGTTATTTCCCTGATCTCTGCAGTGGTCTCTTGCCTTCCCCTGCTGAGACAGCAGTGGTGAGACAGGATATGGCCACCCCTTCCCCCCAGGAAACTCGACAGGGCCGCGTGGGGACAGGGAGCTGAGGTGCCCTGTGAAGTGGCTCCAGGAGGGTCCCCCAGCTGCTGCCGGCCCCTGCCCAGGGAAGGGAGGCGGCCGCCTGGGGCTGAAGTGCGGTGCTGGCCGGGGGAGAACAAGGCACCCTGTGTTCCCAGCGAGGCCCTTGTCACTGCCATGGGAGCTGCTGAAAGGCTGCTCTGTCCACTGACAGTGGGGGTGGGGGGGCTGCTTTAGCTGACCCTCCCCAAAGTGGCAGCCCCAGGGCAGGGACATCACTGCTTATGCTGGCCCCTTCCCTACATCCCCTACCATGGCACTCGGTCCCCTGGGGGTGACAGGCAGGGTGACCCCCCCAGCCAAGCCCTGTTACCACGAAATCTGCCCAGCCTCTCCCAGGGCACCCCCACGGCAGGAAGGACAATGGCACCACAGCTCTCCACACACCCGACCCGTTTAATGGACATACAAGGCGGCCGTGCCCGCTGCCCTGCCCACAGGGCCACGTGCCCCAGGGCTTCATCCCACGGTGGCAGCAGCAGGGCCCGGACTGAGCTGAGCCCCAGAAGGGCTGCAGAGGTGGCATCTCTCAACTCACGCTGTCTTTAGGCACCACATCCCTGTATCCCCGTGGTTCAACAGGAAACACAGCCATGAGCTCAGCTCTCCCTTCCCTGCCACTGCAGGTGCCAGTGGCTGAGACCTGCCAGCCCACAGCACTTGTGAGCAGCCCCCAGCCCACTCACCACCCAAGCTGCAGCGGGCTCACACAGGAGGAAGGGACCTTGCAGGGACCCCATGGCAGATGCAGGCACGTGATGGGTGGCAGCCCGAGGGTCACGGCTAGGGGGACGCACAGGCACTGGGGAGCAGGCAGGGCCTGGATGCCCTCCAGCCCCCCCATGACCATCCCCGGTCCCAGCCCGGCTGCTCTGGAGGGGCTGGGGGGGTTGGGCATCCCCCCTTTTCTGAGGCTGGAGCCATCAAGCAACAATGGGGAAGAGGGGCCGAGGCCGTGGTGAGGGACAAGGGGAGGGGGTGTCAGGTCCATCTTAGCACCATGGTGGCGGGGGCGGTTGGGGAGGGAGCCAGGGTCAGACCCACTCCTGCAAGGAGCGCTTGCAGTACATGAGCATTCGGGGCGCGCCCTTCCTCTGCATCTGGACGATGACATAGATGAGGCCCAGGATGCAGAGCAGCAGCACCAGCAGCACCAGCACCATGACCACGCTCATGGTGCGTGTGTACTCATCGATCTGCACCACCACGTCCACGTCCCTGCCTGGCTGGCCGTCTCCCTCGTAATCCTCATCTTCCTCTTCCTCATCCTCCTCCTCACCTTCGGTCCCCCCGTCCCCATCAGGGTTGAAGGGGGGTCGGTCCACATCAGGCCAGCGGGGATTGGGGTCTGGGACCAGCTCTGTGTGACAGCCCATGAAGTCCCGTAGGATGGATTTGGGATAGCCTGGCTCTGTCTTGAGACGCTCATTGTCGAACTTCCAGTACTTTGTGCCTCTGTAGAAGTAGGTGGAGGCTGGGGGAGAGAAGATGGAGACAAGGGGTAAGTAGGTGACTCTGCAGGCAAGACACTGCAGAACCGGGGCACCCCTGCAGATGCCCAAGACAGCAGGTTTTGCTCCAGGGCTGGTGAAACCCTTCAGAAAGGGATTCACTGCTGACTCCCAGACACTCTCCCCAAGTCCATCCCATGTGGCCAGGCTATCAGAGAAATAATCCCATCCCTGAGACCCCAACCCCACCACCACCCAACCCCTCTCCTCTTCTACTTACAGGCATCTGGGCTGAGGAAGGCTCCCTTGGGTGAGGGAGGGATGCCCACCCAGACAGAGATGGGCTTTGGGTACCCGGGGTCCACTGAGCGCGTATCCTCGTTAAAGCGCCAGTATCTGGGGAGGGAAGTGGGGAGCAGGTGAGAACACAGAGGTCCCCACTGCTCAACATTCTCCCCCTGACAGGGGCCAGGAGGCAGCAGAGCAGGGAGAACCCCACAGATACTCACCTGTCCCCACGGAAGAAGAAGGTGTGTCCCGTGGGTTCCCACCAGACGGCCGTGTCAATGCCGTCGTAGGGGATGCCCTGCCCATAGGTGACCAGGGGCTGCGGGTACCCAGGCTCCAGGTTGGCTTCTCGGAAGAGCCAGTACCTGTCACCTAGAGAGGAAAGAGTTGGACAACAGGGATGAGAAGGTCCTGCCCAGCTGCTGTGGCAGGTGCACAAATGGATAGGGACAGTGGCAGATGCCTGTGGCCACCCTGACCCCTTGGGATCACACAGCAGCTCTGGCTGGGGATGTGGGTCAGGATGGGATGAAGCCAACCAGCTCTGAGCAGCTTTCTGGGGGGCACTGGGGTCTTGCTCCCACCTCAGCCCTCCCATCCAGCTTCCCTGCTCACCTTTAAAGAAGACGAACCTCCCATCATGCCTCTCGTAGGCAGCATCGATGTCCCCAGGGAGGCCCCGCCAGAAGTGTCCAATGGGCATGGGGTAGTTGTCCAGCACCCGATTGTGCCGGACCCTCCAGAACCACCGGCCCTGGAGAACAACAGGGTGTTGGCAGAGGATGGAGAGGACACAGTCACCTTGCTGAGGTATCCTCTCACCCACAGACCCACTACATCCCCAAAGAAGGGGCAGGAGGGAGTCCTGGCAGGTACCTTGAATACGAACATCTCCCCACGCAGCACTGCCACCGTGTCAAAGTCCCCATCACAGATGTCAGGGCCATACTGGTCAGGTCTGTCTGGGCTGCCAGGTTTGGGTGGTCGATCCGGTTTCCCCGGAGGGGGAGGTTTAGGGGGTCTTTGATCTGGCCTGCCAGGTCTCCGGGGTGTCACGGTGGGCAAAGGCTTGGTGGGCTGTGGGTGCCCATCTGCGGTACCTGGATTGGGCAGGTAAGAGAAGCGATGTAGTGATGCAGACCAGCAGCACCTGTACCTCAGCTTCCCCACACACGTGCCCAGAATCCCATCTCTGGGCTGAGCCCCCAACCACCTCCTCACCGTAGAGCTGCTGGATGCCCTTGAGGTCATCCTCGGGCAGCTGGAAGTTCTCCGTGTCCATCCACTGGTAGAAGGGGGCCATGATAGCGCTGGGGTTGCTGGAGTGCTCCAAGCCCAGCGAGTGCCCCAGCTCATGCACGGCCACCAGGAAAAGGTTGTTCCCTGCATGGAGAGGCACCATCAGCAAGAGGGGGTGGAGGACATGACATGAGGTGGACCCCTGGACCCAGCACCCCACAACAGGGGTGCTCCAGTGGGATCTGACTGCACTACCCACGGTGGACCTGCTCTCCTTGCTACTCCTGTCCACACCAACACTCCCTTCCCCCAGTCCAGAAGGCCATCAGGTTCCTCTGGTCACCTTTACCACCTCCTTGGCCCTCAACTCACCAGACACATCCGCATTCTCCAGCGTCCAGGGCTCATCCAAGTCAAAATGCGTGTCCCCCCCCATGCCAGGGCCAGGAAAATAGGCATGGGCCAAAAATCCCCCAAGGCCATCAAAGGGAGAGCTGTCTCCATGGAATCCAGAGGCAAAGAGCACCATGATGTCAGCCTCCTTCTTTCTCTTCTGCCGGATGTCCTCGTAGGCCACTTCCCGGAAAACCAGCGGCGTGGCTTGCTCCCACACGCGGAAAGCTCGTCGGACAGCCTCGTACGAGTGGTACCGCCCCAGCTTCTCCGTGTAGTTTTGGATGCTGGGGATACAGAATTCACTAGCAAAGGTCTGGAGCAGCACTCGCTCCCTGAGGGGATCCATGGCTCTCCATGGGCTGGGGAAGGGAATCCCTGACAGTGTTGAGTACCTGAAGGTGAGGTGGTTCTGGCTCCAGCGCCGCCCTGTCAGCGCGTACCGCTTCCGACGCATGTTGGACTTCATCCGTGCTCCAAACTGATCAGGGACCCCACAGCGGGGACGTTTCATCCACCTGCCAGGGGGACACCAAGCCAGGGCTCAGCCCACTACACCAAGGTCCCTGAGGGGTTACAGCACCCATAGACAGCAGGGACAGGATCCTGGCTGCAGAGGTGCAGCCCCCAAAAGGGGAGAAGCAGCTCCCAAAGGAGACAGCACGCCCTTTTCCAGGTGCAGACAGAACCCTGGAGGCTGTAACAGAAAACAACAGAGCCCAGAGTGGAGCTGCCATCTGCTTGAGCAAGGGGACAATGGAGAAACTCACGCCTTGGTCTCCTCGTCCAGGACGCCGGTGACGGTGATGCCATAGAACTTCTGCATCTCGGCCAGCGCCGCGGAGAAGGTCTGAGCCGAGCGCATGGTGGACATCCGGCGGCTGGGCTGCGGCAGGTACCCATAGAGCCGCAGCCATGCCTGCGCGGGGAGCCGAGCGTCAGCCCCGGCAGGGAACTGCCCCACGGCAGCACCCTGAGCTCCCCAACACCCAGTGGGCAAGGATCCGTCCCCCTGCCCGACTGTACCCCAGCCCTGTGTCCCTTCACAGGGGTGGGTGCCAGCTGCCAGTGGCAAACGCCACCCCCGAGCAGGCAGCGGGGGGACAGCAGGGCACAGGGTCCCTGCCCTGCAAGGTGGGAGATCCGGTGATGTCGGGGGGCTGCTGCCGGATGCCCTCACTCCAGGGACAAGGCAGCTGGCAGGGGGCCAGGCTGCCTGCAGGCTGCTCGTCCCCGTCCTCCTCCGGAGGCGTCCCCTGGGAGCTGCTGACGGATGTGAAGCCTGGGACCCCCACCCCGGCCTGCACCCACAAAGGGGCTTCTGTCCTGCGGGGCTGCAGCCCCAGGGCAGGGGGCAGGAGGTGCTGGGGCGTGCCGGGGCTCTTCCTTCCTGCCCCAGCCTCCGCCTCCTCTTGTCTGCCTTAATTGCATTTTATTTTTATCTTTATTATCACTCTTTTGTAACTTTCTTTTTTTCCTCTTATTCTTTATTTTTATTTTCCAAATTAGGGGGGGTTCCTTTTAATCTTTAAAACCTTTTTCTAAATTCCTTCCAATTATTTTTCCTTTTCCAAGTCTTATTCCTTTTCCAAGTAATTTTCTTTTTCCAAATCTTATTCCTCTTCCAAGTATTCTTCCTTTTCCAAGTCTTCTTCTCCAGGTTCTCCAATCCTTTTCCTATCCCAATTCTTTTCCTATCCCCCTTTTTTTTTTTCCAAAAACGGCTTAAAATTTTAATTTTTAAAAACATTAAATCTAATAACTTCTTCTACCCCCACTCCCCTTCCCCGGACAGGGTGGTGGAGCAGCGCCTTTATCAGAAGCCCTTTCACCCTCTCCCCCGCCAGGCACAAAGCGCTTCCTCCCCCACCCCGCGCCCGCTGCCCGCCGCCCCCGGGGGAGACCCGGATCCCCCCGCGCCCCGCCCCGCCCCGCCTGCACCTGCGCTGGCCGGGGCGCGGCGGGCCCGCAGGTGCGGGTCTGGCGCTCGGGGTGCCCGGCCCGGCCCGTGCCTCACCTCGGCGTTGATCTCCTCGCCCGCCGCCGCCGCCAGCAGCACCAGCAGCACCACGAGCGGCGGGAGGCGCCCGCCCGCCCGCCAGGGGGCGCCGCCCCCTCCTGCCATTCCGCGCCGCCGCCGGGTCGCGGCTGCCCCCGGCCGCGCCGGGCCGGGCCGGGCCGGGCCGAGCGCGGCGGTGTCGGAGCTACGCCGCCCTCATGGCCCGGGGCCGAGCCGCCGCGGGGGGCTGCGCACGGTGCATGGGCGGCGCTGCCAGGCGCGGCCCGTCGCCTCCCGGCCCGCCTTTTGTGCGTGAGGTCAGGACGGCGGCGCGCGGCACATGGGCGGCCGGCGCGGCGCGGCGGGGCCCGGCTCCGCTCGGCTGCGCTGCCCGCTCTGCCCGCCGCCGGCAGCACCGGAGCGGCTGGCGGAAGGCGGGCGCGGCGGCGGCGGCGGCGGGGAGCGGTGGGAGCGGGCGGGGCGGGGCCGCGGCAGGGGCGGGGCCGCAGGGGCGGGGCCGGGCGGAGGCGGGGCCGCCCCCCCGCACGTGTGTGCGCGGTGGAGCCGCGGGCAGAGCCCCCCGCCCCGCGCCGCTCCCGCACCGGGCCCTGCCGACATCCCCCGTGCCGTGTCGGGCCCCGCCGGCAGCCGCCACGTGCCCGGCTTTGCCCCCACAGCCATTGTCCCCCGTCCCGGGGGTCTCTGACACCCAGTGTTACACAACTGGGTGCTGTGCCAGGCCCGGCTAGGGCCGGTGGTTGAGCATTAACCCGGGAGAAACCGGTTTAACTGAAGTCCCCAGAGGCTAAATATATCTCTACCTTTGTTTGTTTTTCCTTCCCCCAAAAGAAACTTATCTTGCAGATCCCCATCCCGGAAACTAACTGGCTAAAGACTTAACAGATTTTTGTTAAGGACTTCAAAAGGCTGCTGGCAGCAATGTTCTCACTGACACAAATTCTGACTGTATGGAGATGCTCCTACAAAGCCACTCTCCTGTGCCAGGACAGGCAGCACGGAGCTCGCAGGAGCACTTACAGACTGACCTCACATGAAACCTGCAGGAGTTGTGTGTCTCTAAAAGGAAACGGCTGAAATACAACACAGACACAATTTAATGACATGAGGAGACAGATTTTTACTGCTCAGAAGTCGAAGAATAAAATATTCAGGAACAAAAGGATTAAAAAGGAGTTCTCCCAAGGAACAATGTCCAGCCTGTGATCCCCTGGGTCATCATTCACCTGGGGTGCTGATCACACAGGGAAGAAGTGTGGAGCCTGGGCAGGAGCCACCACCCCTTGACTCAGCCGTGGGAACTGCCCTCCCAGCCAGGCAAACACTGACACTGTCCATTCCAGGGCTCACCCACACCTGGCAGCAAGCTCTTGTTGTTTGGCAAGAGGATCAGACACTGAAATGTCTCTGCAGAGGTGGCAGCAGTGTGAGAGGGACACAACATGACTCAGGAGCTTGTCCGAGCTGTCTTACAGTAGGAAAACACTCAGGCAAGAAAATCCAGCTCCATGTCCTTGCCTCTTGCTACTGAAAATATGCCCAGAGCCTCCCAACAATCAGTCTGTGCTACTTCCCACTGTGTGAGACACTCTCCCTTTAGTAGCAGCTTCCCACGCTACCTTCTTCCTCCTTCCCATAAGGCATCTATGGCTTTTGTAGATTGTTTTTTTCATTTTTAAAAAATCAGCAAAATTAGGGACCGTGGGATGTCTGGAACCGCCGGTGCTGACTGCAGCACAACCAGCAGCGAGGATGAAATCTGCTACAAACACACTTCTCTTCAGCCAGCAGCTCAAACTGGAAGTGGCCCGACTTCAGGCCACAAACACCACAGAGACGCTGAGCAGGCAAGAAGAGCATGGAGGTGCGTGACAGCCCACGCCACCCAGAGCTGTGCTGCACAACAGTCCCTGGTCCAGCAGCAGGTTCTTCGAAGCTCCAAAATGCACAGCCCCACCGGCCCCTACCTCAAGGGGAAGGCAAAGTACTTGTTCCCCGACTTGCAGCGGATTTGCTCCCATTGGATACGCAGCAGGAATGCTGACTCCTCAAACCCATCCACAATGTCCTGGAAAACAGAGGCAGGAGTCAGTACCAGGAGGGCAGATCTGCCAGAGGATGGAGTTGGCAGCTTCCTCTCTGAAGCAAGTTACAGATGAGGCCTCTGATGCAGCAGATGCAGCTGAAGCCTCTGACTTCCCTCGGGAGGGTGATTTAACTCACACTCCCCCCAAAAGCTTCTCATCTTTCAACCCAGTGAAGTTTGTCCTGCTCAGTGAAGATAATTTCCCACTCTTCAGCCCTGGCAGGGAGATGTGGATGGAGTCCAGCTCTGCCCTGCCCCTGCTCTCCACACCACGAGGGGACACACCTGGAGCTCCCGCAGACACTGCCCTTCCAGCCTGCCAGACAGGTCCCCGACGCACCAGGCCAAGCTGATGTGGAACGATGGGTCCTGAAGACAAAACAGGGGTCAGAATGTGAGGGCTAAAGGAGGCTTTGCTCGATGCACAGAGCCACAGTGGGACATCTGGCACAATGCTGCTCTGTCTCGGATCACAGAGGCCGGAGGATCCCAAAGCTGGGAGTCCCCTCTGCCAACTCAACAGCTGCAGAGCTGATATGGACAGTGCTGGAGGCACGAGTCCTGAGCTTCTCAGCCCAGCCCTTTTGGACACCTGGGCAATTGGGCAAGGCTGCCTGGTTCCCAGCCTCCCTGTGCTCAACCCCGCAGCTGTGGGAGAACCTCTCAGAGCTGGTCCCAGAGCAGGTACATGGGTCACTTCTGAGTAACCCATACAAGCTCCCTGCTTGGCTCTGGAGACAAACTGGAGTCTGGCCCTTCAAAATCCCAAACCTGTTCCCAAAACTAGTACTAAGCAAAAAGGCTGGACTAATGCCCAAGGAAGTTGCCCAAGGCAAAGACACAAGGATTGTCCTCAGTCCCACAGTGCCCATTCTGTCATAGGACAACCCTGCTTCCATGCACAGCAGGGCAGTGACTGCACCGGGCTCCTGTTTATTTGAGTGAACATCTCGCAGGGAACCAGCCGGCATGTCCAGACTGGCAGGGGAGGGAGCAGGAAATGCCTCACCTTGTAGAACGTGGGAAGGTCAAATTCCTCTAGAACTCCGTCCACCTCCGAGACCAGCTCCAGCAGCTGGAAATGCCCAGCAGAGACCTCCAAGCCAATAAAGGTCCTAAAGAAAGGCAAGGAGAGACAGCAAGCACCCTTTCATCATGCAGAAAGCTCAGCTGTAAGGATACTTGGCCCTGCATTCCTACTGGGCAAGCTCCCTCCTCCCTAACACAAGAAAATCTGAGGAATGGCAAGTTTAAGCATCCAGGGAGGCTGATTGTATTCTGAAGGAAAACAGAAGTAAAGATGTGATAGCAGGGAGAAGCAGGACTGAATGATAAGCCACGTAGACTTACTAGATTAATCCAGTACCTTTTGGGACATGAAAATTAATTTTCCAGGCAAAGGGAATTTCAGCAGAGTGCCATGCCCATGCAGGAGCTGCATGAAAAAACTGGAAGTTGCTGGAGCAGTTTTACAGTGGGAGAGGAAGCAGGGAATGGGAAGTACCAAGCTGGAGAGACGTGACAAAGAGGTCAGCACCTCCTCCAGGACTGTCGGGATGACACCTTCTGGAGTCATTTAGAGTCATCATTTCTTTCCCTCCAGGAGGGAAGCAGAAGATACACAAGTGTCACCCAGGTTCCATATCCACTTTTTCCTACCCATGACTATCTTGGGCTGCCTTTCCCGCCAGATTCAGCAATATTTCGCAATTTTAATCACCTTTGCTTTGACATTCAAAAAACTTAATTGCATTCCGTTGGAATCAGGCTTCTGAGCTGACGCCCAGGAGAATTAGCACCATCTCAGCTATTTCTCCCCAGCTCTTGGAAGACCTGCACTTCAATTTCACGACTGGCACTGCTGCCAAAAGAGGTGGTCCCACTCTGCTCGCCCCAGGCTGTGCATGCCAGCTAATGAGACCAAAGGCTTGCAGAGAATCAGTGCCAAAGCTAAAAATTTGTGCAGATGGCCGGGGAAAGGCGTGAAATGTCTGGAGATGATCTGGAGGTGATCACATACTGTGTTGTCACGCAGCCCAGCCGTGGGACAGGCAGGGTGACAACTCTCCCAGGGCAGGCAGGCTGCTCCACTGTGCACTCACCTGGTTTTGTTTTGGTTGGTGTAAACCTTCACTTGGTCAGCCACACAGAAGAACCTGAAATAAGAAAGATCCTATTTCAGCTGCAGGGAAAAAAACCAAAAAAACAACAAAAGGAAAGAAAAAAGGAGAAGATGAGGAGGGGCCAGGACTGTTACCAAGCCATGGAAAGATACACACAGATGTATGCTGCAATCGGACTGAATTGGTGCAACCAGAACCCTTCTGGGCTCAAATTAATTCATTCCCCTCCCATTTCCAGCCCTCCGAAGCCTGGACGGTGACAGAAGCCCTGAAGTAGCTGATATTCAGCGGGTGGCTGAGCCAGATGTAAGCAACAAAACCATCCATGGTTTAGGGGATAGCACAGCTCTGGCCTGATCCTGGAAAGCCAAAACCTGACGTGTCTGGTGCCAGATCCTGAGGCAGTGAGGAAAAATCCCCAGGGCTTTAATGTTCTGCCAGCACCAGCTGCCAGGGACACCTTAGGGCGTGGATGCAGGCAAAACACGGATCCCGAGGGCAGAGGAGGGGTGTGAGGAGCGCTCCCCCGGGGCTCTGCCAAACCTACCTGTGGAAGGCGGCCAGGCGCTGCCTGAGGGAGCGCACGAAGGGCTCGATCCAGTGGTAGCGCAGCACCACGCACTGCGAGAGGCTCAGGTGGAACTCCTCCATGGCAGCCAGCGACGGGACGTAGGTGCGAGCGCGGGACACCAGGAGCTCCAGCAGCTCCAGGAATTCCTCCTGAGCAATGTCTGCGGGGCAGCGCCGTCAGAGGAGCGCTGGCCGCGGATCCCCGCCGGGACCGGGCGGCTCAGTCCCGTTCCGCCATCCCCCCGGCCCCATCCCGGTCCCGGTCCCGGTCCCGGCCCCCTCCCGCTGGCGGCCCCGGTACCTACAGGGCAGGTAGACGTGCGTGGCCCAGTTGCCCCGCTCGTGGGGGAAGCCGCGCACGCGGCCGCCGTGCCGGGAGCTGTCATCGCTCACGGCCTCCTCCGGGTCCGGCTCTCCCGGCAGGCCGGCGGGCGCGGGCAGGCGGGGGCGGCCGGCGCTGCGGGACCGGAGCGCGGTGAGAACGAGGAAGAGGAGGAGGAGGAAGAGGAGGAAGGCCGCGAGCTCCCGCCGCCTCCCGCGCGCTCCTGCCGCCACCACCCCCCCTCACCGCACCCACCTGGCCTCGGGGGGCCCCTGCGCGCCGCCGCCTCGGCTCCCCCCTTCCTCCTCCTGCTCCTGCTCGTCCTCGGAGCTGCTGTACCCCACGAGCGCGGCGCTCATGGCCGCGCCACCCGCCGGGACCCCCAGCCCCCGGTGGCGGCGGCGCAGTTTCCGGCGCGGCCCGGCAGGGGGCAGCACCCGCCGCGCCCGCCCCGCCTCCTCCGCCGCCACCGCGGCCGCCCCGGCCCGGCCCGCTCCGCTGCCTCCGCTCCGCTCCGCTCCCGCCCGCCGCTCCCTTCCCTCCCTCCCTTCCTCCCTCCCGGCTCCCGCCTCCACGCCAGCGCGGGGCTCGGGTGCAGCGCGCAGGCCGCGGCCCTGCCGCCGGCGAGGCCTCCTCCCGCCGCAGGTGAGCGGCCCGGCCGCCGCCGCCGCCCTTTGTGTGCGCCTCGCCGGGGCGGGGGCGGCCCCGGGCGGGCGGCGACCCCCGTACAGCCGACCTCACCGCGGGGCCTCCCGGCGCGGCGGCGGCGAAGGCCTCGGGGCGCCGTCCCCGCGCTGCCAGCGGGGCCGCCCGATGGGGAGCGGCGAGCGGCGGGCCGGGCCTGGCCGCGGGCTGCGGCGGCGGCGGCTGCTGGTGGCCTGCGAGCTCCCCGGCCGCCCCCGCGCCCCACGGCCCTGAGGCTGACCGGGCCCGGCGGGAGCGGGCCGGGCCATGCCGAGCAGGCCGCCTCGCCAGTTTGAAAGTACCTCTGCGCTCCCGACCGCGCTCCCTAAATGGTTGTCGCTTCCCACCTCCCACGGAGGGATGAGTTAGGCTGGAGCTGGCGCCGACGCGGGTCCCCGCGCAGAGCCCTCGGTAAGCCAAGGTTGGTATCGCTCTTCCCCGCGAGGGGCACAGTCTTCCCTCCCCGTTAGGCCGGGATGCGTCGGCGGTGGGTTCATCCTGCCACGGTTCGCGGTGTGTGCGGGGAAGGTGGAGCCTGGGACGGGATGAAGTTTGGTGTCCCGCCGAGATCGGGTGCAGGTACCGTCACTGCGAGCCCTCGCTCCATCAAGGTGAGCTCTGTAGGAGAAGGAGAGCATCCTGCGTGCCGGCAGGGCTGTGATGGGGCCTTTGGGGGCTTTACTGCCCGAAACTCCGCTGGAGCATGAAATAATGAAGTGTCCCCGCAGGCAGAGGTGGATCCAGCACTACCTGAGCTGTGGGGCACAACCCAGTCTTAGCTGAGTACCGCTGGAGGTGGGGGTGCTGGGAAATGGGATTCTCTGGTGCTCTTTATTGCTTAGTTTTAGACATAAAAGATACTGTCGTGGTAGACCAAGGATTTCCTTACCCTGTGGGCAGGTGGTTTGACACAGACATGGCAGTGCTCTTACGGGGCTGGGGGCTGGAGGCCCAGGAGTGTTGGTGGCTGCTGCTCATCAGGGCTTGCACCTTCTTCTCTTTTGAGATGTGCTGACACTGCCACTGTCTGCTGCTTGCTGGTGGGTCTTATTCTTCTCTAAATTGGTGCCAGGTTTTCTTGGACATCTCTAGAAAGACTGGAACTTTTCAGCAAGCACAAGCCTGATGATGCTCTGTAGCAAGGCCAGGCAGCAGCTCTGACTGGTTGTTTGACTTCAGTGTACTTTTATTCCATGGTTTGGGAGGGGGTTCTGCTGAGCCACTGCTTTAACTCTTCTTTTATTTTCACAGAGTGATCCCTGTGGGTTCTGTGTGTTGTGTCTGGGGACAGGATAATACAGAGGGCAAATCTTCTCCTGAGCCCTCTGGCTGTCCAGTCTACAAGGGCTGTCCAGAGAGGGGCAAATGCTTTGCATACATCCCTTGGGTAATGGGCTCAATCTGCAGGCTGCAGGAGGCGCAGAACTGTTTGACAGAGCTGTTCCAGCTGGGGTGGGATCATGTTAGGATCTGCACTGACACCTGTAAAATCTAACCCAGTAGCTTCTTGATTGCATGGTGTTTGGTGCATGGCCTGTGCAGGGAGGCCGATGTTCTTGGACAGTGCCGCAGTGGTGCTGGAGATCCAGTGACCCACTCAAGGCTGAGCTCAGCGGGCCCTGGGCAGTTGTGCTGCCTCTCATGAGAGCAAAACACCCAAACATGTGCCTGGCTGCGTCCAGGCAGAGCCCAGCCCTTTCCAGGCTGAGAAACCCTTGTCCCAGGCCCTTCGCACAGCAGCAAGTGGGGCTCTGGTTCTGGTTAGCACCCCCACAGTCTTCCTGGTAGCTTTGCAGGGATGCAGGAGAGTTTTCAAAGAGAGCCACGGGGAAGGTTGATAGAGAATTGCCTACATTTCTTCTAAGACCTGACATGAGCTGTCTTCTTTCTTGCAGAGAGAGCTGCTCCCTGGGCTGCTTCCTGCGCTCTTCCCGAGTGTGAGCACATCGCAGTCAGCACGGAGAAGGGCCTCCTCTTGTCTTCAAGGCACTTGCCTCTGCCTCCTGTTCTTTTGTCCAAAAGAAGGAAAAGCCAGACCAAATCAGCCCATAAAGAACTTGTACTGATCTAAGGAGGAGGCTCTGAAGTCTCTTCACCTCTTTTCTTCCCAGGATCCTGGCTGTGGGCTGGATATTCTGTCCTCAACTTTAGGGGATCAGTTACAGGGAATCAGGATCTCAGAATCTTTTGGTTTTGCTTTTACTTGAACCCTTTCAACCAGGAAGCTGAAGCTATCACTGCTAAAATCCCATTTTTTTTTCCCAAGCATGTCAGAAAGCTGGCAGCAGCAACAGCAGCAACCACAGCAGCCGCCGCCACCACAGCAGCACCACGCTGGGGCAGCCGCCCTCCCAGAGCACTCCATCCCTCCCAGCACTGCTGACAACCCCTTGGGCTGTGCCGTGTATGGCATCCTGCTCCAGCCGGACCCCGGACTGCAGCACCACCAGCACGCCCCCATCCAGGCTGGAGAGCCATCCCACAAATGCGGTGTGTGTGGTCATGACCTTGCCCACCTCTCCAACCCCCATGAGCACCAGTGCTTGCCAGGCCATGACCGCTCTTTCCAGTGTACCCAGTGCCTGAAGATCTTCCACCAGGCCACCGACCTCCTCGAACATCAGTGTATCCAGGTGGAGCAGAAGCCCTTTGTGTGCGGAGTTTGCAAGATGGGCTTCTCCCTCCTGACCTCGCTGGCGCAGCACCACAATGTCCACAACGGCAATGCCATGAAGTGCTCTATCTGTGAGAAGACCTACAAGCCTCCCGAGGTAGAGCATTCACAGCCTCTCGACCCCTCGGAGAAGCCCTACAGCTGCTCCATCTGTCAGAAAACCTTCAAGCACCTCTCGGAGCTGTCCCGGCATGAGCGCATCCACACGGGTGAGAAGCCGTACAAGTGCACGCTGTGCGACAAGAGCTTCAGCCAGTCCTCCCACCTGGTGCACCACAAACGGACGCACAGCTCGGAGCGGCCCTACAAGTGCACGGTGTGCGAGAAGACCTTCAAGCACCGCTCCCACCTGGTGCGCCACATGTACGCGCACTCGGGGGAGCACCTCTTCAAGTGCAACGTCTGCGAGCTGCACTTCAAGGAGTCCTCGGAGCTGCTGCAGCACCCCTGCACGCCCAGCGGGGAGCGGCCCTTCCGCTGCGGGGAGTGCCAGAAGGCCTTCAAGCGTCCCTCGGACCTGCGGCAGCACGAGCGCACGCACAGCGAGGAGCGGCCCTTCAAGTGCGACCTGTGCCAGATGAGCTTCAAGCAGCAGTACGCGCTCATGCGCCACCGCCGCACGCACAAGGCCGAGGAGCGCTTCAAGTGCAACCTGTGCGAGAAGGGCTTCGTGCAGCCCTCGCACTTGGTGTACCACCAGCACGTGCACGGCATAGAGAACCTCTTCAAGTGCAACGTGTGCCAGAAAGGCTTCAACCAGTCCTCAGAACTGCTGCGGCACAAGTGCGTGCAGAACGCGGAGCGGCCCTTCAAGTGCGCGGTGTGCAACAAGTCCTACAAGCGGGCCTCGGCTCTGCAGAAGCACCAGCTGGCTCACTGCGCCGAGAAGCCGCTCAAGTGCACGCTCTGCGAGAGACGTTTCTTCTCCTCCTCGGAGTTCGTGCAGCACCGCTGCGACCCGGCCCGTGAGAAGCCCCTCAAGTGCCCCGACTGTGAAAAGCGGTTCAAGTACGCCTCGGACCTGCAGCGCCACCGGCGCGTGCACACGGGCGAGAAGCCCTACAAGTGCTCCTCCTGCGAGAAGGCCTTCAAGCAGCGCGAGCACCTCAACAAGCACCACAGCGTGCATGCCCGGGAGCAGCAGTACAAGTGCATGTGGTGCGGGGAGCGGTTCCTGGACTTGGGCCTGCTGCAGGAGCACAGTGTCCAGCACACGGCCGAGGGTGCCTACCAGGTGGCTGCCTGCTTGCCGTGAGCCTCCTGCCCCACGGCGGCTTTCAGCTTGCATGGGACACTCCCGAGCCTCGGCCTCCCTTTCCCTCTCCTTGGTTGTTGGCAACCTCTAGGGAGTGTGGGGGAAAGGGGCAGTACGGTGTGTGGGCAGGTAAACTTTCCTCTGGCCTCAGTGGTTGATGTGCTACCTGTATCGAAGTAGCAACAGAGGACGTGAGCATCTCGAAGGGGTGGAAAGGAAAGGAAGGAGGTAGAGAGAGGAAACTGTGCCTGTAGATGCCTGATGTTCCCTGGACTGTAGTTCATGCTGTACCTGCAGTTCCAGTCCTGGGAGCTCAGCTGCCCGTTGCAGGCACCAGCTCTTTGTGTGCAGCCTTTTTCCCCTGCCCTGCCTGGCAGGGTCAGTGGGGAGGGTTGGGTGACTCTCCTCTTGGAGAGGGCTTAGGAGCAAGGCAGAGCCAGCCCTCCCTTCTCCCAGGGTGTGCTGCTTGGCATGGAGGTAGCAGGTTTCTGCTGCTGGCGTCTCCCAGCTTGGTCCAAACTCATTTGAGGGCACCATTTCAGATCGTTAGTGTTGATTGACTGCCCCAACCTCCCCTGCTCTCCCTCCTTCTAGAGTGTTGAAAGGGAAAAGCCATGGGGCTTCACAGCTCCAAAAAGCACTTTGGCATTGCTGCTTTTGCAGTCGCTAGCTGTCACACTTTGCAAGGGTTCTGAGTGTCTGCCTGCCCCCTGTCCCTGCCAGCTGCACGGGGAACTGTAGGGAGCACTGTGCTGCTACCTGAAAGCATGGCAAGGAGCACTGGGACAATCTGCCCAGGAGGAGGTTGTGGCTTCTCCCTCTCTGGAGACATCAAAACCCACCTGGACATATTTCTGAGTAACCTGCTTTAGGTGACCCTAACTTAGCAGGGGGTTGGACTAGATGATCTCCAAAGGTCCTTCCAACCCTTACAATTCCATAATTCTGTGACAGCATTCATACCCTGCTCCCAGCCAAGAGCCTAGCATTCAAGAGCTGCTTCCCAAGGGACCTAGTCCTCCTCTTAGCCCTCCCAGCCCCCTGAGCACCCCTTGGGCTGTTAGTGGTACCTCCAGCAGGGTCAGGCAAAGGGCTGTCACAGCTCCAACACTAATGGGTGAGATGAACACTACAATAACCTACAACTGCAGAGGTGTTGCCATGGCCAGGAGCAACCCATGGCACATTCCAGGGGCTTGGTGTCTGATTTGCTGGAGGAACCAGAGCAAGCCAGGAGAATCCTTTCTGGCCTGCAGGCTCAGCTTCATGGGGAGGGCAAGGTTAGCAGTGGATAAAGAAGTCTATTTTTTCCCCTCTTGCAGGAGTCCTGTTTTATCCTTTTGCCCTTTCTTTACCTCGTCTGTATTTTTCAGGTTTTGCACACTTCTTGTAAACATCACTTAAAAATAAACCTCCCCTAGCAAGGTTGCAGCCTCAGGTGTTTTCCTCTGCAGGAATTTGCTGGCTTCTCATGTCCAAGAGATCCATTACATGTCAGTTAGATGCCTTGAAGGTTGAAGATGTGCCTACTAGGTTGTCCCCCAGCCTTCCCCTCTCCATCTTTGGAGATACTAAGATGTTAAGGATCCATCTGTGGAGATGGTCAGTCCCTGACTGGATGTGGTTCTGGACAACCTGCTGCAAGCAAGAAGTTGGACTTGATGGTCTTCAGAGGTCCCTGCCAGCTGCAGCTCTTCCATGGTGTTGACTGGTGCTCTTGTGAGGTTGCAGTGGGCTGCAAGTAGGGAACAGCAGGCAGTAAGTTGCCCAAGTGCTGCACAAGTGATCAGGACAAGGTTAATAACTGTTGTCCATGGCAAGTGTAGACAGATTGACCTCTCAGAGGGTTGGACTGGGCCTGCATCTCTGGTGGGGAACACTTGTCTGGAAGGTGGAGAAAGGCTTTAGCTTTCCCTTTCCAGCACAGTGAGGGGGAACAAGGTGCATTTTCAGGGGCTAGGGCAGTGCAGTGACAGGTTAGACCCTGGGGCTGAGTCTTCTTCATGTGCATCTTGAAGGAGATTAAAACAGACTGTGCTCTCTGCTGCCCAAGGAAGAGGGACCCATGATGGTTATCTCACTTTGTGCTGCCTCAAAGATGTAGAACTTCCTACCAAGTTTTCCATCTGTATTTCTTTTTCCTCTTTTTTTTTTTTTTGTTTTATCTTTTTTTTAAAGCAGTTTGTTAAAATTCATTAAAAATACTGTATAGTTTAACTTGATGTCATACTGGATCTTTAAAAAAAAAAAAAGAGACGTTGTAACTTGGATTTTTAAAGAGCTCTTTAGTTCTAGGTAGCTGGTTTTTGCAGTTTAATATGTAGTAAGTTCAGTGTATGCTTTACTGTAGGAGTAAAAGAGAGTCCAAACAAAGGAAGGCTAATCCTGTCTTTACAGAAGGGCTTGGTGGTGATGGAGGCTGCGAGTGTGGCACCCACCTGAACCCTTGCTCTGTTCCTGCCTTGGGCCGTGGCTTGTTCTGCTCTTGCCCAGCACAGCTGCCAGGGGTTCAGTGGTTGCCCTGAGCACTTGGGCACAGCACTGGCAGCCAGGATCAGTGCCCAGGGCTCGGAGCTTGCAGAGAGGCTCATCTTCGGTAGGAGGAGGGTGTGAGATGGAGGCGGCTGCACCCTCCATGGGCTTTTGTGGCTCTGCTGCCTAGAGGAGGGTTTGGAGAAATCATTAAATGTTTGTGCCCTGCTCTATTCCCTTCCCAGGAGCCTGGGGGAGCTGCCTGGGTGACTGCCTGGCACTTGGGGCAGGGGAGGATGGTGGTGAGCCCCAGACACAGCTCCACACTATGCTGCCAGATCCTGTCCCCTTGGTACAGCTGAACATAGGCACTGTTGGTGGGTGTTTCTCTTCTGCTGAGCAGCTGGGAAAGTCCAGGATATCCCAGTGAGGAGCTATGGCTCTGCCTAGGATGTGGCAACGACCAAGCAATGCCCTGGGCAGAGGGACTCATCAGGGATGTGTGCATGGGGCCCTATGCCAGGGAGAGAGGGGATGCTTTTGGGAACTTGGCAGGCATGAGCCCAGGTCCAGGTCATCAGCTGGTGAATGGGTGCCTCCAGGTTCAAAAACATCGTGGTGCAGGATTAGAACAGCATTATTACAACTGGCCATGAGTCCATGGTGACTCAGTCTCTTGTTTCATTTGCTGCCCTGCAACAGCCCAAATCCAGTAGAATCCCATGGAGAACATGCAGCTGGAGCTTGTGGGTGGAGGACTTGTGCAGGGTGGGCACCGAGTGGCCACTGAGAGCTTTGGGTATGTTTTTATAGGAGCATTTTCTAGTTGGAAGCAGCAGTGTTGCCTGCAGGGGTAGGGGAAGCAGGTCCATGTCCATTGCTGTGCCTTCAGGTCATGTTTTATCCAGTGAGGTGGGAGGTGCTGGAAGTAGCAGGAGGCACGTGAGTGTCAGGAGTTCTTCATGGAGAAGCAGGGGCTGGCCTGGGAGCTGATGTCCCTGGGGCATCACACTGCAGGGCTCTCTGCTGACTGCTGGTGTTTCCTTTTCAAACCAAAGAGCAGTTGGAGCCAAAGCCCTTTGGAGAGTAAACCATGTTTCTACTCTGTACCTGTTGCGCTTCACTTCTGATGTTTATTTCAGGCAACTTTCAGGCTCCTGTCTCTGCTTGGCCTCTGGCATCCCTCACTGCCCTGCAGCACATTAAGAGCTGCTGTGCTGTGCCGTCAGCCCCGTGGCAAGTGTTCAAGCCAGTTCAAGACCTGGTTGCCAGACCACCTGAGGATGCTGTGTGGGGCTGGGTAGCTGGTGGTTCCTCCTGAAGGGTGGTTCTCCTTGGCAGGCAGTCTGAGCATGGGGTGCTGCTGGGGAGGCAGTGAGGAGGCTTAGGTTGGGCAGAGCTTGTGTGGTGTTGTCCAGGACATAAATCCTGCTCTCTAGGGCTGCTGTTCCTCTGGCTTCCTGGGTCCAGAGGAAGGTAGTCTGTGACCTGAGCTTTTACTGATCTTCACTTCCTCTTACCCTACCTACAGGACGCCTTTAGCTGTCTCAGCCCCTTCCTTTCCACAGGTTATGCTTTTAAAAGACATTCTCAGCTTCTTTTCTCTTTGTCAGTTCTTCATTTGTAAGCAGTGGTTTGTTTTTCATTCCTTTTTCCATACTGATTGTGAAGTCTCTTCCTTTGTTCCCACCTCCCTCCGCTCCCCCCAGCCCCAAATTCCTTTCCCAGACTGAGGCTGGATCCAGGTGATACCAAACCACTGATGGTGAGATCAGGTGTTTAGGACCTGAATCTTGCTGGAATCCATGGGTGCTTCTGGTCCTTCCCCACAGCAGGCCATCCATCTTGCTGGGCATGGGTGATGCCTGTGGCCTGGCAGCTTGGCTTGGCCAGATCCTGCCCATGCTCTGGAAAGTGAGTCCAAGCCAGGACCAAGAGCCAGAACAGAGCTCTAGGAAATGGGGACTGGGATGGGAGCATCTATTTCCATGATGGGTCCCTTTGTCACATCTCCAAAGCTGGGGATTAAGTCAGTGAAGGACTGTCAGACCCTCCTGGGGAGGTGTCGTGGCACTCAGAGGGCACAGTTAGTTCGCCTGGGAGTGCCCATGGAGCTGCTGTGTGCATCAAGCAGGCAGCTGGGCTGAGTTAGGTGTGCCATGGACACCCCTGGGACCACAGCTATGCTCAGGTGACCGTGCCATCTCTCTGGTGAGCAGATGCCATCTGCAATCTGGGTGGGAAGATGCGCACACTCATCTTGGGGCCCATGTGCTGAACTGGGGGACAAAGGGGAAAACATCCTCTGACAGTTTTGGGACCATCTCTGGGTGCTCAAGCCTGTTGTTGCAGGCAGGAGAGGAGGGAGGAGAACACTTTCTGTGCTTCCCTTGGGTATTTACCATCAAGTCCCGGCTGCAGCTGAAGCCTGGCCATTAAATAATAGGCAAAACCCTCTTGTTATGCTTCAGAGTTTGACTCTTTCTCCACTGGATGGCAAGTTCACCTGTGGGAAGGTTCCTGTGCATGCAGGTGAAAGGCTGAGATTCAGCAAGGCCAGTGAGGTTTGGGGCTGGCAGCTCCCCCCAGGCCCGGTGAGCACCCAGCTTCTCCCCAGCTGCCCAGCTTCCCCTGCAGCATCTCCTGGCAGCTGCCTCTGACACTTTCTGGATGTGAAGATGCTGCTCTCACAGCATGCCTGGGATGCTCAGTGGGGAGAGCAGGACCACAGGTGGGAGCTGGAGCATGGGCTTGTCTCTGAGTGCCTCCAAGCCGTGGATCTGAGGGACTTCATGGTCAGTGAGGTTCTTGGGCTCCTCCCAACCTGTGGTCATGACTCCAGTAGAGTTCCCAGGCTGTTGGAAGTTGCAGCCAAGGTTGCTGAGGTTTGTGTGGCTTGCAGTGCCTTTAACACTGCTCTCCATGTGTTTCTAAGATGATACTCCATGTATGTGTGTATATATATTGTAATAACACATCCTGCTCTTCTGTGTGAGTGTCAAATGGTTTTGCTTTACTAATAAATTTATAGTTATTTATACCTTCCTGTGGATGTGTAAGATTTCTGGAGCGGAGGCCATGTGCCAAGCACTGCCTGTTCATCTGCCTTTGTGCTCTGTCTGGCTCTGCTTGGGTTTTTTTCATGTTTTCTTTCTTTCCCCTGAACTTTTTTTGAAGTAGAATTGATGGTTCATCTTCTGGTAACCAGAGAATGCAGGGTACGACCAGGCTCCCAGGGGCTGAAAGCAAATGCAAGCAGAGTCTGCAGAGTGGTTTTCCCCTTGCTAGAGTTGGAATGATCCCTCCCCAGAGCAAAACTCCTCCCTGGGAGCTTCAGGGCAGGAGCAGGCAGGAGTCTCTTCCTGCCAGAAAGGAGCAGCTGTTCAGGGGGTAGAAGCTGCTGCATGTTGTGCTCTGGGGATCCCAGCCCCACACACAACTGTTCAGGCTTTTCCAGAGGGTTTGTTTTGCATCCCCCCAGCCTGTGATAGCGAGAGAGGAGCCTGCTACAGAGATGCTGGGGCCAGGCAGGATGGGTACTTCCCATGGAGCCAGGGAAGGAGGAGCCGGCTCAGGGAGCTCCGGCGCTGCTCCGGAGGAGCTCTGATGTGCAGAAAGAAGCTGGGCATGGAGCAGAGAAGCTGTGCTGGTACCTGGATTCCAGGGTGTCACTGTGGCCAAGATTAGGGGCAGTGGGAAAAGCTGGCAATCGTGCAGGGCTGGAGGTAAACGGATCAAGCAGCAATTGGCAGGCTCAGCAAGGGGAGGCTTAGCTCAACCCAACACAGATTTGCGCTCGTTGCTCTGGAGGTGGGGCAGAGCTGTGGGTGGAGCACCCTTGGCACATCACCTTGTGTCACCCCACGGGGTTTCAGGAGCTCCACTGCTGCTCCTCTGCTCATCCCTGCACCCTCCTGCATGTGAGTGAGACGACTGCCTTCCCCTCAGCGCTGCCGGTGAGTGCCTGGGGTAGCTTTGGTGGCTCCAGGGATTTTTGAGGGTGCTCAAACCTGCTTGATTTTGGGGTTTTCTTTGCAGCACCCTGCACCAAAACCAGGCTGGCTGCTGGGAGCCCGGGCACTCGGGACAGCTGGGTGCCAGTAATCCCATTTGCAGGCAGCACAGGGCTAATCCTCGCAGAGCTCTGAGCGGATTGAGGTGGGTTTGGGGGGGTCAGTGGCGAGCTGCACTGGCCAAGGGAGCCCACGCATCCCAGGGGTGGCTTCCCAAGGAGGCAGTGGTGAGCCCACAGGGGTAAGTGGCAGCGTTGGAGGTGAGGGACGTGGCTGGGATTTTTGCAGAGCCACCTCTGCACATCACAGGGGGGTTTGGTGCTCTGAAACAGAGCCGGGGGATGAGCTGTGCCCATCCATGGGGGATGATGCTGTGAGGGCTGGGTAATGTGGAGGGTTTGATCAGCTGCTTGAGGGGGAGGAAAGGCCATGGGTGCTCCCTGCTCCAAATGGGGCCATGGTCTGTGCCCTTCTTCTTCCTGTTAGTAGTGAGACCAAGGCCCTTTGCTGGCCGGCAAAAGGAACTGCCACAACAGATGGTGGCACCGCTGGGAACCTGCAACGCAGCAGGGTGTATAAGACTGCTATTGCAGGCAAATCCTGGCTACTTATTCCTATTTCTTTCAGCAGCTAGGTTTGGGGGAGCCCACAAATGTTTCTGCCCATTCCTCGTGCAGATTTGGCAGAGGAATGGCCTCTGCCCTCCACTTTCTTGCACAGACCAAGGACAGGTGTATGGTCCAGGCTTTTACAGCTGCACAAGCTCATGTTGAGGGAGGAGAAGCTCTTGACTGTCAAGGGGGGTCACTGCAGCCTCAGGGGGCTTTCTCTGGGATTGTTTGGGTTCAGTTGTGTATGTGGACCCTAGGCTTCTTTGGAACCTGTGAAAGTGCCAAAGCATGGGTGGAAATGCCTCTGCTGCACAGCCCTGCCAGCTTTTCCTTGCTGTTCCTGGAGCATTCGCAGCTCCTTAATCCCTTATACCCTGTGAGAGATAAAAGGTAGTTTAATTGGGTTCAGGTTGTCAGGCCTCTCGGGAGGTGTTCTACAGCCACTCTGTCCAGCTGTGGGATGTGGGGGTCTCTGGGAGAGCTGACCCTGCCCACGGTGTGCTGGGGGCTGGAGGTGCTGCATGGAGCGATGCTTCAGCTGCATCCAGACCTGGCTCCTGGCCGTGCTGAGGTGCAGGCCAGCAAAGGACACACATCCCCCTCCCTGCAAACCCCAGCCTGTTTAGATTTAAGGAGCCAGGCTTTGGAGAACCCCCAGTGAGCCATCCCAAGGGAAATGAAGATGTCCTGCATGCCTGAAAGCTGCATGAGGGGTTAATTCAAAGAGCCCAGTGCTGAGCAGCTTCCAGCCTCTCCCTGCTGCGTGTGGGACTGGGATCATGTGTGTAACTGGGATCGAACCTCCTGTGCTGTCTCCTGGAAGGAGCTCAGAGATCTGATTTCTTTTGCCCTTTGCAGGTATCACCTGGGGTCTGAGGTTCTCCTGAGCCCTTCATTGAGCTGAGTGGGATATCTTTAGAGGGGCATTTTGGGCAGAGCACAACTCTTCAGAGGGGCAACAGCAGGAGCAGTTTGAGCTGGATGAGAGCTCCCAGCTCTTGTTCAGTACCTGAGAATGGGAATGAGCAGCATCACTTGGCTCATTGGTGCTGTATCCCAGCCTGGAGCTGCTTCACAAAGGGAGGGAAGGGACCCAAAAGACCAAGTAACCAGAGCATGGACAGCTGAATCCCTGCTCTACAACATCATACTTATACCTACCCCATCAACATCACAGCGGCCAGTGCTGGATGCCTTTTGCTGCCCTTGCCAGAGCCCTCAGCAGGTACCTGCCCCAGCAGCTACCATGGGATGTGGCTGAAAGGTGGTGGAGCAGAGTTGTTCTGTAGGGGTAGAAAGAGGGGATATGTGTGTTGGGACATGAACTTCCTCATTAAAAATTCTGTTCAAATTACTATTCAACTTCCTTCAAATGAAAAATGATGGGGAGAGTAGAGGACCCTGAGCAGAGCATCACAACTTCTGTGATCTATCTGCAATGGCTTCCTAGTCAGGACAGGCTGTGAAAATAAAACATCTAACTGAGGAGCTACCTTTAGGAAAAGCAAGTTTAACTGAGATGGTGAGAATAAAATAGAGCGTGTAGTTTGCTCACAGTATCGGTGAGGGGTGAGGGGTTGAGCCGGGTTTGCTCTGGCTGTGCTGCAGTGCCGTGTTTCCCAAGCAGGACGTGGAAACAGAAGGACACCGAGGACCTTTCTGGGCTGCTCTGGAGACAGCGTGAGCAGCTGGTGCAGCCAGAATTCCCTGGGCAGTGTGCACCCCTGCTGCTGGCCTCCTGCCAGCTGGAGACCCCTCGGCACTGCCCGCAGCCCGCGGGATGATGGGCTGGATCGACCGGGTGGTTCCCCAGCCCCCGGTGCCCCATGTGACACAGGAGACCCCTGTGCGGCAGCCAGAGCCAGTTAAGGTGAGCAGGGGCCGGTTTGGGGGGTGATAGGAACGCCGTGAGCATGATGAGAGATGCCTGGTGCCTCTGCGTCCACCCCCAGCACTGCGGCACCCAGGGATGCTCCACAGCATCCCCAGGAGGGATGGGGGACAGGATGCATTCCTACTCTGAGCTGCTGGGAAGCAGCAGGAGGACGGAGAGTCCCTGAGGTTTGCAGCCACCTTTGAACAGGGACAGTGTCCCCTGTGCCGCATTCTCTGACACCTTCTGCCTTTTGCCCTGAAGGCACCAACGGGAAAGGCCGCTGGCCCCACGGATGCTGCTGAGCAGGCACGGGCACGCACTGAGGGTAAGCCCCACCCTGGCTCAGGCTGCACATCAGGGTTCCTTTACCCGCCTGTCCCGCTCCTGCCCGGCATCCTGCGGGCTGCCACAGTGGTGATAAGAGCTTGCCTTTTTTCCCCCTGCTGCCATTGAAGAAACGGAAAAGAAAGTGACCTTTGCAGTCTCTGAGGACTCAGGTTCTGTGTTTGAGAGGTACAGCTCCTGCACCCTTCAGTGTGCAATATGATTTGTTTGGGATTTTGCTTTTTGTTGGGGGCTGGATGCCTTGGATGGCGTTCCCAGCTTGACTCACACCCTTCCCTGGCAGTGTGGGGAGCAATGTTCTCTCCTGGATCTCCTATGGGCTGGAGAAGGTGATGCCCCAGCCAGCCCCACCCCCAGGGCTGCAGGTACTTGGGAAGAGCTTCGAGACAAGCATCGACATTGCTGATGAGGTAGGAGACAGATCTGGGAAATGATTTGGTGTATTTGAGCTTTTTCCTCTTTTTACCTTTTCTTCTTTTTTTCCTTCTTATCACTCTCCCAGTGCTAACTGGGAGCACTAAACCTGCCCTGTGTGGGTTTCTGCCTTCATCCACCCCTGGGGGAAGGGCAGGTTTCCCTGATGATCCCTCTCTTGGCTGTCGGGTTTTCAGACAGTCTGTTTGGCTTTTCAGACAGAGATCCAGGACCTTGGGGACGAGGACGACGATCTGGGTAAGGAGAGCTGGGAGTTTGTAGTTTGCAGCATCCTGGGACTCCCATCCCACACCCCCGACTGGTGATGTCGGCACTGTTGTCCCCTTGCGCCGGCTGATGGGGGCACCTGAAGCTCCGAGCAGCGCAGGTTCCCCATGCCAACAGCAGTGCTCTCCTTGCAGAGATAACTCCCTTCGAGCCCGAGGAGGAGCTCTCCGAGGGAGAATCGGAGACCGCGGAGGATGAGTGGTGGGTGCCCGGCGAGGCTGTGGGGTGCGGGAGGGGAGGAGGGCGCAGGATGAGCTCCCTGAGCGCGGCCCTCTCCCCGCAGGGCAGGAAAACGGGTACTCAACTGGCTGTCACAGGGCTTCGAGAGGATTGTGCCGCAGCCAGAGGGCATGAAAAAGCCGGAGGTGAGCGCTGCCCAGCTCGGGAAGACTGGGGGGCTACCGGGTAAAGATGAGAGTGGGGCGAGCTCCCTGCCTTCATCCTCCTGCACACCGCAGCTGGGACCTTGGGGAGGAAAACCCCAAGGGAATTCAGCAGAGCAACAAGAGACCTCTGGGTGCTCTCCCGGTGTTCCTCAACCTGGCTGCAGAGAGGGCCCTTCATTTGGGACTGACCCGCTGGTGTCAGCAGCGCTGGGGTCTGGGTTTGATGGATATTGTCAGGGCAATGGGGCTGAAACCACAGCGCGGGGGGTCGGGGTGTGTGGGGCTGAGTATGAGGGTCCTCCTGCGGTGGGGACATGTCCACCTGGGGTGGCCTGAGGCCACAGGCAGTGTTTTGCCGCGTCCATCCGTCCCTCTGTCCCTCTGCAGACAAAGCCGAAGGAGACGAGCGAAGGCGCGCTGGAAGGTGAGCGATCCGATCCTCATCCCCTGGCTGCCTCTGAGAGCCCGGCTGCGGGCACGGCTGGCACTGCCCCTCATCTCCATGCCCAGGGTTCCCACCGTGCCGGGAGCGGTGGGGACACAGGTCCCAGGGGTGGGGACACAGGTCCCGCCGTCACGGCACTGCCCCTACACCACTTCTGTCCCCAAGCCGCCCGTGTCCTCGTCCCAGGCTGGGTCCCCAGGGGAGAGGCTGCCAGGGGAGCACTCGAGGCCTGTCCCTCTGCGGGAAGTGACCCTTCCTGGCTTGTTCTACTTCCCGACAATTTATGACTGCTTCATTGCCTATCCTCCTTCTTTCGAATAAACCCGAGCAGGCACAAAAGGGACTAAAACCCAGGCAAAGCCAAAACCCAGCGCTTCAGCCGCACAGAGCGCCCCAGCGGCAGCCAAGGCGCAGCCGGAGCCGGTGACCACGGTCAGCACTCAGTTCGCGGCTGTGGCCGGCGGCAGGTAACCACAGGGGCACCTTCTGCCAGCTCTGGTGGCCGGAGGGATGGCTGATGTGGGAGCAGAGCCTCTGGCTGCCCGTTCTAACAGCGGCTTCTTGTTCCCAGGATGTTCACCTGGTTTGTGCAGGGGCTGGAGAAGGTGGTGCCACAGCCGGTGACCAGGGAGAAGCAGGACGCACAGGTGTGCTGTCTGAGGGACGGGGGAGGAGCACGGGGACACCGCGCCCCCGGCGAGCACGGTGTCCCCTGCCGTGCAGATGCCACTAGATCAGTGCTGGGACCTGCTGTGGTTTGGGCTGTCACCGAGTTCAGTCAAGAGAACAAGTCCCCATGACCTGCTTAGCTGATGACAGCCAGTGTTTGGCTTCTAAGCAGCAAGAGATCCCCTACCATGTGCTTTCTCTACTGTTTCCTTGCCTTTCTGTGCAGCACTGAGTGGTGTCCAGGCTCTGGCATGTCACCCAGGTGTGGTCCCAGCTCTAAGGAGAAGCAGCAGCAGCTTTACAAAGCTCTCCTTTCCTTCCTGCCCCCCAGGCAAACTCACTGATGTGCTCCTGTCCTGTACCATTGAGTCTGGGGATGCTTGTGCCCACGGCCAAGCCATCCAACTTGCCACAAGAATGGGGTATTTAGGGTAAAAGGGCAACCTTTACTGAAAATGGGGCAATGAGGGTAAAAATTAAGGGTTACCAAAAATAGGCAATGTCTCATTGTTCCCTTTTCCTCTTGACAGGGAATGGCCACAGCAACCTCAAATCCCGTGGAACAAAGTAAGTGATGGCTCCATCTCTTCATGATTGTTTGATTGTCAAGCTTGTTATTGGCTTGGGTTACTGGGAAGGGGTCACTGGCATCTTCTATCCCCTGGTGTGCCCTTGGTGCCTGCTCGGGAGCCCCTAGGATCCCCCAGGGAAGCCATGGGAGGTTGCTGATGCTTGAGAAGAGGGAAATGTGGAGTTGTGACATGGGCTTGGTAAAACTCAGGCTGAGGAAGTCTCCAAGTACAGCATCCCACATCCTCAGGTCCCAGGTTTTGTGCTTAGTGCTGATATCAAGGTCTGTCCTGAGCTGTGCTGGAACTGGAGGGTTTTGATCAAGGAATTACAAGGGAATTCAAACCTGCTGCTTTCTTTTCTCTCCTTTGTTTGCCAAGCCTGGTGTGAGAGGTCTAGGAAGGTACCCCAGGACAACAAAATTCTGGGATTAGATGTCTTAGAATGGAATCTGCATGGTTGTGGGAAAACCTGCAGGGTTCACACTGCTGCTTGCCTGTGGAGGGGATCAAGCACCAGCTCTGCAGGCAGAGGGGCTTGGCTCCCCACAGCAGCCACTTTGGGGGATGCTGGACAAAATGCAGAGCCACAGCTGGCTCTCTGGATGGTCTGGGCAGGGTTACACACCCCTGTGCAAGTGCTGTCCTTTGAAAGGAGTGGCTGCCTGGGCTGTGGGAGCTGCTGATGGGAGCAGGGACCTGCTGAGGCACATGGAAAATGCACACCCCCAGGGTTAGGCTGGGAAGTTGCTCCTGCCAGGCCAACAGCCCCTTGGCACAACCTCAGAGAGGGAAATCCTGGGGGAAGGCATTTCTCCATGTGTTTGTACAAACTGGAGGCCTGTGTGCTGCCATGGACCTCGGAAAGAGGCAAAGCCAGGGATGCTGCTGCATGTGCTGGGTGAGCACAGCCTTGGTGCCCAGCTGGCTTTGGTGCCTTGAGGCATCTCCAGGTCACTTCACCTGCCCAAGGAAGGGAATGATTGGGTCGAGCAAGAGATCTGCCCTGGCACCAAACTGCCAGCACGCTCATTAATGTTTTCCTTCTCCTTTTGTTTCAGGGAGCAAAGGGGCTTAGCGCCTCTGAAACAAACGGAAAACGAAGACCGTGGCAAACCAGCCCCTCCCACACCCAAATGAGACCAACCTGAGGAGAAAGCACAGCTGGGGAGGAAAAGCAAAGGGCAATCTGCAAATGGTCTCTAGCTCCTTCCCAGCTGGGGCAGTGGGGACCCAAGGCTGGCACAGGGACCCAGTCCCAGGGCTGTCCAACTTGGTTCCCACTTTGCTCTGGGAATTGGAGCTACAGGTTTTGCAGGATGATGTCTGTGAGATGGGAGCTATGATTTATAGGATGGTAGAAAAGCATCACTCAGGACACCTCAGTGGCAGAAAGCCTCTTGCTGCAGTCTCCCAGCACTCCTGGCCCTCTCAATGCCCCCACAATATCTGAATATTCACCCTGAGTCTTGCAGCTGAAATCTCCAGGCTTCTCTGAGTCAACTTCTGCCTCTGAGGTGTAATGTTATAAACCTCTTGAAGCTCTTGTCAGCTCCTTATTGCTTTTCTTCCATAACTGAATGTTTTCTCCCAGCAAGTGGAAAGGGCTCTGATTTGCAGCAACAAATCAGGTGGGTGAGGTTAACCTCCAGGTGAATAGGTAGGAGTTAATGGTTAAAAATCTTTGCCCGGGCTCTTCTTCTAAGAGAACTTACCCCAAATTCTCCTTACCCCCAACTATGGCTGCTCCCTCCTGAAGCTCACAGCTCCATGGATGCAGCACTAACTGCAGCAGCAGGAATGTCCCAGCAGGGAGGGATTCCAGGGGCTGTGTCCAGCCCAGAGTTTGCAGGCAGGAATGGCCAGGGCAGGCACACTGGGCTCAAGGGGTGAGAACCCCTACACCCCAGGTTTTGGGTACAGACCTTGGAATAGCAGACTGGTTTGGGTTGTGAGGGACCTTTGAGGATGATCTGGTCCAAATTCCCCGTCCTGGGCACCTTCCATTAGATGAGGTTGCTCCAGGGCCCATCCAGCCTGGCCTTGAACACTTCCAGGGATGGGGCAGCCACAGTACACTATTCCTTCCTTATGTCCAATATGAATGGCCCCTCTTTCAGTTTAAAACTATTGCCCCTTGTCCTTACAGACCCCGGTAAAAAGTCTCTTTCCATATTTTGAATAAGCCCCCTCATGTATTGACAGGCCAGGTTAAGATCTCCCACCATCCAGGCAAATGTAACAATGAGTTGTGAGCCAAGAGACCACCCTGAGATCCATCCCCTGTGTTTATAATGAATCTTGCTTGTACCAGGATGCAGTTTTAGTATTCACCTCATTTTATATATTTTATATAATATATCCAAAAGTCACGGTGTGTTTTAAAACCACCTCCCTGATTGCTGTCCCATGTGTTAATTAACGGAGATCCTGAGGGAAAGGGCTAAAGGCATTGTGGACACCATGAGATGGGTAAATAAGCCACAGATATGACTCTGCATGGGTTTCCTGCCTTTCTGTAGTTCAATTTGTACATTTCCTATTAGCTTTGTTGCAGACATGTAAGTTTTGCTGTCAGGCAGACCTCAAAATAAACTGGTTTTACAGTAAGCGGATGTGCTTCCTCCTCCTGTTTCTCTGGTGTGAGCCTGATGTGATGGGATGGGAACCCCTGGGACATGGAGAGGGCTCATCATGGGTCAGACTCCTCACTCTGCAGCCCCCAGTAACCTGCCATGGTCTTTGCCCCAGTGATGCTGGGAAGTGCCAAGGGGTGTGGGGTGTTCCTTGCCTGGGAGAGTGTGCAGAGTGGACAGGACATGGGGCTCGAGGGTTGTGATGTGGGCTCTGGGTTGGGTCTTGCAGGGCCAGGGCCCTTGGGCTGTGCTAGGACAGCATTTCACTGGGGGCTCACAAGGGGAAAGGCATTGGGCCCTTCCAGATTGCAAGGACAGAATAAACATGGCCTGGAGATGGGCCAGGCCACTGCTGGTGGAGGTGGCTACATGTGCAGGGAAGCCAGCACTCATCTGTGTGCAGAGGGTTGTAGCTTTCACAGAATCCCAGAATTGTTTGGGTTGGAAGGGCCCTTAAAGCTCAGCCAGTTCCAATCCCCTGCTATGGGCAGGGACATTTTCCTCTAGACCAGGATGCTCAAGAGCTTCACGGGGTTTTGGCTGAGCTTGGCACAAAATGGTGAATTTTCTTCCTTCTGGCAAAGGGGCCCAAGGCATCTGTCCAGCACAGCTCAGGGGCAGCAGGGCTGCTCAGCTCTGTGCAGGCTGAGAGCTGCTTCAGCACTGCCCCATCGAGCACAGGAAACCTGGGATCTGCCCTGGCCCTACCCCTGGCCTCTTGAGAATGTGCTACTGTCACTCCATCCCCTCCCTTTCCCCATTCCTGTTTCAGTCCACGTAGCCCCAGGGGAGCAGGAGCAGACCCATCTCATCCTGCAAGAGATCGATGATGACCAGATTAACAAAGGGATGGAAGCCTGGGCTCAAAAGGATAAGCAGGAGGCAGATGCTTGTTCCCTTCCCACCATAGAGGAGGAACCTCAGGAAGAAGAAAGCAGGTAGGGGAAGGGAGATGCTGTTGATGGGCAGGTCTTCAGCTGAGGTGTGTTGCAGCAGGGGGGTGAGAGGTGTCCCTGCACACTCACAGAGAGTTTCTGAGCCCCCCAAAATGCTCCCTGAGCTCAGCACACCTGGGTGGGCACAGCAGTTCCCACCTCCCACACGGGCAGGGCTCAGCTTCACTCAGCACAAGGAATGCTCTGAGCCTCGCTGGCTCGGCAGAGCTCTCCTCTGCTCAGCCAGGAAACACTGGACATGCAGGGCTCCTCCTGGGAGGCTCACACACACTTTGTGGATTTTACCTAATGAGTTTCTCCTTTCCAGACTATGTTTGTGCTCCCCAAACATCGCCAAGGGGGAAGAGGAAAAAGAGAAGGAGGAGAAGAAGGAGGAGAAGAAAGAGGAGGAGGATGGGAAAAATGAAGAAGAAGAGATGAAGCAAGAGGAGGAGGAGGACAGGGAAAAAGAGGAAGAGAAGAGGAAGAAAGAGGAGGAGGAGAACAGGGAAAAAGAGGAAGAGGACAGGAAGATAGAGGAGGAGAGGAAGGAGGAGGACAGGAAGAAAGCGGAAGAGGAGAGGAAGAAAGAGGAGGAGGGGGAAAAAGAGGAAGAGAGGAAGAAAGAGGAGGAAGAGAGGAAGAAAGAGGAGGAAGAGAGGAAAAAAGAGGAGGAGAGGAAAAAAGAGGAGGAGAGGAAAAAAGAAGAGGAGGATAAGAAAAAAGAGGAAGAGAGGAAGAAAGAGGAGGAAGAGAGGAAAAAAGAAGAGGAGGATAAGAAAAAAGAGGAAGAGAGGATGAAAGAGGAGGAGGATAGGAAAAAAGAGGAAGAGAGGAAAAAAGAGGAGGAGAAGAAGAAAGAGGAAGAGAGGATGAAAGAGGAGGAGGAGAGGAAAAAAGAGGAGGAGGAGAGGAAGAAAGAGGAAGAGAGGATGAAAGAGGAGGAGGAGAGGAAAAAAGAGGAGGAGAGGAAGAAAGAGGAAGAGGAGAGAAAGGAGGAGAGGAAGAAGGAAGAGGAGAGGAAGGAGGAGAGGAAGAAGGAAGAGGAGAGGAAGGAGGAGAGGAAGAAGGAGGAGAAGAGGAAGAAAGAGAAGGAGAGGAAAAAAGAGAAAGAGAAGAAGAAAGAAGAAAAGAGGAAAGAGGAAGATAAGAAAGAGGAGCAGCAGAAGGAGAGCACAGAGTGAGTGGCTCCCGTTGCCTTTATGGCTTTGCTGGAAATGAGGACTGCAGCTTTTGTTTCAACTGCGTTCGCCAGCTGGAGAGGCTGAAACACCCATGGCAGAGCAGAGCTCGCAGCCTGGCAGGCGGCTGGGGAGGGATGGGATGAGGGAGGGATGGGATGAGGGAGGCATGGGATGAGGGAGGGATGGGATGAGGGAGGGATGCTTTGGCAAACCCGCTCACCCCAGGGCTCGCTGCTGACGCGGCACCTGGTGACAGGCGAGTGTCTCCTGGTGACACGGGCTCCTTCTCCATCACGGCCGCCCGTAGCAACCGCAGCCCCTCTTGTGCCTTTCGGGAGGCGGGAGCACTCAGCTCCGGGAGCTGCTCCGTGCTATTTAAACCATATAAACCATATCCATTAACTCGGGGCACTCGGGATTATTTTGAGTGTTACAGAGCTGAATGTAAAGACAGGATTATGTGTTGTGTCTGCAAATGCTGCTTCATCCAAGTAGGTACAATTTTATATTTTTTCCTGTTGTAGAAAATAGCCGTGTTCTCGTCAGCTGTGGCAGGTGGTGACTGGTCTAGATGGTATTGAGAGACATCTTTCTGCTCAGTTTAGTAATTTGCTCTGATTTCACATGAGATAAACATTTAGGGATTTATTACCTACTGCTACAATATTATTCTCTGTTAATTCCTCTAAAGTAGCTGGATTTTCACGAAGAAGCTGAAAACACATGATTACTCAGTGTCAAACCCATATGTTTGTATTTCATCAAAATCTGTTCCCGAAGCTTCATTATAGAAACTTGAGCTTCAGTTGTGGGGTGAAGGAGGTGCTACTCCATCCTTCGAAGTGTTTGTTTATTGGGGAAAGAGAGAAAGACCAACAGGTTTTCTTGTTTAGGATGGAAAGATTTGTGATTGCATTTGAAGGGAGCATAATTTTTCAAAAAAATTAAGGGGGGAAATTATTAAAAATAACAAAAGAAATATTTGCATGCATGTCTTTAAATTCCTCTCATTATCCCAAATCCCTGCTTTGCACTTCTTGCCAGGAAAGAGCAAATCAAGAGATAAATACACAGAGCAACATGTGAGGTGCTTTTATTTCAGTTAGGAAGTTATATTAAAGCAATAAAATCAGTCTTGAGAGTCCCTTTTGTCAGAATGGTGGAGCTGAGGTCTGTGCTTGCTGCTGAAGGAAAATGAGAATTATGTGTCCTGGTGGTGTCTTGCACAGGCAAACGTGGGATTTGAATAGTGCTTGTGGGAGAGCCTCGCCTGGAAATTAGGCCTCAGCTTTTTATTTGGCCTGTTTTAATTACATGAGAAATGATCATGCACAGGAGGGGAAACATTCTGCCTGGATCTTTCTGCCTCTGCAATTTTTGCTCGTGCCCGTGCAATGCCCTGTTTCATTTATGCGCCTCTCACCTGGTCTCCCAGGCAGTATTTTTTCTCTCCCCTCCAGACCCCTGCTGCAGCCTCCTTGTCTCCCTGCTGATGAGGGTGTGGATGAAGCCTGCCCTGCTGAGGAGGCCCTCAGGGTTGAGCAGCTGGGAGAAGTTGAGATAAGTAATCTTGAACGTGCTCCTGGTCAGGTACGGCATCGCTCCCTGCTGGGGCTCGGGTCTGCAAGGAGCTCTTGCTGCCCTGCAAGAGCTGGGGGCTCAGAGCTTCTCCGAGGGGATGCAGTGCCCTGGAGGAGCAGACTGGGCTCAGCACTGCACATGTTTCCCAAAATGTCCCCACCCCTGAAGCTGAGGCAGCAGCAGTAGCTGTGGATGGAGGGAGGGCTCCTTTCACCCCACAAAGCAGGCACTGAACAACGAGCTGAGAGTCTGGCGAGTAGGGGGGACATGGGGCATCCAGCCAAGCTGCAAAATCTGCTCTTTTACTGACAGAGCGGGGCTTTTTCTCCTTAAAATGGCTTTTTTTTTCATTTTGAAGGTGGAAGAGGAGAAAGCTGAAGCTGATGAAACCAGTTCTGAAGGTATAACCTGTGGCAGTATGATGCCAGGCTGGGATGAAGTGAAGCAGGGGATGCAGTGCCTGGTGGGGGAGAATCCAGCTGCTCCTCTCCTGCTGCCAGGGAGCAGGCAGCTGAGTTCTCTGCAGCGTGGGCCTGCAGGGGCAGCCAGGGCTTTTCACTGGGGTAAAGCATCCTGTGGGCACAGCACAGTGGCAATATTGGCACTGTCTGGAGCTGCCTCTGAATGTACAATGCTGAGTCCTGTTGGTTAGGCAATTCCTGATGTGAAATAAGAGTTTCTCTTTCAGCTGGGGAATGGACAGGGATAAAAAGTATTTTCTCTACCACTTTTCTCCATTTGGGAAATTACCAGGGGCATAAAGTACATTTTAATATAATATTTTAGGAAGCAATGGTTGGTAATGAAAATGAGGATGAGTTCCCATTGCAGCCTGACTGATCAAAGGCACATCCTGGCATAACTCCACTGACATCAGGAAGTTGCACAGGGAATGACCCTGAGATTCTCTGTCACACAGCCCTTGCAGAGGGGCAGTGATGCTAGAAAATGCTAATTTGTCAGGAACTGTAGTGGTAGGACAAGGATTAATGGGTACAAATTGAAAGAGAGGGAATTTATTTTAGATTATCAGGAAGAAATTCTTCCCAGTGAGGGTGGTGAGACACTGGAACAGGTTACCCAGGGAGGCTGTGGATGCCCCAACCCTGGCCATGCTCAAGGCCAGGTTGGATAAGGCCTTGAGCACCCTGGACTAGTGGGAGATGTCGCTGACCATGGGACGTGATCTTTAAGGTTCCTTCCAACCCTTAACCTTCCATAACTCCATGAAAAATACAAGGTAGGATGCCCAGCACTGCATCACCGCTCACAGTGCTCCAACCCCTGTGAGCGGTGGGGCAGCCCCAAACCCTGCCAGCCCCACATTTGTGCCGTGACACAACTGCCCCATCTCACAGCACTCTGTGTGTGTGTCACACCACTCTGTGACTGTGTCACACTACTCAGTGTCTCACACCACTGTGTCTCACCCCACTCTGTGTGTGTCTCACCCCACTCTGTGTGTGTCTCACCCCACTCTGTGTGTGTCTCACCCCACTCTGTGTCTCACAGCACTCTGTGTTCTGTTGCAGCTTCAGATGCCTTGTCCTTTGCTTGAAGCACCCAGCAGGCTGCTTGCAGCATGGCCAGGCGGGCCCGGGACGTCGAGCTCGAGCGGCTGGTGCGCGCCAGGCTGGCTGGCAGGGACCTGTCCCCTCCCGGCCACGGGGCTCTAGAGCAGCTGCCCAATGTCCCCACTGCCACCACTGCCACCCGCACCCCCGTCCTTGGCACCAGCAGGCCAAAGGCTGGAGTTGTCAACCCCAATTTTTGCACTGAGGAGCAATCCCCACTAGGTATTAGAGATGTTGGCTTTGACGATGGCCTTGTGTAGTTAGAGCGGCGCAGGGGGGGATTTCTGGAGTTGTTGCTTTCTTTGTTGCTTTCTTGGAGGGGGGGGAAGGAATTTAAAAAAAAATAAAAGCACGCTTCATGTTGCAGCACAGAGGCTGGGGAACAAAATCCACGTGTTTGTCTGCTTCTGCCTCATCACTATGTGCCTTTTTAGCTAAGCCTAGAGAGTGTGTGCAAATGCTGCGTGTGCTTAGAGCTGCTCAGGAAAGCTCTCCTGAAGGAGCTGCAGGCAGAGGGTGCAATATCACCACACACCGTTTTCTCTCCAGCATTTGTGCAACCTGCTCATACTGAGAGGAGAGGAAGGTGGAGGTTTGCTGTTCATGGCTTTCTGCCTCGTCTGCAGCTTTGCTTCGCTTTGTTTTTAACCAGCAAGTCGAATTCTGCCGCTTTTCCTTACACGCAACAGGATTTCAACTTTGCAACCCCAAACAGGTCTTTTCTCAGGGATTTAATCAAGTCACACTCTGATCCACTAACTCCACATCAGTGTGAAGCAGGAGGAGGTGCATGGGGTCTTTCAGATGTGTGAAAACCTCTCACAGAAGAAATCCTGCAGGAATTCACTGTATTTTGTTAAATAGCTAATTAAAAAGATCACACTTCACGCCCGAGCGACTGTGGGGTCTGGCCAAGGTAACCCCCAGTGCCCTTTCTCCTTTGGACAATTGGCATCTTTCTTTACCCACCATAAACATCCAACCTTCCTGCTTCTAACCTTGCCTGTGGCAGGAAGCATTTACTACCTCTGCAAAAGAAAGAAGCCATAAATGCTTATTTAAAATAGTGCCTGATTCTGCTTGAAAAGCAAACACTGCGTGATTCAGAGCTGTCACAATCCATATGCTTACACTGAGAAGAACCAGGAGAATTTCTACACTCTGGGAGACAGGTTTGCTCCTGGAAACCCTGGGTTTCTGCACAGCACCTGCAGCTGGGAATCCTAATCTCCACCGTTTTCCAAACCATGGGAACCCAACACTCAGATGGAGTAGCTGCAATCACTGCAAGCTGGGCAAGCAGGAGGGGAGCAGATGGCAGCTCTTAAGAGTGTTAAAAACTGGGAAAAAAAAAAATATGAAGAAGTGCTCTAAACACTTAGGAAAAAAGAGTGCCAGGCAAGAAGGGAATGGAGAGAGAAGGAAAGTCCTTGCAACACCTGCAGGGCCTGGGGGCAGCTCTGTGGCAGCGATGGGGTCTGGGGAGCCACCCTGGCTGCAGGCAGGGCCCTGCACCCCCTCACCTGCCATTATTGTGCTTCCCCACGGAGCAGGTAATTACCCCACCGTGGAGATCAAGGATGTGGACAGCCCGGGCCGTGCTGTGGAGATCCCCGGTGCCCGTTTGCCGGTGCCTGCTGCCGGCGCCCCCCAGCTGCTGGCAGTGCCCGGTGCAGCATCCCCCAGGTATGGCTCTGGCTCTGCCCAGGCACAGCATCCCCCAGGTATGGCTCTGGCTCTGCCCAAGCACAGCATCCCCCAGGTATGGCTCTGGCTCTGCCCAAGCACAGCATCCCCCAGGTATGGCTCTGCCCTGGCTCCTCCCAGGGTACCAGCACAGGGACATTTATTATACAACCATGTGGAGCTACCCATTTCCAGCAGATTTGGGCAGTGCTGTGTGTGCAGCAGGTGTCACCCTGGTGCACAGCAGAGGAGATGGTGAAAGCCTTGCCTCTTCTTTGAATTTTGTATTTAAATGATTGCGTTTTGTTTAAAGCTTTTGTGGGCCAGGTGCAGCCCTGTCTGTGTGTCCTCCTGGAGATGGGCTCGATCCCCAGGCCATGGTCAAATCCCATTTGTCCATTGTCTGCATGTCTCTGTTCCCAAATTCAGAGCACACAGGGTCTATGTGCTGGATATGGGCCTTCATCATAAACAATTTTCTTCTTGTATTTTTGCTGCAAGGGTTTGCAGCATCTGCCCCCTGGGTTTGTGCTTGCAGAGTGGTGGAAGCCCCATCCCTCAAAGTGTGCAAGGCCAGGTTGGATGGGGCTTGGAGCTACCTGGTCCAGTTGGAAGGTGTCCCTGCCCATGGTCTCTTGAGGTCCCTTCCAACCCAGATCATTCAGTGATTCTATGCCTAGAGACAGGGAAGATTAAAACTGAGCTTTAAAATTTAGGCTGGAGGAAGCTGATGGATTTTTTTCTGTTGTGGAATTAGGTTTTTTTGATGCTCACTCTTGCAGAGGATTAAAAATGAAAGCTGAAGTGGGTTTTTTCTGTGCTGAAAACTAGGTGCTGTAGTTGTTCTTGCTTAATAGTTTGGATCTTTTAGTAAACAAGCTCCTGGAGGAGCAAATAAAATGGCAAAAATGTCCACAGTCCAGTCTGTTGAACAGCTGTTTAAACTGGGACAGCAGAGCCCAGGGCTTCATGTGAAATACCTGCAGTGAAAATACTGACAGCATTAAACACATTTGCAGTTACACGTGTGAGCACATCAACCCTTCTGCTGGGTCTCCAGGGAGTGTCCCAAAACAACACTGCAGCTCCATTGGTAGAGCTGGGTATTTTTAAAAGCAAGGAACTCCTGTTATACATAAAGAAATAAAATTGAATTATTGTGAGCCAGAAGGAAAATGCTCATCTCCTGCTGGTGTTTCCAGAGGAAGAGGACGTAACTCTGCAGTGAGCAGTCCCCCAGTTATCCCTGAATCCCTTCTAGTGGCCACAGCCTTGAGTTATGTCCTACATGGCTCTGTGAAGGATTTATTTAACGTGGTTTAGACAGAGTCATGAAAGACTCTTTTCAAATAACACCTAACTGCAGGTAAATGCCAGGATCCCCTGGCTGATGCCACGTGGGCAGGGAACCTGTGCATCCCACGTGTTCCAGTGGCTGCAGCATCCCAAGGGCACCACACCCAGAGCAATGCCCAGGCTGTGCCAGGGCCTCCCATCCCAGCTGGCTGCTCACTGGAAGGAGTGTGGGCTGGTGCCACAGCGTGCCCTTACAGAGCAAGGGGCTGTCACTGCAGGCATCTGGGCTTGCTCAGGGCTGAGGGCAGGCCAGTGATGCCCTGAGGGGACAGAGGCGGGGGAAGGGCAGCTGGACACTGGTGAGGGGCAATGGATGCTGTCCTAACAACAATTGGCACAGCTATTTCTCCGAACTGATGGTTTTGGGAACCCCTCCATCCACACTTGAGAGCACTTGAAATGGGGGGTTTGTGGTTTTCCTCCTCCTCTGCACTGGGCACTTGGGAAATGAGGGCTCATCACTCTTATCCACCTGCTCCACCTCCCAGCAGGACACACCTGAGAGCCAGCAAGGCTGAAGGTGGTGAGTTCACAGGATTTGGCTTTCTTTGGGAGATTTGTGATGGCAGGATGACCTCCCTCAGCATCCTGCTTGCTCCTGCTCCACACACAGCACTGAGATACTTCATGCCATGGCCAGTGGGATCAGCAGTTGTGGTGGCAAGAGACAATTTCTTCATCACAGCTAAAATTCTGGACTTGGCTGCAGGTTTGCAAACCAGTCCAGACCTTTTGTAGGACTGCTACCTTTATGTTCAGCTTCCCTTCTCACACCTTGGCTGCCCACATGTAAGGAAGTCATCTGACAAACCCATCTGTGCCAAAGGGAGCCACCAGCTGTGTTAGGACACAACTTCTGGGTATTGCTGGCACTGTACTTTCCTTGCCTGCCTCTTGAAGTGCAGTGGTGTGATGCTGTGACACTGGGGACCAGCACAGGGTGATATCTACCCTCTTGCCAGGTGCCCAAATTGGGTTGTAAAGTGGGCCAGGTGGCTGCATCTCTGTGGAGCCAAGGGTTTGTTGGTGCTCAGAGAGAAACAGGGCTTTAGCAGTAAAGAAGTGGTGGGGTTCAGCCCCATCTGCTCCAGGCAATGCCAAAAACTGGGGGAAACTGACTCCAGTAGGAGAAGGGGGAATGGAAAACAGGTCACACATGAGGGGAGGAGGAGGAGGGAGAGGAGCCAAGCCAATCCTTGGTCGCTGTGTTTGTGTCTGCAGGAGGAAGAGGCTGCTCCCAGAGGATGGTCTGGACACGGGGCTGCTGAGCCAATCCCCCACCCGAGTGCTGGGCTGGGACCAGCAGCAGAGGGAAAGGTGAGCAATGGGCCCAGGGGCTCTGCATCAGCCAGGGGGTCACAGGTGGAAATGGCAAAGATCCCAGAAGTGCTGGGATACCAAAGGGAGAGGAAGCCACGCCGTTTTGTGTTCTTCCCACCACACAAGACCCAAATCAGTACAGATAAATCCTAATTCAGATGCTGTAGGGTAAAGAATGGGTCGTGACTGGGTCATGGTTCGAGGCCAGGTTGGATGGGGTGTGGAGCAACCTGGTCTAAAGGGAAGTTGGAATAAGATGAGCTTTAAGATCCCTTCTAACCCAAACCATTCCAGGATTCTATGATCCCATGAACCTGCCCTGGGGCTTTCCTACCTGCATGAAATGCCCTCTGGTGTCCCTGCAGCCTCCCCGAGCGCGTCGGCTCGGCCACGAGCCTGAGCAGTGCCATCGTCAACACCCGGCTCCAGGAGCTGGTCAGGCTCTTCAAAGAGAGGACTGAGAAGGTGAAGGAGAAGCTGGTTGACCCCGATGTCACCTCAGATGATGAGAGCCCTGTGGCATGTGAGTTCAGGTGGGGCTGGGAGTGTTTCCCTGGTGGGTGCCCACACACGCTGTGTTTTCTGGGAGACAGATCTCTTATTAACAGTTTAAAGACCTTAAAACATTAACTGCAGGAAGATTTTTCTGCCCTTTGAAATAACTGTGTGGCCTCTCCCAGCTCCCACCAAGCCAGCACCTGTGGCAGCACCGGTGCCTGCCCCAGGAGGGGAGCTGGAGGAGAACAAGCCTTCGGGGGATGACCACTACTGTGAGATGCTGTGCTGCACATTCCAGAACCAGCCCTGGCTGAAAAGCTGCCAGCTCCCCAGCAGCATCGACCCCCTCACCAGTGAGTGATGGAGCACGGCCTCGTGCCTGGGCTGGGGCCAAGCTGGTGGGACTGGGGGACAGAGGGAGAGGAGGGGAGGAGGTGTAAAGAGGAGAGGAGAGGAGAGGAGGGGAGGAGGTGTAAAGAGGAGAGCAAGAAGCAACTGAGTTTTCACTAAAGTCCAGAATTTTAAATTTCTCTGCAAGGCATAGGCTTTCCGAAATACTTCCAGCTGTGGGTGTCAGGAGAATGACTGGGCATTCTGCTTTCTCTGTGGTGTGGGTACCACAAAAAAAAAATTAAAATCTCAAAAGACAAACCCAGTGCCTTGTGGCCACCCCACAGAAGCCCAGCTCTTTCCTTAGTCTTTCATATTCCTCAGCCCTTTGGAAGCCCCTGGGCTCAGGCAGCTGGCCACTAGTTCAGCATGGCTGCAGGAGAGAAAGCAAAACAGGGAAGCTGGAGTTGTGGGAGCAAAGCAAAAGCAAATACAGCTGAATGAGAAAAGTTAGAAGAAGCTTTCTGATAAAGCATGGTGTGTGTGTGACCAGGGGTGTTCACTCTGTGCTGGAGCCCAGCTGTAATTAAACACTGTCACCAAGAGACTTCCTGCAGGTTTTCCTGTTGTGCTGAGGGCAGGTCAGGGGATGGAATCCTCTCTGTGTAGCAGATTCACAGAGGAGGGACCCCTGCCCAGCTGATGTGGTGCTGCTCCCTGTGTGCAGATCTGATGTACGTGCTGTGGCTCTTCTTCGTTGTCATGGCCTGGAACTGGAACTGCTGGTTGATCCCTGTCCGCTGGGCTTTCCCCTACCAGACTCCAGCAAACATCCACTACTGGCTGCTGGTGGATTACCTCTGTGACCTCATTTATCTGCTGGACATCCTCGTCTTCCAGACCCGGCTGCAGTTCGTGCAGGGAGGAGACATCATCGTGAGTGGCAGGCACTGCATCCCCCCCGTGGGAGCAGCTGAGGGGACTCCCCTCCCCATCACCCCCCGTGACCAGGGTGCTGCTGGAGTCTGAACTGAGCTCTCCAAGCTCTCCCACCACAGCCATGGCCATCAGGGCTCTGTGCACTCTCAGAGACCACAAGCAGCTCTCCTGACATGGAGTGGATAAGCTGGCAGTCCTTTTGTCTGCCAAATACCATTTTTTCCTGTAAAATCAATGCCATGCTATCCAGAAACTGTGTGGCCTGTGGCAGCCCTGTTCCTGGGTAGGGATGCCTGCAGGGTGCTGCTCCATGGGGTGGTTCTGCCCATGGTGAGGTGCCCATTGAGTGGCCCTGGCACAGCCGTGCACTGCCAACCTTGGGCATGGGTGTGACAAAGCCTGGGGTTCATTTTCAGGAGCACACCAGGCAGGATGCATCAGCAATTGCAATCTGAACTCATAGATCACTTGCCTGAGATAAGGGAATCCCTTGGTTTCATTTCCATATTCAATTAAACACACTGTAAAAAATCACACCTTGAGGGTACAGCCTTCGCATGGCCATGCAGATGCTCAAATAGGCAGTTTCCCCTGCAAATGCTGATTTTTGTGGTGCTGGCACTGTGATGTGCATTGCCTGGGATGCAAAATCAACACGGGATGTCCCAAGGTAGGATGGGAAGATGACACAGCCAGGCCTTCTCCACTTGCTCTGCTCCCCTTTCCAGGCACTAAGGGAGCATCTTCCCTGTTGTGGTGCAGAGGAGAAAAGCCAAGCATGACCATGCTGGCCCTAACTTTTCTTTCTCTAAGCAATCATCAATATTCCTCTCTCTCTCTCTCTCCTTCCTGTTCCCAACCAGACTGACAAAAAGGCCATGAAAGAGAACTACCTGCGATCACAACGCTTCAAGGTTTGTCAAAATTTCCTTTATTCATCCGAATCTTTAATCTGCCCTGTGGGTTGCAGCCCCACCCCAGTGCTCCTGAGGGTCCCCACAGAGGTTTCTCCCTGTGTGGATTTCAGATGGATGTGCTGTGCCTCCTGCCCCTGGATTTCTTCTACTTCAAAGTCGGTGTCAACCCCCTCCTGCGCTTCCCTCGCTGTCTGAAGGTGAGTCAGAGCTTACAAAATCAGGCAGAACAGCAGCTGCAGTGGACCTGGAGGAGTCCTGTGCTGGCTGGGGGAAGCCATGGCTCGTTAGACTCATCGATGATGACAGGAGGATTATAAAATGGAGGGAAGTTTTGTCCCAAAGGCTTTGCAGGGCTGTTGGTCAGACACTTCATTTCAATCCTAAACCACTCGTGTTTGATTAGATGGGCACTTATGGATGGAGGCAAATCTGTCTGTGGCAGTCTGTGCTGCAGAGGGGCTGCACGAGGGAAATGAGGGGCAGAGGGGTTTTTTGGGGACGTGACTCTCCCAACAGGGAACCTGCAACATGCAGCTCTCCTTCTCCTCCCAGTACATGGCCTTCTTCGAGTTCAACACCCGCCTGGAGGCCATCCTGACCAAGGCATACATCTACAGGTGAGGGGGGAAGGGGGAGCATGGGATTGCTGTTTGCCACTGGGGAGAGAGGTTCACTTCGTTCTGCACTTGTTCTGGGTCCCTGATTTATCTCCCTGCTGTGCCTGGGCTGCCTGGCATGGACATTGGCTGATGCAGTGGGACATGGGGGTCCCAAAGCCTGCATGGGTAGGATCACCTCTCTCCAACCCACAGGGACAGGGGTGCTGGCAGTGAGGAGGAGCCATCAGCAGATAAACTGCTTTTGGTGGCACTTCTGGAGCTGCAGGGCTGCAGGAGGCAGCAGCAGGGTTGGAGTGACCTGCATGGTCACCACTTCAAGGCTCCTGTTGATATGGGGGGTACCTGACATCTCTCTCCAGCAGACACCATCTCATTTCCTGCTCTCTCCTGGGTTTTCTGCAGAGTGATTCGGACCACTGCCTACTTACTGTACAGCCTGCACGTCAACTCCTGCCTCTACTACTGGGCCTCAGCCTACGAGGGACTGGGCTCCACCACCTGGGTCTATGATGGGGAAGGAAACAGGTACAAGCCAGGGCTGGGGGTGTCACATAACACAGCTTGCTGTGATGAGCTAGAGCAGTAAGGGAGGTGTTGGCATGCAGCTGGATTCATAAAAACCCCTCAAGCAAAAGCTTGGGAGTGCCAGGAGAATGGAGACTGATGGGGACAGGGGGGATGGGAATGCCCAAGATCAGAGGATCAGGAATTCACTTGGCATATCCTAAATCCCATGCCAACAATTTGCTCACAAACCCATTTTTTCACCTGATGGTTTCTGAAAGTGTAAATGCTGCTGAAAATGTGTTGCTGGTTTATGGCACTTGACACCAGAAAAGCCTTCAGAGCTGCCTCCTCTCCTCTTCTCCTCCCAGCTACATCCGCTGCTACTACTGGGCAGTCAAAACCCTCATCACCATCGGGGGCCTGCCAGACCCCAAGACACTCTTTGAGATCGTTTTCCAGCTGCTGAACTACTTCACAGGCGTCTTTGCTTTCTCTGTCATGATAGGGCAGGTGAGTGGGTCTCAGGGGGGTTCCCAGCCTCGAGTAAGGATGGTTTTGGTGGGGTTGATCCACAGGTTTGCATCTCCAGGTTTGTTTTCCCCACGGAAGGGCCTGCTCAGCATTGGTGCAAGACAAAAAAGATTTGGCAGATGCTGTCAGGGCTTGGCTTACACACTTAACCTGCTGATGGATAAGTGACAGCAACTAAAAGTTCTCCTCCCCCTCTTCCATTCAGATGAGAGACGTGGTCGGCGCTGCTACTGCAGGGCAAACTTACTATCGGAGCTGCATGGACAGCACCATCAAATACATGAACTTCTACAAGATCCCCAAAGCTGTTCAGAACCGGGTGAAGACGTGGTACGAGTACACGTGGCACTCCCAAGGCATGCTAGGTGAGATCCAGCCACTCATCCATTCATCCAGCTTGAATCTCATGTTTTACTGCTGCTGCTTTGCAGAGCTGAACTGTTTCTGTCGAACAACACTACAGTTCGGGGGTGGAGGGTGGCTTATTTTACTCTTTAGTGCAGGGGATTTTCTGCCCATTGTTAGAGTTTATAGACTGCCACTGGGTCACAGAACTTTGGTGACTTGGCATCACTCACAGCACACTGAGTCCAGAGGAGCTGAGGACAGTGATGATCTCTGGCCAGACTGTGTCCAGCAGCACAGCCACCAGTTCACCCTACCAGTAAATCATCAGGCAGGACCAGGACCTCTGTGCCCACCCTCCTGGACATGAAAAATGCTGACTTGGGCTCAGTGATCTGTTTCTGAGAGCCATCAGGGCAGGGATAATGCAAAGGTGGTTTTCCATCACACTTGAGATTTAGACCTGGAGGTTCCTGGGTGGGCAGAGGCTGCAGGAGACCCTTCAGTGCGAGCTGGCTCCTGCCCTCTGCCACCAGAACATGGGCTGCTTTCCCACTGCCACATGAAGGAGACGGTCTTGGATCAAGTGTTGGAAGCAGCCACTTTTCTGCTTTGTCTCACAGATGAGTCAGAGCTGCTGGTGCAGCTGCCAGACAAGATGAGGCTGGACATCGCCATTGACGTGAACTACAACATCGTGAGCAAAGTGGCCCTTTTCCAGGTACCCTCTGCAGCTCAGGCCCTGGCTGGCACAGCCTGCCATGCTGGCACAGACTGATGCTGGCATGTTCTGGCTCTGTTTGTGCTCAGGGCTGTGACAGACAGATGATCTTTGACATGCTGAAGAGGCTCAGATCAGTGGTGTACCTGCCCAATGACTACGTGTGCAAGAAGGTAATGAGATGCTTGGGAGTCACAGCCAGGCTGTGCAGGGCACTGGGGAAAGCCAGGCCTGGCCCATCACTCTGGTGAGCCACTTCACAGGGAGGGAATTTGGAGCAAAAACATCCTCGGTTGCAGCTGGCCTTGTGCAAAGACTGACCCCTCCTGCTGCAGCCATGAACAGCAGGAGAGCAGGGGAAAGCTTGTTGGAGTCTTTGGGATGCTTGGATGAGAATGGTCAGGAGTGAGCACCATCACGACATTTTGGGAGCTCGGAGAGGGCAGTCTGGCCATGGGGGTTTCCAGGAGGATGCTGCTCAGGGCATCCATGAGGCCTCCCTGTTTTGGGATGTCCCACCCAGCTCCCCCCTTCCCTGCAGGGAGAAATAGGCCGTGAGATGTACATCATCCAGGCAGGACAAGTGCAGGTGCTGGGGGGACCCGACGGCAAAGCCGTGCTGGTGACTCTGAAAGCTGGATCTGTCTTTGGGGAAATCAGGTGAGTGAAGCATTTTCTGGGAAATACAGCTCGTGGGCTCTGGGTGAGGAGGGTGGGAAGTGGAAGGATCAGCAGCACCCCAATAAATCTTTGGGACTGAGAGCCATGAACACAGGGCAGCAGCTGACACACAAATTATAGGTGATGGTAAACAGAGGAATGTGGATGGAGGAATGGGAAAACTGATCAGAAAAGGTGTTTCACAAATACAGTCTCCCAGTCGTTAATCCACCCCTTCCATGGGCATGGAAAGCCCATGTTGTTGTTACCAGTTGGTAACACAGCAATACTGCTGCCTCCCCACAGCCCTGCAGACACCAGGCTGCTGTAAAATGCAATATCTAACCCTTCAAACCCACAAATAATTTTTTATATAGTGCTCCATGCAAGGTTTCCCTTTATCACTCTTTAAAAATTGCGCATGATAAATTCCATCAGGAGTGAAAATTAAACTCTGAGTCCCCTGAAGGAGAGAGGTGGAGGCGTGTGAAGGAGATTTGAGGTTCTGAGCCTGTGAACAGAGGTGTTGATGTCTTGCGTTGTCTCTCCCAGCCTGCTGGCAGCAGGAGGGGGAAATCGCCGGACAGCAAACGTCGTGGCCCACGGCTTTGCCAACCTTTTCATTTTGGAGAAGAAGGACCTGAACGAGATTTTGGTGCATTACCCGGAGTCTCAGAAGCTGCTGCGTAAGAAGGCCAAGTGCGTGCTGGGCTGCTGCTCTCTAAGTTGTAGGGGTTTAAAAACAGCAGAGCTTGGGCTTCTCAATCTCCAGGGAATTTTCTGTCTCTGTGAAGCCCTGGGAAAGCTCCTGCTGCAGGAGCTCCCAGCCCGGGCTGGAGCTGCGGTCCCTCGGCAGAGGGCACCCGGCACTCGCGGCTGCGAGCCCTCGCCTCTCAGAGCGGCTGGAGCTGGGGAACGAGCGGGGCCACAGCGCCTTCGTTCAAATACCTATGAAAATACTCGTTTTAGTTGTTAGCATTGCTTAGATTTGGTACTCTGTCCTCCCTAAGACACATAAAGGTCCTCGTCCTTTCAACGCTGGGTTTCTCTGCGTTACAAAACCCAGCTGATGGAGCACGTGCCTGGACTGACATCGCCTCCCCCTTTCCGTGCTGTAGGAAAATGCTGAAAAGCAACAACAAGCCCAGAGATGAGAAAGGAGGCCCCGGAGATCCCGTGATCATACCCCCGAAAGCTGACACCCCGAAGCTGTTCCGGGCTGCCCTGGCTGCCACGGGGAGGACGGGGGGCAAGGGGCCGCTGGAGCGGCTCCGCTGGAGGCTGAAGGAGCTGAAGGAGCTGAAGGCGATGCAGGAGGCGCAGGTCAGCACGGGGAGTGTGGCAATTTGGCTTTGCTTCCTTAGGTGCCAAGTCTGCTCTCTCCACCAGCTCTGGAGTGGTTAAGGTGCCTTAAAGGACTGAACTCAGGGCTTTGGGGTCTGTCAAAGCGTGGGCAGAGAGGAAGGGGTGACCCAGCATCTCACACACACCCTCGGGGGAATGCCAGTGTCCCACAGGGGTTTGCTCTGCTATACCAAAGGGAAATACATTCACTTTTTGCCTACCTGTGCTAAGCCTAAATCTAATTTCTAGCTGGGCTATAGCCACAGAAAAATGAAGGTCTCTTGCATCCTGCAGAGACACAGCCCCTCATAATTAATCAATGTACTGGCAGGGGCACCCAGCTCCCACAGCCCAGCTGATATTTCAAAGCTGTCCCTGTGCAGCTGGGGCAGAGGTCCTTGCAGCAGGCAATGCCATCCTGCCAGCTCTGCATGAACCCCCTTCCCTTTCGTCATGAGTCAGCTGAAAAGGAAAATGGCCCCGTCCTTTATTTTTGTCTTTTTTTTTGTTTTTCTTCCAACTGTCTCAACTAAACTTGTAAGGAAAATTTTGTCTCCATGCAGACCTTGTTGTTGCTATTCTCAGCATGGAACAATGCACACTTATCACATCTGGATGTGCAGAGGGAGGGGAAAGAGGAGCTGATAGGGAGTGAGGTGGCCTTGAGGCTGGGGAAACACCCGGTTGATGCCAAGCATAGCTGCATTTCTGCAGGCCTTCAGAGGCACCAGAGGCTTCAAACAATGCACTGTTTAACATTAATTCATAACCAGTTAACAGCAGCAGTGAACAGTGGCACTGAGGGCTCTGAATGAGGGAAAACAAGTTCAGTTGCTGCAGGGTATTGGGAACCAACCCCAGTAATGGGTGAGCAGGACCCCACTAACATCCCTCCCATGGCACATCCATGGGGCAGGTTCTAAGGCTGCTCTCTAAAGGAGCACAGGGCAGTCTGGGACTGCTCCCTCACAATAGCACTTAGTGCCATGTTTGGCCAAGATCAGCCCCTCCTGAAGCTTCAGAAGCAAAACAAGAGTCAGTGCAGGAGGTGTGAGAAAGCTGTGTTGTGCTCCTCTCTCTGTGGTTCTCCAGACATGCAGGATTTAATCCAGCTGCCCCTCTGCAGGGAGCATCTCTGGCAGCAAGCTGACATCCCAATGCAGAGATCCTGTGGTGGAACCACAGAACACCTGCCCAGCTTTGTTGTGTTAGGGCTAGTGGGCAAGGATCTGCTAAGGCTGATTTTGCCTCTTTTTTAAATTTTTTATTGCAGGGTTCCAGTGTCAGCCCAACCCCACCAAAATCACCAGTGCACCAGAGATCACCTGTCACATCCCAGAAAGCACAAACCCGCCTGGGAGAAGAAATATCCTCAGAATCTTCTGATCATTCAGTCACCATTCGAGTGATTTCCACAGCAAAAGAAGATGAGGAAATCCTTGCTGCTGAGATTTCAGAGAAAGATGAAAAAAAAGAAGAGAAATGAAACAGCAGCAGGTCCGGGGACAGGCGTAGGAGTCAGCAAATGCCTGGGGTAGCAGATTTTGTTGTTAATGATTTCCATGCAGTGGCTGTAGGCTTTGCTATGTGCTGTGGGTAGGATCTGCCTCTCTTTTCTGCCCAGACCCTCAATCACTGCTGATAAAACCCTCTGCCATTTGACCCAGAACCATATAAGGTTTCTATTCTCTGCAGATCTATTGAGCACCTTTATTAATTCCCCACTAAATCCCAGGCCAGCCCTCTTGTTTTGAAATCCAGCCTTGTAGATGGAGAGCTATGGAAAAATGGCTTTTTATGGCTCTGGATGGTTAATGAGTGTTCAGACAAAGCATGAAGAGTTATTCACCTCTGACAGCTGAGTCACCGCTTGGCTGGAAACAACCAAGGGAAAAAAAACAACAAGGTTTCTCTGTTGGGCTCAAGGTTGACAGCAGCAGTGGGCAGTGATTCATCCCAAAAGGATGTGGACTATGCTCACAGGCCAAGCGTGGAGCAAACCAAGCTGTCCTGAGAATGCCAAGCTCTGTCCCCAGTGCAGAGTCCAAGATGCTTGAGGGTCCCTGCGTGGTGCCAAGGCCACCTTGGCTTTGGGAACAGTTCTTGCCAGCTGTCCCCTCTGGGGGCTCTGTCCATTGCTGGGGGCTCTTATGGAGAGATCTGATGAGTACCTTCCAAGGATAGAGAGGCACAATCCTGGATGAGATGTTCCTGGAGTTCTTGGGATCTTTCTGTGCTGCCACTGCTGGGAGGGATAAACAGAGAGCAGGAAGGGAGAAGCTGAGTTTGTTCCCAGCTGGGAGGGGAAAGAAAGTGCAGTGAGTGCTCTGCTCTGCCAGACACTCACTCTGTTTCAGAGTCAGCTCAGAGCCTGTAACATGCCAACAGCTGTGCATGAGCATGCAGGTACTCCCCTGCTCTCATTGCTGGACCCAGTGACATCCACATTTCCAGCAGCCACTTTCCAGCCCTTGACTGGCTCTTGACCACATTTCCTGTGGAGAGAGAAGCCACTCTGGTATTGCTCATCCCTGAAGTCATAAAGTCACTCTCTCAGCTGGGCTGGGACCAGGTGCTGGAGGAAAAGGTGAACATCTGGTCAGCACCCAGCTGATGGCTCAAGGTGTCCCATCTTCTTCCAGCACCACCAGGTCCTTCCTCATCTTCCTCAAACCCAGCAGCAAGCAGAGCTGGTGAGCTGTGAGGTGGTGAGAAGCAGGGAGTGAAGCAGTGCTGGGTGAGGTTTTGCAGATCCTCCCTAAGATTTTGGCTGTCCACGTCCCCACAGCACCACTGGCTCCATCCAGAGGAGCCACTTCCCATCCTCTGGAGGAAAGGTCAGAGCAGGTCATGCTGCAGGGAGCAGCCCCATCACCACAGCCAGGGGACACCTCAGGTGTTGAGCAAAGGCTGTGAGCAGTGCTGCAGGTTCCACAGGTCTGGCTGTGACACTCTGGCTCTTGGTGCAGGGTGGCAGCGCTGGCGTCACCCCTGGCTGATCCCTCTTCCCATCAGCAGCCCGGGGCTGACCTTCACCTCCTTTGGGATCTTCTCCTGTTGCTTTTTTCTCCCCTCTCTTGCAAAATGTATGGGTTTCTGTGGCAGAAAAAAACAAAAACAAAAACAGAATAGGTGTTAGCATTAATTAACAGTGGCTTGCTTTCTTTTAAACAAATTTAATGAGCTCCACTATGCACAGGAGGGTCTGAAGCCATCACATTGCAGGGGAGAGCCTGCACTCACCCAAACCTCCCTGAATATTTCTCATCCTCAGTCATTTGCAAGTGGTTTCCTGCTGGGTAGAAGATTTTTTGTGGGGAGTGCAAAGTATTTTTTTTCACCCTTTAAATATTTATATAATCAAACCAGGAAATGTGCAAAAATCAAACTGGGGCTCTGATTTGCTGCTATGATTTAATATTGTTTAGAAAAAGCATTTAAATAAATAGTGGGCTGTAATTGCTTTCATAATTCACTGTATCTACAATAAACACTATGTAGATTACCATTCATTTGCTGTGCATTTATTTCAACATTTTAGCTGTTTTTCAACCTTTCCCTCACTCATGCACTGACAGAGCCAGAAAATCCTCACATGCAGTTCAGATTTCTCAATAAATAATTGAGAAGCTCAGAGGTCACATAATCCTGGTAGCTCAATTGTAATTTGCTTTTAATCACCAATAAGAGGAGAAAAAACTTTCTTAAATAGCAAAGATTGCTTGAAGATCTTAGTTTTCAACATGCAGAATAAGAGACACAACTGGTAATTCTGGAACCATGGGGAGATCTGAAATTATCCTTCTCTGTGATCTGTTTATGGCTTTAGTTCTTTGGAGAGATTATTCTCCAGGTAATAATTAAGGTCAAGGTAGGGCCAGGCTTGCAGGCTGGGCTGGGGAGTTGAGCTCAGGTCTATTTGCTCTGCAGGACTATTTAGAGATGACAGAGGACAGAGAGTTTAGTGCCTCTTGTTTTGGGGGTTGCCATGGATTGGCTTTCTTCTGCTGAACTTTTAAATTCCATCCATTTACCAGTTTTGCTGTATTTGCAGTGGGCTTCCTTTGCCCTGCCTCCAATAAATACCTTGCAGAGGGCACTCATCACTTGGTGTTCCTCCCACTGCCCTTGGAATGCTCCTGATGGATTTGGTAACACTCCATGTACCTTTGCTGCATTTCTGATTAGCTTTTGCTCGTTCCACTTGATGTCCTCGAGTCTTGGGTCGATCTGATATGAGATCTTCTCATAATAGCAATGCAGTACTTGGGGGATCCTGACGAGCAGCTGCTTATTGCCATAGAAACCAGGTCTTCCTGCAGTGATATTTTAGCTGTTGCTGCTTTTTAGTGAAATAAGTGGAATAGAGAAGTGCTGGAGGAAGCAGCAGAGCTTGTTGTTGGAGCTGTAGGAATGTGGAAGGTTTTGCCTCACTGTCACCAGCAGCATCTTGGCTGGAGGCTTTATATATACCGTCTATATTTTTATATATGTAATTGCTTTTTAATACTGGTGGTCTATTCATATTCCTTGTGGCCTGTGCCTTTCAGAGAGCTGATACTGATTCAGTGTTCTGTATGAAGTTAGAGAAGACAAATGTCTCCCATTAGCAAAATCAGCTGACAGAAGGAATAATATAACCCAGCACAGACATCTGGCAGTGGAGCAAGTTGTTTTCCCCTGGACAGAAACAGGGCAGGTAGCTTCTCTGTATTTATAGCCAGAGAAATCTTTTAAAAAGATTAAGTGCAATTGCAGGTTAATCACTGATAAGGTTGTAACGAAAGTAAAAGCAAATAAGCAGGTTTGGGGATTAGACTCAGGTCCAGAAAGAAATTGCAGGATAAATGGAAAGCCCAGTTTAATTAGAAAGCTTGAAATAAAATTAAGCACTTCAACCTTGAAACCTGCAGACCTTAACCAGCAGGACACACTCCTAGCTCTGGGAACAGTCTGTAACCCACTTTTTCTGTCTATATATATTTTTTTCTTTTGTGTAGCTCTGCTTTGAGTGACACTTGCATATAAATCTGTCTGAATCCTTTTTACCTTCCCCTAGAATGGAGCTAATACAAGTCTGGTTTTCTCTGTGCAGTAATGGTCCCACTGGAGTTGACACCCTGACAAAATGCCAGACCAGCTTTTGGGAAGGAGCCACACAGAAATTCACAAACCTATGGATGCCCACAACAGCACTTGTCAGCAGCAGCTTAGGCTGGGCTCAGACTTTATGACCTTTTCCTTTCTCATTCTGTCCTCATTTACCCGTTCTGGTTTTGGGATGAAACGTGCCCACTTTGGTTCATGCCCTGGGGTGAATGTCTAAGGGAGATCTGTGCAATATCAGTGAGATGGGTTTGATCATCTGAAGAACTGAAGCCTATTTTCTTTCATGCAGTTTCCCTTGCTTTTAGAAGTCACTTGATGCATGAGAAGAGCTGGAAGTTGAACAGTTAAAGTCTCAAAACTGTTTTCTTGGCTAAATTGAAAGGAATTTGTGAAGAAATGTAAACAACTGGAGAAGTGAGATAAATCAGGTTGTGGGGATGCCAGGGAACACCCCTGCCAGCTCTGGGCTGTGACATCCTGGGGACAACCAGCATGACCCAAATTGCTTCACACGGTTTGCAGATGCTCGTTTTGCAAATTTGAGCTCACCGGGACGGCCACTGCTCCCTTCCCAGCTTTATTTGCCAGAAGTGGTGGGAAGGGCTGGCTCTGCCTCCCACAGCAGGACCACTGCTGTGGGGCTGTGTGAACATCCAGGGCATCCTGGAGCCTCCCGTGTGTCTCCCATGGATGATCCGGATGTGTTCCGGCGTGAGCATCCCGGGGACGGTCCGAATTTGCGCCATGGTGAGCATCACATGGGCTGCCCCACGATGCTCTCTCTGCCTTAGCAATAACCGGAGGAATGAAGACCAGCCCGACCAGTTACTCACTGTAGATAAGAGGCTCTTTTGTGCTGCAGAAATGCCGATATCACGTGCGGATCCCTGCGCTGCCATGGTTACTGGGCACAGCCAGAGCCGCCGGCGAGAGGGGCTGTGGCACTGACAGGGCTTCTGCTCTTCCCTTCCCAGGGGAAACCCCACAAAACCCGCGCTCTGCCCCAAAAAGGAGGGGACGTGGCACCCCCACCTGGCATCGCGGTGAGCAGAGCTCGTCGCCTACAGGGACCCTGCCCTGCCACTGGGCACGAGGCTCTGGGTTTCCTAAATTCCTCACTAATAACCTGAGATATTGCTTAAAAAATGAGAAAATGGTGCTGCGGCCTGGGTGGGCAGAGATCAGCTATGCCCCATTTCCTGTTTTTCTGGCATTAGGAACAGCTTGACCTCTTGGCACTCTTGCTTTTTGCACTAATGCTCTTCTCATTAAAGTGCTTTCCTGAACACTAATTAGGGCGGTTTTCCTTTTGTAAATTAGCCTGATACGATCTGTGTGTCTTGGCAGACACCCTCGGAGCAGGAACCCAGGGCTTTGCGTTTGATCGCTGTTTATTTTGCAAATCTCCCCAGTTTCAATGTTCTTAACTGCCTTCTAGAAAGTGCTGGCAGGTGGAGATTAATGGGAGGGAAATGGGGCTTTCCAGCTGGCCTGCCTTGAGAAACAGGAGAGTTTTTGGTGCTACAGGGGCCTTCCAGTTGCCGTGGGTTAATGGGGTGCTGTGGGCACACAGAAGCTCCTTCCCATCCCATCTTGGTGTGCAATGGTGAGCAGGGCTGCAAGGAGAGGCACTGCCTGAACCAACCTTTTAACAGGCAATAGAAAAAAGAAAATCAAATTAACACACTCATTCTCTGCAATTAAAGCACTTCTTTAGACCACAGGAAATGCTCAGACCCAAGCAACCCCAAGCCCATCTAAAACTGGATGTGTGTGGACAGGGGGAACTCCACCTGTCTGCCACTGCCCCTAAATCGGTGGTGTCAGCAATTTGCTGGGGACCAATGGTGCTCAGGAGGGGACGGGCTGTAATCAGCTCTCATTTTCTTAATGCACTGGCAGATGGGAGCAGAGGGGACGGTGCTGTCTCTGTCTCTGGCCACGGATGGGACAGAGCCACGAGAGGTTTGCACGGGCTGAGAAATTCGGTGGTAGAGGCAACGCTGGGTGCAGGAAGCCGCTCTCTGCCTGGGATTGCTGGGGAGACTGGAGCCAGTGGAGCATCCAGTGCTGGGGAGTCCCAGCACCCTCTGCACCAGCACTTGGACCCTTCTGGGACCATCCTTACCACAGCATTTACTGGTCCATGATAAGGGAAGAGGAAAACTGCAGGAGGGCTTCGCTCAGGCAGCCCTGAGGCTGGGACAGAATCCACAAAGCCCTTGACAAAAAGGCAACGATTTTTCAATGCCCTGTGGCACCATGAGTGGAAAAGCACAGTGAAGGATCCCACCCCAGAGAGCTGCTGCCAGCACCGGCCAGCCCAGCTCGCTCCAGGTGTCCGAGAGAGGCTTGAGGAGGGGTTCACACCCAGGGCTCAGCAGCCCTGCCCGGGCTGTGCTGAGCCATGCACACGCTGTGGGTGCTGGCAGGACTGTCAGTGCAGGGCTGGAGCAGGGGCAGCAGCGGGAGGAGCAGGATGCAGGCTGTGGAGAGCATCCCTGCCCACGGAGAGGAGTGTGAGCACCGCAGCCTCCAGGGCTATTTCTGCAGACCTGTGGGCACCGTGAGGAGACTCGCATGTGGAGGAGGACGCTTCCAGAAAAAGTGCCCAGGACCAGGATTGGCCTGGATGGCTCCACAGGTGAGAGCAGTTGCGGGGGCTGGGGGCAAGCAAGGCATAGTCTGTGTCAAAATGAAAGGCTGAGGATGAAAAACAGCCCAATGCCTTTGGATTGGTGTTGTTTTCATGAAACATCCCTGGATGTTTGCACACAGGCTCTGTGTTTATTTTGCTGTTGTTTCCTAGGGCGTTAATTCAGCATTTTGTGTGGTGGGCTGAAGGTGAAGATGACTGAATAGAGATGCCTGAGCGCCAGAGAGCCCTGGTCTCACCTTGTGTAGCATTTCCTTCTCCATCTCATCCTTATTGTTTCACCTGACACCTCTCTTGGGACTGCAAATAGATGTGAAAGCCTAGGAAGGTTTACATGGCAGTTATTCCATGTCAGTCTGCACAAACCCTGCCTGTGCTGCCAGCTTTTCCTTAATGTCTCCTTGTTTTTCCAGTTGTCAGTGATCGCTGAAGGGATCTCCTGGCAGAGAAGACTCGGGTTCACCCTTCACATCCCGTTCACCTCTGAGGCACATGCATGAAAATCTGGGTGTGGGTCTGCTCCTCTCCATAAAGAGAAATTAAATCTGCTCACGCAGCGCCGGGCGCAGGCGGCAGAGCTGAAGCGTGTGCCTGTTTAATATTCATTGGGCGTAGATGTAAAACTTTTCTGTTCTAAAATAGTCTTGCACAGCGCTGTGCTGCTCCCTTTTCCCTAAACCTTAGCAGGAGGCTGGAATTCAATTTTCCTTTGCTTGTCTCCCCAGCTTCCCCTGGCTCAGCCAGGAAGGAGAAGACCCTTGCTGGGTGTAAAGCCTGCTCTGGGGACAGATCCCAGCACTGTGTTTGCAGCTGGTAATTCTATGGTCTGCTGCAACAGAATCTTTGAAGCTCCAACACAGGAACAAGAAATTTTGCTTTTGTTTTGAAACAGGATGAGTTTCTGAGGTATTTGTGCATCTATTTTTGTGTTAACAGGAAAACGCAGTTTTTCCTGTAAAATTTTGGCAGGTAGATTCATGGATCTCTTTGGTGACTCACTCTTAACTGAGTGCAGATTTCTTCACCATCTCAATTGCACCTTAGAATTTTAAAAAAAAGATAATTTGGTCCCAATTGGGCCCGTAATAATAAATCACCATGAAATATGCTCCAGTAAGTTACACTAGAAAGACCTCAGCCTTTTTCCTTGGTGAGTGGGAAGCTGTTACAGCATGGGGTGGGCTGGAGTCCTCCAGCTCAGTGTAGATAAAAGTGGGGAAGAGATCAGCCAGCAGTGCATGGAGGCAGTGGGAGCATCCCCATAGTGCCAGGGAAATGAGGACTGGATGCATACAGGCACCTGGGCATGGCTGAGTCGGGCTGGTGTGGGGCTCTGAGCGGTGCAGTGTGAGCACTGGGATATCCATTATCCATGGCAGGAGTCAGTGATCCACGGGAGGATGATGTTTCCATCCCCATGGTGTCAAAGCTGCAGAGCAGTGTTGGTCCAGCACCCTGCACACACCAACCCTGGGACGTGGTGGGACAGGTGGAGCAGCTGGGCCGTGCCTGCTGAGCATTCCCAGGGCACAGGAAAGTGACAGGGAGTGATCCCAGGAGCTGAGGGGCCAGCGTGCTGCACCCGTGCCAGGATGGCCTCTCAGTGGGACTTTGCAGGCAGCTGGATATCGAGCAGTCAAAGCCTGTTAGCAGCAAAGCTGTTTAATTCCACCGGTGAATATCCCACCTCATTTGCATATTCATCCCTTTGTTGAGTGCAGCTCTCTCCATGCAGCCAGGATGCAGCTGAGCCCATCACTCATCACAATATTTTCCTTTGCATGGGTGCCTTTGCTTTATGACCACAGGGATATTTCCCTCTTCCCTGCAGAGGCTCTCACTGATTTACCTCTGCCCATGCCTGAATCAGCCAGGTGTTATTAGTGAGCCCTGCATTCCTCCAGCCCCTGCCCCAGCATAGCACAGCCACTTACTACAGCTCCAAAACTCCATTCCCTAAATTATTCACAATTACTGCTTTTGCTTCGTTTCTTCTCCGAAGTCGAGCACACTGTGGAGGGCACTAAAAATAAATGGGTTTGCTGAGAACTGCATCTATTTCTTAAAGAGATGGCTCCCCTCCTTTCTTCCTGTGCAGAGGGAAGCCTGCCTTTGCACACCCTGTCCCCAGTGTCACCTGGCCTGGGTAACAGGCTCTGTGGCAGTGTGGGGGCTTGGCTTCAAGGAGAAAAGGAGCACCAGAAGCAGTAAAATTCTTAAAAGATCCTGATTTCCCACCTGCAGCTTCTATCTTCAGACATTTCTTTAGTTAAAAAGAATTGCAGAAAGCACCCAAGGTCCCAAGCAGAGAGTCCCAAGGATGCCCTGTAAGCACTGGCTGGGGGAGTGCTGGGGAGGCTCATTCCAGACCAGGAGGTCCAGGATCTCCTCCTGGGATACAGCCATCTTTCCAGTACAGCCAGAATTTTTATTTGCTGGATGAAATGGCCTGGATGGAATTCACTTGGTGCCAAGCTGGGCCCTCTCTGGGTCCACTCCAACCAGCACGGACATCCCCCAGCCAGCAGAGAGGGCTTAGCCTCAGCCAGGACATCTCGTGCTTATTCTTAGCCTTGTTTCTAAGAAGTGCTTTATAAGCAGGAGCCTGTGTTGATTAATGCCATGAAACATTAATGACTTAGGAGGTGAGCTGCAGTCCTCCCACAGAGCAGCTCCCCACTCCCCAGCAGCCAGAGAGGCACAAGATGAGCCCAGCGTTGTTTTGCTCAGGCAAGGCACAGGCATTAAAGCCAAACCTGAGTTGTATCTGAAGCCAGCTGAAAAATATGACAAAGATAAAAGGTAGGTAAAAGGGAGAAGGAGGCTGAGGTTTGGTTCGATGGTGTGCACTGAAGTCCGAGATAAGAAATTCGGAAGGGTGGAAGTCACCCACCCGATGGCTGCTGCATCTCACATGGCACTGCCCTGGCTGCCAGCACAGCAGAGGTTTTGTCTGCCATAAAGCAGAAGGCTGAAAAAGGTGTTGCTTTTGCCATTTGCTTGATATAGAGGAGATTTGCATGGGGGACACAGGCAGAGCTGAGCTGGGCAAGCAGCAGCTCCCAGCCAGAGCAGCCAGATCCTCAGCTGTGGACAGGCTCTGGGCTGCCCTGGGCTGCCCAAACCCAGCCTAACTGCCTCGAGGGGCTTGGCCGAGGTGCTGAGCTGCAGAGACACCACCAGCAGCTGAAGCAGCATGCCAATGTGTTGGATTTTGGCAGCAATCCTTGAAACACCCCTGCCCGGCTCCTGCTCTCCACCCAGTTCCACACAACCCTATCTCGAGGATCGGAGCCCCGGGGTTGCATTAATGCAACTAGGGAACTTTAAAATGAGTATTAAATTTCTCAGAAGCATGCTAACACTTAATTAAAACTCCTGTCATTGTGTGAAATGGCAGTGTAGGAACGCAGGAATGCAGGGGGCTCGTTCCTGCTTTGCAAAGCATTTCATGTCGGCTTGGCAAACCATGCCTCAGCAAAGCCGAGAGAAATCCCCTCACCTCCTCAAGGAGGAGCAAAATTAGAATAATGAGCTGGTTTGTAATTAATTGTGCTCTGGGGACACGTTCTCACGCTGTCTGGTGCTTCTGGTGGGAATTTTCTACAGGGAGCATCCCAACATACAATAGGTTTCGGGTATCAGGTGCGCTCCCGCCTGCATTCCTAGACCAGGTTATCAGGTTGCTCCAAGGCAGAGTAGGAGGAGTTACATTTTTTCTGGCATTTGGGGGATTTTTTTAGCTGTCTCACAGATGTAGGTTAAATATTTGCTCAGGGCAGAGCAAACACCCGATACAAAGGGCCCCGCTCGGTGATGTGTTTCGATCGCTGGAGCTTCTCTTCATCCAAGTAAAAGGCGAATTAACCTGCCTGACTTCACAGCGCCACAGCAGCGATGCTTTCAGCTACAGCGCAGGCTGGGCTAAAAGCACAGCTAAACACAGTGTCACTGTCCCCGTGGCGGGCTGGCGCTGTCCACGCGGGGCAGATGTTTTAGCACTGATGGCCATCGATGTATCGAGCCCTCCCGCTACCTGCTGGGTGCTGGCAGGAGGCGCTGCTGGCGGCGAGCCCCGCTCCTCGCTGCCGCTCCTCTGCCTGCCTGCAAAGCGGCATTTCTAAAAATACCTCCAGCGATGTCGTCAGCCGGTGCTCGCTCAGGTCACGGAGACGTGACAGCCAAGAAAAGGAGGATGGGAGCAGAGCATCGCTGGGGGACCACGCTGAGATTATCCCAGGCAGCGTAGGTGAATCCCTGCAGAGAGGGGGGCACTGGCAGGGTACCTGCTGCCTGCACAGGCTCCCATGTGTGCCCGCAGCCCCCCAGACTGCCCAGCAGCAAGTGGGCATCCCCTGGGATCCACAGTGCTCCCTTGAGCCAAACGGCATTGCAGGGCAGGGAAAGGGAGCTGGTGCCTGGCCAGCAGCGTGCATCCAGAGTAACTCTGGATCCCTGGAGAGCCTGCTCCTGGTGTGCTGGGGCTGCCAGAGAGCCACGCTGGCCTTGCCAAAAACAGCCCAGCAGCTGGGAGGGGTGGGTTTTGTAATGCTCACAGGTGACTATTTGAATAGGGCTGTTGGCACAGAACCCTTCCTGCATCTCAGATTTTGCTCCATGCTTATTCATTGAGTTATTCTTCTAAACTGGGGAATTCACTGCCTGCTTAATGTAGACTTACTTGATGTAATTGATACAACTTATGTGCTTTGCATAATTGCAATACCATTAAAAACCTAAAGCATTCAAAAGGCAGGAAATTACTTACCAGTTAAAGTCATTTACATAAACATTTATTTTACTCTTTACAGCTCATAAATGAAGTCAGCGATGATATGGCTTTACAGTTGCTATCAGAAAGGGGAAAGTAACTTTCTGTGTGTCAATATTACCCCTAGCCAGCCTCAGGAGCTGCACAGATAATGGGGTGCTGATGCAAATTAGACACTGCTTAGGGCCTCTGTGGGTAAATGTATGTACATTTGGATGTGTGTCTATAGGCAAACACGCCTATATCCATCCATGCCAGGATCCATGCTGGGAATGCCAATAAACCTTCAGTGAAGGGAAGGGTTCCACTGGCTGCGGGGGAATGGCAGATGCAGTGCAGAGCTGGAGGCAGATGCCAGGCCAGGATGGCATTGGCTTCTCAGGGGCAAGTTTCTGTGCCAGGGGCGTGGGGACATGGAGGTGACCCTTCACAGCCCCCTTTCTCTGGGGTGAGTGGGTAGAGCAGCTTGTCTCCCCCAGCATCTGTGGGGCTGGCTTGTGACAAGGGGTGGAGCAGTGTCTCCTGGGGGGTCTCTGAGGATATCCAAGAAGGACATGCCAGGATGGAAGGACAAGGCTGAACCCTGCTCCAAACCTGGCCAGGAGTGAGCAAAAGGCTGGGACTGAGTGCGGCGAGATCAGAGGTGGAGGACACGTGGTCTGAGGGGAGCACATTGCAGGGCTGGCATCAAACCCTCCTTTCCCAAGAGGCAGCCACTCCTGCACCCCCAAACCCACGTGGGACTCGGGTCAGCCTGCCATCAGGCATGAGGATGTGAGCCATCAGCACAGGGCACCCGCTGCCACCACTGTGGATGCCAAGCTCAGCTTTGTTGTGGGAAATATCCGGTACTGCCAGTTCATTACCATGAACAAGTCATGAGTGACTTGTGTCACCCACACCAGCCATTACCATGAGGGCTGTGTGTGCAATACAGGGAGGCAGATACAAATCACACCCTAAAAATGCGTATATATTATATTTAAAGCAGGATTTTCTGTTGCCTTTCTGACACCAGGGCCTTTGTAGAGGTCTTGGCATGTCAGGCTGTTTTCTCCATGCCTCTGGGTTAGAAACAGGTTGTTTCCCATGTGAAATCTGTGTCCCAGGGCCCGGTGAGCCTGGGGTGACAACTGGCATTGCTGTCAGTGGATGCAGCGGTGTTTGGGAGCAGTGGGGATGTGGCAGAGTGTGAGCGGGGCATGGTCTGTCACCTCTGGTCCTTGATATGTAGGTGACCAGCACCACTGTCCCCATGGTCCTGCAGGGTCACCGTGGTGAGTGATGCCAGGAGGGGTGCACAGGTGGATGCAGTTACACTGGGGCTCCCTGAAGAGCACCGGGCTTGGGCTGGGAATGGCAGAGACACACCGGGAGTACCTGGGACACACCGGGAGTACCCGGGACACACCGGGAGCCCCCAGGCTATGCCAAGGGAGGGTCAGGGGAGAGCGGCGGGGGCGGGCACGAGGAACACCGGGGCTCCCCTGTGCTCCCAGGGCTCTGGCCAGAGGGGCTGAGGACACCCTGCGATCTCCCCGCAGCCGGGCTGGGGCCGCCCCTCCGGAGCCCCGCGGCCCCGGAGCCGCCGCCGCTGCCCGGTGCGGGGAGGGGAGCCCCGCCTCCGCCTCCGCCGCCCGTCGGGGGTTTCACGGGTTTCCGTGGCAACGAGCGCGGGGCGGAGCTCGGCGCTTCCATTACCGAACTGCCCGGGAAGGCGGGGACGGGCCGGGGTCGGTGCCGGGTGCCCCGCTGCTGCCGCCGCCCCGCGCCCGGTGAGTGGCCCCGCGGGGCGGCACCGGCACCGGCACCGCCGGGGCGGGGAGCCGGGCAGGACCGGGGCTCCCTTTGTCTCCGGGCTGGAAGCGCTGGCACGGAGCGCCCGGGGCGCGGCGAGAGCGCGGCTCCCCGTTAGCCCGCGGCGGGCGGTGCCACCGGCAGCGGGACCACACCGGGGCTGCGCTTCCCGCTCGCTGCCACCGAGACCGGCACCGGGACCGCCCCGCTGCGGGTCCCGCCTGCCCCGAGCCGCCTGTCGGGAGAACAAGGGACCCCACAGAGGGCTGGGCGGCTCCGCGTTGTCTTCCCCGCCGAAGCGGCCCCCGGTGAGGTGCGGTGTGCGCGGAGCGGAGCGGGCGGTGCCGTGCGGGGCGGTGTGCGCGGAGCGGAGCGGAGCGGGCGGTGCAGTGCAGCACATTGCATTGTGTGCGCTCAGATGCGGTGGGTGCGGTGCCGCCCCGGTGCAGGGCTGCCCGTGGTCCCGGAGTTCCGAACTCCCTAAAGTCAGCCCCAGCCCGAGGTTAGGAGGGGCCTGGAGAGGCTTCAGGAATGAGTAAATTAATTACAGACACCGTTTATGTCACATCCGCCGGGAGCACGGAGGGAGCCCGGGGCTGTCGCCTTTTCGGGAGCAAAAAACGGGATTGATGCAACTTCCTGCGGGTTTCGGGAGTCGGAGCCGGTGTTACCGTCGTGGTTTGCTCCAGAACGTCCCGCTGGGATTTACAGCTGGACGCTGAGACCGACTGAGATGTCCGTCCTTGCGCTTCCCCGCAGAGGTGCTGCTGTTCTCGGGACCCCCGTGCCATGATCACATCCCGCACCGCCTGGGATCTGGGATCCGGGCCGTCCGCCGGAGCCGCCTGGAACACGAAGGACCTTGCCCCGGACGGTGAGTACAGCACGGTGGCTTGTCCTTGCCCCTTGGGGCTCAGCCTGCCGCGCTCACGCCCTACTCACTGGGGAAGGAGAGGCTGGGAACAGGCCAGCCTGCATTTTTCACATTTCTTTCCGGATGAAGGTCAAGATTTGAGAAACAGGGACTCAGAAGCAGGCACAAAGCTCTGGGCAGCCAGCTGGGGAGAAGGGAGAACTGTCTCCATCTCCCTCCTGGCCCTTCCGAGCGGGAAACTTAGGGAGAAAGGTTAAAATTTTACATGTAAGAGAGAAAACAGCGATCTGCATCGCAGGGTGAATGCAGGGCCTTTGCCTCTTCCCAGCCGTGGCTCCTTGGAAGGGTTCCTTATCCCTCCCTGGCGCATGGACCCCATGGGTGAGTTTAGTCGGAGTTTTGCTCTGTGGAGGCTGAGCTGCTTTGCAGGCAGGCCGGCAGCTGCTTGCCCTAACCTGCAGCCGCTTGTTGGGAAACAGCTCTTCCCACCTCCCTCTCCAATGGTGCCGGATGGGTTTTGACAAAGAGGGAGGCTGAACCCCCCCCTATCTGGACTTTTTTTGCTCTTGGCTTCAGCATTTGCCATCCCTCTGTGCTGGCAGCCGCTTCTCTGGGCATGGCTTCTTCTTTGGTGCTCAGGCCAGTCCAACCAAATGCTGGTTGGCATCAAAGCCTCCAAAACCAGGGTTTTTCAGCAATTTCTCTGCCCAATGGCTGCTGCTGCCCGTGCTGGGATGGGGAACTCATCGCCTGTTACCGGGACAGTCACCAGTGCTTTGGAAATGTTCAATTTTCACGGTGCGCAGAGAATGTTATGGATAATTAGAGGCTGGGAAAAAGTCCAGAGTGGTGGACTAACTTCATAAGGGCACATCTCCCTCCAGACGCTGCTTCCACTGCCAGCCCAACTTCCTCCAGATGGTTTTTGGGGAAAAAAGCTGCATTTTCGAGGTTTGATTTGTGTGTGATTGATTTTTTCCCTGCCAGCTGGAGAAGAGATTCGGCCACTCACGATGGTGGCAGCACTTGTGGCAGACAGGTTGGGAGGGGGCACGGGGTCCCTGAACAGTGGGATATAGCCCTCACCAGCTGCTTTTCCTGTAGCAGAGGAGGACAGCCATGGGAGAAGGCCCTTTGAGTTGCTGTTTTCCTTCTGTGCAGCTCAGCAGGGCAGGGAAGTGCTGCCCAAGCTGCTTTCAGGTTTGGCTGCCTGGCGAAGGAAATATTTGGGGGCAGTGGAGGGAGGTGACGCTGTCAAGGTCCGTCCGTCTGGTTTCGGTGATGCAAGCTGGCTTTGGCAGCTTCTCCAAGATAGGATCACAGGAAGTGGAAGCAGCTTGGCAAGGGGTAGAGCTGGGATATCCCTGGTGGGGGGACAGATCTGGTCCTGCAGAGCCCAGACGGATGCTACACCCTGACTTCTCATTACTAGTCATTGGCAACCAGTCTCCGCCCCCCAGAGGGCTAATTTTTCTAATGAACATAATTAACATTTTTAATAAAAGTCATGCACTGTCTCTGCCACGCCGGTGCGGTGGCGGCAGCAGGGAGGAGGAGGAGGTGGGTTTGCTGAGCTAGCCAAAGGCTGCGTCTGTGCTGGGCTCCCAGGTGGATCCAGTGATGCTCTTTGCTCCTTCTCAGGCCGTGGGCAGGACAGGCTCGGCACTGGGAGTGGAGCAGGCGCCTCTCCCCGGGCTCCACTGCTGCCAGCGCTGCTTCACCATAAAATCCTCAGCGTGAGCTGGCCGGACACTGCAAGCCCCCGTGGGCTCTGCCGGGCTCTCCAGGTGAGGAGCGTCGAGCCAGCCGTGGCTTGTGTGGGGAGGACAGTTTTGGGGTGGTAGGGAGGATGCCCTGCACCCCTCTGGGCCATCCAGGTGGGAGCCAACTGCTTCCCTCCCTCACCACAACCAGCTTGTGTCTGGACCCCAGCAGCATGTGCCTCGAGCAGAGCTGCTGCCTGGGGGGGAAGGGAAAAGCATCTCTGGGGAGTCGGAAGGTGTCAAAAATTGGGAACAGCATTCATAACAGAATAGCATTTTCTGGGTCACTTATGGGTCATGTTGGCAGGAGAGCTCGAGGCAGGAGTGTGATAAGAAAATGCAGTGCCGTGAGGTGGTTTTTGCCAGTGGGATGGAGCAGAAGGAGGTGGAAGGGTGCCATGGCCAGGGACAGTGTCAGGACACCATGTGCTGGCGTAGCTGCCACTAGTTCATTGCAGGCTTCAGGCAAATCATTCAAATTCTCCTCCTTTGAAATGAAGGAAAACACCTCCTTATCGCACACCAACCTTGGAGAATTCCCTTTGGCAAAACCCTCCTGGAATCTCAGATGCAGAGACACCGCAGACACGCGGCTTCTCCAGGAGGATGCTGCCGCCTCCTTCCAAATTACTCCCAAATTACTGGCATATACCAAGTATTTGTCCCTTTGCTGGAGTGAGGTTTCCCTGGCATCCCTGGCCTGTGGGGTGATGCCACAAGCTCTGAGATAAGATTGAAGAAAGAAAAGGAATTATTGAGCAGGGTGAGCTTGGCTGATAATCGCCTTTTATAGCAGCCTTATGAAAGCTCCTTTCAGATTTCTTCTGATTTTTTTGGAGCTGGGCTCCATCACACAGGGCATGAGCCATGCCTACAAGTGAGAGTCTGTTTTTAAGGCCATAGAGAGAAAAATAGGAAATATTCAGTATAACTGCATGGCCAAGCTGAGGGGAGTTATTTATGGGGAGAACTAAAAACATCGTAAGTTCATCATGGCAGCTTTCCAACACAGAACTCCCTTGGAGAGAGGTTGTCCCCAGCTCCGCTGTTCTGCACTTCCCACCCTGCTCCCTCCTCCTGGCCAGCCCCGTGAAGTGCCAGCTGCTGGCACCGTGTCCAGCACAGTGTGGGCGGTCACTGTCCCAGCTCCCTGACCTGTTTGTCTCTCCTGACGGCCGCAGGCCCTGCGGGACACGACGTGCAAGCGGCGGGAGGAGCCGCGGCCCCGGCCCCCGACCCCGGCCACGGAGGAGCCGCCTGCAGCCCCCCGGGAAACAGCAGCTGCTGCAGCGGGGCAGGCAGCCTCCACCATGAACCTGGAGAAAGCAGGTGAGGGGAGAGCAGGGCTGCAGGGTTGGGCGCTCAGGAGGAGGGATGGGATGGGATGGAATTGAGGGCTCGGTAGCTGCCAGTGGGTATCAAGAAAACCTCTCGTCTTTTGGGGTGCACTTAGATGTGTGGCTGCACTCGCTGTGCAGAACACAGCAGAAATCCAACACCAGCCAGCTGCTGGCTGGTGACAGGGACTGATGAATTATTGAGCTGGATGAACAGAGCAGGTGAGCTCCGGTGAACCCTCTGCTGTTTCCTCCTTCTTAAGGAAAATGTAATGCATGTGGAAACGCTTGCAGCATGCGTGGCTGCGCCAGGGTGCGGAAATCCCATGGTTTCCTGTCTTTCTCCGTCAGGATTGAATTGTGTGAGCTTGTCAGGGCACATCTCGGGAGCTGCTCCTGGCGTGGTCCCCAACTGATCGCAGAGCAGCTCCCGAGGTGGGGTAGTGGCTGGGAAGGGGCAGGGATGCAGGAGAAGAGGGGGGCCTGCTTGGCAGTGGTAACAGGGCAGAACTGAGGAGCAGGTGTCTTTCCAAATGGCTTTCTGAATTTTGGAAATTCCTGCATTTTGGAAAGCAGGAAGGTCATTGTGCCCTGCCTGCCACACTCAGACCACACATTGCCACCAGCCCATCTTCCCAGGGGTAGGTGTAACACATCTGGTCAGCATCTGCTCTCCCATGGATACTGTCACAGAAAGAAGGTGCAGAGTGTGAAGGAAGGCATGATTTGTGGGGGATTGTCCTGCCTGGCAGTTTGACTTGCAGCTGAGTGTTGCGGTTCTGAACCTGGCTCTGCCTTGGGTCCCAGCCCAGGATTAGTGTGAGTGATTTGTGCAGACATGCAGTGTGTCCACAGGAGCCTGGTGCTTCATGTAATTTTGTCTTATCCCTGCACACTCCCCAAGGGGTGAAAGTTTGCATTCCTGCCAGCTTTGGAGATTTCAGGGTGGGTTTTTTGTGTGTTGATTTTAAAGAGAAGACCACAGTCCCCTGCCTGAGCTGGGCAGAGCTTTCAGCATGGAAAGAAAGAAAAGCCAGCACCTGACAGTGCTCTTTTTTGGGGTATCCAGGCCATGGCAGGAAGACAAAACCTAGTGATTGCTTCTGCAACCACTGCTGGATAACTCCCATGGCATGCAGTCAGCAGCAGAGCAGTGGTTTGGTCCCAGCATTTCATCTTTTTGCGTGTTCTGCAGCCTCCTTAACTCCATTTAGGGGTAGAAAATCTGACTCACAGACAAAAAAGTCTCTCTTTTTGCGTTCGGGACGTTTCCCATGGAGCAGGCAGCATCTTCCCGCAGGCAGCGCAGCGATTCCCAGCAGCAGCTCCTGCCTGTGAAACCTCAGGTTTCTGGTGGCAGCAGATGAAATCCACGGCAGGCAGGGAAGGGCGCCGGGCAGCCGGGATCCTGACCATCAGTCCTGCTGCTGCAGTGCCTCATCCCCACATTGGGAATGAGTCACGCCAGCTCATTGCTTCTTGGGAACTACCAGGTCATTTGGTAGGCTCTGATGTACGGCCAGGTTGGCTTCTGTCAGCACTGGTGGCTCTATTAACATGCAGAAAGTGATGTTTAAAATAATGCTAGGAAGGTTAGAAAGCCAAACACACGAGGATTAGGCAATATGGCCATTCAGGGTACCTGTATAATTTTAATTTTGCTTCCATTATGTTTGTGTGTAATGACGCAGGCTTTAATGACATGATCACACACTGCTTTTCCACTGGCACCTGCTCATTCAGAAGAAAGGATGCCGGGGTGAATCAGCGCCGTGCTGAGGGCGGTTGTTATCTGAGCGAGGCAGCAGCAGCTCGGCGTGTGGTGGGGCTGGGTCACGGTGCAGTGCTGTGGGCAGGTGCTCTGTGTTGTGGCCTGGGATGCTCTGCTGGCACTGGCAGATCCCTTTGGCTCCCACCCAGCTGGACCCCACCGTTAGCCAGGCCTGCTGTGGTCAGCACCTTGGCACTCGGGATGCGCCTCTGACACGTCACTGCACTCTCTGGGACTTGTACAAGTCCGGTTTCCTGTGTTCCCATCTCCAGCTCAGCCCCTGGGGACTCCCCATGGCTGGCATTCTGCTCCCCAGTGAGGTGGCCGTGCCCTGACCAGCTCCATCTTTGCAGGAGGGAGGCTCTGCAGTGGGAAACGAGCCAGCCTGCCCACAGCCCGGCCCTTCCCTGTGATCCAGGAGGTGATGGCCTCCATGGCACATCTGCAGAAGGAGAAGCTGCGGCTGCAGGACGAGCTGCTGGAGCTGCAGGAGAAGCTCGCTGACCAGGAGAACAAAGAGCTCTCTCTCTCTCTCCAGCTGCAAGGCCAGGTAAGGTGGGGACAGGGTGACACAAGCGGGTCTGTCAGGGTCTCCAGCCTCAGGCTGTGGCCTGGCTGGAGCACTGTGGCGTGCAGTTAGTGATGGCTGCACTTGGAAGGAGTGTAGGATCTCCATCATGGAGCATCTTCTTCTCTGGGTGTTCCTGAGCACTGGCTTTGGCTGTGCCTCCCTTGGGATGCTTGCAGTCCCCGGTGACACCGCAGTAGTGCTGACAGGGGTGTGTGCCTCTGTGGACATGACATGGCTGGGAGGGCTTTGGGCATCAGGATGCAGCTCTGCACCAGTCATCCATCCACCCAGCACAGGACTGCAGGATCAGCTCATTAGACCGACCTAGCAGTTTAATTTTAGTGACTTTCAGCAGGTGGAAAGTGAATGTGAAGGCACAGAATTGTCAAAGGGACAGGTTTTGGCCACTGTGACACTCCCCCCCCAAAACCATCTCCTGCACTGAAGCAGGCACATCCTCAGCACGAGTACTTGGGTCGTCCCAGGGACATGGAAATTTCGGCTGCTCGTAAAGGGATTTGCATGTGGCTGTTGTGGAAGCTGTTACAGTCAGGTTCTGCTTGTTCCACGGGTGTCAAAAAGGAGGAGGTAATTGTCCTGCATTTGGTTGGCATGCTCTGCATGACACAAGTGTGAGCGCAGCAGGATCTGACCCTGCGCTGGCCAGTTCGGCAGCAAGCGCAGCCGACGCCGGCCGCAGTGAAGAGCTGGCCCAAACTCCCAAAGCTTTGGGATGGCCGGGCCACGGCTTGAGCCAGATCCGGCTGCCAAGGAGTCCCTGTCACGCCCTGAGAGCAGGATGCAGCTGGAGATGCCCGAGCAGGTAGGGAATGGAGGAACATTGGTGTTCTTGGGCACCACGGCACAGGGAATGGTGGGCAGGCTCCGGCGTGTGCGCCGGCTGATTGGGCTGGCGGCTTTCCCGGAACGAGCCACGACTCTTTTCTTCTCAGTACCTCCCCTCCCTTAAAAATACTTATAAAAATAGCTTAATAATCTCTCTCAGTGGATATGAAAATGGGGTTTTCCCACTCAAGAGCTCAGCGCTCGCTCGGCCCCAAGCCAGAGTGGGGGAGACCTGCTGCGGAAGGAGGGGGATCCCGATCCTGGCTGGGAGCAGCCGCCATCCCTTGCCTGTAGCTGGGGAGCTCCAGCTGTGCTCCAGCTCCCAACTGTGGCAAGCACAGGGCACACGGAGGGGCTGCCCACCCTGCTGCCATCTCTGCAAGGGCGTGGCTGACTAATTTACCAGATTAATTACAGCCCCATGTCAGCACATCTGCATTGGTTATTAATCAGCAGTTCCTAAATTATGGCCCACGGAGGCCGGTTGCTTGCTGGTTATTGGGATGGGGCAATATCCAGGCGCATCCCAGAGAGGAGTTTGGCGGCTTTCTGGAGCGGGGAAGCTGGGAGCTGGGCTGGGATCTGGGGCATGGTTGTCGGGCATGGTGGTCAGGCGTGGTGGTCAAGCAAGGGACAGAGCAGGTGGGCAAACCCCACTAAAACACAGCCCACGAATCTGCTGGCTTCACCAAGCACTCACTGCTGCTGTTTATTCCAATAACTGCAGATTTTGGAAGAACCTCACTGGTCTCTACATGAAAAATGTTGAGGATTTCTGAAATCTACCTGGTTTTGCAGGGTGGGCAGCCTGGTCCTATGGGATGAGCAGATGCCCAGATGGGGGTTGGTGGAGAGCATAATCCCATGGGACTCAGACATGTGGCCTTCTTGAAGAGCCCTTGCTCCCTCTTTGTATCCAGATAACTTTCCTAGAAAGAAAAGTAGAGAAGGTAGAGCAAAGCTGTTTTGTGAGGGCAGGACAAGGCACTTCTGGCTCTTCAAACACAGTTATGGATAGGTTTGTTTTCTCCCTTCTCCAAAGATGATGCCTTTTTTTTTTAATAATGGTTTCTGCTAGTGCTCAACATGGACAAATTATACCCATGGTTGAACAAGGTCAAAGCAAAGCTTTCATTAACGCTCATTTAAATCAGCTCGTGTGAATCAGGCGCTCAGAGCCAGGTGGAAAATTAAAGCATAACAAAAGTGTGAGCCAGACTGGACGTTGGTGGCTGGCGCGGCTCTGCGGGGTCTCCTCTGAAAGCTGCTGAGGTGCCTCCTGGTTAACCTGGTCCTTATTGACAGGTGGAAACTCTGAAGGCAAAGCTCCTGGAGCAGGCACAGGAGATCAGCCGGCTGCGCTCGGAGCTGGTGAGCTGCCACTGGGATGGGACTGAGCCACCCTGAGGGACACTGGAGCTCTGGGTCTCTGAGGAGGAAGAGGGAACACGGGGCACAGTGAACTGGCAGAGATGGATTAAACCTCCCCAGGTCACAGTTTGGACTGTGCAAGCTGAGAGACACTAAGGGACAAAAGTGTGGGATTTCTGTCCAGTGCAGTGTTGCACTGGTGATCCTGAGGCTGTTACCCTGCAGTGGGAAGTGGGAAGTGAAAGCCCCTCTGTGGGCTGGGGCTCCCCGGGGGCAGCAGGAGGCTCATCAATGCAGCAGGCTGAGGGACTCCCAGTGGGGCAGGCAGATGGATGGGCACCTGGAGCTTTGAATACAGAGACTACCACACTGAGGGCTCCTACCCACAGTGGGCTGGGGGATCCATGAGGACCGCAGGCTGGGGCTCCCTGGGGTGCGTGGAGATTCCATGTCCTGTCCCATGTGCTCCCGGCGCAGGGTGGCACGGATGCGGAGAAGCACCGGGACCTGCTGGCAGCCGAGAACGAGCGCCTGCGGCAGGAGATGAAGGCGTGCGAGGGGGAGCTGCGGGAGCTGCGGCGGCAGCAGCAGGCACCGTGCCGAGACTGCCCCCACCTGCAGGTGAGGCGCTGGTGGTGGCAGTGGTGCTGGCAGGATGATGGGCACCCACGGGTGACATGGCCTTGGCTGTCCTGTCCTTTGTCAGGAGAATGCTGGGCTGCAGGAGCAGCTGTCCCAGCTGCAGCGGGAGGCGGAGGAGACGCGGGCCAAGCTGGTGGAGCTGGACCTGGAGGTGCAGCAGAAGACGAACCGCTTGGCTGAGGTGGAGCTGCGGCTCAAGGACTCCCTGGCTGAGAGAGCCGAGGAGGAGGAGCGGCTCAGCCGGCGGCTGCGGGACAGCCAGGAGACCATTGCTAGCCTCAAGTCCCAGCCCCAGCAGATAAAGGTGAGCACCACGGGGCTCTCCATTTTTCCTGGTTGGGCTGGGTACTGTACAGTGCCCAGTGGGTGCCCTGCAAGTGCCACCTGTCTCTGCCCTGCACACATCAGCACAGCACCATGATTTCCTAAATTATCTCCCCCTGGGCCAGCAACAGCTCCATCCCAGGCCCTTCAGGTGCTGTTTCCCCAGTACGCCCCATCTGTGGGTGCTTTCCCCTGCAGTACATCATCAAGACGGTGGAGGTGGAGTCAGCCAAGGCAAAACAAGCCCTGTGCGAGACCCAGTCCCGAAATCAGTACCTGCAGGAGCAGGTGGGGATGCAGAAGCAGGTGTTGAAGGAGATGGAGCAGCAGCTGCAGAACTCCCAGAAGACGGAGGCTCAGCTCCGAGCTCAGGTCTGAGTGCGTCAGGTGTAAATCAGAACTCACCCCACATTCTCTGCTTGCCTGGTGCTTGCCAGGTGACATGGTGTGGCAGCAGGTGGGCACAGACTCGGTGTCATCCCCCACTTGATGCTCTCCCAGATCATGATGTACGAGGCTGAGCTGGAGCGAGCCCATGGGCAGATGCTGGAGGAGATGCAGGCGATGGAGGAGGAGAAGAACCGCGCCATTGAAGAGGCATTTTCCCGTGCCCAGGTGGAGATGAAGGCGGTGCATGAGAACCTGGCAGGTGAGGAGGGTGCAGGGGGCTCACAGGGTTCCCTGACTGGTGTTGGGGTGTCGTGATCTGCCCCTCACCCTGCCTCGTGCCTGCAGGTGTCCGGACCAACCTGCTGACGCTGCAGCCGGCACTGCGCACCCTCACCCACGACTACAACAGCCTCAAGCGTCAGGTCCGCGACTTCCCCCTGCTTCTCCAGGAGACCCTGCGCAGCGCCAGGGCCGAGGTGAGCCCCACAAACTACCACGCAGCACCCCTCCATGCAGGGTGGAGGTGCTGGGTGGTCGCTGAGCCACGGGTCTCCGCTATCCCCAGATCAGCCAGGCCATCGAGGAGGTGCACAGCACCAACCGGGAGCTGCTGCGCAAGTACCGGCGGGAGCTGCAGCTCCGCAAGAAGTGTCACAACGAGCTGGTGCGGCTCAAAGGTGTGTGGGGTGCGGTGTCCCTGAGGGCGGACAGGAGGGACAGGGGAGTATCCCCATAAGGTGGCTGGGTTGGCTGCAGGAGGCTTCAGCCTACCCAGTGTTTGATGGCTGACTCCCTGCTTCTCCCCTCCAAGGAAACATCCGTGTTTTTGGGCGAGTCCGCCCCATCACAAAAGAGGACGGGGAGGGCTCCGAGGCAGCCAATGCTGTGACCTTTGATGCTGATGATGACGCTGTCCTGCACCTCCTGCACAAGGGGAAGCAGGTGTCCTTTGAGCTGGATAAGGTCTTCCCCCCACAAGCATCCCAGGAGGAGGTGGGTGCTGCTGCCCACACTGCTGGTATGAGGAGGGGAGGCACCTTCTCCTCACTCTCTTCTGTCTCCCCCAGGTATTTCAGGAGGTTCAAGCCCTGGTCACCTCCTGCATTGATGGCTACAATGTCTGCATCTTTGCCTATGGGCAGACAGGGGCAGGAAAAACCTACACGATGGAGGTGAGTTTGCTTGGCTTCGCTTTCGTCTTCTTCCTCAGCTTCCCACCCTGCAGTGCCCAGTCTTGGCACCCCAGGTTGGCAGCTCAGAGCTAGTGTGCACCAGTGATGGTCACTGCAGCTCCACAGCATCCCCCTAGGCTTTGCTTCTGCTCAGAAAAAAGACAGAATAAAATGCAAGAGGGTGTTCTTTCCCTGTTTCTCACCCCAATCCATCAGGGGACGGCAGCAAACCCAGGCATCAACCAGCGGGCGCTGCAGCTCCTCTTCTCCGAGGTGCGGGGCAAAGCGGCCGACTGGGACTACGCCATCACTGTCAGCGCCGCCGAGATCTATAACGAGGCGCTCAGGTACGGGGAGGGGCAAGAAGCTTTTTTGGACATCACCCATGCTGCTCTCCCCCACATCCCTCCATCCCTGCCTAGGCCTCAAAGCTTGTCCCAGGGCCCTGGGCGCTGCTTTTGGCACTGCAAGGATTTCTTTTTAATTTATTTTGGTGCACACTGCCTTTCTCCTGAGCTCCATCGCTTACACAGGCTCCCAGCTGTGCCATCACTCCCACTGCCTGGCCCTGATGCAGCGGTGGGGGCATCCCTTTCTCCCCCCCTCCCCTGCCCATGGACACTATATTTAGGAATTTGTAACTGGGAGCTGAAAGCATGAGAAATATTTTCCTCCCTAGTCCAGCTACAGGAGGGGAGGAGCCTGGGAGCACATCCATGAGAATAACTGGGAGCAAGGATGGGGGCATGGTCTGAGTTGGGTGAGAGGAGGCACATGGGAGCCAAGAGAGTTGAGGTCTATAAATAGGATGTGCAGCTTTCCCGGGAAGAGACGGCTGCTCTGGCAGTGTTGGCACACAGCCCTGAGCCATGGAATGGATGCCAGCACCCCCCTGGGATGGGAATGATAACGGATGTCCCTTTTCCCAGGGATTTGCTGGGGAAGGAGCCACAGGAGAAGCTGGAGATCAAGCTGTGCCCCGATGGCAGTGGGCAGCTCTACGTGCCCGGGCTCACGGAGTTCAGGGTGCAGAGCGTGGAGGACATCAACAAGGTGTGGGAAGATGGGGGGTGGCAGGCACAGGAGCGTGGCATCAGTGAACTGGGAAGGGGTCTTCGGTGTGGGACTCCTGGATTTGGGAGCATTTCTGAAGCCATGGGGAGCAACAGAGACCAAAATAGGTCCCTGGGTGTGATGTGACGGGTCACTGTCCCATGGGGTGAGCCACAGGGGGTTAAAAATAAAAGCGTGGGGCCCAGAGTTCCTGAGGGATTAGTGGGATACGGCTGTCACCGCAGTGCCCTGCCTGTCACCCCCTGCCTTTAGTGCATCACCCAGGCTGAGACCTGACAGCGGTCATTGCCCTGATGGGGGACTGATGCTCAGGTTACATCCCTGGGCATCCCTGGATCACAAGGGGTTTGTGATGGGAGTGGAGCAGGTTGGCCTCACCCCCTCAACTCCCTGGACTCCCCAGGTCTTTGAGTTCGGCCACGTCAAACGGGTGACAGAGTGCACCAACCTGAACGAGCACAGCTCTCGCTCCCACGCCCTCCTCATCGTCACCGTCCGCGGCCTCGACCGCAGCACGGGGCTCCGCACCACAGGTGGGTGTCCCATGGCAAACCCCTCAGGGGCACCCTGGCTGGGGCACCCCAGGGGCGTGTGGGGCTGGGCTCTGACACCAGCGGTGGGGTTTGGCTGTGTGTCCTCAGGGAAGCTGAACCTGGTGGACCTGGCGGGCTCGGAGCGGGTCGGGCGGTCGGGCGCAGAGGGCAGCCGGCTCCGCGAGGCGCAGCACATCAACAAGTCCCTGTCGGCGCTGGGCGATGTCATCTACGCCCTGCGCTCCCGGCAGGGCCACGTGCCCTTCCGCAACTCCAAGCTGACCTACCTGCTGCAGGACTCGCTCAGCGGCGACAGCAAGACCCTCATGATGGTGCAGGTAGGGGCTGGGCACCCAGCCGGGTATCCCCACAGCCAGGCAATGTGAGGCAGGTGGGAGGGATGCTGGAGGCCGGAGCGGGGCTGGAATCGAGGGATGGAGTTTGCCCATGGGACATCTTCCAGTCTGCAATCGTGGTGCCAGAAACAGCTCTCTCCCTGTCTCTGCACCCCAGATGACACCAAGGGATGGGGAATTGACTCCGAAGTCCATGATCCTGCCCTCCCTGCCTGCACATGAATGCTATCCCTATGGGCACAATCTCTTCGTATATTGTCACCTCCCCATCCACTCCTTTTCTGGGAGGATTTTAAGTTCTGGCAGCTTTTCCACTCCTGCCCTGTGACCCCCCCACTCCCAGCTGCTGGCAGCCACACTGAGCCCCTGTGGGGCTGCCTAAGCCCCTGCACCTGCCACGGCTATTCGCGGCTGCTCCTCGCACTGGGGCAGTTGGTGACAGGGAGTCCAGCTGGCTCAGACACTGGCCCAGGCATGGATGGACAGGGCTAGCCTGGGAGGGGCAGGTTAATAATAGCATCTCACCGGCCAGCAGCAGCAGGTTTTCTAGGGGGGAGCCTCTGGGGTGCACAGGCAGCTGCCAGAGTGACTTTGTGCCTGCTCCTCCCTGCCCACAGGTGTCCCCTGCTGAGAAGAACACCAGTGAGACACTGTGCTCCCTGAAGTTTGCTGAGAGGGTTCGCTCCGTGGAGCTGGGTCCTGTCTCCCGCAAGGCTGAGCTGGCCTCCTGGCCCAGCCAGGAGCACCTAGAGGTACCCAAGAGGCTGGTGGTGCCCCTCCTCTCCACCCTCACCCCAGGGATCCCCCCTGTTTTGCCCTCACATATGGTCCACAGAGCTGTTGGATGCTCCCCAAGAGCCACCTCCATTGGGGACAATCACCTGGTGGCATGCAGATTGTCCCCAAACTGCAGTGCCCAGCCATTGCTGTCACCTTAGCTCTTCCAAGCCCCGTTCTGCAGCTGGTACACCTGCGAGCCCATCCCCATTCCTCCCCTCTGGGGCCTGGCATGGGCTGACCCCAGGGCTGTGTCCCCTCTCCTCCCAGGGTGACTCGCCAGGCTCTGCAGCACCACATGGCCGGGGCCACGCATCCCCCAGCCCGGGGCAGCTCTCCAGTCGCTCTGCCTCCATCCGCAGGAAGCTCCAGACCTCAGGTGGGTGGTGGGACAGCTTGAGAGCCCAGACAGGCTCCCTCCATGCCAGGAGGCTCCAGCCAGTGGCAAAGTCTGCAGTGGGGAGTGAGCAGATCTGTAGTCAGCTCATTAACTAATGGCTAATTAGCCATGGTTAGCACTTCCCCAAGAGTGCCCTGGTTCCAAGGCACTGCTGATGGCTTGGGGAGCAAGGGGAGGGCAATGCCACCAGGCTGAACCTCTCTCCCCTTTGATTTCAGCCTGACTTAGGGGCAGCTGTGGCTGCCAGGTGAGTGCCTGCACCCGGTGCTGGTGGAGGGCTCTGCTTTGCCCTGCTTCTCAGGCAGGGCAGGGCTGCTGGGCTGTGCAGGGATGCTCCTGGGATTGCTTGTGGTACCAGCTCCTGCTACAATGCCACCAGATGGGGCTGGGGCACTGGTGGCTGTGCCCCTGCCCACTGTAACCCATGCATGTCTCGCCCCAGGGAAGCTGAGGCCAGTTCCCCTGTGATGAGTGCCAGCCACATCATCAAACCTGCTGAAGGACCCAGCCCCTCACAGTGACACAGAGACGGCTGCTGGAAGACATGAAGGCTTTGGTGCTGTTCCCTTGGCCATCAGGACCCGTGACCAGAGGCTGATGGCACCTGTCACCATGAGCAGCATGGGGTCAGGGTCTCCCAGTAGCCCATCTCAAGGTGGGGAACAGTGGTGCTGGGCAGAGATCTGCCCCCTCAGATGCTCAGCTCTGTGAGTTTATTTTTGATGGACAGTTTTTAGCCAGAGTGGGGAGCTGCTGGGTGCTCCCTCCATCTCTCCAACTTTGCTTTTACGTTGAGATCTGGCTGGAAGGGGTGCACAGAGCCAGACCAGCCCCTGGCCCTGCCTCTGCTACCGCCACAGGGCCAGCCTGGCCATAGCTCCTGCAAGACTGCATCTGGGAAGCTGCCCCATGTCTTTCAGAGCAGCGCTTGCTCCACATGAAGCCACAAAAAATCCCAGCAGCTCCTTTCCCTGTCAGTTTCTCAAGCCCTGTTGTTGCATGAAGGCCCCCGGTGCCGTGCATGAGCCGAGCTGCCGTTCCTCGTGGTGCCCGTGCTGCCAGGGCCCCGCTCTGGCTGCCTGTGGTACACAGCACCAGGGGGATGGAGCAGTCTCGAATGAAGCTATTGTAAAGTTCTTTACCAGTTGTCTTGTCAAGAGAGATCACAGTGTGGTCAAGATGAAAGTGTTTGAAATATTTATACTTGTTTACATGGTCTTGGAATGGAAAACTAGTGGAAAATGAACAAAAAGACCCCAGCCCTCTAGGCCAAAAGCCTCTTGGCTTATGGATGGGGATGGTGGTTGGCAGGGGCATGGGAGGGGATGGCACTGCCCTTGGACTTCTCAACACCCACCTGTGGGTGTATTTCCTCCTGTTGCAAATCCCTGCTGAATGCACTGATGGCTCTTTCCACCACAGCCCTCTCCTCTCGCGCTTCCACGGCGTATTCTATTTAAAAACAAAAAAGGGAAAAGTAAATTTAGCCTTTTGTAAGATTAGATGTTTCTATGTATTTTAATAACTAAAAAATATCCTGTTTTGTAACAAAACTTATTTTAAATAAACTGTTAAAGCCAGTCCTCCTGCACTGCTGTTCTTGAACCCTGTTTGAGGTGGGTTGGGTGCTTCTTCCCTCCTCCCAGCATCTCCCATAGGGCTGGAAAAGCCCATCATATCCTTCCCCTTGCACCTGCCCCTGGGGCCAGCCTGGCAGCACAGTCCTCACCCCATTTTGCAGCTATCAGGCTCCTGCAATTAGCAGAAGAGCAGTGGTTAAATCCAAAATGAGTCCCAATGTGCTGCTCCACTTTGTCCTGCTCCACCTTGCATCCCAACAATAGGCTGGTGGCTGGCAGAGCTTTTCCACACCTCATGGGGTGCCAGGCATGGGATTATCACCAGATGAGGCAGGAAGCAGCTGCAGAGCAGGACACACACCCTGTGAGCATCCTGGTGCTCGAAGCAGGCAGCACCCACCCTCAGTCCTGCAGTGGCTCTGTGCCAGGGCCTCTTGCTGCACAAGCCACCTTGGGAGCCACCTCCTCCAGAGCCACGGAGCAGGGCAGGCACGCCCCTTTGTTCCCAAAACTCGACTGTTGGATGAAGCATCAGCAATGTGGGGACTGGCTTTAGCTTTCCTGATGGTCCCCCTCCACCTCCCCAGAACAGCCTTCCAAACTCCCTGGCTCAGGAGCTCAGAAGCAGCACTGCCACTCCACCCGGACCCGCTGGAGAGCTGGGGGAGGGACAGCTGTGTGCAGCCAGGGAGAAGGATGAGCCCTAAATGATGACACTGCTCCTTGGGCTGGGAACGACCCAGCAGAGTGAAACCGCCCCCGGGATTTCCACAAGCCACCTGGCAAGTGCTGGCTCTCCGTTGTTCACCACAGCCTCCCAGCAGGAAGGGTGAGAATGGTCAGCTTCCTCTGGGACCGGCAGGGAATAGAGCCCTGCTTTTCCTGGGCACTCCCAGCCAGGAGCCATGCCAAGGTGAAGAGGACTTCAAGAGATTCAGGCATTTAACACAACTTTTAAAAAAAAATTACAAATATTTTAATAAAATTCATTATAAGTTACAGATTCCTGGAGAACTGGCTCCAGTGTATAAAATGGGAGACAGGCTGGGAAGAGCAGGGAAAGCACCAACAGGAACCTCTTTCCCCAGAGGAAAGAAGAAAGAGGGACAGAAAGGTTCTGACAGACATTTATTGGGGGAAAAAAACCAAAAACAAACCTCTAAGAATGGTCCAGTGGATGTAGAAAGACATAAATCAGTCCATGTCCCTCTGTTCCTCCACCCTTCCAAATCCTCACCCCCAAAGGCAAACACATACGACGAGTCCTGTTTAAGTCACATATTTTAACAGGTCCAGGTAGAACTCAGATCCAAGGACAGTCTGAAGATACTGATCTTCTGCAGCCCTGGGTGCCAGCAGGGATGTCTGAGAAGCCAAGAGAAAGTCTCTTGGTTAAAGTCCTTGAGATGCACCGGCACAGCGGCACAGTGTCCTTGCCCACGTCAGATGAAGCCAAAGGGACTGGTCCCCCATGGCAGTTCAAGTCCCTTTTGTATGGAAAGGGCATCCACCCCACAGCAGGCATTTGTGGGGTGGTGGCTGCAGTCCTCAGCAGCTGCACAGCAAGAGCAGGGCCCTGGCCCACAGGGCCAAGCGACAAGAACCGACAGCACAAGCGAGAAGGAGGGGTGACAGCAGGCTCAGAGCCCTCCTGCAGGGACAGGCCAGCACACAGAGCAGCCCAGAGCTTGATGCTGAGATGAAGAGCTGAAATGAAGCAGCTTCCCAACAGGGCTTTGTGGGGCCCTCCACCTGCCAGGGCCCCTCACACAGCACACACGTGTCTCCACTCGGGTCCTCCATCCAGCCCGTAAGGCACCAGGGCTGGGTGGGCGACCAGCCAGGTGGATTCCACTTCCCTCCCACGCTGCAGAGGGGCAGGGGGAAAAGACGGACACATGGAGAGATCTGAAATCCAGCCAGACCACGAGCAGGGGGAGCTTGGCCACCTGTATTCGTACACGAGGAGGTGGTGGCCATTAGTCCAGGACAGCCATGAGGAGAAGCAGCTCCCGAAAGGCACTACCATGGCGGCCGCTGAGCCCAGACTTGTTCTTGACAACGTTGCTGATGTTTTTCAGCTGCTTGTAGCACAACTTGCATTTGTGAAGCCTGGAAAAAAATGACAGCAGACACAGCATGAATCTTCAGTTGCCTGAGGTGTGGCTGTTCCTGCAGCGCCAGAGAGGCAACTCAAGCAGGAGAGAAAAGCCCTGAAAATGGCCTGAAGAGGCTGAAATATGAGCACAGCTCTGCAAAAACACTAGGCATTCAGCCCAAGTCCTGATGAGACAGGAGAATGGCATCCACATAAGGGCTCTTTCTCCCCTCTTCCCCCTTTGGCAGTACAGTCCAGGGAGGAAGGAGGTGCTGTTTTCCAAAGGCCAATTCCCAGAGAGGAGCTATCCTGTGAATGAACTTGAAATCCAGTGCCTGGCTACCAACTCAGCTGCCTTGTGAGGCAGAGGGGGAAGCCACAGGGTGGTTTTACTCCCGATACTTTGTTTAGGAATGACTCAACGCACAGAGGCAAAGGGAAAAGCAGTCCTTGGCCTTTTCCTCCGAGCAGGAGGGATTGGTGTTTGCAAACAAAGAGAAGGCATGTCCAGTCTGGTATCAGAGCCTTGATGGCAAGGACAAAGCTCACCCAAGAGAAAGGCTGGTGTCCACAGGGAGCAAGTGGAAGAGTGTGCCTCACCTTTCCTCTCTGCTGATGTCCACTCCAACAGAAGGGGGTGCAGCAAGGATGTCTGTGATGAGTGGCAGGAATCTCTGGAGAATGAGTTTCAGGGATGTGCAGCCAGTCTGCACGTAACTGAAAAACAGAGAATCGGGTCCCACTTGAATTTCATTCCTGTCCCCCCAGCACACAGCCCTCAAACAACCCCACTCCCCCACCTGTAACCAGGGAAAGAGAGCAACAGCCAAGTACCAACAACACATCTCAGTTCCAAAGCTTTCACAAAGCGAGCCTGTTCCAAAGGTCCTGGCACATACCCTGCCAAGTGGGACCTCTCTGCTCAAGGGCAGAGATGTCCTGCCAAGGGAACCTGGCAGGAACCTCTCTCCCAGAAGAAAGGAAGAGCAGAAACTCCATCTTAAGAGAGGCTGCATTTTTTTCCCCCTAAAGATGAGTCCCCAGAGCTGTTGCAGGACTTCATTCCCCTTGTCCCAAGCTGACAGCTTCACTCTCAGCAGTGTGCAAAGCCCATTTATTTTACGTGACCCCTCCGGGCTGCCAGAGCTGTCTGCAATCCAACACACCTACAACAAATCCCACTATCCTGCTCTTCCTGCCCATGCATACTTTCTGTACCTTTTCCCACACACACCTGGCAACTCCATCATTCTTTTTCAGGCACCTAATCAGCATGATACTGTATCTGCAGTGATTTCTCAGTATTTTCCTTTGGGTACAAAATGCCCAGCAGAGCTCCCCTATCACTACCTATACCTTGTCCCCGAAGCACACCATGATCCTGGGGCCTCACCTTTCATATTTACTTTGGAGTAGTTTTTCTATCTGTGGCAGGACTATAGTACACAAATCCAGCTTCCAGAGAGACCTGAAAAGAAAAGGACATACCCTGAGACTGGAGACTGAGGCTTTACAAAGCTGAGTTGACACAAATAAGACTTCCTGGCAAATGCCCAGAGACACTCATGTTCACTGAGAAAGTTCACTGACTCCCCCTCGTGAGAGAAAGTGGCAGGTTCTGACATATTTCTTTGACTCTCAGCAGAATCACTTTATGAAGCCCCAAGACTTTGCTTTTCCTTGGCCCCAAACAACTCCAGCAGGTACTGTCACGGCAGGTTTGAAGATGTGACTACAAGCCCATGCATTTCATGCTGCCATGGCCCACTGGACACAGGGCAGGTACAAGGCAGAGCTCCCAACTCCCAGCCAGGTGGCTCTTGAGCATCCCAGGGGCTGACCCCACCCAGGACTCACGCTTTTTGGTTGACAATATTCAAGAGATCCACAACAACAGACAGATCGTTGATTGCCACTGCAGACTCCAGAGAGTTCTGAGAGAGAGAAGGGGAAGAGAAACTCATCTACTGCAGAGGTCAAACTGGTTGGGCTAATGCAAATTACTATCTAGTGCTGCTTTTCCAAAACAAGGTAGAGGAAACATGAAGCTGGCTAGGGAAGAGAACTCTTTCATGGGAAAGTTTTCTCCACCTTTCTTTGTGACTTTGTGACCATTCAGCTGCAGGTGGGACACAGCAGCACTCTGTGGTGCACCTCTGGGGACAAAAGCTGTGAGACCCTGTGTCTTGTATGAGGCATAATCAGCCCAGACAAGCAAAGAGAGCTGCTCAGCTGCTCCCCTCTTGAGCCTCAGGTATCTCCCCATCTTGCCTTGATGTCACTGGTGCTCCATACAGCCCGCACGGTGTCCAGGTTCTTGTGGCGGCTGGTGAGCACCACACACATGGTCTCGTGGCCCTTCCTGATCTGGGACATGGCTTCCTCATCCACCAGCTCCGTCTGGCTTTGGTTCTTCACAGCCTGGAAGTACAGACACCAATAACAGGGCAGGATAGCACAGGAGGGTGGGAGCTTTCTCTGGCCTAGGTGAAAGCCAATTTTGGTGCACAGAATGTCAGTGAATACAGACTCCCTTGCAGATGGTAGTAAAAACCTTTCGAAATTGAAATGCTCAATTTGTTCTGATTTCAGTTACTTATTTCCTGCTTTTTCTACTACATCAATCACAAAAATGTTCAAAGCTTTGGAAAAACTCTCAAAAAAAAGTGAATTTAAAGTAATTTTTCAAAACCAGTACGTTTTAATGGAGAAATGTTTCCACATAAACCCTATTTTTTTAATGTGAAACACTTGTCTGCAAACAGCAAGTTTTATTACAAAGCATAAATCTTACATAATTTATTAGACTCCCCATTTGCTTCCTGCCCAGGCCATACTAGAACCATTACTTCCTTTGCTCACATTTAGAGCTAGGGATCATCAGGATGCTCTGGTCTTTCCACCTTTTTAGGACAAGGGAATACCCTCTCTGAGAGACCAAGAAACCTCCAAGATGCAAGAGGCAGAGATTCCTGCGAAATTATGATGTACATGTAATGACAATTTTTTAAACCAACCACTGTCTGGTACATGAAATAGTTTAGTGACTGTCTCACTCCTTGCTCTCTGCTTTGGTAACAGGTTCTTCATGAGCAGGGCTCAACTCTGCTGTGTTCACACCAATGACAATGGGGCACCCCCTTTCTGATGCCACCCAACACAGACATTGGCTGGAAAACATTGTCCAGAGACACTTACTGGGAGAAAGTCAGAGGCCTTCAGGCCAATGGGCTCATTCCTGGCTGCAGGAATCACCGATGGCTCTGTTCTGGTCAAAGAAGCTGAGGAGGCAATCGGGGGCCTCTGGACTGGATCAGGCTGCAGAAGAAATTGGGATAAAAGCTCTAGCAGGAACAGTCTAGCCCTAGTCTGATGACTTTATTTCTGACCTCCTTTCTTCTCACAGCAGGGTCCTAACACAGAAGCAGTCTCCAGTTTGCTAGCATAGTTTAAGAGGCAATAAAGTGTCTCTCAGGTAAACACGACAATGTAATTAAGGTTGTAAAGAACATGGAGATGCCCTTGCAGAAGTGCCAAGTGCTGTTATTGTTATCTGAAATTAGGGCAATGGGCTGTGGCCAGCCTGAAGGCTAAAAGAGGACTCTAAAGAAGCCAGTATAATGAATCCTGGCCCATCAGCTGCTTGCCATTTTGGCAACAAAACAGCTTCTGTTCAAGCATTTGTAGAAACCTGGCATTTGGCTCTCTTGAGTGCCCCAATTCTGAGATGCAAGGAGAAGCACCACTGCAAGCACAAGCAGCAAACTAAAACAATAGAGCCAGTTGGAGGCCTGGCCTTGGCTCCACTGCTAAGGCAGCACAAAGCCTGGAGCTGCACTTTTACTGCCCTTCAGTGAAGGAATCAGCCTGAGTAGAAATCACAAATTCTCCAGCTCTGCACATCACTCACAGAGAGAGCAGGAACAGCAATTCACAGACCACACAGTACGTACGAGCTCTTGCTTTGGCAATGAGGTCTGGACATCCACAGCTTGGCTGGGTTTCACTGCTTCCTTTGCAGTTCCAGGCTCTACCAAGAGGGAGAGAAAAAATGGATTGTTACTTTCAAGAGTTGAGAGCAAAGGTTCTGTTTAGCTACACTGCAAGGAGTCATTTCTGCCTTCAGGCAGCTCTCCCTCTTTTGAGGGCCCCATCCCCACCAAGGGGTCATTTTCATACTCACCATCCTCAGGAGGGGCTGGAAAGGGCTCATTTCGAGGAGGAGTTCGGCCTACAGCATAAGATTTAAAAAATAAACAAATGAAGGAGCATCCAAGGCTATGGATAAGTGGTAAGTCAACCTTGGAGCAGAGAAATCTCCAACAACTCCACACATGAGGGTAATCAGTGATAGAACAAGCAGAGCTATCTCCTTTGGACCTTGACACTATTGTTGAGTTTAGCTAAAAGCTTTCAGCCTTCATAGATAGGAGAGACAAAACTGACCCCTGTGGTTCACTGCTGCTTGTAGAGGTGTGATGTGTGAGACAAAGCACTATCACAACAAATTATATTAGAAAAAATCCATCTCCTGTTATTGATTTATATAAGTAAATAAAAATAATTGCCATGAATTCCTCAGAAAGAGTATCTCATTTTTATCATTTACACAAAAATGAGATACAGACACTGCACAATGCCTCCTAAACAACGTCTGCTTTAACAAAACATTTTGCCTTTCCTTCTTTAATGAAGACTGCAGATCTTATACATATCAAAATTCTAAGCTAATAAAATTCCCTTAACACTCTAATCAGGATAGGAAGGTGGCACATTTATAATGAAGCTCTGGATTCTGAGCCAGGCTTCAAATAGACATCACTGCACTCTTGTAAAAGTGCCACCTTTAAGTCATTCACCAACATGATCTGTGCCTCAGTGTCCAAGCACAGAATATTAAAGAAAAGCTTCCCAAGCTCTCCAGTCACAGGTGAAGTCTGTTACAGTAAGCCAAAGGTCAGTTCTACCAGATCAGTTTAGCACCTTGATCTTAAACCCAAACACTGCTCAAAAGCACAATAAATTCTGGTACTGACAGATTGCATTCTTGGGCTGGAAGATCTCTTTGTAATCCTCCTGGTTCTGGATCTCAGCCTTTGATTCCTTCTCATCCCGGTCATCTTCACTGCTAGGACTGTGCCTCTCACTCTCTGAGTTGTGCTTCACTCTGCTGTGAAAAAAGAGTTGTTGTCAGGGGAAGCTGTATTGTCAGAGAGAGAGAGAGAGAGAGAGAGAGCACTGAGTGCCTGGTACATTTCCTTAAAATCTTGAAACTCAACAAGCCAGCAGACTCCCTCACCTCTGTGGCTTGCTGCAGCTCGTTGAGGGCCTGTCATAGATGCGGCGAAGGGAGGACCCTGTGGGGGTAGGTGGCACAAGAGGCTGGTCGTCCCTGATCAACCCATGAGGAATAGAATCTGACTTTGGGACTCTGCTGAGATCCACAACGAAGGAAGAGACTGTGCTTTGTGCAAAGGAAACTCCTATCTGCAGAGGCAAAAGATCGAGGTAATTCACCAAGGAGTGGAGTGCACACCAGCCCTTCTGAGAACAGGTGTGATGGAGTGACCCTGAGCAACTGTGCTTGAGGACTGCTCGGTTCAGTGCTGCAGACTTTTCAACCTGAAGTTGCCAGTGATTTATGAAAGGCTTGGATAAAATTTGTGCCAAGCATAGCTTCTAAATACTGGTCAAACTAAGCTCCAGTTCCTTCCTCCAGAAGCAAAATAGACACAAAGTGGAGCACAAGGCACACAGCCTTTGGGCATGCTGCAAGCTCTGACACAAGCGTACAGGTCTGAAGGCCTGCAAGGAGGCAGCAGGATTTTATCTTGTGCTCCACAGCTGCCTCCCCTCGCCTCAGGAGCAGTGGCTTACCAGCTGGTTGTTGCTGATAGACAAGTCAGCTACTTTTCCCCAGTTCACCAAGACCACATCAAAACAGCGCTCTGGCTCCCAGCCGTACACACGCAGCGAATCCTGGAAGCCGCTGTACAAGCAGCAGCCATCCGGGTTGAAGAGCACACACCTGGGAGGAAGGCAGGAGAATCAGGCACAGCATTCCCACCCTGCTCAATCCTTGTGGATCTACACTGAACACCTTCAGTTCTGTTTCTAACAATGAACCTTCCGATCTGGTGTTCACCTGTGCAACCTGGTGGTCCTTTGCAATGTCTCCAGCAGCCCAAACTTCTCCCCAGTGATGTCTCTCTCTGAGGAAATCCCTCCTTCACCCCACCTTTAGTCTCTGCCTAGCACATTTCAGTAGGAATTTAATGTACCTGACAGGAGTAGCCTCCTCTTCAATACAGCTCACAACTTGAAACTTCTCCAAGTCCCAGAACCGAACAGTCCTGTATACACAACACAACAAAATTGATTGCTCGTCACTCTAGAAATCACAGCTGAATCCAGATTTTAAACAAAACACTAACAGTTACAATGGCTTTCACTGTTGTGCACATACAGTGACCCTACACACAAGGCTGGTCTAGCTAAGATCCATGAATCCAGACAGAGATACTTAAAGGGTCTAGACATGCACAGGCATTTAGAGCTGACCCAGAGCTAAGAGAACACCCTGCCAGCTGAGCAGGGCTGCCTGCTGCTCACACAGGATGTCAGCTGGATTAGTGACATACTTGGGGCTACACATAGGTTTCTAGTGTGGCAGAAGGTGCCATCAATTTTGGATGAGAAGGGAAGATCTCCATGTTCTGCCCATCACAGATGTCATGTCCTGCTGTCTAGATGTCTGGCTCTTGCAAGGTTTGAGTTGTGTGACATTCCTCTTTGTCATGTTCCTACAAGGAAGGGCATCAGCAAATGGAACAGACATATACATTTCCCTTCTTTCTCCCTCCCCTTATGTACCTGTCAGAGCTGCCAGAAGCCAGAAGGTATTCATTGGGATGGAATTCAACAACGTTGACTGGGCCAGTGTGTCCTGTAAATTCAAACATTAACTTCCCAGCAGTCAGATCCCACAGCTGAAAGAAGAAAAGAACAGAGACTCTTGAAGAGATTTAATATTAGAGATTTCCAATACAGTCAGGATTTCCTTGAACTGGCAACCTTCTAATACTTCCCCCCTCCAAGAACAAACTCAAGTCTGTCAAAGAAAGCAATAATCAAGAGAAAAGTACCATTCCAGTAATTTAAGGCTTTGTTTTGGTTTTTTTGCGTAATCTTTTTTTTTTAATGTAATTTGTCCCCTAGAAGTTTCTGTTTTATATTTAGAGACTGAGACAAAATATAGCAGTTCCATCTGTCCCTACAGACTGTATCTCAGAAGTGAACAAACAAAAATCCAAAAGCTCTGAATCCCTCAGCAATTCCTTCTTCCTGTGCTCTAGTCTCCACTTGAAAATGCAGTGAAATAACTGATCAGTTAATTTCACAAGAAACTGAAAATCAATTCAGTCCTTCATCCCTATTCCTTCATACTCCACACGAAACAACTGAAGTCACTGCTTCAGTCAATACTTTTCTGAACTCCTTATCTTGCTCTGCTCAGTCCTGACAGCAATTTTCAGACTGATAATCACATGTAATGTGTATAACACAAACAGAGCCAGAAATCAGTCTGGTAAAGCGATGTGCTGTGGACAACTCATTCTACAAGGTTTACTGAGGCCAACATTCAGGTATCACAACTCTACTACCATCAAAACATTAATTTTTCTGTGCACAGTCTCTCCCAATGTGTCTTCTGGATAAGGGCATTTCAACCCATGCAGCTCTTTCGTGGGTATTGTGGGCCATCAGACACGATCCCCGTAACAAAACCAGTCTCTGCAAAGCCACGGGGCTCAGCCATCTGCCTAATGAACTCAGGCTGTTTATGAGTGAGTGCTGGTAATGCCTGGTAGAAAGACAATCCCAGCATTCCCATGTGCCACGAGCACATAAGAAGGGTGTCACAATAAATTACCTTTACAGTGTGATCATCAGCAGCAGATGCCACCCATTTCCCATCAGGGCTAAAGCGGAGACACCGAACGGCTTCTGTGTGACCCTGAAATGAGGAAAACAAACAGTATTCCGGCTTTTGTCTTTCAATCCAATATAATAAAACAAAACTAGTTAAGTGTTTTACAGAGTCCACAGCTTGCAGAACACAACACTGTACTCAAGACACTACACCCAGCCACACTAAATGTGTATAATCTCTCTCATCTATACCTTTATGCCATCAGTTTGAGTATGGTAAATACAGATCTGGCTTCACTAATAAGAATCGGTTCTAAATTACAGATTTACATATGGTCAGACAGAAGTGCTGTGACAGTCTCTGGTTTCTACATGAAATTAATATACAGCAAGTTCTTTAAGTAGAAAAAGGTCCCAAGAACAGAACCATCTCAGTGCAGTGGTAATACCATGAACAATATAAAGAAACCCTCATGGATGCTCTCCATCCCCCACTGAAGTCATCCACACTACAGCACATGATATCCATTGATATCCCATAATATCCATTTCATATTCCCATACAGCTCACAGAGGCCTGCTGAGGTTTGCCAGGCCACTTCACAAATCAGGCAGATCTTATTTTCATGCTGGAAAACCAGGAAGTTCATTGTACATAATCACATTAAGGTTTGCTCACAAGTCCTCAAAAGAAATATTTCTCCCTCTTTGCCTGAAACCTAATAAAACATTTTACCTTGAATGTGAAGATACAGCCTTTTCTTCTTACATCCCAGAGCTACAAGGAAGAAAAGCAAACAAATTACATGTTTAGAGCAGTATGTGGGGAGCTCAAGGATCCTGCCAGAACAAGGGGTCTCTGTGTCACCAAGCTAACAGACACTGCAGAATGAAGGGGCTGCTGAACCCCTGTTGGCCTCAGGGGTATTTTCTAACTCCCCAAGTGAGAATCACTCCTAGAAGGCAATTTCTTACTACAGCAGCTCAGTTCTGACAGTCAAACACCAGCCTGAGGAAGCAGATACAATCCACAGCAACCAGGACATCTGTGCTTGCTGACACCACGTCTTGGCTGGCACCTTGCTCAGAGCCACATTCCACACCAGAGGAGTCACATTCATGAGCTGGCTGTGAAAATACACGCACGGATTTCACAAGCACTCACAAACACACCTGCCCACACATGGAAATGATGATGGGCAGCATCTACCAACAGCTCGACACAAAACACGTTCTGGCACTCTTCACAACAAAGACACTGCAAGGAACCAGAGAAATCTCTAGTGGAAGCTGGGTTTTACCTTGATGTTGGTGTCCAAAGAGCCCGATGCCACAAAGCTTCCAAAAGGATGGAAATGAAGGCTGCAGATATTCGCTTTGTGACCTGGTAGGGTACGAAGAACTGGGAAAAGAGAGGTAGAGCAGAGAGAAGGAACAGGGGAAGAATGTTTGATAGGTCATTTCCACATGACATCATGCAGAAGTGTAGCCATACTATCCCCACCATTATTTTATGGAAATATACATTATTTTGTGGAAATGCCTCTGACTTTACCCTAACAATGCAAAGAAACAGCAATAGAAACCCCATGATCAATGAACTTAATGAAAGTCCTGTCCTTAGGTCTGGAAAGCACAGATAGAACTCCAAAGATCTCCATTCTGAAAATGAGGCAGCTGGCAGGCAGTGCATCTTTCCATTTGTTACGCAGACAGCAAAATGGGCCAGAGGAGGAGCAGTTTTAGCCAGGAAGTGAAGTAAAACAGTCTGGACTGTCTGCAGCATTCACCTTGCAGTCATCAGACAGACCCTTTCCCAGGACTCTGCACCCCATCCAGGCACCACCTCTTACATTCCAATATTCACCCCTGACTCCTTCAATTGTCCAGTGCAAGAATCATCACAAAGACAGGAAACGGATGCTTAGGAAGCGGGAGACAAAGAAACGATCAGAGTGTTTCAGCAAGCCATCAAGTAACACCCCCTGTAATTCTGGAAACCAGAAAGGACCAGTAGAACTGGTACATCATATCTCAGCAAGCAGTGACAAATGCAGAACTCAACTCCAAGAAAAACTGCTCAGATAATAACAAGGGCAATCCCTCTCCCTCATCCGTCATCTGGAACAAAGCTGATGATTCCCCTGGCAGAAATTAGCTCTTGAGCCAGAGCTGGGGTGGTCATTTGCACAGACACTGGCTCATAGGTCTTCTAATAAATGCAGCCAGATCAGCTACTCCCCCACAGGCAGAGCCAAACTGTTCCATAACTGAACTGATTCTAACTGAATGACAGAAGTGCTTTTCATTATTGATGCTGCCTGTGGTTTGCCTTCTTAGCTCAGCCAGTGTAAGTCTATTTTCATTACACATTCCTTCTAAGAACAAGTAGCAACCTATAAGAAATATTTGGTCATTTTCTGGTATTCCTGCTGGAATGCACTCAAGTGATTTATGATACCTTTACAAACTCATTCTAGGATTTGAGGAAAATGCAATAAATAAAGCATGACTCAACAGTGGCCTTTAAAGAATCAGAGCTTGATGAGCTCATAGCTTTTATAGTTTATTAAAAATTAGGTCTTTGTCTATTTATGTGGCCATGCAAGAGCAGGAGAGCAGAAAAACAGCTTGAGGAAAAAAAGAAAAGTTAGAACCTAAGAAAAGATGTCAACAAGCAGAGGATTCCTGCATTTATGCAGAACCTAATAAACTTCAAACTTCCAATCCAGTTTGGGATCCTTTTATTAAGGCTGACAATTCCAAGTTGAGACTCTGAATACAAATTCTATATGCCTAGTTATCTATACATGCATGGAAACTGAATACAGACTTTGACACACTTAGGTCAAAACCATAGAAGCCAGATCCTCAGATCAGTGTCCCCAGTACATGTCCAAATTTCTGCTCAAGCATGAACACACAGCTCTACAGTCTCAGTAGAAGGGCAAAACACAGATGCATATGAAGATGAAAGCAATGCCAGGCTCCCGCTCTTTCTTAAATCAGGAACCTTCTGGGTCAACACAGACATTAGGCATAAGGAGTCTCCAAAACGTGTGCATGAACAGAGCCAAAAACTCATGGACACATACCTTTGGCAGCTTCCAGGTCCCAAACCCGAATGGACCCTGATCTGGACCCTGCAACTATGAGCTTCTCATTTGGGTTGACTTGTAGGCTCTCAATGGGGCTTGTGTGGCCAGTCAAGCTCTGCAAAGGAAACCATCAGCCACAGTCAACAGCTGCTGGCACAGCCCTGTATGAACCATGGCATTGCTCATACTCAAGGGGTAACTCTTTAGCCATGAGCTGGGACCACCTGGCTGTGTCACCAGTCCTTTCTCCTCAGCAGCCACTCTAAAGTCCATCACTGCACCCAGTACAGCACACCTGTGTTCCCACATTTTCCCACTTTCTGGGGCACACTGACTAAGTTTTAAAGGACGCATCAACAGAGACACAGGTAGTTAAACATTAGGTGCGGATGCTCAGACAAGGCTGACACATACTTACATCATAAAAATTATGCTGTGGTAGCACAATGGCACCGTGTTTGCTCTAAATGGGTCATGTAAGTGTCATGAACCAGTTACAAAATCAAAGCAAGAGCAAAAGCAGGGCTACTTTGAAACCTCGCACAAGCACCGAGCCATAGGCTGCTGCCAGCAGTGGATGTCAGTGATAGCCTGGTGCTAACACTGAAGTACTGACTTGAGGCATAAGGCAGTAATTCACATGTATGAAATTCCTTTCATCCTTGAGCACCTGAAAGCTTTGAAAAGCATTTTGAAAAGGCCTGTATTTTAGTAAAACACAAGAATATTTAAAACTAGCACTAGAAAACAAATTCCACCACTGCAGACCTTCTGCTTGCCAAATAAGCAGTATTCCCTGCTTCAGTCCATCCTCAAATGCCTTTTAAAATAGCTACACTAGCTCTGTGCCTCCCACACACATACAGAGGCTGGGAATGCCAGTTGGGAGCTGCCTGTTCTTAGGAATCCATGTGCAATTGAAATCCTCTACAAACTCCACAGTTGCAACTGCCATTGCTTAGAGCTCACACGTAAACCAAGCTGCAATGTTACTTGAAAATTTCCTCTTCTCCCTCTTTCCTAACACATAAACATCCATAATCCTTATAATATAAACACTAAAAACGAATTTCAGAGGACAGCCCCCGAAATCAAGATGCTTTTGATATACAAGAATGGCACAAGCAGCTTCAGTCAGCCCCTGCCTCTCAGAAACAGCAGCTCCCAATGTCTGTGGTTCCCAGGAAGCACAGGAGAGGTGCAGCCCTGCTCCTACTGAAAGGGTACAGTTAGGCCCTCCACCTTCTTCTCAATAAAGGCAACAGTCCAGTTTCAAACTGGAGTCATGCCACCACCAAGGGCCTGGAAAGACACTGCTTAACTACACATTGCAATAAGCACAGCCCTGCCAAAGGTGAACTTTCATACACTTAATGAATGGAAAAATAAAGTGGACACATTCTCCTTTTAGCCTTTTTAACCTGACCTTCCTGATTTCTGCCTCACAAGGCTCACACTGGCTAGAGCAACACCTTCAATACCACATCATTGTGGTATTAATTGTGTTGTTAATTAAACAAATGACAAGGGGCATGTGCTAAAGTTGGTTTTATACAACACCCACTCAAAGTGATGCAGGATAGATATCTGTCAAATATATATTTATGGTGCACTTTAGTGATCACTGCTGGGGTAACCCTACCCTTGCTAACATGCTGCAACCAGAGTTACTCCTCCCCAGCCCACAGCAAACTATTGTGGCAACCTCTGTGCTGACAGTTAGGGACTGTGGCACAGGTGGGAATGCATCCTGCTGAGGACATCTCCTGCTGTGACTGCAAACCCCAGGGTGTGAAAATGGCCCCTGTAGCCTGCACTATAAAACTGCTGTTCTTGTACAAAACTCTTCCTTTAATTATTTGTAGACTGGTAATACATAAAGCACAATATTCATTATCTGAGTAAGCACTGGCCCAGCTCAAGCATTCCCACAAGGTCTCTAGAGCAGTGGTCTCACCATGCACCCAATTCTGTCCCTATCTTTAGCTAGAATCTGGTTACACAGCTTTGTGTTGGCAAACTCTATTCACAAGTCCCACAGGCTCCACCCCAACAATTCTTCCCCTCATTCCCTACCCTCCAAACCTCAGAATTAATATTCCCATCCCCCAAAAGCTGCAACCAGGCCTGTTCTTACCATGATGCAGTTGGGCTTGCTAACTGACCATATGTTGACCCGACAGTCGTCTCCTCCAGTGGCCAGCATGCGGCCTGACCCTTTTCCCAGGACTACTGAGGACACATTGCTGCTGTGGGCCATGATCTCTTCTGCACAAAACAAAGCAAACACTTATTACAGATCAGTACTAAGATTTTCATCCCATCCTCCAAAATGTCTTAAAAAATATTCTTCCTCCAGAAACACTTTCCAGTTTCCACTGGACAAGCTGCAGCAGCCCGCTGTTCAGATAAGAAGTCACACTGTTATCTTGCTTTGAGCAGTCCTTCTTGGCTCTCCCTGCTACACTTAAGACATTTGCTGACCAAAGTTTCACAATTCCAGTGCTCACATGGCTTACACAAAGCATCTTCTCTCACTTGCAGCAGCTCAGGAGCTTCTGAAGATTTGCTCAAGTGCAGCAACCTGATCACAGAAGGCGCTTTACCTGCAATAATGCACAGCAGCCAGTCATCTAGTGAAAGGCCCTCTAATCCTGTTTTAGAGAGCAGCAGCAGACAGTCCAGCCTGTGAGGAACTGGCAGAGGAGCAGCAGTACAGTTTGTTACCTTACCCAGAAAAAAAGTCAGACTCAGCAGCAAGGAGAGGTGGAGCTCCCTTCCCTGAGTTTTGGCAGAGGCTTTGCTACAACCCCACTAGGTAACACAGGCAAAACTGAGGACTGCAGAGCATGCAGCTGTGCCAAAGGAGGGTGAATATCCATCCAGAAGGGCAGAAAATAACAAACCTGATTGATGCTAAATGACTGTTTAAAAACTGGGAGCTGAGGGGAAGCTCTGACACTACAACAACAGAACTCTATGGAAACCTCATCATAAAGAAATCAATTTGGGGCAAAAAAGAAGCCAAACAAGCATCTTTGCTTAGACATCTCACAGTGGAATTTTAAATTCACTCAAAATTTTGGCAGGGGCTTTTGGCAGATGCATTTACCAAATCTTCACCTTACTGTTCTCTTCTTTGAAAGGTCACAGGATTTGCATGCCCAATAGTTATGAAACTGTAAAAATAGTTATGGGTCTGTAAAAAGGCTAGGTAGCATCAATTCAGCTTTCATTCAGATTGTTTGGCTGGGAGGAGCAATTTGATCATTTTACATGCAACACTAATCCAAAAGGATATTAGAAGGCTGCAATAATAATTACAGGTACTTTGATCTCAGACTCTCAAGATGTTTTTTTGAAATTAAAACTGCGCAACTTTCACTTGGGCTGGAGAAACACCTTTCAAATTACAAAGGTAACTGGACCACAAATTACATGAGAAGAGCAAATCTGAAAATATGCCTGCATTGTGTTGAAAGACCAAACTTCCACATAAAAATGCTAAAACAAAGCCTGTATGGATACACAGACTAGAAGGTAACCAAAAGTACAATTAGCATTACTAGACCAACTCACTAGTTAAAATTGCAAGGACAGATGCTGAGCATTGCTGCTGAAACGAGTGTGTCAGCAGCTCCACTTTTTCCCCCTCTTGATTTCCTTCTTAATAATATATTGTAAGTTTAAAAGTCACTGTGGAAGCATCCGACCCTCTGCTCCTAAAAGCCAGGTGATAAACTGACGTCTGCCTTGGGCATAGAGGTTCAAATTTTTTGTTTAATGAAGTTCTTGTCACGAGCTATCACCCACCAGCCCAGTACACTCACCTCTTAATTAGCATTGCTGAAACATCCCTAACACTCAGTGCTTCTTGCTCTGAAGAGGATGCTAAGATGGGGCAGAGCCTAGCAAAAAGGAAGATCAAGAACCCCTGCCCAGCTGGGAGAGAATGGAGGGGGACAGACTTCCAGCTTTTCCTGCAACTGGAGTTTCAGGGATGGGAAGATAACATAGCAAACCAGCTTTCTGCTCAAAAAGATACAAAATTCCTAAGTCAGTTATCTCAGATGCCTTCATGTGTTACCAGTCAAGGACTCTATTTCTGCCAGCCAATTTCCAGACCCCACTCACTGACTAAAGCAACTGATGACATCCTATTGCTTCCAAGCATTCCTCAACAGCCCTGTGAAATAACTCATCAGTGACCACTAGAAACTGATAGTCAGCAACTGTCTACTGCTGCTTCAGAGGAAGAATAATGGACATTAAACCAGCAGATTCTTACTGTCTCTTGCAAAGCAATTTCAAGAGAGTGGGACACACAGGCCCTGCAAAGATCACCTCATTCCTCCTGCAGGACAGAGTTTAGTGAACCTTCTGTAACAAGTGAGCACCAATGAAGGACAGCCCCACAGAGGCTAACTTTGGGACCTTCTCCCTGATACTGAGAGGATGCCTCATCATAACCTGGCTCTCAAGAGCAGTTTCCACTGAATGACAGAATATCCTGAGTTGGAAGGGACCCACAAGAATCATTAAGTCCTACTGCTGCTTGTCCTGCACAGGACCACATCCCCCTTTGCCTGAGACTGTTGTCCAAACGCAGGCTTGGTGCTGGAACCACCTCCCTGGGGGGCCTGCTCCTGTGAAGGTGAAGTACTTCTTCCTCATATTCAACCTGAACTTCCCCTGGAACAGCTCCAGAAGCTCCCTCAGGTCCTGTCACAGACAGCAGAGATCAGAGCTGTCCCTCGAATGCACTCATGAGGAAGCTGCAGCTCATTATAAGCTCTGCCCTCAGTCTCCTCCAGAATGAACAAGCCAGGAGACCTCAATCACTCTGCATGGTTTTCCCTTTAGACCCTTCACCATATTCACAGCCCTTCTTTGGATTTTCTCCAAAAGCTTAATATCCTTCTTAAACAGCAGTGCCCAAACCTGCCCCCAGGACTCGAGGCTTCACCAGCACAGAGCAGAGCGTGACCATCACATTCTTCGATGCACCCCCAGCTGGCCCTTTGGACTACCAGGGCACACTGGTGACTCATTTACAAACTGCCACGGACCAGGAACCCCATCCTTTTCTGTGGGGCTGCTCTCCAGCCTTTCATTCCCCAATCTCTCCATTGACAGGTGCAACATCCCTCACTGCCTCGGCTGTTCTTGCACTACAGTAGAGTCATGTGGGGTTAGACAGGCACTTCGCCTAGTGCTGGAGCAACTAGTCAGAAAAAAGAAAGGCCGTGACCCTTTGAAAATAGCACTGACAAGGCCACGCTTTTCACGATGCCGCTGTGTTTTCCAACAGGACTTGCAGGAGTTAAAAATGTCAGTCAGCACTGTAGAAAGAGGGCCGGGGCAGCATATCCAGGGTAGGGATGAGGTGGCTCCTATCCCTCCCCGCTCCCAGCCGGGGCGGCTCCCGGGCCCGCCACTCACGCAGCTTCCATGCCGTCTTCGTGGTGACGGCCACGGCCATGGCTCAGCGCGGCGCCTCTCGGGCGGGCAGCGCCTTCCTCCTCCCGGCGAGGCTCCGCTCCGCTAGCGCGTCCTAGGGCCAGGCCGTGCACCGGGGCTGCCCCGGCCGTCCTGCGGGCACACGAACACGGTTACGGCGAGACCCTCCTGAGAGGCGGCGCGGCGGGGGACGAGGCCTCACCGCTGATGAACATCACGGGACGGGAGCGCCGGTCGGGCCGAGGGCGATCGCCGGACGCTGGAGGCGGCGGGGCCCGGCGGTACCGGACCGGGACCCCCCGCCCCACAACCGGCCCTTCACAACAACCCCGCGCCGCGCCGGGCGGTTGCCCGGGCTCCGCGCGCCGCTCGGCCAATAGCAAGCGAGGGCGGGGTGGTTGCCACAGCGACGGCAGCGCGGCCACCAATCGCAGCGCGGGTTCTTGGCGGAGCCCCGCGGGCGCGGCCAATGAGGAGGCGGTGCTCTGGATGGGGGCCGCCATTTTGCGGGGCCGCCCTGAGGGGCGGGGGCCGGGCGGTTCCCGCTCTGCGGCGCCGCGGAGCTCCCGGGAGGGCGGCCGGGGCCCTTGCCGGACCTCGTGGCTCACGGCCCGCCGGCGCTCGAGGCCGTCGTGCCCTTGGGCTGCGGCTGGTGTGTCCATTAGGCGGTTCGCGGGTGTCGCGGACACAGCCCCGGTGGGAGCGGGACTCCTGCGAGGTTTCTGTGCCTCGCGCCGCTTGTGCGTGTTTTTCGCCGTCTTTGGAACCAATTACTCCATCGACAGAGAAAAACCAAATTAATTTGACGCTACTCCTTGATAATGACCCAAGAATTCAGGCTGAATTTCAAGGATCGTATCTTTCAAGCTCAGGAGCGATGCAGGCCGACAAGAGTGAAATCGGGCAATAATGCCAGGAGGCCTCCTGGATGGATAAGGAGCTGCTGAGCAGCAGAGGAAAAACAATATGACTGTGGAAAAGAAGACCTTTTTGTCAGAACGGAAAAAGAAACTTTCAGGAAGTGGAAACAAGGACAGGTGGCCTTGGAGGAATACAGGGAAATCCCATGGCCGGGGGGATTGGGACTAGATGATCTTTAAGGGCCATTCCAACCCTGTAATGTACCATGATTCTATAAAATGCATTTGCTGATGGTTTGGCAGCTGCTGTGTCCCTAATGCCTGTAAAAGGATTTTTAAATTAATTTATTCTGGTGTCTTCTCTGGTATTGAATTAACACTGATGAGTTCATAACCACAGTGTTATACTTGGCAAGGTTTTGTCATTACAGGGCTCTAAATGAGGTCAAAAAAATGTTATATTTGTGAACTCACCGGTTCAAAACCTTTGCTTGTGCAAAACTTTGTTATAAATGCATTAAAATATTATGCTGTAAAATAATCAGCCTTTCCAAATAACCCCATTCCTGCTGCCAGCAGCTGTGGAGCAGATTTGGAAAAGAGAAGCCCCGAAAGACTGTGTATGGTTGGTCTCCCCTTCTGAAGCAGGTCTTAGGGCTAAGGTCCCATTCAGACTCAAGTCTCAAACACGACAGGGTTTCATGAGGAGATGATATAACTGCAGATGGGCCTTAGAACAAAATAGGGAAAAGGTGCAGAATGGTGCAAATTCATTAAAATCTTCACAAATCTGATGATAGTGAGACATTTATTGCAGGCAGCTCCAGAAAAGGAATGAAGAAAGCAGTCATGCCCGAGGTGCCCAGCTGAGCGAGGATTCCTGAGCAGCATCTCTTTAAGAGAATGGATTTTTCTATTGTGCCAACTGCTTTTCCCTGGAACAAGAAGGGGGATATCAGAGGGAAGCTGCAGTGGGACATGGACTGGAGTATTTTACAGAGCAGCTTCAGTGCCAAGTTGCCTGGGGGGCTGATCTGTAAACATCCCCTGCTCAGGCAGTCACTCCCAGCCCCTGCAGAGTCTGCTTTACACCGTGGAGTTGGTTGCAGTGTGCTGGGTGAGGGATTCATTCTCCCCTCCGTTGTGCTGACTCTCATTCTCCAAGGAACTCTGAGAGCCCTTCTGCTCCTCTTCAGGTGCCTGTGAGGGAACAAGCAACCAGAAGTCAAGGAAATAGAGAGGAAAGTGAGCAGCAAAGGCACACCAAAGCACAACCCAGAATTCAGAGGGCTGAGATGAAGGAAACCACAAGGTTTTGAGGGGGGCAAAAGGTTTGAGATGAGGTCTTATGAGAAGAAGAAAACAAGGGGAGTCAAAACGTGGAGCAGGAAGAGGCAGCACATCCAAATGTGTTGCCTCACCAGAGTCAAGAAGCCCTGGAGAACCAAGTAATCTGTGATTGAGATAAGGATTGAATTTCACCCTGGAGCTGTTTTGTTCTTTGATCTCACATGCTGATTACAAATAAAAATACATATATCTATATATATACAGGCATATTTATGGCTCTTTTAAAATATTCCCCCCATAATCCCTATTACCAACTAATCATTCTTAATTATTTTCTTTATTAACTAAAAATAACACAGTAATCTTTCTTGGTGATGCAAGTTTTTCCAGAAAGTCAGAATTTGACTTTAGCACAACCATGTTCTATTTCCCTGTGAAGGCAATTGGAACTGTGCTGACTTGCACCATACTGTGATTTGCTCCAATATATTTTAATGATATTAAAAGCTCTTCAGAGACAATTCCTGAGAGAGAAAAAGCTGACTCTGGATTTCTTTGAGTACATGTATTGAATGCTGACATTAATGAAGTTTACCTACCGTGGCTTCGTGCCGTTGTCCTATCCTTGCAGGGTCGTACATTGAGACTGACAATTTAATATTGGCTTCTTCATCCTCACGGACCATCAGAATATTTAACATCTTCCAAGAAATCAGAAGAAAGACCCCTCAGCTTTCCCACAAAATGACTGTACCTTTACATGCTTGACCTGCTAACAGAGCGGATGCTGCATACAAGAATTGTGGAATAAGGTTAAATATAGATCTGTACAAATATGTCCATGTCCTGCTGATAGATCAGGCTGATAGTAGTCTTAATTTTAGACTGCTACTCTGTATGAAATTCTTGAATGCAGTTATTGATAAGAAAGCTTTTCTGGAGTCAGAGTTTTGGCACTGCTTTTGAAAGTGCACTGATAGCTTTGGCTTGTTCTTTGTCTCACACAGGATATGCAGCACAAGCAATGGGAATATTTTGTCTGTTGATACATCAAGACTGAGAAATTTGGCAAGGTAGTTCATGAAAGTCATAGTGAACTAGCTTCAAATTTCTGAGGAAAAAAATGTGATTTTTGCAAACTTGTTCATAATTATTACTAATATTCTGGGCTAATATAGTTGAGCATTCCCTCTGCAGCTCCTTCAGGGATTTCTCTTCCACAAAAAAAAAAAAAAAACACATTAAAAGAAATTGAATAGCTGTGCCTCCATCTGCTAGAATGGTTATATTTATCATGAAGTAATTACAAAGAACATGGATCTGTTACACCAGTCAGTGTGATTAGCAGTACAAGCAAAGTGTTTTATGAAGTGTTTCCCTACAGCTGTTCACGTAACAAGTCACTTCAATATTTTGGATAGGATTTCCTGGCAATGCCTAGCACCCAGGGACTGCATTACCTACAATATCCTTTCTTTTTGGCCTCATTCCTGAGCAAATAGCAGGTAGGCTTCCAGATGCCCCAATTCATATATTGTCATTTGCCCTCTGCAATGTTTCCTCACAGGGAAGGAAGATTAAGAGCAGGAGCAGGAAAGTGTGTGTCTCTCCATAAATATATGACAGCTCCATCTTCACTGAACAATGCCTGGGTAGCAAGCATGATAACTCAGCATTGGGACCAGCTTTGTCTTACTTTTATCACAGTTTATGCTGGGGAGTTTATGCTTTGGCAACCAGTCAGCTGAAACTGTTTCTACACCTGATCAGCTCTGACACTGTGGACCCTCCCTGTTACCTCTGCTTCAGAGTCCCGGACGTGTTGCTTCAGATCCTTCTGTTCTGCTCTCAGCTCCCACAGCAGGTCATACAGATGGAACATGTTCTTGTGTTTCTCTGAGGACCATGGCTGGAAGCAGATAAAGTCAGTGAAAAACAGCAGCACTCTCTGGGTGCATGGGATCAGGTACTCTGCTGGCAGAAACTCGCACAATCTTGCTACAGCCAATAAAGCAACACTAATTTCCATCACTGAAACATCAAACCCATGGTCAGCATGGGTTTATCAGACTTAATTTGGATTTGGAATCCATCAGTAATGTGAGCCAGGTGGCACATCTTGCACTTTGCTGATGCTGCTGTTTTATAGTTGGAATGAAATGAGATTAATAGGAATGTATAGAAATAGAGATGAAAAAAATGGGACTCCAGCAATGGTGTTCTGTGGATTCTCCCCAGTGGGAAATAAAATGAGAAAAAAAACATTAAAAAATCCCTATTTGTAATCTCTGTTTAGTTTTCTTAAGTGTAATTGTGCAGCATTGCTGCACAATTTACTGGCAGACTTCTGCCTCTGGTTAGAGACTCACATTGATGATGTTAGTGGGGTGACCCCTCACTCCTGATGAGATCATTTGGCTTAATGGCAGCACTCCACTTCCCTTGGAATATCTTTTATTTAGGACTATCTCTCTCTCTCTCTCTCTCTGCAATATATTAAGCCTCAGCATTTTTCTCTGCATCTGCAGGGTAAACACTGGGAGATTTAAGGAATGACAGGACCCAAGAAGTCCATGACAGAAACAGAACCAGAACACAGAGTGTCTGCCTTTGCTGCTCTGTTGTTGCTCTTCTTGAACAGGGAACAACAGAGAAAATTTCAGCTCCCCTGCTATGAATCTGCAGAACTCAGCCCAACAGCTGCTGAACCTGCATTTAGCAGGATCCCAGGGGATGTGGGATCTGCCTGATGACCAGATCTGAGGAGATGACCTCAGGCATGGCTAGAGCAGGTCTGTCATGCCACATTACATCCTGCACTCCCAGTCACTCCCAGCATGGCACCACATCTCCTGGGCTGCTGGTGTTGTCAGCCTGGAGGTGTGCAGGTGGTGTAGAGGGGCAGCATGGAACATGTCATGCTTGTAGTTCTTCCACTGACATTTCACCTTCCCTTTGTGTCTTGTGATCTTCATACCTGGTATTGGACAGTGTTTTCTCGGCTCAGGAAGATTTCCTCTTCTCTCTTCTCCCTCCCTATTACTCTGCAGAAAACCACCTTTGAGGCAATGGTGTCATGAAGCTCGAGGTGATATGTCACCTGGATGACATCATCTATGACCATAAAGACACGTTCCTCTATATCTTCATCAGCAGGCTTTTCCGGATTTCTATGGAAATGCTCCTTGATTTGCTAATGGAGAGTGAAAAAATATATGAGAGCAAATTAGACATCAAAAAACTGGCAAGATTTGCAGATTTGGGTAAAACCCCAAGCTAAAAATTGTGCTTTTCTGCTTGGATTTGCATCTCTTGGCCAATGGTCCTACTGTCTTGTCTATGCCTTAAAAAAACCCAACCACAAAGCTACTTAAAGCAGCTATTTGTGGAGCAGAGTATGCTTTCCAAGCTCCAAGTTAGCTTGGGATGCATCCCTGCCTGAGGGAACTGCAGGAAGCAAGGTATTTTGGAGAAATGCAAAGTTTCCCACATTTCCCAACACAGGGAAGGAAAAGGTAGCATGTTTGGTGCTGGTCCAAGGAGAGGCCACTGCATGGCTGTGTCTTGGCAGGTGAAGTGTCTGAGCCATACATACTGCCAGATGTCAGATTTCTTCCTCCTTCTGTTCTGCAAACCAGACCTGACAAGAGGAAGAGGTAGATTGCCTGCCTGTAACAAATCTGAATGATGGGACAATTCATCAGGAACCTAAAATTATATTAGTTTGGGCTCAGCACACAAAATCATTTTCTTAGTTTTGAATCTTGTGAAAATTTTGTTCCAAAATCATAGTCACAGGTTTTTTTTTTCCTTTCCTCTGACACAAGGTTTTCAACCCTTAGTTCCCTAGTTTAATTCCAGTTGCTCAATGCAGTTCCTGACAACTGGTCACACTGTAGCTGGCTGTCAGGCAAGCAACTGTGAGACACAGCAGCTGAACAATGCTTGGATGTCTCATCTGGAGTTTTGCCTCAGCCATGCCCACTGAAAATGAACTGAAACCCCAGGCAGTATGTTTTGCATAGCACAAATATCACAGTGACCCATATTTTTCTGTTCCTGCCTTGGCCATACCACTATAGGCCGGGGGTTAGCATCAGCTGTGATGCCAGCCTTTTCCATTTTCTTGTCTCTTTCTCCAAACTCTGTGTGCCGCATGTGCAGGAAGTCATCCCGCCCCACGAAGTACTCTGTCATCTCAGTGGCACTTTCGAAACGTTTCCAGAGGCCATCACCTCGTGCTGTGTGGTAAAACTCCACTGTGTGTCCAGTCTCAGGCTCCAGTGACGTGTAGGAGTGAGCTAAGGACATATCACACACGTTTTCAGAGTTAGCAACTGCAATACACAGGACACAAGTGTGTCCAGGGGAGGTCTCATTTTCTTCAGCTTTAGCAACAGATCTGATGCAGGACTTATCCCCAGCTGCACAACACTGAGAGAACAAACATAATCCTAAAGAGAAAGTTTCAGCTTCTATCAATTCTACTGATAAAAGTAGAAATCCAGCACCCTGATACACATGATTACAATGTATTTTTATAATACATAGAAAACTGCATTGCTGGGGAGCACTGCCCAGGACTGCAAGCCACCAACCCAATTCCCTACTCTTCACTGGAGGCCATTTTATTTATCTAGGCAATTTATCCCACAAGTATCCTGTTCCTCCTGCCTTTCAGCTTTGGGCTTTTGCCACTGCTAGAAGGGAGTCATGTGAAATCCCATCAGCTGCAGTGGCTGCCCAGAGGAGCTGGAATACCTTTAAGATGGAGGGGATGTCCTGGCATGAAATGGTCTGTGATCAGCTGTGTTTGTTTATTCACTTCTCTCATATACAACAGGTCTTCTCGGTGTTTGAACCACTCCTTCACCTCCAGTTCTTCAGTATCTGACAGGAAACAAGTAATTTTGCAGCCTTAAGTCACCCTGTTGGAGGTGGCAAAATTCTGAGGAGCTCTCAGTGTCTGTGCCAGCACCCTGTGCTCCTGATACAGCCTCAGTGGACATAGTATGGCCACTGGAACTGGCCCTGGAATTTTGTACATGAACCCTAATCGACATTTGATTAGATGAATTATGCCCTAAGAGGGTCTATTCCTCTCCATCAATCAGAACCAGAGTAATGAACTCAGGAGTAGAACATGGTATGGCAAAGGGCTGTGGATAGGCAAGAGAAATTCCATCCCAAATACTTAGTGATGGTGTCAGGAGATTGGAGAATCACACTATTCAGGAAGGCTGAGGGCAGGACACTGTATGTCCAGTTAGGAGTCTGCATGGTTTCTTGGACTAGCTGTTAAAAAATAATGCTTTCAAGTACAGAGAGATCCTCATAGCTGACCCTTTCTATGGCCCCTTTTGACACCAGAGAAGAAATGAGGATAGTGACACTTTTGGATCAAATCAAACCAGCCTTCCATTTCTCTGAGGACTGAAAATCCAAGCAGCTGACCTGTGACACTGAACAATTTCACTGGTGTGTAAAACAGATTCAAGCTCTCATGAAAACCCCTAGCAATGCTGGAAAGTTAGGGGCTTGGGAGACTGAGAATGATGAAGAGTTTGAGGATATTGTAAATAATTCCCCCAAAAAGGTGAAAGGAGAATGAGAAAGCACAAGAGAGACTCTGGCAGAAAGGGGACCACCTCCCCCTTTCCATCAGCATGCCCCAGGCTGTTTGCTCAGTGTGTGGAGTGTGCTCATTCATCCCTCTTACAGCCTGAGTCTGCGTAGACAGTGAGGTGTTCCACCAGCCCATCTCCATTCGCGTACGCCGCCCATTTCTCCTGTTTTGCTTTATTGTACAGGATCACCTTCTTCCCCCGGGAAAAGGGATTCACATATTCTGCAGTGAGCAAGAGAGATGTCAGACAAATTGACCCCCCTGTACTCAGCCCAAAAAAAAAAAGAATTTAAGAGGGAGAAAACCATGGTTTAAGGGACACGATGCATTTATTTATTACGTTCTGCTGCCAATAACGCTGTTCAGACCCTGCCTGTTGTCCTTTAATGTTATAATGGTATAATAACTTGAAGTTCTCTCCCCAAACAGGTATTTGATAATGCAGGGGCAGCTCCTTGTGCATAGCAGTAACAGAAGGACCATCCCAGGCAAAACTCTCAGCTGGCAGGAAAACACAGTGTGGGTATGGGTGTGTAGCTGTGGGGGATGCGACAGTGCAGCACTGAGGGCAGCCACTTGAACCAGTAGCTATTGTGGCCTTCATCTGTTGTGCTTCACTATTACTGACCACCCTGAAGGGAGAGCCCAGTGAGATAAACAAATGTCCCAAATCCACTGAAGGGTCAGCTGGGGGCAAGCAAAAGGCAAAGGAAGAAGACATACCTCTGGAAGATACCCTAATTTGGGCTACCCACGATAGTGGCATCTCAAAGCTCATGTCCATTTCCCCCTTTTCCTCCTGAAACAGAAGCAGAGATTTGTGGTTTTGGCAGAGTCTCTCACTGTGCCAGGAGGCATTTTGGTCCTGGTGAACTGCAGTGATCAGAGCTCAGCTCGTGCAAGGCTGTGCTCTGGGGAGCACCATGGCACGGTTAAGGCAGCACATCCCTGCTCAAGCCTGATGAAATTGTCTTCTCCTGGCTACTGCTCATGCTGGACAGGGAATGAATGTGGCAATCACTAAAAGGACCAGAATATTTTTTGTGGACCCTGGAGGACTCTTTGCTCCCCAGTTATGGGCACAGACTGAGAAGAGTAGATAGCAGGAGGGAATTGTTATTGGCATTCCTCTGTCCTGCTGTGCAGGTGCAATGCCTGTTTTATCATGCTGTCTTCTCCCAACAGGACAACATTTTTTGCTTCCAGTACACAGCATTTTTTGTATATTAGAGGACACATGTTATTTCTGCATTTGGTTGGCAGGTCCACCTCACAGCCACTAGAGGAAGGTGACCAGCACAGAAAGAACGTCCACAAAAATCTCATTCTGGGGTTTATTTTGTAAAATTATTTCACCCCAAAGGCCAATGCACTGGAGGCTTACAGAGATCCCTAGCCACTTATGACACCTGAAGTACCACTTGGGGTCCTGCTTCAGAAAGCACCAGAACTCTTCAAGATGGAGAAGAAATCTAAACCTGGCCAGAGTAGAAGGGATCTGACCTGGAGAGGGCAGCAGGCAGGCACACATACACGGGCCTATGGACACACAGGTTCCACACAGCATCCCCACTGCACTCCACTGCACGAGAGCTTGGGCCACTCACCCTGTCATCCTTGTCTTTCATAGGTGACTCTGTGGGCAACTCAGGGGTCTTGTTGCTCTCTGAAAACATAATTTCCCAGCAGAAAGAATCACTCAAGTCAAAGCTGAGATCCTAGGGCATACAGGAAAAACTCTTTTAACTACAGGGCATTGTCAAGGGCCTGACACTAAACTTGACCACTGCATCAATATGTCTGTGGTGCTCTGGACCTGCCTGAGTTTCAGAAACTTTAAGGACTCTAGAGATCTGGACCTCAGTGACGTGAGCTCCTTAGACCCTTGGCTGGCTGGTGGGACCCCAAAGACTGTCCCTATGCCTAGACGTTGCAGAACCCCTTCCTCGTGGTGCCTCTTCCTCAAATGAGAGGAACTGACTGGAAATGCTTCTGCCTCCTTCCTCAGGGCGAGTATGGCCCCAAGGGCAAGCTGATCTAACTCAGACCCTCACCTCCCAGACTTTGTGTCTGCTGGGAAGTAGCTGAGGTGTGGGAAGAGCCTAATCAAGATCTTACCTGCCTTGAGCTATCTATGCCTGACAGACCCGAAACATCCTCTGCCTCAAAAGCTGTTGTTTGAGACAATGAGTGCTTAGCCAGCCTCAAAAGCTGAAACTTTAGCACTGTAGGGATTTAATAGATGTGATCTCTATTTGCTAGCTCAGAGTCTGGGATGTCCTGGAGTAGTTCCATAGTCTATGTAATCAGAGCAACATGACCAAAATCAACACAAGGAATGGTTAAGTGGAAACTGGACCACTGTTGGTCTTGGACTTCATCAGGACTCAGCTTAGCCCAGGGTGCTAAGGGCTCCCTACCTTGCAGCCTCTCCGGCAGTCCTGCATGTTGACCCAGTAGTTCCTGTGGTTCCAGATGCTCTCAATCCCAAGGAAGCTCTCATCCGTGGTGCTGTGGCTGTCTCCCGTGAATGGGTTGATGAAGAAGGTCTCAGGAACCTTCCTCTGCCCAGCCAGAACCAGAACCCACGCGTGCACCCGTAAGCCATGCAAACGGTCTCGCTTGGGCTTTTCCACCTCCTGTAGCACAATACAGCAATAATTATTGCCATTTTACTGACACTTCATTCCAGCCCAAGGGCAATCTTATCCTGCCCTCTGCCCACTTCTGAAGAACTCCAAGCTCTTACTGCTTTTTAAGAGTGAGGTAATACATGTTCCTGTGCCAGCACACACTGTGCTCCTGGAGGCCAAGTGCTCATGGCCATGATCAAGGTCGTGTCATACTCACAGAGGAGGGTGTGGGCTCCTCTCTTTGATCAGCCATTACCTGTGTCTCAGCTCTTCTTCCTGAAGCTCACAGGAAGGAGGACCTTGCTAACTCACCGTGATCACCTCCTCTTCTCTTTCCTGCTCTTGTGCAGATTCAGTTTCTTTCCCCTTGGCCTTCTGCTGAAGCACAAACTGGCTCTGTGGGTCTAAAGGGTACCTAATTCTGTACTTGTTGGGGTCCTCCTCTTCTGGTACCTGCAAAAGCAGGGTATTGCTGTGAAACCCAGCAGAGATCAAGAGAAGGAAGTATGGCTTACAGGTACCTCCCAGTTCCCAACACTTGGCGGTTTGCAATATTGCAGCTGGTGAGCAGAAATTCAGTGAAGCCAAAGAGACCTTGTAAAGAACAGTAGAAAATGACTCCAAAGATTCCTTTGGTGAGATCCCTGGTACAGACTGAAACCCAGCGTGGACCTGAAGCTGTTCCCCCTAGCTCAGCTCTGGAGCTCACTGGACATGAACAGGCTGAGCATGTGTGCTGGGCTCCTCCCTGCCCATTCACTGCAGGTCTCACCTCAGGGGGCTTCCTGAGCCGTGGGCACAGCTCCTGAGTCAGGTCCAGGGAGCACATCTCGAGGGTGGCATATCCATGGACACAGTAGGCATCGTAGCCAGCCCCAATCAGCAGGGAGCACAGCAGCACAGAGAAGTCAAAGCAGTTCCCTCGCTGGTATTTCAGGATGGTGGTGGGGGAATAGAGTGAACTGGGCTTGAAAGAGAGAGATGCACGTTCACAGTGCTTGTCTGGTGGAGCTGAAACAGGGGAGAGCAGGGGAGAAAGGCATTGCCCACATCCCTGGGCTCTGCACCCTTAGGGAATCTGTTATGAAACATTCCTATAAAAGCCACAGACTCTAAAAGTCCCCTCCAAAGTGATCTGAGGAAACTCTGAGCCCAAATCTGATGACAAATTTAACCGCAGGAAGAGAAGGGCATGATAAACTCATCAAACTGCTGAAAACCTAATGGTAAACACAATTCTGGAATGGGATTTCCCTCTATCTCCTGCTGCACTGTCTGCAGTACTTCTAAGGAAAACACCCATAAGCTAAATTATAGTTCCCAGGAGGAAACATATTTCCTTCTGGCCCTCACTGGTGAGCAATAAAAGGTATCAGTACACACATACTGCATACAGAGAGGTTCTACTCCCACTCAGTTTTTAGACATCACCTAAGGTGATCAAGGAAGTCTCCATCTGCTAAATGAAGATACCTTCTCTGTGGTCACAAAGTGCCACAGCTCCTCTTGAGACCCTGGGACTCTTGGGACAGCCTGTGGCTGGTGTAGGTTGTTTAGGTCACTCTGCAGTCCTTGCTAGCAAGGAGTGTGTTCTCTCAGCTGATTCTCATCAAGAACTTGCCCCAGCTCTAGCATCATCCCTTCTTGCTAATCTAGAAATCTCCCTTCAGCCATCCCAGAATATCCCCAGATGTGGGAATAGGAATGTCTAAAAGTCCCTAAGAATAGGCCACTGAGGTCAAGTACCATCCCCTAGGGTTTCTGTGCCCCTCTGTTCCAAGGTGTCTTGGTTTTCAGAGGGGCAGCTTGTCAGCCATTGTCTCCCACAGTGCACCAGCTGCTCATCTGGTCTGGATGAAAGCAGGGTCTGGTCTTGAAGAAATGGTGCTTAATTACTTAAAATGTATCACACTGAACATGCACTGGGACTGTGGGTCCAGCAGAATGCACAGTGTCTGGGAAAATCAGGGGGTTGCCCAAATAGTGAGGGGATGGTAGAAGTAAAGACCTTTGATATCCCAGCCAGTGGGATTCCCCCACTGTGTCCTGCTGAGAGGCCCTTCTGTCACCTCTGTTACACCTCTGATGAGACTGCAGCCCCTTCCTTACCGGTGTGATTGGGCACTTGAGGGGCTCCATGATCAGGTAGTCACAGACAAAGCTGGCACAGCCTGACCAGTAGTACATATCTGGGTAAGGCAGCAGGGTTGGCCTCAGCGTCGTGCTCACAAACTTCTGTAGGGCAACAAGAGGAGTTCGGTTAGCCAACAGGCCCTTGGCAGAGCCTTCTGTCCAAAGTCATCCTCAGACCACCCCTGGATGTTGCAGCTCAAATTCAGGACCTTCCTAGAGCATATCAACAGCATCAATATCCCTTCTCTCCAGTTCCAAGATGGAAATTTCATGGGGCTGGGAGGCTGTCTGCTTGCCCGTGGCTTAAAATTCAAGCTCAGCTCAGACACATTGCAGATGTGAGCCAGTTCTTCTCTTCGTTCTCAAGCAAGTCAAATAGCTACTGCCCTTTATGGCTTTCACATCCTCCGGCTTTTTTTTTTTTTTTTTTTTTTTTTTTTTTTTTTTTTTTTTTTTTTTTTTTTTTTTTTTTTTTTTTTGCCTTGCATGTTATAATACAACGCGTTTTGGGGAAAGCTGGTACAAAGTAGCAATTCCAGGTGCCCAGGGGCAACATCAGCTCCAGAACTAGACAACAGTTGTGCAGCTTGGGCCCAGCAAAAACAAAACCAGACCACAAACTTCCACATTTACTTCCTTCCCTGTAACTTCTGTGAAGTTCAGAGTAAGACCTAACTCTGGATCCATTCTCCCTATCTGTGTCTGAGCCTGAGCCTTATCTATTTCATGTGGGTTTTTTTTTACTTCTCTTTATGTTTCTGTGGTCTCTCCTGTTTCCTAAGCATCACGCTGCAGCCCACATGGCAATACCACCATTTATATGGCACAATGTGCTCATGGATTTGGACAGCCGGGGTGTTCCCGGGGGTCTGTGTGCCTGCTCAGGAGCTGTGGGCTCAGCCAGCAGGTTCCTATTCCCTTTAGTCAGGAGGGAGGGCAGGAGGGGCTGCTGTTCTTTCATAGCATTTGGCACTATGGAAGCCAAGTGCTCCCTGTGCCCCACACCACCCCATACCTGTACACCACACTCGTTGACAGGGTGGATGAAGAGTGGCTTGCGTTCAGGGCACAGGTGAATGTACTGCTTGTTGAAATGGTCAGCAAGCTGCAGCAGTTCCTTCTCCTGCCAGGAATTTGTCTTGTACGAAGATGGTAAGTGGGATGTGTCAATGGAGCTCCAGTCAAAATCACTTACATGGCAGGGGGAGGCAGAGAGACACGAGTAATAAGCCAGAAGAAATACAGGCAAGAGAACCTGATATCAAAACATGGCAGGGCTTCCCTTTTTCACAGGTAAAAAATGGGGACCATATCCAAGGATATGATTTTGACATAGCCAAACATCTCTGGAGCAATGGCAAACTGACATACACCCAGAGTCTCAGGGGATCTTTATACAGTGGTGAATGGATGTACAATCAAATGAGTTACCTTGTCTTACTTGCACATGCACACTCTTGGACAAACCCATCAGGCACAAGAATCTCACTCAGTGCCGTCACTGTGCGAGGGGACACATGCCACCCACACGTTTGCAATCACCCTGTGGGGCCCAAAGGGGAACATCTCTGCTCATCCCAGCCATGGGCAGACACACGTGACTTACGATTCTTCACTTGGGACAGAGGCTTCCTCTGCAGCTTCATCTAACTCCAGGTCGTCAATTAAATCACTCATATCCAAAGACACCACATCTTCTGGTTTTTCCTCCACTTCCTCCACCTCCTCCAGGGCCTCCATTCTGCCTGGTACTACAGGAATGTACACACCAGGGTGAATTCAGGGGTGGGACCCAGCTACACAGGAACAGAGAAACACTCATATTGTGGCCGCAGTGGTTTGGTACATGAGCATGGCTGAGGCAGCCCAAACCATGAGAGAAAAGGGAGAGAGCACTGAGTTTGGGCTGGGTTTAGTAAGAAAGTGGCTCCATATTCCTGGACACCCTAAGCCTAGCAGAGCAGGCAGAGCCTGGCTCGGTAGGGCACAGCACCCCCACATTCGGACTGCGTGCCCCGTGTCCTCGCTGCTGCCAGGGGTGCTCCGTCAATCCGCTGGGCACCGGCCGTGCCCCGGCCCGCGGCCGCCCCGGGGCCTTGCAGGGAGCGGGACGCTCTGCGGAGCCGGCAGCCCCCAAGGGCAGCGGCCGTCCTGTATCACCCGCCGCCGCGGGGGTGTTTGTGCGCCGTCCCTGCGGTCAGGCTGACCCCGAGCGGGGCACACGGCGGGCACAGGGAGGCACAGACCTTGCCCGGGGGGCCCGCACCGCCCCCGGCCCTGCCCGCCCGGCCGCCCCCTCACCCGCGGCTCCAAGGGCGGCGCGGCCGCTGCCGGGCCCAGCGCGGCTCCGGAGCGCTCACCATGGCAACGCCGCGGCCGCGGCTCCCGGGGGCTCCCGGGGACACGGGCCTGGCTCCCCCGCGACCCCAGCCCAGCCCGGACACCCCCGGGGTCCCCCCAGAGCTCCCGACACAGCCCCCGACCCAGAGGCTCCTCCTGGGCTCCCCCTGCGCTGCCCCAGCCCCGGCACCGCCGCCCGGCGCCTCTCCCGGCCCGGCCGGCAGCGCCGTGCCCCGGGGCCGCTGCGGGGAGGGGACAATGGGCACCGACAGGAGGGGACAGCGGCAGCCCCTGCCCGCCAGCACGGCTGAGCCAGCGCCCGCCGAGACCTGCTCCGAAACTCACGAGTTCGGCTCTCTTAACACAAAAGCCACCCCCAGACACCCTTCTTTGTTGCACAGGCACTTATCCAAAAGCTGGCACCGAGGGATGGCAAAACACCTTGTTCTTTTTTTCTCCTTTTCTTTTTCTTTTTCTTTTCTATTTCTTCTTCTTTTTCTTCTCCTTTACCATTTCCTTTTCCTTTTTCCTCTTTTTTCTCTTTTTCCTTTTTCTATTTTAGTTTTCCTTTTTTCCCCCTTTTTTTTTGACTTTTATGTTTATTTGACAGTTCATTAGACTGTGAGCACAGTCAGGTGCTAAACACTTTTTTTTCCTGGTTTGTTGTGGTTAAGAAAAAACAAGGATTGATGGATGGATGTTCACATTAGGCACTCTGTTAAGGGAACTGCAGCAATTAAAGCTCTGAGGATGCACTGACTGTGGTTAAAATATATCAAGAACTATAATTTTGAGTGATTAGTGCGGGTTGCAGATGGTTACTGTTGCCCAAAAGGCATAAAGCTGTGTTGAGGGCGGGGAGCAGTAGGTTGGATATTAGGAAAAGGTTCTTCCCCCAAAGGGTGGTTGGAACAGGATTCACAAGGAAATGGTTACGGGACCCCAAACCTGCCAGAGTTCAGAGAACATTTGAACAATTGCTCTGAGAGGCACAGGGTGGGACTGCTGGAGTGGTCCTGTGCAAGGGCCAGGAGTTGGACTCAGTCCTTGTGGGTGCATTTCAATTCAGGATATTCTATGAAACAAAGCGGGGTAGGACACTCCATCTCTCACCAGTGCTTCTCAGCAGTTCTTAGATGCCAGAAGTCAATAAAAAAACAGATAAGGCAAATATACGTTGTGGTTCCAAAACTGCGTGTACTCAGCACCCGAAGTTATCTGGCCTTCGCGTGTGCCGCTGTGGTATCTGTTGTTATTGCTGCATCAAAAACACAAAAAACCCACAAAACCAGCTGGGTGCACAGACCCCGGATTCCGGAGGGTTTTGCTGATACTCCCTGTTTGGGACGCTATCAGGGCTGTGAATTGGGTCAGCATCCACGAGCTGCCGGCTCATTGGAACGGCCGTCCGTGCCGGAGGATGGACTTGGACAGAGTCCTTTCCTCCCCGGCCTCCGAGGGATGCTGAGCAGTCTCTTGTGCAATCCTGGAGGCAGCGTGTTTGCGTGGGGGAGAGGGATGAGCTGCCGGGAGGCGATATAAGGCACACAGCAGGAGGCACGGAGCGGCCCCGGCTGTGCCGAGCCACCCTTGAGAGCAAGGAACCGGGGCAGCGGTGGATGGAGGAGCAGGGAGCAGCCTGGCCATGGTAAGCGGGATGAGAACAAGGTGCTGGGATCTCTCAGGATTGCTGCAGCGAGCACGGAGCAGAGCAGGGAATGAACCCTCCTTGCCCAGCACTCTGGCAGTCGCAGCTGCTCAGGGTCGGTGGAGGGGGGTGTGGGTGAGCTGTGTGAGGGGGGCTTTTGGCACTGACAGAGAATTGCCCACATGCCAGTCCTGGCTGACTCACAGCCACAGCTCTGATAAGGGGTATCTGGTGTCCAGTGCAAATCCAGCACTCTGCCAATAGTTTCCCTAAGAAATCCATTATCTGCACCAACAGAAGAGACTGACTTAATCTGTGTCTTTTTGACACTGATTTTAGTCGTGTTCAAGGCTTTGGGCTTGTTCTTTTATCCCGTTGTCTCTTTGCTATGGATATGATTTACTGGAGCAGTGAGGATCCTTAAACAAATCCTAACTCTTCAAAAGAGCTATAGTGAGAAGAGGGTAATTTCTTTCCTCTTTGGGAAGCCCAGACTGATGCTTCAGCTGTACGGTTTTACTCAAAATGCCACTGAAATGTGGCCTTATCACTATCAGCACATCCCTGTGGGTCCAATGGCTGGTTTCTCCCACCTTCTCTTTCTGGAATAGCTACCTAAATTTAGGATAGTGTTTGACCCTTATGTTAACCTGATGGGGAAAGCTCATCTGACCCTTTGGGATGGGAAATTACTTTGTGCCGTAGAACCTAGGAAATACAGAAATTATTGCATCCGTGCTTGAGGATTCCGTCTTTCTAAATGACTGCAAACATCTCCAGTGAGCATGATAACAAATCCCAGTTATCCAGAGCCTGCTTGTTTTTCCAGGAAAGGATTGTGGGATGTTTGCTGCTGTTCTCTGTGCTCTGCCTGGCTGGCTGTGAAGGCAACAAGAGTGAGTCTCCCTGTGCTCTGTCCCTGCTGGGTCATGGAGGGGTAGTATGGAAAGGAGATCCTGATCCACGTTCAAGTTCCTCATTCAGGGCGCTGCTGAAGGCTGCTAAGGAGGAACAATAGAATAGGGCTCAGTGAGACAAGAACTGGGGTCCAGGAGCCAGCAAAATAGAAAATGCAGGCTGTCCCCCCCAGCCACAGAGGGTGTGTAAGCCATGGAAACAGGCACACGTGGTGCCATGTGCCACCATGCTCCTTGGTGGCAGTGACAGGCCCCATAGCTCTGATCCAGATTACAGCCAGACTGAGGAGATCTCACAGCCTCCCAGCAAGCTGAGGCAGCAGGTTCTTCCTCTGATGTGTCTGCTCTGGCTCTAGGCGAGGATCTCAGCCCTCGAGATCTGTGCAGAGCTTCCTGCAGTGGGATGTGTTCTCAGATCTCTCAGTAGGGAGATACTATTGCTGCATTTCGGCTTCTTTGCCTTGCCTTTGCTGCAGGTGAGCTGGTGAGCACCCATGGCCTGACGCCAGGGGTTCCCCTCCGTGTCAAGAGGAGCCCAGATGCCTGCCTGCCAAACCCATGCCAGCACCAGGGGCAGTGCCAGGTGACAGAGGACAGACCAGTTTGCAGCTGCAAGCCAGGCTTCACAGGGGAATTCTGCCAAGGTAGGGCTGGGAGTGCTGGTGAGCCCTCCCCAGTGTGTCCATGGGCACCAGAGGGAAGGGTGATGAGCACAGCTGCATTGGTGTTACCATTGCTCTCCACTCCTGGAGCACATCCCAGCTCCTGGTTCAGGTGCACTCCCCACCACTACAACCATGTCCTGGCTACATGCTGGTACAAGACCCAGCCACAGGCCATTTTTTTCTTCCCCAAAAGCTTTAATTCCTTGGCTGTGCCATGGTGTAGCAGGGCATACTGCAGGGCACAGCTGCCTCACAGTCTCAGAGCAAGCACATGCACCCTGGCACAGATGCAGTGAAGCCCCTTCCAGACACTGACCAAAAACTGTGTCTTCTTCCTCTGAAGGAGAGGGTCCCTGTCCCTGTCTGGTGCCCTTGACAGACTGTGGGGGTTCTGTGGACAGCCCTTGAAAGGGACCAGGCTGTCTTTTGCCCAGTGTCTCTGAAGAGCCCCACAGCAGCCTGCACCAAGGCTGGGACAAAGAGCTGCTGAGCTCAGTGGGACTGTGCCACCCCCAGCTGACCTAGGGCTCCTTCAGGCCTCTCCCTTATTGCTATTGCAGATGGCTTTTTCCCCCAGATGTGGTACTTAAGTTGGCCTGTGAGGAAGAGCACATGAAGATGATGGTGAGGAAGGAGGTGTTTGAGCTCCTGAAAATCCCACTGGAGCTTGTCCACTTGAAGAACCAGGCATGCAAGGTCTCAGAGAAGGAAGAAGAGGGTGAGCTGTTTTTTGCAGCCACTCTCACAGGTGAAAACCACACTGCCTGTGGATCAGTAATCCAGGTGAGGATCCATAGCTCTGAAGCCAGGAGAGGAGCAGACATGCTGAGGGGGGACAGCAAAGAGTAGCCCCAAATGCTTTTCTTTTTATATCTGGCTGCTATAAAGTTCTCATTCCCCTTGAAAGTCTGCCCTGAGGATGTCAGAAAGCTCTTCTGCCTTTGCCAGACCGCTGCTGGCTGCACATTTTGTCTTATTTAGGAGAGCTTGGAAGTCTCATTGTGTGCTGATAACAACCCTCAGCTTTCTGGAGACATCCTGAGCTCTGCAGCCCTGGCCCCTTGGTCCCTGGCTTGCTTCAGGAGCAGGAAGGGTGCAGAGGAAATGGTGCTCCAGCTCTGCATTGCACAGAAGAGCCCTGTGCTCACTCTACTGACTCCTGTGCCAGCAGCCCCCAGACACAAGCTGAAACCCCAGCAGATACCTAGCCCTGGAGCAGCTGTGGCTGAGTTGCACCTTCTGAACTTGCAGCTCTGTGTATGGCTTTAGTCATGGTCTGCAGACTTGATTTCTATGTTGTTCCAGCAAAACAGCTCCCATGTCTCATACTCCAACGTTATCGAGTCAGAGCAGGAGGCCAGCAGGGCCATGATCTCCAGGAGTTTTCAGCTGGAGGTGCACTTCTCCTGCATCTATGCCTACGAGCAGGTTGTGAGACTGCCCTTCACTCTCACTGCTGTTGACAAGTGAGTGTCCCATTCCACCTTGCTGCTGACATGATGTCTTTGAGCTTGAAGAAAAGTAGATTCAGTGAGACAATTTGCAAAGGCCCTGGGGAGCCCTGGGGAGCCCTAGAGAGCTCTGAGAGCAATGCCAGACGCTGGTGGTTTCACCAGTGCTATGTCTTTCCCACCTTTTTGTTCTGTTTGTGAGCTCTCATCCTCTCCTCTGCCCTCAGGCTGGTACAGTTCGTGGTCAGAGAAGGACACTTCAATGTCAGCATGAGACTGTACAAGTCCCCCTCCTACCTCCAGCCTTACCACCTGCCAAGTGTGGCTGTCCCCCTCACGGACACACTCTATGTCCTGCTGAAGATAGAAGGGCAGCACCAGCCCAAGTACTTCCTGCTGAGTGTTTTGGACTGCTGGGCCACACCGAGTGGGGATCCACACCAGGATGTGCAGCACAAGCTCATTGAGCAGGGGTGAGTGCAGTGCCCCCAGCACATCCAGTCTCCCTGTACCACATTGTGTCAAGGACTGAGATAGAAAATTGCCTGTTCAATTAAGCCTGGGGGCTGCACCCAGTCCCTGTGGGATGTGAATCCCAGGCTGGGATGCTCCACCTCGTTTGCCACCCACTGATCCAGCCCTCATGTCCCAGGTGTCCCCATGATGAGACTGTGACCTATCTGAATGCCATTGGAGAGAGCACTACTGCCAAGTTCAGCTTCCAGATGTTTCGGTTTGTTGGTTACCCCGAGGTGTTCCTGCACTGCCGTGTGCAGCTCTGTCTCCCTGACAGCCCAGAGCCCTGTGCCAAGGTGAGCTCCCTCACTGGTCTGCACTGTGCCCTGGATGGGGGTGGGACCTCCCTTCCCTAGGCCTGCTTGGAGAAGGGGCTCTGCTCTGGTTTTGGGTGCTTCACAAAATGAACACCTCCCAGAATCAGCTCAGCCCAGTGCCCTGAACCAAAGGTGTGAGTGTCTGAACCCACCAGAGAGCTCCTTTCCCTCTTCCCTGGGGCAGGAAGGGAGATCTACAGGATGGCCTGGTTGCAGGTTGCTTCTCCCCTGCCCTCCCATCACCCTTCCCTTGGCTTTGTTGACAGCAATGCCCCCCCAGGCTCTGGAGGAAGAGGCGGGCGCTGGCAGATGACTACAACAGGATTGTGTCCTACGGGCCCATTGTCCTGCTGGCTGCTCCTTCCTCGGGAGCAGAGACCCTTCATTCCAGCACTGACCAGCAGGACCCAGCAGGTATGTATGTGCTCCTGAGCACCGAGGGCAGTCCAGGAGATCCCAGCAGCAGTCCAGCACCAGGGCTGGGGCCAAGCCACCCACAGCATGGCTCAGACCAGGCATGCATGCTGAGCTGTGTGGAACTCCTGGGCAGCAGGGATGGGTGGAGGCCATTTGAGGTGACTGGGTCCTGTTAGTGCCCTCAGGATCCCAAAGCATCCTCAGCTCCAGTGGCTCCTGCCCTTCACAGGAGATGACCTCCCTGAATCTATCCCCACACCAGGGCTCAGAGCTGGCTCAGGGGACCCCGATACACAACCAATCTCTCTCCTCTTTGGCAGGACCCAGCCCGTGGCTCTCCAGGGCCCTGGTTCTGCTGTGTGTGCTTGCTGTGCTCACTGTGGCTGCTGCAGCCATCAGCGTGGGGCGGAGAATGGTTTAGGAAACAGCTGTTTCCCAATAAACATGACAGGAGCAAAAAGGCTCTTGCAGTGTCTTTATGGGCATTTTGGGGAAGGGGGTAATGGTTGGATGCAAACAGTGCTTAAAGGACGAGGTGCATCAGAGTGTTTCTGTTCCCTGTAGCATCCCCTTGACCCAACAGCTCCCACAGGGCTTGTGAGGAGGCTGGTGCCAAGCAGAAATGTGTGAAGAGAGCCATGTTGGGGCAGTCCCATGCTCCTCTTGGCACAGCTTTTGCAGCTGCAGTGTGCCTGGAGCTCCGGGCTTTGTGGATTTCTGAACCCTAACCCTAGGCAGAGTACTAAAAGGCCCATGGTTTTAATAGCAACAGCCATTAACAACCTTTTTGAGGCAACAGCCATTCCTCATTTCACTTCTGGGAACCCCTCACTTCTTCCTGTGGGCTGGCAAGCAAGCTCCTGTCCTAGCTCACAGCAGCAGCAACAACCGCCAGAGCCGTGGCATTTCCCCCGTGGCTCCTTCCCATGACCCACTCAGGGCTTTTTGCTTTCCCTTTCTCCCCACTGTCCTGCCAAGGGGTTGATGGCCCTAAGCAGGCCAGCAAATGCTGGAGCATCCTCCTCCTGAACTGGGCACCACCACAAGCCACCGAGATGAAACATTCCCAGTTGGGTGCTGGAAACAGGGGTGGAGGGGGATGATCTGCAACCATCTGGAAGGGGAATGGTGGGATGGGAGATATGTGTTTGCAAGAGGCACAGCCAGGACAGACAGACTCTGCCTGGCCCCAGAGCCACTGAGGGGATGATTCCCATCCTGTGGGGTCTCCCTCTTCAGATCCCTGTCGTTCACCAGTCTCCCTTTCTGCTGTGTAGTGACAGTCCCCAGAGACTTCCCAAGCCGTGGTACCTCTCTCCATCACCCCAGCCCCAATGGCACGAGGCAGCCAGTGCTCTGCCAGGAGTACCATTATCAGTCCCAACAGGATCCTATAGGGAAAAATTCTGGGTCCTGCCCCAGAAATGGGATAACTCAGATGAGAGATGGATCCCGTCAGAGAGCCCACCAACGCATGCAGCAGAGCCCAGCGAGCCACACTCTGAGAGGAACAACTTTAATGGGCACAAGTCTGGTGTGCAGGCGTGCTCACCGAACTCCTGCATCACCCAAAAATAGACATTCAACAAAATAACAAAAATAGATTATTCCAGCTGCCTGAGGGTGTGGCGGGGGCAGAGTCATTCTGTCTTCCCTGGGGAAGGACCCTCATGGTGACCACCAACAAGGGCTGAAAATTGGGCCTTTCCCACCCATCATCCCTGGCCTCAGGACATGAGAGGGGACATCCAGAGGCACTGGGAAACTTGTCCCTGCCCCTTCCACTTCTTACAGCCCCCATTGCCCAAGTAAGCATCCCTCCCTCCTGCCCCAAGGATGCCAAGCCTTTCAGGATGTGGGGGAGAAATTTGGGGATGGGGCCAGCAGAGGTGGGGGGTGGCCAGCCCCGCTGCGGTTCCCTGGGCTCCTCATGGTGCTGTGGGGCAAGTGCAGTAGCAAAGCAGATGGTGTGGTCCTTCTGGTGGCCGTCCTTGGCATGGGGAGCTCTGGCACGGCACAGCAACCACAGGGCTCAGCTGCTGCTGGGCTGCAGCTTGGCACTGTCACAGCTGCTCTGTGAGTCAGGGGACTTCCTCGCCTGCAGCACCATGGTCCAGTACCAAGGAAGATGAGGAAACCTGGGAGAGGGGAGAGGAAGCGTGGGTGAAACACCTTAAGGGACAAACAGCAGTTGAGAGCGAGCCACCCAGCCTGCCAGACCTCCTCTTGCACACCCCCCTACACCCCATGAAAACCCTGGTGCCCTTCAGAGGAGCCCAGAGTCCCAGGCTCACCTTGGAGGGAGTTGATGATGGTGAAGATGTAGAGGGAGACAAGGCAGAACATGCCAGAGGTGAAGGAGAAGAAGATCAGTGCCCAGGGGATGCCCAGCAGGATGCTCAGCCCAAAGAGGGCCAGGACGTGCTTGAGCTTGTGACCTTTTTTGTTCTGCCGGAGGATCTCCCGGACCATGGCCCCCAGCATGACTGAGTTGAAGAGGAACACCAGGCTGAAGAAACCCAGGTTCACTACGTTATGGATCAGGGGGCTCGTGATCCAGCATCTGGAGGGAGGAGAAAGGGCAGAGGGTTACGCTGTGTCCTCCCACAGGGGCACGAGTTGGGAGGGGCTGGGGGAGGCACAGAAGTGAAGTGCAAGCCCAGGGAGGGGGGATCCCCCTGGCACAATGACCCAGAAAAGCCTCAGGCCATGGTGCAGGTTTAGCCAGCTGACTTTACCTATGACCAGAGACCAAGTCACCCATCTGCCATGACTTACATGGTTGCGTTGGTGAATCTGCCATCAATGGATTCATAGATGGGAACGGAGAAGGGGCCATAGTTCGTCCAGCTAGCCAGGAAGATCAGCATCACGCAGAGGAAGGGGAATCCTGGGTGGAAAGAGCAGAGTGAAGTGGCTGCCCTACTCCCTGGCCTTTGGACCTTCTGGAAGGACTTGTTGCCCCTTTCTCCCTGCATAGAGCACAAGCCAACATCCTCCCTCCCAAAGGGAAACCAGGATGGAGCACACAACAAGGGCACCTGGCGTAAGCCCCAGCCTGGGAGGGAGCTGTGCTGCTGACCCCAGCTGGGGTCCTCCCAGCTGGAACTTCAGGAACTTTAGGCTACAAAAGATCATCAGATCTTCCTACCATGGGCTCCAACCCAAAGCAAGCAGAGAAGTATGGGCACTTCCTGCATCCAGCCCACCTGTCTGGGCTGTCCTGGATGTTTCTTTCAGAAAGAGGGGATCCTATTACTGTTTAAAGATCCCAAGGGGTGGCTCTCACATGTCTCCCTTGCTGGGTGACCCCCAGGGTGACCCACCCTTGCTTTAGCACCAGTTCTGCTCTCAGCCTTCAAATCTTCTCTACCAAGGCTCTTGACAGACACCTGCTCTCCCACAGCTGTCTCCATCCCCACCCAGGCATCATATCCGGTGGGAAAGACCCACCCTAGTGCCCCTCCACCCTGTGCCCTCGGGGTGTCTCTGCCTCCCCCATGCTCACCCCAGCCCACCAGGCAGAGCTTGAGCAGGAAGTGGTCATGGTAGGCGTTGAAGACTTCAATCACAAGCCGGTAGAGGTTGTAGCCCTCAATGCCCATCCAGGAGAGGCAGCTCAGGAGTGAAAAGTGCAGAAACAACCCCCCGATTCTGCAGATGGCCTCGCTGCTGCTGGCAGCCAAGTGCTCGGAGATGAGGAAGGTGACGTCCAGGAGGAAGATGGCGACCAGCAGGTTCATGTGGATGTGCATGCTCGTGATCTGGTCTCGCTGCTTGCTCCTGGAGAATCAAAGGGAGCAGGACTCACCACCATGCCTGCCCAGCACCCTCGGTGCCCACAACACCCCACAGCCCTGCATGGGGCAACTCGCCCCAGCAGAAGAGCAAGGAGACTCTTCGGTAGTGCTAGGGACTGAGAGACCCATCCCACAGGTGGAACCACCCATCCCTTGTGCAAATCCAGGCCCCTGCATTGAAGATGCTCAGAGGGCTGAAGCACTTCTAGGGAGACAGGCTGAGTAGGCTGGGGCTGTGCAGACTGGAGTGGGCTCCAGGGAGACCTTGAAGCACCTTCCAGTGCCTAAAGAGAGCTGGAAAGAGATTTTGAACAAGGGCATCAAGTGACAGAACAAGGGGGAATGGTTTCAATCTAAGGGCAGGTTTAGATCAGATATTCAAAAGCAATTCTTCCCTGTGAGGGTGGTAAGGCCCTGGCACAGGTTGCCAAGAGAAGCTGTGGATGTCTCATCTGTGGAAGTGTTCAAGGCCAGGTTGGATGGAGTTCTGAGTAACCTGGTGTAGTGGATGGTGTCCCTGCCTAAGGCAGGGGCATTGGAAATGAATGATCTTTCAGTCCCTTCCAACCCCAAATATTCTGTTTTTATGATTCTATGATATCAGGTCTGAATCATCCACTAAGGATCAGTCACATGGCTCAGGAGAAGACATTCATTCTCCTCTAGGTCCTTGAAAAGATCTTTACAGACTTCTGCTTGCTGCATCCAAAACAACCAAACAGATTTGCCAAAACCATTGAAAAGAGCTGGTGTTTCTGAGCACCCTGCAGGAGACCTGACCAAGAGGGTGGATCCTGGGCAGGAGAACTCTGCTTTCTTCAAGCAAGGCCCCTTCGTGATGCTTCTATCCAGGCCACCAACTGCCCTTGGAGAGCTTGTGCCCACCCAGGTGTTCATGCCAGGGGCAGGACACAGACAGGGAGCATGGGGTGAACCATCAGACTGTACCTGAAGTAGAGGAAGAAAATGGTGCAAATGGATGCCAAAGCCGAGATCAGGCAGCCAACATAGGTTATGAGACTCAGGTAATTCCTGTGCACAGAGGTGATCTCTGGGGAGGATACCTGAGGAGGAGGAGGAATGAGAGATGGTGAGGAAAAGCACCACTGGGAATGATGTAGGGATGTGAAGGAAGGTGCTACCCACCATGAGAACGGCAAAGTAGGTGAGGTGGTTGCACCTGCACTCAGTCTGGCTGCTCCCTGTCACTGTTGTACACCCATAGCTGTCCCAGCTCCCAGAACTGGCTGTGCAAGAGAAAGGGAGAGTGTCTGGTGAGCAGCAGCAACATCTGCCTTGGGCTAAAGGATCTTCAGGGCATGGTGTCCACGGAAAGAGGGAGAACAAGAGTTGAGGGGTCCCAGGTTATCCCAGGCCAAGCACACATACTCAAATAGCCCCCTCAGCATGAGTACCCAATCTTAGGGAAGGGGAAAGCTCTCAGGTTAGCTACAGAGGGAAAAAACTATCATCAGCCCTGTGGGAAGGCCTATGGAGATGGAGCGAGGCAGGGAGGTGCAAACTTCACTCTGCTGGTGGGGCTGTGCTACCTTGGAAAAGGGGCCTGACTCACACCCAAGGGCAGGGGCACTCACCAGAGGCGTCCTCCTGCCAAAAGACGCAGCGTGGGGTTACGTTCCTCTGCAATGACAAAACCACAGGCCCTGGTCATGATGCAGCTGTGGGTTTGTTGCCTGCCCAGCACTTTTGATAGGGGACAATATGGGGCAGGAGGCAAGGTGGTCTCAGGAGACAAACTATGACTTCGATAAACCAGACTCCCCCCATGATGGGAGTGAGCTCCAGGCAGAGACCACTCTGTTAACAACAGATGGAGCAGGTAGCTCCTTCCAGATCCTCTATTCCAAACAAAGGGTTCAGCTTTGAGCAGGCACCTAACAGAGCCATGACTGAGCCAAGGGCCTGCTCACACAGAGTGCCCCCCAGCCCTGGTGACTGCGCTGGATGTGACACATCTGCCATGAGGCATCTCCTGGACAGGGGAAGACAGTGCCACCACCAGTGCACACAGTGAAGCCATGATTGTGGCACAACCCCAGAAGACACAGCAGACCCTGCACAGGCAGGCCAAGGGCATGGACCTGCTGGGTTGTGACCACACCCTAAGCTGGCAGAGCCTGGGCCCTCCTTCCCCTTCCATTCATGGTGGGATCAGGTTCCATGTGGCTGTTTCCCCACCTACCGGCAGCTGGTCATGGAAGAAAGTGAGGACCACAGGGTCAGAGAGGTTAGCCACCACTGTGTCCACCAGGGAGATGCTGACTACCTTGTCACCCAGGACATGGCTGCTGTTTTCATCCTGTTGGAGAAGAGGAGGCAGTGGCAGTGTGGGAAGGGAGAGCTGCCAGGTGTGAAGCAGAGGAGACTCCCCAAAAAGAGGGTCCCATGACTTTCCCCATCGAGCTTTTAGCTCCTCTTTGAAGCATCTTCTCCCAGTGAGCACCAGCACCCTGGTCTGGTGGCATTCCTGCAGCCCTGTACCATGGGCTTCATGTGGGCATTACCTGGAACATGGTCTGCCTGTTGATGTCCATGAGGAGCACCCTGTGCTCCACCACCTCCTCCCTCTCCTTCACCATCATGAACAGGCTGCTTGGCAAGTCCACTGTGAATCCCTGGACCTCTCCACTCTCCTGCAAGGAAAGACTCATCAGGAGAGAGGTTGGAAGAGAACACAGTGGGCCAAGAACACGAGGGCAGACTTTCCAGGACCCACCTCTCTCTGGGAAGCAAAGGTCAGGTGCTGAGGAGCCCGACTGGGCTGGACCCTCAGGACAGTTGCGTGCACAGTGGCCTCCCCAAAGGTCTGGTTCTGCCCTTCGAGCTCCACCTTGGCCAGCATCTTCTCCAGCTCCCCGAGTTTGCTGTTGGGGAAGGGGCACAGTGAGCTGGGCGCAGCAGGCACACGACAGGAACGGGGCAAGCTGGGAACTCACCGCCGGAGCTTCTTCTGCTCCGTGGCTCGTGCCAGGGGCTGGGCAATGAGGCTGTCCAAGTCAGTGAGCTGCTTCTCCACATCCTGCTCCCAGAAAGGCATGCTCTCTGGAGAGGATGGTGGAAAGGAAATGTCATGAAAGGCATGGGCAGAATTGGCTTCCTAGTGCCCCAAATGAACTGGCAGAGCCCTGGTGGGAGCAGAAAGGAGAGGGCTTCAAGGTGACCCCAAGCCAGGGAAGCTGATAGTGATCCCAGCCCACAGGGCTTTCCTGCCACCCAGAGTTCAGCTCCCACCTGAGGCCATGGGGATGTCATGGTGGAGACTGGACCCTGAGAAACCACTGCAATGACCTCAGTTTTCCAGGATTTTAGGTGACATTTTGAAAACCTCCACCTTTAGGGATGCTGGGTACCAGGCCTGTCCTTGGGCTTCTTCAGGAAAACCTACAACCCCTTCCATCACCCTTCAGCCATCTTCATATCACCTGGCTAAACCATATACTGGGAAACAATCTGATGATTGCAGAACCAGCTAGGGATAAAACAACCCTTTCATTTCCTTAAAATAACATTAAATCGCATTTACCATTGAAGCAGTATTTGTCTCTAGCATCCAGGGAGGTGTTCTTCCCACCCTTGATGATGTAGGACACATTGAAGATGTACGCGCTGGTGCTTTCAGTCCCCTGGCTCTCCTGTCCCCGGGGGATGCTGCTGGCTGGCTCCCTCCCCAGGAGGATGCTCTGTTTCCCGTATGCCAGCAGCAGGGTCCTGTTGGACTCAAACCAGTAGATGCAGAAGCGGTACCTGCCCAAGGTGGGGGGCAAGCGGTACTTGTAGTAAGAGTTCCTCCTGTTTGGCAAGAAGGGCCTTTTTATTATCAGCGCCTGGGCCGTGTTCTCGATGGAGATGTTGGCGGGGCTGTGCTCGTAGATGACAAAGCTCTCCTGGGTCTGGTTTCGGTCACCGCAGAAGCGGAAATCCTCTTCCCTGTGGCCACTGGCTCCCACCCCTGCATTGTACAAGCACACAGAGGCAGCAGATCAGCTGGAGGGACAGCCAGCCCCGGCAAACATTGCAGCCCAGCAGCAGCTGTCACACGTGGCATGCCAGGCTCTCCACCCCAGTTATCCCAACCCTGTCCTACGGGCTGTGTGACACCAGCCGTGTCCCCAGTGTCACAGCCACCCTGCAAGGATCTGCCGGGGCCCCTCAGGCAACAGGACCTCCTGTCCTTCAGGGACACCCTCTCCCATGTGCCACCACCCACATCAGCAGAGACTGAAAGAGGACCTTTCCATTTCCAGAAGGGATGGATGAAGACCATCTCCTTTCCCTGGAAAGGACACATTCTGCCCAAGAGACCCACCAGAGGCACATCATCACTTGAGATGTTTTACTTCTCTGGAAGCCTTGGTTGCAAACACCTCGTGGTGCCCCCAGCCAATGTTTTGGGGCTGCCAGTTACTCGCAGCAGCCCAAACCCAGCTCACCATCCCCAGGCAGGACACAGCTGGGACAGTCTACCTTGGAGGGGAGAGAGAAGGAGCAGGAAAAGGACCTTCATCCCGGGGAGTTCTCTACTTTGGCTTGGCCTTCAAGGAGACAGCAGAGCCTGAAACAGTACAAAGGAAAGGGGCCAGGTGAGTATTTGAGTATCCCTCATGCTGTGAGGGCAGGGATGGAGAGCAAAGGCTGTGCAGGTGGGACACCAGCCAGTGTCACAGCCAGCCCCCTGCTGCCTCTGCCTCCAGGAGGAGCCAGCACTCCTGGGCATCCAGCCTGGCTGGGGGCTGGAAGGATGGCAGAGGCTGGAAGCCCCTGAGCTCTCAGCATAGAGAGGGTGCCCCAGCACTCCAGCACAGGCTCCAATCACCAACGAATCCACACAGGAGGGGTCCCCTCTTCCGCTCGCAGCTCCACATCTCAGTTAACACCGTGACTTGTTATCAGAAATGATAGGAACAGAAGGAAACTGTGGTTTCCTAAATTCACCGGCCCCAAAATTATTTTCTTGGGTGCTTTCTGCTCCTGCAGATTAGCTGAGGAGCTGTGGGCACGTTGCAAACCACTCCATCATTTCAGCCTGCAGAAACAGGCACACCCTGACACACCCTGGCAACGCCGGCACAGCAACGGTGGCTGCCCAAATCTGCTGCTCACAACCAGCCGGGCCACATCCGGCACAGGATCCATCCCTTCATGTGGCACTCTGCTCCTTATCTCTGTCTTCTCACGAGGACAGAGTTTCTGTGACCCACACCCGAGCCAGCACTGACCACCCTCGGTGAGTGCACCACTGCACTCACCCAGCCACAGCCTTCACACATACAGCCTTTCTCATGGTGCTTTCTGCCTGCCCCAGGCCACAAACTGCATCTTCAGCTCTGATGGGATGCACCAAGTGTCACGTCCTTCTCACCCTGCTGTCACTTCAACCATGGGACACACCCTGCTAGGGTCTGGCAATCAGCAGAAGCCCCGCCAGGGTGGGACAGTGTTGGTGGGGGCTGCCGGAGCAGCTGGCCCAGCCCAACACTTGTCAGTGCCTCAAGTGAAGCCAGCAGCCTGTTTGCCACTGCTGCACGCCACTCCTGCACTGCTCTCAAACATCCCCTCAAAACCCACCATGCTCGAGTCCTGGTTTTTTTTGCTGTGAGTGGGTACCAGGGCACAAACCAGCATCACCTGTGAGCTCTCCCAGGTGCTCAAGGGTTGTCAGATGGGAAGGCCGGGGGGAAATTGCTTGCTTGAAAAAACTCATTAGGAGATTTTTCCCACCAGCACAGGCTTTGTCTGGAAGTTTCTCTAGCCAGCACAGATCCTGCACGGGTGTACAGCCCACTCCCCGTCCTTCCCCCTCTGTTTCTTGAAGCAATTTATCATCAGAAGACGGGGGCTTCGGGTTGTTAATTAACCTGCTGCCGTGGCTGTAACTAAGTGACACTAACGATGTCTCCCAGTGTGAGCTGGGAGGGTAGGGCACAGGCATGACCTGGCAGCGTAAATGGATTTGGATGGGGCTGGCATCCCAGCGCCTTGCCACACACTTGGGAATCACGCATATATATCCAAAAACACGGACCTGGGGTGGCAAAATGCTGTTGGTGATGGGAAACACCTGGATCACTTAAAAGCAATGGAGCTGCACGTGAATGGCAACCGTGTTGAGGCAGCACAGAGCTGGCACGGCAAAAAAGCATCGCCTCTGGATGGGGAATGCTGAATCCTAATGAGGCTTCAGCCCGCCCCACTGTGCTGGCATCTTTAAGGTTTTGTTGGGATGGTTGGAGGAGAGGATCAGCCCCTTTCAGCCATTACTCAACTGGGACCAGAAATCCCTGTGGGAAAGTGGGTGGGGGAGCTGGTATTTCCCCTCCGAGCCCTGTATGGTCCCGCTCGCCCTGACTCCGATTGCCGTTTCCTGAGCCGAACAATAGCGAGAGAAAATCCCCTGAAAATGGTTTCGCAGTGAGAAACCACGGCTTCCATTCACGCTGGCAATTAGCAAAGCAAAGGTATCCGGATGTGCTGAGTTCTCGTCAGGGCTGAATCCTGCCTCGACATCTTCTCATACGCGGATGGCAGTGGGGGAAAATTCCTGGTATGGCCTCAAAATCAACCAGATATTGTACAAAGAGGTGGCAGACACTGCCAGGGCTGCACAGCTTGGAGCAGGCTCCTTTACCAGCAGAGAGGGAGGCTCAGCCCCAGGCACCCCATTGCCATTAACATACTACTCTTGGAAAGAAAAGCCAAAGCATTATATTGACGTCTCTAACCCCTAGGTGAGCGGCGGAGGTGGGGTAAAAAAAGACTAAAAACCCCACAAATAAAAAGCCTGATGTTTACTACCGTCTCACTGATTTCTGGGTGACTTGGCAGCAGTTATTTAAGCTTCTGGAGGTAGCACGTGGCTTTCGGATATGACATTTTTTCCAGGGAGACGGGAAGATGCTCTGATGACTCAAACAAACACCGGAAACGGGGAGATCCAGGGGCTTTTATCTGTTTTCCTTCCAGGTCCGTTAGGAAAGTGACGCTCTGTTCCTCGAGATGTTCATGAGTCTGAAGCTCGTCACCGCAGTGGGTTACTCAGGCACGGACTCATCAACACGATGAGGAAAGCGTGGCAAGCCAGGACGGGCTCCCAGAGATGCAAAGCAGCTTTGCACAACCAGCCCCTCATGGCAGGGTCCAAAGACAATGTGCCCTGGGTCTGGAGCTGTCCAAGGATGTGAGGTCCCCATCGGGGTCCCCCTAAAATGGGATGCCCCAGTGTCGGTGTGTCAGTGCTTCACAAAGTGCCCTTGTCCTTGGCCGGTGGCGCGTGTCTGCAGGGGCCAGCCACACGTTATTCATGGCATTGGCATGTGATTCCCGGCACCGGTGGGCGGCCGGGGCCGGCCGGGTGCGTTTGTGAACGTCCGAGGAGTCGAGGGGCAGCTGCACAGCACGGGCAGCCCGGCGGTGCCAAGCTGTGCCACGGGCTGGGGTGCAGTGCTCCAGCTTTTCCCGGGCCATGGCGCTGCACAGAACACCCAGCACCTTCAAGATGAGTCTTGCCAGCAGGATGAAACCAGATCTGATAGCGATTCCCACGGGAGCGGCACGACTCCCTGCCAAATCTGTTCTTTGCCAGCCACTGGCTGCCTTCCCTTCCCACACGGGCGTGGGGAGAACCACGGGGAGGCTGGCACAGGCTCCTGCCAGTGCCTGGGGCTCCTGACACAGAGCATTTGCTCAGAGCTGGGTCTTGACATTCAAACTTTTTTAAAAATTTCCATTTCCTAAAAAACACCACAGACAGAAATATCACAGTGAAGTAACCCAGCACTTCCTCCAGAGCCGGGGCAACACAGCACCTGGCTCGGTGGCACACAAAGACTGCGGCTTCGGCAGCAGCCACAGATGCTCTGCAAAGGACCAGGTACACCTACACTGGAGTGAGGCTGACGTGACACAGTAACAAACAGTGCAAGCACACGTCTGGCCACAGGGGGTACAGACAGTCGTCCCTGCCACGCACTCCCACCACACAGTCTTCTTTGAGAGCAACTCCATGTCTCCTGCACAGCAGCCCTATCTTCCCTCCATCCCCCTTCCAAACCACTCCCTTGGGTTTTAAATGGCTCCCAAAACACCCTGTGCCCTCCCAGGTCCTCATGGCCTGCCTGTGCTGGAGGTGCTGGGGAAGGGAGGTGCAGGGCAGCGCAAAGTAGCTCAGGACCACCCCAAATCAGGCTCCCAGGTATTTGGCACAGAAAGCAAGGTGCTGGAGCCTGGTGAGGGCAAAGTTTGCAGCACCCGAGGAGCCAGGTAAGAGGCTGTGGGCCCCCCGGATTCCTGCCAAACCCCAGCTGTCGGGTGAGCTGATGGGAAAGGAGTTGGTAAGTCCAAACGCTCCTGAAAAACAGGCGCCGACAGGCTGTGCCCAGCTGGTCCCGTGCAGACATTGGCACGCTGGGAGCCACCCAGCCTGCTGTCTGCAAACCACACAGCTCTGACCCCGCACCCACGGGTGCCACCGCAAGGTGCAGGGACGGCCAATCCCAGGGATCCCCGTTCAGGCAACGCACAGTTGCTTGCAAACCTGTTACTCTGCGAATAGCAGCCCCCAGGCCGCAGGATTAAGAGCTGGACTGCAACCAAGTATGCAGCATTTTCAGCCCTTGGCTTAATTCACATGGGAGCTGCGAACCCAGCAAGGGACACGGTAAACCCCAGTGTGGCTGCAGTCCCAGGCTCAAAGGATTTGTCTCCCCCCATCTCCAAAACAGTCCTGGCTCCCCGCTGGCGGTGGAGCTTGTGGGGGGGTTACTGCAGCCCTCAGACCATGAAATGAGCTTTGGCTGCCTTCCCTCCACAACAGCCATTCGGACTTGCTGCCAGGAGGTTATTCCAGGAGACTTCATTTCAATTCTCCAGCTGGCCTCGCTGGGTTTTGCTGGTCTCTCCGGAGGGGCAGCACAGACAGTGAGTAGGGACCACCCCAAGCATCCTACATCCCATATCTCGCAGCGACATGCCGGGACCGGCAGCAACAAACTGGGATGTTGCAGGAGGAATCCCCCCAAAAGGCATTTTAGGGAAGGGAGATCACCCTGTCGAGACATGCCGGCTATCCCACGGGATGGTGCACCCTGCGCCGGGAGGGAGGGAGGAGGGGAAGGAATGGGGTGTGCTGATGGTTCCCATAAAGTGGGAAGCAATGGCCGGACACTGGACCGACGGCCGGGGCTTCGTGAAGATCAGCTCTGCCGCTGGCAGCAGCCCGGAACAGCCGGTCCCGGGCAGCTCAGGGGGTTTGTAGCTCTATGGCCCAGGAATCCAGCCTGGCTCCGGGGCAGGCGAGTGCGAGCCCCATGGAGCAGGGATGAAGGTTGGTTTCACAGACAACTGGCACCACGGGCAGAGAGCCCGGGCCCTGCCCAGCCGGAGGCATCGCACCCACCGCTGAGCCCCCGCAGCCGCCGGAGCGAGGTGCAGTTCAGGGCCCCCCCCATAGAGACCCCTCCACTCCATCCATCCACCCAGGCTGCTCCCTGCCCGAGCAAGCCGGGGCGCTGCCCGGTGCCATCGTCCGCGCGGAGTCCCAGTGCCCCCAGCCCCGGCTGACGCCCACCCTATTCACCCCCTCCCGCCGCTCCGCCCGCGCCCGGAGCGCCGCATCATCCCCTCGGCTCCTGGTGCCGGGCAAATGCCCCTCAAGGCGGCCTTTGGGACCCCCACGGCGGACACCGAGCGCCCCGATCCTCCCTCGTCCCCGACTCAACCGCTCCCCGTTGCTCCCATACCTGGACTCGGGGCGGGCTCGGCCCGGCACCGCCCGGCCCTGCCCGGCACCGCTCGGCTCTGCACGGCACCGCCCGACTCTGCACGGTACGGCTCGGCTGGGCTGGCACGGCTCGGCTGGGCTGGCACGGCTCGGCACGGTTCGTCTCGGCACCACTCTACACCTCTGAGCCCGGCTCGCTCAGCGCGCTCCCCGGGACCAGCGCCCCTCCCCGTCCTCCTGGCGGGCGGTGACTCAGCGGGGCGGTACCGGGACTGTTCTCCACGCACCAATCCCTCCGAGACCCCCGCGATCTCTGCGGGAGCCGCGGGGTCACCGCCGTCGGTCACGGCACCTGCCTGGTTCGGCTCGGCCCGGCTCTGCCCGGTTCGGTTCAGCTCGGCACAGCACGGCTCGTCTCAGCACCTCGCAGCCCGGCTCGGCTCAGAGCGGTATCCCGGGACCAGTGGCCCCACCCCGTCCCCCAGCGAGACCCTCCGAGTTCGCTGCGGGGACTGCGGGGCCACTGCCCTCGGTCACGGCACCTGCCCGGTTCGGCTCGGCCGGCGCAGCCTGCGAGCACCGGGCTGCGAGCACCGGGCTGCGAGCACCGGGCTGCGTCCCCCCGCCCGGCTGGCACCGGCACCGCGATGGGGCTGGGGGACCTCGGCTGGGGACAGCCGGGTGTGCCGTGTTCCGTCGCCCTTCAGCTGCGAGCTGGCGGGCATCCAGCGGCAGCCCGGGGCCAGAGGAGCCGGAGCCAGGAGGCTGCACGCCTGACTGGCAGCGGGATTAAAAAATAACAATTAAGGGGAAAGCAGCCGGGACGGAGTGTCCCGGTGACCCTTGTCCCGCTCCCCGCACGGTGTGAGGGAGGAAAGGAGCAGGGCAAGGAGCCCAGATCCCAGGAGAGGGATACACAGCACTCCCCTGCAGCAGGTGGGAGGGGATGTGGGGTGTAGGATCCGATCCCACCGCTCACTCCAAGGCTGGAGAAGGGCACCCTGGCCCTCAGTGGCAGCTGAGGCTGGAAGCGTCGAGGCAGCGCTGTTGGAGTGGGTAAAGCTGCTGCCAGGCAGCGCCTGCATCCAGCCCTTTGTGTGCCCCGGGAAACAGCCGGGCTGGAGAAAGCCGAGACGCCAGGGAGCGGAGGGAGCCGGGCGGGGGGAGGGCTCCGGGAAGTGCCCTGGGTAAATAGTTGCTCTTGCAGATATTTTCAATGGCTTGAATGAGACTTTTATTTCTGCAGGGGGAAGGGTGAAAACAACTTCCCTCTCCAGCGGGCAAGGTGATGGACCTTGATCCGCCACCATAGGTGCCGTGGCTGCTTTGGGATCCCTGCAGCAGAGGATATCCCGCGTTTGCATCGCTGCTTGGTTTGATTTCCAGCTCCAAGCCCCAATTTCCCTGGCTGCCACGGGACAAGGCTCCCATGGGAAGCGGCTCACATGGCCGGACCGTGGCTAAAGCGGGCGGACCGTGGCTAACAGAGCCGCCTTTGAAGTCCGGCCGTCCCCACGCCTCGGGAAGCTGGGCGAGCTCAAACGCACGCTCACAGCAGCCAGAGCCGCGGGAGCATCGCGGTGAGCCAAGCCTCCCTCTGCGGGTCATCCCGACCGGCTCCTTCGGGAAACGCCATAAATCCACCTCCCGGGAATAACGCTGCTAAAGCCAGGATTGGGCTCTCCTGGAGAGGGGAATTAGGTGCAGACCCCTCGAACCAGCGAGGAAAGGACTTTTTGCTGCTGTTTGTGGAACAAAGAGCCTTTTGTCAGCATTTGACGTTATCAGGAGTTATTTTTGGTCAACGCCTGCACTTGCTGGTGTTGTCGGGATTATCTGCAAGTCGACAACCTTCAAAGACACTGCCTGAGCACGAAGAGGGAGGAAATCCTTGTGTTGTCTCTTGCAAGGGACATTTGCCCTTGGGCTCGGCCTGATAAGGGTTTATTGCTCAAACTGGGGAATTCCTATGAAAGCCCTACAACTTCTTAAGATTCCTAAGAGCTCCTAAACCCGTTAAAACTCTTAAATATACTTAAAGTTCCTGAAAGCCCTGAAAGCTCCTAAAGCCCTAAAATGTCCCGAAAACCCTACAACATCTAAATGCCCTAAAACCCCCTAAAGCCCTAAAATCTGCTGAATCTTCTTGAAGTTCCTAAAAGCCCTAAAAATTACTAAAGAGCCCTGAGAGTTTCTAAACCCCTTAGAAGTTCCAAAAAGCCCCAAAAGTTCCCAAAAAGCCTTAAAGCTCCTAACACTTCTTCAATTTCCTAAAAGCCCTAAAAGCTCCAAAAGAACCTTAAGACTTTCAAAATCCTCTGAGAGCCCTAAATCTTCCTAAAAGCTCCTGGAGGCTCCGGCGCCGGCGGTGGCGGGGCGGGAGGGAGGCAGATCACGGCGGCGTGGCCATGGGATGGGCGGACTCCGGCAGGAGAGGGCACGTCGCACCCGGCTGCTGCCAAACGAGTGAGACAAGTGTGGGCAGGGGAGCCCTGGCGCCGCCTGCAGCCGAGGGCTGTGCCAGCCCCACTGCCAAGTGCTGCCAGCCCCACTGCCCAGCGGTGCCCAGACCCCCTCAAAGCCCCGTGGGTGCTCCCAGCAAAAGTGCCACCATAAACAGGGCTCAGCCCAGCTCCGGGGGATGGAGGAGGATGAGGAAGCAGATGGGTGCTGGTGGGAGGGGATGCCCCGAAATTTCGCATCCGAATCTGGTGAGCAATGCCAGGGCAGCTTTGGGAATCTCCGAGGATGATGATCCTAGGGGAGGGCTGCCTTTGAGCTGCTGTAGGTGCTTGTGCTTCTCCATTGCTGCTGCTCCGGCTCCCTCAGCCTTCCCCCTGGGAAAACATCCGGTGGGGAGGCGGGTGCACCCCACCCCACGTCGGGATTTCTCCCTCAACGATAACAGCGACTCAACAGGTGCCAGGGCTGTAAAACCCCAACCCGTAGACACAGCAACAAACCCGGATTATTTGTTTAGGCTCGGCTTTGTAAATAAACCCCCGGTGATGTCAGGGAAGTCTGGAGGAAAATTGGTCCCTGGGGGTATCTGCACAAGCACCAGGTGAGGATGCTCCCATGGGGTACAGTAACTCGGCTCATCAGCTCCCCAGCAGACAAGTCCCAAAGGCAGATCCCAAAATGCAGCCAAGGTCTTCTCCAAACCTTCCATTTCCCACATGGATTTAGTGTCTTTCCTGCCTGCTTTTTCCCCCAAAATCTGGAGCATTTGCTGTAATTCCACAGTTTTGCCCCCGGAGCCAGGGCTGGCTCTGAAGCCTGAAGGCACCGTGGTGCCACCAAAAGGATGGCACAACCCCTCCAGCAGCCTGGCCCTGACCTCCTGCCAGGTGAGGTGTCCAGAAAGGTAAATGGCACCATTTCTCCCTGAGAAGATTATAGAGGCCAGGAGTGCTTTGACCCTTCTCCTGGTGTGGCAGGGTGGGAAAAGGGTGATCCCTGCTCACCAGCAGTGGGCTCAGCTACCCAAGAACCAGCATGTCCCCCCAGTCCCCAACAGGCTCCTCCCTGGAGACCACCCAAGGATGCTGTGCTCCCGCTGCCAGGAGGCAACCGCCGGGTGATTATTTTCCAGGCGCCACCGGATACCGGAACAAGGTGGATGTATGCAGGCATCGGCAGCCAGCGTGACTCACACCACAAACCCCGAAATCTCGGGATGGGGAGAAGGGGCACGGAAAGTGCTGGGATGTGACACTCCCACGGTGGGGCTCATGGGGGAAAGTCGGGCACTTGGCAGCTCACCAAACCCGCAGGCCTCTCAGTGAATAGCTGCAGTCACCGCCGGAGCGGTGAGCCATGCACAGCTCATCCCCGCGCGGCGAGATGTGAGCCGGGGGCACCGCGGGGCCCGGCGGGCTGCAGGGAGGGGCACGGCACGGGCCTTTGTCCGGGATGCCGGCGGCACTGACGGGAACGCGGCGGCGCTGGCTGCCCTTTGTGCATGGAACAAAGAACAACAGCCAGAGGCTTCCTTCGCTGTCCAGAAGCGGGAAGGAGCCAGAAAGGGAAACGTCACTCGGCAGAGATGGGCAGCGTGTCCGGTGGTGCTCGGTCCCACCGCCGGACCAGAAACGGGGCAGCGCCAGCAAATGGCACCTCCCTGGCGCGCCCTGCAGGTACAAGCACGGGGGCGGTGGCGACCCTGGTGTCACCACAGGCAGATTTCCGTGCTGTGATGCTGGTCTTCAGCCCAGCAGGCGGAGCGGGATGTCCAGCTCCAAAATCTCAGGCATCGGGAGAGGCAAAACCCCAGGCACGTTTCCAGGTGAAGTCCGGTTTATGTGGATGCACCACGGGCTCAGGAGCGACTCGCTGCCCGCAGCTGATGGATTTAGTCCCTGCAATTTGTCCTGGCTATTTATTTCCACAGGCTGGATTGCTTCAATTCCGAAAGTGTCTGGTCACCTTGAGGAGCTCTGCTTGGCGTCTGCCTTCCTCAGTGAGAGCGGGAGGAAAGCCGAGTATCAGTTCACTTACTCACTTCCCATCCTCTCCTCCACCCAAACTCTTGTCCGATTCCAAGACAAAGCCCTGCTCACCTATTTTCCCACTGCCCCAGGGGCTCCATCCCTGCGCTGGATTTGAGGTGAGAGGGAGGGCTTTCGGTGTGGTGCTGTCGTGGGTGAAAACCCAGGGTCAGGGTGGTTTTGAAGTGTCCTGACTTTACAGCCACCCTTGCCAGCCTGCAGCCGTGCTGGCACCAAATGGATTTGGGGGATGTAGCCGGAGAGCCCCGTTTTTGACCGTGCCTTGTGAGATGCGCAGTGGCAGCTCCTCAAGGGGACTCTCAAAGGTCTCCTCCCATTTCTCAAGGGACACTTGAGCACCGCTCACCGGCACCGCCGCAGTCCCGCATCGCCACCGGCTGTCCCTGCGCGTGCCTGTTCCCGGTCTGGGACCATTCCTGCGATCCTTGTGCCATCTAGTGGGACCTGCACCGAGCACGCGGCGGGGTGTCCGAGCGGCAGCGGGCGGCGGCGGGACCCGGCCAGAGTCTCCCGGCTCCCTCAGCAGTGGAGGAGACCCACACGGGCAATCAAAAGGCGCTTCTGAAGAGAAACAGCGGTCAGTGCTGGTCGCTAATACAGAGACCACGGGCAGGGGGGCAGCGGCGGACCCCAGGAGACACAGCACGCAGGGGGCCCGAGCTGCAGCCCCCCTGCAGCATCCACCCCCCACTGCCCAGAGATTCGGTGCTGTGCCCAGAGCGCCAGGGTGCTCAAACTGTCCGGGATGCACGCTGTGCCCGCGGTGCGTGCTGTGCCTGGCATCCTTGCTGTGTCTGCAGTCTGTGCTGTGCCCGGTGTGCCAGAGATTCCTGGGGTGCACGCGGTGCTGATCTCCACTCTCTGGTGACCAGCAAAAGGACCCAGAAGATGGAATGAAATTGCTTCAGGGGAAGTTTAGTTTGGACATTAGGAAAAGGCTTTTCACTGAGAAGGTGCTTGGACGCAGAACAGGCTCCCCAGAGAAGAGGTTGTGGTATCAAGGCTGCTAGAGTTAAGGAGCGTCTGGATAATATTCTTAGTCCCAGGTTTACTTCCAGGTTGTCCTGCAAGGAGCAGGGAGTTGGCCTCAGTGTTTCTCATGTGTCTTTTCAGACTCAGGATAGTCTGATTCTGTGATACCACAGCTTGATGCTATTGCCAGGATGAACCCAGCATCCTCCATGACACCCCCAGTCGCCACAGCACAGCTCTCCAGCAATGCCAGCTGGCCTAGCTGAGGGAACAAAGCTCCATTTTTTTTTTACCCAAAACGGTTATGTTTGCCCCAAAAGGCTTCATCTTGTGCTTCAGGGGCTGCTGGATCCAACTGCAGGGACGTGGCCATGTGCAAAGGTGCAGGGAGCAGGGATGGCTCAGCCACGCCAGTGCTCAGAGTGGGGCAGCAACGCCACCCTGTGCTTGCCCAGTGCCTGCAGCCACTCGTGAGACATTTCTGGGTCTCAGCTGATGGGCAACCGTCTGCTTCAATCTGACCTATCCCAAATGGGGGCTTCTTGGGGGCAGATTCAAGGGGGCCTGCTGGCCATGGTCAGGCACCTTGGGTTAGGCTGGAAACCCAGAACTGGAGAAGAAGAGCGCCAGGACAATGATGCTTGGATCACAGAGATGGGTCACTGGCCACATCTTTGGGTGACGCGTCCCACACCAAGGAGGTTTGATTTTTGCAAGGGTAAACCCCACAAATCCCAGCATGCTGCAATGCATCCTTGAGCCTGCTGGTGTCAGCAAGACACGGATGTCCGAGCAAACACTAAAGACACGTTTGGAAAAAAACTTTGCCGGTTTTAGTGCCGGGAGCGGGTTAAAGCCGCAACCACGCACCCACAGCTCTGGCCAAACCGCCTGCAAAATCGCTTCACCGGCTGCAAGAGACGGCGCCGGTTCCCCTGGCACAAGACGCTGGGATAGGGGCGTAGGAGAGCAAAGCATCCCTCGCCTCCAGCTTTCTGGGGATGTTTCCAGCAGAAAAATTCCGATCTTTGAAAGAACACGCACGAGCTTTGCAGTTTTGCTTTAATTTGATTTGGTTTTCCGTGCTTCGCTCCATCCTGGGGGAGAAAAAGGTGTTGGTGTCCCACGGCACCGATTCCACGTCCCGCGGAACACAAATCCAATTGGCCGCTAGTATTTCCCAATTTTTTTCCCGAAAGGCATCCAGCAATGGGAAAGAGACAGGGGCAAAATGGTGGTTTGGGGTTTTGCCGCTTGGTCAGGAGGGAGCCAGCACGGGGATGCGTGGGGATGCAGATGCTGCGTGGCCACCCCTCACCCGGGGGTCCCCGTGTCCCCCGCCGCGTCCCCACCCAGCCCCCCACGCCCTGGGGCAGACACGTGTGCGCAGCCCAGCAACCTCCACGGGCAAACAGCCGAGCCCACGCGTGTCCGAGCCCCCACGGCCGGCATGAGAGAGCAGGGCTGCCTGCGGCCCCCGAGCAGCGGAACCCCGTGCGTGCGCCCCCCCCGCCCGTGCCACGGGGCAGGACACGCAGCGCGGCCCGGGACCGGCCCCCGGGCGCGGGCGGGGGGCGGGAGCGGCGGCGGGGGGAGGAGGAGGAGGGCGAGGAGGAGGAGACTCGGCCGCAGCGCCCCGGCCCGCGCGGGCCGCCCGCACCGCGACCGCCGCCGCCAGCGCCGGGTGAGGAACCGGGCCGGGCCGGGCCGGGCTGGGCTGGGATGGGCTGGGATGGGCGGGCGGGCGGCGGCACCGGCGGCACCGGGAAGCTTGCGAGAAACTTTGGCGGGGGAGGGGCCGCGCCGGGCCGGGCCGGGCCGCGGCGGGGCGGGCGGGGCCGAGGCGAACCGGGCGGGGCCGGGCCGAGCGGTGCCGGGCGGGGCCGGGCGTCCCGGGTCGGACCGGGAGGAATTCCGGCGGAGCGGAGGAATGCGGGGCTCCCGCCGCCCGGGCCGCGGCGAGTGAGTGGCAGCGCCCGGCGCCAATGCGGAGGCGCGGGGGGCGGGCGGTGCCGCCCCCGCCGGAGCCCGCGGGGAGGGGGCGCGATCCGTGCGTGCCGGTGATCCACGCGTGGTTGTCCCGGGGTTGTCCATGAGCCACGCGTGCTTCCCGCGGGTGTCCCATGGATGTTCGTGCTCCACACGTGCTCCCCGTGGATGTTCCAGGGGTGCCCTGGGTCCACGCGTGCTCCCCGTGGGCGCTGCGTGATTGCCGGTGCTCCACGTGTACTCCCGTGCCTTTTGCGTGGGTGCCTGTGCACCGTCTGTGCTCCCGTGGGCGCTGCTTGTGCCGGGTCCTGCCAGTGCCTGGGATTCCTCCAGGAGCAGCCCAGAGAGCACGGGCCTGGGCTTGCCGCTGAGTTTTAGCGAAAGTTAACTATTTCAGCAAGTATCGCTAGAAAAATTCGGTTTTTCCCCCTATGCAAATCCCGGAATTGCCGTCGGCCTCTGCTCCCGCTGCTCCAGCACTGGCTCTCCCAGCCCAGCCGGATTTGGTAGCAGGTCTGGGCTGCACCGTCCCAAAAACCTGCCGGGGCTGCGGGCAGCCGCGGCTGGACCCTGTACTTATCCCATTAGGACGCACAGCAGCCTCCCATTGAGGTTTCCTGGGGCGGTTTGCCCGTCTGGCCGCACCGGGATGTGAGATCCAGGACGGAATGTGAGGTCTGTGCCTGGATGTGAGGTCCGTGCCGGGATGGAGACGCTCAGCACCGGCCCTTTGTTGCGGCATCACCGGAGAGCACATCCAGCTGCCTCGGCACGCAAATCCAGCAGCTCCGGCCCTCCTTCCGGAGCCGTTCCTGCTTTGCTGGCGCCGGATCCGAGCTGGAACCCTCGCTGGAGCTGCTGGGGTGCAGCTGAGTACCCCAGCTCTAGCAGCAGGGATGGTCCTGGAGGCTCACGAATGATGTCATCAGATGACCTCATGCAGATGACATCATGCGAATAGCATGTAGATGTCTTCCCTTCATTGTGGTGCGCTAGCAGAGGTGCCGAGCTGGGACCAGATGCCGGTGGCTGGGCAGTGCTCCTCATTGGGGACCTCACTGGTGTCTTCCTTGGGGACTGTCTGGGGCCATCGCTGGGCTGCCTGCTGGGGACCTGGCTGGGGACACTGCCAGAGTCCTCACTGGTTAGGGCCCATCTCAGGGAGCTTGTCACTCTGTGTGCTGCTCCCCAAAACCAGGGACCGTGCCCCTGTCCCCTCTTCCCTCCAGCCACCTACTGCCATCCCCAGCTGACCCCTGCTGTCTCCTGCAGGTCCCTGGGTGCAGGACGGTGCCGGCCATGCCCTAGGGGAGCCCCGCCATGAGCCAAAGCGGGGCATCGCGCCTGGCCGGCTCCCCGCCGCTGCCGGGGGGCTCGCTCCTGGCCCTGCTGGCTCCCGAGCCCTCCCCGTCCCCCCCCAGCGGGACACCCTCTCCCGGGCCCCCGCCGGCGTTGCTGGAAGGGGACTGGGAAGGGCGGGAGGAGCTGCGGCTGCGGGAGCTGGAGGAGGCGCGGGCGCGGGCGGCGCAGATGGAGAAGACGATGCGCTGGTGGTCGGACTGCACGGCCAACTGGCGAGAGAAGTGGAGCAAGGTGCGAGCCGAGCGCAACCGGGCGCGGGAGGAGGTGCGGCAGCTGCGGCACCGCCTGGAGGCCCTCACCAAGGAGCTGGCCAGCCTGCGCCGCGACCGGGACCGCGACCGCGACCGGCCCGACGAGCGCCCGCCGCGGCCACCGCCGCAGCCCGGCACCGGCAGCCCGCCCGCTGACGGGGCAGAGGGGGACGCCGGCCCTGAGCAGGAGCCTGTGCGGGATGTGGGGGCTGAGGTGCCCCAAAAAGCCAAGGTGGGGTGTGGGGCTGTCCCGGGCGAGCAGGACTGGCAGGGGAACAGGGGAGATCCTCATCTTTGTCAGCTACCCATGTGCACCCCCAAACCACTGCCTGTCCTGTGAAGATGGGCAGGGTGGGGGGACTGCTCTTGAGGCAGGATTGGGAGGGTCAGACCCCTCTCAGAGCAGTACAGGGTAGTCAGACCCCTCTTGGATTAGTATAGGGGATGTCAGACCCCTCCAAGCAGGATTTTGGGGTCAGACCCCTCTTGGAAGAGTATTGGGGGGATCAGGCTCCTCAGAGCAGTGTCATGAGGAGGTCCAGAGCCCTCATAGCCCCATGCAGCAAGATCACCTTGGCACTGGCACCAGTCCTTTTCCTGGGGCTTTCCCTTTGGAGGCACTAGGCAAAAATCACTGTGCCCGTGCAGGGGATGGTGGCATTGGCAGTGCTGGTGGCATCTCCCAGCCACGGCTCGAGTGTCAGGGGGTCCATACAGGCTTCTGGCAGAGGTTTGTGCTGAAGGAAGGAGGAGGAGGAGGAAGGAGGGGACACCAGAGCCGCCTCAGGGATGATCCCAGCTGCTCCGGCCATCCCTCCTCTGCTGCTGTTGGTTCACAGCACAGAAGTCACTGCTTGGGGTGCCATGCCATGGCAGTTCAGTCCATCTGACAGCACAAACCTGAGATTAACATGAGCATCCCCCACAGGCTCCACACTTGTTCCCCAGGGACATCCTGTCCCCCAGAAACCCCTGTGGCTCATTTACTGTGTGCTCAGAGCACCTGGTAGAAGGTCACCCACGTGGCAGTCCTGGGTGAGATCAGTGTCATAAATTTGTTTTAGGTTTTTTGATACCAAATTTCCAGCATGGCAGGGAGCCAGCAGCAGAGTGTGGTGATGTGTGGGAGCACCCCTGGGAGGGCAAGTCCCCCTTCATCAGCCTTGGGGGATCCCTGGGGAATGGAGGGAGAGATGCTCTTGGTTATGGGGTGAGGGTTTGGGCTGGGGAGCCAGGGCTGCCCCCTCACCCTGTGCTGGGCCACCCATGGCACCACAGGAGCTGGAGCTGATGGAAAACATCTTGACGAGCAAGCAGGACGAGAGTTGGGAGCAGCGGGGCCCCCGGGCCTCCTTGAGCCGCCAGGAGCGGAGCCGCCTGCTCTGGGAGGACGTCAGCGTCGTGGAGGAGGATGCCACCAAAGTCACCGCCCTGAAGCTGAGGCTGGATGAGTCCCAAAAAGTGCTGCTCAAGGAGCGGGAGTGAGTGCCTGGGGCATCATCCTTGCAGGGTGCCAGCTGATCCCAGCCTGGTCCCGCTCGGATGGGATGTCCCGTGGGGTCCTGCAGGCTGTCACCAGCATTGCCTCTCCCCAGGGACAAGCTGGCGCTCAGCAAGAACATCGAGAAGCTGGAGGGCGAGCTCAGCCAGTGGAAGATCAAGTACGAGGAGCTCAACAAGAACAAGCAAGAGGTGATGAAGCAGGTGAGCGAGGTGCCTGGGAGCAGAGGTGCCCCAGGGGTGGCCTGTCCCTCAGAGGGTGGCACATCCTGATGGACATAGTGGCCCACAGCCACTTCCCCAACTCCAGGTTGCTTGTTAAGGGTCTTCATTAGTGCTGTTGATGCAGTGGGTCCATCTGCAGAGGTTGGGTGGATGGGTGTGGGCAGGGCTCAGGTGGAAGGTGAGTGTTCACAGCCCCCTTTGGGTGCCATGTCCCCCCCCAGCTCAACATCCTGAAGGAGATTCACCAGGACGAGCTGGGGCGCATCTCCGAGGACCTGGAGGATGAGCTGGGTGCTCGCTCCAGCATGGACAAGAAGCTGGCTGAACTGCGTGCAGAGGTGAGGCCGAGCCCCAGCGTGGGGGGCACAGGGAGCGGCGAGGGGGGTCCTGCTGCCCCCCAGCCACCCCCTGCCCCTGTCCCAGATGGAGCGGCTGCAGGCAGAGAACGCGGCTGAGTGGGGCCGGCGGGAGCGGCTGGAGACGGAGAAGCTCAACCTGGAGCGGGAGAACAAGAAGCTGCGGGCGCAGATCGAGGACCTGGAGGAGGTGCTGGCTCGCAAGCGGCGCCAGACGGCCAGTGCCCTGGACACTGACCTCAAAACCATCCAGGCTGAGCTCTTCGAGAAGAACAAGGTGCCATAGGGGTGCTGCTGTTCCCCACCGCCACATCCCTGGGGGACTCTGTTGTGGGGCTCAGCGTCCCCAGGGACTCCCTCAAGCCCAAATTTAGCCACCACCCTTCAAGGGATGGTGGTGACTCCATCCTTGCTCCATCAGCTCCTGGGTCATGGGGTGGGGCAATGGGAGAGGGGAGGGAGGAGGGGGCACCCAGGGGTGGGGGTGGCTGTCCCATGCTCAGCCCCCTCCCCATGCCCACCACAGGAGCTGGCCGACCTGAAGCACATCCACACCAAGCTGAAGAAGCAGTACCAGGAGAAGATGGCCGAGCTGGCCCATGCCAACCGCCGCGTGGAGCAGCACGAGGGTGAGGTGAAGAAGCTGCGCCTGAGGGTGGAGGAGCTGAAGAAGGAGCTGGCCCAAGCCGAGGATGAGGTGGGAAAGCTCATGCTGCTGGAGAGGGTCGGGGTGAGCTGTTCTGCTCCCTACACAGCTGCAAACAGCACCATCCCATCCCACCCCACAGCTGGATGAGGCCCACAACCAGACACGGAAGCTGCAGAGGTCTCTGGATGAGCAGACGGAGCAGAGCGAGAGCTTCCAGGTGCAGCTGGAGCATCTGCAGTCCCGGTGAGCAGGGGCTGGGTGAGCCACGTAGGGACCAGCAAGGATGGGATGATGTTCTCCTTGCCACCATCCCTCAACTCCAGGCTAAGCATGGCCAAAGTGGCTCCAACATCTTAAAAAGGAGCACAGCCATCCTCAGAGCAGTCTTCACCCCGCTGTGAACTGGGTGGTATTCACCTCCCAGTTAAACCAGCACAAGGCTGCCCAGAGACCAGCACAGCCCAGTTCTGTGCTGCTTAGGGTTGCAGCCACTAGTACCCAGGGCCAGGGCAGGCTCCCAGCATCCCACACCAGTTTTGGGGAGGTGGGAGCTGAGTTTCCTTGTCCTTAAAACTTTTCCTGGCCCTGCTTTGCCTCTCCAGCAGTAAAGAGCTGAAATGGCCGTGGGATCGATGCCATGGCTCCAGGAGACAGTGGGGGGGTGTTTATAATCATCCTTTATTTTATTGGGACATCTCCATTAAATCATGGAAGCATAATGGAGGATTCATCGCCCCTCCCAGACTCCCTGTGCGCCCAACCCTAAATAATTCATGCTTTCCGGTAAAGTGTAGTGGCCTGGTTGGATCTCACTGGATCCTGGGCCTTTGGATTTCAACTTTGATTCATAACTTTTCCTTGATGAATTTTCATGCAAGGGGCAAGTGAGGAGATAAAACCACTGCAGGCTCCTGGGAATGGGGACTCCTGGGTTTTTTGGGGGTTCTTCATTTTAGGAGGACGACACCTCCTTTCTCTGCAGTCCTGTCTGGGTCTGTGCTGCCCAGCACAGTGATGTCCAGCCCTGAGGGGGTTTAGCCTGTGCCCCGCTTCTGCTGAGCACCATCCACAGCTCCCCAGCTCCATGCTGGAGTGTTGGCCCCAGGCTGGGGGGCTCATCCTGCACCCAGAGCTTAGTGAGGGCTGCAGAAAGGAATCTTCCCAGGGTGCAGTCATGCTGTAGGGGTGCAGGAGAATGGGCTCAGCTTCAGGGCCCCCCAGGGCCGTGGTGCCAGCCCCAGCCCAGCAGCTGTCCCTCGCAGGCTGCGGCGGCAGCAGAGCGCTCCACTTTTCGGCAAGATGCGCAGCGCCCGCTTCGGCCCCGACGACGCTGGGGACGGCACCAGCGACCCCGACGAGGATGAGGACCTGCAGATACAGGTGCCCTAGAGCCCAGGGCCAGTGCCACCACCGCAGGACATCCCACATCAGTCCTCTGCATTCGAGTGCGTGTCGCCACGGGGCCCAGCTGTGCCGTGATTCCTTGTATAGATGGGGAAACTGAGGCACGGAGCGGTGGGGAGAAATTCGCCCAGGGGTGCTCCAAACCCACTGCCTCTTGGACAGTACTGGATGTCCCTTCGGCCACTGGCATCTCCTGGAACACTGATGTGGCCACCAAAGCCAGCATCACTGAGCAGCCCAGGAGAAGGAGGCGCAGGCAGAGAGAGGCACCAAGCCTGGCAGCCACAAACTGCCCACTTCTTTTTATATATATTATATATATGTATGTATTTGTATATGATTTTTTATTATAAATACAGAGCCCAGATGGGCCCAGGCTCTGGTGGTGGTGTGAGCTGCTGGTCTGTTCCCACACAGGAGCGAGGGTGGGGAGGGGACACATCAGGGAGAATCAACATTTCTTCACCAGCCACGCACGGGCCTGGAGGTCACCCACTGAAATCCCTGTGCCCATGCCTGGAGACCAGCCCAGTGCAGTCTGTGCAGTGAGAAGTGTTCACCCAGAGGTGCTCCCCCTGGGGAGGTGCAGAGGTGCTGACCCAGCGCTGCAGAGGTGCTCACCTGTAGGTGCTGACCAGCCCAGCACATCCCCCTCAGCCCAGCCCCCAGCACAGGGCCTTGGGGGCTTTGGAGGCGCTCAGACACAACCTTATTAAAAATTAATATTTCGGTGAGCTAATCCCCTCGCTCTGCCTTTTAATTGATTGGCTAAAAGCGCAGCTCTTTGCTGCTCATGGGGTTTTTTTAATGCCCTTTTATTTCCAGCGATTTTTCATATTTTTATGGCCCAACAAGTGAGGCTGTGGGGGTGGGGGGGTGCCTGGGGGCAGTTTCAGTGAGAGGCCTGGAAACCAGTTCGGGGGACGCGGAGCGGGGATGAGGTGACACCTGAGCTGAGGGACAGACAAGAGGCTGCTGCCGCCGCCCGTCCGTCGCTGCGGGCCCTTCACTCTGAAGCCTGGCGATGGAAAGCTCTTTCCAGGGCGGCGGGTTGTGGCTCTGGTTGGGCAGCCCGGGGCTGGAGGGGGGGAACCGGGGCGGGGCGGGGCCGGGCTGGGCGGGGCCGGGCGGGGCCGAGCGGCTCCGGGGCTCGCAGGACGCGGAGGCTCCGGCGGCTCCGCTCGCACCGGGAGGCCGGGTAAGGCGGGGGGACCGGCGGGGGAACGGGGACGGACGGAGGGGGTGACGCAGGACGGGGCTTGACCGAGGTTCGGGCTGACAAATGTCCGGAGCAAAGGGGCGGGGGGTGACACCGCTGGGAGGTCGTCCCGGTGGGAGAGCTGGGGGTGATGAGGGGTCGGGGGGCGCCAGGTGAGAGGGTGCCGAGGTGACAGGTCGGAGGGAGGGGGTAGGAGGTGCCCCCCAGCATCTCTGAGTTCCCTTGGGGTGTCCATGTGCGTGGGGTGCGGTGATGGGGATGGGGGAATGGAGGGGACATTCCCCTCAGAGGCGAGCGCTGTCCCCGGCCTCTCTCGGGACAGCGGGCGGTCCCCAAGGTGCTGTCCCAGTCGGATTCCCCTGGGTGCTGGGCTTTGGGGACCAGGACGTCGTTGGCATGGAGGAGCATCCCCGGGGATGGCCCTATTCTGTTTCCTGGGTTACTGCCTTCTACCTGGGACTTCTCCAGCTGGGAAAGGAACCTGGTGCCCACCTGGGCGAACCGGCTGGGGCTGGGGGAGCCAGCAGGGACCAGGCTGAGCGAGGCCGAGCTCATGGTAGGGCTGGAGAGAGGCTGGGTTACACCGGGGGGTGCGAGGTTGGAAGCCGGGGTCCCTCTGGCAGCCGGTGCCAGCCGAACACCCCACACCAGAGCCGGCCTGGCCAGCAGGAACCACTGAACCCAACTGGTGCCCTGCTACTGGGGCCATGGTGCTGCCCAAGCCTGGGAGGAAGGAGGGGGAACGCGAGAGGTGATGGAGACCTGTGGGCGAGGTCTGGTGTGGGTGTCCCCTCGGACACATGTTGGAGCTGGCGGCAGGGGACCGATCACTTGTCGGTGCCACCCTGGCCCCACCGTGCTGGCAGGGGTTAACACCGGACTGTTCCACTCGGATGGTTCAGGCAGCGAAGGGAGGAGGAAGAGGAGGAGGAGGAGGAGGAGGAGGGGAAGAAGGAGGAGGAGGACGACGAGGGAGGAGGGGGAGGAGGACGAGGAAGATGTCACCCGTCGATCTGTCATTTCTCTTTTCCAGCCAGCATGGGGGACATTGCTAGCACCGAGCTGGGCCGGTGGTGAGACAGGAGGGGTACGGAGGAAGAGGATGGAGAGGGGGGGGCGAAGGTGAAGGCAGCCCCCCCCTCCCAAATATCCCCTACCCTATCGAGCCATCACCATGGCGACGAATTTTAACGACATCATCAAGCAGGGCTATGTGAGGATGAAGAGCAAGAAGCTGGGGGTGAGTGGGGATCTTGGGGAATGGGGGGATGTGGGGGGAAACACCCATGGATTTGGGGTGCTGGCTTCCCAGTGAGGTGACGTGGACAGGTCCCTCTTGCGGCATCCTGTGCCCCTGTGTTGGGTTGAATAAGCAGCATTTTGGGGGCTGTGGCGGCAGAGGAGTGGGGGACGGCAGGGACGGGCCACTTGTTGGTACCCAAATCACCCAGCAGCTGCAGGGGTCCAGCTCCTGCACCGGCCGAGTCCTGCACCGAGTAACACCCGTTCACCTGTGCCAGGTCACCCAGGGTTCGGAGGATGTCTGTGAGCCTTCTCTACCCTCCTTGCCTCAGTTTCCCTGCACACACAGTTTGGCACCGGGGATGCCCCACACCGGGAGGGGTTGGAGCTGCTGGGTGCAAATTGGGGTGGTGTGGGAGTGCAGCACCCATAGGTGGGGGGTCAGGGGGTTTGGTCGCCCATCTCCATGGCTTGGAGCCGGCAGCAACGAGCATGCTGGGTAATTTCATGCTAATTAGGGAGAACAAAGAGGGAGCGGGCTCGGGGAGGGGGGGACAAGCCTGGGGACGGTGGCCCCACCACCCTCAGAGACAGAGGATATAGGAGAGGGGACGGGGAAATGCCAGAACAGCGGTCCCCTTGGGAGCTTTGTCTGTGTTCATTAATTAAGCTCTGTAATTAGCACTGGCGGGGGGTGGGGGCAGATGATGGCAGCCCCGGCACATCCCTATCCCCAGCATCCCCTCCTGTCCCCAGGCCAGCAGAGTCAGCAGAACCAGGCACGGGTTCTGGGGATGGGGACAGGGGGACGCGGGGATGTGGTGGGGACAGGAACCCGCACCCGCCCCAAGCGGCCGCCGCGCTCTGTGTCCGGCAGATCTACCGGCGCTGCTGGCTGGTCTTCCGCAAATCCTCCAGCAAAGGGCCCCAGCGCCTGGAGAAGTACCCGGATGAGAAGTCGGCGTGCCTGCGGGGGTGCCCCAAGGTGAGGGGGTGCGCTGGAGGGGTGCTGGGGTGCTGCCCGCTGCTTGGGGACCCGTGCCAGGGCAGCTCCTTCCTTGCCTCAACTCGCTGGGTGACTGTCACCCCACGCGCTGCGGAGGGGATGCAGCTGGGTCTGGGTGCAGCCCTCGGTGACCCCCCAACTTCTCTGCAGGTCACCGAGATCAGCAATGTCAAGTGCATCACGCGGCTGCCCAAGGAGACCAAGAGACAGGCGGTGGCCATCGTTTTTCCCGACGACTCCGCCCGGACCTTCACTTGCGACTCAGGTACGGGGCAGCGCCCAGGGGAGCCGGGCTGAGGGTGCTGGGTGGGGCACCCCGGCGTGGCCAGGGTCGCCCAGGGGCTGCCGTGGTGCCTTGCAGAGCTGGAGGCGGAGGAGTGGTACAAGACGCTGTCGGTGGAGTGCCTGGGCGCCCGCCTGAACGACATCAGCCTGGGGGAGCCCGACCTGCTGGCGCCCGGCGTGCAGTGCGAGCAGACGGGTGAGCGCGGCAGCGGGTGCTCGCCCGGGGCTCCGCCTCTCTGCACCCCCCGCAGATTATTTTATTTTCCATTTTTTTTCCCTCTCCAGACCGGTTCAACGTGTTCCTCCTCCCCTGCCCCAACCTGGACGTTTATGGCGAGTGCAAGCTGCAGATCACCCACGAAAACATCTACCTCTGGGACACGCACAACCCCCGGGTGAAGCTGGTCTCCTGGCCCCTCTGCTCCCTGCGCCGCTACGGCCGCGACGCCACCCGCTTCACCTTCGAGGCCGGACGGTGAGATGTCACCCTGGCCAGGACAGGGATCACGGCCGTGTGACTTCATCCAGCTGGGTGCTCTAGGCAGCGGCACTGCTGGCATCACCACGGGGCAGGCCTGAGGCTGGGGTGATGGCCATGCCATGAGCAGTGTGCCCATGGCAGGGGGGGCTTGGAGCTGGTGCTGGTCCCAGCTCAGCACCATGAAGGGGATGTAGGCACAGCTCTAACAGCTTGGGAAGCTGCACCAGCTGCCTTCTGTGGGGAGTTTATCATCCCTTGGCTTGAAGACCCTGATGACATCATGTGCTCTGTCCCCACAGGATGTGTGATGCAGGAGAAGGTCTCTACACCTTCCAGACGCAGGAGGGTGAGCAGATCTACCAGCGTGTGCACAGCGCCACATTGGCCATCGCTGAGCAGCACAAGAGGGTCCTGCTGGAGATGGAGAAGAATGTCAGGGTGAGCTCCAGCCCATGCTGAGGGGGGACACTGCTAGGGGAGACTCTGGGGACCCTGTGTCACCCTCCTCCCCCCCTCATCCACTGCAGCTGCTGAACAAAGGCACTGAGCACTTCTCCTACCCCTGCACCCCCACGACCATGCTGCCCCGCAGCGCCTACTGGCACCACATCACCGGCTCCCAGAACATGGCCGAGTCCTCCAGCTATGCCGGTGAGTGTCCCCACCCCACCCTGAGCAGCTGCTGCTCTTCCAGCCCCCAGAGCTTTCCCCACCAGGTGAGCCCACCCTCTGCTTTGTCCCCAGGGGAGGCGTACGCAGGTGCCCAGGCCAGCTCGGACACCGACCTCCTCAACAGGTTCATCTTGCTGAAGCCAAAGTCCTCCAAAAGTGACAAGCCTGAAAGCAGGGAGCCCACATCGTCCCCGTGAGCTGCTGTGGGGGGACTGTGGCAGGGGTCCCCTTTTTCTTCTCCAAGGGGTGGCAAGATGCAGGCAGCCACCCCTCAGAATGCCCAGGAGACCGAGCTGGGGCACCTCCGTGCCAAGACCTTGGGAAGCAGGCACTGGCTCACGCCCTGGTCTGGCGTTAGTGGAGGCGATGGCTGGCTCAGCCTCAACTGACTTCAAATATATATTGAATATCCATATTGTAAGAGATATTTCCTTCTCACATGAATGCAAATGTGGTGGCTGCTGAAGAGCCCTTGGGCAGATGCCCAGAGGTTTTTGACTCTTGGGGATCCAGCTGGGAGGTGAAGAGAGGTGGGGGGTCAAGAAATTTGGAGTTTTCTGCGTGGCAGGAAGGCTGGAGCATCACTCTGCCATGGCCATGGAGCAGCGTCGAAGGATGCAGCTGTGCCAGGCTGATGGTGCAGGGTCCCAGCCATGAAGACCCTCCATGAAGAGTGGGGTGCTCCTGAGGACACCGTGGCATCCCTGAGCTGATTTTTGCACTTCTTCAAGCTATTTAAACACTCTCTATAGAATTGAGATGTCTCAGGAGAAATTGGTTTTCCTTCCAGGAGGGTTGGCTGGGGTGAGAGGCCAGGCAGAGCTGAGCTCCCACCCCAACACCCCTCACTCCTCCCACAGCTGTGTCCCCCTGCCATGCCTCTGGTTTATCTGCTGGTGGGCAACCATGGGACTGGTTTTGGCCAGTAGCACCTGTCTCTCAAGGGGCACCTTTGTGGATATGAGAAGCCCCAGGGCAGAGAAACCCATGCCGATGAGGAGAGAGCCACATTCCTCTGTGCATTCCCATAGCCCTCACTCCCTCCTCTCCCACTGGGGGTGGAACTGGGCTTTATGTGCTGAACTTAAAAGCAATTGATTTTTTTCTAGTTCTCCTATTTATTGACCTCCTTTAGAAGGGCTATCTTTTTATTGCCGTGCAAACCTTGGTGTTTCTTTGGAGTCTTCTTTTCGTCTGGGTTGGATGCTTGGTGGTTTTATTTCTGCCCTTTAAAGCTCCAGGTCCATGTGTTGGGCACAGGGAGTGTTGTGATGTGGGAATCTGTGGTCTGTAAATACTGTGTTTCAGGGTGGTGTAGCTTGTGGCTGAGGCTGAGGGGACATGGGGACAAAGAAAGCTGCTCCTCACAGCATGGCTGGGCACAGAGGGGCTCTGGGACCCCAGCACTGCCCAGCAGTGTGTCCTCCCTGGGGTGAGAGGTGGAACTTGCTCTTTTCCTGGCTACACACCTCATCTGGAAAAGATTTAACATTTGTTACCAAAAACGTTTGGGTTTTCTGTTTTTTAAGGAGTTGCTCAATGAATAAACAATCCTTATCCACATCCACCCTTCCTGTTTGTCTGTTCCATCCAAGCGCGCTCGGGAAGCGCAAGTGGGAGTAGTGCCTGCCAGGGAGAAAAATGCTGATGGGGGAGATTTCCTGAGGCTCCTGGCAGCACGCTTGGCTCAGGGCTTTGTTCTGCCTCCAGCCATGGCCAAGACATTTCAAGTGAAGCCCTAAAACCGCTGGGATAGGAAGAAGGGTGGAGCGAGTTGCCACTCTCCATCAAACAACCCTGCGTGGAACAGGATGCCAGCACCCCACTGTCATCCTCAACTCCAGCTGTCCATGGCTCCGGGGATGTGCCAGGCCAGTGGTGGCTCCAAGTCCCCAGGCGAGGGAGTTTCAAGGCACACCATCTCTCAGTTCTCCCAGAGCTGTGCCAGGTAAGTTATCCATGGCATGACTGCCTGGCAGCGCTGGCCTCAAGGCAAGACAGCCATGCCAGCCAGTGCAGTGGTCCCTCCAGGGACAGGGACCTGGAGAGCCATGCTGCAGACAGCTCTGCCATGGCAAGGAAATGGAAGCAGCAGCCTGGCTGCAGCAGCTTTTCCCTGGAGGGGAAGGCAGTGCTAACATGGGCTGCCCTCCCCAGCACAGCATGACCCTGTCACCACTCCCTGAACTGTCCCCATCCACACTGGGATGAGAACAGGGGCACACAGGCCTTTCCCTCCCTCCCAGCCCCCATGGTGCAGGAGCTGCAGGTCTCTCCAAGAAAATGTCACCAAGAAGCTAATCCCAATCTACACTGGGCACTGATGGAGGGGAGGAGGAGAGGTGACAAAGGCCATTGCTAGAGCTTTTCAGCCACTGCCAGGGGTTCAGGCATGGGACCTGCACCAAGCTCCAGCCCAGCACACACTGGGGGCTGTGGGCACAAAGAAAAGTATCAGCCAGGGGCCATTACTGACAGACCCTGTGCCACCCAGCTCCTCAGAAAAAGGTTATGCAGCACAGGGGTGGAGTCTGTTCCAGAGGAGTCTGTAAGTACAGTTTCGCCTGCCTGGCCCAGCTGGGCTCCCCTGCAGCGCTGCCTTCTGCAGCATCTCGCCCACCCTGGCCTCAAACATCTGCTTTAAACACAGCACTGGATCAATGAACCACGGGCTGCCTGCAGGAGGGGTGCTGCTCTCCTCAGGAGATAATGTCACAAGCAGCAAGCAGCATCAGCGAGCAGTGCTCCCTCCAAAGCAGATCTCATTAAGTTAATGCCTATTGGAGAGAAGTAAATGATGTGACATCTCCTCCAGCAGCCTTGAATGAGCTTTCAGGGATGACAGAAAAATGTGAGGGTAAGGCTTTATTCAGCACAGTAAAGAATGGACATGTAAATAAGGTAGGGTTGTGTAACAAAGGTACACGCTTCCCAATCCCAAACACCACATGGCCAAAAACACCAGAACCAGAACTCTGGGATCACTTGGAGACAAAGCCTGTCCCAGATAAGATGCTCACTGACTGATTCCCTTCCTTTTTTACCCTACACATCACAGTGGCTTTCCCTGGGAAGGAGGGCCAGGGAGGAGGCTTCACCAACCCGGTGCTGGGCCAAGAAAGGCAGAGGGAGATGATGGGCAGGTAAAAGCCTCTCCCCAGATCTCAGCCAGGCATCACTCACAGTTCAGCACTGTCTTGCAAGGGCCACCTCAGTTGATGGTGAGGACGTCGCTCTGGATCTCGTGGCTCAGCTGTGTCTGGAGATCACTCAGTTTCTTCTTGAGGCCGGACAGTGCAGACAGGACGATGGTCTCGGGGCGCAGAGAACCACAGGACTCCACGTTGTAATAAAACCTGAGGTTACAAGGCAGGGGTTAAGTCACCATCTGCTCTGCAAGGAGGTGCAAACCCAGACTGCACATCATTCCAGCCCATCCACACCCACAGCTGAGACTCCCAACCACCATCACCATCATCATTCACCTCCCAAGCAGGCAACAGCCAGTGCTGCCCCTCTACAACCATCACACCAACACTCACAACTTCATGGGCTGCAAGAGCACTTGAGATTGATTTCTGTTCAGCACAGTGACCTGCAAGCCAGCACAGAGCCCCAAGCCAGGGATTAAGGCCGGCTGAGGCACTTTTGCAGTGCAAACAACACTGCAATCAGAGCATGAGACACACACAGGTGAACGAATACCTTAAGCCAGGTATTTCCCCTGCAGGCCTCACACTTCACTGAGTGTGCACTGCCCTACTTGGCAACACGAAGTCAAGAGAACTGTCTAGTATCTCCCAGAGGGGAAAACCTGCCACATCTGGGCAAATCACCACGTAATGCCAACGCCTGCCCTGCTTTTCAGGGAATGTCAGCTCCCTGGGCTGGCAATTTCAGCACAGCATAGACAGTCCTTTGTTAATGAGAGCCCATGAGATGCACCCAGGCAGTCACCCCATCCTCCAGCTGCAGCACTGCATTCAGCTCCCCTCCCTACCTCTCTGGCTTCCCATTGGGGTCGTAGGGAGCCTGAGCATCCTCATCGTCGATCTCCGAGTATTCACTCTTGGGCCTGGAATCAGAGAGCAGGAGAGGTTACACAGAGCCCAGGCACTCAGTCTGGCCTCAGAGAGCAAGCACTGGGGCTCAAGTCCAGCACACAACAGGGTGCTTATCCAACATCAAGTCACAGAAACAAGCTCAGTCCCACATTGCTCTTTCTGGCTCCTCATTAATGCCACAGAGTCATCCAGCAGCCCTGGAAGAAGGGGATTAGCCCTGCTCTGCCCAAATTCAGCATGCCCTGTATGGTGGTTCCATCCACCCACACTGGTACAATCTGGCAGGTGCTTACAGTAAAGGGATGTCCATTCCTGAAGGGACTGTGTTTATGGAGCCTGGATGCTTTTATGGAGTAATGAACCCTGTGTTATCTTTTCTTTCTAGTTCCCAGTGGGCCAGGAATGCACTGGAGTACTGCAGCACGCAAGGCTGTGAGGCACAGTTGGCTTGGACCCAGAAGGAAAAAAATCTGCTGTAGACACCAGCTGCATGAGTGAGCTCCATCCTGATGTCCTGCACCTCCATTCCTCCACCAAAACCACTGCAATAGCTGTGCATCAGTCAGGCAAACACATCTTTCTACCTCCTGCATCCCTTGGTTTATAGAGCACCACACCAGAGGGACTGTGTGGAACCACTTAATCCGTGTAAGAAAACCCAAAGCCTTGAGCTGTCTGAGAAGCCAGCACAGAAAATCCTGTACCCACCAAGGTCTCCTGCTGGCCTTCCTCTGCCCCAGCAATGCCCAGAAACACTGATCCCAGCCTCCTGTAATCAGCTGCCTCAAATAAAACTGTATTTCTCAAATAAACTCTCTGCCTTTACTGAGAGAGATGAAGTGTTAATAGAGTTGGAATTTCTTGTTACTTGCAGAACCACCCATGACCAAAACAGTGCAGAGGTTTCCACTGCCCTGACAGCTGTTTAGAGTCCAGCTGCATGCCAGTGCTCTGCCAACAGCCTCAAAAAGCAACTAGCATGAAAAACTAAACCAAAAATCATAGCCAGCCTTGGACAGCAGAAGCCTTTGTCACAGGGAGACAGATGAACTTGAAAAGACAGACATATCATTAAGAACTGGCAGCTCCAATATCAATCCTCTTTTGGGATTTTTCCAACTTTTACATATATTTTGTCTAGAATTTCTCAAAAACTGTTTCCTGGTGCCCTGTCTGTTGTATGCCACACCAGGTTCCTGAGCCTGCCACTGATCAATGTTTACAGCAGCACACCCACTGCCCTGCCTGCCCAGTCCCTGCTCTCTGCCTGCCCTGCCTGAAGCACCTGGTTCCTCATTCTGCTGCTGCCTCCAGCTTGCTCAGTGACAGGATCTGCTAGGTAACCACTGGGATATAGAGCCAGGAGCAGCTCAGGTACCCATTCATGAAAAGTGATGCTGGATAAAGTCCTCACCCAGACCAAAGCAGGGCAGCAGCTTTCCAAAAGTAAAATGATGTCACTTCTGGATGAGAAGCTGTGTGCTACTTGTGCAGAATGGTATTTCAGAGGAGAGGAAAGGGCCAGAGAGGGAAACCCTGCCAGAGCTCAGGCTCCAGGAGTGAGGAGATGAATGGTTTAAATCAGAGCCATACTGGGCTTACTCAAGCCGGGCTGAAAAATCAGTTTTGCAACCCAACCTTCCGCTCCTTGCTCTCACAGCAATTTCTTTCACCTCACATGGATCTGTTCCTTCCTCAGACCTTACTCTGACCTATAAAACACTTGTACAGGGAAGAAAAAATCTGTATAGGTGCATGAAAAAGGGTATGAAAGCAAGGCAAACCAGCAGTGATGGTATGTGAGGGAGAACAAGAGACAACCACAAACCAGCCCACCTTGTGCACAGCTGCAAACAAGCGACTGGCCTTGCTACCCAAACCCAGGAGCAGAGTTTGTGCAAGGGGCTGTGGCAGGCACGCTCCCCATCGCTCACTGACCCAAATTATCCCCAGGGCTGTAGTGTAAGTTATTGCCTGCTGGAAAATCCTTCCCAGTCCCTGCAGAGAGACACCAGGACATACCACTCCTCTGGTTTGGGGTACACGGTGTGCCTCAGGGCGTTGTCGGGGTCGTACTCGAAGGCCACGCCGGCCGTGGGGTTCCACTTGGCGTGTTCCTTGCCAAAGCCCTTCTTGGCGTAGGCCCGCAGCCGCAGCTCCTGCCCCTTCCGCAGCTTCACTATCAGGATGTCTGCAAAAGCACAGGCTGCTCTGGGAAGGCTGCAGAGGGGAGGTGAGTGTGCAGGATCACACTGCAGCAAAGGCAGATGTTTGGTGTCCAAGATGTCACCAGCACGCAGGGTTTGTTTGGATCTTTAGAGGGGCTCAGCTGTGTCCCCAGAATCCCAGTAAAAGGGAGCTACACAGGCCCCCAAAGAACAGCCAACAAAACATCATTTCACCTCTTTGCTGTCTCTAAGCTCTCACAAGGAGAGACAGAAACACCCTCCAACACAGGACTTCAGTTCTGGGACAATCTTAGTGGCATCAGGACAAAATGCTACCCCACTCATGCAGTGACACCAGCAGCTCAGAACTGTCAGATTTACAGCTGCCTTACGGTTGCACAGGTAGTAAAGGAAGAATGAGTTCAAACAAGCTGAGAGAAAAGTTAATTTCCTCCTCCAGCTCTTATTCCCAGTGACCCACCACTCACCATCCTGCTCCACGTAGTCATTGGGGTCATTGTCTCTGCTCCGAGATGTCACCTGCAGCAGCAGAACAAAACCAAGCAAGTTAGGGAGAAGATCAGCTTGGGTGAGTGCTCCAGCACAGCACAGCTGCTTGGTTCCCAAAGTCACTCCCACAACTGCTGCAGGGGACACACAGCACTCAGAGCACCTCAGCCAAAGGCAAGTAACAGACAGCAGGCTCCAGCTGGGCTTTACCCAGGCAGACACTGTCACCAGGCAGCAGGAGCAGCCCAGGTTGTGGTGACATCTGGATCCACCTCAACAGTCTACTAGAACATTCTAAGTCCCTTTGCATCTATCCCACTTTGGCTCCACCACCCTCCCCAGGACAACTGCACAGGAGCTGTTCAGCAGCACTGCCTTGGCCCAGGCTCCTCACACCCTGCCACGCTGAGAGCCAAGAACCAGCAAGCCAGAGGCCTCAGGTCACTGCCAAGGGGCAGCCAAGGAGTTTGGGACGAGGGGTGCAGGATGAGAGCACACTGCTCTGCACCCCATCAGACAGCAAGTGAAGGACACCGCAGCAGAGACAAGGATGGCACTGGCACACACGCTGCTTCTGCAGCTATTCCTGCTTTGCTCTCCCACTACGGCTCCAGTGGAGCTTTAGGCAATGTGAAACGTGCTCAGAGTGTCTACATCCCCTGTGTTTAGCAGGAGGGCAGAGCAGGGGGAGCAGGGCACGGCACTGACCGGGATGACGCGGGGGTTGTTGGAGATGAGGTCGCGGGATGTCACGTGCCGCGTCTGGTCCTCGTTGCAGCGTACGTCCAGCGTGAACTCCACGGAGCACTCCGGGCAGAACTCGTCACACGTGCAGTCCTGCCACACACACACACACACACACACACACGGGTTCTTTGTGAAAGAGACTGCCAGAGCTTCCCATCAGATCAAACACCCACCACCCCCAGAATGATTCCCTGCAGCATTTTGCTGGACTCACTCTGGAATATTGCATCTTATCCACGATGTCGTCGCTGGTGAGTGGGATGAGACCTGTGGGAAGCAGGAAACCAGAGCAAGGTCTCAGTAAGACCCCTACCCCTCCTGCCAAGCCAGGTGGAGGAACAGCACCTCACAACGGTGCTTCAGCTTCTCTGGACTGATTTTGCCCACAACCTACCTTCATCTCCCTCCCCCCCGCAGCACTCACCCAGCCTGTGTGCAATGAATTCATCGTGGAGCACGGAGGAGTTGGCATCTATCTGGACCCAGTCAATGGCTGCAGGGAGGAGAAAGTGACAAGCTGAGAAATACCCGTGTGGGGAAAAGCCAGCTTGTGAGGGCACAGAGAACATTGCAGAGCCTGCAGAGACACTGAGGCAGCATCTGCAGGGCTCAGTACTGCCTGAACACGGGTAAGGAGAGCCAAAAGCAGTGGGAGGTGTGGGAGAACACGGAGGGGAAGTGATGGGAGCCACTGGGGGGGAAGCCCAGGGGACTGCGACCACAGGCAAGCGAAAGGCCTCACCTATGATGGGGACTTCTGCGATGAACACTCTTCGAATGGAGTTTGCCACCCTGAGGGAGGGAAACACCCGTGTATAGGCATGAGGGAGCGAGGGCTGCGGGCCCGCACAGACCCCGGCCGAGGCTGCGGGGCTGTGCTTAGAGACCCTGCCCGGCCGCACCGGCGGCGCCCGCGGGGAGGCCGAGCCCATGGAGCCGCCCCCAGGCCCTCCCGCGGCCGCTTCACCCCCGGGCCCGCCCGCCCCGGCCCGGCCCGGCCCGGCCTCCCGGCGGTGCTCACGCCAGGTCCGTGTTCTCGATGATGAACTTGACGTTCTCGTCCGTCAGCTCGGTGATGCGCACGGTGGGCTGGTTGGCGTACGGCATGGCTGCCCCGCCCCGATCCCGGTCCCGATCCTGATCCCGACCCCGATCCCGGTCCCGATCCCGATCCCGATCCCGGCCGCGCCGCCCGGAGCGCCCGCCCGGTCCGTCCCCGCCCCGCTCCCCCCGGCCCCGGTGCGCCCGCAAAAAGAGTCCGTGCCAGGCTGAGTACGACTTTATTGGTGCCGGGGAAGGGCCGGGCGCGCCCCTCCGGTGCTCGCCGCCGCCGCCGCCGCCGCCGCCGCCGCCGCCTCACCGGCGCTGGTTCAGCCCCGCCAGGTTCTTGATCTGTGGGCACAGGGAGAACGGGCTTTAGTGCCGCTGCTCCGGGGAGGCCCGTGGGCTGCGAGCAGAGATGCAGGGGCAAGAGGCAGCACTGTAGTCTGGGGACGGGCAAGAATCAGAGTGCATCCACCTGCGGTCACCCCTCTGAGCGGAACCTGCTCTCCCGGCCAGCACGGATCAGTTTGGCTTTATTTCTGCGGCCACACAGACCTCGGCAGTGAATTTATGCTTTTGGGGCATTACACTTGATCCATTTTGCAGAGACCTGCAGAACTCAGCACTCCTGTAAAGGAGTACAGTCAGCACACCGGGACAGTGCTACCCTAGGTATGCTCTGCACGTGGGAGGTTCGGAATGTGCTCCCCTAACAGTTGTGTACTCGGATGATTCTGCCCTAAAGCCATCTGACTACAACCCAGCGCCCTTCAGAATTCATCCAGGTCCTCCCGTTTATTTCTGCAGTGGATCTGCTGCAGGGACAGAGCAAACATTGGCAGTGGGAGATATCCCAGACCCGAGAGCACCATGTGGATGTAAAACAGAGCTCAGGATTTCTCCAGTGGAGGATCCTTTAGGCATGCACAGGGATGAGAGAGGAGAGAGGCTGAGAAACACTAAATTTCACCACAACTGCAAGGGGAAGGAGGTGGGAGAAATTCTTGAGAATGGTTTCATCAGTAAAAATAATTTCTAATTTATGTAGCAGCCTGTTTGTCTTGTCCTGATACAATGTAAATGTATTTCTGATAGCGAGGAAATCACTTTGTTGCTAAATGCAATGGGGGTTGTCCAAAAATAGAACCACAGCCAGGCCTTGAAGCCCTTCAAAAGCCACTCCTGGGTACACAAAGGGTTATTTTGTATCCTAGAGGAAGTGCAGTTCCCTCTGCATAGACAGAAGTCCAGGACAGCCCCAAGAATTGAATGAATTCTTGGAAGGACACTGAGGTCAAATGAAACAGCTTGAGGAAGTCGCCCTGCTGTGGCTCAGGGACAGGTGCCACCTCCCAAGTACCCATGGGGCCACTGAGCCTCTGTCAAGATTTCCAGCACAGGGCCTGGCAGAGGGAGAGATCTTGTGACGAGCAATGGAGAACAGTTGTATTTATTCTGATCACCTGTCTCTCATCCCTAAAGCTCACCCTGCAGCTTCAGACTTAATTTCCTTATGCTCTGTTACAAGTTCTGTCACGACAAAACAGTGAACTAACCTCAAACTACCGAGGAAATGGCCCTTAAATAAATTTAAGTTATGAAAGATGATTGTTTTTCCATGTTGTCCTCCAGATTTGGGAGGGAAACACATGCTGAATTCAGGAGCAGTTCTGCTCCCACAGCCCTCCTGGTTTCAGCATTACTTACAGTGACTGCAGCTCCCATCAGGCCCTGGACAACAGCTTCTCCAGTGGATTGTACCTGGGAGACACAGGGAGAACATGACCTTTTGCTTCCTGCAGTTGCACTTGTGGCCCCCAAACACAGAGATGGAATGCACAATAAACACACATTTGCTACAGAAAGGTGCTGACAGCACTGCAGACAAGTGACAGCCACAGACAGGGCACATGGAGAGCATTTCCTGGGACGTCTCCTACCCATTGGGACAGTCTGACAAAGGGGGCACCTTCATGCCAGTTTACTATAAAACACATAATCATTTATTGATTCTGAACTTGTTTCTCAACAGATGAGGGATCTGCATGATGGAAAAGCCAGGTGTGCCCACATGTATCCCTGGGCAGAAGGGGTTTGCTGCATGCCCAGCTGTCCCTAAGGTTACCTGGCTGGCTGTGTTGCTCATGGCCATGGCATCAGCCACTCTGTTTTCCAGGAAGCGCCAGGTGTCCTCGAAGCCAGGGGACGAGTCCTGCATCATCACCAGCTCCGTGGTGTTGTAGATGCCAGTGAGCACAGCCCGCCGGGTGTACCAGTTAAACTGCAGGGGCACAGGAGCAGAGAGACAAAGCTGGGATCTCAATGCACATCAGGGGTGCAGCTGTCAGGGAACAGCAAGGGAAAGTCACACACCCGCAGCATGTTCCTTCCCATATAGGGGAATTTGCCATTTGCAGCTGGATCTCTCAGGGCCTGAGGACAAAACTCTGTTCTCCTCCTATTCCTAAAAACCCACCTGAAGGGGTCTCTGAGGCATGAGAACACTCTGCCTGGCCCCTGGTGTTGGGAGGAGGGAGCTGCTGCCAGCGACCTTAAATCTTGTTACTGGGAAAGAGGAAGCAGGCTCAGCACCACAGCTTCCCCAGAAAACTCATGGAACCAGTCAGAAGGTGCAAACAAAACACCAACTTTAGGACCTCTCCTAATCCCTGCATCACTGAGGCTTTAGGAACAGCTCAGTGCAGACACTGGCTCCAACACGTTGATTTGACTTGCATAACGCATAAGGGACTTTCAGTTCCTGAAGCAATTGTGTTGTTTCAGTTGTCTTCTGGTTTATTCCTTTAATTTTTCTGCTGTCTTATTTATTTTTCACTGCAGTAGCTTCTCTTTTATACACAGATAAAAGAAGCTTATTAAAGTAGTTTGTTAAAATGGTTCATTTACCTTTTTCCATCTCTCCCTACATCTATAAGAATTAAAGTAATTTATTAATTGCTATAATTAAGGTTATAATTTTCTTTTATTTCCTGCCAGAAAGATGAAAGCTTTAATAAGCTACTGGTATTTTTAGGTAGGTTCTTTACAGGTTTTCAAGTCAAGTCTGTATATGCTACTGCTGGTGGAAGAGAGCTGTTTGACAGACCCACTGTTCACTCACTGAAAACTGGATTGACTTCTTAGTCTCAAAATCTCAAAATCTTTGTCTGTGTCTTCAAAAAGAAAAAAGAAGAGCACTTAAGAGCCTAGGAAAGTAGGTCCTTTTAATTTGCACTAATCCCATTGGCAGTAATTTGCATTTAGTCTCAGTGGCTCTTAAGTCTCTTTAGAAATTAGACTGTAGTTTAAAAGGACCCTTGGGTGCCTCTGAAATGTCTTCTTCACTCAACAAATGGGCCATCTGCAGAGGGACTCAGCCCCAGTCTTACTTGAACCCATGATTTTGCTGAAGTGCTGAGGGGTAGAACCAGCTTGTCCCCAAAGCACAAGGACTCACATCTGTGGACTGGTCCCCAGCATAGTGCCAGATATCATCGATCATGCTGGTGAGGAGGTTGAGGCTGGAGGGGATGTTACGTGGGAGCAACAGGATACTCAGGGCCTGCAAAGGAAACACACACAGAAATGGAAGTCAAAGAGAGAAAGATGTAATACTAAAGCAAACCAATAGTGCTCTGCCCTCTTATCTTTTCCCTGTTTCTGCTGACTTGCCTCCAGCTCCCAGTGACAAGTCCTCCCAGCTCTTTGCAGTCTTTACAAGCAACAGGAACACACCATGTGGCTGGCAAGTTCAGGCCTCAGCCTGTACTGAGAGATCCCTGCTCAGTTCAAACATCCCCGTGCTGTCTCTCCTGAGTTGCCTCTCTGGCATGGAAACATCAGAGGCTGAGCTGAGTCATGCTGTGCTGTGCCCCTGTGGGCAGGGAGTCACATCCCTCATTTCTCTCAATTTGACTTTGAACTCAGAGCAGCAGAACAGCACCAGCCATAATGGCCCTACTGGGATCCTGCAGCCTTTGAACGTAATCACACAGTGCCAGCAGAGACACAAACCACCCACATCCTTCACAAGGCAGATTATGGTAATCTGAAAGAAGAACATGAAGCCTGTACTCTCTCTCTGTGCATGGGGTGCTGGATTCAGCTGCCCAGAGGCCAGCAGTGGTTCTGGACAGAGGCTGACCTTGCAGCAATCTTTGCAGCCCAAGATTAGGAACTCTTTGCTTATCACTGTGGCCACAATTCAATTCCCTTCCCACCCTGGGAAGAATAGCTTGAGGGTTAAATCTGGATTTTGAAGCATGGAAATCTGGATTTTGAAGCATGGAGCCCTCTCAGTTCCCAGCTCTACCCTCAGGCTGCCAGGGGTTTGTCAGTCACACACACACTCAGAAGGACAGCTTCCTGCAGCAAAGCAATTCTGCATTTCCAGGTGTCAGGTGATCTCAGTGCAGCCACAACAATGCTGCATGGAGCCTGACTGGCAGTGACACTGCCAGTAGGACAGAGCAGAGACACAGGTTATCCCCTGGGGATGCCAGATGGGTGGAGTGAACAACAGAGAGCTTTGCCTTTCCAGAACTGCGAGAAACAGTTGCTCTAAGGTCACCTTTAACTGCCTCCTTCCAAGGCTGCCCTCCTCTTGAAGGCTACTAATCATTTGAAACCAGCCAGGGTTTCATTTACAACCCTGAACTAATCTGGTGGAGAGATTATGTTGAAAGTCACAGGGTGTTTAAAATACACACAAGCAAAAGAGACAATGTAGATATTACTTTTATACCTGGGGCCATTTCTCAATATATGGAATCAGCATCCTCAGTCTGGCTTCCACAGCATCTCTCAGGAATTCATCCATAGGCTTCTTCCTGGGTAAGGAAAAAAAAGTTAGGAAGAATATCCAAGTTAAACTCAATTCTGATCTTGAAAGATCAGTCTCCACCTGACTCAGCAATAGATAAGCAAAGTATTATATATCTTTCATGCCTTTGGTCCTAGTCTGTATCTGGGAACACTGTTTTGTTTGGGTAAATTATATTTTTAACTTAAAGTATCTGTGTCCCAGGTGGCCTCTCTGTCTACCCAGTTCCCAAAATCTGCAAAGGAACACATTTGTTCACACCCAGTACTCACTCTGCTTCACCCAGCTGCACTAGTTTCTGCTCCTTCTCCAGCAGCTGGGACAATTTGGCATTGCACTCAGACACAAAGTGCAGGACCAGTTCACTGCCATCACTGTGAAACATCCCTGCTGCAGCAACAGAGAGGCCCAGGGTCTGTAGGGAAGAAGAGAGAAGCACAGACCAGGTCAGACACTGCTAAGCAGGATCCAGCTAGAAAAAAAGCTGTATTTATTTCGTGAAAGACATTACGTGAATTTAAACAAAGCAACGCTGCATTAAAAAGCACCTCCTGTACATGTTTTCCTCGCTAGGATTCACTATTCCACCTCAGTCTAACTCTGAAGGGGTTATCCTATAGCAGCTGGGTTTCATTCCTGCCCAGTAGCATTTGCTGACTAGGGTGCATCGCCCAAGAGTATGTGGGGGAAGCATGCAGGCCTGGCTGTCTCTGCACTTGAGCTCCATCCAGTTTTCAACTGGTTTGTTGCTTCTCTCCCCACATACCTTGGCTCCCTCTGCAATGGCCTCTGCAGTCCAGCCATGCTCAGGCACAAACTCCAGCGCCGCTGTGAGGATTCGATGCTGCAGCTGCTCCTCGCTCTCATAGTCCTCAGACTCCTGGCCGCCCTGGCCAGTGTAACTATGAGAAGGTATTGTTACAGTGAGGGGAATGCCACCACCAAACACCAGAACCCTGGGCTCTGCCACTCACTCGCTGACACCAGGCACATTCTGAGACCTGCTTAGTACAAATCTGGCCTCCTCCAGTAAAATCCTTCCCTGTCCAGAAAAACGATTCTTAACGAACCTTTGCTGTGAGAGAAGAGAAAAATAAGGGAAGGAAGGCTCAATGCAGATGCCTACATGGAGACCAACCAGCCCCACATTCCCCCTCCTTTACAGAAAACTAAACTAGAACCTTTTCCAATGTGGGCTTTATACTGTCCCTGTTTTTTTAGATTTACACAAAAATCCAGGAGCAAAGACTTGCGCTTTGCAGACAAGAGAGCTTCCCTCCTGGAAGCAAGTCCCATACTGTGTCCACGGTGGGATTTGCACTGTCACAGCAAACCAGCTCTCCAGCTGCTGAGGTGAGGCTCCTTAACTCTGGATCTCATCATCTTCACGTTTCAGATGCGTTCAGGAAAGCAAAAGCCCTCTGTCGGTGGGACAGTGCTGGAAGGAGCTGGTGAGTTACCTGGGGTGAGGGACCTGAGGTTCGTGTTCAGGCTGGTGAGCAGCTGGAGGTGAATCAAAGTGCTGCTGAGAGGAAGAGGTCAAGGGCTCCTTGTGGTGCTCGTCAGAGGCTCTCCTCAGCGCGGCCGAGGCCTGCAGGGCACGGAGCAGTGGGGAGTGCTGGCACCTGAGCACTGCAAGGGAAACCAAGCGTCAGCATCTCCTTCCAGCACAAGGCAGCACAGAAAATTAAGGTGGAGAGTTGTGAGGAACACAGCTGAAAAGAACGGAAATTTGTGGAGTCTTTTATTACGCTTCTGGTAAGTGCCGCTCTCAGCGGAGCTCGTGTCAATGTGAATGAAGCAAAAGTGTTGTGTGAGGGAAAGAACAGTGCAAATGGCACACACTGCAAACAGTTTCCCAACAGTGGACTGGAAACCAGGCACCCAAACATGAGCTCTCCACATTTTGGCCCCTGATTAAGGAGGAAGGTGCAACTCGGGAGTTGAACAGCCCTAACAGACACCACACGCTAATCACTGAGTGATTACTCAACGACAATCTGCGGGAACTTTTAATTTAGCTATTTAGCTGCCGGTTTTTAGGGGGTTTTTTTGGGTTGTTTTTTTTTTTTTTTTTAATAAATTCGGTTTCACGGCCCACGCTCGTAAAGAAAACCACCAGCGAGCCAACCCCTCGTCCACACCCGCCCGCCGTGCTTCCCTCACCCGCCTCGTGCCCTTCACCTCACCTTGCCCCGCCCCGCCCCGCCCCGCCCGCCGGGAGCGCGCACGGGGGCGCGCACGGGCACGCGGCCTCTCCCCCGCTCCCCCCGGCCCGGGCGCGCCCCCCGCCCCTCACCCGCGCGGCCCCGCCACAGCCGCCAGCCCGCGCGCCGCAGCCCGCCCGCCGCCGCCATCTTGGGAGCGGGCAGGCCGCGATGACGTCACGGTGACGGCGTCAGACCGAGACGGGCGAGCGGAGGCGAGCGGGCCCAGCCGCGGGAGGTGAGCGGGGAGCGGCGCGGGGAGCGGGCTGGCTGGCTGGCTGACTGACTGACTCCCCCCTTTCTTCCTCTTAAAAATCTTTTCTGAGACCCCGTCTGAAGCGCTGGGGAGGGGCTCTGTGTGTGTGCGCGCGCATTTAAGTAATTCCTTCACGAAATTCCCTCACGTATCCTGTCCTTGCTCGCTCTAAACCGTCCCTGCTCGGTGACCGAGGGGTTTGTTGCGCCCGTTCTCCACGTGCTTAGAATGCGCACCCGCTGTAGGGCCGCAGCCTTGCGCCGCGTCCCGGCCGCTGGGAGCCGGAGCGTTCCCGGCCGCTGGGAGCCGGATCAGTCCCGGCCGCTGGGAGCCGGATCAGTCCCGGCCACTGGGAGCCGGAGCGTTCCCGGCCGCTGGAAGGTGGATCCTTCCCGGCCGCTGGAAGGTGGATCGTTCCCGGCTGCTGGAAGGTGGCTGTGCTGCGTCAGGAGGCTGCAGTTTACAGCCCTGATGTGCCAAAGAACCCTGGAATGGTTTCGGCTAGAAGGGACCGTCACGGTCATCCCATTCTGACACAGCAGCTTTCTCATCTCCTGAAGCGGAACCTGCGCTATTGTTGAGCCCCTTTCCTCGCCCTGTTCCTTGGGGACTGTTAAATGTGTGTGACAGGGAGATAAGGGCCCCTCCTCACGCCGTCCACACGGGGTCCTCAACCTCCTCCCTTCATCTCAGGGAGGTGGAGTTGCTGTTGATGCAATTTGGGCTCTGACTGATCTTGCAAAGTCATAACCTGCTGTTCAGAGAGGAAGGTGTGACTCCGCCTTTATCTTCTCCACCTTAGCCTAGCAACTTAGGTATCTTTCGAGATTTTCAGCCTTCTGCTTGGGATAGGTGACTTTTTAACGGGACTAATATGCGTGTTTAGGAGTGTTACTGTCTGCTGCAGCTGCTTAGCTTGTGTCACACATGCAAAACCAGCTGTGAGATGTTACAAGCTGCTGTTTACATCCAAGGTGTACACTCCCTACCTGGTTGGCATTGCGGTTGTTTCAGTGTGAATTCCTACCAGAGTAGCTCAGAAAAGGCACAGATTGTCCTGTTCTGAACTTGTTTGCAGTTTGCAGGAGAGAGAGGGAGTCCACAGCACACAGAGCCAGAGAAACTGTGGGTCAAAATCCACTCCCCACCTGACTGCAGTTAAATTTGGTAGAGCATATCCATGAGCTGTGCTTTAGTGACAACGTGGTGGCAGGGAGGCATTACCCAGGATGTGTGATGTACAGATTCCTGGTAAAGACCTTGCTTACAACTGTCTCTCCAGAAATAGGTGTGTGGTTTGCAGCTAATTGAAGATACACTGGGCAACTGTTCTGGTCACCAGTGCTCTCTGTTTAGTGTGGTCGTGTTAAATTAGGAAGAAAATAGGTTTATGTTGGATAGAGGAAAGAGGGGAGGTTATTAGATACAGTAGCTGGTGCTGCTATGAGATCAGGTGATGATGGGATATTATTGCACTACTAGGAATACAATCTCATATAAAATATCAGTGGAGACAGCTTTCTCAAAACTGTCACTGCATGTTCTGTTCTGCTCGTCCCTGCCTGTAATTAGCTCATCCAGTGCCACCAATCATAACGGTGGGAAGAGCCTCAGTCTGGAATGCTGGGAGTGCTGAAAGTTACTTTTTTCTTCTCATGTACTGCGTAAACAAACTTTGCTAGGTTGTGTTTAGAGTAGGAGAGACAAGGCAGTGTTTAATGTCAAATAGCTGTCACTGCTCAGGAAATCCAGAAGTCCTGTGTTTGTGTTACTCAGATTTTTAAGGAAAGCAGGTAAATTTTTTTTATGTTGTTGGTTTCTTTATAGCATGGCTTGCAGTCTCCTAGCAAAACTAGTGCCTGAACTGGAGAGAAACTGAATTATGCCCTGAAGTGTAGCTCTTTCTTCATGTCCTGCTAACGCTCAGCTTGTGGGAACTTTGTGTTGCCCATTTCCAGAAAATTATCCCCGTTTATACAACAGTTCCACCAATTAATTTGCAGTCCACAGAGGTTCGTGCTGTGCTTGGCACTTACCTTTCCTCTCTCCCTCCCACCCTGTTCCCTTCCCAGCCACTGCCAGGTTTGAGCTGCTGCAATGGGGGAGTACGGAGTGGCCCCAGGCCAGCGCGTGGCCATCGTCTGGGACAGCTCCTCGCCGGTCGAAGCCCTGAAGGATTTGGTGGATAAAGTCCAGACACGGGTGGGAGCTGATAGTCGTGTCTCTGTGGAAAACGTTAACCAGCTGCCTCAGTGTAAGAATGAGCTTAATTTTTCACTGTTTCCTTAGAAGGGAGAGGGTTCTGCTGCTGTGTGAGCTGACACCTTCCCGCTTTGGGAGTCAGCACTCAGAACATCGACGGCACTTGCTGCTGATTCTTACCCTGGGCAATTCAGCAGGGGAAGTGATGCACCCTGGCTGTGCTTCTGTGATTGGTGTTTTTAATCAGTTACTGTTGCTGTACTCAAGCATGAGGGATGAGGGAGGTGGAACTGGTGTATTAAGCTGTGTGTGTACATATATAAAATTGTACTGTCATCCTCTTTCTTCGCAGCGGCTCACAGGGAGTCCAGTTTCGATGTAATCCTCTCTGGCATGGTACCAGGCAGTACAGCACAGCACAGTGTGGAGCTCCTGGCAGAAGTAGCTCGGATACTTAAGCCAGGGGGCCGTGTCCTCCTGAAAGAACCAGTGGTTACAGAATCAGGTGAGAGAATCTTGCTGCCATGGCAACACAGCATTTCTCGGGAGGATTAGGCTGAAATAGAAAGCACAGGAACCCCGACTGACGTTCAGAGATTTTCATTCTCCTGACACACTGACCCAAATCACGAGATTTTTATCCTGTGCTTAAGCTGGTGTCCATCAGAGATGTTTGCTGTCACTCTGCTTCTATCAGAAATGCTGGAGAGGCTTGTTCCTAAACTACATTGAAAAGCTTCAATGACTGCTGTTTTCTCCTAAGGATGCAGTGTTAAGTAGTTGCAGATGTTGTGTTTCTGAGGAGCTTCTGAAGTGGTTTTAAAAACAGGTGACAGATGCTGAAGAAATTGCCCCAGAAGTCAGTTGGGGAATAGTTATCCAGAAAAGGTTGAAAGTCTTTGGACTGAGTTTTAAGAGAAAAGCCAGAGCACCTGCCATGGGAGAGCTGGAGGAGCCATGAGAAGGTGAACACAAGATGATTTCTTAAGATAGAGTGTTCATTTAGGAGTCCATGTTTTGAAAACTTCATGAGTAGTTCACTTTAATAGGTAAAAAATGTTTGGGAAGGGCATTTGGGGTTTGGGGTGGAGTTTTTATCTTTTTTCAATGGGTATTGATTGGTTTGAGAAAAGTTTCGGCATACATAGAACATACTTGAAGCTAGAATGGCTTTGTGACCCCACATTGTTATTTTTATGAATAAGCTGCTGATGCTTTTTCTGGTTTGTTCCTGCTGTCAGCTAGAAAGGGCCCAATTTTGGTGCAGAGGTTTGGCTCAAGTACTTCCCTCTAAAGTTCTTGCTCTTCCAGGTTTCTCAGTGAGCTGTATTCTTGTTCTTGCCTCCTCCTACTCTCTGCTTTTGTGTCTTGCAGGAGACAATGGCAAAGTCAAGACAGCAGCCAAGCTCCTCACAACTCTGACTCTCTCTGGGTTGGTGGAAGTGAAGGAGGTAGGGATGTGTTTACCATGTCCAGAAATGCCCTTGGGCAGTTACTTGGGGATTTGCTGGGTGATGAGGGTTTTAGCTACTCTGGTTTGCTGCAAATGTGCATGGCCACTGCCTGGCACAAACTTCAGTTACTGTCAGCGTTGTGTTTTCCTTTAGGATTGAAAATACTGACTGTCTGTTGAGTGGAATGCTGGGCTTGGTGTTAAAAGAAGGGGTTCTGCATGCGGTTAACCTAAAATGTTACTTGGCAGCTGCAAAAGGAAGCGCTGACCCCAGAGGAGGCCCAGTCTGTCGGACAACATCTGGGTTACCAAGGCAGTGACCTTCTCATTATTCACATAGAAGGCAGGAAGCCCAATTTTGAAGTGGGATCCTCAAGTCAGCTCAAACTTTCCTTTGCCAAGACACCTGGTCCTTCAGGTAAGGAGTGGTGCATGCTGAATGTCTGAATTTCCTGGCTCTCAGTGACAGGCATCACTTGAAACAGGGAGACAGTTCCCAACTAGGGGGTGCTACAGTAAAAACCTATGAAGCAGGGCTTCCCAAAGTTGCTTGAACTCTTTTTGTTGGGAGTAGATGGGGCAAAGGCTGGAATAACAGCTATTTCTTGCTTTGCTTTGGCTCCAGGAAAACCTTCTGTGGACCCAACTGCTGCCAAGCTGTGGACACTGTCTGCCAATGATATGAATGATGAAGGGATGGTAAGTGGTTTTCTTTGTGAGGCTTTGCTGTTCCTTCTCTCTCCCCATTCTTTCCTGTTCTAAATATTTTCAGTCATGCCTCTTGGGAACCTTTACAACTTCAGGGGTAGAAAAGCCTCCCTAAGGCAAAATAGCTCATCTGCTTCGTGGGGTCTGGAGAGCTCAGTAGTGTGGTGAGGGCAGACAGGAGACAGGGATAAGAGGGCACAGCTGTAGCACTTCAATGCCAGTGTACAGATAGCACCATTTCTTTGAACAGAGCTCATGTGTCATTCCCTACTGAAAAGTCCATTTCCTGCATTTTGTCTCCCATGGTGTGTTTTCAGGATCTTTTGGACTCTGATGAGCTGTTGGATTCAGAAGATTTGAAAAAGCCAGATCCATCGTCCCTCAGAGCTCCATCCTGCAAAGAAAAGGGCAAAAAGAAAGCCTGCAAGAACTGGTCAGTGCCAGAATTCACCCATTGGTGAACCTTTCAACTGCAGCATTAAACTCTTAAGAGTTGGAGGGATTTAAAAAAAGATTGTAGGCAATTTGCTGTTCTTCAGAGCCTAACTCTCTTGGGTCATGTTCTTTCTTATCTTAATTATTAGAATGTAAATCCAAATACAAAGATAATTGACCCATGACTGCTACAAATTATCTCGATGGTGATATTATCAACAGCCGTCTTGGAGGTGGCTGCATAGCTTGTGCAGCTTGTCTAAAACCCTGGTTTCTCACTTTCCAAGGAGAAACAGCACATGTAGCAAGTGCTGTAGTGTCATTTCCCACTCAGTTTTAACTTGAGGAGTGTCTCAACACTTGTTATACAAATGGAGGTGTTGAAGAACAAAGTGAGGAGCGTGAGTCCCAGAGTCAGCTGTGTCGTGTGACAGAGCAAGGGCTGTTGAGTGTGAGTAGGGCTGGCACAAGTGTTGATGGCTCATGAATTTTAAGCAGAAAGATGCAGGTGACTTCTTTGTTTTTCTACAGCACATGTGGCCTGGCTGAAGAACTGGAACAGGAGAAGAAGAGCACACAGCCCAAATCTGCCTGTGGAAATGTAATTAGTGATTTTTGTCTTTATACTATGGTTTGCAGTATATGATCTCTGTGTAAGAATTGTGTTCCGTAGTCACTGCTGCCTGAGCTGCACACTGCCTGTGCAGCTTCTGCAGATCTTCAGCCTTTGCCCTGTGCCCACGTGCTCTGTACCAGCACATGCTGTCTGTTCTGGCTCCCTGGGGGAATCAGAGTGAGCCTTTCCCACCCTGCTCACAGGCTAACCAGGGATCTGCTTAGGGAGGACTGCCTTGTGGGAGCTCAGGGGCTGCCCCAGCCTGGGCACACCAGCTGGGGTGGAGATAAATTTCTGTGTGAAGCCCAGTGCCTGCACAGCTCTGCCATCCACACTAACCAGAGGTGTTGAGAAGGGGGTAGAAGGGAAGCAGTTTCTGTGCTCATAGATGCTGAGGAGCATGACATCTCTTGAGCTGGAGAATACCACAGGGAAAGAGAGCTGAAAGTGGCACCTGATTACAGACAGTGCTTTTCTTTCCCTTGCCAGTGCTACCTGGGGGATGCATTCCGCTGTGCCAGCTGCCCTTACCTGGGGATGCCTGCCTTCAAGCCTGGGGAGAAGATCCTCCTGCAAGAGAACCAGCTGCACGATGCCTAACAAAGACATGTCCTGCCAAGGACTCTGCTGCTTTTCCATCACTCTGAGGTTCTTCCTGCAGTCCTCATCCTCTCAAACTCATGCTCTCCAGCCAGTACTCCATGTGGGGAGGGACTCTGCGGGCACTGACACTGCTGTGAGCTCACCGCTTGTCACCAGCCTTGGGCTACCTGATCCTCTGGTGACAAGTCACGTATCAGACTTCATGTTACACCTTGTTTTGGCTGACCTGACTTGATCCTGGACGCTGGCCGTCACAGTGTGTCCCACCAGCAGAGGGAAGTACAGTCACGTGTCAGCTTGTCCTTGTGTGCCTGTGGCATTTCCCATGCCCATGTCCTACAGCTCTAATTAGTCCTGATTTTCCCTGGTGAATCTGCAGCTCTGGCAAAGCCCCTGGGGTGACTGGGCTCCTGCTCTCTTTGAAATTTGAACCTGCAACCCCTTATCATGTGGAGGTGGCTCAGCAGCTCCTTCGGCAAGTCAGGAGCAGGGAGTACACTTAGCAGTATGTACTCTTAGCAGTGTGCATGTTCTTGGGAAAGGCTGGCAGGCATGATGAATTTCCAAGTGTTTTGGGAGCCCCTACCCCCAGCTGTGTCCAGCAAAATGACGAAGATTCAGTCCTACCAAGACCTCCTGCCTTTAAGGCAGGAAGCTGATGAAACAAGATCTGTCTTGTCTTCTCACAGCTTTCAGTCTGACACGAACTGATAACACAAGGGCAATCTGAGACTGTCACCTCCCTTGGTGGTGAGTTACCAAGTGAGTTACCTGCAGTGTCAAATACATAAGAACATAGCAATAACTTAATTTCTAGATGATCTTTGGTGGCCCTCTGCTCCTTCTCCATGAGATACTATTTATTTGTGGAGTTACTGCTAGTGAAGCATCCTGCAGGTGTGGGATGAGGGTGCTGTTCACATTTTGTGCTGGGCTTGCTTCTCACCCAGGGAGGGGGAGGAGGAAAGCCCACATCCAGTGTCTCAGTGGGGATTGCTTTGTTTGGAGCTCTTGCTCTACAGGATGTGACTGCTTGTTGTGTGCTACCTGAGTTACTAAACTCATGGAGGGGGCTGGGATGAAGGCTGTTCTGTTCTTGAAATAAAAGTGACCAATAGTAAAGCCTTTGTTTTAAGGCTGGTATTAGTGGTATTCTAAGTGTGCCTCTCCTTCTACTTGGCCTCTCAGTGATTTCTTAAACTGTCCAAAGGGTAGGTTGCATTTCTTACGCTGTTCAAATGTTAGGTTGCATCTTGGAGTTCTCCATAAATTGTTCCTCTGAAAACTTGACTTGAGTAAGTGACACACACTCTGGAAACAACAGATGTTAAGGAAAACTTAAGAAAACACCTTTCTGACCACTCAGATGCTGCTCTGGGAATCAGACTTGCACTGCCCCAAGCTGTCACTGGTGGGATTGAAGCCCCTTCCTTCCAGAGTTGGCTTTCCCAACTGCTCTTTCACTCCTCCCCAGTCTTTGTCCCTGTCATCAGTGAGAACAGCTCCCAAGGGGACAGGAGTTGTGTGATAAACCACATCTCCAAACAACTTGTTGTTCCTAGCTAGTGATGTAAGGAAATGGGCAGAAGCCTCTGCACGCTTATATATGGCCTTGGGGGTTTTATTGCCTTTTCTCAGCCTCACTGGTAGCAGAAGATCAGATCTCTTTATAAGGTCCCCAATAAAGGCAGCCCTTACCCTGAACTCTGCTTTCTCCTTGCCCAAACTGGGAGAAACAGCACTTTTACTTTTGTTTCTCTGCATGAGTCAGCCTTTGTATGGCCAGCAGAACTTGAGGGGCAGCAAGGACACACTCCGTGCTCCTGGCAGGAAAACCCATCCTGGATGTTTCACCCACATGCCTGGGGTGCACACGGAGACAAGGGGCCCTCTCCATGTGGAGTCGTTTGGGGCAAGGAGGGCATTGTGTTTATTATTGCTTTGTCTTCACACACTTGCTTAACTGCTTGTGATAGCATCTTTCTGAGAAGTGAAATTCGGAGACTCAGCTCTGGCCATAGTAGCCACTTCACCTTTTCCAAAATAGCTCATGGGCAAAGATTGCCCCCACCCTTCCTGCCTGCTCTGCAGAGGTTGCCTCAGCTGGTTCCTCCAGCAGCCCTGGCTGCCTTTCCCTGCCTCTTGCTCACTCATATTACTGCTCCAAGTGTATTTCATGGCTTCTTGCCTGGTTCCCTGTTAAAAATGATATCCCAGAGCTGATTTCCCACTAACCTTGGGCATAAAGGAGGATGCAAATGCAGCACTATGAATGTCCAAGCTTCCTCCATTTCATTGATCAATAACTCTTCCCCAGTGAAGCAATGAGCCATGCTTTTCCCTCCACTTCTTTTTAAGGCAATTAAACAAAACGCAGAGCTTTTGGCAGCCCTTGTTAGTCTTAATTCAATTGGTACCTCAGCTTTCCAATTTTGCCTCTTTGCAATATAGTGAGCATGCCATTCTGCTCGTGTCCTTTGTGGTTTTCTTCATGGCCTTCTATTTTGACTAGTGGGATTCTGAAGAAGTCTGCAGTTATATTTGCCTCCTCTGAAATTTCCCCCCTTCCCTCAGCAAATAATAACTGGCTACCAAGGCTGTTGGTACAAGTCTCAGGTATCTGGCTCAGCTCTTCTTGAGTTCATGAGCAGTGTGTCCCTCTTAGTTGAAAGTTTTAAAACCTTTTTCTCCTCAAAATAACACATAATTAATTTCATGCTATAGACATAAGAAAATGGCTGTACTGGTCTAGCCCAAGGGCCCCCCAGCCCAGCTATAGAGAATCATGGGATCCTTTTAGGTTAGAAAAAAGATGTTTGAGTCCAACAGTTACCCCATCACTGCCAAGCTTGTGCAGGAGTTTGTGTCACTGGTGGCAGGAATGTTGATGGGGCATTGAATGGAACTTTGTCATGCAGGTGCTGATGATGTCATGCCTGGCAGAGGAGCTGATGGGGTGGGTGTCAGAAACTGGTCCATGACCCTCTTCCCCCATCCTCTTACAACAGCAGAGGAAACACCAGCAGACACCACCAGCAGGAATCACAATTTTACTGAAAAACTCACAATAAACACAACATTATCAATAAAAGAGCACAAAAGAGTGCTCTACCCACGAGAAGGGTATTCACCAGCAAACCAGCAAAACCACCTAGCCACTCCCAGAACAAAGCAAATACATGTGGATCACTGCAGCAGCAGCTCTGTGAAGCAAGCAATGCTTTTCCATCTGTGCCCCTTGTGTTTCAAGTGAGTGAACCAGAGCAAGGTCAGCCCACATCACAGCAGGTGCCTGCTCCAGAGAAAATCCAGAAAATTGCTCCAGGACTTCTCACGGCCATGCCACCCAGCACATCCAGGACCAAGCTCTTCCTGAACACCATGTTGGTCATACAATGTACAGTGTCATTCCTGAAACACGGAGCAAGTAGCTAGAGGACCCTCTTAGTGACTGGAGACAGAGGAGTCGCTGAGGCTTGGCAGTGCTTGGAGCTGCAGAAGGCAAGGGGAAAATGGGCTCAAGAGCCCTGTCCTCACCATGAGACATGGCTTCTTCCAGGGGAACATAAAACAGGGTTGTGCAGCCAGTCAAGGGTAATAGGCGCCTTTGGTCACCAAGATTGCACTGCTATATGAGCTAACACTGAGTTTTTGAGGAGGACAACAAGCTGCTCACCCTTCCTCATTTGACCTCTTCCTTGGGGGACACCTCCACTTCTGTGCTGGCAGCACTGCCATCCCCACCACTCTGCTTCTGTTGTGGTGGCTTGATCTCAGTGTAAATCACATGCGAGGATCCAGGTGTTGTCTCCTTCTTTTCAAAATTCAGGTTGGCATAGGTGAGGTCCTCGTTTCCTGTCACCAAGGCTGCCTGCAGGGAGAGAGCACTGAGTAAAACCTTGGTTTTTCTTTCTGTGTCTCCCCTGCCAATATTTTTCCACTGGCACAACTTTTTGTGCTGCCCAAGCGTTACACAGCTTGCTCAGAAGTGCCACCTACTCAAACACTCACAAGCCCTTATTTAATAGGAATTAATAAGTGTTTAGGACCATGTTTTCAGAAATCAAAGCTGATTTTACTGTGAAATCCTTTAAGTGGGTATTCAACAGCCAATGCTTTTTTTGACAGGGAGAAGGAAGTGATACCTGCCAAGCCCTCCCTGGCTTACCATACTGACCTGATTCCCCTCCGCCACTTCCCCGCTCATGAGCTCTCCTGAAAAAGGAAACCTAGTTTAAATAGTAGTTAAAATAGTGACAATGATCATTATTTTAAATTAAGAAAATAATGAAAGAATGAAGCAAACATCTGCATTGGTCCTGCTTTTGTTGTGGGAAAGGATAAACCACTGCAGTGGTTCTGGAGATGGCCAAAGGGCTGGAGGGGTTGGCAAGGGCCTAAAAGCCCTTACAGGGGCTGGAGAAGAGCTCTGAGATGGACAGTTCTGGATATGCAAGACCTGTTCCAATCACATAACAGGTTGTGCCAATAACTAGACTCCTACCAGCAACTGGCCAGAAAGAAGGGAGGGGGGTGGAACCTTCTAACCACATTGGGACACCTTGCTCAGGAGGACAGACGTGTGAAGGGAACATGGAGTGAGCAAGAGCAGTAGAATGTCAAAGATTGACATCTCCCAAGCCTGGCTTTGCCCAGACCAGCAGTTGAGGAAGAAATGCCAACCTGTTCTGTTTCTTCTGCACTGCCACAGCAGGAAGCCAATGACTGGCATGTAAATGAGCGTCCCGACAGCTAAGCCAAGGAGGATGCACAGGAGGAGGTTGAGTCCTGCACACACAACATCACAGAGGCACTCGTGAGCCACCATCCCCCCGTGCAGGGACACATGCTGCCACTGCCTCCTTCATGGCAGGGCTGGTTTCTTCCCAGACTTGGGCTTCCAGACCCTGAAGCACCTACAGCTTCAGAGTGCTGACAAAATCCTGTGGGGAACAGTCTCCAAACTCAGCCAGGGGGTAGTTGGAGCATCAGAGCCCCTTCCCAACATCACAGCCTCCGATCCACTGGTGCCTACCCAAGTTTGGCAGTGGGTCCCACCTACTCATGGGAGAACATCTTGATGCTTTCCCCCTTGCTGCTCCTCCCTCTTTTTCCCTGAGGACTCTTCCTGCCCTCCACTCTTGCAGCCAGGGGACTGTGGGGACATACCTGTCCACATCTTCCCTGTGACATCAGTCCAAGGTCCTGCAGACTGACAGCCTGAAAGGCAGAAATATGAGTGAGGGACTGTCCAGAGGCAGAGAACACCCTGTACCCTGCTCTGCTTTAGAGCAGGAGCCTTGACCCCACAGTCTTATCCTGCTCCTGCCACCACAGCTCCAGCCTTGTCAGCATTTAGCTGGTGTGGTGCAGCTGGAGGATATGGCAGGTCCTATTTCAAGGAACCAATGGCCCAACAGCTCCATGGTGGAATGCATCCACCAAAAGGTGCCTTGCTGGATTTGCTCCTCCAGTTCTCAGGATGCTTTCAGGAGAAACAATACATGGAAGAACCAGAGGAGCACTGGATGTAGCATCCTTCTCTGCCCACTCCCCCATGGAAACAGACCCACTGCCACTTACTGCCAACAGCTGCTTGTGTGCTGCTTCCAGTGTCTGTCGAGATTGGTCTTGTGATGAAGACCTTGCACACACAGATTCCTGCGTGGGCTTCACACATGCTTGAGCTGGTGAAATTCATACAGTTTTCTCCCAGAATCACAGTGTTGGTTTGATTCTTCCCCTCCAGACATTCGGGTTTGTACTTCACCTGCACTGTGAGATTCTCCAAACAAATCTCGAACTGCACAGGGGTGACTAGCTCTTCCTGGTGACTGGCTGTTCCTGGAGAAAACAAAACCAGAAGTGATAGCTGAAATATATATGAATGTGCAGGGTCATGTCCCATGTGTCACTCCTGAAAGACATGGTGAAGTGACTGTCCTTTCCTGCAGCAACTGATGATCTTTTCTAAATCTGGCTGCTAACCATTTCTCAGCACTCAACACTGAAACGTTGCCTGTTGACTCATGCCATTGGATGTTGGGCAGTGCACAAATTTTTCTGTGCCTCAGGAAGGACTGAAAACGTGAGGATGAGGGGGAAGGCACCTCCTCTGCCTGTGACATAGGCACCCAGGCAAGAAGCGCCTCAGGCACCACCATTTCATGCAGCATGAGGTGGGACTGAGGGATTGGCAATGGAGAATGCTCAGCCCTAGAGAAGCAAAGAAAATAGAACAGACAGATCCCTGCAGCCTCTCTTGCTTCATCCCACCCCCTAATGCTCACTCTGGAGTACTCCAGAATCACTCCTGAACCTCTGAACCGAAGTCACTTCGCACCTTCTCAGCTGAGTCTTCCCTCTCCTCTCTTCATACCTTTCTTTCCACTCCGAGGGGTATTGATGGACTTCTGTCCCCTACCACCCTTGCTCAGTTCAGAACATCTGTTCTTAGACGTGTTCTTTGTGTTCTCCACCCTGCATGTGTATGTTCCCAACATGTGCTTTGTTCACATCACAAAGATGAGCTGGGCCAGATCATTTTTCTTTTCCACATGACCTTCATTCTTCTGTTTTCCATCGTTTCAGGTGACATTAAACCACTCCACCTCCCTGGCGGTGCTGCTCAAGCCTGCCTCAGGCAGACACTGCAAGATGAGATCTAACCCTACCAACACATCAATTGTGGCTGAAATGACTTGCTGGTGAGCAAGTCCTGCTGGAAGAAAAGACCCTAGAGAGGGTTGGTTTTGTGTTAAGGAATATCCACATCTGCCATGTGAAGCTGACCTCCCTCCACAGTAATTAGGCTTATAAGCATTTCTGTTTCCTTCCCCCCGACTGTTTTCTCTCCCTGCTGCTGAAGGCAAAGCTGGTTCAAAGCCCCTGGAGCTTACAACCTGCGCACGTGCAGTTGCAAAGGGGACCCCTCTGCAAGGCACATAGCAAGGTGCTGGGGCAGAAGATGAGCTAAATGATGCAAGAGGATAGGTAAAAGCAGCAGCAGGCACTTTCCATACCTCCTGCAGAGCATAAGCAAAGAGGGAAGAGTTCAGAGCAAGGGCAAGGGCAGTGGGGGACTCACCAACTGGCAGCCAGGTGAGGAGCAGCAGGGGCAGAAAGGTGTTGGCCAGCCAGAGCTCCATGCTTCCCAACAGCCTCCTGGTGACCCCGCTGGGTGCCTGGTGGGACCGGCCGGGAGCCTCCGTCTCTCCCTGCAGCGCGGGGTCACGGCTCAGCCCAGGGGAGCTGAAGCCTTGCCGGGACCTCGCCCCTTCACCACAGGGCCAGGCAGTTCCCTCTGTGCTCACAGGCTTCCCCTCTCTTCCCCTTCTCTTGCCTCAGCCCAGTTCTTACCTCCTCTCTTCTCTGATTCCTCCTCCGGTTTCATCCTGACCACATACTCTCTGCCCTGAGACTTGAGTAATGCACCCGGGGGCTGCTGATGGCCATTTCCCACGACTCCAGAGCCCAGCAGCTCCCTGACACTTCCCCAGTTTCCTACAGCACCACCTCCCTATGCCACCTGAGTCTGTTTTGTTTTACTCCAGGGAACGGACCCCTTGGATGAAGCAGTGCTGTTGTCACGGCGGGGGGATGGGGTGATGTCCACAGCCATCTGGGTGTGCTCGCTGAGCCCAGGTGGGGACACACACACCCTGCCAGCCCCCAGGGACATGCGGTTGACAAGGGGATGGGCTTGATCAGAGTGTTCTGACTGTAGGATGTACACAGCCCTGCAGAGCCCTGCTCTGGCCATGAGTACCCAGATCCCAGCTCCTGCCCAGCCCCTGTATTCCCCTGCCACTTCTGGCGTGAGGCACACTAGGACATGAACATCCACCAGGCCAGACACAGCTTGTGTCACGCCTGCCACCACAGGGACATGGGCAGCAGTCAGCAGGTGCTTCTGTCTTCCTAGCCTCTGTGGGTGCAATCTCTGCTGCTCCCCACTGCCTGCCACTGCTCTTCCTCTTTGTGCTCACAGCAAAACCTCCTCCCACCTGTCATTTCCTCCCTTGTAGTTTCTATCAGCACCCATAGTAACCACTCTCCACACCATGCTGGGCACACACAGCCCAGCCACACGTGTCTCCAGAAGAAAGGGTGTTCACCGGAGCTCTGCTCCACCAGCCACTGGAACTTCCTGGCTGAAGCTGAGGTCTCATCTGCAAACCAACCCACATGAGGAAACAGAAACACCAGCATGATATTTGCTGATAAGAGAGTACAAGATCCACAAGAATGGCAAGTGAGAGGTTCTGTGTCCCTCTTGCTCTCCCCTCTGGACCTCTTGATCTCTTCCCATGCTCTTTCTGATGTTCAGTTCCTCTCTGCATTCGAATCTTCATCTTCCCTCATTTCACAACTGCATAATGATGTGTACTTGTTTGCTTCCTTTCATTTCTATTCTGGTTCTCACGTTTCCTGGCACTGATGAAGCCAAGACCTTCTCCAGCAGGAAGCGCCTTCCCAGTGTTCCCAGCTGTGGTGCTGGTGGAACTAAAGGTTAATGTCTTGCCTTCTGCTGACTCCACAGAGCTCATCTCCTACCAGAGCCCCTTCCAGCTCCACAGCAACATTCCACGGTGCTCTCTGCCAAGGAGAAAGGAGAGCAGGAAACGACAGTGCTGCTGTTAATAACACACAGGGTGCCCTGTGTCAGCAGCAGCTACACCAGGCACCACACAATGCCCACAGCAACGGGGAGGCTGCAGAGCTCCTCAGGAGCTCCCCGCTCCCTTGAAGGGAACGAGGGAAATCCAGGACGTGCCACCAAGGTCCTCCTCTCCCAGCTGCTGGGAGCGGGCGGAGCGTCCCGTGCGATGCTGGGGAGGATGAGGAGCGATGTGAGAAGCGCTGTCCTCAGCCGGCCCACGGTGGCTTTACAGAGGCCAGAAGCGATCCTGCCCTCAGCCCGGCCCTCACAGCACTGTGGGGCTGACGGGGCTCGGGGGCACATCGCTCTGAGGCCCCTGAGCCCTCACACAACAGGGCACGGAAGAGCCAGCGCCAGAGCACGCGGTGCTGGTGACACCGAGCGGGACGTGGCTGCAGGGACCGGCGGTGTCCCGGGCTCAACACCGTCAGGAGGGGGCTCCGCCGGGACCCCGACACGGGCACACCCAGAGCGCCTCACTGAGCGCTCATAGCGGGGATGACGCGGCCCCTCGCTGATCTCCTATTGGCTGCTGTCCCTGTCCGTCACGTTAAATCCCGCCTCGCCGCCGATCTCCGGCCGCAGGATTGGCCGTTCCCCACCGGCGCGCGAAGCCGCCCCGGGCGCCGCCATGTCCGGGGCCGCTGCCCGGCGGAGGGGCGGGGTGGCGCTGGGCTGTCGCGCATGCGCGAGCCGGGCAGGGGCGCCGCCCCGGGAGCGCGCGGCCGCCTCGGGAGCGCGCCCGGCCCGAGGATGCGCCAGGCGGGACAGCCCCGGTGGCCCGGCCGGGCACAGGTGAGGGCGGCTCGGACCCCTCGGGCCTCCCGGGCTCCTCCGCTGTCCCGGGGCCGCTGAGCGGCGAGGGGGGGCGCGGCCCTGCCAGAGGGCGCGGGGCCGGGAGCGGCTGGGAAGGAGCCGGGAGTACCAGCCCCGGGTGGGCCGGTGGGATGAGGTGCGGCCTGTCCCGTCCGGAGCCCTGAAGGGGGGAGTCAGGTGAGGTGAGGCGAGGTGAGCCGTACCCTGTTGCAGGGGTGAGGCGAGGTCAGGTGAGCTGTGTCCCGTGCTGCCCTGCACGGACCCGCACACAGAGCAGCTCCCGCAGCCCCGGGCAGCACAGAGCATCGTGGGCCTTGCCAGAGCCATCCCCGGGGCTGCCATGGCCAGGCCAGGAGCTTTGCAGGAAGGCCGGTTTGTTTCTAGGTTTTTCCAGCTGCTGCTGTCTCCGGCAAGGTCCTCACTGCCACCTTCGACCTCGGGCGGCACCTGTGGGAAGTGTGGTGCCTGGAACGGGGCCTCTGCTGCTGTACATCCAGAGCAGGAAGGACTGAGTGCTGTGCTGGGCTTGTCTCGAGGTGTGGTGGGAGTTCCTGGAGGCTGTGGACTCGTGGGTTATCGCACAACCCGCTGGCACTGAATCAAAAGCACGTCCAGTAAAGAAAGCGCGTCAGTTTTGACATCAGCACATGAACCATTTCCTACAGAGCCTCAGGTGTATTCGTGCCAGAGGGCAGAAGTGCTTGCTGGTGTGCTCCTCCACCATGTGCCTCATCATTCTTGGAACCTAAATGGAACTGTTTAGGATAAGTTGGAGACATGTGAAAAGCTTTCTCTTTCTGCAGAGACAGTGCTACCCTGGCCAGCACCTTTCTGGACATGGGCTGCCATTCTTTCACTACCTTTGGCCATCTATAATGGTCCACAACAGTTTCTTGGCCCTGTAGTCTTTGACTGTACTATTTAGTTTTTGAGACTTCTGCCTTTGGAGCTCCCAGATTGCTTCAGTGTGGGATTGAATGGGATCCTGTAGGAACCATCAGGTTTTTCATTGCATTGGGTCACAAAACGTCTTGCTGCTGTGTGTACCAAAAGAGTCAAAAAGCTGCTTTCTGTGACCAGGATGGGACTTCAAACTCACTGTGAAATTCAGCAAAAATGGAGGTGTTTTGTGGCCACCAAAAAAAGGAATGGCAGAGCTCTTAAGTGCTTCTGTTGGAAAATTTAAGTCAGAATGATGTTGCAAGATGGATTATTTCATCTCTGTTCAAAAGAGGTTGATTTTTATCTCCTGACATGCAGGATATCTGTTGCAGTCTGGTTTCAGTTGCCCATAAAAGCTCTGCCTTTTGAGTTTTCTGGGGGAGGATTCTCATTAAAGTGTTGATTCCAGTGTTTGACCAGTGGAGAGGCTGATGCACTAGGATTTTAATTGGCTTTTAAAAGGCTTTTCATGATATTTGTAACTAATTTGCTGAGGCTTGTTTGAAGGGTTGAGGCTTGGTGGGTTCTAAAGTAAACTTGTAGAAATTGTGCCTAATTCTAAGCTGATGTTGGTACCAGTTTCAGGCATTTTTTTCTCAGAGCTCTTTCCATGCTCTGCCAAATCCAGTTTTCTCTAGTTTTCAGTTCAGTGCTAGATGTGACTTTTGTGCATTCAGTGAGACTCAGTGGATAGACAAGAGTCTCTCTTCTCACTCCTTGTAAGTGACAAATGTCTGCACTGTCTCATGGCAAGGACACTTCACAGCTTAAAAACTCTGCTGCAAGGAATCACCTCCTTCAGATTGTTTTGATCCTGCCTTCTCTGAGCTCCATTTGATGTGCTCTTGTATGGTGAGGGACAGTTAAAATTTTGGTTTTCTCCATCCTAGGCCACTTTTTATTACCTGTGATGTCTTTTCCAAACTGAGGAATCTTTCCTTGCTTAGGTCTTCCTTTTCAGAAGATTTTGATGCTTTTGATCACCTCTGCAGCACTTCCAGTTCTGCTCCCCCCTTGCTTAGAGGAAGAGTACCAGATGTGCACACAGAGCTCCAGACGATGGTGCTCTGGGGACTTCTGTGGCAGCACAGTGCTGTTCTTTTGGGATCTCTGGTCCTGCTTCCTAAACTGTTAATTACAGCTGCCTCTCCTCAGCCTTGTTCAGACACAGAGGGTTTAGGCTGTTTCCTCAGGGTGGCCTGGGCTGGAATCTGCTCACACTGGAGTGTGTCTGCAGTGTGTGTGTGAAGGCTGCAGTACCCATGTGTACCCCTTTTTAGAAGCTCCCATTACAGGTCTGTCCCTTCAAATGAAGATGATGCTCTTCCTGCTGTAAGAATTTTTAATCCTTCCAGACCATAAACTGCCAAACAGATTGAGGGGATTTCAACAGTTATGCCTGCTGCCCATCCAGTTGCAAGATTTTTTTTTTGCTTGTGTGATTTATATAAAGCATGCCTGGGTACAAGCCATCCTTCTTGTCAGTATCCCAGGATCCTGCCCTTTAAGTAGACTAGTAAATATTTCCAAGATCCTTTTGATCTTCGTCACTGCCTTATTTGAGTGTTCTGCTAAATGTTGGATAAAAAGGAGTTTATGCCAATGAACTTTGTTCATCCTTATAAAGAATGGCAGTGACAGCATCACTGCAAATGCTGCATCACACAGAATAAGGAAGAACACACTGAATTAATTAAGTAAATATTTCATAAGCTGTTTTATAGCATCTGTAAACATTTGTGCATTTTGCAAGATAAATATTCTCAAGCATTTCTGTTTTCTATTTTGGTGTCTGTACTACAAAAATACCTAGGGATTCAGTCAGGGTTCAGTGTTCTAACACATGCTGGGCAGTGTAGGCACCCCCAGAGTAACGAGAAGCTGATTGCAAACAAAGCACTTGCACTGGCAGTAGTTTCATTTGTGCACTGGTACTGCCCAGTGCTGTGTCAGGGTTTGCTTTCATGTGTTCTAACTTGATGTATAGTATCTTGGGATGGGGAGATGAGTAACACTCCTTCTGAAACAGGCCATGATTCTTGCTTGTCTTTTCCAAAGGTTTTGATCTGCTGCTGATACCAGTTCTCTCTTTAAATATAGTCTTTGCTTTTTCATTGCAAGCTTCTAAGGAAAACTGAATTCATCATGTTTTTATCTATAAAAGAAATAATTCAGAAAAGGTCGAGTGGGTGTAGTAGATGAGAATTCAGAAAGGCACAGAACAAAAGCTGGATTGTAGGTTTCTGTGATGTCAGAGATTGAGGAGACTTCTGACATCTCCCCTTGAAGTTGGTACTAAAGCAAATGCAGTTTGACCAGCTGTGGACAGCAGCTCTGCTAAGACAGACTGGCAGGTAGGGATCAAAGGAATTGATTTACCAGGAAATATTTGGAAGAACAAAAGGAGTGCAACTTGACCAAATGTTTGTGTGTAGGGAATATAATAATTCTGTGCAAACCCTGGAGATAAAGTGGCATAGGCAGGAGATATTTTTAACTGTCCTAAGTAAAGCTTTTAACTACCCAGAGTGGACACAGAGGAGCGCCCTTTTCCTTTCAGAAAGCAGCTTGCTGTGTATTTAAACACTGGCATTCTCTCTCCTTGTAGGCTTCTCCTCCCCAGGCAAAACAAGCTCATTGAATCCAGGCTTTCCCCACAGGACATATTTTCTAAATGTTCTCTGGACTGACTTATCTATTTGCCATAAAATTGCTAAGGTCCAAGTAGTTGTTTTCAGTTTGTGTATTTAATTTGGAAGAAAGATTTATGTGCCCCAAAGCATGTCTATTATTTCCAGCTACTTCAATTGGTCTAATAAAAGATATTACCTCATCTCACAAACCTTTATCTCATTTAGGGACTTACATCATCACAAATAGAGCAGCACTGCTTTTACTGCCAGTGTGACAGACTCCATGTCCTGTCCTCTTGGTTCTTCCTGTCACTCCCAGTTTGTGCCACTCCTGGTTTGTCCTGCATTCTGGTCTGTGTCTGGTTTGTGTCCTGCATTCCTGTGTGTGTCTCTGTCCCCATGTGCTGAGTTTGGAAGCTGAGGAGATGACTTTGCCAACCTGCTTTCTTACCATTCTTCTGCAATAGGTTTGTTAGACTTGTCCCTTAATACAGTATCTCTATAGACTGCACCTTTTAGGGGGTTTGGTTTTTGCCATTAGGATGTTTGAGAATGTTGAAAGCCATATGAAGGAGGCATTCAGGATAGGTGTGTCTGATACCACAATGTGCCTTTTGCTGATAATGATTTGTAACTTTTCATTTTTAGGAACTGTGGATGGAACACCTAGCTGAGGAGCCGAACATTTTATTGAAGGCCTGTGTGTAGACCCTGATGCTTGAATGAATGAAGAATGAAAATGCTCCCTGGAGTGGGTGTGTTTGGAACTGGTAGTGCTGCCCGGGTCCTGGTACCCTTGCTGAGGGCAGAAGGTTTCTCCATTGAAGCTCTTTGGGGGAAGACTGAAGAGGAAGCCAAGCAGCTGGCAGAGGAAATGAACATCTCCTTCTACACGAGTCGGACTGACGATGTCCTGCTGCATCAGGACGTAGATTTGGTTTGCATCAACATCCCTCCACCACTAACCCGGCAAATTGCTGTGAAGGCTCTAGGTACCTTTTTATCCTTGCAGCTGGACTAAAAATGTGTACCTCCTTGGCAGATTGAAATTTAAAGCTCTTACCCCAGCACAGTTCTCATTGCACCAATGGGCAAATGCAGTGCTGAAAGTTTTGTGTGGCATTTGTGCAAACGGTTACCTGGGATTTTTTTTGGTTTTTTGTAAAAATACTGTTAATAATTGCTTATAGCTCTGCTTGTACCAATTGGGCTAAAATATCTCATTCAGTTCAGACTGAGCTTATGGTAGGGAGTTTATAATAAAAATCAGCTCTATCAGAGTTAATATGAGAGGGTAAAATGGATTTATGCCCACTAAAAAAACCCCAAAGCGACAAAAAAAACCCCAAACAAAACAACTCGAGTTGTTTATTTAATTTCAAAATTTCCCATGATCTGTACTAGGAAACTGAGATTTGCCTGGAAGGGGAGGGTTGTTCAGCTCTGCTTTCTGTTTTCCCCACTAGTAAAATCAGACTTGAAACTTGAAAGCCTTTGAAAAAAATGTTCGCATGCACTCAGAAGAATCTTGTGAATTAGGACCTAAGAGAGGCTGTTTTAGCTGTGACCCTGGCCACTACCTGACCCACTCTTGGGACATCCATATCCATAGCAGGCTGATGTGGTCCTGGGTGGAGGAATCCTTCTACCTGACACAGGAGGGCAGATACTGGGGACAGCAGGAGGAATCCAGCTAGATGAGAAAGAATGGATGACACCCCAGACTGGTTGGGCAGGGAGATGGGAGCCAACTGCCCAGGCATCCTGACATTTCTTAATTCCCCAGTGTGACTTTGTAGTGTTAATGTCCTCTCCTGTAGCGCAGCGTGGGTGTCAGTTTGCGTGTAATTCTCTAAATAACAAGGGTGATATTTTTACTGTGTTTACAGGAGATACACGAGTTAATTTTAGGACAGGTAATCTCAGACCATGTGAGCCAGGGTGGTTTGTTGTTCCTCTTTTCTCTACAGTAATTTCTTCTGGAAGTAAACAAGTCCCTGCACAAACATTTGCAATGCCACTTAGATATGCAGAGAGAGATTTCAGGCTTTTTTTTTCCCTTTTTTACATTGTTAGATTTGTTTGTTTACCTCATTAGAGTACTGTCCTTTGAATTTTAAGTTATTCTGATTTTCCAATATTTGAACTGTAAGTTAGAATTTATCTCTTCAAATAGTGCTTCTTTAAAGCACTTGTTAGGTAATATGCATTTCACTAGATCTTGATGATCAAGTGGGCTAAAAAGGAGAGGATTGAACCTTCTCTGGTGAATTATTAACTAAAAGGGATTGGGATTCCTTCACTGAAGGCTGGAAACCAGTAGAATGACATTATGCAGAGGAGAAAAGGGAGGTAAAGCTGGTGCAGAAGTACAGAGGTTGTATGCTTGACTGCAAGTTTAGGAAGTGAAAGGCTGAAAAAGTCAGGGAAATGAATGGATGTAGAAGCAAAGGGTAACAATCCCTTCCTCTGTTGTGAGATGTTCTGATCTGCAAACTGATGCAGACATCTCAGACCCAGTGTGATGCTGACCTTGCCCTTCAGCTTTCCAGGTTCATTGCAGTGGTATTTGCAGGTCTGCTGCCCAGTATGTTGTGACTTATTTAAAGCCAGTGTTGGCTGGTTTCCTGTGACTGAATGTTCTGAGAGAACACAGAACCAGGGTGGGGCCAAAGATGGCAAGTACATTTTCTTTGGAAGCTGAGATTGATACAGTGACGGTTATAATCAGAGAATTATTGGCTGTGAATTGTTTATAACAGATTGCTGTTTACTTGCTAAGAGACTGGGCTGTAGGAAATGTCAGATGTGCTGCAGTAATAATGGTCTTGTGTGTTGTGTTTTGTTTTGTTGGGCTTGGTTTTTTTGTTTCAAAGAGCTGACACTTTTATTACTTATTTTTGTAACTTTTTCTGCTTTTTTAAAAAAATGTGCTTCCATTTTTATTCCTGGCAAAGAGGAGACCCAGTTTTTCGAGGTGGTGCAGTTTCCTTGCCTGAGTTTCTTACTGTCAGGCATCCATGAACAAGCCTGGGGACAAAGCAGTGACACTGGTTTGAGTTCATGAACCAGACAGAACAGATCAAAGTCCAGGGGATAGTTCAGATTAAAATCAGTGTAATCTTATGGTTTATCTCCACAACAGGCAAAGCAAGAAGCTCTCCTTAAGTTTGTGCTTCTTTTGATCTCAGAGGAACTAAATAAATTTCACCGAATGTCTGTGATGTGGTTCATGTCCCACAGTTAAATGCACCCATCCATGCTCTCGTGTCTCCTGGCTGGTGAGAGCCTCAACTGAAAATTTTGCAGCTATGGTTTAGGAAAACAATATGGTACAAAGTTCAGGTTATTCATTACCAAAACAATAATAACAATTCCAGGGATGTAAAACAAAAGGAAAACAAAAGGCACGGCCTTGGTGAAGGACCTTGTAGCCTTCTCTGACTTGGCCCTTGTCCTTGCTTCATGGCCATCTCTGTGAGCTTGGGGGCAGCTGGTGGGATGTTCCACTGATGGCAACAGCAGGATTACCCCAGAGCTGTTATGGTTTTCCCAGGTCTCCATCCTGGCACTCTGGCAGTGCACAGTGGGCTCTGCCGAGTTCTCAGTGCACTGCACTGGCTGCCATCCCAAAAAAAGGCATCAGCCAGTTTTAGATCCTCAAGTGGCTCAGGCTGGGCTGCCACAACAAGCATAGCACTGAGTGAGGGAGAGGCTGGGCAGCAGAGCAAGGACGGCCGGGTGTGAGGAGTGGCCCGGTGTGACTGGGCTGTCCCCAGGCAGTAGGGGCTGTCCCCAGGCTCAGCCCTCTCTGCTCTCAGTCCCTGCTGCCGGGACCCAGGGCTGGGCAGGCAGGAGAGCAGCACCAGCAGAGCACTGGCTGCAGAGCTGTACCCAGGTTGTGCATGGAGCAAGAGTCACTTTGGTTTTCTGCAAGCTTTGAGGATGCAGATGTGCTCAGGATGCTGTGAGCATCCCTTTGCTTTCTCTGCTGGTGTTTTACTGTAACCTGCCTGGAGACAAGTGCCATTTAAACAAGGCAGATAAACTGGACTGAAGCAGCTCCAGGTACTTGTCCAGGTGCTTCAGCTAGCCCTGCAATATATTGAACTGAGTGTTGGGCCTTGCCTTGCAGCAGAGCTGGGAACAGGGTGTCCACCGGGAGTTTGACCTTACCCTTTCTTCATTAAAGCTGCTGTAGACTCGTATCGATGTAGGAGGTTTGTCACTTGTAGTCTTCTCATTTTCTGACTGGATCTCGCTTGTGTCTGTTAGAAGCAGAGGTTCTGAGTCTCCTGTAGCTGTCCCCTGGCTGAGCTGTGTCACGGGAGCACGCTGGCCTCTGGCCCGCTTGGGGGGTTCCTGGAGGGCTGGCTGGAGCAGCCGGGAGGGGGAGCACGGAGAGCAGGAGCTGCAGAGGGGGATCTGCCTTCCCCTGGCTTGCCGGAGACCGACTGAGGTGCCTGTGCTGGTACCTTCTCACCGGGAGTCAGTTAAAAGCTGTTCTGAGCAGGGAGCACACGCTGCTCCTGGCTAAGGAGGAGCTTTCAGGGAGGTGCCCACCACTGCATGCAGTGATTCCTGCAGTTCTTGGGCAGAAACTGTGCTGTGCCATGACTGACCTTCAGGTCTGACATCCCCAGTTAATGTCTGTAATAACCATGCTAGGAATAACATGGTTATTACCCCAAAAATTGTTTAGATAAGTAGTTGATCAGAACAGATGTAAAACAGGAAAAAGCAGTAAAAGTAAAGTCCTGCCATGAGAAGGGGAATACCAGAAAAGCTCCAAATGTAAGAATTTGTTAAAACTTGTACTGTTGTGCACTTTTGTATTACTTTATTTCTGCTCTAAAGTTAAGGGGGAAAAAGGAGGATTATTGACTGCCCTCACTGATTTGGGCTGAGCACGATGTAAAGTGCATCAGTAGCAATAAAAGTGTAGTGGGTCAGCTTGGGGGTGCTGCTCTGTCTTGTCTGTGTAACTCAGTCACTTTTTGTCTGATTGTACAAGCAGGCTGTAAGTGCAGACCAAAATGATTTGCTTTATAATTAGAAATGGTTGCTTTAAAACAGTCCATTTACCAAAACATCATTTCCAATTCTTGTGTTCTGTACACAGAATCTGTATGTATGTCTTTCATATATATACATTTTTATATATAAGTAACTTGTATGTCCCATTTATATTAATTAATTTAAAATATTAAATTAGTATAGTGATGGTGAAATTCAAAGTGAAAATCAAATCTCCCCTTCCCTCACCTCTTCCCTGCAGGGTACATGACTTTTTTTTTTCTCTTCTGGCTATATAGGTATTCAAATAATTTTATAATTATAGCACTCATATTGTGACTAGTATTGGTGCCATGTTGATGCCATTTTGACATTTATCTTTCATGATGTAAAAATCCTCTCTTTATCTTGTGCCTGCCTCTGTGAGAGTTTGTCACAGAGAGTTGCTCTGCATCTTGAAAGCACTGAGTCTTGCTGCACTTGGAATTCCTATTTTAGTTCCCAGACCTTTACCTTAGAAATTGTAGCAGGAAAGCCCAGCTCTTACAAACACCACTTCTTGACAACCTTTGGGGCACCTGAGCATGTTTTGCTCATATGTGCTAAACATTGTTTTTTCTTTTCATTTGTGCTGCAGGAATAGGGAAGAACGTGCTGTGTGAGAAAGCTGCTACCTCTGTGGATGCCTTCAGGATGGTCACAGCTGCCAGGTATTACCCCAAGCTGATGAGCATCGTTGGCAACGTTCTGCGTTTCCTGCCCGCCTTTGTGAAGATGAAGCAGTTGATAGAGGAACACTACGTGGGCAACGTCATCATCTGCGACGTGCGGGTCTACGGGGGCAGCCTGCTCAGCCACAAGTACAACTGGATCTGTGACGAGCTCATGGGAGGGGGTGGGCTGCACACCATGGGCACCTACATCATCGACCTCCTGACCCACCTCACCAGCCGCAGAGCAGAGAAGGTGCACGGTTTGCTCAAGACTTTTGTGAAGCAGAACACGGCCATCAGCGGGATCCGCCACGTCACCAGCGATGACTTCTGCGTTTTCCAGATGCTCATGAGCGACAGTGTCTGCTGCACTGTGACTCTCAATTTCAACATGCCCGGGTCGTTCATCCACGAGGTCATGATCGTGGGGTCCGCTGGCCGCCTCATAGCTCGTGGGACAGACTTGTACGGGCAGAAGAACACTGCACTCCAGGAGGAAGTACTGTTTACAGACTCTCTGCCTGTCAACAAGGGCCTTTTGGATAAGGGCTTTAAGGACATCCCGCTGCTTTACCTGAAGGGAATGGTGTACATGGTGCAAGCCCTGCGGCAGTCCTTCCAAGACCAAGAGGACCGTCGGACATGGAATTATAAACCTGTGTCTATGGCAGCCTCTTTTGAGGATGGTCTGTACATGCAGAGTGTGGTAGAGGCCATCAAGAAATCCAGTAGGTCAGGTGAGTGGGAGACTGTGGAGGTGATGACTGAGGAACCAGATGCCAACCAAAACCTCTGTGAGGCACTTCAAAGAAATAACTTATGAACATTCCTACCTTGGAAAATAGGACATTTAACACTTGTGGCTGTAATGTAAAAAAAAACCTGTTTTTAAGATATGTAGATTCTTATTTAATAGCCTGAGTTTCTTGGTTTTTTTAAACATGTAAAATATGTTCTGATAGGAACAGTTCTGGTTTAAATTGTTTAAAGAGTTTTAAATGTTTCTGTTTTTTGCGAACATTTAATTTTTGTCTTGGAGACAGGTAGGAAAACTTGAATTGCCCTTTGCACTTGCAGTAGCTGAAGTGAATTGTGGGATCTCTGCCATTGTGTGGCTTGGAAATGGGACACAAGCCCTGTTGCACAGGTTGCTGATTTAACCATGAGAGCACGTAGAGCAAGATCAGGGAGTGTCTGTTGTTCAGATGCCTTTTTCTTCTCTCTTGAGACTGATTTATGTTTTAATCCTCAGTTTGTAAAACTTTATGGAAGAGTTTAGTGATGTAACAGATCTCTAAACTCCTATAGGACAAAAAGTAGAAGGAATGGATTACAGTCAGTAACATAAGGAACTTTTGGCTTCCTGTACGTGGTAAATGTCTCTCAAATTCTTTCAAACTGGTGTTTTATTTAAATTATACTATAATTCTCTGTTGTTGGTGTCTTGGCAGGAAAATCTTCAGGAAGTCTGTGATGCATTGAGCTATTCTTCCATATCTGTAGACATTATTCCTTCTACTCAAGAGGCTGCCTGCATCCAGCAGCTGTTTTTCCATAAGCTCTGTGCCTGTCAGTTGTGTTTACTGCCTGGCAGCACCGGTGCCGTGCCTGTGAGGCCACGTTCTCATTTCTGTGACTGTTAATAAATAAATAAATGCCTCCCAGGATCATGGGATTGCCACAGTGTCGTGGGTAACAAAGTTGTACAGCATGAACCTTTCAGGGACCTGAAAGTGGAAGGAAGGAGGTATTTCCTACCTCTTGCAGCTCTCTTAATGTGCTGGCTGGGTAACTGTCACACTACACACATCCTGATAGCTGAGAGAACAGGGACTGAACTGCCATGGGTAAATGTGCTCTTGATCTCAAACACTGGCTGTCAACCCTCTGGCCCAGCCCATCCTCATGCTCTCCTGCAGCTGGTGTCCAGTGGAGAGATTTCTTGGCAGATGATGGGGTGGAAGTTCATTCCTTTTGAGAAATGTTTCTCTCTGAGGCAGGTATGTGGAAAGGATAGTCTAATTTTACTACATTTGTTTTGTGTACTTGAAAGCTTTTTTTAAAATGTATTTCCCACTAAATTGTAACCCTGTGTATTTATGTATATTAACATGCACGCTGCTGTTTCATAAGCTGGACCTTCCTGAAAAGTATCATGTTTTCTACAGAAATAAAAAGCTGTGTTTGTTGAGGGAATTCTCTATGCAGATGTGTGCTTGTGTTTGATTTGGTCAAGCTAAAACTGTCCTAACAAAAGTGAATGGGAGACTCAGAACTGGGACTGAGTGAGACCTTCCCTACTCATTGTAGAAGTTGCCAGAAGACATCAAGTAAGAAGAGAAATGCCTGCAGTACTGATGGGACCACTTTCTTTGCTTGGTGTGTAAATTAGGTATTTACCTTTAGATATTTACTTTCCAGACTCTGACAGAAACAAGTCTACTACTGTGCTGTTTGAAAGGGTAAGTGTGGCTGCTCTTGTGCTCTATGCAATCTCATCTCTACTGTGAGCTGTGTGAAGGAAGTGAATGGTTAGATTGGATATCTGGTCTTCACCCAGAAGGTGGCTGGGCACTGGAATAGTCTCCCCAGGGAAGTGGTCATGGCCCCAAGCCTGCCAGAGTTTAAGGAGAATTTGGACAATGCTCTGGGAACCACAGGGTGGAATTCCTGGGGTTCTCCTGTGCAGGGCCAGGAGTTGTAGTCAATGATCCTGTCACAGGTGTGAGCATCTAATGTCTGTGGAGTCTGTGTGCTATGTAAAATGGATAACGTGTCCTGAGCTTACCTGGAACTCACCACCTTCATTCAGATAGAAGAGCTCTCACTGTTTTCATGCCAGTTTGGGGTCTGTGTTGAAGGTGTTCTTCTGGAACTGAGAACCTTCCTTTGTGGCTTTGTCACTAAGTTTGTATTGGGCAGAAAAAATCTAAAGCGCAGCTCCTTCTCTAGGAGAAGAAAGGAAGCACAAAACATCTCCAGGTGCTGCCAGCGAAGAAAAGAGCGTGCCGAGACTCCTGGGTGAGAAAGAGACATGACCGCAGAACCGTGCGGAGAGGTGAAAGGGGCCTGAAGCTGCCCTGCACGGGCAGAGCGGGATGGTGACCACAGGAGCGCCCCTTTGGACGAGGCGGATTCCAACCGTGCAGCCTGGATTCCCCCGTGCAGTCTCTGTGTGTTTAAAGCAGATGCTGTGTCCGGGGTCAGCGTCCCCCATGTGCTGCAGCTGCCCGGCGGAGCGGAGGGAGCAGCGCCGGGGGCGCCCCGGGCCGGGCCCGCCCATGCCGGCGGAAGCGGCGGTTGCCGGGGAGCGGCGGGGCCGGGCCGGGCTCTCGGCTGCCGGCGGGCGGACCCAGCCCAGCCCGGCCCGGCCGGGAGCGCTTCTCCGCCGCCTCCCTCGGTGAGTCCTCTCGGGGCAGCCGCACAGGCCCCTGCCCGGCCCGGGGCCGCCTGCCGGGGCTCGGGAGCGGCGCAGGCCGGGGACGGCGGGAGCCGGGCCGGGAAGCGCCGGGCCCGGGCCGGGGGGAGGCTGCGGGCCCCCGGCACCCCGGGACTGCGCTGCCCAACCCCTCTCCCCGAGCGAAGGGAGCCGGGAGGGTGCCCCAGTGGTGCCCGGTCCCCCGGCGGTGTCCGCGGTCGCTCAGCCCGTGCCGGGGCTCAGCACGTGTCCCGGGCACGGCTGGCGCTGCTCTCCCGTGCCAGCCCGGCCGCAGAGCTGGGGCTGCCACACGAGCTCCAGCCTCTGCCCAGGGCTCGTCCCTGCGTCCGAGAGGAATCCCAGGCCTTGAGCTGGGGCCTCCGTGTCATCATCTGTCCTTGCCCTCCGGAGAGAGGTCTGGGCTGCAGCTCTGTGATAGCCATATCAGTCTCTGCCCTCTGCACGGCCCTCGTTCAGCGGCTGCTGCAGGAAATGCGTCTGACTCCCTGGGCAGACTGTCCAGGCTGGCTTTATTCCTAAAGAGCTGTTGGTAGACACCAGCTCCCGGAAATGCAAATGCCAGTATTGCACCTGGCTGTGCCTGTCCCTCTGTTTTCAGAGAGACAAAAGGAAAAATGGGTCTTTGAGACTGGCAGGTGGGAAGGAACTGGTGAGACTTGGGGGAACCCTCGTGGGGAATAGTATTAAAAGGAGAATGTTTATCTCTCCCATAGCAGTCAGCGAGGAGAGAGCTTAGGCAGGGACAAAAACCACTGGGTAGGTTCCCAGCACCTTGACCTCTGTTCCCAGCTCCCAGCTCTTCAGGAGGAATGGTCACAGATCCAGGTACTCTGCTGTTTTGGTGCAGCCCTCAGGCATGGAAGTTATCCTGATGTGACTTTCTATTTCAGCTAAATGTTGAGGAAGGAATCAAACATGCAAGACCAGCTGCACAGAGATTAGCCCTTTGATTTGCTGCAGATGACTTGCTCTGCTTATCACAGCTTATCACAACCGTGGGATGTTTTTTCCCATGCTTTTTGCAGAGATTGGCTCATGAAGGCAAGAAGCTGGGCTGGCATCAGCTCTGTGTGTGGTAGCAGCTTCCTGGCCAGGGACACAGGCACAGTGAAAATGTCATCTGTGAGGAAGAGGGAATGCTTCAAAGTCAGATACTGAGGGTTCAAGGCTGTGAAATACACCTGCCTGAGGCTTGTCTGTTCCCATGTTTTGCAGTTACCTTAACTACAATGCCAAAAACAAGCCACAAAAGGAAGCTGTGGTTCTTACAGGCTCTGAAAGGGCTCAGTTTACCACGGAGATAAGCAGCATTTTTACCACTTGGTCAGCTGCAGCAAAGGGCACAGAGTCAAGTTAATGGTTATTAAACTTGCTGACACTCTGGGAGAGAGAGAGCTGGAGCCTGTGTTGCTTGGCTCCTAGGCCAGCATAAAGCCATGGTTCTGGAGGAGAAGGGAGCAGCACACTGGGCTGGATGAGCTGGGTTGAAGTTGTTGGGTTACTCCAGCAACTGCTTTGTGTCTCCTGTATCTGTGCAGGCTGGCTGGGAGCTGTGACTCTTCCCTAGGGAGTCTGCAGGCTGGTGGGGGAGGAACAGAGAAGAGTTGCACAAATACATCTGTTTACCTGGACTTATTCAGCCTGGTTTGCAGCGTGTGCCTGCATCTCACGGCCTGTGAATGCACAAGTGGTGTGGGTCTGGTGGCAGCAGCTCAGGTACTGCCCTGTTGATGTTTAGGTTTCTGATGTGGTGGTAGAGGAGATGCTTTCCTGAGTGCAGGCAGTGATCAGGTCACTGCCCAAGAGGGCTGACCCTGTTCCCTCATCCCTCTCCTCCATGTTCATAAATATGTGCTCCTGCTGTGTTTGTGTTTCCCTGGTCCTTGCTCCAATGCTTCTCTGATCTCCATGTGGAAGCAAAAGCCGTGTTCCTTTTGGACAAAAGGTTACACGGGCACAAAAGGAACCAAGTGAAAGCAGTGACTTGTTTGATGCAGGGGTAGTGAGTGGAACTGGCTCAGCACAGGACTGCTGGTGCTGCAAAGCTGTCCTGAGAAATGAAGCAGGTGGGAATGACAGCAGAGGAGGTCACACATTCCCCCTTGGTGGGAGTGAGCCATGAGTGTCTCTCACTGGTGTCCCCCAAACAGGCCCGTGGTCAGCAGGAGCAGAGCAGCAGCTTGGGAAGTCTGTACCAGTGGTTGGTAACTGAGGCTCGGCAGCTGCCTCCTGGGGCTGGGACACTGCTGGGACACTGCTGGGACACTGCTGCTGGGGGCTTGTGTCTCTCGAAGGTCCCTTCGTGGGCAAGGTGCTCCCTATTGTAATGAGGTTGCCTGATCTTGCAAGATCCCAAGCCAGAGGTGATGTGACTTGCAAATCAGGGAGTGGGTGTCATTTGCAAATTCCCTGCAGCAGGGCAGGGTGCAGTTGGGATGTGAAGGTATAAAATGAACCTTCCATCCCCCGCCTCCCATCAACTTGCCTTTCCTCCTCCAATCCCCCACAATAATTGTCTGCTCTGTTACAGGTCTTGATTTCAGCCTGTCATTTTGTGTGTAAATCACTGGGCTGGGACTCGAGTTCAGATCAAGATCAGATGTGCATTTCAAAGCCAGTAGCTGCTCTGGAGTGATCTCATGGTGAACGCTTTCTTCTGTTTTTTTTTTTTTTTTCTCTAGAATCAGAGAGGCTGTCCTGGCTTAGTCGGATCCATTATCGAGGAGATTAAATAATACCAAGCCAGCATCCTTTTATCTCTGGCTGAGAGTCTGTGCCTGCTTTTCAGAAACAGCTTTTCCAGAGCAGCTGGGTGCAGGCTGCACATGCATGCTGGTGTGCAGCAGTCAGCACTGCTTCCATTGCCTCTGCCGTTGTGTCCGGGAGATGAATAACAGCGTTTGGCTAATGGGTCTCATGTCAACAGGGGTGATTTAGCAAGGAAGACTGCAGTGCATTAGTTGCTATGACTCAGACTCACTCAGCCTTGCACTGATCGTTTATTGGTTTATAAATTAAACTGCAGATGCTGCGTCCCGTCAGCGCTGGCATGCCGAGGATCCTGAAGGGGGTTCTTTCCCGTCGAGTTGTCTCAGAAATGTTTAAATTACTGCCTCAGGAGTCAGGGAGTGCAGGTTGTTGCCCCGGCTCTTACAGCAGTGACTCCAGACAAGCTGCCCTGGCGCCTTCAGAATCATGGTGTGACTCTGATGAGGCTCTTGTGGCATCTGCTGAGAGCTCAGCAGCAGTCTGTGCTGGTGGCATCCTGCCTCCTCATGCTCTGAGCGGGTTTGTTGTAGGCATGAAAATGCTATCCAGGAGATCTCGGTGAACAGTGCAGGGAAATTGATGCTGGCTGCTCCTGTTCCTTCCTGGTGGAAGGATCTGTGCTTCTGTCATGGAGAGAAGAGAGGAAACAGGGACCCGTGTGGGCCAGGGCAGGGACTTGTGGATCTGCACTGCTTTGAAAAGTACTTCAGAAATGAAAAACATGTTCTTCTAAGCAAGTAACTCTGTTCTCCCCAAGACCTAAGAAACCATCTGGGCTCTTCCCCAGAAATCCAGTCTCTGCCCCTGCATGGTCCTGGAGTGAAATGTTTTCTCTTTGTGAAGTGTTTGTCTTTCTGAGGGTCAGCCCCAGCGTGCTCAGGGGTGGTGACAGCACAGGTGTGTTCTCAAGGAGGATACGGCCGTATGGGGCAGGGGCTTCAGCTTCCTCTGTACAGGTTGTGTTTGAACCACAGGAGACATTTAGAGGGAGCCCAAGGTGCAGGATAATTCAAATCTCAGGCTAAAACCTGTCAGATGATGGCCAGCTACCTCGTGTTTCCTGTTCACTCCTTCTGTGTCTGCATTAGACATTCCCATATGGGAGAACAATGCCAGGATCTTTTTGTACCGAAGGTACCAATATTACAGCGACTGTGGACATTCTCAGCACTGGTAAAAACACTGATTAGACCCACAGTAGAGACAGTGCTGTTGGACCCCTTGTTTCACCTGCATGGAGTCCAATTTGGGGTGGTATCTACCTGCAGAACATCCCTGTGGCTGGGGGTGAGCTGTCAAATGAATGCCAGAAATTCCCCTGTACACATACATACATATATATATGTATATATATAAAATGTAGCTTTTTCAGTTGCTGTTCTCAATGGTGGTTGGTTTCTGTGGCAGGGGCAGAGCAACGTGTGGCAGGATGTGTGAAGGGCCATCCAGGATTTCTGGACCCATTCCTCCAGACCCAACGCTCTTCCCAGAGTATTACAAACGCCCCTTCTCAGGTGAGTCCTTGATGCCTGTTACAGGTTTGGGGGTTTGTGCTTTGGCATGACACAGCTTGATGTCCTTATCCCTTGGTGTCCTCAACAGTCTCTATTCAGATTCATGAAGGTTCTGGTGGTGATCCTGAAGTGTTCTGTACAGCTGGCTGAAAGATGGGAAAGCATAAGGCAGAGGTGGAGAGGGAGTCTTCACATTGTTTGTAGGCTGTGGGTGAAGAAAACCGAGGTAGGATTATTTCCTGACAAGGTTCTCCTTTTTCTTTCCCTGCAGCTCGAGGGAGGCTGGAAGGAAACGCCCAGAAGCTGTATTTAACCTCTGGCCCCCTGGAGCCAGTTCCCAACCCCTGCCCTGCTCTGGGCAGTGCCCGCCAGCCCCAGCCAGCCCCTCGCATTCGCCCCACTGGAAAGGACTTCCTGGAGAGGGGACAGAAAGGGACACTCAGCCTCTTACTGCAGCTCCAAGGGATCTCCCTTGATGGGGGGCTGCCAGTCAAGAGTAAGTACAGCCAAGTCACTGCTGCCCCCAGCTGCTTTTAGGGCCAGGGATGAAGCACTGGGGATTTGGGGTGGATTTCCAGGATCTGTTGCTTGAGAGCAGCTTGAGCTTCACAGGGCTGGTCACCCCATCTGCAGCTTTTGGCCTGGCAGTGGAGTCACCTGTGCTGGAGCCAGTGATGTTTTGAACACCCTGGCTCAGGTTTAGAGTGGGAAGAGGGACTTAAAAAAAGGCACAAAAATTTGGACTTTTTTATAGTCAAACTTGTGTAAATATCAAATACAATCTTAATGTATTGAGAATGTTTAACATGGTGAGCTCCTTCTCCCAGCTGGTGAAGCCAGGCAGGATTTGGGAAGAGTTTCTTTTACCAAAGATGTTCCCTTCTCCAGGGATGTCAGCCAGAATACATTCAGAGGTCCAGGAAGGAGATAAGGTTGAGCCCTCTGTGTCACTTTAATTTACTTCATGTGCTGGCGTTGCCCTGAGCTCATGCCAGTTTGGTGGATGCCACAACTGCTGTGCCCAAGCAGGGGGGGAATGGATGAGGGTCTGGTTGTGTCAGCTGAGATATTCCCTGTCTTGGGGAGCCCAAGGAAGGGTAATTTTTGATTCAAAAGCAAAACAAAATAAACCCCTAATCCATAGTCTTGAATGTATCCACTGGAACATGGGACAATGGCTGACCCTGAAACCAGGAGCAGTGCAAGTTCAAGGCTCTGCAGCTGCCATTAATCAACCCTCTCCACTTGAGAAGAATGACGGGAGCTGAACTGGGAATTGACCTTGCTCTTGAGAGGATGCTGGCATGGCTTGTCTGGCATAGTCCATACTGGGACAAGTGGAGAACCAGGGAGCCAGTGAACCCCAGCAGTGTGCACAGACCTGAGCTCATCTGGGCACAGTGGGATCCTCTGGCAGAAGAGTCACTCTGGGAGTGTGCATCTCACAGGGGCAGGATGCAGAGAATGTCTGGTCTGCAGGGCAGAGGAGAGCTGGTTCTGTGGGCTGTTGGACCAGCTTTGGAAGGGATCTGTGGCTCTGGTGCCACATCCTGTGGCAGTGGCTGGGAGGTGAAGGTGTGTCTCCCCTTACTGTGCAGGGAAAGAGGCCAAGGACTACGAGAAGGAAAATGTGAGGCGGATAAAGGAGATTCAGAAGAAGTGCAAAGAGAAGGAACAAGCCCAGGAGCGCAGCCAGCCCAAGCCTGTGAAAGCTCTGTGGAAATCACAGAAATATGAAAATGTGGAGTCAAAGGTGAAGGCCAAACTGCAGGTTAGTACCTGTGGGGAAGCTCTTGAAGTCTCCAGGCTTGGGATGTGGCTCAGCTGTGAGGAATGGTGGGATGATGGAGACAGGGGAGTCCTGGAGCCTGCAGGATCTGGGGGCATCTCAGAGCTGAAGCACAATGGGCAGATGTGGCAGTGGGGCTGTGAGAGTGTGTGCTTTGGGCCCAGAGAGTGATTGCTGCAATAATCCCTGTGCTGCTGCCCCCTCAGATCTGTGTTTCCTGCTGAGGGATGCTCCCACCTGGCTTTTCAGCTTCCCCATGTTTGGGGCAGCAGTTCTCTGGGGTTTGTGCCAAAAGGCTGTGGCATTTTACCCCATAGATGGTGGTTCTCAGAGGCAGATCTGCAGGCTGCACTGAGCCTCAGTCCAACCATTGCCACCCTGTGGATGCACAGTGGGCAGTGTGTTCCACACATTCTCCCCCAGGTGATTGTCCTGGTGAGTAACCAGTGCTCAGTGGGGGCACACAGACATCCCCAGGCAGTCAGGGCTGAGGCCTCATAGACCAGCACAGCCTGTGAGGGTGCTCAGTTGGAGCCTGTAAGTTCCTCCTCATCTCTGCATTGCTTCCCTTTCATCTGTGGCCAGCTTTTGATGCTACAGTGATGTGTATTGATAACAACTGCAAAAATTGGCAAGATGATTCCCAAGCCAGCGGTTCCAACTGCTGTGTCCCTTCTTCCTGGTGTGTCACCAAGCTCTTTGATATCTGTGACCCTTCCACACATGGGAGCAAGCCCACGAGTGCTTCAAGAACACAAGCCTACGCTCTTGTTTGACACATCCTCTGGGTTAGAGGAAGATTGAGCTCATCTCTTCCTTTGTTTTGGGGAAAGGGGGTGGTCTCTGCGCAGGCAGTTTCTGCGTGGTGCGTTACTTGTGCTCTGTGTGTTCCTCCAGAGAGGCCCTGGCACTGACTCATGATGCTTTAACTGTTGCTGTGGCTCTCCTGGAGCTGTGTTCCCTGTGAAGGATCTCCATCTCCTGTGGAGCTGCTACTGCTGCTCAGAGTTTCAGTTGACTCTGCTGGATCTTGATGATTAATGCAGAGTTTCTTCTCTGTCATCTGTCCCTGAGGCTGTTAACTGTAGAACTTGTCTTGGAAGAGGCTGGGGCAGTCCCAGTGCTCCCGTGGAGGCAGATGGGGCAAGCTGTGCTCTGTGCTCCTGAGGTCACAGACTCACTCAGCTTTGAGCCAGCTGTGCTAGGTAAAGGCAACTCTCATTAACTTCACCAGAGAGATCCAGATCTCCTGTTGAAACAAGACTGATCATCTTTGGAGCATGAACAGTCTGGGCAGTGCTGAGGGCATCCCATACCCTGCTCCTCACACCAAACCCACCCATGTGGCTGCCCAGTCCCACCATCAGTCCAGCTCTGCACAGCTGGACAGACCGGGCAAGAAGGAATCTCCCCCAGGGAGCTGCAGCTCAGCTGAGACCTTGGGTATTTGTGAAGATCTGGAGGTGGCCCTGAGCAGTTCCCATCACTCCAAAGGGCAGAGCAGTGCCCCAGCTGCATTTTTCATGAGGTCACCCACTTGCCACAGTGTCAGTTTTCAGTTTTCAGGGTTTATTTGCACCAAGACTGAGACAATCCCAGACCACCTGCTAGACATCAAGTACTGTCACCCTGTGCCAGTGCTAACCACAGCCTTTGCAGATGCCCCTCAGTGCAGTTCCACCAGACTCCTTCACTCCCTGCTCCTTTTTCTTTCTAGAGTGATATAACCACAGATTTGAGGTGTTGAGCAGAGCAGCATCTGAGAACAGCACCTCAGCAGGCAGCTTCATGCCTGTCTGTTTGATCCAAATGTGTTTCTGCAGGTTTCCCCATCATTTCTTAGCAGTTCTTTACAAAGTTCAGTGGCCAGGTCTGGATCTGTTGCTGTTTGTTGGCCTTTGCTGGCTGACTACAGATTGTCTTCCCCCAAGATCTTCTGCCAGGCCATGGCAGAGAGTGTGTGCTGTCGTGTGCCTGCTGGAAAGCTGTGGCTGAGCTTGTGGTTGATCACCCAGACTTGGTTGAGAGGGTTTCTTTTTTGCTCCAGCCTCCCTCCACTAGTGGATCTTTTCTTGCCTTTCCCAGGAGACCTCCCCACCTCCAAATCCTGAGGCTGTGAATTTCCTGAGGGCTTATTCTCGCTGTGGCTCTGGGATCAAGCCATGCAGGCCACTGTCCCCAAGGCCTGTCAGAGCAAAAGCAGGAGCAGACACAGAGGCTCCAGAGGCACAGGGTGCTGAAAACAAGGTGAGTTACACACTAACTGCATCCATCCCAGGGATTTCTGCCACTCATCCATTGCTCCTGCTTTGAACTCTTCATGTCTTCTTCGAAAGTGTTGGGTCAGCTGTGCTGCATGAGTAGGGAGATCTGTAAATGCTGATCCTGGCTGAAGGGGAAGAGCAGGGTCTTGGTCACTGGGATGGTGAGATGAGTGTTCAGGGAGTGTTAATTCTAGCTTCATCCTCTCTCACAGTTAAGGAGATCATGAAGTTCCCTTTGAAAATTCTACCTCTTCATGCTAGCAATCTCAAATGTGCTCTTCCAAGGGCTTTGCAGGAGGTCTTGGGGATTTGGAGGCTGTTCCCACTGTAATCAAAGGAACTGTGGCTTCTGGATGTTAGATAAAAATTTGAGAAATGGGTGTGCATTTTAGCAAGGAGAGTTAGATCAGCATTAGTAGTTAAGCCTTTCAAGTAGTCTGTTTGGGAGTCCTAAACAGCTCCATGACTCATGTCTTTTTCCCTTGGCAAGTGTGTGACTGTCAGTTTGTTGGTCCCTAAATGCCATGAATGACTTAATTAAACAGGACATGATCTCTGAAGGAGAAGCCAGGAAAACCTTAAATGCAAACAGAGCCACCTTCTCCCTTGTATCGTCCAGCAGAGGAGCTGTGGTGGAGGTGCTGTCTCTGGGGAGGTGCCCTAAGGATCAGCAAAGTTTCCTGCGAGGGCTTCTGTTGCATTTCCTGGCCTGGTGAAAGCCCAACCTGTTTTTCCTCTGCCCTCAAAATGCACCAGTAGGAGCACTGGGGACTATATCAAGCTTGGTTTTTTCTGTCCTTCTGACTTTTAAGGCATGTGGTCATCTTGGGGGACCTTAAGAAGCCAGGTTTAGGCTTGGCTTTTGGTTCCTGCCTTCCCAAACCATGGCCACAGCTCCTGCCTGTCTATGGCTGCACACTGAGATGGGCTGTGCTGAGGGTCTGCCTGCTGCGCTGTCATGCAATTCAGTATCTTGTGTGGTGCCTTTTAGCTTTCCATGTGTGGACAGTGGCAGCTGGCTGTGTGCATGTGCCCAGCCTGCCCCTGATGCCTCTCTTTCTCTTTTTCCAGATGCAGGTGGAGGGCAGGAGCATTAACTTCATCAGGCACAACGCCTGCGCTGCCAAGCGGGCCCCGCTGCGCCGCTCCCAGTCCCTGCAGGCACTGGCAGAGCTGCTGCAGCAGAAGCACCGTGAGCAGGAGGAGTACAACACCAAGCAAAAGGGCCACGTCCCCCAGTAGTATGTGTGCCCCTCTGTGCTCCACTCTAACAGCCTTAATTGCATCCCCCAGCCCAGAGACGTGGGCTGGGCACGGAGGCATGCTCGCCGTGTGCAGCAGTGCCATTTTCTGTGACCTGGGGAGTAAATGCTGTCCCTCCTGCTTTTGTGACTTAACCAGCATCCCATGCCCAGTGTGACAGGGCTCAGAGGGAGTTTTGTCCTCCTCCTCCCTTGCTGTTGTACAGTGATGCTGGTATGGGGAAGCTCTGTGTCCCTTGAGAAATGTGCTCCCGCCCCTTTGTAAGCTTTGTTCCACATGATGTAGCTTTGGCAGTAAAAGGTCTGGTTTTGGAGAGGCAGCAAGCTCAGCTCTGCCTCACAAGTGTTTATCCTGCCTTGGACCTGAGTTCTGAAGAACATCCAGTTAGTGCCATGCATGTTGGGGTTGTGCATGGAAAACAGTTCCTGGATGACCCTATCCTAGGAATGACCACAGTGCCAGTCCTTTGGCTGTGCTGTCCTCTGCCAGCATCCCTGGCCATGAGCTGCTCTGTCTGACTTCTTTCTGCCACTGACCCACAGATGGTTTGGTGAGGACTCATTGAGCCAGAAAGGAGGAGCAGCAGCCCTTGTCTCCAAGGAGCATGTGTTCAGCCTGAATGTTTCCCTCCCAGCAGCCCTTTGCTGCATGTGGAGCACATTTGCTGGTCCACACCTGTGGGTTAAACCCGGTGTATCCCCACCACAAGGGTGTGTGCCAGCACGCGGGTCCCTGTGGTCCTCAGCCAGTGACAGAACCTGGCAGGGTTTGAAGGGCACATTCCTGGCCTCTGCCTGTGCCCCTGGGCCACCCCTGCTGGCAGATGTGCTGACCCCTGCTGTCCTGTGCCCTGCAGCCTGCTGGAGAGGAAGGAGCTGTGGCGCAGGCAGATGGAGGAGCGGCTGCGGAACCTGCCGGACCCCGACACGCCGCCCGGACACACCATGATGCCCGAGAGCCAGCGCCTGGACACCCTCAGCAACCTGAAGCAGAGTAAGAGGAAAAGAAACAGGGATTCCAGCTCAGATAAACAGACAGTCCTGGACAGGATAAGGCAGAAGAGACACAGGGACACAGATTGCTGCCACTTGGAGAGTTGCCTGTGAGCTGTGTGCATGGAAAGAGCAATCAGTCAGTGTCCTGCAGCTTACAGGACTGGCTTCCTGGGGCAGTTTTGTCCAGTGGACCTGAAGTTAGGGCTGCTATTGCTCCTAAAATACTAGAAAGAATTTGGTTGGAAGGGACCTTCAGAGGTCTCTAGTCCAATCCTTGGTTCTCAGAGCTGGAGCAGGTCCCTCAGGTCCTCATCCAGCTGAGCTTTAAATAGAAGGATTCTAGGATTCTTGTTCCAGTGCTGCCATCGTGTTCATGATCATAGCATTAGAAAAAGGATGGATTTCTTTGCATTTCAACTTACAACTTGTTTTTTTCTCTTTTTACAGGCCAAGAGCAGCTGATGAAGGACCTGGTTCTGCTGCCAATGCGTGGAGACAGCCTCAAGATGCAGAAGAGGCGAGTAGAGCTCGAGAGGAAGCTCTCCCAAGTAGATGAGGCAATCAAAATTTTCTCAAGGCCAAAAGTCTTCATCAAGTTGGACTCCTGAGCTGGTGGAGCCAGGTGTGCTGTGCTGCTCTGCCTGAGCATCCTTCGTTGCTGACCAGGAATGGACATCACTTTTTGGGAGAGAAGGAGAAGAAGCCAAGTTCCAGATCCTGGGCCCATGCAGGTGTCAATACAGTGTCCAACATGCAGCTGGCATCTCCTGCTCACCTTTCAGTGCTGTACCTTGTCCACAGGAAAGGGAGGGAGATGCCCTAATGAAGCTCAGTGGTCTGGAGAAAGTTGTCTCTGCTGCTTGACTTCTCACAGATCAGCTCTCTGCTCTGGATCCATGGCATCACCTCTTACTTTCCTTTTTTTCCTACTTCTAGAAACTAGTAGGAGGTCTCTTGTGCTGCTGCCTGTGGTATTCCTTGTCACACTCTTTCTCCTGAGCTGGACTATTGTCATGGCTCACCCTGAGCACCTGAGAGCTCAGGGGACAGCTTGGGGACAAGGAAGAGGCAAAGAGCTTCAGTGTTTTCTGCCCAGGGAAGGGCTGGGCTGTCAGGAGGGTCTGGTCAAACGTCTAGAGAAGCCTTTGATGTCTGTGTGGCAGGAGATACTCCAATAAATCATCATTTCTATCCTGCAGTGTGCAGTGGGCTCAGCAGGGCCTGAGGAGTGGTGTGGGCAGCAGAAACCATCAGCACTGGCACAGTGCAGGCAGGGGATGAGCCATGAGTTTCACAGGGCTGAGTGCTGGGCTGTGGTGGTGGACATGGACTGGAGAATGTGCAAATCCTGCTGGATCTCCATCCACAGGCTGGCAAGACAGGGCTGGGCAGGTGCCATCATGTAGGTGAGCTCACTGCTGCCTTACCTTCAGATGCCATGCAGGAACCAGTGCAGGCCTTTGCAGGGATCCTGCTGCATGAAGCAAGGAAAAATTTAAGTTGTAAGGGATCGCTAGAGGGCTTGGTGCATCTCCTGCTCAGCAGAGGCACAGTGCTACAGCTGGAAGCCACATCCAGCTGAATTAGGAGAATCTCCACAGATGGGGTTTCCCCCATCAGCCTGCTGGGGCTCTGTGCCCAGACAGTGCTGGCCTCAGGGGGAACACTTTTCCCCTTGAAATCCCATCAAGTTTTCCCTTGTTGCAGCTTGTGCTGTTGCTCTGTCTCCTTTTGCTACACAGGGTGAGGATACTGTGCATGGATCCCCCAAGCAGCTGCCTCATTGTAGGGGTTGCTCCATCCTGGGCAGGATTTTGTGGGGCAGGGATATTGTGGAGTATTCTAGCCCAGCCTGTGCCACCTGGCACACTGCAGCACCCTGGGATGTCAGAGCTGACGCCACTGCCAAGGGCTGGGGAATATTTTGGCACTCAAGGGCTGGAGGAGGTGAGATGCCAACTGGAAAATCACCCCATGTGCCCCTGGGGCCACCTCAGGGCAAACCCCACAGCCAGGCTGAGCCGGCTGGATGAGAGTGACTGGGGGCCATGGGCGCAGCCCCTGGGCACCTCCCTGCCCAAAACAAGCCTGGGCTAACCAGCCCTGGTCTCAGATCTGCTCTCCGGTCTGTCAGGGCCCTGGCTGTGTTCCATGAGTGTTCTCAGCCCTTGCTGCACTCCCTGCCTGCCCTGGCCTGGCTGAGGCTCCGAATGGAGAGTTGGTGCTGGCTTTTCAGACCCTGAGAGCTGCAGGTCTTCCTCCTTGCCAGTCCCATCATAAGCCCTTGGCACCATCAGCTTGACACTTCGGAAGGGGGACTGAGGGTGCTGGGAGCCCCAGCAGAGCAGCAGGGGCAAGTATGGACCCCTCCTGTCCTGAGCTTGGGGCTGAAGGAGGATGGGGCTGCACTATCCCCAGCAGCATGGGCAGGGCTGAGGGACAGCCAAGGTGCTGCTGCCAGACCAGGTGTCCCCTGCATTAGTGAGGGCCCTGCAGCAGGAACACGGTGGGAATGGGGGGCCCAAGCAAGGCTCACTGCATCAGGCCAGGTGGGTGCCCAAAGCAGCCTGGACGTGTGTCCTGGGACAGGCATGGTGGGTCTCAGTGGGGTCACCCAGCAGCAAAGTCACAAGGTGTCTCAAGTCACTGCCCCCAGGTATTGCCTTCCATGCACAGGGCTGGGTTGCCCACCCACTGTCCCCCTCCTCCCTGCAGCGACATGAACCAGGGACAAGCGTGGTGCTTTCTAGAAAAAGTTTTACTGTCCATTGCAATATATTAATGATGCATATTTCGATAAAACAATTAAAAACCCCCGCTTGCTTGGAAGGGGAGGCAAGGAGGTTCAGAGGGGCAGTGCCCAGCTCAAGTGGGTCCCACAGTGGGGCTCCTGGGGTCATGGGGGGCAGGAGAGGGCAGTGGGCAGCCCCTCTCCACCCCTGCCCGCTGGCCACATCATCACCCCGGTGTCCACATCCAGCCTGGATGCACAGAAACCCGGCTGGCCACCGAGTGGCACAGGCCCCTGCAGCTATAGGGTGAGGAGGGTGCCATCCTCCCGTCCGCTGCCCCTGCCAGGGCTGCCGTCGTGGCTGCCGAGGGACTGCAGGGAGCCCCGCGAGCTGTGCGGGGACAGGCTCCGCTGCAGGGGTCCATCCACAGGGCCCCCGTTGGGGCAGCCCCCAGGGATGTAGTGGGACGCGCTGTCGCTCTCGATGACCAGGTCGCCCTCCTCGTCGCTCTCGGCCGTGCTGTAGTTGCTCAGGTACTGCGAGGCCGGGCTGGGGGTCTGCTGGCTGGGGGTGCTGTCCGTGGACATGCCGGAGCTGCCCGAGGCCTTGCTGCTGCGGATGACGTTGTTGCGCTGGTTGGCCGGCTTGACGGTGATGATGAGGTTGTGGCTGTTGGCCACCATCATGTCCGTCACTTGGTCCAGGGACTTGCCGGCCACGTCGATGCCGTTCACCTCCAGGATCTCGTCGCTCACCGCCAGCAGCCCCGTGCTCTCGGCCAAGCCGCCCTTCACCAGGCGGGAGATGAAGATGCCGGGCACTTCTCGACGCCCTGCGGGGCCACGCGCACGCTGACGCCGTCGCGGATGTAGAAGCCCAGCGGTTTGTCGGAGCCGTGCTTGTGCAGCCGCACGCGCCGGTGGGTCTCGGGCAGGATGTCCACGTCGATGATGGAGGAGATCTGGCGGAAGTCCTGGGGCATCCCGATGAGGAGGTGAGGCTTGGCCCGGTAGTGAGCTGGCCGCAGCAGCCCTTTCTTCTTCCGCTGCAGGGAGTTGGAGGCGAAGACGCTGGCATCAGACTCTGCTGTAGGGAGCAAGGGAGGACACGGGTCAGGCACCGCGGCTGCCGGGGATGTGAACGCTTGCCCTTGGCCCCAGGTGCTGGGGCAGCTGTCAGCAGAAGGGCCCTGCTCACAGGTTTCACCGGCTTTTCCTCCCCAGATCATCAGCCTGGCTTTCCCTGCAGCCCGTCTCTGCAGGGGCCCATCTCCTGGGATTACCCAGCGTACACAGGCACACAGGCCAGGATTAGTGGGATCGAGGCAGTGATTCAGCCTTAATCACACTTTAAGCCAAACTCTGCAGTTTAACACTAGAGCTGCCAGCCCTGATGGCCTGGGAGCTGCAGCCATGCCCCAGTTTGGGTTTGGGGAGAGGATGCCACACAGGAGTGTGCTGTGGTGGCAGGCAACTCCCTTAGGGTGAGTCCAACCCCAGGAGAGAGCACCAGAGTCCCTTGCCCCACTAGAGCAGAGCTATCACTGGCATGGGTTGGTAATAGCCACCACTGTGTCTTGCAGGACTCTGCCATCCCCAGGAACAGAGACTCCCCACCTCCTGAAAATTCATCCCAGGACTGCAGCATCCTCAGGACTCCTGAATATCCCAGACTGTGATTTGTGCCCGTGACTCTTATTCCACCATCAGGCACCTTCACACAGGGTCTGACTCCCTCCTTCTCGACCATGCCCTGGGGCTGCTCTGTGGGGCCCAGCTCCAACCCATCATCCTTGGCCTCATCCTCCAGGTGCTGGGGAGTATCCCCTGATCCCTCCCCATCTCTTTCCATGGGGGAGCCCAGATCTGGATGCTCCATGGTCAGCACATTCTCCACAGCGTCCCCCACCAGCATCTGGACCCTGCTCCAGCTGCAGGGCTGCTGGGGATGTCCCCAAGCCCAGGGGACATGGGATTTCTCCCCAGCCAAGCCAGCCTGCCAGGGCTCCTGGCTTATAAATATCTTCCTGCACACACAGCCTTGGCATATTTTTAGCTCGGGGAAGGGCGGCGGAGGCTTTCCCACAGCTATTTCAGCACACAGCTCCTCTCCAAGGGGTGCAGAGTGGCTGGGCCAGGCAGGTCCAGCACGCCAAGGATGAGCCCGATGGTGGCCCTGGCAACGTCCCACACTTTCCCTTGCCCTTCCCTTGAGCTTTGGCTCAGCCAAGGAGGGCCAGTGCCATTGTCCCCGCCAGGCTGCCCCGCAGGGATGGCTTCACCCAGCGGGGTGATGGCACAGAGGGGAGCCCAGCTGCAGCCTTTGCTTTTTGCCCCCCTGTGGCAGGACTTGCTGCTGCGGAGCCACTGACAGGAGCACACTCGTGTGTGTGCACAGCTCCCTGCACCCGGCGGTGTGAGAGGCTCTGCAGCCACATTCCTCAGCGACCCAGACCGGTTCAGCGACAGCCCAGCCTTGGGATGACCTGGATCCATTTTAAATTAGCTGTGATTCACCCAGGACTTGCTCCTGGCCTCTCTGCACACCTCCCTGTGGTGCTGCCGGCCCCTCGGCCCCTCTCCTGCGGGCACAGCTGGGTGCTGGAGCTCCCTGATGCTGCCTGCTCGCCTTCCTTATCCTGCTGCCCACGGAGCCAGGCTCTGCCTGCTCTCTCTCCACACTGTGCTGTCTTGGCACACTCAGCCGTGGGCCCTCACAGGCTTTTCCAGCAGCAGACAGGATGGCTTTTGGGAGCAGGAGCGATGCTCCCACAGCAGCCCTGGCACAGCCACCCCTGCACTGGCGCTCCATGTCACAGCCTGGGTCCAAGCATCGGGCCAGGAACAGGGGATGGCATTGCACCATGGGCTCCAGCAGCACAGATCATTGCTGCCAGCCCCCACACCATGTGGCCACAGAGGAAACACATGTCCAGGGCATCCCACACCACCCCGACGCAAAAGCCCAGGAACACTGACACAGCAGCCAGGGCTGGCCACCAGCATCACACCTGGCTCAGTGACTTCATACCACTAACATGAGCTGGAAACAAACTTGCTCTGGATGCTGTGCTGGGAAAACTGTGGCTCTGGGTCAGGCTCTGACTCTGTGAACTGCTGACTGATGATGCTATGAAAGAGAAAACCTCGGTGCTACTAAACTGAGTGGAAGGGAATGGACTTGTTTTCCCTGCAAACAGGAGAAATACTCAGTGTTTGTCACTTGGAGGCTTTCATCCTCACCAGGATGCTGCTATCAGGATGTTATCAGGTGTACCTGTGCAAGGAAGTGGCTCCCTGGGAATGTGCCACTAAGGTCAGGGCAGGCCCCTGACCAGGGAGGCACCAAGCCTCTTCCCAACACCAAAAATCTGGCAGCACCCAGCACCCTGAGAGCACTGCCAAAATGATGGCTGTTGTCTCCTCAGGGCAGGGAGCTGGATGGGGCTGCTGGCACAGCGCTCACGGGAGTAACATGGGTGTTATCTGGGAGCGCACACAAGCTTGGCTGGAAAACACAACTTCAAAGGGGTGAATTGCAAGGATCTGCCTTTGCTCACCAGGTTGCACGGGGCTGGGCTGGGGCGGGTGCCCTCGGCTGCCAGGGAGAGCCCGTGTGGGAGCCACAGCCCTGGCAGGGTTCTGGGGGCCTCCCAGTGCCACCATCTCCACATCCATCCACCAAACCAGTGGCTGGAGGGTGTGTGTCCAGCCATGCCCCCACTGGCACAGTCCAAAGGTGGAACCACCAGTACCACAGGAGGTGGCTCATCTCTCTTGACAGGAGGACGCATCCAGTGCCCCGCTTACCCTTCTTCTGGATGATGACCCTGAGGAGGGGGTTGGCAGAGGACAGGGCTTTGTGGTAGTTGTCGTCGTTGTTGATGGGCAGGAGGTCGCCGTGGATGTCCGTGTAGCCCAGGAGCACGTCCACCCGCGGGATCTGGTGCACTGTCTGCAGCAGCTGGTAGAAGTCCTGGAAGCTGCCGGCGCCGGAGCGCTTCATGGCAAAGCGGCGAAATTCAGCGTCGAACTGCAGAGGAGGACGAGGAAGAGGAGGAAGAGGGTGACTCTGGGCAGGGCTGGCTTCGGCTGGCAGGACTGATGCAGGCAGGGCACCACAGAGAGCGGCCCCAGGGCAGGCACAGCCTTGGTGCCGCCGGCTTCGGAGCCGGGAAGCAGCGCCAGTCAGGAAGAGCCCGTCCCAAAAACAAAGTAAAAGGAGCGAAGCCGTTTTTCTGCCCAAACGCCCAAGTGATGGGGCAGAAAGACAGCCCCGCGGCAGAGGAAGGACCCTCTGGCCGTACCACCAGCCGTGGCAGACTCCGTGCTGCCGGGAGGCTCTTCCCTGCGACACGGGCGCTGCCGTAGCACCTGGTGAGCAACAGCGCTAATTAATGCCTCCTTCCGTCACGACGAAGGGGAAGCCAATTAAGAACAGGCTGAGGAACACAGCGAGGATCGCGCTGCCCGCGGGGGTCACACCCCAGCTGTCGGGGCAGGCGGTGGCCACCACATCCTGGGAAGGAGGGCACCCTCACCCTGCCGGGGGTCCCGGGCAGGCAGTGGCACAGCTGGGCGAGTACACAGCTGGATAAGGGTGCAGAAAGGGAGTGCACACATCTGGGTGAGCACAGGGATGGGTGGGTGAGCACAGGTGGATAATGGTGCATATCCGGGTGAGAACACACATCTGGGCAAGGCTGTGCCAGGTGAGCACATATCTGGATAAGCAGACACGTCTAGGGGAGACCACAACTGGACAAGCGCAGAGTCATGCAGGTGTGCACATCTGGATGCACGACAGGGGCTCGTTCCTTGCTGGGGGTGCACATCTGGATGATGGCATAGCCGGGGATGAGCATGCCTTGGAGAGCACGCACATCTGGGTGAGTGCACATCTGGGCGAGCTGTGTCCCCAGGGTGACCGCACACGCAGCACACCCGCACCGGCGGGGCCACCCCGCACACCGGGGCTGTCGGAACGGCGCACCGGCGCCCTGCGCATCTGGCGAGCGCTCCGCCGCGGCGTTCCCACGGCCGCGCCGAGCGAGCCCGCGGCCCGGCAGAGCCCACGGTGGCGGGACGCCGCGGCCGCCGGGCCGGGTTGGGCTCGGGGAGGCTCCGGGCAGCGCCGGCGCAGCGCAGGGAGCGGACAGCCCGCACGGCCTGGCTCCCGCGCCGCTCCCTGGTGCGCGGTGCCACCCCACGTGTGCTGCCCGACGCGGGGGCGACGCGCTCGGTCGTGACCCGGCGGAACCGGCACCGGCATCAGCATCGGCATCACCGGCCCCGTCTTCGGCGGGCGCTTACCTTGCTCTTGACCTCGATGACGGGCTCGGCGGAGCGCGCCGGCGTGCGGTGGTGCTTGGCCATGGTGCGGGCCGGGCCGGGCCGCGGGGCCGCGCCGCCACCGCCGCTCCCGCGGCCACGGGGGATTTTCACCGGCCATGACGTCACCGGCGGGCAGGCCGGGCGCCGCCGCGCCATTGGCCCAGGCGGGGCGGGGGGCGTGGCCGGGCGGCTGCTGACAACGTCGCCGTGGTAACGGGGGTGGGGACGGGCGGGCGGCAGGACCCCCACCGCATCCCCGTCCCCTTCCTCATCCCCGTCCCCATCCGCATCCCCGTCCCCATCCGCATCCCCGTCCCCATCCCAATGCCCTCCACGTCGGTCCCGTCTACCCGATCACGGCTCCGCTCCTCGTCGGGCTGCCGCCGCGCCGGGAAGGCACCGGGCACCGTGCCGGTAACCTCGGGCATCCCATCGCTGTCAGGAACCTCATTAGCGACACATTAAACCCAACAGCGGCCCCTCTCTGGGGACACCCGGCATCCGCACGGAATCCCCGCGAGTGTCACCGGTGGAAGCCTCGGCCCCGCTCGGGAATATCCCGGCGTTTCCCCATGCTGGCGGGGGGCTTCCGATGCCACCGGCTTGATGGCCTTTGGCAGAGGCACCCCTGGTAGCAGGGGGTATTTTCCAGCTCAGCCCCTCGTTTCCCACCTCCTGGTTACACGTTCGTTCTGGTTTTTCTCCCTTGTCTGGCAGGGAAGTTTTGTGCTGCCCCGGAGCAGTGCGGGCCAGGGAAGGTTCATTGTTTCGGGGATGATTTGCTTTACTGAGCAATGGAACAGCTGAGCGAGGGGAGGGAAACTGCCCAAGTTCTCCGGGTGTGCGGCAAAGCCTCTCCATGTCTGTCCTAGCACCAGGCTGCCAGGATGTGAAGCCAGAGCACATCTCCTGGGTGCTGCCAGGCCGTGGCCACAGGTGATGCCCTTGGGATGTGTCTCTGGCAGAACTGGCTCTGCTTGGGCACAGAAACACTCAGGGACAGCCAGAGAGCCCCTTCCCTGCAGACCCCGCTGCGGTGCAGCTCTGCCGGCGATGCCAGAGCTCCCTCCTGCCGGCATCAGGGTCACCGACCCAGCACCTGAACAAGACCAAACTCTTGTTCATGGACTCTGAGGAATCTTGGAGCCAAAGGGGCCATGACAGCAGCACCATGAAACAGTTTTAAAAGCCAGACACCTAACAAGCACAGTGCTTTTGACAGAATGAACATATTGAAGCAAGCCTGGAGAATCAGCATGGCTTGTCTGGATTCTGTTGCCCTTTGATCCTTGCCCTATCCTGGCCCAGGGAGCAACCTTTGGTCAGGACAAAATTGCATCACACCTCGGCATCCCCACAGCACCAGGCTTGTGTTAGCTGGTCTGTGGCTCCTGCCACGCTGGTCCCCTGTGTCAGTGCCAGGCTGTGAGACCACGGGGCATCTCCTCATGTGCTGGCAAATTCTCTGCCGGCTGTTCCTGCTGCGCCGAGTGATTGCCACGCCATGAAAACCAGCCTGACCACAGACAGAGCTGTAAACTCATCAGCAATACCCTGCTCAGCCCCCCCAGTTTTGTTTTGTTTTTTTTTAAACAGAGTAATTGTGTTGAGGTCAGAGAGATAATCCTGATTTACACCGTGGTTAATATTTACGCAGGTGACAAAAGCAGCTTGCAGCCCTTCATCCCCAATTTTGGTAAATCAGAGTTAATTGTTCAGCAGGACAGTGGGGTGATGTGCTGGTCACACCTTCTGGTTCGTGCTGTGGCCCCTTATCTGCTGCCACAGAGCGAGCTAAGCTAAGCTAAGCAGACAGTATCAGGGCAAGTGATTGTTTTGCCTCAGTCCCAGGAGCTCTGAATCAGCCTCTGGAACTGGAGCATGTGCTACCCGATCTCCAGATGTGTCCACTGACCCCAGATCCACCAGTTCTTGGCTACAGTGGGTGAGGGCAGCCAGGGCTAGGCTCTTTTGGGGGTCCAGCACCCCCAGACATGGAGGGGGGCTGCTGAGCTTTAGCACTCAGGTGCCTCAGGAGGTCGTTCCTCCAGCCCCTGCTCCAAGCCAGCTCAGTGCTGGATTCAGGTAAGTGAGCAGGCATTTTCCCCACACGTGGCTCAGACAAGGAATGGGCAGAGAGCAGCTCAGCTGAGCTCTGCCCCTCTTGTCTGTGAAGAAGGAGAAGCAGCCTGAGCTCAAGGCAGGATCAGCGCTGTGGCTACAGCTGCTCATCTGGTCCACGGGCCAAGCAACAGCACAGGGAGTCCCAGATAAAACACAGAGTCCGAGATCCTGGTTTCACTCCAACACCTGCACAGCCTTACCCTGTCCCTGCCACCCACGGGAGCTCTCTTGGTGCTCTGAGCAAAGGCTGCAACCAAGCGAGCAGCAAAGTCACCTTGACCCCAGTGGGGGACAATGTCAAGGGTGGCTCTGGACACTGTGTTTGTCTTTCCCCACTGCCACTAGGAGCTGAGGGACAGGGATCACTGTCTGTGCTGACGGAGCAAGAGCAGCAAACAGCTCTGGCAGTGTCTCCCTCGGGCTGGTGGAACACAGAGCAGAGGCAGGGGAGGCGAAGCCCACCTGGCATCGAGCCCTCCAGGGACACAAGGACAGAGCAGGCAGACCCAGTGCTCGCTGTGGGATGTGGGTGTGAGGGAGGAATGGGCTGCGATGGAATTCTCCACCCTCACTAGGACATACCCTGGCAGCCACGGAAGGTTCACCCGACCAGAGCCAGGCTCAGCTCATTTCTCGGTGATTTTGTTTATCCGGCTCCCCCGGCAGCGCTGCCCTTGGGCTCGGCTCTTCCCCGGGGAGCCGCGGGGTGATGCATCCCCGTGTGCTTTCTGCTTGCGAAATCTGCTCTTGGCTGCAGACTCATCCGTGCCTTTGGGCAACAGGTCTGGCTGCCAGGGAGCACTGAGCAGCTCCTGGAACACGCAGAGTAAATACCGGGTAAATACCTGGTGCCGAGAGATAAACCCGGCGTCTCCCGTTCCTACGGGCCTGTTTCGAAGGACGCGAAAACCCCCTCCTGGTGCATCAGGATCATTACCACGGGGATTTCAGGTGCTGGATCGCGCCTCACAGGAAGATGGGCACGAGGAGGAGCACTCAGAAGCTGCTGGTCTACATTTTTATGGCTTTTTAATTTTTTTTTTTTTTTTGGTCAGTAAAAATTTCATGAATTATTAACTTTCCCCAGCATCTCTGCACACATCTTTTGGCTCCACCTAGAAGTAGGGTTTGTCTTATACCCACAAAGCCCGCAGCAAACGTGCTGAGGTTTGACACAGGTCCGGTAAAATAACCATAGGGAAAAAGGGGGTGTTGCACCTGGATCAGGCACGGATGTGTGGATGCAGGGCTCCACGGAGTTGTGCTGCTCCAGCGGGCGGAGGGGAGAGGGAAGGGGAGGCAAGGGATCCCTGGGAGCTTCCTTGATGCCGGAGGTGAAGCGGCGGAGACAGGGAGGGAGGGAGGGAGGGAGGGAGGGGGGAGAGCGACCCCGGCCCGGCGCCGGCCTCCGCCCCTCAGGGCCCGGGCGGGGCGGGGCTCACGGTCGCCGTGGTGACCGCATAACCCCGCCCCTCACCCGGCACCGACCAATCAGCGCCTCCGCTTCCTTACGGCGCCGCACGCGAGTCCCCGTTCCATTGGCCCACGTGGCAGCCCCGCCCCTTCCCTCATCGCGGCCAATCAGCCGCAGCCACCGCGGCCCTGCGGCGGGGCGGGCCCCTATAAAGGGCTCCGCGGGAGGGTTTTGCAATCCCCGCCCGCCTCGCGCCCGCCATGGAGGAGCCGCTGTCGCTGCTGGTGCGGAGCCCCGCGCAGCGGCACCGCGACCTGCGCCTCAGCGCCCAGCCCGCCTGGACCGTGCGCCGCCTCAAGACCGAGCTGCGCCGCCTGCTGCCCGACGAGCCGGTGAGTGCGCGATCACCCTCCCCGCAGCCCCGCCGGGCGGGTCCGTGCGCGCAGCCCCGCCGGGTGGGTGGGCGGCTGGTGGCGGCTGAGTCCCCGCGGGGCAGCGCCGGAGCTGCCGTGGGGCTCTCGCGGGTCTCCGGGACCGGTACCTGCCCCCCACCCCCCCCCGGTGTCCCGGTTGCGTCAGCCGCGCTTGGGGCGCGCTCGGGCTATTTTGGGACTGGTTTGCGGCCCGGCCGTGGTTAATCATTAACCGCCCTCCCGGACGGCGCGTCCTGCAGGTGCGCGGGGACGGCAGCGCCCGCCGAGCCCGCTGGCAGCGGGAGCAGCGCCGGGCACCGACCCGGCCGGGCAGCGGGCGGCCACGGCCCTGCCTGCGGGCTCGGGGGCGCGTTCCCCGCACGGCAGGCGCAGCGCCGGCTGTGCACGGCGGGTGACGGCGTTCGTGGGGCTGAAATGCAGAAGTGTGCCTGTCCCCGAGCCGCAGCACACGCGAGCTGACGCGTGAGCGCTGCCGGAGCAGCTGCGCTCCCGTCCCGCCGCTCCCACGGGCACTGCTCCCGCAGGAGGGTGTGTGGCCTTCATGGAATCAATAAACTTGGAAAGACCTCCAAAACCATCAAGTTCAACCTTCGACCAAATGCCACTCTCCCTGCCAAGCCACACTGTGAAATTCAATGTTTATACTCATTTTTTGGAGGGTTCCAGGGGTAGTGGCTCCACCGTTTCCCAGGATAGCTCATTCCAATGCTTAACCATTCCTTAAGTGAAGAAATTTTTCATAATATCCAACTGGAGGCTGCCCTGCAATCTTAGGGCTGTTTCTCCTTGTCCTGTCACTAGTTGCCTGGGAGAAGGCCTGATTGCCATGCTTCTGCTGTGCTTTCCCCGGGAGTGTGGTGATTCCCCAGAAACAGGCTCCGTGTGCTTCCACCAGCTGCTGTGGGATGAAGATGAAGAGCTGCTGGGTCCCATCGGATGGGCTGTGACTGATTTACTTGACACCACCTCTGGTGCTGATCAGATTAGACGGAATGCCAAACCTCAGTTTCTAAGAAACACAAATGTTTTGTTGGGACTGTAAAAGAGACAGCATGTAACCAAATTCTATGCCCAAGGACTTTGTATTTCTCTGCAGATTTGGACCTCAGTAATATCACACTGGGGCATTCAGTTGTTCTCATAACTTCAGCCGAATTTAGATGTGCACAATTCTCTCCACACCTTAGGGTGTGGTATTCTCCAAGCTCCCTGCCTCTCTCCATCATCTGGAAGCTGTGTTGGTTAGTGCTTGGCAGAGCAAATAATCCTATTCTTTGTTTTCTTTCTTCAAAGCCTGAAGAGGACCAAAAGCTGATTTATTCTGGGAAGCTGCTGCTTGATCACCACTGTCTGGGAGAATTGTTGCCAAAGGTATGAAAGAGTGCCTTTTATGAGATGCTGAAATATACCCAGAGAAGTGAGGTTTTTTTTTTTTAACAGATCTTCCCTTATATTTCAGCATGGGGAGCTGCACGCTCTTCATTTGGTATACAACTTCAAGACTCCTGCAAATATGCAAGAAACCAAATCAGAGGTAATTAGACTTAAGCTAACTCTGAATCTTGGGCTTGTAACTGAAAATGAGAAGTGTTGTATGGCCATTTTAAAGTTCCCTGTTACCGCAGGTTTTCCCTATTAGTGTAACAGCAGTATTACTCTGTGATAATTTGTTTGGGAATGTGAGAATGTATTTGGATTAAACTGAGTAAAAAATTGCCACTACAGTTCATCAGTAAAGATTGTCATGGCGTCTGTTAAGAAATATCAGATCTAGTTGTGACATGCTGCTTGGGGGGAGAAATGCTTTCTGGTAAATTCAGTTTTATTAAATAGAATATGACTTGTCATGTCCCAGGCCCTCTTGGACAGATTGAGCTTGTGGTCAGAAGAGAGAAGCAGAGGGAAGTGGTTGAGATCTGTGTGGGGAGGGCAGAAGGCTGAGGGCTGCAGACACTTTTAGCTGTTCCCATTAATGACTCATCTTTGGCTTCCTCTCTACAGACTCAGCCTTAGTGCTTGAGCTCAGTATGGGCTGGTCTCAAGTACAAATGGCCAAAACCCATTTCTTCTTTAGCGGCTGGGCAAAGGTTTCTCGAGGTGTTCCTGTTGCTCACATTTGAGCAAACCCTACCCATGCCTGGTGGTTGCTAGGTGTGAGCCAGCTTTGGCTGGATGTTAGACAGATGTGTCACCACAGTACAGCTCTTGAGCTCTGTGTACAGCAGTTTGTGCAAGCAGTACAACTTTTTTGTTTGCCATAGGAAAAAGCCAAAGTGTTTTTTATGTTTTATGTTTTTATAACCAGGTAGACACACAATGTGTGCATAAGAAGTAAAAAATACAGTACAGACCTTGTGAAAGGGAAGAGTAACATCAAGTCAGTTTTGCATCCCAGTCATTTTGTTCCAGGAGCTTTACTGATAGAGGTGCTTGTGGTGTGGTACCCAAGGGGCAGCACTGAGAGGTTCTGTGCAGGACTAGATGTTAAAACAAGGGCATATTCTGTGGGGTGCAGCCTTTCTGCATGAAGTGTGCGTGGTTTCCTGGGTAAACCTCACTGGCTGCACTGCTGTCTGCAGGTTAAAGCTGATCAGCCCAAGTTACCATCAGAAGCCAGGCAGGAATCAACTGTGTCTTCCTCAAATGCTGGAAGATTGAGGAGCTCTTCAGGTGGCCACTCGTCAGCAGAAGCCAGTAATGGGTAAATACAATTTTATGCACATTTTTAAGATTTTTAAGATGGTATGTTTATGTTGGATGCCAGCTCCTTATGCCACATACACTGTTGTAAGTCCATAGAACATGGGCCAAATATGGTGAGGCTTTATAGAAAAGCTTTAGTGCACATAGAATAATTTGGATTGGAAGAGGCCTTTAAAGGCCATCTAGTCCAGCCCTCTGCCATGAGGGATGCCTTCCACTAGATCAGGTTGCTCTGTCCAACCTGGCCTTGAACATTTCCGAGGATGTGGCATCTAAAGGAAAATGCACTGCTCTGTTAGTTGAAAATCTTCTCTTTATTCATGTGCATAAAGAGGTGTCTAGAAGGAAGAATTAATTTTGTATTTGGGTGCACAAAATGGCAGAAGCTGTTTACACTGTTCTGTAATAGATTACTCTTGCTGTTTGTCCAGTGATTGCTAATGAATGTGTTCAAATTTTGACCAAGGCTGGGAACAACTCCTCATCCCTTCCAGAGTGTGGCTCCTGACTTCTCTGCTTACACAACCTACAGCATGCTTCAGATGTCCTGGTTCCAGCAGATTTATGCAAGACAGTATTACATGCAATAGTAAGTGTTCTATTCCAAGTTGCCAGTAGGAAGTAGAAACTGTAATACAAGAAGTGTGAGAGCTGCTGGCAACTCTTCCTCTTTCCATGGTGCCTGGAGACTTTTTCATTGTAACTTGTGCTGAATGTTACGGGAATGTACCCCTGACTGTGCAACTCTGTTGCTGTTCAGACCAGTGGTTCTGAATCTTCTCCACTGCACGTCTGACTTTTCCTTGGGAGGGCAGAGAATAAATTTGCTCTTGCTGATGAGCCTTTGCTTTTTTTTTTTTTTGACTGCTTAACGTGCACACAGCATTGACTGGACATCAGTGGCAGGTCAAGCTGAGACTTGCAGAAGGCTTTTAGACTACCTGCTCTAAATTGGTTTTATGAAGTACTGACATTGCTATTGATGAAGGGGAGTGTGCCTAGTTTGATTTGTTGAAGTCACTATACAACTGTTATGGGTAGAGCTAAAACTTGTTTTTAATGCTTCAGTAGCCTCTAAACTCGATACTTTCTACTTGCATGTGATCTGACTCTGTTGTTGTAGATGGACAGATTTTCAGGGCCTGTCTGAAGTGTGCAAGGATTTGCCTAAGCCTCATTCTGTACTTTGTTCTCTGCCTCCAGCTTGGCTTCTACTGCTGCATCTGCTGACCCATCCCATGCACGGCGTTCTCAGGAGATACCAGTGGCACCAGTGACACCTCCAGCTCCTCTCCCAGACCCATTTCCTGCCCAAAACCAGCCTGGAAACCAGAATGTTGCTGCTCAGGTTAATGCAGTGGCTGACCAGAACTTGAGGATGAATGCTCAAGGGGGACCCCTCATGGAGGAGGATGAGGAGGGTGGCAATCGAGACTGGTTGGACTGGCTCTACTCAGCAACACTGTTATATGTTTTTGTCAACATGGTCTATTTCTACTCCAGTATCAGCAGACTCCTCCTCGTCATGGGTGGCACTGTTCTGATGTACCTGTAAGTGTATGGTGTTAATATTTGCTATTCAGAAGGTTTTCACTGAAATACTGAGCTCTGTGCTGTGCCCAGCTTCCTGGAGGTTGAGTTTCATAGGACTTCTGGACTTGGAAAGGGCAAACCACTCCTCTGTATCCTGGTATAACTCAATATTTAGGAAAAAGATAATTAAGCCTATGCCTGGATTAAATGAAGAATGTGGCTGATCTAATTGGGGCTTTGCAGTTTCTGGTGTGGCTTTCTATTTCACAAAAGTGCTTGAAACCAAAGTAGCCCCTGTTGTAAAGCTCCAGCAGCTCAGCAGCACAGAGCAGACAGACCTGTAGGTTCAGTGAAGGAAATTACAGTTCCTTGTTGGGGAAACAAGTGGTTGAAGTCTGGGAAGAGGATCTCACACTTGCTGTTGGTCATGCAGCCATGCAGTTTTTCTGCTGTGCTGCCCCTCGGGAGAACAGACAAGGCTGAACTGCCTTTGAACCTCTCTGAGTGGGGGAATAGAATTAGGATAAAAACACAGATGATAATGGACCCTCAGCTGCCATGCTTGGCATGTCTTATCTGAGAAAGATAATTTGTCCTCTAAAATTCTTTGACTGTGAGACAAGTGATGTAGGTGTGTGAATTGTAGGTCTAGGAGTTAAAACTGGAGCAACTTTTCCAACATTTACGTTGACTTGGAGAGTGAAGGTTAATTGTTCCACTGAAAGTCCTTAAATTCTGCTGTTGCTGGTCCCAGCAGCTCTGAGCAGTCAGATGTGCAGCTGTTGTGTAACAGAATGGGTAATGTTGAAACAGCACTAATTAATTAATTAATCTCTTGCCTTCCCCAGGCACCATGCTGGACGGTTCCCATTTAGACGAAGACCAGTTCAGCCCTTTCCAGGCAATGTTCCTCCTCAAGCTGCTCTAAACCAAGACCAGAACAATAACTTTCAGGTATTGTCTTGCTATATCTTTAAACCATGAAACCCTGTGAAGTTTTGCTTTTGGTTTAATAATGTGTGTAGTAGAAAAAAACTTCTCTTGAAACTTGTGTAAGAGACTGTCTTCCATGGGGGAATAAATTGCCACCTGGATCCTCCGTTGGTGCAGCAAATTCCTTTGTTCTCCAAAATATTTCAGGATGAATGTTATCTTTCAGCTGCTCTGTCCTTTAGGAAGTTGTAATGGGAAGTGGTCTGAGGGAACTGAGGAACAGAGGGCACTGAGGGCAGGGTTCAGGCTACACCTCTGTAGCATTTGGGTCTATTAGCAGTCTGAGTCTTTAATTTCAAGCTGACAGTTCTGATGTTAATGAAAGTCAATTAGCTGTAAATACATAATTCACCTGATGTGGTGCTGAATGGCTGTCCTGGACAGTGATCTTGGACACCAGTGTGAATTAACCAGTACTGCCAGTGTGAAACTTGGGGTTTTGACTTTGTGTCTGGGGCCACTTGAAAAATTTTATATTCAAACAGTGACATTTGGGCAACAAAACCACAGTTTGACACCTGATTGTTCTAATGCATTTCTGAATTTCTCCTTTTCCAAATATCCTTTATTTTGGCAGGGGGAAAATGGAGGCAGAGCAAATGAGTCTGAGACACCTCCTGACGAGGGACAGGCTTTCCAAGAACTGCAGCAGGCCAACCCTTCACTCATGAGCACAGTGTGGGTTTTTTTCAAGACTTTTTTTGCATCCCTCCTTCCAGAAGGGCCTGGACTGACCCGCAACTGATTTGTCACCAATCTGCTTGTCTGAAACTGCAATGGATACCTGAGAGAACCAGATACCAACTCCAGACCAGGCATGGAAAGGGATGGCGCTTCCTCTGGCTTTCACTGACCAAGGAAATAAAGCTGCAAGAAGCCTTACATCGTTACAGCCTAGAGACTGAGATGCTTGTCCTCATTCCAAAGAACTTTATTCCATAGCATTTATTAGGTACCTACGTAGAGGCTTGGCATTGTGGACTTGTGCACTAAAGGCACAGGCTCTGAGCAGGTGTGCAAAAATGTTAGGGAAGCAAATTGCTTCTTCTGTGCAATGTGATTCCTGTTGGAATGTTTCAAATGCTATTTTAATTACACTGAGTGTAGGATCTCAAACAAAAATTGCTAGATATGCATTAGCAGATTTTTAGGAAAGATCTATTGCTAAATTTGCTTCAACAATATTTTAAATTTTCTTTGTAAATATTTCCCTATGAAGAATGTATTGTGCAATCTCCTCGTTGGGCAAAGTGGAGGGCTCTAACACAGTGATGTGGATAAGCAGTTACCTCAGATTAAATTGCAGAGTTGCTAAATTCAGGTAGTTTAAATTCAAGATTTAATTCTCCCTGCCCTTGCTCCTTCCCCTCTGCCCTGCTGCCAAATCATGGGGGAAGAGTAAGTGTGTTCAGGTCTAAATATATTCAGCAAAACCTTATGCAAAATGTAAACTTCTTCACTGCTTTTGGATGCAAAGTTAAAGCAATCTAATTCCTGTATTCAACTTTGCATTCTCACTCCAGTGCAAGTCTTTTGTATTACTTCATTGTGTTCCCTTTAATTTCTGATATGGTTAAGGGCTGTTACTACAATAAAATTTGCAGGCTTTTATATCCACATTTGTGTATATCCTCTACAGCAATCAGAAGTCTACCTGTGCAAAGCACAGGGTATGTGCTTGCCTGGTTTTTATTGAAAAGTAATGATGAGGGAGGTTGGATATGAGGGGGAAAAGGTGCTTGACTCAGTTCCTTGCCCAGCTGTGTTCCTCAGCAGCCTTTAGCAGGTCAAGTGCCTTGAACAGCTTGGAGTTTGCTTATGGAAAGCTGGTAACAGAAGGGCAGTGGACTTCATGAAATGCGTAATTCTGTAGATATTTGCAAAGTTGGGCTCCTTGAACCCTGCCTGGAGTTCATGGTGGAGTTGCAACACACTGTCTTGGCTCAGGGTTTTAACTTGGCTTGAAATGAGCTGTCTAGGAAGAGCTGCCACTCTTGGAACTTGTCATTATTTTCCCTCTGCTGCCTGCACTTGGCAGGACAATTTAATGGGGAGTGTCTTGGCAGGGCCAACACATCAGTTGGGACAAGCAATTGTAGCAGGTAATGCTTAGTCTGGCATTCAGATCAGACTGATGTTGGACATGGTTTGTTGGTGTTACCTGTGGAAGCCACTTAATCCTGCTGGTGTTTTTGATTTGAACAAATTCTTTTCCAGGCTAGTTTTTCTGCCATATCTTCAGTTTGCTGGAGACTTGGAGGATGGGTAGGACCGTGGTAAAAGAGTCTCAATAGTTAGAATGAAATAATTTGAGAAGAGGTCAGCTTTGTTACCCCAGACATATCCTGCATAAGCCTTTGAGGATGTTCCTGGAGGAGGTGCCCACTCTCTTGCCTTGCTAATGGTTTGATCCATCAGATGCTGCTCGGGGAATTGCACTCCCTGAACAAAGGCATCCCCAGGCTTTTTCACCCTCCGAGTCTGTGTCCCTGTGGTAGGCACAGGGTGGGTGCCAGGTGACAGCCATTCCCTCACCCTGGACACAGCTGCAGCTCACATGGCAGCTGCACCCTGAGCTGCTGCACTGGGTGTGTTCCACAGCAAGGGTGTTTTGTGGTTCATGGATTTTTGTCCCTCAGGGTGTAGCAAACCAACACTCAGGTGTCTTGGCAAAGTGCCTAAATTAACTGAGCTGTGCCTGTGCTCACTCTTAGCAGGAGAGGGCAGTTCCAGAAATAAACTGGTTTGGTATGGTTGAGGCAACGAGCACACAGTGCTGGATTACTTGTGAAATCTCTAATCTGAGAATTTATCAGAGATGGCAAAACATCTGTTGTCTTGTGGCTTTTGCTGTCCCCAGGAGCAGGCAGATGGATTTAAAACTAGTTGAAAAACTAATGAAGGGTAGCTAATGCCACTGCAGGGATGCAGTGAGAGTCCTGGACCTTAGAGGACATTTCCTTAATGGCTCAGTGAAACATAACCTCTGCCATTGGGGTGGAGGGGAGCTGTGACTGCACCAGAGGACACATAAAGTGGAAGTAAATCCTGTGTAATCCTGCAGAGGCTGCTGCTAATGGATCCCAGAGGCAGGAGCACTGGGATGTGAGGGAACAGGGCCTGGCTGAGGGCTCCAAGCACCTGTGACTGAGCCAGCCTGGGGTTATGTGAAACTGTGAGTCTGGGGTGGCCCTAACCCTGTCACTGAGCCCTGGCCAGTGGCCTCTGGTTGTCTGAGAGCCTGGGAGCAAGCAGGGATGAGTGAGGCATGAAAGGATCTGAGGCAGCTCAGCTTGGAGGGATGTCAGTTAAACAGTGAGATAGGTAAGGAGGGATGGCAGGGAAGGGATAGAACCTGGATGCCAGCTGTGGGTGACAGTGAGCATGGCCCTGAAAATGAGGGAATCCAGGTTAGACACAAGGCAAATGTGAGCCTGGAATCTTCCAGAGCAAGATTGTCCCCTCTGCTGGGACAGAAGTCACAGAAGAGCAGAAGGGGCCTTGAGGCTTTGGGTTTAGGAGGCTGGGTTTGCCTTGGCTCACACTTCAAGCTCTGATTCTGTTGCTGGTTTGGCTCCTGCATGCTTGTGAGCTGCAGCACCCTACCTGTTCATGGGTTGTGCAGGGCTCCTGAGAGCAGGCATGCTGTGGAAGGGAAAATCCTCCGAAGGTCCACAGGGTGGCAAAGTGAGCAGCAGGATAAAGCCAGTTCCTCTGCTGCCTGATACTCTCTGGCAGCTGCTCCTGGTGGAGAGAGCAGTTCTCTGTCCCCACTGAGAAACAAGTCAGGGAGAAAGGTACAATCTGTTTTTCTCAGACACCTTTGTTTTTGTTGTGGAAACTCCTGTCAGGCTGCTCACTTGGGGAGCCACTCAAGTCCTGTTTGTCACTATGGATACAGTCCTGTCCTCAGCCCCTGGAACACAGGTCTCATGAGAATGAGGTTGCTGCTGAGCAGATAAGCTGGTGCTGGTGGCTTGTTTGTGTGTGGCTTCCCCTTTTCTCCGAAGAGCTGTTTCACTTTGCACTTATTTGCCTGCTGTCCCCATTCTCAGCAGCCAGGGACATCCCAACAGCTGTGCAAGTGCCCAGCCGAGTGTTGCAGCCTCCCTCTGGTCCTCGTCCTGTGATCCATTTCTGGCTGCGAGGCTGGTGGGGTTTGCAAAGCCGTGCACACAAACTCTGTCTCCTCAGAGGCCATCCCAGCTACTCCCCCACTGTGTTACCAAACGTGCCAACTGCATCTTCCTCACCTCCCTCCAGCCCTTCTGCTGCAAAAGAACAGCTCCTGAAATGCCTGCTAGTGTTCAATGTGGTGTGAATTTCAAATGCAATGAGATCATGGAGGTGAACCAGTTCTGATGTACAGCTGGGTCACAAACCTGCAGTGAGGGGCTTGAGGTCAGTTCATGTTCAGCTGCCTGCCTGGGAGGGTTGGACAAATCCTGGGAAATGTTGCTTCTGGACCCATGTCTTGTGTCTGCTCAGAGGCCTGTGCTGCAGAAGAACCTCCCCAGTTTCTTGCAGTAGCACTGAAAGTTGTGTTTGCTGCTCTTTCAGTCCAGATTTGCCAGTGCAGGGTCAGTGCCACAGAAACAGAGCTGGCTGCACTTCCAGCTCCAACCCAGCTGCCCTGGGCACCCTCAGCTGTGAAAGGCCTGGGCTGGCTTAGGACCACCTGTGTGTGGCTTTTGCTTTTTAGAGGTTGTTATGGATTATGGTGATGCAGAAGAGAAGGAATTGAGTTGTCTTCAGGAGAATTTGGAGTTGCAGTGGGGGAACCCTCCCCTGGGGTCAGGACATCACCCAAGGAGACTCCTTGAGGTGGAGAGCCCTCACCTTATCATGTGACTGTGCATTCCAGGTTACTCTTGCTTTCTAAAATTCTGAGGCCTCTTGAGTAACTCAGGTAGTACCCATTTCATTTGGCATCACAAATCTGTATTCAGATGTTGGCAGAGCTTTAATTGGTTTAACTGGTTTATACAATAAATCTTGTTTTAATGTATTCTTTGTCTCAACTCTATAAACCTCCAGGACAGATGGGAGCAGCAGTCCTTGGGCTGACCCTGCTGCCATCCCAGGGCTGACCTGCTGTGTGGGTCCTGGCAGTGGGGCTGGAGCCCATCCTGCTGACGGGTGCAGCCAGGGTACCTGGAAGGCTCTCTCAGGAAGCATCTGCAGGCTAACACCAAATGTTTTGGTCGATGCAGCACAAAGATTAATGGCATTGTGATGTACCTCTGCCCTGGACAACGTGGGGACAAACAACCCCAGTTCCAGGACAGTCCTCAGCTAGGTGGTGAGTACATGTGTGCGTGCACAGCCTTCAGATAAAGCCTTACACAGCAAATGTTTATCAAAACATCTTCCAGCATCCCCTCTGCAGCTTGGGTGTTTAACTTTCCTTTGGGGTTTAAAGCCTGCCCTGCCTCCTGCTAGCCAAAATTAACCTTTCCTTAGGCTTTTAAATCTGACCTGACTTGTCCTAGCCTGACCTTGCACTGGGAGGGGGGTGGGCTGTAGTGTCCCTGCTGTCCTGGCCCCTGCCTGGTTACTCCAGGACAAGGATGCTCACAGCATCTCTGTGTTCCACATGCTTTTGCTATTGTAGGCAGAAAGTCTCCAGCTTTCCTGTTCCCTCTGGAGGTCAATGCCCTGCAGTTCCCTGCTCTCCTTTTCTCTGAGCTCTGGTTGCCTGCTGACAGCAGACTCTCAGCAGTGCTGGGGCAGGGGAGGTGCCCTGTAAGGGGGCTGTGAATGCACTGCATCTACCAGGGCCAGCACCATGGGTCTGGGCTCTTGGACCTTCTGCCTTTATCTCCCCTGGTGATGAATACCCCTGTATCAAAAAGCCCATTTTTCCTTTCCCCCATGCTGATGTGAATTGCTGCCTTGGCCAAGAGGTGGTTGTGGCCTCCTGGGGCCTGCAGGGTTCCCTCTGTGTCAGTATTGCCCACATCCCCTGAACTGAGAGCTGTAGGACAGAAAACAGAGCTGTTAGATGGTTAAAGCCTCTTGGATTCAAATCCTTCTGTAACATGCCCGTGCTCAGTGCAGCTGCCCTGGGAAGAGCTCTCCTGGCCAGGGCAGTGGGGATGCTGTGGCAGCTGAGATGATGCCGTGTGGGAGCTCTGCTGCTCAAGCACCTGCTTTCTCTGTACATTGTGTTTCTAACAAGTAGCTGTCCATTTATAAAGCACTTTGGGCTGGCAGCAGGCAGTCTGTCCACGGCCACCACGCTGCTCTCCTGGAGAAGCCTGGAGGAAGCTGCAGATGCTCGGCTTCCCTCGGGGGTCAGTGACCGTGAGTGCCTCCCGCAGGGTACCCGAGGCCATTCACTTTCTCAACTCAGGAAGAAAACAGCACGGCAGGGTGGGGGCTGCTGGACAGCGGGGTCCCCGCAGGAAATGTGCTCACCCTGCACAGGGAGGATGAGGATCTGCCAGGGACAGGAGGGAGGCTGGCACCTCGTCTCAATCAGGGCATTGAGGCTGCTCCTGCAGCACTGCCAAGTTCTCACCTGTCCCTCTCCCTCAGTCTTTTCCGGCAAAAAGGTTCACAGGAGCTGTTGTGAACCTCCTTGCTGAAGTAACCCCACTCTGTTTTGTCCTGGAGGTTGTTTTGGGGTAGGGATGGGCCCCTGCAGCACAGCAGAGGTGCGGGAGGACAGTGGCTTACAGGGCAGCTGTGCACAAGGAGGGGATGTGAGCTTGAGTCTCTGATGTTCCCCAAACATCAGCTGAGGGTCTGGGTGCAGGAAAAACTCTACCTTAGTGGGATGGTGGTGAATCAGACTGTCCACAAACCCAGCCAGGAGGCAAAAAGCATCCCAGTTCTGTGGTCATGGAGCTTTCCAGCAATGTGGGAGATGTGGGTTCATGCAGTGGTAGCAGGAAGCACCCCCTTCCTAAGTGTGCCTCAGTTTCCCCACAGTGTGTACAAAATCAGTGCAAGGGGGAGCAGTGGATGATGTAGGTACCTTTCAAGTGGTTTTGCTGGTGAATTACTGCAGGAATGCAAAATAAGGAGTATTTCTGCATGAAGATGGAATTATGAACTGGCTTGAGGCAGTGTGTGAGGCTGCTCCCTTGACTTTATTCTCTTCCACTCTCCATCCCCCTCCAGCTCTTCCCACCCTCCCTGGTGTGTGCATGTCCTGAGTTAAAGCAGTCTTGGCAGCAGCACCAAGCCCTGCAGCCCAAACTCCTGCTGAGGGAGGAAGGCAGCGTGCAACAAGAGGGGTGTTAAGGAAACTATAGGAAGATTAGGAAATGTGTGATGAGTTTTGATAAGTGGAGGAAGCAGGTCATGTCCTGCTTCGAGTGGGCTCTGCTGGGGGTATGAAAGCAGCCTCTGCCTCCATCAGGAATCACTTGGGCTCATCAGCGCTCTCTGCTCTGGCTGAGGATGTGCTGGGCTGGCAGGATGATGCTGGGGACCTTCAGCATCTTGCTGGTGCTTGCCCACACAGCAGCAGCCTGTGAGTTTGGGCCCTTCCCCTACAGAGCCACGGGGATCGTCTGCAGGATGACCAAGCCCGCGGCGTTGCTGTGTAAGTGCTGCTCTTTGGGGCTGTGTTTGCCCCGACCCTGCCAGGAGTCACTGGCAGATCAGCCAAAGGAGGAGGGGGTTTCTTGCTGCTCTTTCTCTTGTTAAACACCTGCCTGGGAGCACAGGTTAAAGGATGGGCACCTGGACTGAGCAGGCAAAGGAGCTTGGAAATTGCCTCCAGTCCCTTTCCTCAGCCCAAGGGTTTAGCACTGTTCCTGTTGGGGCTCGGAATGATGAAAGAGCTTGAACGAATATGTGTTTGATTGGTATGCAGGAGGGGGGGGAGCAAGTTCTCTGCTGCTGTGGGCTTATTTGCAAGGATTTGGGAGCTTTGCAGGTGGGGGAAGAATACTTATTTCTTCTCTGGGCAGTGGGTACAGCTCTGTCCTGTCCAATTCGACAGTGGTAAATGCAGAGAAAGATGTAATTGTGCTGGACCAAACTAAGAGAGGGTATTTCTGTAAGGAAAGAATCCTGTACAAGCATGTGCCTGAGGCTGGAATGGGTTCTCTAGCTTTAGGAAAGTGGGGACAGAAACTTGAGAATTAGAATTTTTTATTTGTCAACCCAAGAGCTGACTGCCATACAAGTAAGCAGCAACAAAGGAAAGCACTGGGGTAAAGTCAACAGCTTGTGTGATGGAAGGATGAGCACAGTCTTGAATTTTCCAAATCTGCTCCTGAGGTGTGTGAAAGCTGCCCACGACTCCCTGGAGACAGCTCCCACTGGTGGCTGTCGAGCCACATATGCTGCTGTCCCTTGCTGCCATCAGCTGTTACAGTTAGGGATTTTTAATTTTTTAAATTTACTCTGAAACTACTTCTAGTGCTTCCTGAACCTAATGGAAATGCCTCGGATAAAAGCCTTCTGTAGTGCTCTAATCCAGAGTGGGGATCGGGCTCTGCAGCCAGCAGAGATTGCAGTTTAACATCTTTGTCCTTTTCTTCCACTGATAGTGAACCAGGAAACAGCCCAGGTCATCCAAGCAGCCTTCAGAAACGCCAGATTCCCAAACATCACCGGGGAAAGGTCCATGAGGCTCCTCGGCCGGGTGGCTTATGGGCTCAGCAAGTGAGTACCTCCATTTCTGTGTGCCAGGGGAGGTGATGGGGGAGAGAGGGGAACAGAAACTGCCTGTAGCTGCCGTGGAGACGCTGCCAGAGTGCCCTGGGGACAGGGGCACTCCTGGAAATATAGCTAGCTGGAATCTGTCGTACTTACGCCAGGCTGGACAGAGGAACCAGCGAGCTATAACTGCCCTTGGAGGGAGCTCTGATCCAGCAATTCCTGCTGAAAGCAAAGGTCTGGACTGGGACAGACACAGTTTTGGACCTAAGCCTCACAGTCAATTTGCATGTTCAGGTTTATGCTGCTGCTGTGTTATTTAAGAGATATTTATTTTTCCAGCTGAGTGGGCAGGCAGCAAGGCAGGGTGTAGAGCTCATTTCTGGCAGTGGGGATGGGGAGCAATGTCCCTGCAGGCTGGGGCACCTGTGGCCCCTGATGACAGATGGTGCCCAAGGCACATTGAGAGGCAGAGGGGACCCATCCAGGGCTGCCAGAGCCACCCCTGTCAGCAGGATGTCACTTGGCTGTGCTTTGTGACAAACCAGGCTGGGTGTCGCTGTGTTACTCACTTTTATTTTGGAACCGCAGATTCAGTGGTGTGTGCACAGAGCAGACTTCCTGCCATGCCCACGGCTGCACAGAGCACTGCAATAACACAGGACTGCCTTGCTCCTCGTCTCCTGTTTAAAGCATTCCCCAGCCTTGTATCCAATCCTTGCACAGTGCACCAAGGCTGAGCTAAAGCGTCACTGTCACTGTCCTTGTGCCTGGCCCTGGGACTTGCAAAAGCTCTAGAGTCTGGCACTGGCACGGGTCCCTCAGAGATCCCTTTCCTCAGGAATAAACCTGTCCTGCCCTGAAAATCACAGCAAACAGCTCTGGGCTGGGCACAAACTGCGCTTCTGTTGTTTCCAGCATCCAGGTCAATGATTTGTCCATAGAGAGGAGCGAGGTGGAGCTCAAGGAGGACAATGCCTTCACCATTGTCATTAAAAACGTGACAGCCTTGTTCAGAGGGACCCTGACCTACGGCTATGCTGGAGCCTGGTTGTGAGTACCTGGGGCTGCCGGGCACCATGGCCCAGCTCCTGCTGCTGCTGCTGCCCATGGGACTGGCCCAGACACAAGCAGCACTGAGGGGCTGCACGCCTCAGGCTCTCTGGCACTGAGCATGGATTACTGCCTGAGACAGGATTTTATACTCCAGTATAAAAATATGTATTATACTCAGTGCTGCTGAGCCCCATCACTGCTCTGCTCATCTTGCTTTCTGCCTTTCTGTCCTCACCTTGCATCACAAGACCAGATGGCCAAAGCAAACGTGTTGGCTTCTTCCCTCCCCTTTGTTGCTCTGTAAACTCTGAGTGGGTAAAAAGGGAGTGTAATGCTAAGGCAGCAGTTTGCAATGATTTAAAGCCAGATTGTCTGAGATGGGCTGTGGTGTGCTGAGGGTTTGCCCACTGCAGTGCAAGGATGGGTGTGAGAGGTGTTATAAAACCCACATCTGTCAGGGAGAAGCTGCTCCTGGCACAGGCTCCTAAATGTCCCCTCTTCTGCCATTACAGCTTGCAGCTTTTTCATTCAGTTGATTTTGAAATCGAGTCTTCCATTGACCTCCAGCTGAACATCAATCTGAGTAAGTGTGCTGCAACACTCGAACATTTTGCAATGTAAATTAATTCCCTCCCCACTCTGGTTTGTGGGTTGCATGTACTGCTCAGGTTCTCCTGGGTCATGTGAGGGGGCAGCTGAGCCTCTGATGGCAGGAGCTGGGGCAGCTGGCAGGTACCCAGGTGTAGAAGGGTGCCTGGTAGAGCAGCTCAGCTGGAGCTGTGAGCAGAATCCTTCCATCCAAGTGCAAGGGAGCCCCACCTGCCCTGCCTTGGCAGGGTCTGGAATCTTTTGGGAACATCTCCTGGGAGATGTGGGGAGCCCTGGTTTGCCCTCTGCAGTGTCTGCAAAGTGCACTCATCCTTCTTGTCTCAGTAACAAATCAGCTATTTTTTTTTTCTTTTTCCTTTCATCCCATGCAGTGTGCCAAAAGGAGCAAGTGGCTCCTGATGCCTCAGACTGCTACCTGACTTTCCACAAACTCACACTTCACCTCCAAGGAGACAAGCAGTGAGTCTGACCCCTTTCAAAATCGAGATTTATCATCCCCCTGCTGGTCCCCAAATGCCACCCACCCAAATGTGCAGACCATGGATGGTCCTTGACTCTGCTCCTGTCTTACACAGACCTGGCTGGCTGAAGCAGCTCTTCACGGATTTCATCTCCTTCACTCTGAAGCTTGTCCTCAAGAGGGAGGTGAGATCAGCCTGTGGACTGAAGAATGCTCTCTGAACTTTGTGTGCCATACACTTTTTTTGCCCAAAAGACAGCAGCAGTGTAATGTTAATGCTCATGAAAAATAAGACAAATAAATTGAATCCACAAAATAAAAAAGCAGCTTGGACAAAGTGAGAGTTGTTGGCCCTGAGGCTGCTGGACTCTGACCAACAGCCCCCAGAGCTCAATGAGGCTCAGTTCTGCTCTACAATCCTAAATCCATTCTCTAATTTTCCCCCTCTTTTACTCATGTAGGTGTGCAAGGAAATAAATGGTGTTGCTCAGACGCTGACAAATTTTATACTTGATTTAGCAGGTAAATATTCTTGTTTCTTCTGCTTTCTCTTTTAATGTGCAGCTTTTAATGTTTGAGCCCCAGCAGAGCAGCAGCCACATCCATCAAAAATGTCCTTCAAAAGTGTGTATGGGATCCCAAGCCTTCAGACAGCAGCAAAATAAACCTTAGTAATGTTATGTTTGGAATTTTCTGCATCAAGTTGATCTTAAAGGATGATTGCACAGATTCAAAGACACATTTCAATTCAGAAGGAGTATGTACTGACTAGCTGTGCAGGATACTGCAGGACCAGTGGTAGCTAGAACAGGAGCATGCACTGCAGTATTAGCAATGAGATATTACAGCATCTGCAGATTTTCCCAGTCCCAAATATCAGGGAAAAGGAGTGGAATGTAAAACTGAGCGTAATTATCCCAATTTCCCAGTGAAGAAACGGAGTCAGTGAGCTGTAGCAGGATCAGCACTAGCATCCAAAGGAGTGGGAGCCCTTGTCCCATCTCTGTGTCCTTTTATAACTCCCCATCACCTGTACCAAGTCCTAAAAGTGATTGTCACAAGCTCTGCTCGAGATCCCATTTCTGGTGTGAGGTTTTTGTGTTTCCTCCCTGCAGCCAATTTTGTCCGGGATAAGGACATCATCGTTGATATCTCCCTGGCAGCAGATCCTGTAATAAAAGGAAGCTACATAGAATCCCATCACAAGGTGCAGTAACCCAGGCTGCTCAGAGACCAAATCTTTCCTGGCCATGGTGTGCTCTGGAGGGCTTGGAGGGGCTGGTTCTGTGAGGTTGTGGCACTGCAGCCTGGTCTGACACCAGCCTGCTCCCTGCTCTGTGTCCTGCCAGGCCTTTGCCCTGCCATGGAAATGCAGGTGTTGACTTTTTATCCTGTCTCCCTGCTGCTGGCTGTGGTCAACACGCTTCTTTTCCTTTGCAGGGCCTTGTGGTGTACAAGAACAGCTCCAGTGTGCTCAGTGACTCTGTTTTCTCCCCGTCGCTGCTGACCCAGGACCGAATGCTCTATTTCTGGCTGTCTGAGCACAGCCTCAGCTCCCTGGCTGCAGCAGCTTTCCTAGATGGGAGACTGGTGCTGAACCTCAGAGGGGAGAAACTGCAGGTGACTCCCAGAGGGGTTCCCTCCTTACATCATACATCGTATTTTGGGGAGAAAGTGAAACATTCACTAAATACCGTGTTTTGGTGAGAGCTGGTTGCTGTAGATAGAAATCTACAGTCAGTCACTACATGTGATCCTGGAATTGGTGCCCTCTTTTCAAGAGTGTGCTCCCAGGCAGTGTTATTCCTTGGAGTGGTAACACCAGCTGATAGAAAACTTGTCTGCTGAATTGCAGAGGGATGTGATTTTCTGGGGATCACTGAGATGGCAAAAAGGGTGGGAGCTGGGGGAGCTCAGCCATGACCTGCACTGGGCACAGGCCCCAGCTCAGTGCTCTGACCTGTCCACCCTGCACCAGGGGCAGCCACAACCTTGTCTTTTGTTTTTCCACAATCTGTTTCTGGTTTGTTTCTGAAGGAGCTGTTTGAGATGGAAGACTCGGAAGTGCAGCGGAAGGCAGTGCAGATGGTAACTTTTTGTGCTATTCAGAGCATTGTGTGTCAAAGGGGGAAATTTCAAATGGATTCTCTTGCATTGTAACAACGTGGGTACTTCCCTTGACAACCTGAGTCTTGGGTGGGCCTGATGGAGAAAAACAGGGGCTGATGGAGAAGCAGTTGTGCTTTGCAAGGAGGATTTCTCCATCTCCCATGCTGGCACAGTTTCCCTGAAACCTGAGTTATTGGGCTTGTGTGAACAGGAGGAGGAACTGGGGACTGCAAAAGCAATGAAGCAGTGTGGCAAGTTGGCATGAAATTGGGATGGGAAAAGCCTGACTCATCTGTTGCTCCTCATTCGACCAGATTTTTCAAGGCACCTCCTACAACGACTCTGTGGCCAAGGTGTGGAGTCTCACCCAGCCCCAGATTTCTCCTCAGCCTGAAGGGACAGTGGTGAGGTCCTTGGCAGCAGTGGAGGTCACCATCCTTCCCGCAGGAGAGGAACCCCTGGTGGCTCTGTACATGGAGAAGGTCAGTTCCTGCAGCTCCTGGCTGTGCAGACCTTGGGACGGGCTCTGTCCCCAGCCAGGACCATTCCTGGTGTGCAGGGAGCCCTTTGGGAAGGGTAGCTGGCTAAACCACGGGAGGTGAAGAAGGCAAATCAGATTCTTTTAACACTCCCATCTGTTCCTTAGACATTTGAGGCTGGGAATGATGACAGTGACAGTGCTGGCTCAATGGCCCCTCTATTAGGCCAGCCCACAATCAGTGTGCAAGGTGGTCAAAGCAGCAGAAAGCTCTGATGAGCCCCCATAAACATTTATCTGACACAAGGTAGTGTCAGTGAGATAAGAGAATGAAGGCACCATGGGAATGTGTTTATTTTGAAATCTCCTTGTTCCCAAATTCTAGCTCAGGTCCCCACTAAGAGGATAGTTGTGTCAGAAATGGAGATACAGCTCTGAAGAATGTGAAGCTCAAAATACAACCTTTTCCCCTGTGTGTGCCTGTATGAAAGGTCCTGCTTATGCTGTGTTTCACCCCAATCTGCTTTATGCTGAAACTAAGGAAGCAGAAAAAAGAAATGCCAACAGCTTTCCTGTCATGGTTAACATCACAGGAAAGCAGTGTGTTTGTCCAGTCTTGTAGCTATGGGCTGAGACAGACACAAAACCAACCCAAGTCCTTGCCTGAAGGTTGGGCACATTCAGTTTAAAAGTTAAACTATAACTCAGAATAATTCCCCCAGCAAGTATCCCGTGGTGTTAAAGGAAATAGGCATGACTGTTTCTTAAGCCCCAAGTGGTATCTTGAAATACATTTCCAGGATTTGAAACTGTGACTGCCAAAAGCACTGGACTAGAGGTGGTCCCTAAAATTGTGGCTCCTAGGATGAGATCTGCTCCTGGTTGTGACCTGCAACTGCATCACAAAATGCTCCTCTTAAATGAATATTTACATGCAGACAATAGCAAGACAATGAGCCAAACTGGCCAGAATTCAGAGATTGCTTTCTTTTTTAATTTGGTTTATATTTGGCTAACCACCTGTGGCAGCCCTGGCTACCCTGTGGCTGCTCTCTCTACATCCAGTCAGATGTTGAGGTGATGTCATTAGGAAACACCCTACAGAGCCACGTCCTTCCTTATGCAGCATTTACAAAATAGCAAAAGCCCAGTGGATGAGCCAGCCTGGATCCCCAGAGACAGAGGCTGTGGGAATGAGGGGGCAGTTTGTTCCATGCAGGTGGAGAAGAAAAATGCTGGCCTTCTCCAGCAATGCCTGGAGGTAAAACCAAAAGGATGTTGAAATCTGGCTCCTAGAAAACAACCCAAAATGTCCAAATGCAGTTCCCTCCTATAAGGAAAGATTAGCTGCACCTCAACCCTGCTGTCCTTCCCTCTGCAGGAAATCACAGTCACTATCCAAGCCACCTATGCAGAAAAGAAACTCATTTTGCAGCCTGTGGACTCCAGGTTGGTACTGTGCTGGACTGCAGATCCAGTGAAAGTTGCCTCTTTTGGTCCATGTTTAAGAGCAGCACAAAAAGAGGATCTCTGCAGCACTCAGTGACTTTTCTTCCCCTTTTTCCCCCCTTCTCTTCAGCATAGAGATTAAAGTGTTTAAATGCACAGCTGATCCAAGTGGGGTAAGTCCTACAAAAACTATTCTCTAAGCCATTTGAGGCTAAATGATGTCTTTAAAGCATTTTTGTATGAATTTTCTGGTTTTCAGACGGACCCATCCATACAAAGCTTCCTGCAGAACATGATCATGGCTGTTGGCATTCCAGAAGTAACTTCAAGTGAGTTTTCCTTTTGGGGAAGTGCCAATCTGCTCCATAAATTGTCTAAACACCAGATGTCCTAAACCTGAGCACTGAAAAAACACATCAGTAACAGTGACAACTGGGAAGGGGGGGAACCACATTAATGTTTGGAAATTCCACTGGATACATTTGGGGAATGAGGAACTCTTGTAAAAGGCTGGGGGAGAAAGGAAAAGGGAGTTTTCTGTCAGGCTGAAGGTTGTGGGGTGTTGAGACACAATTAGCTTTTGGCAACAGGCAGCACATGATGAGCAGCAAGCCAGGATGGACATGCCTGTGACTGGATGGGTTTGCTGATTCCACAGGTATTGGATCAGCTCTGACTGCACTCCTGAACAGCAAAAGGCTTGATCTCTTTGATATCATAAATCCTGAGATCATCACCGGAAAGGTAATCAGAGCTCAGAACCACCTGGCTCTCAAAGCCTTCTTGGGAGTGTGGCATGAGCTAACAACGTTTTCTGTTCTCTCCCCACTTTTTAGGGATATGTCATTGCACAGCTTGACTTTGGCTTCCCGAGCCATTTGCTTCTTAATTTCCTTGAGAAAAGTTTGTAGAGCTGATCCCTTCAGAGAGGAGCACAGGAACTTGTGTACAAACAGAAAAATTGCATCTGAACCAATTAAAAGATGAGCTGCTTTAAATCAGTTTTGATTGAATTTTATTTCTTTTCCTGAGAAACCTTCTAGGCTCTGTGCAATTGTGCTTCCATGGAGCCTTTCTTCTGCAAGGATTTTCAAGTCTGCACCTCAATCCACGCTACTTTTTCAGGATCTTTAAAGGACTTGTGTGCTTAGGAGTCAGGGCTGGGCTCTTGAAGTGCACAGGCTTTGGGTGAGCACTCTCAGGAGGCAGCACAAATGGGTTTTCCCACCTTTTTGCATATCTGTTGTTACGTTTCGGAAATACAGCACTTTTTATGCTCATCCTGGCTTTCACTTCTGCCAAGAGCCTCCTGCTTTTGACAGAATCCAGCAAGTCAAATGATATTACCAAACTCCAAGTAAGCTCAGAATCATTAATGCTAAAAGACCTGGATATGGCTAAAAAAATAAATGGGATGTGAATTTGCAGTGCAGTACAATAGCAGAGGCAGTTTCTTTACAGACCCTGGTGGCTCTGTGTAGAGCTCCAAACTGATAATGTTGAGACAGTGACAGCAAAGATGAGAAAAGCAATGAAAATTATAAGGAAACAAAAGAGATTATAAGAGAAAGTTTAAGTATCTTGTCAGGCAGCAAGTTCCTTTTCCTTCCTACTACAGTGCAATAATTTATCTCAAGCAGCTCAATTATTTTCCTGTACCACTTCATGCCTCTCTCTTTTTTTTTTTTTTAATTTTATTTTATTTTTTTTATTTTTTAATCTTTTCATTTGGAGGAGATCTTGGGTGACAAATCCAACACCTGTAATGGTGATCACCTTAATAAAGGTAGAGATGATGTTCTCCTCCCCTACAGAGCAGTATAAAAGCATTAAACTTGATCCCACAAAGAGGCTGGTGGCAGGATAGGCTCAGTTTCCTGAGCTCCTTGGGCAAGGTGGTTGCTCCCTCTGCATTGCCATGGATCTAAGCCAGGTCCCTCTGACCTGCTCCCCTCCCACCCACAGCACCAGAGGCACTTCCCTGTTCCATGTGGCTGCTGAGCTGAACATCCCTTCAGTGGTCCTGGTGCCCAGGCTGGTGGAGAGGAGGCTGGAGGGGGCTCAGAGGCTCCATGGCAGCCAAGGAAGGTCTGACCCAGCTGTGCCCATGAGGCAGCAGGAGCTGAGGGGTACAAAAGGTGTGAGGCCATGGTGTGACTGTGGCCTGGAAGAAGCCCTGGTGTAGTGGGCAGTTCTCCACCTCCCTTCCCAATCTGTCCCCATCACTGCCTCTGCCAGCTGTTTCAGTGCCAGCTAAGGGCTTGTCCCTGTTCCCTCCTGCTCTAAATCCACCCCTGCTCAGGTGATGTTTTCACTCCCTGCATGGCAATGTCTGCTGAGGACCATGGGACCTGACTTCCATCAAGCCACAGCCCTCTGGTTGTCCTAAATGACAGCCCCCACTAGAGGGGTGAGCATTAGTTAAAAGGAAATGGCAGGGGAAAAGCACCTTTTTTCTGCCTTGGAGGTGCCTTGCACCCCTGGGGGGCTGTTCAGTGGGGACTGGGCTGCCCTTCCATGGGGACAAAGGAGGGCAGTGGAGCTGGGGAAGGATCTGGAGCAGAAGTTTGAGGAGGAGCAGCTGATGGAATTGGGAGGATTCAGCCTGAAGATAAAGAGGCTCAGAGAGGACCTTGCCACTCTACGAGTCCCTGAGAGGAGGGTGCAGCCGGCTGGGGCTCTGTCTTTTCTCCCAGGCAGCAAATGACTGAACAAGAGCAAACTTGTTCAAAATTACAACACAGGAGATTTAGATTGGATATTGGGGGAAATGCATCCACCAGAAGGGGTCACAGGCGGCACAGGGCAGAGGTGGAATCATCATCCCCGGCGCTGTTCAAAAGGTGTGTGGATTTCGCACCTGGGCGCATGGTTTAGTGGTGAAGACAGCAGTGCTTAGTGGTTGGACTCGATGCTGTTCGAGGTCTTTTCCAAACTAAACAATTCCAGGGGCGAGCAGCGAAGCCTCCGCTGCCTCCCCGGGGCTCCCGAGCCGCCTCTCGCCCACCCGCGGGGGCCGCGGCCCCTCCCCAGCCCGGCTGCGGAATGCCCGGGGGGGGAGATGGAGGCTCCGCAGCCCCACGTGCTTTCCCGGCAAAGCCTCTCCGCCGCCGCTGCTTTCGGTTTCGGGCTCAGCGGTCCCAGAGCCGCCGCCGCTGTCCCGGGCTGAGCGCGGCCGCACCGAGCGGGGCCAGGTGAGCGCGGCCGAGCGGGGACAGCGCGCTGGGAACACGGGGAGGGATGGGGACAGGCGTCGTGCTGGGAACCCCACGAGGGTTTGGGGCTGGGGGTCTGGGTCTTGGCTCCCCAGCCCTGAGGTGTTCATGGCTTATGTGAAAAGCTGGGATAGAGAAGGGAATCATGAGCGCTGGAAAACACCTCCAATGTTAGCGAGTCCAAAGCTGGGCAGAACAGGTGACTTGTACTCCCAGGCACAAGGTGGGCCAGGAGGTGGCAAAGAGGGGCAGAGCCTGGCAAGTGTCACCGTCGGCCCCTCCATCCACTCCCGATTCTCCAGAGCTCATCCCAATCCCTGCTCCATGCTCGAGGCAGGACAGCCAGAGTCAGTGTTTCTGTACAGAGACACGGGTGTTGCTGGATCTGGGTAACTTTTTTCTCTGGTAAGTGAATCACGGCAGAGCACAGTGTGCCGTCTTGCCTTCTCTGGCACTCGGCTGCAGGCTCCATCTGCTTTTCCAGCACAACTTCCTGGGCCTTCACAGAAATATTAATAACATTTCATTGCTTGTTGCAGCCCATCCGATTGGATCTGGAGGTTTCTGCACACACAGCTCTATCTAGACATGGGGTATTTTATCAAATCATTCACATCTGCTGCATTCTCACTTAAGCCTTGTCCTTATTCCAAACTAAAAGCAACTTGTTTTTTCCTCTTAGATATAATGGAAGAGGTAATGAAATACTTCCCCATGTGCCAGAATGAACAGATTGAATGCATGTAACTAGAAATATTCCCATTGCAAGTGCCTTAACCAAAACCAAGTCAGTTTACTCCATGAAGAGTTTACCCCTGGGTCCCATTTCTTTGAACCACTCCTCAAACGCTTTACTTATATTATCACCTAGCTATGGATTTTAGAACAGGATATTACCCTTCTCTGTTCTGACAGGATATTTTTGCTCTTTTCTCTATTTTTACTGCGGATACATTTCATTCGGGGAATTCCCGGCTGATTTTTACTTTCATTTGCTCAGCCTTTTGTTCATCAGGTCCCAAAAGGCTCAGAAGGGCTTTGTGCTTTGCGACAGTGCTGGGTTAGCACGTGGGGAAATCAAGGCTGTGGACATTGTCCCCCAGCTTGGTTGTTTGGTGGCCCTCACGCTTGTTGTGGTGCTGGTGCTCTGTGTCTGGGCTTCTGGTAAGAACCCTGTGCCCTCAGAGCAAGAAGTTGGTAGATCTGCAACAGGGAGTTTCACATTTCAGTTTTATTTCTTGTGGCTGGGAACGGTGCAAGTGCCAAGCTGGGGAGGGAAGGCTGAGATTTGCAAAGCGTGTTAAAGATTGCTTTGCATTGGAAGGGCAAGGATCAAGGCTCAAAAGTCTTCTGGCTTTTCTTGGGAGGTTCTCGTGCTTCATTTTGGGATCAGAGGTATTTTACTGAAGGAAACTGTCAGTCATTCCTGATGGCCTTATTGGGCAGAGCAGTAGTGTAGGAGCTGTGCAGTGTCGCTGAGCTTTCAGCCAACTTTCAGTCTTGTTTTGCTCTTGAATATGAGTCTTTAATTTGTATGAGTCTACTCCTTACCTGAATGACTTTCACTCTTCATTGGCACTAAGGTCTGATTTTATCTGTTTATGTATGTATTTAATACAGCTTTATTAAGTCTGTTGTTTTTGATCATCGGGGAATAAAGTCAGGGCATTGCTGTCCACAGATTTCTGAGTTTTTTGCTGGAGAAATGTAAAATGAAAATTCCCAAAACTTGACTTATAAGGCTACTGGGGAATGGAGTTTGTTTTGTAACAAACCCTGTTATTTTTCAGTTTATTTAAATTTGAGAAGCTTAAATGTTTTCTTTTAAGCTTTCCAGTTAATAAACCAGGTCAAAAAAGGTGGCAGAAATAAAAAGCCTGAAGGGGTTTGCTGTACTTTCACTGAGCACATGAGTGGTCAGTGTGGAGGAGAGCCTGTCTGGGGAGGGAGGGCTGAGCAGATGAGCTCTGCAGCACAAACTCCCCTTTTCCTCCACCCTGGTGGTGCTGGAGTGGCTGCTGCCCTTGGCTTGGGAACGTGTTTGCCCAGATAATGGTGCTTGCTGGGGAGTGGCACCACGTGCACCATCCCCGTTAGGGGATGAAACCACACCACCCAACAGGGTGTTTCCACTCAGTGCTTCTTGCTGGACTAGGCTGGTCACTGTCCCACCCCCAGCCCACCTAAACCTGGGTGTTACGGCAGCTGTGGGAGTTTTCCCCTTATAACACACAGTGCAGCAGTCTTGGACCTGGGAGGACTGTCCTGTCCAAATTAAAGACAGGGATCTGTTGTGGGGTTGGAGCTTGGAGGCTGCTCCCCGTGGTTTCTGTTCTCAGCCTTTCTGCAAACACAGTCGCTGTAGTTGGATCTGGGTTTCAATATCCCTGTTGGGTGCTGGACACAGCACAGTCCTGCTGCTGCTGCAGCCAGGCTGGGACCCTGCTGCAGGATGTTTGGAGCTGTGCTGGATGCTGACTGCTTTCCTCTTCCCTTTCCCTGGGGTAGGGGTGGCTGGACATCAACTACTCCCATCTGCAGAGCAGGGTGAAATTGCCCTTTGCCCTTTCTGCTGAGAGGTGGGGAGCTGGCACCAGGGGTGTTTTCAGCCCCCTACACCTTGAAACTCTTTGGTGAGAGCTGTGTAGCCTCAGAGGATCAGTTTTTCACAGTTTTTCTGGTGTGACTGACTTCCTGGCTTGAACAAGATGCTGATGCTTCTGCATCAGCTTTCATGGAGGGGCTGAGAGCAGCAGAGTGCCATAGCCCAGCTCGGATCAGGCAGTGACACCAGAAAAGGTGTGATCCTACAAAGTGCTCCTCTAAAGCTGTCTTCACTTGCATCCTAGGGCACAAGGCTCAGTTCCGCATTTTCATGAGACCAGGAGTGAAGCCTCAAATGTCAAAACTTTGTGGTCACTGCTGGTTTGAGTGAGAAGAGATGAAAACATCACAGCTTGGATCAAAGGCAGAGCCTCCAGATGTGTGACCCACATAACTGCCATGGCCTGGAATGTCTACATCAAGCTCTGTTGTTATCTCCAGGCATCTGCACCAAGTGAGGCATGTCCCACGTATTGAGGTGTGTCTGTGTGCTGAGACTGCCTCTAGCAGATCAATTCTCTGTCAGAATATGGAGCAGAAGCCACCTTTGCACTTGACAACTGGAAGGAAACCAATCACACAACAATGCAGGTAGGAGATTTGTGGGAAGGAAGTGGGAATGGAGGTGGCATTGTCACCAAAGCAGAAATGAGTTGTTCATCCCCACAAAATGAGCAGCAAGAACAATTACCTGAGCCCTTTGTGCAGGGGGGTCCTGCACCAACTTGTGAATTGAGATACAGCTGAACAGGTAAAGCAAAAGCTGCACACAAGGAAAGCAAAACAGGGAATTCATTCATAACTTTCATGGGCAAGCAGGTGTTCTGCCATCTCCAGGAAAACAGGGCTCCATCACATGTAATGGTGATCTGGGAAGACAAACATCATCACCCTAACTCCCTGACTTCCTCCTTCTTATCCCAGCTTTATATTCTGAGCATGCTGCCATATAGCCAGTTAAAGTCAGCTGTCCTGGCTGAGTTCCCTCCCAACTTCTTGTGCATCCCCAGCCTATTTGTTGGCAGGGTATAATGAGAAGCAGAAAAGGCCTTGACTCTGTGTAAGCACTCTTGAACAATACCAGAAACATCCCTGACCTCCCCAGAGGTCCTGGTACATGGGAGAGATGCCTGGGATGTTATCTTTGGCAGATGGCCACTGCAGAAATACAGATCTCAGCAGCTTCTCCCTGGCTGGTGCCAGAGACTCCCACAGATTGTCCCTGTCCTTCAGAGTCCTGCTACCAGGCACTGTGCAGACCAGGACTGCCACCCTTGCACCCTCACCACAGGGCTCAGATCTCTAGTCGAAACTCTGGGAGTCAGGGTAAGAAATTCAGGGTTAGGCCAAGGGGTGGGAAAGCAGATCAAGCCATGCAGGGCTGTGTGGGTGAACACCTCTTGCTTCTGTGCCCACTTCTGCCCTTTGTCTTCATCCCTCTAGCCCCCATTTCTGAGTGATGACCCAGACCTGCAAGCAGCTGTAGCAAGAGCCCGGCCCCAGCTCGTGGAGTTCCTCACCCACTGTCCTGACTGGCTGCTCACCACTTCCCAGCGCTTCATCCCCGAGGCAGCCCTGAGCAGCCTGGGGGGCATCGCTGACCACAGAGAAAAAACCTCAGAGCTGCTGGGCCTGCTGGAGAAGGCTGGTCCTGCTGCCTGGAAACACTTTGCACAGTCTGTCTGCATGGAGTATGACCTGCCCCTGCACCTGGAGGTGCTGCTCATGAGCTCTGCAGGAGAAGGTAAGAGAGGCCAGGCCAGCCTCCTCTGGCCACACACAGCCAATGCCTTGGCCACCCATTACCATCACCCAGTCCAGGCAGTGAGACCACCAGTGCCCTCTCTTGCATGGCCTTGTTTTTCTAGGAAGCACAACTTCTGGCTTAGAAATGTAATTTGTGGTAAAAAACCCCTGACATAAACAAATGAAACAAAAAAAAAATTGTGCACCTCCATCTGCAATAAAGCTGAGATGCAATTTTTGGATGAAGAAAACCCTACAATCTCTTTATTCCACGGACTCTTGATTGTTATTTTTTTTTTTTTATTTTCCTGATCCAGATAGGCAAGAAATACAGAAGTCTTGAAATAACCACATAAACCCACTGCTCCATATCTCTCGTTAGCAGAGGCAGTGGCTTTAGAGAAAGTGAGACAATTCATAAGGACCACAATCAGTTAGTGTGTGTTATCTCGCAAGCTACCCAGGGTGTGCACACTCTGCTTTGTGAGGGTCTCTGGCACCAGATGAGCTCTGCCTCTCCTTTAGTGGGTTGTTTTATCTGGTGATTAATTATTTTTTTCTGCAGAAAACCGTACAGGATGAGTCGTCCCAACGGTACTGTCTTTCACAACCTGCTTGCAGTGACTCTTTCTAGTTGCATCAGTTGGGTGGATGAAACCTTTGCAACCAAGTGCAGCAGCAATTTTGGCTGAGATGAAACAGGGCAAAGACCAGACAACTAACAGGGAATGTGGACCGGTGGGGGATTTCTCTCAGGACTGAAGCTGAAACTGTTTTTAGCCTTTTGATACTGTGACATAGCATAAAAGAAGATGTCTCTTATGGTTCTGGAGCTGGCTTATGCTGATTTAACATTTGTAGTAACAGCTGAGCATCACTAATCCTTCTGAAGGTGAATGGCTTCTGGTTATGCTGCGGTGGTTTTGTGGAAGCTTTGAGCTGAGTGAGTCAGAAGGGGCCCTTGCCTGGGCTGCCAGCTCTGCCAGTGTTTTTTTTCCCAGAAAACCCTTCTTTGCGGGAAGGGGAAAGCAGGGCTTCCCTTTTGGGCCACAGTGTGGTTTTAGATCAGCCAAAGCTGCCCATACTACGAGTTTGTTTGTGTCAGAGGGTAAAGTTGTTTTTCTCCTCCCTTGAAAGCAAAGTTAACTGTGCTGTAGACTAACCTGAAAGGAAAAGACCAGATGGGGACCGTGAAACCTGGATGTTTGCATCCCTTATACTGAGTCTTGGTTTGTGCCAGTCTGTGCTGCAAGCTACTTGCCCATTGTCTCTGGCCAACAGCACTCCAGATTTCAAGAGCAGCATGCTCACAATAACCATATTTAATTTCCCATTCAACTCCTTTAGGTACCTTCAGCCAGACAGAAGATGCAGGCAGACATGTGGGAGCCCAGTCACCTGTGCCAAAAGGTAAGTCTGGAACAGACCCTGGGGCACTGTGCTCTTGGTGTTTATTGTCTCTGCTCATGGCCTGGGCAGGGCTACAAATGTCCCAGTTATTGGCCCTCAGCACTGGCAAGGTGTGGAGAAACCACTGCAACTTCACTTTTCATTGTTCTGTTCTTGGTGCTTTCCATGTGAATCCCCCCTGTTTTTGTTTTCTCTCCCTGAATTTCAGAAAAGCCTTGCTGGCCCTCTGCTGAGGAACTCACTCATTTTAGTTTCTCTGTGGGAAACTCCCACCCACTCTAGAAAACCCGTGCTTTTTGCACTTTTACGGTGGTCAGCTCATTGGTGGTGCAGGAAGTCGGTTTGGCTTTTAAAGGAAGAGCAGAAAATCTATTTAGGCATTGATCAAGCAAAAACCACTCCAGAGTTGTCAGAATAGGAGCTTAAAAGAACAGATGGTAGGGTTTTCTTCAGGGGTGAGTTTGGAACTGAGACCTTCCGAGCTGGTGCAGGTGATGAAGAGACACTTCTGCCTCTGCTTCTTGCTCTGGGACTTGTGAGTCACAGCACTGCAAATGCCACATGACACTGTCTTGTGTGTCACAGAAAGGTTAAAGATCTTGCAAACAAGAAGAAAAAAGTGACCTTTGTTGTGCATTCAGGCTGCTGCTAGCTGCTCTGCTGTCCTAGTGAGTCCATCTTTCCAGTTGCTGGTGGAATGGAAATTTGAAAATAGTGCTGAAAGTTACTAAGACCAGTTAAGAAAGACATGCCTCTCTCAGCTCTGTCCATTCTTCCCATCTGACAGTGCACCATAAAAAAAACCAGGGAATTAACCTCCATAAACCATCTTGGGAATCTGTGGGCCCTGCATTCCCCAGAAACAGATATTCCCTGCCACGTTCCCCAGGATATCAGAGCAGTTCCTGTGTTCAAAGCCAGGCAGGTGCAGCATCCTGCCTAAGAAAGGCTCACCAGTGAGGTGCTTGTGGCCCACATCAGAAAAAGCAATTCTGTAATCTCACCCTGAGTTTACAAATAGTTTTGTCTGTCCAATTTTTCCTCTTCAGCTCCCCAAATGCTTTGCTGGAGAGTCTTGCCCAGCTTTAATACCCTGCCATTCAGAATTAATACGCTGCTCTTTTGACACGGTTCTGGCCTTTCTGTTCTCAGGGTGTGCTCGCCGTCGCCATTCCAGCAGCTCTGGCAGTGACAAGGAGGCCAAACTGCGACGACTTGGTATGTGGGTGTTCCAGAAGCTGTGCTGGGCTTCCCTCTGAGGAAAGGACCTATTTAATGTCTTTGCAGAAACGCCCAAGATTTTAACTTCCAGCATGGGTGAAGAGGGAGCTAGTGAACAGGGAATAATATGTATAATACATGGATATCTAATTCTCATATTAGAGAGAATAAGGTTTAGTTTTCACATAAAGCTGTTCTATCTTTTTCCTGAATGTTGTTCTTCTTTGGCCCCTGTGCAAAATTAGGAAAAGTGATGGGTTATTTTCCCGAGTTCAAAATTCGTCATTTCCACCCAGCAACCACTGATCAGGGGCATTGTTTCTCTTCCTATAAGTGGTAGGATTTTGGATCTGTCATGACTCAAAATGAACTTTTCACCCTCTGTTGTCTTCTCTCTTAGATTCATCTGCAAAGTACCGGCGCCTCCTCGTCGATTCTATCTGCCGGAGATACGGGAGCAGGAGAGAAGCAGGAGCAGAAGCACAGCAGCAAACACAGCCACTGCCTTTCAACCAAACCTTTGTCAACGTTGTCATTCGCCAGAGCAAAGCCCCCCGCTTTAAAGAGAGGACAGAGAAACCCCGAGAGGACGTGGCAGGTGCTCCTGAGCCAGAAGAATGTGCAGACGCAGCCGTGAAAGTGTCAGATCTGTTTTGTAGTGAGGCCCCATCACACACGACGAAGGTGATCTTTTTGTTTGGTAAACCAGGCACAGGCAAGACCAGGCTAATGCACAGGATCTGTCAGAAGTGGGCAGAAGGTGTCCTGCCTCGGTTTCTCTTCACTTTCCTGTTTGAGTTTCGGCAGCTGAATTTGTTAAAAAGAAATTTGACCCTGCAGGAGCTGTTGTTTGACGTGTTCCTTCAGCCAGAGGACAGCCCTGACGCCGTGTTCCAGGACCTCCTGGAGAACGCCCGGCAGACTCTGATCATCTTTGATGGGCTGGATGAGTTTGCAGCTAACATGGACGTGTCATCCTCCTACAAGAGAGGCCCAGCTCTTACCACCCCAGTGTCCATATCCCAGCTCTTTGCAGACCTCTGCCATGGGAAGCTCCTGCCTGGTTGCACAGTGCTGGTCACCAGCCGGCCTAAGAAGCTACCTGGCTTCTTATTATACACAGTAGGCATGTTGGCAGAAATCTGGGGATTTGACCATGAGAAGGTTGAGGAATACGTCAGCCACTATTTTCGTCAGCATTCATTCAGAGAGCGAGCCATTGCTCACGTGAAGAACAACACCAAGCTCCTCAGCATGTGCCTCATCCCTGCTCTGTGCAACGTCGTGTGCATCTGCTTGGAGTATTTGCTCCTTAAACACCCAACGAGTGTGGAGCTTCCTCAGACTATGACACAGTTTTATATCAAAATGTTTCTCATCTTCCTAAACAAACAGCAGGGAGACTGTGCAGGTGATGAGGAGACACAGCTGAACTGTAACAAAAAGGCCATTCTGGGTCTGTTTGATCTTGCACTGAGAGGCCTGGAAGAGAAGAAACTTGTATTTTATGTTGGTGATATTCCTGAGGACGTGAAGGAATTTGCTTCCTTGCATGGATTGCTGACTGTCTTTGAGGTGAAGACGAGTGGGACTTGCCCAGAGGTTGGCTATGCCTTTGTGCACTTGAGTTTGCAGGAGTTTTTTGCAGCACTGTGTCTCATGGTGAGCAAGAGGGTGGACAAGAACTACTTGAAGAAGAAGTTCTTCTTGAAGTCCAAGTGGAATTTAAAGAATGAGACGAAGACTGCATTTATGGAGAGTTTTCACATATTTCTCTCAGGCTTGTCCTCAAAAGAGTGTAGGAAATTTCTCATGCTGCTGGCAGAGCAGGATGAAGCTTGGGTGCAGGAGAAGCAGGATGTGATCCTGCAGTCTCTCAAGAAACTGGCAGCCACTCATCTGTCAGGGCCTAAGGTCCTCGAGCTCTGCCACTGCACCTTTGAAACACAGAACCTCGAAGTAGCCCAGCGCATTGGGAGCCTGCTGAATTTCAAGTATGAGTTCAAAAACTTCAGACTGACGACCCTAGACATGTCAGCTTTGGTTTTTGTCATAAACTCGAGCCAGGATTTGACTTGCTTGGATTTTGCAGGATGTCTTGTGGACATTGAGTGTTTGGAGGTTCTGGCTGGCTGTAAAAATGTGGAACACTTGAGGTAAACACAATGAGGGCTGTGAGCTGGTAGGTGAGGAGAGGGGCTAAAGGGCTTCAAGTGTGTTCTAGAAGAGAGAGGGAGATGGTGTGAGAAAAATTGATCTGGACAGCATAACTTCAGTACTGCAGAAATGCATTAAATAATGAATTTATGAGTGATTGAAGGATAATAAGGTGATAAACCCATTCTGTCTGTATTTTTGTGTTTTTTTAAATTTTGATTAAGATGAACAACAGGGCAGTTAATGCAGTAGGTAAGAGGGAAGATGATAGGCATTTCTTGACAATACAAAGGCAGGGTGAGTCCTGCAAGCAAATGAGAATATCAGCTTTTGGTGTGTTTGTCTTTTTCCCCTTTTCTTCACATTTTAGCTTCCGTAGCAGGAGACTTGGTGATGGCTTTGCTGCTGCTCTTTCAAAGGGCTTACAAGGAATGGGGAACCTGAAGAAACTAGAGTAAGTCTTTGCTTGTAACACCAGTGCCTTCTCCCTTCCTGTCCTCTACAATTCAGTGACATTGGCTCACCCCAGGCTGATCTGTTCTGTGCAGTGTGTAGAGGGTGACAGTGCTGCACAGAGCAGCACAGACACATGTGGCTCTTGTTTCCTGCTGGCAGCAAGAGCAGAGTTGTGTTGCCCTGCTGGAAAAGGGGTGTGAAGTTGGTTGCAGGTGGCAGAGCCAGGCTGCTGCCTCTGTGTCTGTGTGCTGGGCACAGGTCTGAGACAGCCTTGCCATGTGCTGCAGGGGGTTCCAGTCCTCCCTCTGCCTGGTTTCACTGATCCTTTCTCTTCCCAGGCTGACAGGAGGGTGCATCACAGCTGAGGGGATGACTGACTTGGTCCAGGCTGCATCACAGTGCCCCCTGCTCGAGGAAATAAAGTGAGTGTGCTGTGGCAATGACCATCAAACCAACCATTCCTTCCTTGGGGTACTGATGAGAATGAATCCATGTGCAGCTTGCAGGGCAACCGGATACGGGATCCCCAAGTGAAGAGGGTGATGGACCTGTTCTCCAGAATGGAAAAGCTGAAGAAAGTAGAGTGAGTAAAAATGGCTTAAACCTATTAAAAATGGTAGCTACTGTGAAGCCAAGCACAGCACAGAGATATGTGGGGCACCAAGCTGAGGCACGGACATTTAAGTGCAAGCAGAGCTCTGCTGGACTCAGTCTGAGATGGACTCAGCCTCACAGTTCTTATCCAGGTGTTTTAAAACAATCCCAAGGGAGTCCTGGCATCACTGGCAGTTCTCCAGGAATTACAGTGCATGTGCTCAGCTCAGTGCTGAGCTTGACTTTTTCCTCTTCCCCTTGGTGAGGTTCAGGTTGAGAAGTCTCACCTCTGGTTAAGGGAGGATGGCTCCATCAGAGTCTTCCCAGTCTTCCCACAGCCCTCTTCTCCTGTGCTGCTCCTTCTAACACTCCTGTGGCAGTCCAGTGCTGACTGGGAGGCACAGACTGATAGTGAAACTCCCAGCATGGATCTGCAGCTTTTTAGGTGGAGAGAACCAGCCTGGCTTGTGAAGGGATTTAAATCCTTTGAAGAGCTGCCAGGGACAGTTGAAGCTGCAGCAGAACTGCTGCGAGTGCTGGAGTCTGAGTGTAGTTTGTGTGAGAGGACAGGGATAGACACCAAGCTGTGGAGTCAGAGCACTACCTGCCCACCCCAGCTGAAACCTTTAAAGGTGTTCCCCATACCCTCAGGTGCAAGCAGGTGAATCCAAAATACCTACAATTATTGCTGGTTCCCATCCAGGAATTAATTACTGGCTTTGCAGTGTGGATGGAAGTGTTTAAAAGCACAGCAGAAGGAGGGAGGAGAGGGGGAATGTACCTGCTGCTCTTGCTTTCCTGGGCACATGGGATAACAGCTTGTGGGGAATGCCAGCCTGCCCCAGTGGAGCAGCTTATCCTGTGGAAAAGGCAGGAAAACAGTGCCATTTGTAATCCTCACTCCCTCACCCATCTCTGTTACACACAGAGTGATGTTCTCAGGGATGATTTCTCTAGGCCTCTCAGGAAAGGTGCCCTGTGGCCCTGAGAACAAGCAGAGGATTTGTAGAAGCAAGATCTTGCATTTCGTGTTTAATGAGGTCCAACAAGCAATGAAACAGAACAAACAAGCAATTAAAGAATAAATCCTCAGAGGATGGAGGATTGTTCAGGCCTCACTGCTTTAATAAGCCATACACAAATTGGATTTGTTGTGGTGGGAGTTAAACTGCACTGTGGATCAGTGGTGAAATCATGGAGGTATGAAGTGCCTCCAGTAACTAACCCTAAACTGGTTAATGATCCTTCTGCTGCACATGGAAGAGTTATCTCACATTCTGAATTCATGGGACCTACAGCTTGCAGAGAAAGAACTGTGATCTGATAATGCTTTTGTGGAGTCCTAGATGGAAATTCCAGAAGTTTTGGAGAAATACCCTAATTCAAAGACGGTGTGTTTCAGGATGTTTGGGGAACAGAGCAGAGGGCATTTGTGTAACAAAAAACATATTGTGGGGTCCAGCAGCTGAGATTGTGTTTTTCCTCATGTTCACAGCCTGAGCAACAACCATCTCTCCTTGAATGCTGTCCTCACTTTGGCCAAGGAAGGCATCGTGTGTCAAAATGTTACTGAGCTGTGTGTCAGGTATCAACACATGAGAGCTCTTACAAAAGCAAGTAGCTTGTCTCCTTAGATGCTGGCTTTCAATGGACACTGGTTTTCAGCTTAATTGTTGGCAAATTTAAGTGAACAAAAATCAGTCTGACTTCTTTTTTCTTTTCTATTGGAAACAAAGTGTGAATTCATCATACCATGTACTTCCTCTTTGTATTTTTAATAGGTTGTTTTATCCTTGGTCTATAAAACCATTTGCAGGGTGTGGTATTTCTTCTTGTATAACAGAATTTAAACTTGCTTTTAAGCTCTGCAATACATTAGAAAGGAAGTTCTTTACCAACTAGCATAAATTTGCTATCAGTCAGCTGAGTTTAGTGAAAATATGTGAATTTAGCTCTAGCTGTGCATTCCTTTAAATTACAGGTTTTGGGTGCCCAGCATGACAAAGGGTAGATTTTTTAAATCATCCTGGGTCTTGTGGCTTTCTTATGTTCTAAGTTTAACAGGTCAGAATAATCCCTGGTGTTACTCAAATTGCATATGGCTTTTTCTTATTTTTCTTGCTGGAAGGGAGTTTCTACTGAATCTCTTTCCAACAAACTTCTGGTCTTGCAAAAAAAAAAAAAAACCAAAAGAAAAAACCAAAAAAAACCCCACAAACAAAAAAAACCCAATCCAGGCCTAATCTTTTCCACTGTGTGACTGTCTCATCTGCTCTGCAGCCCCAGCTCAACACGTGGGGTGTCCTTTGCCCTCTGAGCACGTGGCTGCAGCTTGGCTGTGGCAGTGAGCTGGTCATGCAGAGGTCAAAGTCCTCTTTAGCGTCCAGGGAACAGCTTTGGTCCTTTGGTCCTCTGCTAAACAAATGGCATCCTTCCACCTCTTCCCTAATACTGACCTGGGTCTCTTTTTCAGGGTGGACACTGTGATTATTTATTTCTCTGGCGCATCTGGGAAAGTTCAAAGGTGAGGAGCTGCCTCTGTGTTCAGTTATACTGATTGAAACCACCTTGGTGTCACCAAAAACCACAGTGACAGCAGGGCTGGTGGCCACTGCCCTTGCACCTGGCATTGCCTGAGTGATGAGCAGTGTAACCAGAAGAGCTGGGTTTGCGCACACCCACAGCCAGCTCCACAAAAGCAGCTCTTTGTTGCCTGTGTAAGCTTGAGGTGCTGTGTTTCTGTTGCAAAACTGCTGAAAGGCACAGAGCACAGACCTTGCAGTTTCTGTCAGAAAATACTAACCAGGACCCAGGCTGTCAGATATTTCATGAAGGTTTATTAAAAGCCAAATGTCTTGCTTGTTTGCAGATCTTCGGATTTGAAGTTGGGAGAGAACGCAGAACATGTAATTCCAACTAGACACATGAAGTTATGGTAAGAGTAGACATTGAAAGTCCTGCTGGTGCATGTGATTTGCAGGTGACAGGTACTACAGAAGGGCAAGAAAAGCAGATGTGTTGGTCCTTGAGGACAGAGGACATTTCCACCTGTGGAAAAGTTTGAAATAAACCTGAATCAGTAAATAAAAATAACAATAAAAATCCTATCCAGCCCAGTCAGTGGCACCCCCATCCCCTCACTTCTCACTAAGCCTTGCTGTTCACAGCTTGCAGGATCACAGGCTGTCTTCCCAGCACACCGAGATGATAGTGGCCATTCTCCAGAGCTGTCCCTGTCTCTCTGAAGTGGAGTGAGTGCCTCCTTTCCTTCCTGTTGAGTGCCTGTAGGCAGGTGGTGGGAGCAGGGGATCATAGGATCACAGACTGGGTTGGGTTGGAAGGGGCCTTAAAGATCAAAGGTTTTCTAAAGTAAGATGGTTTGGGTCTAAAACATGAATCATGTTGCCCAAGGGCTAGAATCTTTTGTCTGAAGTTGATTCATGCAGAAATAAGGAGGGAAGATCGATCTGAGACAGAAGAGCAGTCCAGGCAAATTGTAGGAAAGGGAAAGCAAGCAGGTTTTGAGGGTTTTGTTGTTTTTACCGTTCAAATCAGTCCTCACTAACTGGAAAATGCTTCAGTTTATCAGGCAACAGTCTTGGAGATGAAGGCTGCAGTTGTCTGCTGGAAAGCCTCCCCTGTATATCGATTTCAAAGCAGCTGAAGTAAGTGTTGCCTTGCACAAAACCAACCAACAAAACCTCTTCTGAAGTGAAGCGGTTTCAGACACGCAGGACAGTGGCAGCTGCTTCACTAGGACAGTCCTGTGGCATTTCAGGGACCAGCTAATTGCCTTTTTCTCTCTTAGTCTCAGTCAAAACTGCCTCTCTGTCACCGGCATTTGCAACCTGCTGAAGTCAGTAAATACCTGCCAGAAGGTGATGGAGGTGCAGGTCAGGTATGTAGGTCTTGAATCATTCCTGGAGTTAATCCCAATGTCCAAGTCTGTGATTTATGTTCTGAGGTTTTTGTTGAGTCACCTCAGGAGGGTGGTGGGTGAAGAACACATCCCAAGGTGGTTACTGACACTGACACCTGGTCATACATTGCTGTGAGCTGATTTTATCAGGGCCATCAACCAGAGCTTGCAAAACTGGCTCTCCTTTCATGGAGAGGGGGAGTTTTAAAATGTTTCCCTGCTATCTGCCTTGGGAAGTTTTGGAGACAGGATCTCTGCAGAGGATGGGAGCTGGTGACACCTCCTGGAGCAGAGCTGGAAGTTCTCCTCTATTACTTTCACTTGAAAACACACTGGAGTTCAAGTATAGCAATTTTGTCTGTGCTTTGTCTGGTGATTCAGAGAAACTGGATCATCAGGTACTGCACAATTTGATCCAACCAGAATTTAGAACTGATGGAGATTATTTTTTCTTGCTTTGGGAGTGTTTTAAGCACAAGTGATTGGTGTCACCAGAGTTCTGCAGAACAAAACCAAACAAGAAGTCCTGTAAATAACCAAAGCATGACATTGATTGATTACTTCTCTTTTTCACAGCCTTTATCATGATACTGCAGTCCTGAGGTTTAGAGAAGACAGAGAGTTTGCTGCCCTTCCTCCTAGGTAGGCTGTGTGTGCACAAATGGTGTTATCTTAGCATCCTGTTTAGCTCTTGCATCCTGTGCCGGTACCGAGGGTAACACTCTACTTCTCAGCAGTTTCTGCCTCCCATCCAACCCCCAGATCTAAATGTAGAGCTGTCTTCTGGCTTTCTCAGCCACTTTGAAAGTTGTCGCTGCCTTCTGTAGTGTTTTATGTCTCTAGGGCACATTTCAACCCACAGCACCCTAAGCAGAGCAGGCTGTTCAATGACACCCGTGTTATCTGATAATAGTGAGGGTAAAAAAGCAAGTGAGCCCCACACCAAATTCTGAAAAGATTCACAGACCCCTGCAGTTCAGAACACTGTGCATTCTGGATCATGGTGCTCCTAAATCATGAGATGTTTGGAGTTTAATTTTTCCCCTCAGAAAACTATGGTTAAAACAGCTCAACCTGCAGGTTTTGAACAAGAAATGCTCCTGGAATTTTAGGTTCACTCTTTATACTCTTGTTCTCTGTGCACTGAGCCCAGTGCAAAGTAGCATTTCCCGTGGTACACCTGCATTCCACCTCTAAGCCAGAGAGAAACAGCAGAGCTGCCCTGGGATATAACCCAGTGGTTGTGCTTGAAAGAGAGTGACAGCCTGACTCACATGATCTGTGGACCCCTTTAAGGCACCAAATGACATTTCAAACCCTGATGTTTTATGTTTTTCATGTTCCATTTAGTAATGAATAGTCAGGTTTAGTTATAGTTTTGCTGTTTACAGTTGTAGCTTTTAGTGACAGTGTTCCAGTTTAGTTAGTTATAGACAGTTCCATTTAGTTAGGAATAGTCAGATTTTTGTACAGGTTCTTCACAAAACTTATTTAGGCAAAAGCTAAATGCAGCTAAATTCAGCAAAAGCTGAATTCTCCATCAAACTGTAGCTTAGAAGTACCTCTTTTCCCTTCTCCCCAGTTGCCTGCATGCTCAAATATTTGGTTAGAGAAGGAGAGCTTGCAATTGGCAAGACACAGGCGTGGGCTGGAGCCAGGATACCCCAGGGATCTGCCAAATTGTTAAAGTAAAAGAGTTTTACCTTTGTCTGGTTTTGTGCTCACTTAGGGAAGAGCCTGTGTTCTCCATTGATGACCAACAACATGGGGAGGAAAACCAGGCACCTACCACCTCCCAAAGAATAAGGTACCCTGGCCAGTTTTCATTGTGTTTCATGCATGTCCTATCGCTGGGTCCTGTTTCTATGTGACCTGCACCTCTGAATGGTGAATCAGAAGAGAACTAAAAATGCTGAGGAATCTCCCCAGTGCCAGCAGCTCGGGGTGCAGCTGCCAGGGGAGCTGCAGGTTCTGCCCTGGGTGGGGGGAATGTTTGGAGCCCCCAGCAAGAGGCTGGGACCTGGTGCCCACCCTGACCCTTACAGGGACCTGCAGGGCCAGGCAGGGGGTGGCCTGTCACCTGGGGATTCTGTGGGAGCTGGTGAGCAGTGAGGTATTTCAAGGGGATTGTTTAATTTCATTATTATCTCCTCATTTTTTCTCTTGTGTTCTGAAGGAGGGAAGTTTACAAGCTTGTTTGAAATCCTGCAGACCTGGATGATTGATTTCTTTGTTTTCCCCATAGACTGACAGACTGTAATTTTCAAGCCAGTGACCTGAAGAATCTGTGTGCAGTCCTGAAGGAATGTGCCACATCTCTGAGCTGGAGTGAGTCCTCCTTCATTCCCATGGGCTTTACCTGCAGTTATTTGGGATGCTGAGAAAATTCCACTTGTTTGTTCTGCAATGCTGTATAGAGAGTGTGGTAGAGGCATGGCCTGGTGGGAGGTGTAGCTGTGCATACAGATAATAGAGCTGATGGTGCCTGTTGGGTTTTTTCACTGTGAAAATCAAATGCCTTTCTTTAAATCCTAGCCTATCACATAATTATCTGGGAGATGAGGGACTTCTGCAGCTGTTGCAGTGCCTCCCAAAACTGAAAATGTTACGTTCTCTCAAGTGAGTAGCTCCTGTTTTTTCCTAATGCATGGATTGGGTTTTGTGAAGTGTTTTTTGTCCAGTGCACATTTGGGAAGGGCTCTGCACGACCCAGTGCAGTGAATATCCTGTGTTGGGCTGCTCTGTGCTGCCTGGTCTGTTCCCACCTCCAGTCCAGAACAGATTGACTCCACTTGAAGCTTGAATGAGTTCAGTGCCCCAGAGCCTTGGTGCTCGCTCCTCCATGAAGGGGACAGGTGGTTTTGTGTCAGGTGTGGCACCTGGTTCCTGAAACTGCCTGAGGTCTTTAGCAACTCACTGAATTTTTCCTCCTCAAGTTCCTCACTGGGAGGGGGAGCAGTCCTTCCTCTCCTGGGGGGAACAGATTTGAAGGAAGGGAATTGCTGGGGAGCTCCAGCTGCAGTGGTGGGCTCTGAACTCACCTGCAGTGGTGGCTTGTGTTTATCTGGGTGTTTCACCTGGCACTCCCATTGTGAGTGCACAGTACAGAACTGTGGCTTAGGGAGTATGGCACCATTCTGCACTATTGAAAGAAATATTTATTGCTCCTCTTTGATTAATTGAACTGTTCTCAAGCCAAGACTGTTCCAGTTACAGACAATCTCACTAGAACAGGTTGCCCTGAGAGACTGTGAATTCTGTCTTTGGAGGTGTTGAAAACCCAGCTGTACATGTCCTGAGCAGCCTCCTCCATGCTAACCCTCCTCTGAGCAGGAGTTTGACTGGATCAGCTCTAGAGGTCCATTCCCACCTCAGTTATTCTGTGATTCTCTGAACACGAAAAGTGAGGGATGAATTTAAAATACATGGGAGTGAGTTGTGTTTGCAGAGCTGTAGTTGGAAACACAGGCAGAAGGCAGCAGAGGAGCAGCCTGGGAGTGCTGCACAAGGATCTCTGTTCTGTTCTGTGGTGTGGTGTAAATTGCAATCAGTTTTGCTTGCAGCAGCTGATTTCATCTTTTCTTCCTGTAGGTTTAACAACAATGAGATCTCCCTGAACTCTGTGTTTTTCTTAGCTCAGTCCTTATCTACATTGGAGCACATTAAAGCAATGAGCCTCAGGTATGATCAGGAGTACTTTCCCTATTTTTTTGCTGTTTAAAACCTCAAGCTGTGGGTTTTGAGGAGTGATACAGGAGCTTGTGTTGTCAAACTCCATGCTGATGATGTTCTTTTCTGGTTACAGCTTAGGACACACACAGCTGGTTCATCTGACCTTTAGGGAAAGAGTCAGGTAAAGTCATATGTACTCATAAAGCCTTTTAAACTTCCTGTGAAATTCTAAACAGGAGGTGATGTGTGGGTCCCTGAGGTGTGTCAGAACTCCAGCCAGGCTGGAGGAAGCACAGAGCTGTCTCATGGCTGATGGATTGCCAGCAGCTTGAGGGCCTGGAGCAGCCAGCAGCATCCCAGTGCTGATCCAGGCTGCAGCCATCTCCCTGCTGGGCCAGGACACAGCAAATGCCCAAGTGCTGGGTGGGTGCAGAACTCTCTGGAGGCTGGCAGAGGGATAATCAGGCTCTTTTACTTCTGGGGATGGGGTGAACCTCATTCTGGCAGGTGGTGATGGGAGGCAGATTGGAACATGAGGCCACTGCCACCACCTCATCCCCTTCATGGGGAGTTGGCTACACAGAGGCAAGAATGTGAGCACAGCTCATGGGCTGAACTGTTCTCTCCCCAGGAGTACCAGCAGATGGAGAAGTGGCTCCCTGGCACATCCCAAGCAGGAAGCACAAGGACAATGCTTTTGGTAAGGCAGCCCTGGCTTCCCTTTGTCACCAGGACTGCAGGGAGAGATGATTTTGGGGGTCTGTGTCTTTAGTGCAGTGTGGTGTGTGGGACAGACCCATCCCTCCAGCTGTGTCTCCTCAGAGAGGAAAATAAATAGTGCATCTTTTGCTTGGTTTGAGGGGATTGTCTTGCTTTCCAGCAGAGGAACTTCTACCCATAAATAATAACGAGAGACAGATCTGTCTGGCTACTGCATTCATCCCATGGAGACCTGCCGGTTTGGCACCCAAAAAGGCTTCTACGATTTCCTTCTTGGAGAAGGACACAGGAGGCAGCATTTCCAGCCTTCCTGGGAGAGCTGAGACAGTGCTGAGCAGGGAAAGATGCTGTCTGGTCTCCTGAGACAACTGAATCACCAGTGATGTGGCTCTAGGGAGGCAACACCCAAACTATTGATATTTTGATGGACTGTCTCAAATCAGCTCAGGGATGGTGAAGTCATCTGTTTGTCATAGGTTTTAATTTCTCAGTCCTAGACTGAGGGTAGCAAAAGATGCGTAGTGGAAGTGAGAGGGTCACTATGGGCTTTGTCCTGGACGTGAGGCTCTGGGATGTGCAGGGTGTGTTGGCATCCTCTGGTCATGTTCAGCTCCTGAGTGCTGTGTTTGCTTCAGTCTCAGGGACTGCAGAGTGGGCCCAGAGGATGTGACCAGGCTGTGTCAGACACTGGCTCAGTGTCCCCAGCTGACAGAAATCCAGTAAGTCAGTCAGTCTGTCCGTCTGTCTGTCTCCCCAGCCCCCAGACACAGATTTGGTGTTCAGCTGCTGTACATCCGCTCCCCTCTCATCACATCCTCCCAGGTGAACCCACAGGACTCCACCCAGATACTGAGATAAACCCAGACTTTCTACTGCTCTGTTTCAAAGAGAACTCAGCCCCTCCTAAGTCTACCACATCAGTGTGTAAAAACCCCAGAACACGTGTGTGTTCCCATGATCTTCCTCAGTCCTGTGTCTAGAAACAATTGTTGTCATCTGTTCCTCAAGACCTTGGCTTGCAGTACAGCCAGAGCACGAGCCATGAACTCTGCTCCTGAAGGTCACTGCTGGTCACTCCAGGCAGGAGCTTGGCACCAAGAAAATTAGAATAATCCTGGTCAGAATAAAAACTGAGTAATAGCAAGTAAAAATAACATAATACCCCTATTGCCTGCATGAAAGACATCTGTAGCATCATTTTATAAATGTCCAGTAATGGAAAAGTAAGACTCATGAAACTGGAATGTTAATTGGCTGTAGGATGTAGAGAAACACAGAGCTCAGGCTGCAAGGACTAGACTTTGCCCAACTTTCATGGCATTTCTGGATGTGTCCTTTTAGAGAATTTGCCCATAACGCCGTGTGTGTGTGCATGTCCATGTAAATGTTATAGAACTAATTAGGGATTGCAACAATTTCTCCTGGGTTTTGTTTCCTTCTGTGTTTTACAGTCTGTCTGGAAATTCATTGAGTGACCAGAGCATTGAGAGATTGCTGAGCTTTCTGCCATACCTCTGTGATCTGACACTGCTGAGGTGATGTTTGGGGTCCCTGCTTTGACTGCTGTCATTAAACATTGGTTGGGAAAGTGTTGATACCACAGCATATCTTAGGAGCATTAATCAGTAATTGTAGACTAACGAGCAAGGCAGAGAAAATGCAGAAATGCTTTCACAGCCATTCCTTTCTTGTATCTAGAAGCAAAGCAGCACTTTAATGATATTTAGCAGAGGGGAATAAAGGAGAGGAGCAAAGCTATGTGCCCTAAGCACAGCATACCATATGATCCACATTTAGCAGGTCCCATGGAACATGACTTCCAGCATCCATGACAAGTGCAGGAAATGTTGTTTGACACACAGTGACAACACAGCACCTGTTTGTGTGGCCAGTGTCTCCCAGCTCTGCCCCTGCACGGATCTGATCCTGCCACCCTTGACACCACAAATGTTTTCTGGCAGCATATCAGCCATTTAGGCTGGGATTCAGGCCAGAGGAGTGCTGTCAGGGGATAGAGCACTCCAGTGTGTGGACAAAGAGCCCAGAAGGAGCTTGGCCATCTTTTACAAGATGCTGTAGCATGGAGGAGCTGCAGGGCCCTGTGAGACTGAGTTTGCCCAGGCAGGAGGTTGCTTCCAGTCTGGGTTATCTCTAATCCAGCAGCCCCAAAGAGCTGTTCAGTGTAAGCCCTTTTTAGTCAAAGGGGACTAAAGGAGACTCTGCTTTAGTTAAAGGAATGCTGGGTGCCAATGCTCAGATCTTAGGTCCTTGCTCCCTCCTCCTGAGTTAAATGGGATGTATCCAATCTTGTGTCTCAAAATGAGCAATGTGAAAATTGGGTCATGTCTATGGGAGCCTCTCTTCTTAGGAGCTGATTTCATTGTTTCTGTTTTCCCCTCCTTTGCAGTATTAGGGAAAACCCCTTATCCCCACGTGCTGCTGTTTTACTCCTCAACTCCATCAACCTCTGTGAGCGGATCAGAGCGGTGGAAGTCAGGTAAGACACTCAGCCTGCCTGGAGCCCAGCAGCCCAGCCTTAAAGGGACTCCAGAGCCTGTCATCTTTGCAGATCAGTGCTCAAGGACTGTCTTTTGTGTCTGCTTCAGGTCAAGTGAAAATGCCTTCTTGCACTTAGGAGCAAGCATGCGAAGCCAAAAGACATCCTGCAGGTACTGGCACAGGACACTTGTACCGTAATTCACTTGTGGGTGGGTTTGAAGTGCTGGGAGCCACATTTTCTCTTGTGATGGGAATTCATGGGCTGGTGGCCAAGCAGCTTGGGCTAGTAGCTTAAGCTTTAGGGCTCAATTCAACTGCTCATGTACAGTTCAGAGCCCTTTGGATGCACTGGGATGGCAGAGGCCCATGCTTTCCTTCTTCTCTTTTCTTCTGGGCTGCTTATGATCATCTTGAGTTGCACCAAATTCTGGTGCACAATTCACCTGAATTGAGGCCTCATCACTGCGTTTTCCAAATGTGTGCCTCAAATTCTGGGTGATATTCTCCATAAGAACATCTGTGTGATGTGAGACGTGTCTGCAGCCCCTCTGGAAGCAATGGCTCCTGAGTGCCCCTGGAGAGGAGACTGTAAAGTGTCTGTTCCAGCACCAAAGAGATGGCAAAAAATGAGAATGCTGCACAGGGCCTGGTGTAAAGGTGCAGCTGCTGGTGGGCATCTCCCAGTGCTCAGGCTGAGCTGGTGGCTGGCCATGCTCTCACTCCCTTGCTGTCTCACACAGGCTGACAGGCTGTGCCCTTGGGGAAGGGCAGGTGCAGGAGCTCTGCAGCGTCCTGGAGCAGCACGGGTGGCTGGCAGAAGTAGAGTAAGTGGAGCTTGGGGTGTTACCATGGCTTTGAGCTGTGTTTGTGGGGTTCAGCATTGCCTGGAGTTTCCCAGCCTGTCTGCAAGGGTTTGTGTGCTCATTCAGACTGCTGAGGAACACAATAAATTGGAATAACAGGTCCCTTTCAGCTGGTGGGACAACTTCCTTGGGATTATCACTCCATGACTGTTTTGAGGCATTTGTTGCTTCACCTGGGCTTTTCATTTGAGCTTGCTCTGGAGCTCGTGCATGAGGTAGTTTCATAAGGCAGTGGTTTGTTTTAAACAGACCTTTATTGGCCAAGCTAGGATTTAAGTCCAGGTAATTTGAGTTTTTTCTTCAAAGCTTCTCATAGGAGCATTTCTTTTCAAAAGAATAATACATTAATAGAATAATTTGTGTTGGAAGGGATCTTTAAAGGCCATCTAGTCTAACCCCCTGTCATAAGCAGGGACATCTTCAACTAGACCAGGTTTCTCAGAACCCTGTCCAGCCAGGCCTTGAATATTTCCAGGGATGGGGAGGCCCCCACCTCTCTGGGCAGCCTGTTCCAAAGGCTCAGTTTTGACTGGCCACGTTGTTTTTCTGCCTTTCAGTCTCTCCATGAATCAGCTGGGAGATGAAGGCCTGAGGTGCCTCCTGGACCACCTGCATGGAGTGCCTGGTCCCTGTTCCCTCAAGTAAGAGCACACACAGCGAGTGTGAGGTCCCCAGCAGAAGGGGGCTGCTGTGACCCCTCCTGAAGCTGGTGCTTGTGCTTCTCGCCCTCCCCTGCCTTGGGAGGAAAGCTCTGACTCACCCACGAGCACAACTCAACACCACCAGGCCATGCTGACTCAGGCTCTGATCCAAAACCTGCTGAAATGAGCAAAATTCTTTTTATTACTGTCAGCAGGAAATAGCAATCACAGAGTGGGGTGGTGTGACTCAAGCTGACCCAGCCCCCAGAGTTTTCAGTTAATCACTTTTCTGTGAGTGGTGTCCTCTTTGAGTAACTCAGAAACCCACAGGTGCTGAGAGCTGAGCTGTGTGAGCAGAGCTGTGCCCTACACCAGCCTCTCCTTTCCCCTTCTGGTGGGGCAGTGAATGCTCCAGCTGCTGTTTCCTTTCTAATGCAAGAAGCAAATTGCATTTGCTGTGTCCCCCCAGTCATCAGTGCTGTGTTTTGGGGGTTCAGTGACTGAGTGCAGCTGAAGGGGCCCAGCACCCCACAAACTGCTCTGTCTTTGGTGCCAATTTGAATTTTGCCTCTGTGCCTGAGGAGCCTGGGGACAGCCCTGACTCCTGAAAACCCTTCCTTCTCTTCCCTGCAGTCTCAGCCACAATGAGATTTCTCAGGATGGAGTCCTACACCTCATAAATGCCTTTGTCACATCTGGAAACACCACTGAAGTTCAAGTCAGGTGACTGTTTTTCTTCATTAATTTCTGAGTCTGCCCTGCTTGTTTTCCTCTTAATTATTGAAAGTTTGTGATCTTCAGGTAATAACAATGAGGGTCACATTTTTTACTACCTTTATGTCCAGCTACCAAAAGCTTTTGTTTATGTCCATTTCTATTGGCCAAACATAGCTGCCAAGCAGAACTGCCATTCCCCAGGGCCAGGTTATTTTTGTGTATAGAGACACAGATATTCAGCTGTACCAATTATTGTTGTGTATGTATCTCTTAATGAACCTCTTCAGGGCAGGAGTCAGCATTTGCCCTCTAAGGTTCTCTTCACTATGCTGAGATTTTGGAGTCAATGGAAAGCGATTTCCCATGTTCTTTACTTGGATTTGAGTCTTTATCTTCTTTCCTCTCAGGAAAAAATATCCCATGTGCCCTGGGCCTGTTGCTCTGGCATGAAGTGCTTTTCTCACAAATTCCAGACTGGGCTGTGCTGCACATCTGTGGGACCTTATCGGTGTTCATGTTCATGGGACCAGCTGGTCTGTCCTGAATCAGTTTTAACCAGGGACACTTCCATTCATTCCTGCAGTTAGATGTGGGTGAATCTTTGGGCTACTTGAAAGTCTCCTGTTGTAGCTCTCCCCAGAGCTCAACAGAGAGTGCAGAGGAGGAGATGAAAGCAGGACAGGTCAGGATTGCTTCTCCAAACACCAGTGCTGCCTTATGCCAATTTAGCACTAATGAGACCTTATTGAAGCATTTCCCTGGGCTGGTTTATTTTAGGGAGGGCTGAGCTGGGTCAGGTACCTGTGTCACTGCTGTGTTGGATTGCTTTCTGGAGTCCGGTATCATTAAATTTTGACCACTGGGAAAAATAGTAATTATCCCTCTAAATTCTTACCCTCGTGTCTTCTCTGTGCAGTTTGTGCTCCAAAGCAACTTTAATCATCAACCTGACAAGTGGAGATGACCCAAGAAAGATTTTGAGGTAATGTTACAGATTTTTGTGCTGATTTCTTTGGCAAAGGTGGTGCCCTTTTTCTAGGGACAAGGCAGACAAAACCTCTTTTTGTCTCTGGCTCCTGGCATGGTGACATTTTACATTAACAGCTGATATGTTTCCTTTGACTCACCTTCTGAGAGTATCCCACATCCCTTTTTCTCTTTGCTTCCCCACTGCCTCTTCCTTACCTGGGCACCTGTAGGTGTGTCTCCAGTCCCTGTCACAGCACAGGGTGCTACAAAAAGCAGTGCCATTGCAGCACACAGTTATGTTCCACCAGAATATCTCCACAGATTCTTCTGAAGTGTTGCCACAATAATTTTTTTTTTTTTGGTTTTTTTTTTAAAACTCTTAAAGGTGTTTCAGGTTTTTGTGCCATCCTTCTTTCTCTGTGGGGTTAGGCTGTGCTGCCTGGTATTTCTGGCTTAGAAAGCCTGAGCTGTTTGTGATGAGCTAAGGCTCTTCTCTTTCTCATCCTTTCAGACTGGCAGAGTGTAACTTCCATCCACAGCACTTGGAAAAGCTGTTCTTGCTCCTGGAAAAGTGCACGGGTCTGACAGAGTACACGTGAGTTAATGGCTCTTGGACCCCTTTGGGTGGGCTCATTTGTGAGCTCTTCATTACAGTGAGCTTTGGTTCTAGGTCCTCAAATAACAACATGACAGTCCAAGCTGCAGAAAGACTTTTGTATTCCATGAGGAAAGATCTGGGGCTGCTGAAAATCAGGTACTGTGTCACTGTGCTTTTTTAGATACTGATCTGAGACTGGTTTGATCTTCTGAGATCTCCTTTCATCAAAAACAAATGTGAGCTGTGCTTCTTCCAAAGGCAGGTAGCACTGGCCTGGGAATTCCCAGGCTGACTCTGTAATTGGTATTTGGCTTTACCTCCCTGGTTCCCACTGAGCCTCGTGTAGAGCTCTGGCCACAAACTGTGCTGTCCCTGCAGATCACTGCCAGCCTTGCAAAGAAGGGTGATAATTCTGGTGGACACATCCCCACTGCCAGAGCATCCTGCACTTTGCCTGAGTAGCAAACTCTCCCCTCCTCTCCAGGGAATCTGGGCTACTTTTGCCTGCTCCCAGCTTGCCCCCTGTTTCCCATGCAGACATTACTCTGCTAAGCCAAGCAGCTTTTCCACATATTTAGAGTGTGGAACACTCAGCTGACAGAGATGGATCCATGTGAATAAAGCAGAGCTGCCTGCATTCTCCTTTGCAGCATAGAGGAGCCATGGGTGTGCAAAGAGAGAGTCATGGACCTCCTTGAGTTGGCTCTCCAGGCCTCTGGAAACATCACTGGCATCATGTAAGTGGCACCTCAGGTTCTGGTGTCTTCCAGGTATTTTCTTTTAGCCTGGTACTCTTAAGGAAAGGGGATTGAAGCCAGCACTGGATCTTCTGTTCTTTACTCACTGTCTCCAGTGCATTTGTGACCTATTGGCCCACCTGAAGCAATTTTAGCCCAAATGACTGGTGGGTAGAAGTGCTTAGAAGGTTTGTGGTCACACAGCTCAGAAGGCTTCATGGGAAGGGGACCATGTTCCTGGTTTCCCTGGGAGAAAGGGGGCCAAGATTAGGCTGGTTTTGGAGCTAGTTTAAACATTACAAATCTCTTCAGAGATGGGTGATTAGCTTTCACATGCCAGCATTGCCCTGTCCCATCCAGTCCTCCTGATTTTTCCTATGGAAAATAGTATTTTCTCTTCCTCAGCAATCTACAGTTTTATGATGTTCTCTATTCTCTGCCTTTTCAGGATATGTAAAGATAAAACCCTCTTCCAATTAGTCATAAGGTTCCCACACTACCTGGAGAAGGTAGAATCAGTTGTCAGCAGGTGAGAAAGCAACTATTTATCATTATTTTCTGCTTGTTCTGAGTCTCACCCTGAGATAAAAAACATCTTCAGAGTGTCTAAGGCTCTGGTCTCCATGGGTTCAGTCTCAGAGCACCTCTGTGTGAAAGAAACCTTATGCATGTGCATGTGTCCTTTGGGCTGCTCTCCTTCAGGACCTGAACAAGTAAAAAAATCCATCTACCTTCCTGTGAGCACTCTGGAAACAGGAGCACTTGAACACTCTTTAAGACATGCTGGCATCTGCCTGAGTGTGCAGAGAGAGCAGCACCAGTGCCCTTTTCCTTTTGTGAAGCTGGAGGAAGAGGCAGCTCTTGTCCTGGGCAGTGGGGACGGGCTGTGTTTCTCTGCACTGGACTGTGACATTAATGGGACATGGCAGGAAAGCCCCAGGTGGGCTCTTGGAAGCCCTGAGCTGTCCCTAATCGTGTCCCTGGGGGGCACCAGATGCTGCAGTGGCTCTGCTGATCCTCACTGACAGTTGTGTTGTGTGTTTGTACTCTGCAGACTGAGTCCATACAAGCCAGAAATCAAGTGCTCCTCCTTCTGCCAAAGGCTTTGTGAGAAATGTGCTCAGCTTCAGGAGCTGAGGTGAGTTGCCAGGCATTGTAAAGGATTTTTTGGGAGGGGAGCAGCTTTTCCTGGTGAGTGCAGCACTCTGAACACACAGCAGGGCACCAGAGAGGCCAGTGCAAGGTGCCAGTCCCTGCCCTTTGGGTCCCCTACTGGGAGTGTTTGAATGGAAAACAGAAAAGACACATAGACCTGGTGGCTTCCTGGGGTATCTTCTGGAATCACCTAAATCTCCCAGTGCCCAGATAAGCCACACTCACTCACCATGGCTGGGAGCCCCCATGGGACCTGGCCAAGTGTCACTGTTGTGTCACTCCAATGTCCCAGCACTGCTTTAGCTGTGAGCTTGGCACAGACCTTTTGCCACCACAGCCCAGCCCAGCCCTGTCATTCCCTCCTTGCAGATGGTCTCACGTGGAACTCCACGAGGATGAAGCAGAAATGCTAGTCAGGATCCTGCTACCCCTTCCAGAGCTGAAGACATTTGGGTATGTCCCCAAATTGGTTATGATACTATCCATGTATTTATTATTTGCTCCATCCTGTGCTTCACACCAGTCCTCTTAGTCCTGTACACAGAGGGTATGGAAATCTCTCCAAACTTACTGGTCCCTGATGTCTGTGCTGTCTGGGATTTGGGATGGGGCAGTTTGCCTATAACTCCACTTTCTCAGTGTGCTGAGACCTAATCATCTCCTTTGCTCCTTGCTGTTTTGCAGGCTGACCTCCAGCAGTGTTGCACCAGCTGGAATCGATTATTTGATCTCGGGCTTGCAGAATTGCCAGGCCATTGAAGAGCTCAAGTGAGTCTGTTGTTACCAGGCTGTCCAGAGGCTGCCAGGCCTTTCTAGAAGCTTTAGTAAAACTGCAGCCTCTGTTCTGCATGAACTGTGGACAGAGGTACTTTTCCTGAAGGCTGGAGGACTTGAGATAGGGAAGAAACAACAATTCTTTTTTATTTGCAGTGAACAGTGAATGAGAGAGACAGAGATCTGTAGTCTGTGGCAGGGAATTCCAGTGGAGAATCAAATATTTTGGTAGTTTTTTTTGTGTGGATCTTGTTGTCTTTTGGTCACAGTGGCAGCTTGCTCCATGAGGGGCTGGGCTCTTGCTCCAGAGGTTTGGCATTCTGTTGGTATTTTGTCAGAATCCAGACAGGTCCATTTGGATTGCATTAGAGGACAAAACTGAAATAATTCCCAGGGACTAGAATACGCTCCCCCATCTCTCCCACTCTTGTTCTGCTCCTCTCTGCGCCGAGTGTCTCTGGGTACTCAACTGTACCTTTGTGATTTCATCTTCCAGCCTGAGCCACATGAAACTCAGCAGTGCTGCCATCCCTGAGCTTGTGCTGGGGCTTTGTGAGATGCCATCCCTGAAAAGGCTGATGTAAGTATGTGACTGCAGCTTTTCTCAGGCCTGAAAAGTGGGAACTTAATGTCCATTTTCCTGGGATGTTGTTCCAGCTTGAACCACAACAGCATTGGGAATGATGGCTGCTCCAGACTCGCAGAAGCCTTGAGGAATATGCACAGCATGGAGGAAATCAAGTAAGTTTCTCCTTTCTTGCAGAGAGGTGACCACTAGTGCCAACATCTGGAGAGAACCAGATGTGCTTATACACAGTATTGTCACGAAAGCAGGGAGGCTGCAAAATGCTCCTGTATGAGGTACCTTGGACTGGAGGAAATCAGAACTTGATGTTCAGAAGAGGAAACTTGGGTCATACCCTACTCTGCTGCAGTCATGTAGAAAATGGATTAAACAGGATTTAAATCTTCCCTGGGATCCAGAATAGGACTACAGACTCCCTTCTGTCCTGGGGGAGCCTCAGACCCAGCATTTGCCTGGTCTGAAAAGATCCAAATCTGGAGCCAACCCCAGGCTTGCTCTGCTTTCTCCCTCTCTCTCTTGTCAGCTGCTGTCCATTCTCCACTGTAGCAATTTGGAAAATAATAACAACCTGTCTGAAGTAATTTCCCACCTGTCAACAGGATTCAGTGATTTTAATTGTTCTTAAATTCCTCATTAACACCTATTAATTTTTTGTGAGGTAGTTGAGATAAACAGCTCTTTGATTCTGCTGGCAAGGCCTGAGGTGTCATCCAGCAAATGGGACACATTAAATAAGATCTTGTATTTGCCTGGCATTTTCCTTTACAACACAGACTTCATTCTCTTCTTTAAAGTTTAAGCCACAACAAGATTGGAGATCCAGGCCTGATAGATCTTGCTGCTGTCCTGCTGGAAATGCAAAACCTGAAGAAAATCGAGTGAGTCCCTTGGTTTTGGTTCAGCTCTTTTGGTCATGGCTGTGGTTGCTGGAGAAGCCTGGGTGGGAATCCCTGTGCAAGGCTTTCTGAGACATGGATTCAAACTGTTCCTTCTCCCAGGGAACAGAAATTAGAGCATCCAGGGTCTTTGTTAGGCTCAGCTCTTGGGGTAAGCCTTGCAACTTTGAAACTAAAAACCTGGAAATGACTTGGAGCAAGAAAAGGAAATTCCCAGCTCTGTCTGCAAGGGGGAAAACTGCTCCTTCCCCACAGTACCTACAGGGCCAGGAGTCACTCAGCTCTTGACAAAAGAACCTAAAAATCCCCTGACCATTCCCAGAGACCCAAGTCTCCCATCACAGCAGGCAAACAGTGAAGTATCTTAAGCTGGTACATTCTGGTTCTCATTTAGTCACTGAGAGTCCCATGCTTATTTTAGCCTTTCAGGGAACTGTCCTAGTCCTGCTGGAGGGGAAAAGCTGATGGAAGCTCTTGCCCACTGCAAGCACATCAGGGAGTTACTGTAAGTGTGTCATTTTGAATGTCCTTTTGGGAACCTGGGCAAAAATCAAGGCATGGAAATCTGATATGGCTCCAATAAAGCCAAGATCAGTTTTACCACTGACTCTTGTGAGAGCAGGGTAAAAACTCTCTGCTACACACCACAGAACTGTGTGGTGCTGGGTGTGGAAGGTTTAGGGATTGGTTGCTGGATTGTCTTGAAGATTTCCAAGAACTGTGCAGTCTGCATTAGTGGACTAATGGATTGCAGAGCTGAATCTGCAGGTTTATAGGCAGTGTCTCAAGCACAGGGGCTGGTCAGTGCCTGTGCTGCCCAAGAAGTCTCCACTAATCTGTGTGGCTGCAAAAATAGAGGGAAGTGGACAGATAAAGGCTTTACACAGTCAGATCTAGTGATGTTCTGTTCCAGACCAGTTTAAAGAAAGTATGTGCCCTGCCACATTAAATAAATAAAATTAAAAAATAACAAATAAGAAAAAGTTACTGTTAAACTGCTGGAACTGTTCAAGTACCCTTCAGATTTCGGTGTGTGTACTAAGGGCTCAGATGAAAAAGTGCAATTTCAGTTCAATTCCAGCTCAGGTAACTCAGTCAGGAAGGGGGGAGGCAAATGTGCTTCCGAGAAATGCAGCTCAGTTTTACTTCTCTGTTTAACTTCTGCTGCAGGATTTCAAAACATCATTCACTGTTTCTTCCTCCCACCCTCAGAGTCCTTTGAATCAGGGACATTGGGTCCTTTCAGCACAGTCCCAGGCACGTGTGGGTGAGGAATGTGGGTCACACATCCCTGTGGGTGACACACAGGTGAGGAATGAGGCTCTGCACTTCACTGCCAGTGACTTTGCATTTCTGCTTCTTCCAGACTGTCAAGGAATGGTTTTGGAGACAGGACAGCAGTGACACTTGCTCTCTGTCTGCCTCACATGACCAACCTGAAGGTCCTGCAGTAAGTGTCAGCCTCTGCCCCAGGAAGGCTGGGTATCCTGGGGAATATGGGGATTGTTGGAAGAAGGAATGGGAAAAGGCACAGGCACTGGTGTCATGTTTAGGGAGTGATTTCAGTGTGCCAGGATTGAGAAACCCTCCACAATTCCTCTGCTGTAAGAGTCACACAAACTCTTCTTGCTTAATCTCTTGCAGCATTAGCTTTAGAGATGAACCAGGTAGTGAGTATACAGTAAAATAAGCCTTAAAATTGGTTTTGAATATGCTGGTTTCTGATGCCTCTGGTGGAATGTAACCATAAAGATGAGCATCTTTTATAACCCTCACTTTTTTGTGCAGGCACCTCTGAGTCATTTATTTTCCCTGAACTCAGTGATATTGTATTTTTAAAACTTTTGTGGGTGTCTCTCCGGGACTCCAACATTTATGATTTTCTTGTACTGTTTTATAGTGACAAAGTAAGAAATTGGTGAGCTAGAAGTGCTCACTGGGTTCAGTTAGCCTGGAGGTGTCTCTTCCAGTCTGTGTCTAAACTGTTATCAAAAGATAACTTAGAAAAGGAGCCCCAGTGGTGGGAGACCACCTCTGGTTAGGTTCTTGACAAGTTAAATACGAGCTTTTGTTACAGCTTTATTCCAAAATAATCCTCCAGTGCTTATGTTTCCTTTGTTAGCTTCCAGAACAATAACATTGGGCAGGCAGGAGGGCTGGAGCTGGCCAGAGCCCTGGTGCTGTGTGAGCTGCTGGAAGAGATAAGGTGGGTCATGGCAGGGGCACTTGTGATGGTGCCAAGCATATCACAGACTGCTTTGGGTTGGGAGGGACCTCTGATGATCATCTCATTCCATGGGCAGGGACACTTTCTGCCAGACCAGGTTGCTCAGAGCCCCATCCAGCCTGGCCTTGGACAATTCCAGGGATGGGGCATCTACAGCTTCTCTGGGAAACCTGTGCCAGGGCCTCATCACCCTCACAGGGAAGAATTTCTGCTTCCTAATATCCAATTTAATCCTGCCCTCTGTCAGCTTGAAGCCATCCCCCCTTGTCCTGTCTCTTCATGCCCTTGTCCAAAGTCTCTCCAGCTCCCTTGTAGCCCCTTTAGGTACTGGGAGATCATCTTCCCACTCTCCCTTACTGTCATTTCCTCTCAAGTCACATCAGTCATTAACTCTAGTGAGGTTTTTTATTTCCAATTTCACATGCAACACATGATGTGCTGCAGATCTTTGACACAGGTATAACCCCATGTTTCTGTCTGCAAGCAATTCCCTGCAGCAAGGACTGAGTTTGGGAGCTACAGCAGGGCTGTCATTCCCATTGTACCAAGCAGGGAATTGACCTAAAATTGCTCTGCACTGATCTGGCTCATCCCTGCTGCCTACAGAGTCCCCACTTAGTCTGGGTAGTAGTTATTAACTTGCTGGTCCACATAATTATGTTTTCATGGTGGCTTTTCTCTGACTGTACCTGCTTTTTCTGTACCACTCAAAACTTTCCCACTACCCTTCCAGTTTATCAGAAAATGACCTTGGAGAGCAGAGTATCCATGCCCTGTCCAGGGGGCTGCCGTGCTTCAAACACCTCCGGAAAATCGAGTGAGTCCTGGGGCATGGGGGGCTGCTGGGGCAGAGCCTGGCAGGACATGGGGCTGTGCTCCCCACACTTCTGACACTGTGCCCTCTGTCTGCTCTCTCCCTGCTGCTTCAGCTTGAAATTCTGTGGAATCACTGATGACGCCTCAAAATCACTCTGTCTCAGTTTCCGACAGTGCCCTTCCGTGGAGGAGATAATGTGAGTGTGGGCATGGATGGGGAGACATTTCAGCACTCACAGGTCACTCTTGTTTTAATGTCTGCCCCTGTTTGGATCTGCAGGGCACTTCTGACCCTGCTAAATACTTGTTAATACTTTTCATTAAGTGCTTTTCAGTGGTAAATTTACTAATTGATGAAATACACTGCTACAAAAATGTCATGGGGTAAAGCTGTGTGCCCAGCAGTCATTTCCAGCTTTCACATCTCATCCCCTGGGCCTGCAGGACTCTCAGATAACCACAGTCTGCAGACTCTCCCTGGTGTCTTATCATGCATGCAAATATGTCATGAAACTGAGGAAAATCCTCAAAATTAAGCTGGAAATCCAGGGGAGTGTTTACCTGTCATGATAAGAGGGTGATCAGCTCTTGCAAACAGGATAATCCACGAGGGGCAATGTCACAGTAGTGGCACCAGTGTTCATCCAGACTCACAGCTGGGATTTCTTGTCTGCCTTAGACTGTCTTGGAATGCCCTTGGAGATGGAGGAGCCCGAGAGTTGGCCACTGCTCTCCCAGAGATGGAAAAGCTGAAGGTGTTAGAGTGAGTACAGCCCTGACAAAAACCCTGGGAAGACTCATTTATCTGTCACTGGGCCTTCAGTCATGGGACTTCCAAAAAGGGGATGTACATTAGGAATTAACTTCCTGCTTAGCCTGCTCCATGCACAAGGGCCAGCCTTGCCTGGCTGATAGACCTGGAGTAGCACTGATTTTATTTAAGGTGATTACAGCATGGGACTGTTCAGCTGTTTCCTGCTCTGGGCTGGTTTTGGATTTCGAAATTCTCTGTTGGTTTTTAAAACAGCCTGGAGAAAAACTGCATTGGAGCCTGTGGGGCCACAAAGCTGGCAGAGGAACTCGCCAAGTGCCCGGGAATTCAGTTCTTAAGGTGAGCAGGTATCACAGGGCTTCCATGGCCGGGAATTGGCTCAGCAAGGAGAAGTCAGGGTGGCCTGGGGACAGATGTGGCACATGGCCCTGCTGCCCTGGGTTAGCTGGCAGGGAAGAGGGTATTGCAGGGAATGCAGACACAAGCCAAGGGAGCTGAGGGTTTTCTAGGACAGCTCCACCTTCTCAAAAAGTCCGAGAGAAAAAGGAACTGAAAAGCTTCCTGGCTTTACATGAGGCAAAAACGAAGACCCAGTTGTGTAATGTCCCCATCAGGAAGCTGTTGCATTTGTTCTTAAAAGTTTTCTTTCTCTCATTCCTTCTGGTTTCACTTGTGATGTACATTCCTGCCCTGTCCCGCTCTCTCCTGGGGTGCAGATCTTCCAGATGCTTGGTCCATACTAGTCCTGCAGTAACACATGTCCTGTCCTTGCAGGCTGTGGGACAACCCAGTGCCCAAGGGCCTCGCTGAGAGTTTGACAAGCCAAGACCCAAGACTGTGTTTCTCCTTCAACTAGAAAAGAAGACCCTTTGCCTAAATAGGAGTTGTTCTCCAACTCCCACTGCCCTCAAAACTGCACTGAAGAACCCAGGAACTCAAAGTTCCTACAAGTGAACACTTGGGTCTTTCTTTGCTGCACTGAACCAAGTACAGACACTGGGGTTTTATTCTCTTTTTTGTTATTTTGTTTTGTTTGGTTTTGTTGGGTTTTTCTTGGGGTTTGTTTTTTTTTTTTTTGTGAGCTTTATTGTACAGAAGAGCAAAATAATGTAAAGAATTGCTGCTGGGCAGGCAGGTGTAAAAACACTGAAACTCTCTCCAAGAGGATAACTTTCCAGAAAGTTATTAGCAAATAGTGATAAGAATGCTTATGCACTAGTTATTATTTATTTATGTATTGCCCTAGTGAAAAAAGGACACCATGATCTCCATTCAAGCTTCAACTGTGTTTAAAGTTAAATACTTAATATTTATTCTGAGGGAGGGGCAGTGAGTGACAGACCCAGTAAGAATAGAGGCCATAATGAAATAAATATGAGGTTTTCTCAGAGCTGTGAGATTTTGGAGTCACCATCCCTGGAAGTGTTCAAAAACATGTGGATATGACTCTTGCAGGCATGGTTTAGTGCTGAACATGTTGATGCTGGGTTAAGGGTTTGGCTCAATGGTCTTAGAGGTCTTTTCCAACCTTAACAATTCTATGATTGCATTATTCTAGGATGAGATGCATCTTCTCAGGCATTCAGCCAGCAGAGGATTTCATTATCCTTAATCAAGATGACAACACCTACAGGGTGTTGCGATAAAAGAATACACATCCTCCAGGAGAGGATGTAAAATTATTTACAGAATTGCAAATTGTTGACATTGTTACAGATGAAGTGCAACAGGCTGCTTGAAAATCAGCTGTAACTGTGAAATTCCTCTGTGATTTTTAGGAAAAAAATCATAGAATCACAGATTGAGTTGGAAGGGACCTTAAAGACCTGGGTCCAACACCCCTGCCATGGCAGGCACACCTTACACTAGACCAGGTTTCCCAAAGTCACGTGGCCTCGAACACTTCCAGGGATGGGGCAGCCACAGCTTTTCTTGGGAGAAGAAAAAAATTGTAAGAAAAAAAGGTAATATTTGGTTTTGTTTTCTTTATATCAGCCTCATAGAATTGCCTCAGTTTTGTGAAAAAAAAAAAAAGAAAAAAACCTTCAGGACATTTGAAATTTCAAGTCATTGCCCAAAAATGACCAATGCTGATATTACCATAAATTTCAATGAGAAACATTTTAAAGGACTGAGGCTGTAAAGCAACTTGTAAGAAAACCAGCTGCTCTATGTGACAGGAATGTGCTGCTACTGACTATTTTCATGTGGGGTTTCGTAGAGCTTTGTGGGGTTTTGGACTGGTTGCACGAACCTCTTTCAGGAGAAGTGAGGGGTCAATTAACTTGAAACTCTGACCATGTGAAAGATCCCTCGAGTCTCTACCAGCCCCTGAACCCCAAAGCCCGTGTGCTGCTGGACAGTGGATGTTGGACCTGTGGGAACTGCAGGGAGAAGATCCCAAACACCAAATTTGCTGCTCCTTAAGGAGACAGATGACAACTGCCCTTGGACTCGTGGAATTCTGGCTTAAGAGTGCAGCCACACTGTTCTCATCTATTACCTGGTGTTATAATGTTTTCCTTAGGTATTTGTGCTGTAAATACAGAAGTCTTGTGGTGGATTTATTTATGGAATTCTTTTTGCAGCAGTGTTTGCCTAGGGAGATGTAACTGATCTGATTTGGGCAGGGCAGGCATCTGGAATGAGATGGAAATGCTGGTCCAGCAAAACCTTGGGGCAAATGGTTGTGAACAGCTGGTGCTGGTTATTTCTGTCCCTATTTAAAGATCAGCATCATGCTTTGTGACATAATGACATGGTGGTGTAAAAGTGGGACACATCTTGCAGAGACTACTCTGAAAAAGGGGTTTTAAAACAAAAACAAAGGAAAAAAGAGGCAGTGAAATTCCTCATCAGGCCATAATTCAGTGGAGTAAGCAAGTACCTCAGATCTAAACACTGCCACTTAGGAAAAGCTTCACCAAATGTGGTGAACTGATATGAGGAAGAAAATCTTCCCTGTGAGTGTGGGGAGGTCCTGGCACAGGTTGCCCAGAGAAGCTGTGGCTGCCCCATCCCTGGGAGTGTCCAAGGCCAGGTTGGACAGGGCTTGGAGCAGCCTGGGACAGTGCAAGGTGTCCGTGCCCATGGCAGGGGGTTGGAACAAGATGATCTTTAAGCTCCCCTCCCACCCACTATGATAAATGAGATCTGAGGTTCCCCCCCTGCAGTTCCACTGATCCCTGAAGGCAGGAAATGTCCATCTGTACCGAGAGGTTTGCAGGGATGTAACACAGCATGCTGCAAACACTCTTGCAGCACTGCCCTTGACTTGAGATGTTAAAAGAGGGAGTCAAATCGAACTGCACAGCTGCATTTCTCGGGGTCTTCCCCAAATTCAGGGTTCCAGTCTGACCGGAGAGAGTGGCCATCCAGGGAAGGGAGCTCGCAGGAACACACAGCATCTTTCCCAGAACACCAGGTGTCAGCAAAGCCCCAAAAATGGGGAGCGGCTGTCTGTAATCCAGCGGCTTCGGATAAAAACGGGCTCCGGGCTGTATTTTGTGTGCATTTTTTTAAAAATCGGAGATTTGGACAGAGTTGTACGTGGAACACAGCAACACAATCGGTCTGTGGTTCCTTTCTTCCATGCAATGCCAAGGACTTCTGGGGCGTGCTTCCCATTTCCACTGTGCTTGCAATGCCCGTGTTCCAGCTTGTGCTCGTTTCTGAAAGTTTCCGAGGGGAACTTGGGGGCTTTGTCCAATTTTGAGGGGTTAAATGAACCTTCTGGAATGCAGGGAGACGTGAGGCCATTGGGGATTGTGTGCGATGGCCGAACACCAAACCCATTCCCAACCACCTAATTACCACGGGCCATTTTTAGAGCTGTTACCATTAGGTTTCGGATTTATCACGGTCCAAAAATGGAAATGCATCAGGACTCTCTGCACACCCCTATTGTTTCAGGCTGCTCGCAGTCTCTGGAAGACAATGCCTGAGCTAGTCAGTACTGGTTTCATACACAGAGGGCATTTTGCCCCCTGAGACCAGATCTTTAGAAAGAAACACTGTGCTGTAAATAAACACGCTGCTGGAGGGCGGGAGGGAGCCTGGATTTTGTGCTGGGGAGCAGCTGGAGCCAGCCTGGGCCGGGCTCCTGCACACGATGGCAGCAGCTCCAAAGAGCTGGAAATGCAGCTGCTCTTTCCCCTCTGCTAAAACCAGTTCCAGGTAGCCCCGAACCTGCTGTGACTTGGAGGCATCGTGCTGGCAGGAGAGAAAACACAGGAAGAACTGATCTGAGAGAAAACAGGCATATTGGCATTTGTGGAATACCGTCTGCCTCTCCCTTTTCCCCTCAAAGTGACATTTCAAGCCTCAGGCAAGGAGGTAGGAGGGCAGGTCTGGCACAGACCCCACTTCTCCCACTGAATTCCTCTTTCAGGCACAACCTCGTCCCTTTCTGTGATGGTTTCTGGCCAGGTTTCTGCAGAAAGAACAGGGTTGCTCCTAAACACTAGGCTCAGCTTTAAGTTGGATGATGACTGTGTGCTGTCTGTGCTGAGCAGGAGCACCGGTGGCCCCTGAGCTGTCCCGTGTCCCCTGCCCCACTGCTGGGGCTGGCAGAGGGAGCACCTTGTGCAGCTAAAAACCTGATACCTTAAAACTCCTATGGCTTCTACAGCTCAAGCTGAAGGAGAAGGAAGTATTCCAGCTGGTCAGGGGAATCTGGGACTTGCTTATTTACCTGTGATCTTCCAAAGCATGAGCAGAGCCCAGAGGAAAGAGCTCTGAACAAATACGGACGGTTTATTTCTTCGGCAGCCTCAGAGGGAGGCTTTCAGCCTTATTACCCTATCTCCACATCAAAAATATCTCTATAAATATCCTGGACACGTGGTGATGTGCCCACCAGGCATCGGATGAGGTTGGTAATGGCACCTTGGGGTCAGACCCCGGTGGTACCAGCCTCGAAGGGAGCCCACAGCAGCTCCTCGGGGTGAGCAGGGTGATGGGTGAGTGTGACACCGACCAGCCCTGTGGCTTGGGTTCCCCTTCACTTCTGGGATGAGCATTTGGGGCTGCTTGTTTTCCTTCTTTACCCAGCTTTTCCCTATGGGAAGCAGAATCAGCGGGACACGGTCCAGGCCTGAAGGATTTCGGCGCCAGGAGCACCCACACTGGCTGTGTGCAGGGAGAACCCTGCTGACACCCAACAGCACAAAACCCAGTGGTTCTGCTTAAAAGCGATGGGTGTTGATCCAACAAAGTTATATTTTCCTCGGAACTGAGTGCATAATATGCAAAATAATTTCCTAGATATATATATTTTTAGGCTGTTTTTAAGCCTTTTTTTTTTTTTTTTTTTTTTTTTTTTTTTTTTTTTTCCAAACAGCGAGGCAAAAGCAGCCAGCGAAGAAGTTTTGGGGTGGCTCCTTTTCTTTCTTTTTTTTTTTTTTTGTTTTAATCCGAAACGGATGATGCTCGTTGCGGGAGGGGGGAGCCCGAGCACGGCCGCGCCCGCCGCCCGCCCCTCGCCATCGCCGTCCGGGGCGGGTGGGCGGTGATGGCGAGGGGCGGGCGCGGCCGGGGGGAGGTTCCGAACCCGCAGCCCCGCGGGAGCTGCTCGGCCCGGCCCGGCCCGGCGGTGAGTACCGGGAGCCCAGGGGATGCCCTGGGGAGAACGGAGCGGGGCTGCTCGGCGGGATCGTCCGCCGCGGCTCGGGTGGGTGCTGAGATAGGGATGGTCCGGTGGGAGGGTGGCGCTGGCCGGGACAGCGTGACACCGGGGTGAGCCACCGGATGGGACCTGCAGGGTCGTGTCCCCCACTGGCTGGTCCCGAGGGGTGCGGTGGCGCTTCTGCCCTCTTGCTTTTGGACAGACCCTCCATCCCTGGGACAGACCTTTCCTTCCTTGACCATCCCTCAGGACAGTCCCCCTGTCACTTTATGCTCCCCTTCCCCAGCCCAGCTCCCTTCATTCGTGCGCGGTGTGGAAGTTGTTCTGTTCCCACTCCCTGTGTGTCTGTGTCCACTTCTAAAGATGTCAACTGGACATGCGACCCCCAAGCAAATGCCGGGGCCTGGTGGCTTCACTCCCCAAGCCTGGGGGTATTTGTAAGGTTTTTTTCCCTGGCAGCTGCTGCAAGCCCCTGTCCTTATCCTCTGGCATCGATCACGGGGGGATCTGGTGAGTTGGAGGCTGGGGAATCGCAGAGTCGTTTCTTCAGGAGCTGTTTGCAGCCCGGTGCTGCTCCAGCTGGCCGTGATACCCTTCATGCCGTGCATTTTTGGGGGCACTGGGAGGGTTTATGCTCACGGATGTGCTGCCTCTCTCTCCTGTGTGCCCAGCTTTGTTCTCTGAGGAAGAGGCGAGCGGAGCGTTTCGCTCAGCAGTGTGAGGGTGCCTGCAGGATGGCAGGCAGGGAGCGAAGTGTTTTCCTGTCAGCTCTGCCAACCTCAAGACCTGATGCAATAAGTCTTTGTGTGAGTAACCCTAATTTAGGCAAGTGGCTGGACTAAAGCCAGCGGTGCTGGAGGACTTGGTGGGCAAACACACCCTTTGGAGCTGGTCACCACAAGGAGGGTGGAACAGCAAATAGAGGTGAGTGGAGAGCTGAGCTTCGGTGGCAGAAACATCTCTGAAGGGCTGGGTCCCTGCTGCTGGCTCCCCAGAGTGTGAGCTGCTTTGTGGAAAGGAACTGGGAGGATCCTCATGAACCTCGAGCACCAGGTTTGAACCTGCTGGCAATACACCTGAACCTCGCTGGAAAAGCTGGAGTTGCGAGCACAGCCCAGGTGTGCTCAGTTGTGATCCTGCTCCCCTGTCACCTGCATCAGCCTCCTCGAGCCAGCCCAGGTACTGGGGCCTGTGATACCACTGTGCTTTTCTGGAGTCAGGAAATTATTTGTTATCAGCCAGAAATAGCCTTCCACCGAAGCCAGTTGGGGGCAGGGAATGGAGAGATGGGAGGAGGAAGGCTGGGAACAAAAGCTCGGGGCATGTGGCAAGGAGTTATTTTGAAGAGTGCACTCAGTGGAGGATGTTTTCCTGTAGTTGCCTCAGGGAAATGCTGCATTTGCTTTGGTTACAGCTGTGTGATAGCCTGGGACATAGCCTGGTGATGTGTGGTTTTCTTTCCCTGCTCTTGCTGCTGGAGCATCCTGACTCCAGGAGGGAGGGAAGGAGCGAGGGCATGTAGTGAGGCTTCCAAGTGTCCCCAGATTTCATCTTCCTGTGGTGTAGGCAGCCCCTAGCACCTGCCTTGAGTAGACACACAGTCCTGGAGCTGCTCTCTAAGAGCCAATGCTGTCCCCCACGCCCTGGGGACAGAGTTTGGCAGCAGCCTGCCTCTGCTGGCACTGCTGGCGTGTACCCCGTTGTTCCCAGGACCTGCTTGGTCAGGAGCACAGTTGGTATCTCTTGAAGGGGCTGCAGACATTGCCCTGTAGCAGCGTGAGGGTGGGCAGGGTTAGGTGCAATGCTTCTCCCTCCCTGCTGCCCTCTGAGCTCCAGCTGAAGGGAACTGAGATCCTGAGGATCAACACGTTGTGTCCTGGGGACATCCCTGCTCCCAGGGCTTGTGCTGGGGGACAGCGAGGGACTTCATGCTGCTTGCTGACAAGCTGGTGCAGTTTGTGAAGCCATTGCTTGTTGGGGTTAGAGGACTGCAGTGTCTGGCCAGTCTGTGCTGTAGGAGGGGGCCCTACAGGAGCTGGGGGTTCCAGGGTGGAAAAATCCTTTTCCGGTTCAGCTGCTGGAGCTGAGCTGTGGATGAAGATGCTCTTTGCCCTGGGGGGATGTATCAGCTGCACAGCCCTTGGCAGTCCTCGATTCTGCCCCTCTTCCAGCAGTCCCCCTCCCTCACCCCAAAACATCGGGATTTTGCAGTGCTGGAGCAGCCGCTGGCTCCCCTGTAATTTACCAGTCTGCCCAGTTGTGTACTGGAATGGCATCAGCTTTGTTTGCCTTTTAGCAGTCTCAGTGTGGTGTGTGAAGAGTCTGGGATGAATAACTTCTGCTCCTGCTCCACTTGGTGGAAAGAGTTTCCCACTGACTTCAGTGGAAACCTCTGTCCAGGGGGAGCTGGCCAGAGCCACGCACGCCACCGTAAATCAGGGCTTGTTCTCCAGGAGCTGTCGGTGTGCTGGGAGCTCAATTCCGGGTCAATTGATGAAAAAGCAACACTTGCAGCCTCCTGTCCAGGTTCAGGGCTGCCAGCTCTCATAAGGAGCTCTTTATGTGAGAAGCTTGGCTGGCATTCAGAGGCAGGGTGGGGGGATAGAAGGAAAGGTAAATTTTCTGGTGCGGTGGAGTCGCCAGGCATTTGAAATAGTGCTCCTGGCAGGATGCAAAGCCCACAAAACAGTGTGGAAAAACAAAAGAATTGAACACTTCCACACCCTTTCTGCCCCTGAAATCTTACAGTTTGTCTTTTAAACCCCTGTAAAATATTTGTTGAGGGACTGGAGTCATCGCTTTTTGCTGCTTTGTCTCAGTTTCCTGGCTGCTGGCTTTGCAAGGTTACTTGTTTGGATCATGGGAGCAGGGGAAAAACTAATTCACAGAAACTCAGGTGAGTTTGGAGATCATAACATTGTTGTTAAAATGCCAGAAAAACAAACGAGTGTAGAATTCAGCAAGAAGGGCTCCAGTTCTATTTGTCTCCTGCTTTTGCTAGGGCCTTGTGTTTGGGAGCTGTCATATTTTCTGCCTGTAGCCAGCAGGAAAAATCTTGTGTCTAAAATAGTCGCCTTCCCCCCAGCCCTGGATTTTCCATCATCACGTGATTCCAGGAGCTGAGGATTTAGGAAGAAACATCAGCTGTCGTGAGGCTGATTTAAAAAATGAGACAAGCTGGGAACACAAGTTTTGCTATTAAACAAGTCCAGTGCTGTGCAACCATTTAAACCCAGCCTGATATTGCCTCGAGCGGTGTCTAAAGCTGTTGAGAAGGGGTCGAGAATTAGTCAGACGTCATTCTCACAAACCACAGCATTTCTGTGTCGCTGGCACACAGTTCTGTCTCAGGGTGAAGCTTCACACATCAAGTGGCAGCATCTCTCTGCTGCAAAGCAGGCCAAAAAAATTAAAATTCTGCGGGAAAATGTTGGATCTTAGCGATGAAAATCCCGTCTGTGAAGGGGAAGGCATGGGGGGCTCTGGGTGGTGGGATGGAAGGGAAGGGGGAAGGGATGGGAGGCTCTGGGTGTGGGATGGAAGGGAAAAGGGAAGGTGGATTCAGCCACGGGGACCTCAGTGTTCTGCATGACTTGGTGTCGGTGTCCGAGTGCAAACGAGCGTTGCACATAAATACCCATGAATTAATATTTATTTATCTTATCAGCTCTGAAGCACTGGCTGCTTTAGGGATGAAAGGGTGCATGGGATGGAGAGACCTGCACAGCTGCCTGCTGCTGGGGCTCTTCTGGCTGACATGAGGTCAGGCTGACACGCAGTGAGATCCAAAAGCAGCTAAAGATATTTCTGGTCACATAAATGATGATTTTTTTTTTCTTTCCCCTCTCACATGTGATAGATGGTGTTGGCTGGGAATAGGAATCCAATTAAGATTCAGAAAGCCAGCATTTTTGTTTTCAGTAGCATAGAAAAGTGGTTAATAAGTTAAACAGCCTGTTATATACATCCTGTATAGTTGTATGTGGGAGGTTCCCTCTGCACCTGCGAGGGAGCCCTGCTGGCTGCGTGTCCTTTGCAGCCCAGCCACCCCCCCCACAGCCCTGATCCTTCACATTCCATAGGGCCTGGCTTTAATTAAGTCCACTTTTCCCTCCAAATCCAATTTTGAAACAGATCTATCCCCCCCTCCTTGTGACAGTGTGCCCAGCTTTCATATGGCTGCTGTAGGATGGGGAATTTTTAACACTGGAGGTTAAAATCTGCCCCAAATCCTGAGAGTGCCTTGTCCTCCCTTCCCGCATCTCCTGGTTCTCTTGTTTGTGCCACCCGCAGCACGTGTCTGACAAGAGCATCGCTGCCCTGGGGAGGCAGGAGATTTGCGTTTGGCGTTTCCCTCTTTCGGACAGAGGCTCCCACAGCTGCTGCCTGTGGCTGCTCCCGCAGGACCGAGCCTCCTCTTCCCCGCGGAGCGGGCAGCGTGGATTTCTGCCCGGGAACGCCGTGGGTGCGGAGCGGGCACACGGACCTTGCCTTTGGGTCCGCCTTTCAGGGCGGCTGTGTGCAGGCTTTGATGGGATCGCCACCGTTCACAGCGACATCGCGATGTTTTCTGCCCTGAATCACAGATTTCCCTAAATTGAGCCCCAGAGGAAACTCGTAGTCAAGCGAAAATGTGTAATCCTTTTTTGCGTATCTGAGCCAAATACGTGCGTGCCAGCGGAGACGGGAATGGGGTCGCTCTGTGCGGCTCGGCCATCGCTGTGTGCCCAGAACCGAGGGAGCTGCTACGCTCCCACCTCGCCCTGCTCCTTATTTGCCCTTTCTGCTGTCCGAGCAGCCAGCCTGGGAGGCACACGTGGCTCTGTGAGCAGGGCACGCTGCGGGTGCGGGACGGGCAGCGAGCGCAGGGCTGGCACAAGGAGGGCTCTGCCCCTGCACAGGCACCCCTGGAGCGGTTGTGTGGTAGCAGCTCCTCTGTTTCCCCTCCGCCTCTGAGGAAGGACTTTTTCCTCTGTGTGGGTTTGTTTTTTTTTTTTCCACTTCGTGATTTTCTGAGCACACCCCCAGAACGCGCCCAGCCCCTGCGGCTCCTCCCGGCCCGTGTCACCAGTGCCTCCCTCCCTCCCTCCCTCCCTCCGCACGTCACCGCGGGTGTGGAGGAGCGGGTTTTGCTTTCGTTTGCCAGCCTGGAGCCCTCGGCTCTGCGACGACGCCTGAGGATTGCGGAAACACCTCGAGAGCTCAGGGGCCCCGCTCTCCTCGGAGTACTTGGCTCTCCGGCTCTTGGGGCTGGTGATTTCTCCTCGGTAAGTGGGTTTAGATACTTCGTTTTCAGACGTTTTCAGGCGTTTTCAGGCTTCATCTATAGAGGGTTGGAGAATAAATTTGCTCTTTGCTCCCCGGTGCCGGGGCAGGCTTTGCCCGAAGCTGCCTCCATGCCCGAAGCACACAAAGGTGTTTGGTTTTCCTCTCACATGCCTGGCTTGCTGAGATTCCAGTTTTGGTGTCTCTGTGGGTGGGAGCCCCTCTGTGACGACCTGGCTCCATCCTCTGCTCCTGGAGCAGTGGCCAGGCAGCGGCTGTGCCCTTGCTGTTGCAGAGGGATGGGCTTTGCCTTTCCCGGTGCCCTCCAGCATCTCACCTTAGCTCGGGGCAGAGCAGCTCCAGGTCCTTCCAGTTCCTGCTCATGTGGGGGAAGCAGCCAGGGTGGCAAGTTTGGTGTCACAGGGGGAGCCTTGGCATCATGGTCAGGGCTGTGGGGTGGTGCAGAGATCAGGGATGCAGGGCAGGGGGAGACTGTGTGGAGGAGTCACTCCCACCCTGCGGATCCTTCAGTGTGAGCCAGGCTCTTCACTCATGCCACTGCCTCCCGGGGCTGAGAGGCTGCTGGAGGTGATGGATCTGTGCTTGGCATCAACAGTGGCTGTCTCAGCTCTCTGCTGGGCATTGGAAAGTGCTGTGGAGTTGCTTTTCAGGTGATAATATTTTCAAAATGAGATGAGGCACTTTGGAGGAGTCCAGCTCTTGTTCCAGAGGGTTTGCCTCTGAGTTTTCTTGCGATTTGTGACTCCCAGGTCACATCAAGTGACTTCTCAGGGCTCTGCTGATCGTCATCCCTTGAAGAAGCTTTGCTGGGTGCTGCCCATGTGCTGGTTGGTGCAGCCACTTGGGGTTTCACCAGGGTGGGCACTGCCCTCACTGGCACCAAACCTGCAAAGGCCTGGTGGGTGAGAGCTTTTCTAGGGGCAGCAGCAGTGTGAGAGTGGTGGCACTGTGGGTGGGGATGGCCCAAGCGTGAAATGGGGAAGCAGCCACTGTCACACCAGTGGCCAGCAGCCCTTGAGAGGGAATTTTGCAGTGCTGGTGTGAGAAGCCCAGCTGTCAGCACGAGCAGCATTGTCTATTGTAGCCCATTAGGGACAGTTTCCATCAGGAAGCATTCATTGGAGAAGTCAATTAGGTTGTCCTGAAACACTTTGTCCTGTATCAGGCGCCAAAGTATCTCAGTGCAGTCCCCTTGGCTTCCAGCAGGCAGGACTGTGGGATTTGTGCATCAGGCTGGAAACAAGAGCCCTGCCTGGGTCTCTCTCTACTGGGTCAACTCCAAATCTCTGTGAATTTGGAAGAATTTGAGCTCAATCCCAGCCATGCTGCCTGTTCTGTGATGCTCACAGGCAGTTTTCAGCCTTTCCCTGCCCAGTGGGAGAGATGAAGATCCTCTGACAGGAGCAGGTACCCAAGAATTGTCTACAGGGTTGTACCAAGCATCCCCTTCCTGCCTGCCAGCCTGCTCCCCTGTGGCAGGGGCATTTGCTGGGGACCTGCGGCAAGGTGCTGTGTACATGAATAAGTTCACCTGTGTGCAGAAGGTAACAAGGCTGAGGTGCAAGCTGTGAATTCACTGAGCTGTCTAGGTGGGACTGAGAGGCAAATATTTTTGCTTTGCAAAGGAATTCTGTAGTTGACTCTGTTTGTGGGCAGGAGAGAGCAAAGTGACCAGTGTGAGTTGTGCTGGTGTGGGGAGCTGCCACGGGCATCCATTGCAGCGCATCCCAGCTTTTCCTGGCATCTCCAGCTCCATGTGTCCTGTGTTTCAGCTTTGCTGCTGCTGCTCTGGGCTACTCTCCTCCTTCAGTCTTCTGACAACTTGTTTTCACCTGTCCTTAATCCTCCCTCGGATACCACTGCTCTCCCAATGTGTCTGCACTGCCTGTGAGCTCAGATGTGTGATTTATAACAACCCTGATTTACCTGTTTGATACTCCTGTCCCGTTTTTGCTTTCCTGAAAGGAATTTTGCTTCCACAATTGCAGGAGGTTGTAGTGGGACAGCCTTAGTGGGGAAACAGTCACAGGTGACTTTTGTGGGCTATTACAGAAATCATGGATCCAAAGAAGGATCTCCTGTTCCCTGGGATGGACACAGTAGGATTTTGCATGGTATCACTGTTGGGTGTTGGGATGTTTCAAATATGCTTGGTATTGGCTATGAAGAGAAATTATTTCTTTAATGAGAGGAGATCACTGAATTAAGGGCCCTATTAAGATTGAAAAAGCCCGCAAAATGTTTCATTTAAAGCACAGCTTTATTTTTTCCCCTCTGGTTTTTCTTATTAAGGTTTAAAACAGAGCTCTAGCATGGCCTGAGGAACTGCTGCTCATGGGAAGGGGGACCTCTTCAGTCATGAGTTAGTTTGCAAAACAGGTATCTCCTTCCCCTTCTTCCCTTTCAGATAGGAAGTAAAGGTCCCAGTTTTTTTCTACTTTCTGCTGACCCTTTCACACTTTGTAAAAGTGCTTTGGGGATCTGCTGTAGAGATTGGGGTGCCATGGGATGAGACTCTGCTCTGGGACTGCTAGGTGTCCTTAAATATTCAGGGTAGCCCCAGGGCTTGTGTGTGCCCCAAGCCAGCAAAACCTTTCTCTGTGGGATGTTGTGGACGTGGAGCTGCTTGGAAGAGACCAAACCGTGGAGGAAAAAGTACCTGAAAGTTGTAAGGCCAAAGGTGTCCAGTTCAGAAGGTCCTGGAAGCTGGAGCCTGAAAAGGATTTGGTGACCGTGTCCCTCCATTCTGGCCCTGCTCTTGTGACACCCCTTTGCAGCAGCTGGGACCGTGGGGCAGGGAAGCCTTCAGGCTTGTCCCTGACAGCCCTCGTTGGTAACCTGGCTGTGTTTTTTGGGAGATCACGTGTCTGCGTGCTCGGCACGGCGCCGGCAGCTGGGATTGTGCTTCGGGAGGATATTTGGCTGCAGATGCTGAGCGAGTCACAGGACTTTGTTCAGGGCAGAGAATGTGGGGAGAGGAGAACAAAAACGGGAGGAGAGACTGGAATACAGATGATGGTGTGCCGACTCTTTCGGTGCCAGCTCAAATACCCCCTGAATTTAAAGCATTTTGGGGGTGTTAGAATGGTGTTAGAATGGTGTTAGAATGGCTCGCTGATGGTGCCTCAGATGTGAAGCCTCTGAGCTGGTGGGACCCTGCTGAGGCAGCAGGGGCTGAACCCACGCCTGGCCCTGTGGGGGGTGCTGGATCCATGCTGGTGTAGCAGGAGGAAGGTGCTGGATCTGTGCCAGTGCAGTGGCAGGAGAGGTGGCTCTGGCTGGTGCTGGCCCTCTCCTCATCCCAGTGCCTGTCCTGGCCGTGCACACCCTGGGGAACCCAACAGGCTGAGCTCAGGGGCTGGAGCACGGGTGATGTGCTGCGCACCAAGAGGATGTTTTGGTGTCTGCCAGCCCTGGGAAAAAAAGGTTTTTCCACTGAGTCACTTGCTGCCTCTGCTTTTTATGAGACAGCAATGAGATCTGGGGGAAGGGGAGATGGAAAAACCCATCCCAGATCTCCCTGCTCCAGCAGGACCAGGTCCATGCCAGCACAGCTGCCCCATGTTTGCTTTCCACAGGGAGCGGCAGACAGACAGCAGCATAAATAGAACAGCCTTGGCTATTTTAAGACATTGATTACATGATCTGTGCATTAAGGAAAAATAATTAAGTAAAATCTTCACTTCAGCTGCAGCTGGCAACATGGGCTTGGGTGGAGCAGAGGCAGAGATGGGCACCTTGGAGCTGGTCCCCCAGCCATGGTGGATGAGCCATGTTTTACTTCTCCACATGTTCCTCCTTGAAGCTGTGGCAGATGGAAAGTTGCCCACGTGTGCCCCCGTTTTGGTGTGACACTGCCCCCGTTTTGGTGTGACACTGCCCCCGTTTTGGTGTCACACTGCCACTGTTTTGGTGTCACACTGCCACCGTTCTGGCATTGTGCTGCTGAGCACAGGCAGTGATGGCACAGGACAGGCTTGGTTGAGGCAAGGGGGAGCCACGCTTGGTAAAGGGATGTGGGTGCTGTTTTGGTGAGTACACGAGTGTGTGCAGCCAGGGATGGGGATTTCCTTCTTCTGGAGAAGTTTCTGGGTTCTTATGGAGCTGGGATGGTTGTACCACTCTTTCCCCGAGCAGCAGGCTGGGATGAAGAGCTTATGTTTACTGGTGGGGGTTAAAACCAGGCTTGTTTCTGGTGACTTAGTGCCAAGCAGAGATCTTGGCAGGCGTGAGAGGAGGGCTCCAAGCTTTGGAAGTTGCAGCTGTTTTCTTCTCAGAATTCATTGCAGCAGGGCTGAGCACTCGGGACAGCCGGTGGTGAGCCCAGAGCTCCCTCTCCCACAGCCCTGCTGGGATCCCTGTCCCTGCCCTCCGTCCCCATTCCAGCTTGGAAGCTGAGCTGTAAGGGAAAAGGGCAGCAGCCCAGCTCCCAGCAGCACAAGGGCTTGTAAATACTCATACCCAGGCAAAACAAACAGATAATATTAATTGGGGTTTCAATGCCAAACAGAAGCAGATGGTTTATCGAGGTGGAAGAAGACAATGTTCAGGGGTTTCAGATAAAGTGGATGAGCCAGGAGCCACTCTTGGAAAAGACAAAAAATATTGAAGAGGCTGCTGAAAAGAGCTCACTCTCCACTAGCAACCGTAGCCACAAAGGGGTTTTAGTATAAATTAATCTGAAAAAGCTTTTTTCCTCTTTTTTCTCCCCTTTCTTCTCTGTTGAAGACCACTGGTGGTTCGTGACAAGTAAAATGTATATCAGAAGTCAAGACTGTCCTGTGGGTTGGGGTTTTGCACTAATAATGGTATAAAATGCATTTATCTCTGCAAAATGGCTTTGGTAGCAGACTTTTGATAAGATTTTAAATGGATTTTTAGTCAGGGTCCTGTAAATCATCCTTGTAAATCATGCTCCAGGTCATGCAGTGGTTGTCACATTTGCCTTCACTTCTCTGAAACAGCTATTGCCACTTTTAAACTGCAGCCAGAGCCACTGTTCTCTGCTGGCCTGGGGAGCTGAGTGGAGATGGGGCTGACTGAGGGCTGGAGCTGCCCTGCACCACACTCATCCTCACAGTCTCACCCCTTTCCCTATGATGATTTGCAGGACAGAGCTCATATTTGCCCCTGTAGCTCAGGTCTGTAGTCTGTTGCTTGGGGACAGCCAGGCAATCAGGTTTGTGCTGAAAGAAGGTGAGGAAATGTGGCTCCTCACCACAAACAAAAGCCCAGCACGCTCCCCAGGATGGGGAGTCCCCTGTCCCTTGAGGGGGTAAGAAGACGTTACTTTTCCTTAAAAATCTGTTACTTATGGATCAAACTCACAGCAGATCAGGGGTGCTCTGCTGGGCTCCCACTCAGGACACCTGGGAGATGGAGCCAGGAAAGCCTCGTGGCTTAGATCACGTGTGTAACTCAGAGCAGGAGGCTCTGCCTGTGCCACGCTGTGTGTGCCCAGCTCTGCAGTGCTGACAGAGTGTTTGGTGCCTCCCAGCACTGAGGTTTGTCCCTGTGCTGTCCCCCAGAGTGCCTGGAGCTGCTGCCAGCGGAGCCCATGGCGTACACGGCGGCTCCCACGCCAGCGGGGCCCGTCGGCTCCCAGTACTGTGTCTGCAAAGTGGAGCTGTCTGTCTGCGGCCAAAACCTTCTGGACAGGGATGTCACTTCCAAATCCGACCCCTTCTGCGTCCTCTTCATGGAAGTCAACGGGAAATGGGTGGAGGTAAGTCCTGCTGTTGTCCTGTGGTTTGCTCGTGCTGGTGTCCCTCTCTCTGGGCTTGTTGCTCCCTGAGCAGAAGTAAAGCTTTGCTGGTGCTCCTGAGGCTGTGTGTGGCACCAGAGTGTGAATTCTTCTGTGTCACAACTGGTTTTTCCCCCATCAGTGCTTTCTGCTTTGTGCTGGGCGTTGTCTTTCACTGCAAATTCCATTTTACACCTGCAGCTGCAGATGGTTGGTCTGGGAGGGAGCAGGGTAGGCAGAGCAGGGATGTGTGATGGATGCAGGCACCCGTGGTGGGTGAAGCAGAAAATGAGCATTAAAGGATTTAAATAATGTAAACCAAACAAACATTTTCCCAGTTCCTGGGAAATTAGGTGGTTTCATTCAGGTACTTGGCACCAGCACCACCTCAGGTGTCCAGCAGCTGATCTCACGTTCAGCAGGGAGAGTGTAGGGGAAAACCTCACCTTGCCAGGGTATGCAATTAACTTTTTCCAACAGCCTGGATGAGACTAATGAGCTTTCCAGCCTTGATAGGTGTCATCTCTGACCTAATTGTGCTTTTCAGGAATTTTTCTTTCTGTCAGTAATGTCTCAGTCCAGCGGTTTTGATCCCAAAGCTTTCTTTGCAATACAAATGTGTGGTGCTTTTAGGTTTGGGTTTTTTTTCTTTCCCTCTGCTACTTTTAGCTTCTTTTTAATTGGCATGGTAGGCACTGGACGTGAGCCTTGAGCAGCAGCTTGCTCAGTGCTCTGCTGCTGTGGGGTCAGCAGTGGTGGATTGGGCTGGCACAGAGTGTGGTGTGCTTGTGCCACTGAGCTGGCTCTGGCCAGTGGCACCTCGGGGACACTGCTGGGAGCGAGATCCCCCTGCACTCGCACGTGGCAGGGGTGGTGTGTGGGTTTGGGTCGTGGCTGGGAGCCAGGCAGGGTCAGGAGAGGTGGGATTGCCCAGGAGAGCCTCTCTGGATGGGGTGTTTGGTGGACTCCTGGCAACTGATGTCACGTGGTTCAGAGCTGCCCCCTTGTTTTGCATGGATTTTGGCCACACAGTTGTGCCCCTTGCCCTAAGTGAAGCCTCTCCTGTCTGCAAGTGGTGGCCTTGATAACAGCTGAAGTGTAGGGGATGGAGTGGGACAGAATAAGCTCATTGCTGGGAACCCATCCCACCCCACTGCCCCTTTGTGCTCCACACCAGATTAGGGACATACCCGAGCCTTGGAGCTGGTTTGGGTGGTGGATCTGCCCCTTTGGCACCAGCCCTGGTGGCTGAGCAGGGCAGGGGGGCTGTGCCACCAGCTGATGCCAGCAGGAAGATTTCTGCTCTCTGTTCTTTCTAGCTGTCACATTTGTTCCCAAATACAATTATTTTGTCTCGCTGAGCTTAATAGGAATTAAAAAATCTTTGTGAATCAGCCTTGGAGGGGTGGGGGAGGGAGGGAGGGAGGGACAATAAACCACAGGCTGGGAAGTGAAGATGGGCGATGTTTAAATGTTCTGCCTGGTGATGTCATCTCACAGAAGCCATGAAAGAACTGACCTGTGGTGCCAGGAACAGGGACAAGGGACACATGACTCAGCCCTGCAGCTGCCTTGGTGCCACTGACTCATCCAGGCAGTCCTGCACCTTCAGCATGAACTTCCCTTGACACTTCAGACAGCATCTCCCCATGTTGGAGCATGAAGCACCTCCACCTGCTGGGGATGCTGGAAGGTCTGCAGCCAGCCTCCCTTTGAACACTGCAAGGCTCTCCAGCTGCACTCACTGAACACAGGGGCTACAATCATGGAATGGTTTCTGTTGGAAGGGACCTTAAAGATCACCTCGTTCCTGCCCCCCTGCCATGGCCCTTGCTTGAAGCCACATCCAGCCTGGCCTTGGACACTTCCAGGGATGGGGCAGCCACAGCTTCTCTGGACAACCTGTGCCAGTGCCTCCCCACCCTCACAGGGAAGGATTTCTTCCAAATATCCAATCTAACCCTGCCCTCTGTCAGATTGAAGCCATTCTCCCTTGTCCTGTCACTCCAGGCCCTTGTCCAAAGTCCCTTTCCAGCTCTCTTGTAGCCTTTTCAGGTGTTCTAAGGTCTCCCCTGAGCCTTCTGTCTTCCAGGCTGAACAATCCCAAGTCTCTCAGCCTTTTCTCACAGGACAAGCACTCCATCCCTCTAATTGTCTTTGTGGCCCTTTGAGGCTCTTATGCAAACAGATTTCTTTGATTAGCCTGGCTGCCTCTTGAAAACCCATGTGCTTTTCTGCTTTTGGGTGGCAAAGGCACCTCTGTTCTTTCCAGGGACTGCAGATCTGTAAGCACTGGGGTGAAGGGGATGGCAGGAGCTGATGGCAGGTGAGGGATGAGGAGGGAAGAGGCCTCATATGTGATGGTGACCTGCAAGGTGATTCCTGCTCACCAAACCAAAGATCAAACCTTGTGCAGCTGTCAGCTGGGGCTTGAAATATTGTTGTGCTTCACACTGGCACTAGGCAGGAGATTAAACTGTTGAATCTGGGTGTTGAAGAAAGCCTCATCACTCCCAAGGGTACCTCAGGCTGGCTGGGATTTTCATACCCTCTTCCAGAACAGAGCTGGAGATGAGACCCCAAGTTACCTCTCTCAGACTGGGGTCTGAGTCTGGTTTCCCTTGGTTCTTGGCTTCCCAGCAGTTCAAAGAACGTGGAAGGATGTAAAATCCATCTCTGCTGCCTGTGCAGTCTCATCCCCTAGGCCTGGAGGAAAATTTGTGTGTGTTGTGGTGCTGAAATAGAGCAGAGCTGTGGCTGCCCTGTGCTCCTGGTGCAGCACATCCCTGAGCAATGCCTGGCTCCTTCGGTGCGGGATGGCAGCAGAGAGGGGAGGGTCTGTGTGAAGCTGTGCGGCCCTGGCCAGCCCACAGCCCACTGGTGTTGATGGGTTTGGTTCCCCAGAGTGCAGCAGGTGGCTATTCTGGGAACACAGCATTTCCTTTAGTCGTTTCTTGGCAATTAAGACAGACTAAGCGAGCAATTTCAAAAAAACCCTGCACTCGTTGGGTGTATATATAGCAAACTCACCACATTTCCACTGAGCCCCTCCAAAACCTGCCTTCTGTGCTGAATGAGTTTCTTTGGGACTAAGGTATGTGTTTGCTTGCTTTCTTTTTTTTTTGGAGGCTTTTTCTGCTCTGCTTATTCCTGGCTCAGCAGCTCTGGCAGACATCCCACCATCCCACAGCCTGGTGCTGCCTAGGGATGCCAGCACAGGGGCTGCTTTCCAGAGAGGTCTTGCCCTGGGGTCTGGGATGCTCAGGCAGCTCAGCCTGGCCCAGGACTGGGTGTGCTGGCTGCAAGACAAGGTGGAATGCTGGCCAGGGCCACGGCATGGCCAGAGGCTTCATGCTGTCCCACAGGGAGGTGAGATGGTCTCGCAGCATCTGGAGGGCAGCAGCTTTTGATAAAATCACACTGGGCAGTGCCTGTGTTTCTTTCTCGTGTGATATCCATGTTACTCTGTCCTGGGATAACGGGGTGATGTGGCAAAATGCCAGTGCTGTCGTGGCACCTTCCACTGGACCAGGCTGCTCAGAGCCACCTCCAACCTGGCCTTGAACACTTCCAGGGATGAGGCAACCACAGCTTCTCTGGACAAGCCTGTGCCTGTGACTCACCCCCCTCACAGGCCAGAATTTCTTCAGAATATCTAATCTAAACCTGCCCTTCATCAGTTTGAAGCCATTCCCCCTTGTCCTGTCACTCCAGACCTTTGTCTAAAGTCCCTCTCCAGCTCTCTTGGACCACTTTACATGCTGGAAGGTGCTCTGAGGTCTACCCTGAGCCTTATCTTCTCCAGACTGAACGGTGATATCAGCATGATACCAACTGCTGCTCTCCTGACAAAGCTCCTGCTTGCTTTGCATGCTGGAGGATTCCCCCCAGCAGCTCTGGGTGTTTCTTGTTGAGCTCTCAGGCTCCTCTGCCCATGCCCTTCCTGCCCCTTTCACCTTCATAAGGGTATTTTGCATGTCAGGCTCTAAACTTGCCCTTGTCTCCTACCTTTCAGTGTCTGGGGGGAGTATGGGTCCTGGCATTAGAGTTCAGACTCTCCTTGCCCATTGACTTCCAGAAGTAAATACACCAGCTTTCCTCAGCCTCAGTTTCCCAGTTTTCCCAAAAATCTTGGGTGTTGTTTTTGTGCAGGCTCCTGGCAGGATCCCTGCTGGTGCTGCCACCCTTCCCAGCCCTCCTGCAATGTGAGTTATGGGGTTTGGGACCAAAGTTCCATTACAGGAGGGCAGCATTCCAGGATCTCCATCATGACTGCCCTCAGGATTTTTTTTTTTAGCTCACACAAGGCATTCTGTCCACCTGTGCCACACAGTGTTGTAAACCCACACGTCCACCAGCTGCCTGCCAGGTTTCTTCTGCTCCTCTCCCTGCTCTTGGCTGTGGGATGCTGCAGAGAGCCATGGTGCTTCCCCTCTGACAGTGGGTTCCCCACATGCCTTCCAGTTTCCATCATCCTCTCTGTGCCTGCCCTTCCAATTCATCAGGGACATCACTGCAGTAGCTTGGGGTGACAATGCCTATTGAAGTTTTGTCTGTGGGCCCTTCCTGCCTCTTGCTGCTCCTAATGCTCGATGAAATCTATGAAAAAGGCACTGCAGTGATGTTTTTTAATCTTTTTTCTATGGAAGGCCAATAAAGAAGAAACCACATGGATGTTTTGGTTTGAGTTCTAGAGGGAAATGCTACAGAGTTGAGTTCTGGCTCGTGACACTTGTTGTTTTGCTTGTCCTCGTTTCTGGCTGCACAACCTGAAAAGAACAAGTTTGGCCCTACAGCTGTGAGGGTCTGGTTGAGGATCAGAGGTGTGTGAGAGCCTCAGCTCCTGGAAGAACAGGGCTTAGAAACAAATGAAGCATTTCTGGCTTCAGTGATCCTCAAGTCCATGCTGAGCCTTGCCTGGGTGGGCACTTCTCTCCTGGCTGTTGGACAGGGTGGGTTTTCCAGCCCCGTGTACCCCGTCCTCGGGGAGGCAGCTCTGCATGATGAGCCATTGTGTGTTTAGAGGGATCCCAGCTTGTGCACCTGCCTGTCACAGCCTGTGTTTAGGGAGCTGAGGGCCCAGTGAGCTCCTTCTGATGGTCACCATGGGGTTTCTGGGTGGCTCTGGCTGAATTCAGTTTCAGTGACCAAGCTGAGAGATCTGCTTGCCTAAACGCCCCTTTTTCTTTGCAGCTGGACAGGACAGAGACAGCCGTGAACAACCTCAACCCAGCTTTTGCCAAGAAGTTCATCATTGACTACCACTTTGAAGAGGTGCAGAAGCTCAAGTTTGCCCTGTTTGACCAGGACAAGTCAAGCACACAGCTGTACGAGCACGACTTCCTGGGCGAGTTCTGCTGCACGCTGGGCACGGTGAGTCTGAGGTGCCTGCAGCAGAGGGACCCCAAAACACACCAGACACAGGGATGTGGTGAGATTATAGCTGCTCTTACCTCACGCAAAGATTTCTGGCTCCTTCCTAGAAACATGAATTTAATTTGCTTGTCACACTTCAGCTGTTGAGGTTGAGCTGTTCCACGTTAGGGCTGTTGTCTTCTTGCTCAAGTCTGAGCTGGTCACGGTGTGGGTTTCTGCTGGTGCTGGCAAAGAGGCATCAGCCGGAAGCTTCTTACTACATGGGTTGTAGTAAGGGCCCTGATGACCAGTTTGGGCTTGGAAAACTTCCAGATATTTAAAGTTAGGATGCGTGCAGTCTGCCTTTCTATCTCAGTTTGGGTTTTCTCTTTCTGAAAGTTTTGTCCGTTGCTGTTGTGTAGGGAAACATCCCTCCTGCTTGAGCTTGTTGGTGCTGGAATGTGTCTTCTGCTCTTCCTGTGGAAAAGCTTTTGGGATACAATGTGATAAGTTTTTGGAAGGTCTTTTCATTCATGAGCCCAGACCCTGTTAGAAGCTGGCAGCTACGTTCTCCAAGTGTCTTTGTCCTCTGGCTCAGAAGCAGGGAATGAGGGGGATTTTTTCCATCTTTTTGCAGCATCCAGCAGCTGAGGGCTGCTGTGGTACCTGGCACAAATGCAGAGGCTGGGAGGAACTGCTTCTGCTGTGCTCAGTGCTGGGAATGGGGAGGAAGGAGGTGCTGTGAGAGGTGGGTCAGCATGGGGAGCCAGCCCGAGGTGCTCAGGGAGGCTCATGAACACAATTGCTGTGTTACACAGACTGCAGCGTGGCACTGCACGTGGCAGGCAGGACCAGGGACTTTGCCACTGCCAGCTCAAGAGCTTGGCGTGTTAGAAGAGCACTGACATTTACAGAGTTTGAAGTTTAATGAGTGGAATTTTGGAAGTGCTCTGTGATGACCTAATTCTGCTCCTGCAGAAGTTAAGAGACAGTTCAGGCAGCAGCTCTGGCCTGTGTTCAGTGGTTCAGCCTAAACCAAAATTCTTTATCATTAGTTCTGCTGTTGCTGACACACATCCAGCTCCAGTGTGGGGCAGCTCAGCAAGGGCTGCTTGTGAAGATGATTGTCTTGGTGGAAGCTGCAAGCAGAGAATTTGTGGACATCGGGAAACAGCTGCAGCCTTGCTGTTCCTGAATGTGGCTCTGCAGCAGTGCAGGGCTCTGCAGGCTCATGTTGGGGAAGAAACTTATCCATATGCACTGGGGAGGAAGGTGGAAGGGTCTGAACCTTCCACCTGCTTGTTGGGTCTCTCAGATGATCTCAGCCCTTCTGGGAAGGTGATTATGCCTGAGATGAGCCTGGACAGACCCTCCTGGGCTCTGGTAGTGCTGGGGATGGGCAGCTGTTGGCAGGTCTCACATTCAGGGTTTTGCCATGGTGGCATCACTGTCTGCTGTGTCTTTGGGCACAGCTGGTGGGCTTGGTCTGCCAGAAAGAGCTTGGAACTCCATGAACTTACACCAGTATTTTCACTCTGCAAAAGAGAACTTGGCCCGTGCCCAGTTTTTGCAGCAGTTGCCATGTCAGCTTCTTGGTGACGTTTAGTCCACAACAAGACAGCAGCTTGGAATGGAGGAATCTTTTCATTTCCCTTTCCCCCCTGAAGTCCTGTTTGCCTCCTCTCCCTGTGGCCAGCACGGGCTGGCAGCACAGCCCAGTCATGGAGCAGAGGTGGACTGGAGGGGTGGCATGTGTGCAAGGGTGAGGAGAGGGGTAAAACAAAGTGGATGGGGGCTTGTGGGTGCAGCCACCCTGCTGTGGGTTTCCTGGTGGCTGGAATTTGCCTGGTGAGATGTTTCCATAAGGTCTCAGAAGAGGAGGGCTACTGTGGGCAGCAGCAACTGCGCAGTGAGAATCTGACTTCGCAGTTCTGAGTTTGCATCGGAGCTCTGTCAGATTAGCTGGATTGCTTAGTGCAGCTAATGAGGTCTGTAGTAGGATTTAAAAGGACTGTTGGATCATTCCCAGGCCTGTAATGACCTCTGTGGCCAAAGGAAATGTAGCAGGGATCAGCCTGCAGGCGGAAGGGTGTCCGTGGTTTCTGCTAGCCAGGGTTGTGAGGAGGTTGGTCCTGCCTGTTCACAGTGGGGCACAAAGATCTGGTTCCACTGCCTGGTGGTTCCTGTGGATCAAAAAGCACTGGGACTCTCTGGCTCCTCACAACTGAAAAGGGGTTTTGCTTTGAAATTGCAAGAATCATAGGGTTGCAGAATGGTTTGGGTTGAAAGGGAACTTTAAAGCTCACCTGGTCTTGAAGGGGACCCAGGGTATGGGATCAGGGAACAGGTAGTTCCAGAAGGTTACTGGATCTCCATGTGGACATCTGCACCTCATAAGGAAAAATGACAGGTTCCCTAGATCTGGAGGAGACTGAAACTCACTGGGCTGGGAAAAATCTCAAGGGTTTCATTAATCTCCCAGTTTATTCTGTCTGTCCTCTTACAAACCAGAAGTGAAGGGGAGAACATGCCTTTGGGGGGGCTCACCCTCTGCAGGGGGTCCAGAATGCGGAGACCATCCAGCTTGTAACCAGGATCCACTCATGGAAACGTGTCCTGCAAGCAGAGTGCTGGCAGGGGTCATGTTAGAAGTATGTAAATTGAGGTTTGAGAGATTGAGTGCTGATTTTGCTGGGAGCAAATTGCAGTGGCTCTGTCTGTGTGAGGACCCACTGATCTCCTCCACGGGTCCCTGGGTTCAGTGGGAAGTGATGCTTCAGCCTCCTGTGCCATCCCTTCTCTGCACCCTGAGGGCTGGGGTGTCAGTGGTGATATTCCCACTCTCACAGTCATCCCTTTCTTCTGCTGTTGTGAGTGCTTAATCTGAATTAACCAACATGAGCAATGATCAGTTGCTTATGAGTCTGCTTTTGATCACTTGTACAATCATGGCTTTATTGTCTTTTGCTTCTCTAGATTGTCTCCAGCAAGAAAATAACACGGACTCTCCTCCTGGGGAATGGCAAACCAGCAGGGAAGGGGATGATCACGGTACGTTTGCTCCTTTATGTCACTGTTGGGTGTGTAAAGGTGGATGGGGGCAATGCAGGACACTCACACAGGGTTCAGGAGATTGGGATGCATCTCTTGAATATTTTTTGCTTTACCTCTTGTTTTCCTGGCCACTTTGGTCTATTTGGAGGACAGTTTATTTGGGACAGGGACAACCTTGCTCAGTGTCTGTCCAGTGCTTTGCACTGTGCGTCTTCAACTTCTGCTTCAGTCTCAGAAATAAAAGAGACCTCAGTCTGGAGAAGTACAAAGTAAATCTGTGCTGCTGTTGTTTGTTATCTGGTACAAGGCGCCTGCTCAGACCTCTCTGGTGCAGTGACAGGTAAGAGGGCTCATTCCTTTTCCAGGGATGGGTGATTTTGTTTGTAGGATGAGGATGTGCCATGGCAACAACTCTCATAGCAACAGCCACTGATTCTGATGCAGACCCCTTCGGGCAGTGGCCTTCCTGCTGCGGATCTCTTTAGCAATGTATTTTTTTAAAAAGAAAAGACTAAATTTAGGTGTGCTTCTGTTCTGCCACAGCTCCCATCGTTTTTGGATCTCTGCTGTGTTATGGGTTTTGTGAGATGTGCAGCTGGGTTGGAAAGTTGTGGAAGGAAAAGCCAATAAGGAGTTAAAGTTCTGTCAGGTTTAAAAGCACTGGAAAGGTTTAAAAGCCTGGGACCTGGTGCATCTCCATTGCTGTTTGCTTTAGGGGAAGATATTTTTCTCTCCTAATTGCTGCAGTTAGTCTTTAAGTGCGGGTTCAGAAGCAGGGCCATTCCCAAGGCTCTCAACATCCCATCTGATGCTTGAGTGGGAAGAGCTGGAAAAGTTTCCACTCCAGTTCAAAGGTTACATGCTTTAAAAAAAGGAAGGTCCTGTTCTGTTACTATTGTGTCATTAAACATCCAAGGGGCAGAGACATCTGCTTCATTCTGTACAACTGACACAATTTCCTGATCTGGGTGTTCTTCTTCTGGCCTGGACTAGGTGGTGGCCACAGGGTCGTGTGAGGTGGGCACCTTTCCCTGCTGCTTGGCACGGTGCTGGAGCACAGGCTGTGGCCACCACTGGAGGAGCAGGCTTCAGGGAGTGTGGAGCCAAAGCCTGACTTCCTTGCCCTCATTCCCTTCAGTTTTGCCCAGCTATCCTTTTTCCTGACTGAGATGACACACGGGTGAATGCAGCACAAGAGCCTTGGCTGAATAGATGGGACTGTGGGGGGATACCTAGATTTGAAGAGAGAAGATCTCAGAGCAAACCTCTGTGTTTGCAGAAGTCAGTCCTAGAATCTTGCTGCACACCTCTGCTGGACACAGCAGCAGGGATGTTGTCATTGTCTGTGCTGGCCAAGAGAAGCTGCCACCAGCAACCTGTGGCAGGGTGGCACGAGGACATTCCTGGCTTGTCTGCACAGCCTGGCTTTTACACAGCCTACAGCAAGCCCTAAAGTGCTGACCACCAACTGGGCATGCTTTTGTGGGGCTCAGGAAAGAGCAAATTTCATCCACTTCCCTACAGCTCCTCTTCCTCTTGCTGGTGTTGGTGGCTGCTTACACCCACCAGGGACTAGGTGGGAGAGAAAAGTAATGCCATGGCATGGCAATAGGGAACTTCTGCATGGAGCAGAGGGGAAAACTGGGGTTCATATGCAGTGCATGGGTCCTCTGTGGACCAAAGAGTTGTGTCTGCCATGGGAAGGCCAGGAGGTTGTCCAGGAGCTGTGGCTCATCCCCTCACCCAGCTGCCCTGACAGATGCAAAAGCTGCCTCCTCATCTCTGCCAGCTCCCCAGCTCTCCAAAGTGCCAATAACCCTCTGATTGCTCGTTCTGGAGAAAATTGTCCCCTGGAGTTCTGCAAGTTTTTCTGAAAGCCTTGGTGTAATGACACTGCATAACTCCAGTGCAGGACAGCCCCTTGTGAGAGCCAGCAAACAGCCATGCTCAGGACACTGAGCACAAGGACAGTGTCCATGCTGTGCTCCTGGCTGTTCTGGTGCTGCCTCCTGCCCTGGGAGAAGGAGGATGCAGCTGGGAATGCTGGGGAGCAGCTCAGCCCACCCCAAGAGATCAGAGGAAGGAGAGGTGGAGAGCAGATGCTTGGGCAGGAAAAAAACGACAAGTGATTCAGAAAATGGCTTGTAATAAAAGTGAATAAATGTGGGGTTTTGTTATAAACATTCCCTTAAAATTCCAAGAGACTGATTAGACCATATTCCAGACAAAACTGGCCCACTGGGGGTTGGTAGCTGAAGCCCTTCTGGAGCACGTGTGAATAAAATCTCTTAAACTGAAGTGGTCTGGGCTGTGCTCCTGCCTGGTGCTGCTCCTCAGGAGCAATCGTGGAATCTTCATCCTTGGAGCTGCCTCATCAGGTGGTTTTGTGGAGACATGGCTCAAGTCCTGGGTTCCACCAGCATCTCCTTTAAGGGATGGGATGGCTGTTTTTGCCATGCCCAGCCCAGGACATGGAGGATGAGGTGGCACACCATCATTTATATGGCTTCTCCTTCCTCTTGGCTCGGTCCTTGGAGGCTTCTCCAGGTCCTGAATGAGCCCTGGTGCAGGAAAGCCATGTGAGACCAAGTCCAGCATGACACCCAAGAAAGGGGTTGAGTTTTTTACCAGAAGCTTTATTTTTTATGCTAAAAGTGAACTCAGCCTTCCCTTGTCTTTCAGATAGCTGCCCAGGAGCTCTCAGATAATAGGGTGATTACTCTGAGCGTGGCTGGCAGAAAACTGGATAAAAAGGTGAGTGGAGCTGTGTCTGAGGGATGCAATGTTAAACTTCTGCCCTTGGGATCTAAAGAATTCTCTGCTTTGGGTGTAGCAGTGACAGCAGTCCCACAGGAGAAAACATCAGGATGAAACTGTGCAAGATCTGCTGGGTGCAGCTGTGCCTCAGTTTCCCCTTTGTCACTGTATTTCTTCCTTCATCACACATTTTGAGATGGAGGGGTTCTGTGTGGCAGGGGAGCTGTGGTTGGCATGTCTCAGAGACAGCAGATTTCCTGCTTCAGTGGCAGCTGTTTGGAATTGCCTCCTGACAGAGCTGGAAGTTTTGATGCCTCTTGACTTTGTATCTCAGATGTGCTGAGAGCTCCTGGCCTGTCACCTTCAGCCCTTCTGGAAATGGGGCAAAAATCTGCTTCTGTATCAAACTGCAGGGCCTGTGTTCTCCAAGGAAGTGTGGATCCCACGGAGGCAGGTAACACATGAGCTTTGATTTGGATGTGATGCACAGGAAACAGTGAGCCTCTCTGAACAGCATCTTCTGACCTTATTTACCAGGCAACCAGAGCTGTTCCTCTTGAACCAGTCCTGTTGCTAAGCAATCGATGGGAATATTATTTTTTCCTTCTTCCTAGGCTCTCCAGAGCTTGTTTTATTGGCAGGATGGCCTCAGTTTCTTTGAAAACAGGATAAAGAAAGCAGCCACAGGCAGAAGGGTATTTGCTGGGGTGGAAGATGTGGTTCATCCAGTCCCATTGTCCAAACTGGATGGATATCTGGTTTATCCAAGTGTTTTTTCCCTCCTGTTGGAAATGGCTGTTTTCTTGCCCTTCTACTTACCTTACCTTAGTGCAAGGAGCCAAATGCCCCAAATGTTAAGAAGTAACAAATAACAAACAACTCCATTTCATCTCTAGGTGTCAGCAGAAAGATTCTGCTCAGTGAGTGCCTGCTGTCACCAAGCACTAACAAGGTTTCTTTGCCCATTCCCATACTCAGGACAGAGTTGCAGTGCTCCAAGTCCTGCTCATAAGAAAAGGATGCTCAGGTCACTTCATGCAAATTCAAATGGCCCTTGAAGAAGGAAATTGGATGGAAAACAGTATTTTTGGGTCATTTTTGGTTATGGATTAAATGCAGCAGTGGGAGCTGGGTAAAACTTGCTTAAGCTTAGGAAAGACAGTGAAAAAGTGAATGAACAAAAGAAAACCATGGCTAAGGTTGCAGCCTGGGGAGTTACACCATCCTGTACCACACAGCATGAGGAGCATGGCTACAGTCTCAGACATTACAGGAAGGGATTGGATCTCCAAGGATTTTGTTGTGGGGTCCTGGGATCATCTTTGGTGCACACACTGAGCTGAAGCTGTGGGCATCCCTTACTGGCAGCTGTGCCACAAACTCGGCCTGGAGCTGTGCTCAGCCCTGAGCAACTCCTTCTGCTGTGGCTGCCCTGAGGCTGAGACCTCTCTGAGGCTGAAGGCAGGGCCTCCTCCCCATCACATGGCCATTCTCTCCACCTGCAGCTCACTGCCTTGATTTAAATGTTGAAGCTGCAAAGCGGGAGTGTGTCAGTACCAGATTCAGCCTGAGGCTCTCATACCTTGTGTCAGATCAGTTCTTGGGAGAGTTGTTGAAAGATCAAATATCTTGCAGAAGAGGAGACATTCCCACCTGGGACCAGCCATGTGAAGCCCAGAGCTGTCTGTGCCACCACAGCAGAGGGGACAGCAAGAGGGCAGTGAGGCTTCAGCATGGCTGGGGGACAGCAAGCACTGTGAGCCAGGACTGCTGCTGGAAGCTGTGATTTAGGGAGCTGTATCTGCTGGAAGTGCCAGCTCCACCTTCCTTCCCCATGGTGTGTAAAACCAGTTTGGATCATTTAGGTTCTTGGACCAATTTGCAGATCGATCTGATCTGCTGAGCTGCTTTGGTTGCTCAGTTTCCATCTCCCGCCAGGTTTGCAGGGGTGAGATGTGTGTGGGTTTGATGTTTTAAAATAGCAGCCCACAATCTTGTGGCTTGGAGGCATCTCCCACCCTGCTTTGAACAGAACAAGGCCGACCAGACTTGCAAGCCAGGCTGATGCACGTGGGATGGCAGCAGACATCCTTCAAAGCTCCCTGCTGCCCTCGGAGCCGCTGCCTCCACCAGCCCACGCTGGGCTGGGGCTAATGGAGCTGCCTTGGGTTGGAGGTTAAGCCAGCACAGGCAGGGTTGGGTACCCACCACTGGTTCTTTAATCCATCTGTGAAGCCTGAAAGTGCCAAGTCCAGGTGGTGGGTGAGCAGGATCAGAGCTGTGCTACAGCCATAGTGCTGCAGAAGGAATGGCTTGTGTTTCTATCCTACAAATGTGTGAAAAAGGGTAGGAAAAAAATAACCTCATCTCACCAGAGATTATTCCTGCGAGCCTTTATAGTCTACTTCTCTATAGAAGAATTTTGACTGAAGCAGGTTGTAGTTTCCCCAAGCCAAAACACTTTGCAATGATTTACTTATCTGGCTGGCTTCAGAAACAGGATTTAGAAATGTTGTTGGATTTTCTGCTGGGATATCACTAGAACCCATGTGCCTCCCAGCTGCCATCTCCTGGGCTGGCTGTGGACAGGAGATCCTGGAGTGTCCATGTTTCCTCCTCCTCCTCTTCTATGCACAGCCCCTCTCATCCCCACTGCATTGCTCAGAAGCCCAAAACGTTCCCATTCAAACCCATCAAAAGCTCCTCCAGCTCTTTGAAGGACTCAGACACCCACCTCCCTCTAGGAGGAAAACCCAGCTGAAATAACTCAAATTCTCAATAGATCGTCTGGAATATTTGGGACTAGGTTTCATGTTAGCAACTTCTTGGGTTTTTTCTGAATGGGAATGAAGTTCTGCCTAGAAAAGCTGGAGTTTCCCTGTCGGTGCCACCAGCGCCTTCCGCCTCCCTGGGCTGCGGGTGCCGGCGCAGCCCCCGTGCTGATTCCCAGCAGGGGGGTGTGTGTGTGTACATATTCCTCATAAAGCAGCAGCCCTTTGTCGGGGGATTATCTGAGGAGAGGCTGGCAGGAGAGGCAGCACACACTGACTCAGGGCTGTGTATCTCGGAGGGTGTTACATGATCTCTGTCAACACCAGGGCAGCTCGCTCCTTAAAGATTTCCTCTGCTTATGCTTTACTGCTGTGTGTAGGAGGGTGGATTTTTTTTCCTTTTCTCCCCCAAGACACTCATGCACTTCATAATTCTGTTTTTCCTTTGAAGCTTTGGATGTTTTTCCAAGCCCAAACGCAGCTGCCTCCCAGCTGGGGTTGTTTTCTGTGGCATCTGTGTCCAGAGAGCTTGTCGGGTACGGGCACACGCTGGGGTGCCAACACACCCACCGTGCCAAAATGTGGTGGGGGAATCAAGGGGATTCACACAGCCAGGACAGGGAGGTGGGCAGGATGCTGCCTGTGGGTGCTGCCTGTTTGCCTGACCCAGCCCCATGGGGACAGGAGAGTGTCTGCAGGGCTGCCACTGCCAGGGAAACCTCTCTCTTGGACCTCTGCTGCTTGCAGAGCACCGTGTAACCCATCCTGTTCTTCTCCCTCCAGGACCTTTTTGGGAAGTCAGACCCGTTCTTGGAGTTTCATAAACCAGGTGACGATGGGAAGTGGATGCTGGTTCACAGAACAGAGGTGAGCAAAACTCCAGCCTGAGCTGCTTTGACATCCCCATCCTCCATCCTCACATCAGCTCCTCTTGCCCTTTGTGGATTATCTCATCCACTGCTTGTAGAGCAGGGTGGGATCCAGGGATTTGAAAACCTTCTGGCTCTCTTTCTGGTGTCCAGCTGAAGCTGCTGGTCTCCAGCAGATGAAGATTCACTGAGGCCAGCAGAGTCTTGAGACCTTTTCTGTACTATCCACTGGTGTATCTGCATGCAGAGAGGGAGATTGTCTTCAAGCCCATCCTGGGCTTAGACTGAGTCCTTGACCACTCTCCCTCTACTTCCAGGAGCATCAGGATGAGCTGTGACCCGGGGAGATGGTGGAGAGAGGTGGTGTGAGGTGGGGAAAGGTTAAAATGAGCTTTTGCCACACCTTCACCTAAGCTGGGAGTTCAGGCACCTCCAGTTCCAGTGCACGAGCTCTCGGCCTCACGTCTCATTGGGGCAGAGCCACAGCCAGGGAGGCAGAGAGCTGTACTGGGCTCTTGGTGGGTGTGATCGGGGCCAGCTGACCCCTCCTCTCCCTCATTTATACCTGCTGTGGTATTTTGGTCTGAGCTCCCTCTGGTCACGTTCTCAAGCTGCTAAAGCCAGTGATGTTAGGAATACCAGGCACAGCACGGGCAGGGAGAAACAGGCTGGCTTCTGCTTTAACAATGGACTAATAAGTACTTTTCAACTGCTTTTTTTCTTCTCCTCAAAGCTTGTTTCAAGGCCTTTTTGGTTTGCACGTAGTTCCTGGCAGCTGGCAGAGAGAGGAGGGGGAATCACTGCAGGGGGACTCCCAGCAGCCTCCATGGCAGAGGAAGAGAGCTCCATTTCACCCCATCTCACAATCTTCTTTTTCCATCCCTTTTCTGGTCCCCTCCAAGCCTCGTTAAGGAGCCTTTTGTACCATCACAGGAAACTCCTGTGACAAAACACAGGGTGAGCTCAGGTGGAAGGAGAAAGCGGTGTTTATCTACAAAGCCTCTCCGTATGTTTGGTTTTACCCCTTCTGTGCAAAGTCCAGGAGGGTTTCCTTCACTCACACACCCACATGCACATGAGCACCAGGGTGTGGGTAACACCTTGTGTCCTGTGGTACCAATACAGGTCATCCTTGCAATCTCAGCTCTGCTGTTTGTGTTTTGGTGCTTTCCCACACTCCTTCCCATGCATGTTTAGCTCATACCAACCTTAGTATTTTTCCTGTATTTCTGTGGGAGCAGGCTGGGACCTTACTTGGTGTTTTCCTCATGACTCAGTGTGGGTAGCTGGGCTTTGACTCAACAAGATGTGTTTCTGAGATGTGGGGATTTGGAGTGGCCTCCAGCCCTTTCCTCCTGGAAGAGGCATGGAAAGGTGACTGCACCAGGCATTGCTGGGATCTCTACAAGCCTGTCAGGTTTGTGGGGAGCAGATGTCTGTGCTGGTGTTTCCTCTGAGCTGCTGCCCAGCTCCTCCATTGTCCTGTCTCACTGGATCAAAGCCTAGCCAAGTTTTCCTTCAAGTAATGGATGCTCCAACAGCCTCCACCTTACCAGCCCTGAATCCAGCTGTCCTGAGAGGAATCCCACATTAGGTGACCCATCCCTGGAAGTGTCCAAGGCCAGGCTGGAAGAGCGCTTGAAGCAGCCTGGTCTAGTGGAAGGCATCCCTGCCCACCGCAGGGGTTGGAACTGGATTATCTTTAAGGTCTCTTCCAACTCAAACCATTCTCTGATTCTGTGACCATCTTTGTGTTTTGAGGCTGGATACAAAGAAATAAAGTTCTCCATTCCTGCAGCTTTCAGTGCAGGAATATAACCAGCTCTGAGTCTGGAGCTGGCACTTCTCCTGCCAGACAGGGCAGGTCTGACAGGGCAGGATTAGTGCACTATTGCAGTTTGTTATCCCAGCACAAATGTGAATGCTCAGCTGGAATGCTGGATCCTTCCCCACCCACCCTGGTGACCGGGCAGCATCTTGGGGTGTGTGGGCTCCTCCTGCTCTCCCTCTCCTGCAGGACGTGTTTACGAATTCAACTAAACTGTCCCTGCAGTGTCAGGGTTTCCCCCCACTCTCAGGAAGAGCCTGGCTGTCCAGCAAGCCCATTCCAGGTCTGTGGAATTGCAGCTGTTTGCCCACAGCAGCAGCCGTGGATCTCTCCCTCACTGCTCTGAGCTGTGACAGTCCCAGCTGCAAAGATCCAAGGTCCTGCGTGCCAGATATCGCCTGTGTTTGCCTTGCACAGAGAAGGGTTAATTTGCTGCCTGTGCCTTCCACGTGAATCTCTGTGTGTGAGCACCACACCTTTGTGAAAGAGGATCCTTGCCTGCCCCGCAGGCACCTCCCATGTACACAGCGTGTGCCTGGAGCCCGCCCGAGTTTGCTGAGGTTTCTGCTAAGCCTTTGCATTCTCTCAGGAAATGTCAAAAAGCATCAATTAATATTTCTCCAGCTCAGGCAGCAGATGTTACACAGATGAGACAAGAGAGCTTAATGTGCCCAGGGCTGTTCTGGCTTTCCAGGGCTGATTTGCAGCATCCTGCTGCTCCATCTTCTCGGTGGTCAGACCCCAGATGGATTCAGGCTGTGTTTGGGTGCTGGGGGGGGCTGTAAGCAATGGGTAGGGGGCAAGCAGTGGGATGCAGAGGGCAGAAATAGTAGCTGCTGGCCTGGGAGTTGTGGGGTGAGTGGCTGTGCCTGTGCTCAGGCATTGCTGTGCCCGTGCTGCCCAGTTTGCCACAGCTGTTCTCTCAGGCAGTTTTTCTTAATTGCTCCCAGAGGTGGATAAATCACCCAGCACAATGAAAACAAATCTGGTTTAACTCACACGTGCTGCAGCCTGAGAAAGGGAAGCTGCTGTGTCTCAGTTACGGAGGCAGGAGAGGGCTGAGACAGCTTGCCTGGCCCCAGGGAACCTGGCTCAGGCTCACTCTTGGGTTCAGGGTCCCTGCTTTGTCCTGATCTCTGCCTGTGGATGTGCCCATGGTAACAGCATCCCTCTGCTCCCACCCCCAGGTGATCAAATACACTCTGGACCCTGTCTGGAAGCCGTTCACTGTGCCTTTGGTGTCACTGTGTGATGGAGATATGGAGAAGCTGATAAAGGTAATGGGGAGCCCTCCAGCTTGTACTGTGGGGAGCCCTCTGGGACTGACTGTTAAACATCTAAATCCCCATGGCTGGCTTATTCACAAACCCAAAGCAAAAAATTGCCAAAATGACAAAAACCACCTTGCTTGGGGTCTTGCAGGAGAGGCTGGGGACTTCAGCAGGTCTGGTGGGAGGTGGTTCCTGTGTGTGAGGCTGGTTTGTGCTCCTTCCACCCCAGGTGGTGTGTTATGACTACGACAGTGATGGGGGACACGACTTCATCGGGGAGTTCCAGACCTCAGTGGCCAGGTTGTGTGAAGCCCAAGATGCCTCTCCAGTAAGTGCTGACATGCTTTTGGGGAAGAATGAGGAAGGGCTCCTCGGGGTTGGTGACAGACGTTGGTGCTTGCACCTTCAACCTGAGCTGAGAAGAAGCCAAGTCCAAATTCCTTTCTCCTTCCACCCTCACTGTGAGTGACCCAGGCTATGCTTGTAGCTAAAACATCTGAGCTAGAGAGAGCTAAGGCAGACTTGGATGAAAATCAGGCTCTGCTGGGATGTCTGAAGCAGCACCCGAGATTTGGGGGTGCCCTGTGGCTTGGGGGGCCAGAAGGGGAGGTGTGACCAGGGGGCAGCCTGGTCCCAGGAGTGCAGGTCCTGTGCAGCTCCACACTGCTTTTGTGCCAAAGGTGTCCCCATTTTGCCCTGAAGTGCTGGCCAAGATCCTTGGCGGAGGCCCCTGGGTAGAAGGGCTTTGCACTGCTGTCTTCACTAGGATTGCAAACCAGAGGAAATCTTGGCTGAGGCATTGGGAGGTGTAGAGCACCATGTGTGGTGCATGGAGCTTCGTATCTGGGGAAACTGAGGCACCAAGGTGTGAAAGTGCCCTGTCTAGGACTGCACAAGGTGGTAGTGCCAGAGGCAGGCATTGAGCCTGTTTTTCCTCTGTATTTGCAGCTTATAGCCTGGCAATAAAATCTTCCCTTTCAGCACTGGAGGGAGGGTGCCCCCAGGATGTGCTGCTGGTGGCATCTGCAGCCACGTGGCACAGCCCAGCACTGCCCTCACGCCAGGGTCTGTCTCGTGTGTTACAGCTCGAGCTAGAGTGCATTAACCCCAAAAAGCAAAAGAAGAAAAAGAATTACAAGAACTCTGGGATCATCATTGTCAAGTCCTGCAAAGTGAGTGTGGCATCACTGAGATGTTTCCTTCAGCCCCCTGACTGAGCTTGGCTCTTCTCGAGCTCTCCCCATCCTTTCTGCCTCTGCCTCCCGTGTGTTTCCAGGGACAGGCCCTGCCTAGCCTGAATAATGATGACAATGAGGACAACTGCTGAAACACTGGGGTTTTTTTTGTTTTTTCTTTCAGATAACCAGAGATTACTCCTTCCTGGACTACATCCTGGGAGGCTGCCAACTGATGTTTACTGTAAGGACTTTAGCTTCTCTTTGCCCAGTAATAGCAACACCTCTGTAATGGGCAGAACTGGGGAGGGAGGTTCTGTGTGAGATTTGGCATGAGATTGGGGTGGCTTCTCATGGCAGTGAGGAGCTGCCCATTTTGCTGTTAAACCACGTGGGTTTGGGGATTCTGGGGATGCTCAGGTACATCCAGTAGCATGGAGGGAGCTGGCTGGACTTTTGACTTTCAAAAAGACCTTCTGACCCTTCACAAAGAGTCACCAACTTCTCTCCCCATTTCAGGCTTTAACCACCCTTAGTTTGTTATGGAAGCTCTCCTTATTCTGCACCCAGGTGGGCGGCTTTGGGATGTTAAAAAGATGGTTTTCTGCATTTTTACTGACATTTCCACCTTCTTTCAAGCTGGACCACAGCTTGTCAGGAGTAAATAAGCAAGGACATGACAATCCTGAGTGAAACCACCACAATGCAGAAGCGGGGCTCTCGATTTCTGCAAACTTTCCTGGTGCAGTATCCAGAGAGCTGCAGGCACTCGCAGTTAGTTCAGTTTGTATTTTGTTGTTTTATCTGAAAACATGATGGGGGAAGAGTAGGAGGAGGAGGAAGAGTTGCCATAGGAACAGCAATGATTGGGAGAGCTTTTTGTGTGCTATTCTGCCTCTGTGTGCTTTGGTCTTGGTGCTGGAGAGTGAATAGGAGAGAAAATTCGGTGAATTTATTGGTAGTACAGAGCTCTTGCGTGAATTAGGTTTGAATGCAGAAATCTTCCCCCCCTCTAAAGATCTATTGGTTATTGGAGGGCTCTTCCTCCTCCCAAGGCATCTTTGGTCCCAAGGGTGTGTTTCCAAAGGTGTGTTTTCTGCAGCACTGCAGAAACACCTGAGCTGGCAGGAGGATGCTGCACACACCCCCTGCAATTTGGAAAGGCCACTGGTGCCCTCCCCACCAAGGGAGGGGATGGGGAGAGGAGGGCTGAGGCCACAGAGAAGAGAGGGTTTTGGGCCCAGTCGTGTGCCTCCTTGGAAGCAGACCAGCTGTGTCCCTCTCAGACCCATTGCCTGAGTGCTGCTCTTGATGACATTGCTTGCACAAGCAGCGCCCTGCCTGTCTGACTCCAGTGAGCCCCCAGCCCGTGCCTCAGTTTCCCTCTTGCTCTCTGGCCATGGTGGCTCAGCCAGAGCTGGCACAGAGGCATTACAGAGGTGAACCACAGGTTTGGTGAGGAAGTTGAATTTTCATGGAACCATAGAGTGGTTTGGGTTGGAAGGGACCTTCAAAGATCATCATTGGCAGAGTCACCTTCCACTAGACCAGATTGCCCAGGGCTTCATCCAACCTGGCCTTAAACACTTCCAGGGATGGGAGAGCCACAGCTTCTCTGGGCAGCCTGTGCCTCACCACCTTCATCATGCAACATTTCTCCCTTATCTCCAATCCAAACCCCCACTCTTCCAGTTTATAAACGTGTTCCCTTGTCCTGCCATGCCTGTTTTACCAGCCACCCTGGCATAAGGTGGTGGCGTGTCCTGGGCCATGGTGTCTTCTTGTCCCAGCCAGGCCAAGGTCCCTTCTCAGGCAAACTGCCCTTTGTCCTCTCCCATTATGGGTATGGAGCAAAGTCTCCCTCAAAATCCCTGAGCTCAATTTAGCCACTGGAGTTATTTTGGGTTTTGCCTCTTTGCAAAGCAAACCAGTCGAGTGCAGTCACGCTGCCTGTTTGCCTCGTCCCAACTCTTCCTTCCCAGTCATATCAAATTGGGTGGCTCGGCATCTCGCCTCTTCTGGCCAGATTTATCTGGGTCTGAGATAGGCATTTCTACAAATGCCTTTAAATAGAAAGCCTAATTGAGGAGGGAGAAAAACGAGTGCCTTCCTGACAGAGTCCCCTGAGAGCTCAGCATATGTTGGTCCCTGGGGAAGCCTGGTGAAGAGCAGGGAAAGATCTGCTTAGGGTTGTGATTCTTCAGTCAAAGACCTTGAGATTCAAATACCCAGATGTCCCTGGCTGCCTTGGTGTCCATGGGGCTACTCAGTTCCTGTGCACCTGGGAGCTGGGCAGCGAGAGTCCTCAGTTCCAGGAGTAGGGGCTGCTTGGGGACACCTCATGTGGTGCTCATTGATGAAAACTGGGAGTGTAAGAGTGAATGACTTTGCCTAATGTAGTATTTAATCAGCTTTCTACAGGGAAGGTGAAGAAATGGATTTTGTTAAAGTTTTTCAAAAGTTCGATGTTTGGGGTTTGAGGGAACTGTGTATGGGCCTCACAGCAGTGAAGGTTTGGTGGCCAGGTCTCTGGTGGCATTTGCTGACAGAGGATGGGTTCATGCAGCTCTCTTGTCCTCCAGGTTGGCATTGACTTCACAGCTTCCAACGGGAACCCCCAAGAACCCTCCTCTCTGCACTACATCAACCCCCTGGGCACAAACGAGTACTTATCAGCCATCTGGGCTGTGGGCCAGATCATCCAGGACTATGACTCGTAAGCACCGTGCCCTTCTGCCACCACCCCTGTTTGCAGATGTTTCCCTGGCTTCCCAAGGGGCTTCTGGGACGCATCTGCCTTGATCCAGAGCTAAGTGATACCTTAAGGATGTTATTTACTATAAATGTTGGGATGCAGGAGGAGAGGGTTGGGACAGGCTTTCTCCTCTCCCCCCATTGCTGCTGTGGAGAGGAAGGAGGGTTAGCAGAGGTGGAACATCCTCTGCTGGGGGCAGGTACCCTCAGCTTGCTGTTGTTTACTGTCAGAGCTGTGACCCCAGATTGCCTCATTCCTCAGACATCCTGAGAAGTGGAGAAAACATCAGAAAAATATCATCTCAGGCACTGATAGAGAAAACAAAACAGAAGTCTGTGGCTCTCACTGTGATGGCTTTTGTGACCAAAATGGATTGTTCATTTTTTAAAATCTCCAGGGTTACATGCATGCAAGAGATGCATATGTTTGGGCAAGAGGATGCTCGTGGTCTCTATGGGAAACACAGCAAAGCTAGACTCTTTGTTTCTCTAAAGATCAAATTCAAGGGGGAATATCTGTTCTCTCTGTTCAGCTCCCATTTAAAAGCACTGTATGTTTTGGGAGCAGCTGTGCAAGCCTGCTTTGTGTGTGTCAGTACTCCCATATGTTTTCCTTCTTCTCTTTAGGGACAAGATGTTTCCTGCTCTGGGATTCGGCGCCCAGCTCCCGCCAGACTGGAAGGTGAAGTGCTGTGCCCACCTGAGTGTTTGAGATGGGTTTGTCCTGATATTGCCTGGACAGGAGCAGAGCTGCTGGGGAGAGGGGGAGTGGCAGATGTGGAATGTCGGCCGGTGAGATGTGTTCAGTGTGGGTGGGCCACAAGGCAAGGATGGGGCATAAGCAGCTCATTCCTTCATTCTGCACTGGCATGAAAGCAGCAGCTCGCTGGCGTTAATGGGCAGAGCCAGGCATTGATTCATTTTCCTGGCAGAAGGCAGGAACAATTCTGGGGAAGGGAAGAGGCCTCTGGATGAATGTGTCAGACAGCAGCTAAGTGTGGAAGGGAGCTGGGAGCTGGGGAACCTTGATGTGATGTTGCAGAGGCAGAGCCTGCAGGGACTGAAACAGGGGAACTTTACCAAAAACCCACCTTGATCTTTGGTTAGGATTAGACACTGGTCCTACGAAGGCTGAGCTGCACATCCTGCTCATCTGGAGGGCGGGGAATGGGGTGGTTCCTGCAGCCTGGCTGGCAGATGGGGAGCATCTCCTCATGGCTGAGACAATGTGCTGGGACATCACCATCATTAATTACTGCCTGGGTCTCTTGGCCGCTCTTTGCTCACGCCCTTCATGTGCATTTTCTTTCTGCTCGCTGGTTTTGAGGCGTTCCCAGCTTCAGGCTGGGGTTGAATCTCAGCGAGCCCTTTGTGTTCTGTGGGAGGGGAGCTGTGCTCTGGGCTGAGCACAGCGGGGCACAAAAGTCATGAGCAGCTGGGAACTGTGCTGGGAAGCTCATCCCTGCCAGCCCTCGTGGCTGGGGATGTCCTGCCCGCTCCGGCTTTGTGCTTTTCTCTGCTCTCCCAGCAGCCAGAATTCATATGACTCAAGTGGGAGCTCTTGCTGTTTGCCAGCCACAGAAGGAGATCCCTCCATGTGCACTTTGGAGCTGATTCATCCTCCTTGGCCTGCAAATGTCTCTGGTCTGTCACTTTATCGCTTTTGTTGGGAGAATCTAGGTAGGCAGCTTCCAAGGTCTAAGAGCCAGCTGCTGCCAGGGATTTGTTTCTTGGGGAGAAGAATGGGAACGGCAAATGCAGTAGGGATTGAAAGGACACAGCAGCTCGGGATCATCATGGAGAGTATCCTGTCCTGCTGCCCATGTGTGTGAGTCAGTGCCCATGGGAAGGGCATTGCTGGGTTGGGAACAGCCCTTCTGGCAAGACTGGGGGTGGGTAGTGGGTTGAGGATGCTGGCTGGGGGCTCTGCATGTGCCTCCTGCAGCCACCTGGAGATGCTCTGTAAAAGCTACTAGAAAAAAACCCCTTGTTTTTCCCCAGAATGATTTCTAAGTCCAAATAAACCCCAGTGGGGAGCAGCTTCTTCTTCCCCAAGTGCTTGGCCCATGCCTACAGGTCATCCATGACCCATCAGTTGTCTCATGTTATCAGTGGGGCCATTCCTGGTGCATCTCCCTGCACCACTCCAGCCTGGGGCTTCATCTCTCCCCAGCTCTCTCTGAGCATTGCTGGCTCCACTCGCTCATTAAAGATTTTTTGGCTGTCAAGGCTCACCGGGTAATTTCAAAGCCAAAGCAGCAGCTCCTCATGAAAACCTGTGCCCTGTGTGACGGTGGACAGAGAGCAGGGACCCAGAGACCCAAGTAAAGATTGCCAGGAGAGACAAGAGGTATAAATGGTGCTTTGTGCTCCTGTTGCCATGGCTCCCCCAACGCTTTCAGGCGCCCGTCGGAGCGAGATGTTTTGCACACAAAAGTCGCGTTGGAAATGTCAAAGAACATCTTGCAGTGTAACAGCTCTGTGGAGAGCCTCGAGTGGTTTCCTAGTAGGGAACAGGAGAGGGGAGCAGATGGGTTGTGGTTTCTGGGGGATGAGCAAAGGCAAGGCAGCAGCAGAGAGGGGGATTCTTAATGTCGGAGCCCCACCGGTCACCTGGATTTGGGAGTGGGATCAGCCAAAGGAAGCTGGCAGCTTCATCAATGTGGAACCCCCAAGGCTTTCCATCCTTTTTCCTCTTTTATAAATATGTATAGGGAAACTGAGTCATGGCAGGGCTGAGATTCCTTCTGGGGGTGGCAGAGAACCTTCTGTGAGGTTGGTCTTACCCTTTGGGGTGGTTCAAATATTTCTCCCTGTGAGTTACTGGGGAATGGGATACCTGTAGGTGCTCCGTGTACATTTAACTGGACTCCACAGAAACTGTTTTCAAAGTACAAGCTGAATAGGGAATGACATCCTTTCTTTTAATTTTTTTGTTATTTTGAAGCCCTCCTGTTGATTTTGTTAGCAGATATGTATATATAGATATGTATTTTTACATAGATGTAAAATTCATAAAAACTCTAGAGGAGGTATTGCAACACTTCTGCCACGTAGGGGTTCTGCTCTGTAGACAGTGAGGAACACAGCTTCAAATAATTTCATTGCTTCTTAAAAGAAAGAGGGACCCTTCTTTTGCACTGCAAAACATGGAAATATTTCTGCCTGCCTTGTCTATAAATACTTGCGGCAGAATTTTGAACATATTACATATTCTAAAAAAAAAAATAAAAAAATAGAGAAGCAAGCCCATTACAACCACAAATCAACTGAATTTGGGTATATTGCCCAAAATCAAGGCTTCTCTGAGAAGGGGTGTGTGCAAAACACAGTCACACATTCAGCTTGTCTCTAACCTGGTGGCTGTGGGTGTTCCTGGTTGTGCTCTGCAGCCTGGAGAGCCCTGAGCAGGCTGTGGCCGGTCACTGGTCAGGCACCCCATCAGCTTTGCAGCACGGGGAGGACTTTTGGTTGACTTTCCTTTTGTTTGGTTGCTATTTCCCACCCCACAGCCTCTTGTAAAAACAGTTTCTGCTGCTTTCAACACAATGCCCAGCATAATTGGAAAGTCTGAATCAGACGCGTGTTGGTTTTGCAGCCTCGGGAGGACTCTGGTGCTTTGGAGGACGCTCGTTTTTGCCAGCTTTGGGAATATGTGTGTCCCCAAGCAATTCCCTTGCTGAAAAGCTCAGCAAACCTCCACCCTTCCGAGAGGGAGACAATATCCTTGTTTTGTAACACTGGCACGAACAGGGTGGGAGCTTTTTGTTTCAGAGACCTTGAGCTGGTGGCCTGAAAGCCCAAATCACTCCTTCAACTTCAGAGGTGCTGGAAGAAGCAGTTGCACATCCCTGGTGCTCCTGAGAGTCTTTTTGCTTCTTAGAGTGCCTAAATTGCTGGGAGCAGAGTGAGGAGTGTCTAGCCCCACATCTGTGGTGGCTGTTCCACAAGCAGGCTGTTGACCCACACCAGCACTGGAAGGGTTCATGCTGGAAGCCAGGAGCCCTCTCTTGCAGCTGGGCTGCCTTTGCTGGCAGAGACAGGTTCACAGCAACTGCTGTCCAGTGCATCAGGACAGGGATCAAGGTGTGGGGGCTGTTGGCTCTTGCCACAAGACCTTTTTGCAAGACCCTCTCCCTCAGCTTGAAAGGAGGTGGTGGGAAAGCTAAAGGATGTTGCATGTGCTGTGGTGGAAGGATGGGTTCATGAGCAATGAAAACCAGCCCAGATTGTGCTGGGACTCGCTGTCCATCACACCCAGGCTTTCACATCACCTCTCCCACGCTGCCTTTCACCCTCATGCTGATCCAGATGATGAAGTTAATAAACTGCTAGTTTGCCATTGTACCTGACATGCCAGAGCAGGTCTTCAACACAGCTCACTCTGTGCCTTCTTCCCTCCTGCTGCATCATCCTCATGCAGAGAGATGGGGAGTGGAGATGCTGCCAGGACTGGGACTCCCTGTGATGAGTTTGAGTTTTCTCCCATTATAACCTGCAGTAGGATGCAGTCATTTCTCCTAGGGACTGGTGAGATGGCACAACTGCTTGAGAGCATCCCTTCTGCCTGCTTCCCCTCTGGGCAGCCAGAGTGGACAAACCTGCTTTGATAACTGTAGAATATATGGTGTGATAATTTCAGGGGGCTCCATGATGGGGACACTGGGGAACTGGTTCATCCTTGAGTGCTGCTCAGCCCTGACCACGTTTGTGTTTGCTCTTTGGGTAGCAGAGAGCTGGGAAGTGTCACTGACCCTACAGGATGGACCATGGCTCTGTGAGCATCTGGTTCTGCTCCAGGGAAGCATCACACCTAAACCAGCCCTGCAGCATCAGCTAAACTGATAGTCAGCTGCCTGCCCTGCACTGGCCCTCCAGACTAATTTGGATCTTTTCTTCTCCACAGGTATCCCATGAGTTTGCCATTAACTTCAATCCCAGGAATCCATTCTGTTCAGGTAAGCATCTACCAGGCCTTTAGGACTCCTTAGTTGCCTTCAGCGCTTTCTGTCCTTCCTCTGCATTTCTTCAATAACATCTTCATCCCTAGAGGTGTTCAAGGCCAGGTTGGATGGGGCCCTGAGCAACCTGATCTCATGATTGGCACTAGATGATCTCTAAGGCCCCTTCCAGCCCAAACCATTCCATGATTCTGTGATCACGGGGATTTTTCAAGGCATGTTCAGAGTTAGACACAAACAGTGAAGCAGGGCACATGCTAAAGGCACACTCAGAGGAAGGCACAGAAAATTTGGGGGTGTGTAGGAAGGCCCAGGGTGAAATGCAACTGGATTGAGGCTGTGTAGAATCCGCCTTCGCTCTGCTGTCTGGTGTGTCCTACCAGCCGTCTGCTCCCCCAGCAAGGCTGCAAGAAACACAAGGCCTGCTCAGCAGATGGGGAATTCAGGCTTAACGCTCCATTTAGCAGCTGAGAGCTGCTCAGAGTGATGGCTGAAGGACTGCTCAAGTCCTAAGTGGTAAGGGCTACTGTGGACCTTCTCTCTCTGTTTTTTGGTTATGTTCAGAGACTGGGAGTTGCTTTGCTTTTTGCTCCTCCTCCTTGGCTGATTCTGAGGTTTTTCACAATCCCAAGGAATGCCTTCATTGACTGCGAGATCTACAACGGCTCCCCTACCACAGGAGGTCTGCAAAGTGATTAAAGAGCAAAGCTTGGGTATTCAGAAATTTGGGGTGGAAGAAACTTGTGGATCTGAATGAGCTGGGTAGGAATAGATCTGACTTCAGCTCCATGACAGCTAATGATTCCTAATTGGGCTTGCTGTGGTCCTGAGTTGTGGCACTCTGTAATGCCTGGTTTCTCTGCTTTCCCTGAAGGTGTGGAGGGCATTGTCCAAGCATACTCTGCCTGCCTGCCCCACATCCGCTTCTACGGACCCACCAACTTCTCCCCCATCATCAACCACGTGGCCCGTTTTGCAGCTCAAGCCACCCAACAGGAAACTGCATCGGTGAGTCTGTGAGATTCCATGGTGTGATGGCAATCCTGATGGCTTTGGGCAGGGGAGCACAAAGCCTGACCTGGGTTTCGTGTCTTTCCCTTCTCTGTGGGTCCAGCCTCGTCAGTGGTGCCCAAGGTGTTCTCTAAGGGGTGTGAAGAGCATCTGAAGTCTGCAAGATGGAGCTCCCTTGGGTCCCTGTGGCAGCAGGCTGCCCACAGAGGATGGCAGACCTGGCCCCTGGGTTTTGCTGGCCAAAACAGCTCAGCTTGGGCATCAGCAGTTGCACGGCAGGAGATGTTGGGGTAAAAGCTTCCCTGATTCCTGCCTGGAGCAAAGCAGGATCACACCTGAAACCTCTTCCCCACGAGGACTTTTCCCAGCCTTGCTGAGAGTGCTGTTGCTCTTCCCAGCTCCAGGCAGGAGGAAATACTGAATTTGGTTTAATTCAGCACAGATCCAGGTCGCTCCTCGTTTTTCCTGTGTGGCTGTCAGTGGGGGAGGGAGAGCCCACGGGCTCACTGAGCAGAGGCGCTAATCGTATGCAAATTGCACCCCTCTGCTGGCACTAATAGTTTAATCAAGGGAGATTTTAAATAATGGGCACTAATAGTGCCGTCAGAGGCAAGCCTGGCTTGGCTCGGGCGTTTTTTGGCAGCATGAAGCGTTATTGATGAGGGATCTCACTCCCCCGGGGTCTTCTCCTCTTCCATCCCATCTTCAGCTCGTGCATCAAAGCCACCCCTGGTGCTGATGGCTCCAGTGGCTGCCTGGACCTGCCCTCCTCTTCCTCCTGCTCTCACTTGCTCCCAGCGTTTCAAAATAAAACCAAAAATCCTCGTAATTTTTCCATAGCAACATAGATCACAAACAGAGCCCTCAGCTCTTAAGGGATGGGAGACTAAAACATCCTGGGGCTGGGGGAGGGACAGAGGGATATTACACGACTGGGCTCTTGGGGAAGGATTAATAAGCTTTGGGGAATTAAAACTCACCTTTCCATCAGGGTCCCTGCATCCAAACCACCCCTTTACTTACCTCATGCTGTTTAATGCTGCCTAATCCCTTCATGCCCTGCTCACCCCCCCGAGCCTAATTGCTCATATCATTAACAAATGGATGGGGAAGCATCCAAGGAGCCCACGTGGATGCAGAGATCAGCCATTTTAGCAACAAAAAGAGGAGAAAGGAGGCAGATGCTGCTGGGTTGGTGTGCAATGGATCCCCCCAGCCTGCTCCCTGTGCACCAGCAGCTCTGATTGTGGCTTGACAGAGGTGCCACCCTGGCTGGGTACTGCACCTGGAGCCTGGAAGTGCCACCAGCACCCCTGTCCTGCTGTCATTTACTGACACCACCAAAACTGTCACTGCTCCTTGGGGAATCTCCCACTGGTGCCCTCTGGCAGTGCCCTGGTCCCTTGCTAATAGTGATACTCATTGTCCCTACACAGCCCCTGGGCTTTGAGGCTGATCCCCAGCATCAGCTCTTACTCTTTTTGACCTCTGAAATATGTTGTGATAAACATTTGACAAGCTGTGCCTCCCCACCCCTCTTCCTGCATACTTTCCAGCATTTTTCTCAGATCCTGTTGCGGATTTCACAGAAAAAATGGGAACAAAGGGAAATAGCCCTTTCCATGTTTCCAGTAGAGAGGCCAGGCAGGGAAGGGGAGAATCAGCTTAAAGTAATTATCAGCTGCTCCCCTCAAGGTTTTATGCTCTTCCTCCCATGCTGGTTTGCTGGTTCCCAGACAGGGCAAGGTCCAAGTCCTGCTTCCAGTTATGACCAGTGCAGGTCCTCTCCTGAAGTTTAGTCTTGTCCTCCAGACTCAAATGTTGCAGTCTTGCTCTGCAGACTTATGTTTCACCATGATTTGCTATCAAAAGTTCATATTTAGCTAAAAACTAAGCCCTGGGCAGTGCTGTACAGGCAGGGTTAATGCATCAAAAATGGCAGGAGTGGGGAACAGTCTGGCTTGGGAAAACATCCTCATCCGTGTCCTCAGGTTGTGTTTAAGCTCTACCCAGCCTTGTTTGTACTTGGAGTTTAGCACTGGAGAGAATCGAGAGAAGATGAAGCTTAGGGAGGGTTATAGGGGATGTGGGCTGGAGGAAGACCAGAAAAACAGGCTTGGGGCAGCACTCCTTCCTCTGCTTTTCCAGGATGCTGCACTAGCGGTTTTCAGAGGAAATGGAAAGAATGAGGAGAGGAACAAAGGGCTTTAATGCTCTTAAGTGCTTGTTTTCGTCGTTTCTCCGGCACAGACAAGCTCTGTAATGTGCCAAAACTGAGCCATTACTTTCCCTGGAGACAGAGGAGATGGGATTTTGGGGTGTCCACATGCTCCAGGTTTGCTGAGCTGAGTCCAGCAGAGCCATCTGTCCATCTCTTTGTTTGTCCATCCTTCCCCAGCTCTGCAGGCCTGGCTCTGGTGCCCTTCTTTTCCCAAGAGAAGGGGAGCAGTTTCTAATGCTGCTGCTCTGCCATCCCCACCTTACTGATACCCTCTGCATCCCCTCTCAGTGCCTCCCACAGCCATGGCTTTGTGCAGGAGATGGACAAGCCCTGAGCACGGGATGGCCCCACAGCCTGGCAGTGCAATACAGGAGATGCTCCCCATCAGTGCAGGGAGATGTTGATGGGGAGCACACCAAAATACACCCCAATGTGTGCGGGCAGAGGGAGCTTTCATCTTCCAGCTGGGCTCATGTTCCAACCCTGAATTCCTCCTGGCCCTGACACAGAAGCCCTGTACAGTTTAGAAGTTGAGTTTTTTGCATTATTAAGTACAGTGAATTAGTAATTCAGAAAAATACTTTGGAGTGAGAGCAGTTGTTTGTTTAAGGTCTTTCAAAAGCCAGGGGGAATAGGGGCACCTGAATTTCTGGGCTCTGCTAAAGGGAGCGATGCCAGCTGTCCTGGGAGAAGGTGAACCTCATCCCCAAATCCCAAGGGACCTGCCACCCCTCAACAAGTGAAGCACCCTGGCCACTCACAGCCCACCCTGGCTGCAGCGTGAGGGTGCAGTGGCATCCCCCTGGGTCTGACCCTGTGCCCTCCCCTCCGCAGCAATACTTCATCCTCCTCATCATCACGGACGGGGTGATCAGCGACATGGACGAGACGAGGCACGCCGTGGTGCAGGCGTCCAAGCTGCCCATGTCCATCATCATCGTGGGCGTGGGCAACGCTGACTTTGCTGCCATGGAGTTCCTGGACGGGGACAGCCGGGTGCTGCACTCCTACACCGGCGAGGAGGCCGTGCGCGACATCGTCCAGTTCGTCCCCTTCCGGAACTTCCGCAACGTGAGTGAGGGCAGCGAGGGGTGATCCCAGGGGGAAATGGGGGGTCAGACCTGGAAATCACCCTGGAAGTGGAACAACTACAGTAGAGGGAAGAGGTACCTGCCTGTCTTGCTCTGTGTTACCATCCCTCAGGGATGCTCCAGCATGGATCACATAAATCAGCGCTGCAGGGAGGGGTAACTGTGCTCTGCATCTCTGCAGTGGGCTCCACCTGAGCATGCCACGTTTCTGCACCCCCTGTCATCATCAGACAGGTGGGAGCAAAAACCAGTGACTCAGAGCAGGATCTGGGTTTCTGGGGCAGCACTGGGCTCATGTCCCTCACCACAGTCCTGTGCTGGTTTTGGTGTCTCCCACTCAGGCCTCATGCAGCATCCCTGATGTGCCACCTGCCGAGGGCTGCATGCTGAATTGCCCTGAGGAGGAGCCCTGTGCCCCCTGATCCCCTGTAGGAAGAGGCAGTGGTGGCACTGGCCCTGCATGTCCCCTCTGTGTGATGGGTCCATTGCAGTCATCCGGGTCAGAGGCTGTTGCTGGCACAGGATTGATTGCCAAGGGTGCAGCTTGTGCTTATCTTCCCCTTTTTTGCAATTAATCAATGTCTTTCTATTTCTCCTGCTGCTATTCATGCCTGTTTTTCCCTGGATGTTTTATTCCCTTGTAGCAGTGAATTATCTCCTGGAGGGAAGGGTAGTATGGAATATAATAATCCCAGGTGTATAAAATGCTGGCTATGAGTAGAATTCAGGGCATATTAAATGAAATGCCAAGATCTGGAGCTGGGGACAGCCCAGCAGTGTTTGCTTGGTTGGTCCCCTGTGGCTGTGCTAACACTGGTGTTGGTTCCCTTTGGCTCACAGGTCCCCAAGGAGACCCTGGCCAAAGCTGTGCTGGCAGAGCTGCCCCAGCAAGTCGTGCAGTACTTCAAGCACCAAAACCTGCCACCCATCAACTCGGAGCCTGCGTAGAGCTGTGCCAGGCTGCACCCTCTGCATGTTGCCGAAGCCTGTTGGTCCTGCCAAAAGCACGTTCCACATGCTTTTAAGAGAAGAATTCCCTCCCTGAAACACTTTGTACTTCTTAATTTAATTGCTAAGTTCTTAAGACTCATCCCAGCAAAGCGTCTGGATTCATTTTGTACAGTCTTGGCCCAAGGTAACACTAAGCAGCCAGGCCATGCCTTGGTCCTGCTCCGTTGAGTCACTTTTCAGTATTGAATGTACTTTGTATAATTTCAGTGGTACAGGATACAATTTTTATGATCAAAACTTGCTTTTTCCAAGCAATGAAATGCTTAATATATTATTATCATTCAATGAACTGGTCGTTGTATAGTTCATGTATTTGTGTTGTACCTGTACACCTGTCAGGTTCAGTGTTCATTTTTATACTGTGTACATGTTATATTTGTTATACTCAGGTTAATAAAGAAACTTGGACATTTAGAACAAGAGTCTCTTAGATGGGAAGGGCTGGGAGCAGCTTACACTGTCAGCAGTGCTGGGTGTTTGGAGTCACCCTGACAGGGCCTGTCCTGGTCCCTCAGTTGCTCTGCTGGCTGTGCCTCAGGATCAGCCCCACACTGTCAACAGCAGCATCCCAGAGCAGGATTTTGGGAAGGTGGATATCCTGGGGAAGGCAGCATGCGCTTAATGCCTGCCTGAGCTGAGTCTCTGTGCTTGGGAAAACCCCGGTGACCCCATAACAAACCATCAAAGGGACTTTCATGGTTCACTGCTGCTTCAACTCCAGAAATTTTTCCAAGTCTGAGTAACAAAAGCTCCCTGCTGCCTGGGAGAAGATGGGCCGGGTAATGAAATCCTGCTCTCCAGCAGCTCCTTTGAGCTGCTCATCAGCAATGTGCTAATTGCTGCTTTCTGCTGTTCCTAACTAGATTAAGGTCTTTTGAAGCTGAGTGTGCTGTTGAGTATCCGGTAGGAATCACCAGCCCTGCTCCAAACTCAAGTAGACTTGACTTGAGTCTCCTCCCCATTAGTGGAAGTTTCTGCGGTGGGAGTTTGCTGTCCCTATAAAAACCCTGCAGCCCCTTTCTGCACAGGCGTGTGCTGCCCGTTGTGCCCTCTGTCCCGGATCACCCAGCAGCCTCGTGGCTGTCACTGCTGCCCTCGAGTCACAGCACACAAATGGCCCCAGGCAGTCCCACCCTGAGTCGCTCCGAGCACAGCGCTGGGTGAGACCCCATCCCTTGGGAGAGATGGGACTGCTCCATGAAACATTTGCCTTGCAAAACCTCCTGGAAGGGAAAATAAACAACCAACACCACCCTTTTCCAAAGGGAGAAGCAGCCTTTGAAGGGTGGCTTGTTTAAAAATAATGCTGTACCCAGCTCAGTTTCCAGATCGAAGTCTGTGGCTTTGGAAATTTTTTTTTTTTACATTTCCATAAGAGAACCTCACACGCAGCTGCAGGAGCTTGTAAGCTCTTCTGCTAGTAGAGTGTTTGTGGGGGTTTGTCGGGTTTTTTTAACACCTCACTGAAGCTTTAACAACTAGCACAGACAACAAGTGGTTTATTGAGCTGTCCCTGGGGAGGGGATGAAGCACACACTATGCAGTCATGGTTTTTCCTTAAAAATAACCAAAAAAAAAGTATCTAAATCCACCAGTGAATGAGAGTTGCTGGAGCCAGCCAAAGCCAGCTCTTCATCTCCAGCTTCAGCAGCCTGGAGCAAGGTTACTGCCACAGCTGCCCTTTTCAGGTCTGATTTATCCTCCATCCCATGCACTCTGCACTTCCCAGCACGTCTCCCAGTGCACTGGAGTATTTTAGTGTCAGATGGCTTCTGGTGCACGAAGGTAAATGGGACCAACAGATGGAGTGAGGAGCTGGGACAGCTCTGCAGTTTGTTTACATGGGCCAGGCCCTGAGAACAGCAGAGCTGACTCAGACTCAAAGGCATTCCCCAAGTGTCCCATTTTTCTAGGAACAGGAAAAAGGCAGAGGGCTCGCACATCTGCTTTTCCTGGATTGTCTCCTCCTGGCCTTGCATGGCCCAATACACACACCATAAAATACACACCATCTCACCTGCAGCCCACCACAACTGGCTGGCAACTCCCACTATCAATTTCTGTCTAAACCAGGTATTTTGACTGCAGCTGTGCAAGATACCACTCAGAAAAATGGCCCCAGCATGCTCACAGCTGGGCCAGGCTGCTCTAACTCCACAGTCAGATTATTGATCTAGTTTAATGCCAGGAAAGAACACCAGCAGGTCTCATACCAACTCCTTGAGGCTCTTGCCCATGCAACTTTAATAAAAAAATGTGGGTTTTTTTGTGCACCACTTCCATTTCACTCCACAGCTCAGGAAGATAAAAATCACCAAAAGCAAAGCATTAGGGAGGCTGCATGAGATCTACTTATTTTCCACCTGCAAGTGCCATAATTACAATAGCAAGAGAAGAGGCAGGAGCAACTCTGGAGCAAACACAGGAGGTGCCAGGCAGCCCATAACAGGGAGGAATTGCAGTGTATTTGTAAGGATCTGATTGTAGAACAGGGCTGTGCAAACAGAAAGGGTATTTGACTAAGGACTGCTGCATTGTGAGCACAACTCTCCCATTTCCTTTGGAAAATTCAACACTCAAGCTAAGGCATGAATCCAGTACAGGCCTTGTTTTCTCTCTTTCAGCCCAGCTGCTTCCTCACAAGTCCCTCAGTGTCACCTCCAGGTAACTGCCCTTTGGTACACACGGACCAGCTGCTGTCTCACAAGGGTAATACACACAGCAGGACTGCACAAAGACACTTCCACCCCTGAGCAGCTGAGCTGAGCGGTTCCAACCCTCCAAACTCCCACCAGCACACTGAGATTAAAAGGATGGGCTCCAGAAGCCCTACTTCTGGAGTTCTCCAGCTCCTGTACAAAGGAGTTTGGCTGAACAGGGGAATCCCACCCACTCTGGATTCATGCCCTTCAGGACACTGCTGCTGAAAAGCTGCATGACTTGTCAAGCCCCAGTGCTGCAGCAACAGCCTTTGAGCAGCAGAGCCAACTGCACTTCCTGTGAACTCAGACCAAGTTTTCTATCACCACCTCTGCTTTTGTGGGAGACTGACCTACACTTCTCCTGGATGGTGGTTTGAGTGAATGGTTGGGTAGAGCAGAAATTGATTAATGGAATGAGAACAATTATGAATGGCACAAGCAGAGATAAAAAAATGCATTCAGAATGTCTTTAATCATGTAACACTAAAACTTCTTTACAGTGTCATGGCAATCTACACTTCACCATCTGCTCAAATTTGGTTCTGCCCCCATTTTTCAAATACAGAATAAAAATGACATTTTAAAACAGAACACATGGCTGCTTCTACAAGACTTCACTGCTTCAAGTGATTATTTTTTGCCTGTTAGTCTTGTATAAACTTCGTAAATCAACATAATTCTTTCCATAAGAATTGTAAAAGATAAAGCTCTCTCCTCCATACCCTCAGACCTTTGTTACATGGTTAGGTGTGCCTTCTGCTTTAGGATGGCAGCTTCTCTTCCAGGCTCAGTATGCACTCCAGAAATGGAGAGTTGGGCGTGGGAGGGAAATAATGAGTTACTTTAGGAATATCTGAGTGTATTAAAGTTGAGAGGTTAGCTAGAAAGATTATATTTGGGGCAGGAGGATGCAACAAGCATCCATCAGGGCTTTGGAAGATATTCTGCACTACATTACACACGGAGGGGTTTTGTTATGGACCATCAAAGAAACTGTTGCCACGAAAGACAGAAGAGACAATCTTCCCAGTGGAATTAATAGTGCCTTCGCTGTCCGAGCTGGACTCGGAATCGCTGCTCCCCGAGTAGGCGCCCAGGCCAGGCAGGATCCCAATGCACACGGCTGCTGAGGGACAGTGCACCGTGGAGCCTCCCACCGAGCTGCTCCCCAGGGCAACACAGGAGGGCTTTTCTGCAAGACAGAAACCTCAGTCAAAAACTGGAGTGCAGGAAAGGGCTTTCAATCAGCCCAGGAACAGCCACGTGTCACTCACCTGCTTTTCCCACATAAGCGGCAGATGATTTCAGGAGTTAATTAAAGCATAAGGCAGTTTTATGCTGCAATAAAGCCATTCTGACAGGAAGAATTTGCTACCTCAGGGGATTTTTTTCTTCTCATCACTAGTTTAAGCCCAGCTCTATGCTGGCATTATAGATTTTTTTATTCTAAAGTTGTCAGTTTGATGCTTGTCAAGTACCAAACCCACTAAATAAGAATAAACGGCTCTGCTTTGAGGAATTGAGTATTTTTCTTGCAATATAACAGCATAGTTGAGAAAAAGTTTTATTCCATCATTCTGCTAGTCAACATCTCCCATCTTCCATGGCTAATTAATTATTTCTGCTGTTCTGAAAGTTTACTGAACAGAAGGAGATTCAGGAAGCGCCTTGGGTTGTCGTTACACAATTGCTGCTCACCCGATTTGTGTCAGAGTATCTTGACAGCAAGTCAATCGCAGCCCTGACAGCTAAAGCTGAAATACAACTTAATTTTTCTTCTAGTTCCCCACAATTTTCTGAAACAAATTGATTTCAGGACGGACTGAATCACTCCAGAGCATGAAGTTGAAGTGGATGTATACAAATACATGCAATGCTGCTGTGAAATGGAAGGGGATGAGCTGTTCGTGTCTCCTGCCCACAGAACAAGCATTAGGTTTGAAATGCACCTAAGGAGAATTCCATTAGTTATCAGGTTAAATGCTTTTAGATTAGATCACTTAAGCATTAGAATAAACTCTCTAAGGCAGGTGTACAGTCTCTATCTGTGGAGACTTAAGAGCTGCTTAGACAAACATCTGTCAGGACTGGTTTGGCCAGGGAACATCCTGATAACCTGCAGAGATTCCCTGCAGCCCTATTTTCCATGAAGGCTGCCAGCACCCACACTTACCATTTCTACTGCTTTAAAAGAGAACGTGCCAACCAAAGTCCATGCTGTCTTGCCCAGTGAAGGAACAGAAAAGCAAAGCCTCTATGAGATTTAACCCCAGCTCAGTTGCTGTTCAGTGGCAGACACGCAGCTTCCCACATGCAGAAGTTGGGACATACCTTGATTCTTTTCCTCGTGGTCAGTGTCTAGTTTCAACCTCTTCACACTGTTACCACCATCTGAACTGTGGAAAAAATAAGAGAGTGTCTTGTTCCTCATAGGCAACCACTTAATTTACTGTGAAGTCACTGTTACACCTTTGCCTCAAATGCTACAGCAAATGCCAGCAGGGTCCCCTGATGACCATCACCACTTCCAATGCCATTAACTGAGGCTCCTTGGGGAACAGGCAGGATCCAAGAAGTGTCAACACCTACAAGTATCACCTGTTAACCTGGGAAAGGAACACACCTCTCAGAATCCAAGCCAAACCCCTTGCACAGCAACCCAGAGCTGCCTATTCAGCAGGATGTGCCCCACAGGAGACTGGCAATGACTGCCTGAGCTTCAGACACCCACACAACCACAGCCTTGCACATGTGGGTGATTACCACGCCTGCTGGTGCCAACATCCATGGCTTTTCCCTCCCAGGGCTTCCCCTCATTCAAGCACCACCCAGAGAGCCTGTTCTAAAACGTTTAGAAATCTTGCACCCAGTAAGCCTAGACAGTCTTACAGCAATGCACAGAGTTGCAGTGTCTAGAAAGGTCCTTTCTGGGTCCAAAGTGGCATTGGGAGGAAGGAGCATGACTTGGACTTCTGACTCTTCAGCTCTCCCCTGTCACTGCTCAGATTTCCCCCCCTACTCCTGCATGTTGCCAGTGCTAAGACATCCACATAAACAAATGCTTCTCAGATTCAGCTGAGATGAACTGATGAAGCATGAGCATTATTATGCATTAACTCTTTTCTGTCCCTTTCAGAACATGCAGCACAGATGAAAGGTTATTCTGTGCAGAGAGCTTTTAATAGCAATACATCCTTTACAGGAAATTACAAAGCTCAGGGAGCAGATGTTGAGCTCACACTACACTTGCTTTGGGCCACTTTGCAACAAAAGATCAGATGGCAAAAATAGAAGACTGCAAAGCAAGTCTGCAATGGCACTGACATGTCAGTTAAGATGCTCCCTTTAAACAGATGCCATCTGCAGACTTTAGAAGTACCATTAAGCACATGCCAGCTCCTTTTCTACATCCTACTGGGTTAAGTACTATTAGTTACAAGACAAAAACAACATTATTGGCTGCTTGTTATCAGCTCAGGGTTTTTCTTCTCCGCCTTCCCAAAACCCAAACTATCACCCAACCCCACAGACGTTAGGAGGTGGAAGTGCTTACTTCAGTTTTCAGACATGCAATTACTGCTGTACTGGGAGCTAAACATCACCCTATAAGATAAGCTTCTAAAATAATCTCACATTCTCTGAGACAATTCAAACACACTGAATTTTGAGATGTCAGTAATCATCTTAAGTATTAGGTGATTCATCTGCGGGAAAGAAGTCTGGTCCCATATGCCTGATTTCTCCATAACCTGTAGCACACCTGCAGCTGTTTGCAAAACCAGCTGCCACCTCCCTGGGATGGAAAGGGTGTTGATGTATCAGTGCAAATGACTGAGGAACACTGGCAGCTTCTCTGATGTCCTCAGGACCAAACTGGTACACAAAGCTCCTCTCCTGTAACCTTGCTGCCCCCATGCTGTCCCCAGCAGCAATGAAAACAATCCATTTTAAACACAGGGAAAATTGGCTGATAAATCAGGCAACCTGAATGAAATTGCATTTGTGAGGTGACACTGATATCTACAAACAGAGACGTAAAATAGATTCCCTCGATCCCCAAGCAGGATTGCCCAAGCCTGGCACTCTAAAACGAAGAGCCTACCCACTTGCTTTACACACACTTATCTATTTGAATTGCTTCATGTTTTTCCCCACAGTTTGTGAGAGCCTATAGAAACAAGACTGGTCTTTTCTTATTCCTTCCCCCTTTTTTCTTTAGGGCTAAGGTTTACACTTCACTCTCTGGAGGCAGTTTTGGCCTGTCTCCCTTTACTGCTAACTGGGTTCCATTCCTCAAGAATTTATAGAGGTGTGAAACTAACCTTCTGTGTTTCACAGCTCCTGCCAACAGCTTTGCCTGAGAAAATTTGTTCTTGTTTTCCACTGACTTCATGGGCAATTTCTTCTCAGTTTCCTTCTTTGGGTCCATACTGACTCCCACTTTAGTGAGAGTGCTGTGAATTAAGGGTTAAGGATCAACCAGGAAGGAACGGGGAGAACAGACATTTCCTCCCTGATATATTTAGCCAGCTCTGCTGACAGCAGTGACCGAAGTTCATTCACATATTCTATCAAAATAAACTTATTTGTAATGACTTTGAGCTGGTAGCCTCAGCCAAAAGAGAAGATACTTCACCCTCTGGGGTTGGAGCTCTCTTGGGTACCAGGAGCAGCTCTCCCTGTGGATATGTCCATGCAGCAGCCTGGGAGCTGCTGTTCTGAAGCCAGAAAAGTGTAACACAAGACACCCAGCACCTATAAACACATCCACCATCCTGCCTTTTCCTAAAGGCCTTAGAAAAGCAAAAAGGTCAGGCTGGACCAAAACAAACAGGTAATGCAGTACTTCCCCTTCTATGGGGATCAACACATTTGTAATTCAAATTTGCTGCTCCACACTCTAATCCTTACCAGAAAAGCTAAGCAGCAATATGTGCACTCACTTTCACTCCTCAAACCCTCTTTTGGCTGAGCCCAGCAGATTTCAGCCTAGCAAGCCAGAACAGTTCCATTTTTGAGGTTTGGTCTTTAGCACTCTACCTTTTCAGCTCTTCTCTTGTAAGGGCCACAAGGCTGCTACTGCTGGTCTGAGCACCAACCCCAAGAGGAAGGAGACAGATTGATTAAGGGGCTCTAAGATTCACCCAAAAGATTGCAGCTGCACAGAAAAGCTAAGTAGATTGAAACCATGTTAGCAAGGTGGATGCAGATGAAACCTATAATGAAGTGCAGAAGCTTAAGCAGGTCCTCAGATGGGATAAGAACCAGCTGGGTCTGTTTATCAGGGCACACTCTGCACACACTGAACACATCTCCTTGTGGCAGGATTTGATAACAATGCCCAGCTGTGTCTGATGAAGAGAAGCCTGACAAAGACCCCGTTTGTAGATGAGGTGCCAGGAGAGTCACACAAACTTCGGCAAAAATTTTATACTGCACAGACACAGGCAAATTAACCTAGTTTAAAAGCATGTTTATAAACTCAAATCTAGTGTTCTAACAGTTTCTGCTCCAACTATAATTCCACAAGCTGGGGTTACACAGGTGCCTCAGTCACTGTAGACATATATTGGGTAGTGAATTTCACATTGATGGCCCATATATTTGAAGCCATAGCTTCTTTTCCCACCCACATCTGCAAATCAGAAACTCTCAGACTTTGCTTTGAAGTCACACACTCAGTCTCCAGTCACTTTACAGTCAGGAATGGTAAGGGGCCATTTCTTATTTGATTTTCCTAAGGAAACATCAGTAACCCAGACTGCTCCTTACTTCAACCAAAAGTCTTCTCAGCCCAAATCACCGTTCAATTTTATCGACTTTTGAGATGGCACAGGAGTGCCATCCTGTGGCTGTCCAAAGCCATCTGAAAGCTCCTTGTGCTGAACACAGTTTGATGCTGCCACACACAATTCTTCCACACACTGCAGTGCTCAACTGTCACATTTAGGTTAATTACTTTGTTATACTAACCTAGCTGAGGACCTCAAAGGCTTTTCTTTTAAAAGATACCAAATTACAGGCTTCCAGCTTCCATCCAGGATGGCATTCTCCTAAAACTCCTCAACTAGAAAGGCACAGCACATTTTCAGTAGGTATTTTATACATCCTGCTGTCATTAGCAAATGTAATGCTATACCCAGCCAAGAAGTGTTCCCTCTCAGGAAACAACATTAGAAACAAACCTCTCAATCTTAAATATCAACTGCACTAAACAAGCTGTCCTTCAGTAAAGCCAGCTTCTTGGAGGGGGACTGTTCCTACATTTAGATAGCAGTGAAGACAAGATGATCTCATTCTCAAATACTTCTTGGAAGTGGCTTAAAAATATTTGTAAATCTTTATCCGAACAGGGGGGTCTGGATAGGGTAAGGACCAAATAAACCTAGCTGCTCATGCAGGAGAAAGAAAAATTCCAATTCATCCATACATATGAATTTCTTATGCTCAAGAGTACATTAAAATATTCCAAGACATATTTATCCTGAAGATGTATAATTTTGTGATTGTTCAACCTGAAAAGTTAAGGAAAAAAAAAAATCTCTGTACTTGAATATTGACACAGTTTTTACCATGAAATTAATGCCTCTGGGTAGCTTAAATTAGATGCTACACCAGGGAAAAGAGCAAATAATGAAACCCATTGGGTTGACATTCCTCTTCTTAATTTGGAAGAGCACTTAAACAGTACCTATAGATGCAGCATTTTTACCTAGTACACAGTGGGTTTTGCCACTGCAGTGATAAACCATTAGTAGCAACCCACAGAAGCAAAAACCACTTTTGCATTTCAGAACACCACCAAAAACTTCAAACACAAACAAGTCAGCTTCCTCTGAGGTTGCTTGAAACATTATGGTTAAATAAAAAGAATTTTAAAAAGGAAATTAAATTGGCAACACTTTTGACTTTCTCATGAGATGAGGTGACTCTAGAACATTCTCCCTTCCTCTACCCCATCAGCAATAAGTTCTACAATTTAATTTTTACAGCAAAGCTTCAGATTCAGAGCCACCAATATTACTAAGAGTGCAAAGACTGAGGTAAGATGGCCTGTACATCTTGATCAGACCATTCAGGGATCTGTGTGTTGTGTGGCTAATTCAAGGCAACTTAAGATTGCCTGGGGGCTGGTATGGTTCACTCCAGCTGTAGGTGACATAACGAGAGCTGTCAGCTGCTCCCACAGCACAATCTCACAGTGCACAGCCCTGCATCAGCCAGCCCCGCGAGCAACCAGCACTGAAACTAAATATATCCATGAATATCCCATTATTAGATCCAGCAAATCAAGAAAATACTCCAAATCCATCAACTGACTGCATTCTGAAGTTAAAAAAATGCATCAGGATTGTTTTCTCACAAATGCATTCCTCAGCTAATTGAGATGCTCTTCACAGGACACATGCTACAAACTGTGAATCATTGACTAACACAAGGTAGGACCAATCTTTGTAGTATCAGCACTATTCAATTTTATTTGCTGACTGGTTTTGGTCACATCCTTGTGTCCACAAGCTCTTTCATTTTTACTAAAGCTTCCCTGAGAACCTGTGTTTTGTTCACCCGTGACTCAAAAGCAGTCGAGACAAAGAAACCATCAGATTCTGCACAGGTTCAGTAAACCTCAGAAAAGCAACATTTTGCTTAGCACAGGAATTCTCAAATCATTCCAACCTCCCTTGACTGGCACTAATTAGCGAGAAAAAGCATCCTATATGATTTGCTAGCATATCTTTAAGAAAATGAGGCATTTAACAGCAAAGATAAACTGTCCTGCTCTTAGTCCTGCCTACAAGTGTGTAACACACAAAGGAGCAGAGTCTCCATGGGATTCTCACAGGAGGAAGTCAGCACATCTGCACAGATGTATTTAATTTCTCATCCTGTAGGTATCAGCAAAGGAGGAAGTATCTAATACTTCAAGAAGAGTAACAGAGAGAGCAATCCAAACATTACTTCAAACAGGTATGTTAAAATCAGGCAATATACAGTTTAAAAAAAGAAGACAAAAGCAAAAGATTAGAAATAATAGGCTGGTGTTTCTTTATGCTCTCTCTTTTTAGTGATGGTATTCCATCACTAAACAAAAAAAACCAAACCACAACCAAACACCAAAACAATGGAAAGGGCAGAAGGGAAGAAAAGTGCCAAAGAAGTGGGAGTTGAGGTGGGATATCAAACATTGCGGTGGTCTATCAAAGCTACAATGAAACCATGAAACTTTGAAAGTGTATCATTATACATGTTCTGTAAAGAAGTTTTATAAAAAGAATGTCAACTGACAGAACAAACTACAGCCCACTCTTACCCTCCTCTAGGTAACCACCAGCCACTTTAGGGCAAAGGATATTCTGTATTCATTTAGTTCTTTCAGCTCTTCTTCCCTTCGTTGCTTTTCTAGTAGCTCTTGCTGCCGAGAAACCTCATCAAGGAAATGCGTCTCATCTTCATCTAAGCCTCTTACCATATTTTCTGAATAAAGAAAGAAGAAATTCGTTGGTTTCTGACACCAAGTCTAAGTCTGTCTCCTCAGAATGCTCTTAAATCAACCAATAACTAAAAAAACCACATTACTTCTTCCCTCAAAATCTTGCCTCAAAAGAGGAAGTACATTTTCTTCGAGCAAACAATTTGGACCTAATTAGTTTTGACACCTGTTAAAAAAAAGTAGAAAGAAGACAACTCCTAATTTCCAAATGAAAACAAATTCTTTCTAAACATGCTACCCTACCTTAAGGAGAGTACATGCTAGTGCAGCAGGAAGGTCTTTTATTTTCTGTTCTGCAAATGTTCAACATCTCTTGAACAAATGATTTAATTAGAACGACAATAAACAGTATGTTTTAGAAAGACCAAATCTTACTGTTTGCAGACATCATCAGAAATCTTAGCCCAAACATCACCTTTAGACTTCATTAAAGTTTAATTCCATTTGAGGATTTTTAGGCTTTTACATGAAGCCACCATATTTTTAATCTTCACCCACATAGGCAAGCCCTAGTCACTTTAAGGGCAAACTAAGAAATTCATTTACACTGATAATTGGCAAGCTTGTGCTTTTGACAGAAGAGCTCTGGAAATCAATTATTATTTGAGGTTACTTGACAAAAGCCAATCCCTGCTCCTTCCAACAACTCATGCAGAGCTCATTCATAAATCTTTAAACAGTAACTTGTAGCACTCACTGCTACTGCTGAGGGCCCCTTCAGAGAGCAAAAGCAGCGAAACTCAGGACATTTTTTGAAGCAAGTGACATGAATTAATTTAATTTTCTGCCTGTCTCATCTGCAAACTAAGAGGAGCAGCCACTGAGGTCCTTTGAGCTAAGGTTTTATTGAGGTTCCCTTCCAGGCACTCTGCAGTAGGTTTTGTTCTCCAGCTTAGCTGGTATCTGATATTCTGCTGTGATTGCCTTAAAAGCAGAAGTGGGTTTACTTCTCAGGGCTGCTTCCCATTCCAGTACTTGGTTTTCCAAAGCAAAGGTGTTGCAGATCTAATATGGGCAATTGGACAGTTATTAGCAGCCCTTCCCATCCAGCCTGACAGCAGCCAGGTTTTGAGCAAGAATTGCTAAGTCCTATCACCAAAAATGATTGGGATCAAAAGTTTATTGAAGTTAACTGGAAACTCTCTGAGTGGGAAGAATCCTGTAGGTCCAGCTGGACACTTTAAAGCATTAATGCTGGTATCTGTACTATCCATTTTGCAAAGGGCTTTTCATAAAACCAGAAATTCAAACATCAATAGAAATCAGGTTCCCATTTCATTACAAGAGTCAAACACCTACTTTTGAAGAATCAAAACATGTAAATTTACTTCTTCCAAATCATAATCTTAATTCTCAAATCACTTTTAGTCAAATAATTATGGCTTGGAAAAGTAATAGCTGCTCTAACAGGATTTCTTTAATTGATTCAAACAGGTATGTTAAAGCATGAGTTCAAGAGTCACAAAACCACAATACATTTCCACTTTTTCATGGATTGCTATCAAGTTTGTTCAGTTTTTTTTGTTTGGTTTTTTTTTTGTTTTATATGCAATGTAAGCTCAGTATTTGACACTTGACAGGAATGCAGCTTCATAACTGCAAACACCTTTTGAGTTTTGCCTGTGTGCAGTGCTGCCTCAGTGTCCAGAACGTGTTCCTTTAAAAATCCAGGATTTCAACAATCCTCTCCTGAAGCCTTTGTTACCCTCTCAGAGAGGGAGTCAAGCCACACACAGATATGTCCTTTACTCAGAAGTTGTGCACAGCTGTTGCACACAACACATGCAGTTTGCTGCTGGTGCTTACTGAATTTAAATTGCTCCTCAAACTCCTGCTGCTTCTTTTCCCTCTGTTCCTGGAGCCTTTCATACAACGACCGTGGGTCATATGCCTCCTCTGGGCATTCTGAAAGGAACAAATCAGGAAGGGAGACCATATGTTAGAAACACTGAACCGCCAACAGTTCTCAGTTCCTTCATATAAAAACCTTTTGAAACTATAGAATATAAAAAACCATTACTTTTTATTCCTATTTTCCACAGAAGTGTTCTCAGATCTTTTTCCTGCAATTATTAAAATGTATCCCATACCTTTTGGATCCTCAGGTTTTCGGACCTTTTCCCATTCCTCTTGCCTCCTCTTTCGCCGCTCCTCTAGCTCTGCTTCCGACACGAACCTCTTGTTAATCACGAGGTCAGCAGTACCATCTCCCCCATCCATTGTGGAATAGTGTCTCCTAAAATCACAATATAAAAGACATCAGGACTCTGATTGTGCTTTTCAGTGAGTGAGAGGTTATCAAATATCCTGAAAGACAGACCTGCTGCCCTTACAATAACTTCAGTTCTCTGAAGTGAAGAACACTGCACAGTGAGCACTGAGACACCAACTCACTGATTTACTCCTTCTTTACTCTTTTTTCACAACTGTCTTTCCTGCTAATTGTCTGCCCCAGGCTGTTTTTCTGAAAGTCATGTTTTAATGGATTTACTTTGCTTAAATAAATATTAAAAATAAATAAAATTAAACACCCTCACCTACACTCTCACCCTTTTATTTCTGTTCTTCCACGTCTGTTCTGGAGAGAGCTGAAGTGATGGCAAAACATCAAATCTCAAGTTCTTTTTGCCCAACCTGTACAAATTTGAGAAAGCTTGCCTGTTTTCAGTTGTTGAGTGCATGTATTTAGACCTGATTAACAGTGAGATTTCAGAAATTAGCAACTGTTCTGGTTTTGGCTGGGACAGGGTTAAACTTCTCAGTAGCTGGTACAGCTCTGTGGTTTGGGTTTGCTGGAACATTGATAACACTTGCAGTTTTAGCTGTTGCTCAGCAGAGCTCCAAGCCAAGGACTCCTCAGGTCTCAGGCTCTGCCAGTGAGGAGCTACACAAGAAACCATGAGGGAGCATGGGATGGCCAGGACAGCTGTCCTGAACTGGCCAAAGGGATATTCCACAGAACCATGACCACAGAACACCCTGCCCAGTATAGAAACTGGGGGGAGCTGGCTGGGAGGCCAACAAGTGAGTGAGAGAGGGAATTTCCCATGACTAAACCAGAGCTGGGGTTAGAAAACGAGCAGCACTGCCCCTGGAGAGAGCACAGCCCCTTCCCACCCAGTGCAGCCACGCTCTGCTTCAAGATTTCAGTACCAGTTGCAGGGTGAAGATGCTCCAAGTGGTTGACCTAACAGGGGCACTCATGGTCTTGACACAAGGATGACACAAACTGCTTCTGTGAGTCCCAGGTGTCTCTGCTCAGAATTATTCTGCCAGCTCCATGCTACACAATGAAGCCCTAATGCCTGTTTTTGTTTCAGGCCAGTAAACAGCACTGTACACAGAAGTACAACATAAACACAAAAAACAGCTGTGTGTTTATAGACATGCAAGCATAACTTTTTTTCTACTTTATTATTGCCCTGGTATAACTGCAGCAAGTTAAGGACTGCAGATGATTGCCCACAGTTCTGCCAAGTCCTGTTCACTTGGGATCTCACCCTGTCTGCATTTCAGCACAGATGAGACCCCAGAACAGTTACTCTTCAAAGGAGGAAGGGATGCAGTAACCCAAAGAAGGGAAGAAATCTGTTCATCACCCTTCCTTCACACCACAAGGAATCACTCCTGCAGGAAATCCTTACAAAAACTGATACTTTTGTGGGGTATTGCTTGTAACAAAAATGAAAAAATTGAGCTCTAAGGAGAAATCCAGGTTAGAGCACTGGACAAAATCTTACTACAGCAGGATACATTCTTGAGGTTAGTTTCATTATAAGAAGTTAAGACAAGAGGATTGTCTTAAGAGCTGAAGACAGGAAGGACAGATCCAGGGCTGATGATTTTCTCTTTTTAAAACTTTTCTTTCTTTTTTAATATCTAACAAAAATCCACCCTAAGGCAAGTCCACTTTCCAGACAGCATGGGAAATCTGCTCTTTTGAGTGTCATTTCTGAAAGTGGCTCAAGCTGGAAAGTTACAGAGAAGATTTAAAAATTGAATCTCACTGCTGAATACAGGTCCTGATCACAAGGCCAGCTTTCCTATCCAGGTGCTGCATAAACAACATAATTTGTTTCTCCACTTGTGTCATCTCAACCCATATATTCAGAGAGGAAACAAAAGGTTCCAAGACAATGGTGACAGAAAGTAATAAAAACAACCTGAGAGAAAGGAATTCTGCAAGAACCCCGTATCCTCTGGGGACTATAGCCTTCAGCAGCAAACCACCTGGATCAGTCAGCTCACTTGGACATTATATTTAAAGTTACATGAAGTGGATTAAGGTTTAATTGTGGCCTGAGATGCAGCAATGGTGTTTTCAACACCGTCCTGAAAACAGGTGTCTGATACTGAGAAATCCACCTTGGGGCACAAAGGTGTGGGGGGAAAAAACCCCATCAAGCAGCATCATATTAAAGTTGACTTGCACTTACAAAGTATGCTAATCTTGCTGCATTCCTTGCCCTCTCCCATCTGAAGCAAACACACACAAACCAAACACGACAAAAAAACATGAACTTGGCAACTTTTCCCCGTTTATCTATGTTTTCGTCCGGTGACTGTATTCTAGGGCTAGGCTGCCACTGCAAAGTTTGTCACCCTTGTAAACCGCAGGTTTTTATACAGCCAGATGGAAACACCCCCAGGATCAAAAAACCCCCCAAACTTCACAGCCCGTGCCACCGCTCGGGCTGGAACAGATGCAGAGCAGCGACGGTGTGCAGCTTCCAACACATTCAGCCCCCATTAAATAACGAAGATTGCTTTGCCTCCCCATTTCCTCAGCCCACCGCTGAGCGGAGGCGGGCAGCGCTGGGCACACCCCGCAGCACATCGAACCCGCGCTGCTGCCGAGCCCGGGGCCGGCCCGCACACGGAGGGGATGGAGCGCTCCCCACCGGCCCGGACCCGCCCCCGGGCCCCGCTTCCTGCAGCGCCCCCGGGGCTCGGTGCGGGGAACCCTCCCGGGCGTGCGGGGCTCGAGTAGCTCCGAGCCCCCCCTGCGCCCTCCCGTCCCCTCCCCTTCCCCCAGCCCCGCGTCCCGGGAGCGGCCCCCGGCCCGCCGCGCTCGCAGGGCCCAGGCCCGGCCCTCCTCACCCCCGCAGCCGAAGGGCCCGGCGGCCCGGCCACGGCCGCTCTCCCCGCCCCCGGGCGCTGCCCCGGCCCCGCCGCCCCGGGCCCGCCCCGGCACGTACCGCGGCCCCTCACAGCGAGCGGCACCGCCGGGCCCGCAGCGCCGCCATTGACCCCGCTCCCCTCCGCCGGCCGCCCCGCCCCTTCCGCCCGCCGCAGCCAACCGAGAGAGCGCTTCCTCCGGCGGCCCCGCCCCCGCGGCAGCCAATCCCCGCCGCTCTTACGGCGGGCAGAGCGGCGCGCGGAGCGGGCGGGGGTTGGCTGGAGGGATGACGTCACGGCGGCCCCGCGCCGCGATTGGGCGAAGCTGCTGTGCCGGGGGCGGTGCCGAGGGCGGGGCGGGTCGCCCGGGAGACGGCGGGGGGCGCGGCCCGCGGGGCGGGGCGCGGCCCGCGGGGCGGGGCGGAGCCGGGGCGGGGCGGGGCCGGGCCGTGAGTCGCCTCCATCTTTCGGCACAAAGGAGCGGCGGCAGCGCCGGGCCGGGGCCGGGCACGGGCGGAGGGAGCCGGGTCCGCGGTGGCCCCGCTGCGCTCCCGGCGGGGCTGCGCGGAGCTGAGGTGAGGCACGGCGGGCGCGGCCTGGCTGGCGGGTGCCGTGGGGCTGGGGTGGAGCGGGACGCGCGTCGGGCTGAGGGGAAGGGACAGCGCCGGGCTGGGCGCTGGTGGCCCCGCCGGTGGCTCCGGTGCCGGCCGTGCGTTAAAGAGCGAAGGCACCGCGCTCACCCCACCGCGCCCTCCGCTCCCCCGGGGGCCGCCGGCGCAGGTCCCGGTTGGGGCGGGGGCCGGGCCAGCGCAGCCCCCGGCCCCAGGCGGCGGCCCGGGTCCCGTTGGCTCCGGTGGGTGATGCAGGTGTCCCCCAGGGGTTGTAGGCACCCCCGGCTGCCTCGCTGGGATCACCGGTACCGGGAAGAGGCAGGCGGCCAAGGTGCAGCCCCGGGCTCGCCGAGCTCTCCCGGAGGCCCCGGCGCTGGGCAGAGCTGGGCTGGCGTGTGGAGCTGGGAGCTCGCTGAGGAAAGCGGCGAAAGGTGAATGAACGGGGCTTTGGCGAGCCCCGGGGCCGGCTGGGGTTGGAAGTTCCTAACGGCGCCTGCCGGTGCTCTATGACTTGCAAAACACGGGCTTGGCTCCCGCGGGTTTGGTGTGCGAGGGGCAAAATGCCATGGAATCGCGGAGTCACGGACTCGACCTGCTGCTCTGGGCAGCTCGGAAACGCGATAGCGTTGTTGAGCCCTTGAATGTTGTTACATGAATGTGAGGAGTCGGGATCCTGTAAGGTATTTCTCGCTCTCAGTGTGATAGTGTTTGCTCCACAGCAAGTTTTCTGTCTTTTCAGAGGAGATAGGAAGGTGTGGAGCGGGCCACCAAATGCACTGGTTTAGCTGGATCTTTTGTTTTGTGTTCCTGGGCGATAGATCAGGCAGCGGCACCTGCCTTTGCCACGGGTGCGGTAACACCTCGGCTCTGCTCTGCTCTCCCACTTCACTGCTTATAAAGCAGGATTTTTTCATTGCTTGTATTGTACCCATACCGAGCGTGAGTTCCTCTTTCAAGCCCTTTGATTCTGCCCTGCTGATCGCTGTTTCTATCTCGCAGGCCTTCATTGGCCCCTGCTTTTTAGCAGTTGCCGCTTTTTACGTTCTGCTGTGTAGCAATAGGTGCAGTGTCCCTTCTGGATACAATCTTAATGTAGGTCCTAAGAATGACTGTAGTTACCTCACTTTTTATTTTCTGTTTCGTTATTGCAAACTCTCCTCCCTGAGCCCAGAGTTCATTCTGGTGCTCAGCTGGTGTTACCAGTTTTTCTCACACAGTGAAACTTTGGTCTGTGGACAAACACAGACATAAGAGCTGCCTTTTCTCTCCTAAATTTATTCAGCCTGCTCTGTTTTCTGAATGCTGGCGTGTTTGGTGGAGTTTTTTTTTCGTTTTATGTCTGTATCAGTGTTTGTTTTCTTCAATGTAAGAGATTTTTTTTTTCTACTTAGCACTAGCTTTGCCTCAGGATTTTAGTTTTTCTGTCCTTTGTCTTGCATTGAATGCATGTATTTGTTTTGGTGTTGTTTTCTCCTGCTGGTCCTTAGCTCAGTTCTGCTTTTCTACTAATTTTCTGTACATCCATCACTGCTATGAGGTTATTATCATGTGGAAGCCTACATCCACTTGTGTACTGTGACTTTCCCTTGTTTACTTCCTGGTATTAAAATTTTTGCTATTTACTTGCTAAACTATCCAGATTTTTTTAAACAGCGAATGTTCTCATCATCTATGAGCCATCTGAAATATTCCCTTGCATCTCGTCTCCTCTTGGACTCCTGTATTTGACTGTGGATTTCCGGAGGACTGTGCATTCTCAAAACTTGTCATATTATTTTAAGAGTCTGTGATGCTGTTAAATGTGTTTTTGTTTTGCATTTATCCAAATGCACAGAATTGATCTGTTCTTTGATCTAAATCTGGCCCATTCTTCTGTAAGCGCTTTTGCCTCTGTCTTTGTTCTCTGCCGAAGTCCACTCAGCAAAAGAGGCCCTTTCTCCTCCTGGCACCCATTCCTCTGTCCCTCCCTTTAGGACATTGCTGTTATTGCTTTGTGTCCCGATCTCTGCTGTTTGTTCCTATTTATAGGTCTGCTTGAACAGATTGTGAATTTCCCGTGGTGTGTTCTTTTTCAGATGAGCGAAGCACAATTGTAGTTGTATGATCACTTCTTGTCTTTTCCCTTTTCATCCAGACGTTCTGTTGAGGTTCCTGCTAACTGAAAGTCTCCAGCTTCCCCTGTCCATCACTTGAGTAGGAAGCTCCTCCAGGGTATTTTAGTGCTGTATTTTGAATTCTGCACAACTGTTGTCACGACTCCTGCTGATGCTGATTGTTTATTAGCTTAGCCCTGGTTGTTTACTCACTCATAGATTGCCGATAGACCTAATCCAGCTTGTCCACACACCTCCCTTATCATCAGCTGTGATACCAGTGTGTGTTTGCAGGGAGGTGGGCTTATTGGTTTCCCTGAGGTCTTTAACTTTCCTTTTTATTTACTTTCACCCTCCTATACATGGCGTTTGACTGCAATGCTTTGTGGTAGCCACTGTGGCATCCTGCTCTGTGGCCTCAAAATTTGGTGATCACTCAGTGCCTCCCTTGTTCTCTCACTGATACGTTTTTCTGTGCTTTTCTTATTATTCTTTTTTTTTATTCCTCTTAGAGGGACATGATGGTTTTTTGCACAACCCTGCAGTGCTCTCCCTTGGTACATAATCAGTGTTTTCACATAGGAGGTCTTGGCTTGAAGTGCATTTCATTTGCTGTGAGCCTAATGGATAGGATTGAAATAGATCACTTACAGTGTTTTGGTTCCCTCCTGTAAAGTCAGACATCCCTCATATTCTGCCCATCAGGTGGAAACAGAGTCAATTTTCCTCAAGCTTTTTGCTGTTTGTTAAAATTAAGGAGTAACAGGAAGATATTTATTAGCATAAGCAGTAAGTTAGTGATGAAGGCAGGGATTTGTCATAGAACACTTACTGGCCTGTAACTCCTCAGGTTTCTTCATTCAAAATTTCTTTCATATCATTATCTCCCCTACTTGGCAATGTGCTGTGTTTGGAAATGTCCTCTGTTGGTCATGTAGCTATGTGGTGATATCCTCACAAAGTGGAGCAGTGCTCATCATGTCACTGTGTGGTTTCCAACTCAGCACAGAGGCAGCAACTTGAAATGCTGTCACCTTGCAGTAAATGGAAGGCCAGCTAATGTCATGATATTTGTCCTGTTCTGCTCCATTATCAATATGGTGTGTTCAGCATTTCAAACTGGTTTTTGTGGGTTTTTGTTTCCTCTATTGAACTTAAGATTGCTCAGTAGACCTTGAATTTATTCATTGTTTAAAGCAGTGCAGGCAGTGGTCTTATGCTGAGATTCCTCGTCTTTCAGGTATCTTGTGTGCTTTGTATTTCCTTGTGTCCTGACAATATATTTTATTTTCCTGGTCTGTGTGTGGTAACTGTAAAGTTGGCATTGCAGGGCAGTGGCTGTGCCAGCATGATCTTTATTTCCTTTTCTATTCTTCATTATGTTGCTGAGGCCTAATAAAAGTCAAATGTTCACACATGACTCATGAGGTTGCATGACTGACCAATGCATCACGATCTCTCTTCAGGAGTGCTTGTAATTACCTGCCCTTGATCTGCCATTCCTGTGACCAAACCTGTGCTCTGGAAGCACAGCTCTGCCATGGGAACTTTGTGTGCTTGGTGGGCTTTGCCCATGCAGCTGGAAAACCTGGCAGTCCAAAGTCTGGGATGAGGTGCTGCTCCTTGGTTTTTAATGCACGTTTATTAGAGGGAATTCAGTGAGTTGCCATAATCAGTAATAAGAAATCCATCTTTTTCCTAATAAATATCTCCCCTCAAGGGAATCATGGTTTCTGAGCATATGAAACACAACTGTAATTATTTGTCTCCCTTTCTAAGGCCTTTTTTCATAGAAAATGCTTCTCTTTTGCTCTAAGTATCTGAATACCTTGGTGTTTTGTTAGATGTGAGGAGGACAAGAGTCGAGGACATTTTGATCTGAAGTGTTGGCACAGGTTTTTTGGATTCCTGGCTTCAGTGCATGTGCACAAACTGATACAATTACAGCTTGAATCATAGGTTAGAGGGCAGCTGGTGAGCTGAGCCAGGAGGCTGCACTGTTCATGTGTATCTTATACCTTCCTGCAGACAGTGGGACATGCTACAAAGTCATACTGAAGGAAGAAAATCCAGCAACCTGCTGGTGCTCTTTTTTTTTTCTCTCTCTAAAGGCAAAGCTGTCTGGTATGGTGCAGGCTTAGAATTGTTCTCCATGCTTTTAAAAACATTCAGCTAATGGGGAGTGAAGAATAGTGTGTGTGTTTGCACTCAAACTCTGGTTAATGTATCCGTCCTGAAATAAAAGACTTTAAAAAAAATTAACAATAGGTGAGTTATTCTGTCATTAGAGCATTACCCCTTTGTAACATTTAGTGAAGTGGTATTTAAATGTAATTATGAAAACAATTTAATCTTAATTCTCCTGTAATTCCTCAGAAAGTTACTTAGCAGAAGCCCCAGGTGACTGAGACTTTGTGTTCCTGGTATGATTACAAGATTTTGAAAGCTTCTTAAATAGTTTTTGAGCTTTCTGCCTTTTTTGACTAAACTGGGTGCACAGTCTTGTTTAAACCATCTTCAGGCTGCCTCGTGAGACACGTATGTGCTCATCTTCCTCTTCCTAACCCACCTATGCTGGTCCAGGAGGTCAGGCCCCTTCCCCTCCTTGGCCATGGCACATTGACCAACTTCCTCTGGGTTTCTTGGTACTGGTGGAGGCCCTGAAACACTGTAAGAAAATACCAGAGCTCAGTGTTTGGAGCAGGACACCTGTGAGACCTGGCAGGAGCGCTTCTTACACATGGCTGGTGAATCCACATCGGGCACTCTCCTGCAGCGTGATTTGCTGGCAGACTGTTACTGTAGCAGGGCAGAACCTGAAGAGACAAATGGGGAGAAATGAAGCCGAGTTCTTGTGTGGGTGGGTTTTTTGTTGTTTTAAGTAGGTGAGATAAGGGGGTTCCGGTGACCTGCCCAGAGCTGTGCAGCAGGTTCTGCATTCTTCAGCTCTGGGAGCCCCAGGTAGTTCAGGAATTGTGCTTTCCACGAGTGCTTCCAAGGCAGGTTTGCTAACCCAGTGACCTACATGTTGTATTGGACTCAGATGACAGTCCTTGAGCAGCTGTCACTGTATCCACTCACAGGAGGAAAGAGAATTGGAAGCAGATTTCCTGCTCTGCCAGTACAGTCCTGAACTTTCTCTAGCAAAGAGAAGCTAGCTTTCCATGGCTGGCAGGGAAGGCCACAAAGGTGGCTCTTAACTCTGGCCACTCAAGGATCAGTCTGTCCTCTGATGCTATTTGAATTATCAGGACATGGAACTTTCTTCAGCCTGTTTCTAGACATTGTCTGCTCTGTGCCCTGCTTGCTGAGGCAGTTGTCAGACAGCTGACAGTGCAGGCTTCCAGCTGAGGCATTGCTGAGTTTCTGAGCAATTTTATCAAAATATTACCCTGAAAACAGTTTTTGAACGTGTGAATTTTATACGTTTGTAATAGCTTAGTCATGCCACGTAGCTGGGCTTAGTTCTGTGGTCTACAGCAGGAGACTGTTCTGCCTTCTGCACCCAGTGTTCCTCTGAAAGCAAGCCCAGCACTGAGTTAGAAGAAAGAAAAGCACTAAGATTAGTTTAGACAAACAGCCAAACTCTGGGTTGCCACTGTTTTGGCTCAGTTACATGAAGCTGGTGGTTTGCTGACAAGAATCTGCCCTTGCTTCCAGCAGTCCCTCCTTGTAGCATCTTCCTGGTGCCACAGTGTGATGACTTGGATGCCCCTGTGCTGGCCCTAATTCTAGTTCCCAGGGCAGGACTACACTGTGGCTGAGCTGCTCAGTCTCTTGACTTGCCCCTCAAAATGCTTTTGTGGTTTAGATTTTGCTCATGTGCAAGGTTCTTTAAGTATTGCAAGGAGTTGCTCTCCATGTGACTGAAGAGAATTCTTTCATTGGTTTCTGAATACTGATATAGATAAAGCCTTATCCCTTCTGAAATGGACTATTGTAAATTTACTAGATAAAGCTTAAAAAATGCCCTTTTTTTTAAAATGTGTTTTCTTTGCCCTTCTACATCTCTGCTTGGTAAGCAAAGAGTCACTTTCTTCCCAGCTTTGTCTATCCTGGAATTTCTTGCAGATTTTTTGGGAGAGGTTTGGGTTATTTTGGAGGGGTTGTCTAATTTAATTTTGAATCCTGACATCATGAATGCTTTTGTCAGAATTGTATTGTTGATAACGCCTTTTAACTTTCTGGGCAGCAAGGAAGATTAACTTGAATTAATTGAAGGAGTTATTTATGAGCCTCCAAACGAACGTCTGTGCCAAAACTTAATAGGGTATAGCTAATCGATTTTATTTCATGTGCTTGTATCCCTGCAGTTTATAGGATTAGTGTTCCTTGCCATCCACAGGGTGTTATCTTTATCTCCCTGCCACTTCTGAAGCAGTGCATTATACTCTGCTCCTTGGGCAACTGCTGAGCTTGTTCAGCTCTGCCAGGCCACGTCACCCTGCTGGAGGCACCTCTTGTTCAACTTCACTGGGCTGTCAGATACCACAATCTCTTTAGAAGATCATTATCTCAGAAGTGCTTTCATCTGCCTCAAAGCATAACTTAAGCTCAGTCTCTGATAAGAAATTTAATGATCCATCTGTGGCTTGGGGAGCTGAGAAGCAGGAAGCGTGATCGATACCAGCGTTGGTTTAGACGTGAGGCAAAGATGAGGTTTTGTGTAGTACAAAGGACAGTTCCACCTAAATGACTGTGAGATGACAAATGATGACCTCTGAGATGGGGAAGTTCAGAAGGTGGTAAATGCTTCAGTTTCCCTTTCAGAAAGAAAGCTGAACAGTCTGATGCCTGACACATCCTGAGCACTGTATCCAGAGGCAAGGGAAAAGCTGTGCAGGGAGGAATCTCTACCAGGCCTGCTCTGGAGACACTCATTTAAGTGAGAAAGTGAATTTCACTTTAAATCCATGTTGCAATTTTAGTGTTCCCGTACCAGCTTAAAAAAGGGTTTTGAAGGAAGTGAAAAGACAAAGTAGCGCAATGTGCAAATGACTATAAAATCTGACTTTCACAGTGAGAAAAAGAAACTACTGTGGTAGTAGTTACTGTCTGCTTCTTTCTGCTTCACATCAAGTCAAACAAGAGACCAGACCCTCCAGCTCTGTGTTTGTGACAAAGATGAATTACCCAGAGAAGGCATCAGGGTTAAATCCTGATTGCATGTGTAAGCCTAGTACAAGCCTGGGGGTTTTCACTGATGAGCACTTGTGCAGGAGCTGGAAAGCTTTGAGACGTGGTGAGTCTTCTTTCCGTGAAACTGGCACACTCTAGGTCAGTCTGCTTTTGGTTTAGGGTGCTCTTACTACAGCAAGAAAGCAACCAACTGTGGCAATGGCTTTGTGAAATGCTGCATGCCAGTAAAGGCTGCTTCCCGTGGAGTTTTGACACTAGTCTTAACCCTCCAAGGTATTTTTAAAGAAAATAGAACTAAATTAGGGGTTTGCTTCAGATTTCACAATCTGGTGGTTGGTTACCACATGCAGAAGAAGCAGCAGGGTATTTACTCGCTCCTCCCGAAGCCTGCGGTCCCCTGGCTGTGTGTGCTGCGTGGTGCCACACTGGACACACAGCAGCTGCTTCTCTTTAGTTGCACAAGTCTTACAGGTGAGAGGTTGACCTTGCATGTCAATGGGACCTCCTGAGAAAGTCTCCATTTCACATTCTAGTTGTATGTAATTTACTGGGAATTCCTGGTCTTCACTACTATCCCAATCATTTCAAAGCTGAAAATTCTCCTTAATATAAAAGCTTGTTTTGCAAACAGGCTTCTTCTTCCTCTTATTCCTCTATCAAAGTTGATGATCTTGTAGCGCTTCATAGCTGTGTTTCCTTCTGGTTTGAACTTTCATCTGACAGGCATCACAAGTATTTTCATCTCTTCCTTTTTAGGAGCATCATTTCTTTGGGAAAGAAATGCTGAGGAAATATTTCTAATTATTTTATCTCCTTAATAGGGAACTGCTGGCCAAAACTCACAGTTTTGCTTTTGAAAAACTGTCAACTTTACTGTGTGGTTTATTGACTGAACTCCTGTGTTACTCTGCTCAAGAGAAGAAATCACTGGTCTTACCCTTGTGGTGGTGGCAGAAACTGGAGGAGTGTATTTGGTAGCTGAAACCCTCCTCGTTTGTGTGCACAAGGGTTTTTTTTTTTTTTGTTTGCTTGGCAGTGCACTCCATTTCATGGAAAGAAGAGGCATTTTCCATCATGAGGCAGTATTATGGTTGGCTGTAACCGAATATTTGAGGGGATGATTCACCGGCTCTTGGGCTGCACATTGCAGAGAAATGATCCCAGTGCCACTTGGAGCCAGCTCCTCCACTGCTGTGCTCGGTCAGATGACCCAGAGGAGGCCTCTCTGGGGCAGGCTGGGCATCTGCTCTGCCAGGCAGGTGTAAATCCACTCCCACAGCATCCCTTTCAGTGGATGATGATTTCATCTTTCCCACTTGGACTTTTAGCCATGGCAGGTTGGTCAGCCTGTGGAGCTCGTAACTCCTTTGTGCATCTATGCCTGTGCTTGAGCCTGCCAGGAGAGCAGCTGCTTTCTGTGGTGGGGAATGGTCCCAGTGGCCAGGGGAGGTGTGTGGGGGCACAGGAGGCTGCAGCTGCTTTTCTCCCGTGCAGGGAGGGTGTCCTGCTCCAGCAGCACCTGATCCTGAGGCTTTGTTGAGGGCAAGATGTGCTGAGGCACCTGTTCAGTGGGTGTCCCACAGGGGCTCTCTGGTGTAGGGGAGGTGTTGGGCATTAGCATTTTGTGCTGTTTGGTGAGAGGGATCAGTATCAGCTACTTCTTATAGAATAAAAACTTGTATTTTTATTATTTTCCTTTGCACTTCAGAGCCTTTCTTCCAGCATTCATGTTCTATCCAGACAAGCTGGTTTATGAGCTGATCTGCACCAATCTCTCCTACCTTGTGCTCCTAATTATTTAGCCTTTCAGTTTGTTTGAGGCTTGACAATGAGCTCCTTGTATGTGATGGTGAACAAGAGCCAAGTGAATGCTGTCAAACCCAGGCCTTTACTAAATAAGGGGAGTTTATCCTGTCATTCCTCTCTTCCTGTTATCTAATCAACTTTTATAGTGTACTTTTATTTTCTGCTGTGTCTATTTGAGGGTGATCAGGAGTAGATATTATTGAGGTGAGGAGTTGGTCACTGCTCTGCACTTGGTACTGTGGTGTCTGGAACACCAAGGCTGTAAAAACAGATTGGATTTTCTGTATCTGTGTCTAGTCCTAAAGCTTGTAGATGACAAACTGGGCTTTGAAGCCTCAAGAGAATTCCCTCTGTAAAGGTTGGATATGGCTGAAAATAACGGCATGGCTTGATGTCATGGCAGGTGTAGGGAGGAGGTGGATGCAGTTTACCTTAGATGCAGTTTCCAAGTGGATTCTCCTTTTTTTCCGTCTGTCCTCAGGGACTCCTCAGTGCAGTTCCTAGAAGTGACAGCAGAGTCAGTAATGACTCACTGCCCACTGTAAAGGCTTACGGAGCGCTGCCTTTTCCAGATACAACTTCGTGCCCTGGAGGAGAACAATCCACTTCTGCTACAGCACTTTGTGAGCTCCCCCAGCCATTCCTGAACCAAGCAAACTTACAGGTGAGTTGATCATAATTACTTGTTTTTAATCTGGCTTTAAGTTGTCAGCCAGAAAAACCTAGGTTTCAATAATCAGCTTTAATCTTGACATATGTCTATTTTTGTTTCTTTAGGTAGGTTCTTACTCACTGCTAATCTCTAAAACACAGCTTTTCCGTTCTTGTTTTGATGACAAGATAGATTCATTGTGTTATCATTTCCATAACTTACAGAACAACTTTATTCAGATTCTAAATCTGTTACAGTTCTACATTTTAGCATTAACTTGCTAAAATGCCCTTAAATGACCCAGATTCATAAATACATACATATTCCCTAGGAAGACATGTTTTGCATTTAACACAACTAGTTCTTTTTAAAATCAAGAAAGTAATTTGAACCAGTTGTGAACTTAGACAATTTTGTTTGAGGTCCTTGCAATCTGCACTGGCACCTCTCATCTGCTTGTGATTAGCTGACTGAGAAGGTGACAGCTGTATTGGCTCAGATGGAAGGACTCTGAGCCTGATGGCCAAACTGCTTAGGGCATAAGGCAAGCATGATGTGATGCTGAAACCCTTTTAATGATCTGTGGTTTAGGAGTTTCTTGAACAAGAAGTCAAGATCTTGTATTTTTTTTTCCCAATTAATATCCCTTGAGGAATTGATTTTTTTTTTTTTCCTTAGTTAGCCTCCAGTTAATTTCTTAATACTGAACATTTCACTGTGCTAAAAGATGATGTGCTTCAAGCTACAGAAGAGCCTTTGAGAGCTTGGTTGCTGTGCCTTTTCCAGGGACAGCTGACATCCCAAGACTTGCTCATATGACCAGTGTCTGGCTTCCTGAATGTTGTTGTGATCTTGTCCCAAAGGGCAGCCAGCAATTGCAGAGTTGCCAGTTGGCTCTGATGGTGGGGGCCTTCCTTATTTGAAAGGTGTCAACTCTCTCTGACTTTCTGAATTTAGGGTGCTGCATGTCTGCTTGTTAATGAGATTATTTAATAATTGAAGAACAGTAATAACCTATTACAGGATATTCACCATAACTTCTAGTGTAAACGTTAAACTTAATTCTTGAAAGAATAAAAACTACTTACTTATTCTGATATGCCTGAAGTGTGTAAGTAATGCAATTGCATCTTTTGTAGGGTTTTATTTTACCTGAGACTTTAAGTAATGTTCTACAGAAATATGCCCTATGGCTTGAAACATAACTTGTTATGAAACAGGGCTTTGAATCCTTTTTCTCTTGCATTTCCAAGTTAATGAGTGGGAGAGACTGTCCTGTGGTCTCAGTTGTTACTGGGCCTGTATGTGATCCAAACCATTTGAATGAAAAACAGAAGAATGATTGAATTAGTCTTAGTTCCCAAAAAGGGAAGACTGGTTTGACACTAGTTCAGAACAGGCACACAACACCCATTTCAAAATCCCAGTTAGGTTTGTAAGGCATTAAAATGGTGTCTGTAATTCCTGTTTAGCTCAGCATTGGTGCTTCTTTGGCTGAGAATGCAGGAGATGTAGGCTTGTTCCAAAAATGTGTGTTTATGCACAGGTGGACCAATTGGTGCTCTGTTAAATCTATTGTTTGTTGAGATAAACCATAACTGTAAGATTAGTTCTTTACAGTTTTGTCTATTTTATGGTCTGGAAATGTTCCTGATGTGAAATGAGAACATTAAGTGTACAGCCTTTATTGGAGTGGCATAAGCCCTGTGTCTCTGTAAAGGGTAAATGGAACTGGTTTGTTGATACTTAGTATTTAAAGGGTAGCAGTCTATGAGACTTACAAACTTGTTCCTCTGCATCCAAAAACCTTGAAGGAGCTGGGAAGTACCAGGTAGTGTGGAAAGGAATGGTGCGTGGGCGAGAGCTCCTTACCAAGGGAACTTCCTCCTCCTCCTCTTCCTTCCTTTCTTTCCCTTTCCCCACAATAGACTTCAGGTAAAGCCTTGTGTTTCTTAGCTGCTTTATCCACCAAACCTGATGGTGTTTACTAAAACAGGAATTCTTCTGTTGTTTCCTAGCAGTAGTAACACTGACTCTTGTTCTGGCTTTGCTTTTTCAGACCTCCTTCTGGATGACCAACGTGTGTTTTAAGTGATTGTGTCGGCAGCTGAGTCTCCAACTTCCCGCTCATTCCAGCTGGCAGCAACTCTTAAAATGCAAAAGGATCACAATCCGGGATCACACAAACATTTCTCTTAAAACTTCCTAGATGATTGTAGTTGCTTTGGTTGTGTTCTATGCTAGCAGAAGCCTTTTCCAAGGTCTGCTGTTGACTCTAGAGCACCACATCCCCCGTTTCCTGGGAGCCTTGGGGGCTGGCAGCATGGGGAACTCGTGCGTTTGCCGCGACGACAGCGGGGCCGAGGACAACGCGGACTCTCAGGGCCGGCAAACGGAGAACAGCAGAGCACACATCCCTGAAGCAAGGAGCCACCCAAGGGACCCTGTCCGTCCACCCAGGAGGGGTCGAGGGCCTCATGAGCCAAGAAGGAAAAAACAGAATGTGGATGGGCTGGTGCTTGACACACTGGCTGTAATTCGGACGTTGGTAGATAAGTAAGTACCTCCTCAAGGAATAATTCAACATGAATGAAAATGTTCTTGTCTTCTCTCAAACTGTGGCTCCAGCCTCTCACCGACCTCCACCTGACCCTCCCTGAAGCAGCCACGTGTTTCCATCTGGAGGCTTAGGAGAGGAGCACCTTTCCTAGGTAATAGAAGTAGCTCCTGAGTGCCCAGGTACAGACTCTTCCAGGAGCTGAGGAGCTTTCTCACAGTTCCTGTATGGGCCTACACCCATGTGGGATGAGGAGTGTGCTCAGGATTTCTTACCTGGCACAGAACCACAGTTTAGGAATCAATAAACACTCCAGAGTCTGGCAACTTCTGTCCTAAAAATCAGTTGTTGTACAGTTTTCTGTTTGCAGGCTGTATTTTACTTCTTTGGAAATGATGAAGCAAAATAGGGAGCTTTGATCTTTGTTAGCCTGGATAAACAGACTGAGGTTTTCTCTCCAGTTATAAGTCTGATTACTTTTTAAAGATCACATGTTGTGACTGCCCAACTCACAATCCCAGTATTGCATTCCTTGCATGCTCAAAGCATCCATTAAGGGCGTGGGGGATATTTATGGGCTCATCCTTTTTTTTTTTGTTTGTTTGTTTTTTTATGATTTTGTGTTGCTTTCCACAAAGCTTTAAAAGGACCTTAAAAATTATGGGTTAAGTTAGCTCATCACCTTTTGGGTTACGTGCAGGCTAGGAATTGGAAAGACCAGAACTGAAGGAAAAACACTATTCCAGCCTGACAGCTGGGGTTTGAGTTTAAGGTGGATGAGGCTCAGAATAAGTGAGCCTTGATTCATATACCTGCATCAGCTCTGGAATGTGCCTGCAGAGGAGTTTGCCTTCCTGCTGTCAAAGGCTTTAAGTGAAAATACCATGACTGATGTTTTTCATGAACATTTAAGTCTAAGGTGTGTGCTTGTTTGCTTTTTTAACAGGATTTATTTTGTGCTCTGTCTTCAAATCACGACAAATGTTTTTTAAAGTCTCTTCCCAGTCTCACATGCTGTCCCCTTTCCCCCAAGTTCAGCTCCTTAAGCTGTTTCACAACACTTTTGTTCACAGTTGATCCTGTTCCTGTGGGTCTTGCAATCAGTTTTGTAATCTTGTAAGCACTTTCCTATGCTACTGAGGGACAATAAGCATGGTTATTTCACTGCCCCTGGAGACCAGTTCCTGACAGATTCCTGAAGCTACTGTATTTTATGGGGGATTTAAGCAATGAATAGTTACTTTCCCTGTTTACTATTTGTTTTTTCTTGGGGTTCATTTTTTTTTCTTGTTCTTTTTGGTTTTATCAAATCTCAAAGTGTTGACCTAAAACATACCTGACAACTGATATTTTTTTCTCTCATATCTAGGGAGAGCTATTTTTAGAAGTTTAATTTCATAAACTCAGAAGGATAAGTTCTATATTTTGGGGCTTATATGAAAAGCTGCCTTGCAAATTAAGAAATTAACAAAATTACTGCTTTGTTTCAAAATGAGGAAGGTGTGTCCTGGAGGGGATGTTTGGAAATTTAAGTGGTTAAAATGGCAAATCAGTGGGACAGGACTGTCCTTTGCTCAGTGTCAGTGAACACCTGCTACTTGTGACAAAAACAGAAATCTTGCAGATAAAAATTTCAGGGTTTTTTTTTTTAATCATGGCCTTTACTTGTACTTATGCTTGGAATTTTTGTTCGGTTTTTTTTTCCTTTCTTTGAATCTTTATATCCTTTCTCCTAATGTCATTCTGGCTGCATACTGCACTTCTTTTTCCTTCTGGGCAGATTACTTTCCAGAAGAAAGGTAAAGATGCCTCAAGTTGGAAAAATAGCCCAATTATTTGTTTCAACTGTGGCAATATAAAAATGGGTGAAACTTCACTTAAGCATTTTCTTGTGGAAATATTTAAGAATGTGTTCACCTTTATATAAGAAAAAGAAATATGTATTTACATCACATATATTTCATCAAAGCTGAGATTCTTCTCTTCTTCATGATTAATCTTTCAAACCAGGTAGTTTTATTATCTTCATAACTAATGTCTGTTGAAAAGTTCTAAAATTCCTCTGTGTTTCACATTTCCAATTTCTTTTCAGAGCTGTGTGATAGAGACTGAGTGTGGAACATAAAGTCTAAGCCTGGAGTTAGTTCACAGTGCTGAAGGAGCACTGAATAAAGTATTTTAGGACATGCTGCTGGATAAGCTTTTTCTGGACCTGGAGGTGCTTACTGAACAGGATTTTGGGGTCTTGCTTTAGGTACTTTCACTGGCAGTGCCTGTTCAGATACACAGATGTGTCCATAGCTTTGTGTCCTTACTCCAGCAAACTGGACTGAGGAGCTGATCTACTGAACTTTGTGTTTTCATGTTGGAAAGGGGGTTATGTTAAATATTTTCTGTTAAACTGCCTTAACTATTTCTTTTAACAGCTCTTGTTGAAGACTATGATGCTGTTAGGTGGCTTCCCTTTAAGTTTGTGGTGTTATTTTAATATTTATATATTTAGCAGAGAATTTCTGAGGAAAAAAAATTGTATTGAAGCAAAGCCCCTTGTGCACTGCTCTGGCTTCACTTTGTGACCTCTGACATGCAGTGCCTCATGTCCTGCAAGGAACCTGCTAATGAGCAGCTGCAAGCCTAAGCATTATGTTCAGCTTTTAGACATGCAGATGTGGATCACAATTTCACTTGTCAGCTGTTGCAGACATGCAGATGTTGATGTTGAGCCAGAGAGAGGCTCAAATCCCATCTGTGTTTCAGATCTGAAAATGACATTAGCAATCTGCAGCCTGTGTAACTTCCCTTTGTTAAATGGTTACTGGATTTGTTTTCTGTCTGTGTATAATCATTTTATTCAGTGTATTACCTTGATGATTGTGCATAAATTTTGACCTGTGTAATATCTCTTTCAGCGACCAGGAGCCTCCTTATTCAATGATCACCTTGCATGAAATGGCAGAAACAGGTATCAAGGCATTGTGTTGGGCATTTCAGTTGTGACTCACAAGCAAAAGAAACAAAACAAAACCCCAAGCTCCTCTTTCCTTTGCAAAGGAAAATACATCTCAGCAGGGTGTGTTGGGATGTGGGAACCAGAACACAGTTCTGCCCTTCAGAGCTTCACTGAGCTCATGCATTGGCCTGAGGTTTTTTTTAATTCAGTTAAACTTCCCACGTGAGCTCTCCAGAAGCAGCCAATGGATGGCCACAAACACATTGTAGTGGCATTAAACCATAAGCCACAAAGAATGGCAGTTTGCAGCTGAGCAGGAACATCCTATATGTGTGCATAGACATGGGCTAAGCCCATGTGCTCCACTGTTGGCAAATAGCACCTTTTGGTGTGGGTCTTGCTGACCTTAGACCTCTGCTTCACTGTTGTGTCTCAGCCCTGTCCCTAAGTGCTCCTGCAAGACAAGCCACATTTGTGCAAGGGCTGTTTCATCTTTGTTACAGTAGGAGAAATTCCCCCAGCTTAATGCTTCAACCAAATTTCTGATTTAGGTTTGTTTTTATCTCTCTACTTAGTAGTGTTCGTAGTGGTCTTAGGAAATTATTTCTGTATTAAAGTAAATTAATCAATCTGGTTAGATATTATAGCAATTCAATAAAATGTTTTTCAGGGGAATGTGCTAACAGAGCTCAAACCCCAGTGTGTTACTGCTGTGTTGATGTTGTTGTTGTTGTTGAAGGGAGCGCTGCTTCTTCAACCTCACTCACCTGTATACAGATACAAACTGTCTTTATTTTCACTTCTAAGGGAGCTATTTTCTTGTAAATCCAAATCTGTTTAGTTTATCAGTAGTTTAACATCTTTGTGGATGTTTGCTTGCAAGTAAAAGCCCTTGTCTACTCATTCAACAGTGAGAGCTGCTCCTTAGGAAAACAAACCTTTAGACTAGCAGGTGTGGGTAAAACCCACAGAGTTTCTCTGAACCTCATGTTACTTCAGAGAACTCAGGAAGAGGGATCTGATTCTGGTTAAATGAATTATCTCCTCAGTGTCATTGTGTGTGCAGCATTTAACACTTAAGAGTTGACACTGGATGCTGAACTCTGAGTACCACACTAGAACAAAGTGCTTGTCCACACCACCATGAGTATTCCTTCCTAACAGTAGTGGGAACTGAAGGATGCTCTGGCCTGGGCAAGATTCTTCTCCAAACTGTAGAGGTGTTCACTATTACCCAAGCTACTGTAAACTTTCTCTTTCTTGAATTTAAACTTCTGCAAACTAAGACAGTGGTGTAAAAAGCAAACTGATTTTCCCAATGTCTCCAAGCTCACTGGGTAATTTTGAGGATTTTTCATTTTAGATTTAGGGATGTATTTTGAACGCTTCTGAATTGTTCACTGTTAATTCTGAGTGTGGCTTCTGTTTTGTGGTTGACAGATGAAGGCTGGTTGGAAGTTGTCCAGTCTTTAATTAGAGTTATTCCATTAGAAGATCCCCTGGGACCAGCTGTTATAACGCTGCTACTTGATGAATGTCCGCTGCCAACAAAAGTGAGTCGAGAGCAGATGCATTTATCTGTGCCTGAATGTCAGTTATTTGTGACTGCCACACCCATGCTCTCTGAGTGGCTTTCACCAGTGATGCAAGACTGATAGTGGTTCAGAAAATGGGTGTAACGTTCACTTTTGAGTAATTTGGGTTGACTTGGTGTCTAAATGCTAATCAATGCTAGGAGCATTTGCAAAACAAAGATAAATTTGGTCCATGGGGAAGGAACTCTTGGGTTTTGGCTGCTTTTCTTACCACTCTCTCCTGCCACGTGGTACTTACACTGTGCAGGGAGGGTGTGCAGGTGCTGCAAAAGCTGCCCAAGTTCTGCCCTTTTGTTCTCAAATTTGCAGAGCTGCACATTTACAAGTCTCTATTGAAATTGTTCCTGCCCTGCACATGAGGAATGCAACACAAATGGGTGTGTTAAGCTAAACAAATGACATTTTTTAACTATGAAATGTCTATATGTGGTTTTGGCAAATGAGAATACTTTTGTTTTACTGGCCACTAATCTGGTTTTGGACGGAAAGGTGATCTGAAGTGTTCATGCTGTGTTGGTGCAGGTGTGTAATTGAAAGCCTCAAGTGTTTAAGATGCTAAACATAATGTTTGTACAGAGAACTTGTCTGTCTTCAAATGTTTGTCATGGTCTCATTTCTTGAGAAATTGATGATCACATCATCGCTGTTTCATTTCTCAAGCTCCTGATGCTGCTAATTTCAGTTCTCCATTGGTTTTGTTAGGGAGATAAAGAGCTGCTTGCATCAATGGCTGGAGAACTGGTCAAGCTCTTGAACTACCTGAAGTGGGTTTGTTTCCTCTAGGCTATTGATTAAAGTTATCTGAGACTTTTAAACAAGAGAAATGTGTTATGACTGTCACATAGATTGTTAAATTATTTTGAAAGCATAGCTATGACTAGAAACTTTGTTTGCTTTAAAAAAGAAATCAGGAGATTGAGACCACTGCAAATGCACCATAGGAAGAGTGATTTTGGATTTTTTTGTTTGGCTCTACAATGTACTTAGCAATCCAGGGATTTGTTTTTCAAAAGCCACATGACTTTTATTTGGGTACTTTTAAGGAGTTTGCTATAAAATAGTTGACCTTATCAAGACAAGGAATGAAGTGCCTGTTTTTCTGGGGGGCACAGTGGTTTTTGCTGTGTAGTCTCTTTCCAGCACAAGGAGCTGCAGCTGTGGGGTCTGCTGGCCACATGCAGCCTCATAAAGTGTCTGCTGCTGGTCATTTTCTGTCTATACAGGATAAGTTTTAAGTTTTTTGTCTTAGGATTTTTAGGTCAATGCCTCACTTCCACGACAGCTGGAGAATAGCAGCAGGCTGTATTTCATTTTCTGTTATTGCAGGCTATAAAGTCCATAAAGTTAAAAGGGCAGTGCAGTAAACTGTTTATTCTATAAAATCTTTATTTAACTCAAAATACTTGATCTCTCTGACAGTTCTAATAATGGCTAAAAGCAGCATCAGAGTATGTCAAGAGTCTAATTTTAGTGAGTCTTTTCCATCCCAAGTCTGTAGCTCAGTCATTCTTTCTTCTTTCTCTGTTCTTTCCACTTAGCTCAGTCCTGTCCATCAGTTCTGGTTTTGTGGCTTTCCTTTTAAGAACATAACTACTTCTGAGTGTGATCTCTGTACAGACCTCAGACTCTAGCACAGTCAACTGAATTGAGTGTGGCTCAGAACACAGTTCAAAAAAACACATCTATTCAACTTGAGCAGTGCTCATTTTTCCTCCAAATGGCTGCTGATGACTTCAATATGAAGAGTTCTTCTATTTTAATTAGATCCTTGCCTGAAATTATGCAGTTTCAATCTGAATCAGCTGAAACTTTCATGAAGTCTGGAAAGTTGAGGAGTATTTGGAACTTTTCAGGGTGGGGTTCTCCCTGTGGGATGACTTGGTCTGGCTCTAGATTAACCCCTAACTACCCTGAAAATACAGAGTATGCTCTAGACCTGTCTGGAATTTTATTCATACAATACTGCCTGAACAAAGCAAGTCAAAGCATGGCATTTTGGATTTATTACCCTCATTGGTTGCTTCCTAAATTTGTGTGACTACAGAAAACCATTTAGTCTCTCAAGAATACAGTTTATGACATCCTGTAAAGCTGACAACATCCTTAATTTATGATGGGAATGTGGGCTTTTTGGGAAGGGGATGTGTCTCTTTAGTCCTGAACCTTAAAATCTGAAACAGCCCTTTTCTTTTGAAGGGGTGTGAGTTTTAGGACACTGGAAATAGATCAGAAGGCAGTGGTGCCATATGTGCTAATTGGTTCCTGTTGCCATGGGGAGCTCACTTAGGTGTGTCCAGAAGTGTCCTGTGCTGCTGATCACAATGGCCAACAATCTGGTGGTAATTTTAAAGTTGCAGCTCTTGGGTCTGTTGAATTTTTTTTCTCATCTGCCCTTTATCTCCTTATCTTAGGATAATTAACCACCCCACGCTGTCTGTGATACGATGCTGACTTTCATAATGTGTAAAAACAATCTGTTGAACAACACTGAATTAGAGGGAAACTGTATCTGCCTGCAATGTTGAAGAGATTTCTGATTTTTCTTTTGCAGGATGCATTACAGAAGTTAACTGAAATATTAAACTTAAGTGGAGCTGCTGCTTGCCAGGATGCTTGTCACCCTGCCAAGCACCGGAACACGACCGCAGTGCTCGGCTGCTTGGCAGAGAAATTAGCAGGTAAAGCCCTGGGTTCTCCTCACAGCTGGCTTGTGGCTCTCTGCAACACCACCTGCTGTAGCACCCACGATGCCCTCAGAGGTGTTTTCTTAGAACTGAGTAATGTTCTGCATTGAGGGGGTACCAGGTGTGACAGAATCTGGTTGATTCAAATGTCTGAATGAGACGTTCACAAATCCTTCTGATGTGTGGTTGGTGATTGGGGATCACTGTTACATTGCCTGAGCACTGGTAATCAATCTGTTCTGCAGACCCACTCTGCCTGTGAATTACTGAGGACACATTCTCTAGAGAGTAGGCAGGAATATCAAGTCAGTGGTCTTGGAGGCTGTATAGAAATGAGAAATACACTTTTTCCAGTAGATTTGTCTTACTCTATTGTACATGGCTGAAAAGATTCTCTTCTGTGTTGCTTAAAAGAAAATTGCTGAGATTCTATTTTAAGGTGACTTTTCATATAGAATTTTTATTCCCTGTCACTCCTAGTACAGTGTTGGAAACTGATGATTAAGTTTCCTTCCTGATGATCTGTTTTGTATCTAGATTTTTTGCTCCTTTACCGAAAGTGGACAGGAAATGAAGGAAAAAAGTGATTGTCTGGTGTCACTTAATGGTTATTAAAACCCAATTATTGTACTTCTGTGGAAAAAAAAAACCACATAAAGAACAAGGTCCGGAAGTATTTTTATGCTGTAATACTTCTACTGTATTATACTAAGTCAATATTAGATACTGTATCTGCTTTTATTTTAGTGGACACAGATCTCATTGTGTCAGCTCAGGCAACAAATCTGTTAATGAAGTGTTGGAGCCCACTGCAGTTTCTTAAGAGTTTGTAGATGCCAGAGTTTGATTCCCTCGTGTCTCTTGATTAAGTGGACACTATTTCAGGGCTGTTCCATTTTAAATTGGCTGCTTGCTCTGGTGCTGCTGCAAGCTGTATAATTAACTGTCTAGTTGGCCATATCAGGTGCTCAGCTTTGCTTATTTTGGGCTACTGATAGATGGAGCTGATCTTCACACATTGACTCTGGTAGTAAAGGGGAGGCAGTCTCTTTTCAAAAGTAATGAGCATGAAAATGCTAAGTGAAGGCTACTGGAGTCTTACTGCAGAATCTCAGAAGTGTGGCTACAACTCTTAGAGCAGTGAGCTGAACAGGACTGTAATGTGCTGTAACTGTAATTATTAAATGTGCACCAAGTATTTTACTGGGAGCAATGATAATTGGTTTATATTGTAGTTTTACTTTGCTGTGAAGTTGTTTGGTGTTAATTCGTTGCCTTGTGTTTAAAAGATCTGTGGTGAAGGGTATGTGATGCTTCCCATGGAGGGATTTCATTCCTGATGTTCTTGCAGGTCCTGCGAGCATTGGCTTACTCAGCCCAGGCATATTGGAATATTTACTTCACAGCTTGGTAAGTGTCTTTGCTCTTTTTGTATGTATCTATATGTAGCAATTATAATGCAATTTTTTAAAATTATTATTATTATCAGTGTGGAAAGTTGGAGTCATGTCTGCTAAATACTGGCAGTGTATGTTACAGAAAGCTGAGATTCCAGAGCTTGTGGGATCTCTACCTTTGGAGATAATTGGGAGTCAATGGAACAAGGCTCTGGGTAGCCTGATCTGTTTGAACCAGCTCTCCACAGGAGGGTGGAATACAGGAACTTTGGATGCTCCTTTGAAGCTAACACCTTCTGTGACAGACCTGCAACTCTTCTTGTCTATCTGTGCTGGGTATTAATTAATTAATTAAGTTATTAATTAACCTTTTCTTACTGCCCATGTTTAGAACTTCCAGTCCCACCCAACAGTGATGCTTTTTGCACTAATAGCACTGGAGAAGTTTGCACAAACAAGTGAGTATTGGCCTGGTAGTGCTCTTAGCACTGTGGCTTCTGCTGCATGACTGTCACTTGCTTTACCTGATCACTTGTGAGCATGAGAGTCTGCATTGGTATTTCTTGCTGAAGTGACATCCCTCTATCCCTCAAAACCCCTGAGATACTTGCTGAAACTTATTTTCCCTGTTAGAAATTGCTATAGAAGGATTTGTGACATGAGGTCTTTGTCACTGACATTAAATCTATATTAGAGTTGGACAACAGTTAGGATTGGGAGTTTGTAGGCAGGAAAAAATATTTTTTGCTTTAATGACACCCTCACCCACAAATCCTTAAGAGATTTGCTGAAACTCAGTCCTTCTCATCTTAGAAATTGCTACATAATGACTTACGACATGAGACCTTTGTTACTTGAAAAGGAATAAATCAGTATTGGAGAGATGGAGAACAGCTGTGATCTGTCTGATGATGCAGCTCTGTGCTGAGAAGGGGTAAATCTGAATGAAGACACTTCCACATCTGCTTGGGGAAACAATTTCATGCTACTTGTAATACTGAGGTTTAGATGTGTGTAGAGAGTTCTACTGCATTTGTAGGATGTTACTATTTTTTAGTACTTTATAGCAATTACTCTTTTTCCTCTTAAATTGCAGGTGAAAATAAAATGACAGTTTCTGAATCGTGCATCAGCGACCAACTGATCTTGCTGGAGAAATGGACAGATAATCCAGACTACTTAAAACGCCAGGTTGGATTCTGTGCCCAGTGGAGTTTAGACAATCTGTGTAGGTATAACAAAGGGATGGATTCATTTAATAGTAATCACTCCTCCAAAGACATGGAGGACTGCTTTGTGTTCGTTTTGTGTGAGCACTTAGTGTACCTGACTGCATTTGTAATATCTCCTTGAAAAAGAAAACAAAGCCAAAGAAACCTACACCAACAAATGTATCCAGTGTAATTGTATGGAAAGAAAATGTTTTTGAAAGGAAGTGGTTTGTACTCTGCAAGTTGGACCTGCGATGAAAATTCTTCTTTGCACCAACTTCCTGTAACCCACACTTCAGCAAATGTGCTGAGTGGCTCAGCAGTGCAGCTCTGTCTCTGTGGAACATCTGGATTGCTGACATGTCCTCATGACAGCCACTCCTGTAGTCATTCCCCACTGGCACACTGGCTTAAAGAATTACTAAAGACTTTTTAAATCAAATATAGTTTTTGGTTTTTGTGATCAAAAGTAAAAAGTGTTTGGCAAAGCACTGCTCTAGGTCGATCTCTTGGATTACTGTAAATCACTGAATTTGCTTGGTTAGTTGTGATTTCAAGGGTGCAGCAACTCTAATGACCTTGTATTTTCTAATGCCTTTTAGATAAATTTGGGTAAAAGGTCTGTTGGGCTTTAGGGGCTTTAGTCAGCTTATGGAAAGCCAATGTCAGCTGTGTTTAGTTAATGTCTGTGTAAGTGTTGTAGCAAGTTTGGGTTATATGCAGGGTCCTAAGATAAGATCTTTGCCTTGTAAATTAACAGGTATGTGTCAGCAATTTGACACCTGGCAAGAGAAATGCTTTTGATCCTTTCATGCAGAAAGAGCAAGCAGAGAGAGAGAGAGCTGCTTTGGCTCAGTTCAAGTTCATCACCTAAAAATGAGATGTAGAAACCTTTAAATCCTTGTTTTCCCCTCCTTCCCTGTCCCCAAATCTGTTTCCACTATAATGAATCAGAAAAACTCTCCCTACTGAATATACAAATACAATGGTAAATCCTGAAACAGTGGCATCTTGGTGTGAACTTGGATGCCTTCCATTTGCCTGTGGGTTTCCTGCAAGTACTAATTAGATTGTGGGAGCTCTAGTCAGAGGCACAGGTCGTGCTTTCATGTTTGGAGAGTATTTAACACATGGTGTATTGGAAGCTGTTTTCATGCAGGCAGAATCTCAGTGTTTCATTCAGTTATGCCAAAAACTACCTGGATCCCAGAGAGATTGATTATCAGTGTATGAAATGTTTAAAGTCAAGTTTTGCAGCAGCAGTAACTAAATCTGGTTGGGGTATTTTTTTGCAGTTTTAAAAGAAGGCAGGCAGTTTACATATGAGAAGGTTGACTTGACCAACATTAGGGCTATGCTGAACAGTAACGATGTCAGCGAGTACCTGAAGATCTCACCACATGGATTAGAGGTAGGAAATTGTTTCATGTTTTCAACCTGAAAAAGAGGCTGAAGGAAAAAGGCAGGTTTTGCTTTGCACTTGCTCCTGTGATTTTCTAGAATTAATCCAAGTTGTCTGCCAGCTTTGTACAGAAAATGTGCTTTGTCATCAGAGGGTTGTGACATCACTACACTGATCTCAGTTGTAGAAATGTTCACACTACAGTAACGCCTGTACCTGTGCCCCAAAACTTCAGGGAAGTGAGCAGGATTCTTGAGAGGCAGATGGCTTTTCACAGACTTTGTGAAAAATTTCAGTCCAAATATCATTCTGTTGTTTGTCCTGTGTCATCTTGCAAAGCTCATAGCAGTCAGATTTCTCTCTAAGCCACGTGGGGTTTTTTCCTTCCTCTGTAACTCCTTCTAAAAACTTGTTTGACTACTTGGAGGTGAATTTTCATGAATTAACATTGAATGCCTCCTTGTCCTTCATACCAGGAATCAGTTAATAACCAGTGATTTAGGTTTTCCTGTCTTGGTTGTCCTAGTCTTTAAATCTTTAAATTGTTTCTGTCAATTTTCTACTTTTATTTTGCCTGTGGCTTAACCACTGAACAATTTTCAGTCTTGCCTAGTCACTAGTTTGTGTGACAACTACTGCTATAAAGACAGGTCACTTTGTCTGAAATGCCTCTAAAATTATGTTGGTATATTCTTACAGGCAAGAAACTTGATCCAGGGAAGAAAGGTGTTTGTTTGGATGCTAATTTTGGAGACAATGAATTTGTTTGGTTTTGGCAGGCACGGTGTGATGCCTCATCCTTTGAAAGCGTAAGATGCACGTTCTGTGTCGATTCTGGAGTCTGGTACTATGAAGTTACAGTTGTTACTTCAGGAGTGATGCAGATAGGATGGGCAACCAAAGACAGCAAATTTCTCAACCATGTGAGTACCAGTAATGTCATCGAGCTGGTGATGTAATGTCAGTATTTTCCTTCTTACAACATCTATGAAAATAGCTCTGGTTATTCTGTGGTTGTAACTGAGTCCTTGTATCCTTCAATTTTTCTGTGTGTCCATGAAGAGCTGTTGCTGAATTTGGTGGTACAAGAGAAGTCAGAATTGTCATTGCTACAGACTGGCACTGTTCACCCAAGTCATGCAGAGCTGCAGCAGAGACAGATCATTTATCTGCTGGCTGTTGTCTGGAAGCTACAGGGAACTTATTTCTTGTAGCATAATTTCTTGGAAATACTTTAGATAATAGTAGTTACTGTCTGTTTTTGGGAGCAAACAATAAGTCACTAGGAACAGCAGTTTCTCATTTTCTGTCTTTTACACAGATCACCAAGCAGCCATTTCATTATCCTCTTTAACACATTTTCCTATTAAATAAACTTTCACAAGGGAAATAACTTAGATTCACTCTGGGATAATGTGGTATCATTGGACTTGCTGACAGCAGCAATATGGGACAGTCTTGAAATGCAAAAGCTTCTTTTTAATTAAAAATAAGGATTACAAAAAGATTAAACCCTCTACCTTCTTGCCTTTTCCTGAGAGTACAGAAGTTCACTGTCTTATTTTATAGTTTGCTTTACTGTCCTTCTCATCCAGATAAGTTTTTATCTTACTCTTAGTTCTGAGTTTTATTCTTCATACTATTTACTTTTAAGATCATGTACTTGCTAGCATTAAAGCAAAATGTGCCACATGCACATGAAGTCCAAACACAGTCAATCATCATGGAGATGTCACTAGGCCATCTTTCTTCCTAAAACTCCGTGGTAACTCTGCATGGCTGTTAGAAATTTGTATGCTTTTTATGCTATAGTAGAACTTGTTTCAGTATTTCCATAATAAGAATCAGTAATGATTACTACCCAAAAAACCTTTCTACTTCAGCTTAGAGTTAATTTTCCATATTATCAGCCTTCCAAATGACCATTAAAGTTCATTGAAGTGCAAGCTAGAATTTTAGGACAAAAGGTATGTTAGGCCTAGCCTAGTGCTGAGGGTGGAAACAGTGTTGGTGTTTTAAGTTGATACTGGCTAAGCTTGAGTGAGAAATTCATCTGTAGCCCTTCTTTACTGCTGTAATTGCATGGCTTTCTGTTCCTGCTCGGAATTTATTTTAGGAGAAGAATTATATATTTAATGTAGAGATAAGCAGTTAAAACTGCTCATTTCTGATTATTATAGAAAAGGTCATTCTACAGCTGGGTCAAATACAGATGCTAATATGAAGATAGGCCAAATACATACATGTGAGTAAATATTGATTGTGGGGGTATGAGATAAACACATTAAGGAGATTAAAAAAACACCAGTGGCAAGAAACCAACTGGGAATGCAAGAGTAGCTTCTTCACCATTTAACTTAATTATTCCTGTGAGCTCAGAGGTCTTGCTCCATTTCTTTTAATTATTCATGGAAATAGCATTGTCTTCTGCTAGTATATAACATGCATATATTTTTGTCACATCCAATGTCCAGTCCCACATTTTTAGCATAGAATTGAAGTGTGATTTAAGTAAAAAAAAAAAAAAATCATACATAAAAGAAAAAAACACTAACAAAAAAAAATATCATGCAGTCCTGTGCTGAGCACAGTCCTTGTAGACACTGAGTATAACAGAAACTGTTTGAAATAAAAGGCCATGTGTCTGCCTTTAGACTGCTAAGAGGCTTAAAAGATTTTTTTTCCCACTTGCTGTTAAGGAGCTTGGTGTATGTGCATTTTTCTGAGAGGGTGTTGTGTACAAGGTATGAAAATGGGAGATGTCACATCTCTGAGTAGGGTGATTTTTCTCTTGCTGCAGCTGTTTTGCTGGTGGCCAAATGCTGCTGTTGTTTAAGTTCATCAGGTGTGTGCCTGAAATACAAGGATATTATCCTCTGGGTATGTCCCAAACACAGGCCTCAGAAGCCATATGCTCTTTATTTACAGCATCTGTAACAAAAAGACTAGTCCTAAATATGACATTAAACACCCCATTAGCTGGGCTTAGCTTTAATTTGGGACATGGGAGGCTTGTGTAATCAGATGCTGTCTGGTATTTGCACTCCAGACAAACCACTCTGAGCATGAGGAAGTTACTTACCTTCCATAAAGCTTTTGGGTTTCATGCTTGGACTCTGCTACGTGACAGATTTTTCTCCCACTCTGTAACTCTTTAGTTTTGTGTTTGCTTTGGACCTTAGGACTATCACTTGATAATGTTTTCACATTTGAGGGAGGATGGCTGAAAGGGACACAATATGCAACAAATTAGGTGAAGGGGCTTTGTGTTTGTTGTCTTTGTGTTCTGGTGGCATGTGGATATCTTGTGGGGAAGGCACTGCAAGTTTGGTACTGGGACTTCAAGATAAGAGTGGTTGTTACTCTGTGGTGACTTTTTAAGATGCAAAAATTTAACCTATTTGGGAACTAGCCTTCTGATTTTTAAATACTTCAACAGACAGGAGTAATTTTGAGGTCACAGAGAAGGGAAAACACTTTGAAAATGATATCCCCTTCTCCCTTCCTCCTCACCCCAACAAAATTCCCTTTTGATGTGAAAATTAAACTGAGCCTAGTTTGAAGAAAAAAATTACCACCCTTCCTGCTCTTGGAAGAGTGAATGAAAATAGACTTGAGCCCCTGTGTGTGAGGGATGGCTGCAGGCTGACGTGCTCTGCTCTCTCTCCAAAGGAAGGTTACGGCATCGGGGACGATGAATACTCGTGTGCGTACGATGGCTGCCGGCAGCTGATCTGGTACAATGCCAGAAGTAAACCACATTCCCACCCCTGCTGGAAAGAAGGTATTCACTCTGTCTTCTGCTGTTTAGCCTAACTGGATTTCTGCACAGGATTTTTTTTCCCTTTGCAGGTGTCTGTTCATAGGTGTGAACAAAGCAGTTACTGCCTAATCCTGATGATCATGGAAGTTTAGTAATTACTGTGTTTTTAAGAGTAGTTTAAATGTGCACAATGGGCACTACAGTCTTGTTGGCCAGTGTGTGTAAAGAGAATCTTGCTGGTTAAATGCTTTTCCTTTTCAAATGCAGAGTAAAAATCATAGCACAAATTAACACTGGACATTTAATCATTAGACTTTTTTTCCACGTTTCTAGTCATACACAACAGGGTTGAAATCTTCCTTTCTGGGTTGAAAGAGTTGTTTTAGACAAGGGAAAAAAACCTTGATCTCTGAATTAGACTTTTTTTTTTTTCTTTTTTAAGGAGGAGTTGCACTGTCTTGCTTACTTTAAATTCTTGGATAACTACTTGGACAGCAAAGTTCTGTTCTTGATCTCAGCTTTGAAGTCTTGGTAGGATTCTGTGCATGCCATGCTTGTGTGAACTGTGCCGCCTTCTCTTCTATTAAAATTTTCCCCCAAGGATGGCTAAATTAAAACACCTCTTACAAATAAATAGCACAAGCATATTGGAAATTTCTCCTCAGAACACCCACTTGTTAAAGTCTATCTTCAACAGGTGTAAAATAGCCAAGGAGTGACAGAGTGCAGCTTTCTTCTGGCTTTGGCAAATACTCTGCAATACTTCTACAACTATGTAGTATTAATGCTCTGGCAGACTAAAATACTTAATTTTTTTACTATTTTCTCCTGGGTTTTTTGGTTTTGATTTGGGTTTGGGTTTTTTTTGGGTTTTTTTAGTTAGTGTCTGTATCAATGTTTTCTTCTTTTATGCTTTTGCAAACAGTTCCTTTAAAGTAAGACAACTCACAGTGACATATGTGATACTTGAAACAATAACTGTTTCAGCTGTTGGCATTTAACAGAAATGAAATCTTTAAATTATTTTTGTTTTGCATGTAAGGAGACACAATAGGATTTCTACTAGACTTGCAAGAAAAGCAAATGATCTTCTATTTAAATGGAAACCAGCTTCCTGCTGAGAAGCAAGTATTTTCATCTGCTATGTAAGTATCTGCTCATTTGGAAGGACATGACCTCTGTGGATAATTGTTTTAATTATATGAAGAGTTTCCAATTTGAGATGTAAATTCATATTTACTTACCTGAAGCCATCATTAAGCAAGTTTCCCTGTAGAAAGTTTTTAGAAATCAGTAAGAAGGATATAATTTTACAGGTGGATTTCAGGGTCCAAAATAAATACTTTGGATTTCTAAAGGTATGTTCAGTGCAGTGTTTTATACTGTCAAATTAGCATAGCATTAAAATAGAATGAGGCTGTAGCAAAGATGAAGAATTTTCTGGTGCCTGAGGAATTTATCTTCTGAAAAATAAAGCCTATCTTGTGAATGTTGGAGAGAGGTTGTTAACTGGCTGCCATTCACTGGGGCCAGCTCCTGGAGCAGCACATTGAATGTTCATCAGAGGATATCTCTTGGTGGTATTGCAAGCAGGTGTTGGGCTTATTTTGCCAACTGTTGTTAAAATTAACACATGGTGAACTCCTCTAACTCTCATAGGGAAGTTCAGCCTTTTACTCAGGAAAGGTAAGCTGGTGTAACACTTGAAAAAGCAGCTTCCTATGCAGCTTAATTAAACATTGCAGTATTTTTTCAGTTAATCCTATCATGCTAACAATTTCATCCATGTTTTCTCCTCAAAATAAAGTTCAAGATGCAGCCAAAGAGTAGTTCAGTTTAAAGAGTTGCTGAGTATCTTCTTCAGCTTTTAGTGCTCTGTGCTTTGAGTATGTAATTGATAAACTTGAGTACTTGTTAGAACTTGGGGTATTACTGAACTTTGGCCCTTTCAGTAAATTTGAAGGAGGTGACAGTTGTGGTTTTAAAAGTGTGACTAATCCTAGTTGTACAGTAGGCAGCCTTTATTGGCCGACTCAGGAATTCAGATAAATCCCCACAATAAATTCAGGAGTTGAGAACTAAACAAGGTAAGGATGTGCAGCTGCAACTTGATGTTTTCCCAGTTAGCTGCAAAACACTGGTTATTAAATCTGTCTCTGTCTCAGGGTATATTTTCAGATGGTAATAGTAACATGTCTGGAAAGCTCTACTATTATTTAAGTCATTCTAAAATGCCTGTTGATGATGTTGCAGATCGGGGTTTTTTGCTGCAGCAAGTTTCATGTCCTATCAACAATGTGAGTTCAACTTTGGGGCAAAACCCTTCAAGTACCCACCACCAATGAAGTTTAGTACCTTCAATGATCATGCCTTTCTGACAGCAGAAGAGAAAATCATTTTGCCCAGGTAATTCTCCTACCTTGTGTGTTTGCATGCAGAGAAATAAAATAGTTCACTTCTGAGTTGCAAAGTCTTGCCTTGTACTCAGCAGAATTAATTTCTTATGGGGTCATACTTCCATAGGTTCCTCTTCTAAAAGGATGAGAAAATAGGCTCCAGTGCAATTTCATGAGTAGGGCAGGAGATATGCAACCAAAATCCACTAATTAAAATGTATTTTGTAATATTAAGCTAAATTAAAATGGACTAGTACCACACAGTAAGCTGTTTTACTAAAAGTACTTTCTGCCATCTAAGAATTACTAGGTTGATTGAGGAGGTAGAGTGTTAATTAAAAACGAGATGTCCTATTTAAAATTGACCTAATTTGTGGTGTTGGCAGCATGCAGGTGCTGAATGATTGTAAGTCTTGAAATTGTCCTTTTCTGATCCTGATGAAAACTTCTCCATTTGTGAATGACAGTACTGGCAAAGATTATTTAAATTTAGAGGTGTTTTCCCACCTAAATATAATTCAACCCAGATAAAAACAGGTCTGGATACATTCTTCTTTAGCTTTTACCGAACTTCTGGCACGAATGAAAACTAATAGCTCATCTGATTTAAGTTACCAGTAACAAAATGGAACACAAGCAGTAACAGTATACAGTGAAATCTGCTATATGGTGTATCCTGGATTTCCAGCTTTGTCTGAAGATGGCTCTCAGACTGGTGCTGATGTATGTGACTGAAATAATCTTAAATTGCAACTAATTAAGTTGGGGGAGAGGTTGTTGGAGGGGGTACCCCTGACTCTAATAAAATTCAGAGACTGGTTTTGAATTACTTAGCTTAGATCAGGTGTATTTGAGGTACTTAAGTAAAAAGTAAAGAAAACCTAAACTTAAAAAGAAAAGAAAACCCTTACATCTGGGTTGGAGTCATACATTGGCAAAGTTTGAAGCTCAGGATATTGTATTTATGCAGAGAAAATCAATGCAACTTGCAAAATCATTTTGTGCTTACCTATAGCCAGAGTAAATGATTCCTGCTTGTGACTCAGGTGCTCTAAGTGAGAGTCTGATTTAGTCTTTAGGATGATCTGTTAGGTACAAATTCATCACCCTCCCTTTTCAAATTAAGTGTTCTTCTGTCTTGGTAGTGACCCATTCTGGATGAGGGGTTTGCAGTTTCTGGCTGATGCTCAGATGGGATCAATGTTGTTCTTGCAATGTTCAGGCAATGTGAGAGCTGTTACATGATTGTGCCAAAAGATGAGAGACAAACTGGGGGAAACTGGTTTCCTGTTGATGCCTGACTGGTGAAGCTTGCCCTCCTGTGTTACAGCCTATTCATTATGCAGTAGCACTGAAAGGCTCCATTCAAGGTTGGACAAAGATCATCCCTGCCCTACAGCCTGAACTGCTTGGAAATGATAAGCCAATCCTAAATTAAAGATAGCTTTGATAATTGTTAAAGTGATAGGAGATAAGGCAAAGGCTTATTTCAGTGGATCCTAATTATCCATCACAGGATTTAACATAAACTCATGCAGAGTTGTGGTGAATTTAGTGCATCTGCTGTTGGGGCAAGACACATCACCCTGCCATTGAATAGTTCTGATGGGTGTTGTGTGTGCATTCCAGGTGGGAAATGTCTCATTTCATCAATTGAGGGATTTATATCTGTTTGGTCTCTCTTGTGGCTGTTGCAATACTGGGATGTTGATTTAATTTTCAATTTTTTATTCTTTTAAACTTCACTAGAGCATTATAGGGTTTCTGTGTGTTGTTGATACTTGGGTTGGTGAGGTTTATTTGTTTGGGGTTTTTTTTCTTAACTCCTAAAAGTACTCAGGTACAAAAGAACAATTTCTTTAAGTGTTCAGCTGTGGGAACTAGGAGAATTGTTATTTAATCCCCTCTTTGTCCCTTTGTGACAGACCAGAATAGGGAATCAAGCACTGTTCTGCAGGTCTCTGGGTGTGTTATGCCATTTTTTGTGGGAAGTTGTGAGCAATGTTTATCAGCAGTGTGGTGTAGCACTGCTGCAAGTGTTATGTTGGCCTTGATGTAATTCTCAGAACAGTTTTGAATCTCTTGCTTTGAGCCAAATTAATGTTGGGGGGTTTTGTGTCTCTCTCCCTTCAGACACAGGCGCCTGGCTTTGCTGAAGCAAGTGAGTATCAGAGAGAACTGCTGCACACTTTGCTGTGATGAGGTAGCAGACACAGAACTCAGGCCGTGTGGACACAGGTAAAACCTTAAAAAAAACCCAAAGAAACAGGAAAATATATGTGTGACATTCACACATACATTAGATGAGGCCAAATGCAGTCCCTGCTCACCTTGATTGACTCCCCAGGATAAAGGAAATAACCTTCTCTCCCTTTAAGGATGTGACATGTAGAAGTTAAACACAGCATTCTCATTGCTCCCTCATCCTAGACCTGAGCAGATTGACCCCCTAATTGTGTGTGTATTTGGGGAAGTACTGAGGCTACATCTGTGTGCTGCTCTGGGCTACTGAGTCTTAATTCCCTGATGTCAAAGACTTTACTAATTAGTACTTGATACTGGTGCTGTGAAATCCAGATCATGTTAGGAGAGCAGAAAATTCACAATATATACACATACTCATTAAATGTTCAACAAATGGATTGTCTCAAGTCACAAATTCCTCTAAAAGCTAAAAATGGGACAGCAGTATGAGTTATACTATAAAAGCACTCTCCTGCCTTTAAGTACCCTACTAGGAAATGAATCCAGTTAAGTCCAATTCCTTAGGGTTTTAGAGCACTCATGGAAGGAGTCTTGCCACGTGTCTAGATGCTGGAAAGTTAAAAAGAGATGTGCCTGGTGTGTGCCAACAAGAAGTGGAGAAGTTGCTGCAGGGCCCTGGGGCTGCTGCTCTCCAGACCAGATTAGAGCTGGGATTAATGAGCACAGGGAATGGGATCCCAACCAACTGCAGGAGCAGCTGCAGGTCTGGGAGATGCTGAGCAGCAGGAGCTCCTCTCAAATCCTGTAAATGGATCCACAACACCTGACTTGCAATGCCTAATCTCCACACTGAGGGACTTGACTGTGCCTCTGGCAGGCTGACTAAACTGCTTAGTGCTTGTATTATTTTGTTGTTGTTGATCAGTTTTTCATGCTATAAAAGCAGGCTTTAACTGATTTTTCTTCTCCTTCAGTGACTTGTGCATGGAGTGTGCCTTGCAACTGGAGACCTGCCCTTTGTGTCGACAGGAAATACAAACCCGAGTCAGACAGATCTCTCACATTTCATGACACACGTGGAGAAATACCACAGACTTGTTTTTAATGAACTCCAACCAATACTGAAAGGGGAAAGCATCTCTAACCAATCTTTATGCACATAGAACCATAGCCACAGCCAGATTTCATGCTAACCTGTAATCTGTTTATCCTAAAACCGAAATCTTTAATAAGCTCTTTCCAGCTGCCAGCAATGGGAGCTGGTGTCAGCAGTCAGGAGCTTTGGCTATTGGTTCCTCCGAGCAAGAGCAGAGGGAGTTGTCTCTTCTTCCCCTTTTCCTTCTCGCCTGTCGCAAGTGCTGAAAAAATTTGCACTGGAAGTACACATACAATGCATTTTAGACAAGAAGAGAAAATAAGTATTTCCTAAAACAGGGCCGTGCTGTCTTGTGCTCGAAAGTCTCTATTTTTGGCAGAAGTCAGTACTAAAAAGAGAATGCCAATGTTTTCCTGTTTAATGTAGCCTCCTGCTGGTCAGAGACTCTGTATTTTCCAATATTAAACTGCTCAAAGGCTGAATCTGTAAACAGACTGATTTGAAAAGACAGTGTGGAGACTGTAGAGAAACTCACAGGTTTTAATAACTTGGTGATTCCAAAGAATGTTCTGTTTTGTTTTTAAACGTTAAAAGATCAGTGGTATTTTCAAGTACATAATGTTTCTGATGCTTTTAACTTCAGTACCCACATTTTTTTGTGAGGTTATAATTTTCAGGAGGTATTCTTAACTAATTATAATGCTGGACTGGAATTAATTTGATATTCTGGGTATTTTTTAAGGTATCATCGAACATCTTTTTTAATCAGTGTTGTTTTTGAAAGTTAGCTCAATTTTTCCAAAGTGAATATATCTTAAAATATTAGAGGAGAATTCTGGACCAGTTTATTTAAAACAAGGTTATTTGGATAGCAATTTCAGTCTTACTCTTAACTCCTTAAAAATGCACCTTGCTTGCCACGTGTCAGTCCTGCTCTGAGCAGGTTTGGGGCCACACTTCTATTTTTGGTAGGGATCATACAGTGGGAATCTCTGCTCCACTTTAATTACACATTTGTGATGTTTGTATGTTGAGGATGCACTTCAGTAGGCAGCTCTTGACTTTTACTAGGTTTCTACAAGGAATCAGGGTTCACAGCTGGTGTCAGTGAAGTAGCACAAAAATCAGTGGGGTTCTGCTTATTTTGCACCAACTGAGGATACGACTCGGTCTCTTTCAAGTCTTGCACCAGTTGATTATTTTAAAATATCTGTCTGTGTAGTAGAACTTTACCAATTCACACACAACTTACACCAAAACCATCCCACTTCTTGGCAGTGATTCAGCAGCAGAGGCTGTTGTAGTGAATTCTCATGGTGTGATGTAGCCTATTTTTAAAATAATTTATTATCTTCATTGTACTATGAAGTACTAACAAAGCAGAGCTGAGGCTGCTTCTTCCTGCTGAGTGCTCTGGCTTTCCGCAGACCCCAGCAGGAGCTGAGAGCTCTGCACACAGGTCCCAGAACCCAGCTCTCCAGCAGCTCCTTTCACCTTCTGCCTTTGCCAACTCAAGGGTGCTGAACTTCATCCAGAGATGTGTGAATTAGGAAAGTTCTGTCCATCACTGTCATGTTGACTTTTGTCCAAATGTAGACTGAATCCAGCAGCAGAGTGCTGGTTAGTGTTTTTGCTAAAATGTGGATTCTCTTCCACCTTGGATGCCTGGTTTGATTGAAGTCAGACTGGTAAATCTGTGCCACAGGGATCTCATTTCCTCACTGACTGTACTTTACAATGTTTTGCTGTATCCATGTTTTCAGTCAGGGCCGAGTCCCTTCCAGCTCTGTGTTCAATGAGCAAACGTGACCTCCATCACTGCCACAAGGGTGTTGGAAATTCAGAATCACTTGAAATAAAGTTAAAAGCGCTTCCAAACGCAATGATAAAGTTTTTATCCCTAAGGTACAAAGTTTTACAAATCATACTTTAGGGGAGAGATGGGACAGAACCATTTTGAACTCTGCCTTAATAGAGTCTAGTAATTTCAGGGCTTTGGTTTCCCTGGCCAGGATTAACTGAGGTAAAATTTTCAGAAGTGCCTAGGACTCCTAATTCGTATCAACTGCTGTATGAGATTAAGGTCTTCAGGCCCAAGTCCACAATGGCTTCTGGGCCTCTGCTGTCCCCTGGGAATGCAGGTGCCCTTAGAGCCTCGCTGCCTTTGTGGACGTGGGCCTTACGTGCCTGTGTTCTTCATGGAAAAGATGGGAATGCTTTGGAAAATTTTGCCCCAGGCCGTCTTCCATGCAGCTGGTGCTGGGCAGAGGAAGCCAGCGGTGGTGGAGGAGGGAGCCGTGCTGCAGAGAACTGTCCTGTTCATTTCACAAAGGGAAAGACTGTACACTGAGCGGCTTTCTGCCGCCACCCACGCCCGGGGTGTTTTTGTCAAGCTGGATCCTCGGTGACCAGCGCGGTGTCACCCCCGCTCCCTGCACCCCCTGCGCTTCTGGGGACAGGGACGGGAGGCGGTGCCTCCACAGGCCCTCACAGAGGGAAACGAATTGTAGCAAAGTTGTCCACTCAACAATAAAAACATCCTGAAGGCCGTTTGTTGTTCTTTAATTCCTTTTCGGCTGGGAGCGAGGCACGCGTATGCGCTCGGGTGGGAGGTGGGACATTCGTGCGGGGGGGGCAGGTACTCGCGCTGCTCGCTGGGCTGCAGCAGCTGGAGGCTGTCCCCAACGCTCGGAGCTCTGCCATTAACGAGTGCATAACGCCCTGTCCCTGTCTCTGTCCCTGTCCCTCCCTCAGGCCGGCCCCGGCCCGGCGCAGGGCGCGCTCCCAGCCCGCCATGGCGGCGGCACCGCCTTCCCGCGCGGCCCCCCCCGCGCTCTGATTGGCTGCGGGCGGGCCGGGGGCGGGCCGGGGCCGCGCTGTGATTGGCTGCGGGCGGGGCGGAAGAGCGCGTTCCCCAGGAGACGGCCCGAGGGGAGGGGGCGCCGCGCCGGCCTGAGGGCGGTGGGTGCGGGGGGCGCGGGGACAGGGACGGGACAGGGACACGGGGCCACGGGAACGGGGGCATGCCACTGCCGGGCCGCTTTGTGCAGGGGGAGGGTGGCGGCCCGCTCCGCTGCGTCCCTTTGAGGAGCGGGAGTGAGGCGGGCTGAGTGCCCGGGGAGGGGCAGGGCTGGAGGGCTTTGCCCGCCCCTCGCCGGGACTGAGGATGGGGCCGAGGGCCGCGCTCGGCTCCGGCCGTGCTCGCGGGGATGCCCCGGGGCTGCTCCGGGGGCCGGCCGTGGGTGCAGCCCAGCGGGAGCAGCGGGTTCCCGTCGGTAGCGGCCCCGGGGTCCCGTGTGCCCTGTCCCGGCACCTGACACGGCCCCTGGGACCGCCTGGCCTGCCAGCCCGCTCCGGGACACACTGCGGCAGGGTGCCTCCTTCTTATTTCTTCGTTTCTATAATAGTCAGTCATAGATGTTTCAGGAGAAAAGATGTAGAGATGACCCAAAAACCCTTTATAGGGACTGATGGCGTTTTGAGCCTGTTCTCTGAATAGCCAGAGAATGTTTCTAGATTATTTGGGTTATTACAGAAAAGTAGTAACAATAATTTTGGAAGAACGTGATGTTGAAATTCTTGTGTTTAGGAATTAAAATTTATCTCCTGATTCACTCTTCAGGAAATGTATGGCTGTTTAGCAATTGAGGTTGTATTAACACTAAGTTGTGTTATTCCTTAGCACTTTGGTCAAAAAAGAAGAAATAACCACTAACAGCAGGAGCATACAGATTGTCTCTTCCACTCTGGCTAGGCAGGAGCAATGGAGACTTCTGATGGAGAAAGTTTGGGTGTAGCCACGTGAGTATGCTGCATTCCCATGTGTCAGATTTTCAGTAAGCTAATTGCTAATTAAAATATCCTAATGGGAATATAATTACACAAATTAATTTAGAACACGCTGATGAGCAGATTCTGCCTCTTGAAGAACAAAGGTGCAGAATGCAAAGCTGCAAGAGGGAGTAACATCAGTGCAGGGTTTAGGTGAAGTCAAACTAAATGTCACTGTGGTCAGGCTAGCACTGGGGTAGCTCTGCTGGGAGATCAGAGCAAGCACTGTAAGGCTGGGAATTACTCTTGTTGGAGTTCATTTTAAATTCAGAATTTCTCCTTTTAAAGACTGTTGTTTTATGTCGTGGATGCTGAGAGGACACTCTTTGTGTTCGAGTGTTCTCCTTCTAAACCTGTAACCATTCACAGGTGACCTCAGCCACATTTCACACTGGCAGATGCTAGGATGCTGCTTTACCCCACAGGTGTCTGCCACACTCTTCTCCCAAGAGTTGTGGCAGAAGGGGATGTGTGCCTGTGCCTCTGCCATGCGTGGGTTTACCTCTTTCAGCCTCACACTCACAAATGCCCAGTGCCAGGGCTGCCTCAGCAGCACAGAGTGTGCTGGCCCAAACTGGGTGTGATGAGGTGACAGGGAATTAAACCCCGGGATTGGTGAGCACGTGTCTCTGCAGGTGTGTGGATGCACGTGCGCGGCACAAAGAGATGGAATTGGGTTCTTTTGGAGCAGTTAAAATTCCGTTATTTGCACAGACTCAAACCGCGGTTCAAATTAACGCATTTTCTGTTGCTGTTAGGATAAGCTATAAAAATAGTAGTAGCATTTATTTAGAAGGGGGGAAAGAGTGGGAATTATCCCTAGCAAAGTCAGTGCACGCCAAGGGCAGCGCTGAGCCCAGGGGAGTTCCCGGGGGTGTTCCCTGGGCCAGCTCCATCCCGGGCCAGCTGCATCCGGGCCAGCCCCATGCCGGGCCTGTGCCGCCCTCTCGCGGGCTCTTCCAGCCCTGCCTTGGCTCCCCTCATCTCCCTGGAGCAGGAATGCTGTTGCTAGGAGATCGCTCGCTGTGCAGACGCCTTTTTACATGAAAGATCTCTTAATTTTTCCTGATCAGAGCGAGCCTGATTATAATTAAACTATAATTGTCGGCTAAACTACTATTGGATTCCTTTCACTGGAGTACTCTCTAATAGCAAAGTAACTTTAATGAGCCTTTCAAAACTTAGTCTGAAGGGCTGTCCTGCTCTGTTTACTGATGAGAAAGACATTCAATTGAATTTAAATGGTGCTTTCACTGAATAAAGCTAACTTTTTCTTAAAGACAAATGTCCCTGTTTCTTTGGGACTTGTTTCCCTCATGTGTGAGAAAAGCTTGTCTTTCATCCCTTGGAGAATAATAGGAAGAGTCCATCTCCCAGTATAGATGAGCTATGAATGATAAAGACATCCCATGGATTACTTACTGTGTCTGAACAAGTTGCACAATAATAGATCCAGAGGTTTCTTCCCTGGATGAATTCAGATCCATAATGGTGTTTAATATTTGCTCCTGATAGAATAACCTTAGGAGATTATCCCATTTATTTGAGCATATAACGGTGTTTCTTGCATAAGAAAAATATTTAAAGTTTCTTCACTTATGTAATACTTGTGTATACATTCAGTTTAAGTTGTTCCATAAGACCAAGTGTTTCAAAATATTCTCTGGAGTGTCTGCAGTTCTGTGATCACCATGTGCAGTTAATGCAGGAAAGAGAAGGGAAACTGGTAGCAGCTGGGATTTGTGGGTTGGAAAAGGCTTAATTTGCTGTTCTAATTACACTCTTTACATTCTTTTGCACCAGAACTAGAATTACCTTGACACTAATACCGCTAAAACAACATTTATTCTTTCTTGCAATTAGGCACCTTACTGGGAGGAAATAGAGTAGAGGCCTGATGAGAATCTCCATGGAGCAGTCTTCTCATCAGTGCCATGGATTATTTGTAGGTTGAAACGAGGAAGTTTCTTCAGTTATCTTGTAATTACTGGGTGTATTGTACTTGGGCTTTTATTAACACTTTTTAATTCTAACTTTAATTTCTGCTGTGGTCAAAATACATATTTATGCAGTCCTGTCTTCCTTCACTTCCAGCTCCAGCACTTCTGATGAGTTTGATGCAGTTGTTGGCTATCTGGAGGATATCATAATGGGTAAGGTGTGCAAGTAGATACAGACAACAATGGGGCTGCTGAACATGTTGCCAGCTGCTCTTCTGTTAATTAGCCAACATGCAGAGCTCCTGCCTGCTTCCTGCCTCCTTCCTTTCTTCCCATGAACCCCTAACCTGGTAGTGTAGTAAAAATATACATGGAAGTCTTCCGTGTGCTTATTAATCTGGAAAATTATTCTCCACATCACTGCAGTACACTGCTTCTTAGAGAAACAGTAAAGATGCTTGTGCATCTCACAGAGAAATCAAAGCTTTCTGGGATTTTTGTAGAAGAGACTGTGAGAGGCAGCATTCCCTTTCCCAGCTCTGCCCAAACATGTTAGGGTTTGGAAAGCTGTGACTGGTGTCCTTTATCAGTGTTTTTAAGTAAACTTTCTATTTAGACCTATTCTGTGGAATTCCATGGTGACCTAACATCTTTATTTTTACTCTTCTTTTCTTCCCCAACTGGAAAAAAAAATTTTGGCAATTGAAAATTAATCTGGGAGTTTCATTAATATTTTTAAATTCAAAGGAAAAAACTCACATTGAGTTCTTGTAGGGAAGAGGTATTCACTTAATAAAAAATACAGATGTTTTTGCTGACTTCAGAGACAGAACAAAAAGGGATTCAGAATAAGTAACTATTGATAAATGTATAGCAGGAGGACTGTTTTGGTAATATTTCACCAGCAGCCTCTGTCCTCTCACAGATGGGTCAGAAGTGGTGGTTTGGCAGCAGCTGTGGGGCTGATGTGATGAACTCTGCACGTGTGCAGGGCTCTGTGGTTACAGCAGGGAAGCAGAGGACCAGTGAATGTGGGGTTTGTGTTACAGAAAGAATGACCAAACTCGTAACTCTGTGCTGCATTTCTGTTGTGGCCCAGATGATGATTTCCAGTTAATACAGAGGAATTTTTTGGAGAAGCACTACCAGGAGTTTGATGACTCAGAAGAAAACAAGCTCATCTACACTGACATTTTTAATGAATATGTAAGATACCTTTTCCCATTCTTCATATGTATTGCTTTTTTACTTTTATATGGTTCTCCCCTTATAAAATACTGGACTTACATGGAGCAGACACCAACATGATTCCTGTTGTGCTGCCTCCTGTCTGCTTCAGAAGCACAGCCATGATCTGTGAGCAAGAAAGGCTTTTTCTTTTTACGTTCATTGTTTCACATGAAATTTCTAGAGATATTTTGGAAGTTGTGAAGCTCTCTTGACTAGAATTTTAGCCAAATGCTGTACTAAATAATGTGTTTAGCATGTATGCAAACAAAATTTCTTCTTTCCCAGTTGTGTCATTTCTTGTATTGGATAATTCAGTCAATTCTTCATGCAAAGCATAATCGAGAAACTAGACCAGTCTCCTCTTCAGTACCATTACATGAGTTGGAAAAATATTTGTAACTAGATACAAATAGTTAGTGTTTGTTCTCCCCAAGATCCCCAGCAAAAAATGTGCAGCTCTGCCTCAGGGCTGCTGTGAGAACAGAACCAGCAACACCCAGTGAGGAATCTGCAGTTGTGCCCAGTGAGGATCATGCAGAGTGTCAAGAAGGTGCCAGTGTAAGGATTCTGTTGGAAATCTGCTTCTGAAATCTTTTGTGATCTAACTGGGGTGGTTTGTCTGGGTTTTTTTTCAGATCTCTTTAGTAGAGAAATACATTGAAGAGAAGTTGCTTGATCGGATTCGTGGGTTTGATATGGTTGCTTTCACAGTTTCATTGCAGTAAGTCCCTACTTTACTTTTGGTTGAAGAGTGGCTTATGTGCCTCTAAGTTCTTTTTATCTAGATTAAAGCTTAGCTTGGCTGTTTTCCCTTTAAATATTGGTTCCACTTTAACTTAAAAAAATAAGTGTTTATACAGCCAGTGGCTGAATACTTTTCTTGCCTTCAGCATGTCCTGCCTACTCCAAATTTCTAAATTGTCATGCTGAAATATATTGGGTTTGAAGGGGTAGGAAGAGAAATCAGAATGGGAGCACTGGAGGATTTTCGTATTTCTTGTCACTTTGAAGCCAGACCCTTGAAAGGCTGGGTCTTGTTTATCTCTTGCAGGCACTTCAGTAGCCTGGTGGTGTTTCAGTCATGTGGTTTAATTCTTTTATTGCAATTTTCATATGGAGCATTCAGAGAAGAGTTTGGTTTGTGTTCATCTTTTGCATTGGGTCATTTTAGCTTAACCAGCTTCATGAAGAGATTGTTTTTTAAAGATCACTGTTTTTCCCCTTGAATAAGAAAATCAAGTGAAATTGGAAACTGAGTATCTGAATCTGAGAATCTGTTTAATTTTTAATGTTTCTTAAATAAACAGGTCTGGTTTTCAAGGACTGATGTGCTACTCTTAGGTCTTGATTTAGATAAATGTAATAATGTAGTTGGATTGGAAATCTGCATGGTAATATTTGGCTGCAGTTTTGCTGTACGACAACCTGCAATAACATTCTTGTTTAAATATTGATATTATTCTACTTGTCCTTTTTGACCTTGTACCATTTTAAAATAACAGATTTTTCTCACACAATTTTCTCATTCCCCAACTTCTTTTCTCCGCAGACAACACAAAGATGAAATGCCAGGTGATATATTTGATCTGCTTCTCACATTTACAGACTTTCTGGCTTTCAAAGAAATGTTCTTGGAATACAGAGCTGTGAGTATATCACATTGTTTGTTTTCATTGGCACAGTGGCTGTTGGTTTTGTGTAGCTCCACCTGAGAGTGCCAAAGAAAAAGTTACTACAGTAGGTCACTGTATTTAATCAAAGGCTGTACCAGAGTCAGAAGAAAAATTACTTCATTGGGTGGCTTTTTCAACTCAAACTGCACATTTAATAATTTCTAGAAAGCATAAATGAAGCTGGCATGTGGAGCAGCTCTTCAGGAGCACTGCACTGCCTGCATGTGTGAACGTTGTTTTCCAAATGAGCAGAAGGGAGCACTCTGTCACTGTGAAGGTCTCTAAGCACTGTCACAGGTTCCTTGCCCAGAGAGGTTGTGGAGTCTCCATCCTTGGAGATACCCTAAAGTTGTCTGGACATGGTCCTGAGTGACCCTGCTTGAGTGTGGGGTTTGGCCCAGATGACCTCCAGAGGTCCCTTCCCACCTTGACCATTCTAACTCTATAGTAGCTTTTTTATTTTTTTATTCCTAGTCTAGCCAAAATTAGCTTTTTACAGCTCTTTCATTTGTTTTCTCCTCCTCCTCCCTGTGCCAGCTGGAGGATGAGGCTTTTCCTAGCAAAATGAAAATCAGTGCTCTCCAGTGTCTGTCCAGTCCCGTTTGACAAGGAGCAAAACAGTCACAGTTGTGATTATGTCTCTGCCCCTTCCCCATCCCTGTGAATTTTGTGGAAATTGGGACAGGCTGAAGAGAAGGAGTTAGTAGCAGGCAAGGAGTTTCAGTTGAGATTTGCAGGCTGGGGTCTCTTGAGAGGCAAACAACAGGAGCCAGATTTCAGTAGATCCCTGAGCCCCGGGCACAGCATTCCCAACCAGGTGTGAGCAAGACTCTGCTCTGACAGGGACAGACACTGGCAGGATGACAGCCCCCTCAGCCCAGGGATTCCTGCACCATCTTGTTTGGTTGACATTCAATCACAGATGCTCAAGCAGCATGTAATTTTATATTGATTTGATGCAGCAAACAGAGAATGTACTGCCTGTTTCGTTTTTTGAAATGCTTGTTCCAAAAGAGCGTGGAGTCACGGGATTTCTTTTCTTCCCCCCATGTTTCTAGGAAAAAGAAGGTCGAAGTCTGGATTTAAGCAGTGCGTTAGTGGTGACTTCATTAAACCATTAAACAAGTCATTCTGAAGGGAGTTCTGTTGTATTTTAAGCAACGTCTGTTCAAATTTCAGAGGTGAAAGGCAGCGATTCCCGAGAGACGGCGGGGACAGAGGGGCGGGGACTCGGCTCCACGGCGGCTGTGAGGGCTGTGGGTGTGGGTGGGGCAGGGCCACGACTGTGGGATCCTCTCTAGGGGCTGAAATCAAAGCTTTCTGGAATTTTTCTACCTTTTTACAAAATGGATGGAAGGGACTGTGAGAGACAGCCTTCCCTTGCCCAGCTGTGCCCAAACTTCTCCTAACATGTCTGCCAGGATGTTCTTAGAAGCCGCCGTGCTTTGTCCGGGCAGTTTTCTGCAGTGCCCAGCTGCTGCTGCTGCTGCAGGGAGCCTTTTGCACTCTGATATAAAGTGCCTGAGCTGCAGTTTGAGCTCGTTGTTCTTTGTCTTGTCTCTGCTGAACAAAGAGAACAGTTTATTCCTTCTGTTCCTGCAGCACCATTGCTTAACTGGAAATCATCCAGTTCCACCCCCCCTGCCGTGGGCAGGGACACCTTCCACTAGAGCAGGATGCTCACAATCCCATCCAGCCTGGCCACCTGGCAGTAAAAGGTGCTCATTCTCAGGGATGTGGTTTTAACTGAGAAGTCAGTGTGTGCAGGGAAGTAGTTTACAAGGTGCCAGGGCAGGATTCATGCTGATCAGCCATCAGCTGCTTTATAGGAACAGTACATCATTTTCTTGGTCACATCCTTCTTAGAGAGGTGACAATTCTGGAGCCTCAGTTGCCTGGTGATGCAGTTGAATCTGGAGAAATGCTAACTAAATTAATTTGGAATGTGTCAGAGTTTGGAAGGCTGAGACTGGTGTCCTTTACCAGTGTCTGTAAGTACACTTCCTGTTTAGACTGTGGAATTCAATAGTGACCTCCCACATTAAGTTTTAGTAATTTTATTTTTTTTATTTTCTTACTATTCCTGATTCATTTATATATATGTATATATATGTCTACATATTCATAATTGTGGAAATTTGATCCTTGATTTACTCACTGGCAACCAAATAAAGGCAGATCTGTCATGGGCCAATGCCATGTGTCCAGTTCCTTTTCAGTTCTCACCTTCCATCATCGCAGTTCCATTTCCCAAGCCTGCCTCTGCAGACAGCCTGGTAAAACTCCCATGCAGAGCATGCAGTAAGATTTGCAGTGCAGCTTTTGAACTCACTGAATCTACTTTTACTACCTTGTATGAGGAGGGTGTGAAGGGAAAAGCTGCTCTGCCTGGCTGGGCATTACTTCTCGTTCTGACAAACGCCCAAAAGGTGAATTTGTGGTCTGCAGCACAGGGGAGGAGTGTGCTTCTTCCCTCTCCCGAGGCACTGATCCAGCCTGTGTTCCCAGAGCTTTTGCAGACTTGTTTGTAACTTCTGAAAACGACCTACAGCTAATGGGCACAATTGACTTGCTGGTTAATTAGGTGAACTCAGGAGTGTGTGGTGCTGAGCCAGGAAGAGGGAGTGATCAAAGCCTTGGCACCTCATTCGTGTTCTTGTGGTCTTGGATGCGCACTCTGAGCCTGTGTGTGCATAAAGCAATGAGAGCTGAACTCTGTGGACTTGTTCCTTCCATAGCCCATGGGCTAAACATGGAGCAGGGAAGGGACAGTCACCTCTGCAGTGACATCTCTGCTGTCCCTGCCATGCTGTTTGTGCTGCCTCCTCACAAGACAAGTTTTCTCATGACAGACTCCAGTGCTGGATTTAGGAACATTTTTATTTAAGCATAAACTTTATATTCAAATTGTTAGAAATCAATACAAGAGCACTTATGACTGCTTCCTTTCCTTCACTTCCCATCTTCCAGCTCTGTCACTGTTTCTGCATCCCGTTAATTGCATTACTTACACTGTAACTGTGAATGAGCAGAGGGGATCCGTGGGTTAGTGAATTTTAGTATTGGACAGTGCCAAACTGGCTGAGCCCTCCCAGTGGTGCTGCTCCAGCGAGGATCCAGGGATGAGCAGGAGCTGCAGCCCCAGCGAGTCCAGTCCGTGTCCCCGCAGTGGTGATGCCAGTGGCGTTGTGCTGTGGGCACATCAGCTGGAAGCATCATCAGAAACCACAGGGCAGCATGACCCAGTGCTGACCACTGCTGCCAGCACAGGCTGGTCCTAAAATGAGCCCTGGTGGCACACGAGGCTCCGAGCCACCAAGCCTGGCACCAGCTGGCACAGGATGGCCCGTAGCTGGGCTTTGCTGTCCACTCCTTACGCGTGGTTGGACACTTGGCTGGTGGCCGCGTTGCTGCCGAGCCCTTTCCAGGCACGGAAGCTGAAGAAGGTGCTGACCCCGTAGATGATCATCGTGACAGCAGCAAAGAACTGGAAGAGGAGCACACCCTACGTGTGAGCACGGTGGCTGCCCCAGCCCCCCGGCCCTCCCCTGCCCGCCGGTACTCACGGAGGCGGCGGCTCTGCGGTTGTAGTCCCACTGCCGCCACGACGTGGGCTGCACGGCGGCCGCGCACGTCACGAAGGCCGTGAGGTACAGCACGGTGGCCACGGCGTTGTAGATCATCAGCTGGGAAAGCAAAGAGGGACTGGGCTCAGGCTCGTGCATGCTGGGATGAGACAGGAGCAAAAGGCTCAGGTTCTCATTCCTCCCCATTCCCCAGGAGAAGCAGAGACAAAGGGTCCAGCCTCTCACGCTGGGAGCAATGTCTGGGTAAGATCATGTTAAATGCTCCCCAGGTTGTGCTGGGAGGTTTTTGGATGACACCACAACTGCAGCAGTTGGTGGCTGCAATTTTCTGGATTGACACAGGACTTTCTGGTTTCCGCGTTTATTTTCTGAAGAATTGAGGAGCAGAATGAAACCATGTCACTGTGCAAAGTGCAGGGGACTGTTCCATCAGCCCAGAAGAACCTGAAGCCTTCCCAGACTATCTTTCCAAGATGTTTCCCTTTTGGGATCCCCCCTCACTCCCTCTCAGCTACGCACCACAAGGGGCCAGGGGACCATGTAGAACTTCTGATGAAGCTGCAGGAGGTAAGTCACTAAGAAAAGGAGTGTTAGTATCCAGAAGAAGAGGGACACAAACATCACCCAGCCGTAGGCTGCATGGAGGTGATACGTTGTGGCGGCGACGAGAGACCACACCAGCAAACCGAGCACCTGTGGGGTGAAACAGGGATCGTGTTCAGGGCTGGTTCCTGCAGGTGGAACACAGAACATCACCCACAAGCCCGGGCACACCAGCACCAACAGCAGTTGGGTTCCTGTCGCTCCAGGAAAGCAGCGGCACACTCGGCAGGAGAAGGGAAAGCCGCTCTGCCCCCGTGTAAGCCCGCACCATTTATTGTCATGGGAGAAACACAACAGCCTTTGTCCTGCCCGCGCCCAACGCCCTGGTGCTCGGCTGGCCCGACAATGCCTCCTTGTCTGTCACATCCATTTCTGACACTCGTGATCGCAAAATATGTGCTGGGGAGAAACATGTAGAGGGGGCTCCTGCGGGAGTGGGAGGTGACACGTGTGGGCCGCCCCGCTCTGGCTGCTGGCGGGGGAGAGCAGGAGCCTGATTCACAGTCTAGCCTGAGCAAGGGGCGGCAGAGGTGGGACCGGCTGCAGGCTTGAAAGGTCTCTCCTGCTGGTTTTGAATCCATCTCTCTTTCCTGACGCTCCTACAAGGCACCCCCAGCAGCATCCTTCCCAGCCCTTTCCCTGAGCACTTGTTCCTGTGTCACCCCCAGCTCAGCCATGCCCAGGGGCTGGAATCTGGAGCCAGGAGCCGGGTCTGTGCCAGCTGTTCCACAGTGGCTGCTCAGGGCACATCGCACAACGCTGCCCCGAGGAGAGGGCAGCAGCGAGCAGGCTCCCACGCGGCGGGGCAGCACCGCGGGCAGGTCACGAGTGGCCCAGTACGCAGCTGAACGCCCACGCCGTGCATTCGTGTGGCACCCGCGGGCCCGGGGACAGCACCGGGGGTGGGTGCCTCCGATGCCGAAGCAATGGGGAGGTGATGCTGCTGCGCGGGTTGACGGTGCCAAGACCCTTGGGCTCCCCTGGGAGCAGCCGCCAAAACCTGGAATGACAGCCTGGAGAGCTGGGAGTGTCCAGGGAGCGTGAGAGCCCCTCGAACAACCCCAGCACACCTCAGCTGGAGCCACTGTGCTCCACACGCCCCCCGACCCCACTGGCTGTGCCCCGCGGAGATGCTGTGCGGATCGGCCCGTGCCTGGCACTGGGAACCACGGGGCACCGAGCGAAGTTACAGCCGGCAAAGGGGTGGGAGGACAAGAATCCGAATTTTCCTCTGGCTTTACAGAGGGAAGGAGGAGAGAGGGGGCTGCACTGTCTTAGGGTTGGGGATTAACTAGCGTTAGACAGCGGAGATGGGGTCGGAGTGGCGGCCAGAGAGAACCTGCGCTGTTTCCAGCTGAAGAAAAGCACCAAAGTGGGTGATGCCCACCCCCCTCCGCCGCGCCCCCTCCCCGGTACTCACGGCCTGGGCGCACATCAGCCCCCCGAGTGGCGACAGCAAGAAGGAGCCGTCCAGAGCCGGGGGGGAGCCCGGGGAGGCGCTCCGGGCGCCGGGCAGCCCCGCCATGCCGAGCACCGGCCCCGGGACGGCCCCGGCACGGCCCCGGCACGGCCCCTCCGCGGGCGGGGCGCGGGTGGCTCCGGGGCGGCCGGGCCGAGCCCCGCGGCTGCCCCCGCCCCGCCACCCCCGGCCGTGCGGCGGAGCCTCCGCCCGGCACCGCGCTGCGCTCCCGGTGTGTCCCCGTGTCCCCGCACCGGGGTACCGCCGACAAAGGGCGACCCCCGCCGCGACAGCCCCCGCTCCCCGCATGCTGGCCATGCTGTGCCTGGAGCAGCCCGCGTCACCGCGAACCTCCTGCAGCCGTGTCCTGCTCGGTGCCCACCGGCGACATTTGGTGGCCCCCGGTGCGTCCTGGTGCCTGGCATTGCTCCTCTGAGGGGGGCCGGGCGACACTCGTCTCCTTGTTAAATCCTGGAATAATTTGGGTTGGAAGTGATCTTAATGCACCTCGCTCCAACCTCCTGCCGTGCAGGGACACCTTCCACTCGAGCAGGTTGCTCCAAGCCTCTGGCCTTGCTCTAACCTGGCCTTGCGCATTTCCAGGGACGGGGCAGCCACAGCTTCTCTGGGCAACCTGCGCAGTGCCTCATCACCCTCCGCTCCAGCAGATTCCTGCCAGCCGGTACGTGGGGCTGGTGCAGGTCCCTCTGGGTGGCAGCAGGACCCTCTGGACTATCAGCCACTGCTCCGAGTTTGGTGTTATGTGCCGAGGGTGCTCCGGGCCTCATGGCGCAGGTCGTTAATGGGGACGGTGACACGGGGCCGGGCCCGGGGCTGTCCCCCGGCAGTGACCGAACACGGCAGCGCGGCTGGGATCCGGGATGGGGCACGGCTGTAGGGGGTTCATCAACGGCGGGTCAGGATGGCCGAGCGGTCTAAGGCGCTGCGTTCAGGTCGCAGTCTCCCCTGGAGGCGTGGGTTCGAATCCCACTTCTGACAGCTACTTTTGCGCCGCCCTGCGGCCGCTTTTGGCTGGGGAAGGCGGGTGGGGTCGTGAATAAAAAAAACACAACGGGCGACCAAAAGCGCGCAATTAAAAGCAATTAACTGATTAATACAGACGAGCAAAACGCAAAACAGGAGCTGTCAGAAGTGGGATTCGAACCCACGCCTCCAGGGGAGACTGCGACCTGAACGCAGCGCCTTAGACCGCTCGGCCATCCTGACACCGCTGGGCGCCCACCGCGGCCCGTGCTACACTTGAGGGCGTTGTGCGAACGTTCCGTGAGCTCCACCAGACCCGAGGCGGCGAGCGCCTCCCTGGGAGCTCCTTCCAAAGCCCGATCACCTTCTGCGCGAAGAACCTTTCCCAAAACCCAGCCTAAACCTCCCCTGGCACAGCTTCAATCGTTCCCTCAGTTTCTGTCGCTGGTCAGAGAGCAGCCATCGGTGCTGCCCCTCCTGAGGAAGCTGCAGCCCACAATGAGCTCTGCCCTCAGTATCTCCAGGCTGAACAGGCCAAGAGCCCTCAGCCACTCCTCACATGGCTTCCCCTCTAGACCCTTCACCATCCTCTTGGCCTCCTTTGGATGCTCTGTTACAGCTTTAGATACTTCTTATACCATGGTGCCCAAATCTTCTCCCAGCACTCGAGGTGAGGCTGCAGCAGCACAGAGCAGAGTGGGGACAATCACCTCCCCCCCTGCAGCTGCATTTAACATTCCCAGTTCAACACAAAAATGTGATGGTTGAGGCACAGCTGAATTTTTTTGCTTCTCACATTCGCTTGAGACTAATAGCTCTAAACCAATGTGAAACCAGGAACTTTGGCAAGTGGAATTACAAGCTCTAAGAGTACATGCAAGCTCTTCCCTGCTCTAGGCTGGCTCGTGGGAGGCCATGCCTTCTCCTTCCTCCACCAGGCACTGGACAGGAGAGTCAAGCTGGGGGAAGCCCTGTGGGAAGCCCTGTGGGAAGCCTGGCTCCCTGCTCAAACCCCTCCTGCTTACACAGAGAGCACTCTGTGACTGATTGCTCATCAAAACAGCTCCAACCTCTGCTTAGGTAGGTGTGTGGTACACTGAACTGACCTCAAACTCCTCTTCCTCACTCTACACAAATGTAAAGACATTCCTGCTGTTCCAGCCGTGGAGTTCATGAGGAATAAAAAGATGTTATGAAAGAGAGGACAAGCTACAGCCACAATCCTTTCATAAATACATATATACACGACAAGGAGACAGGAAACGTAAGAAAACAAAATATACTTTATTAAAATTAAGCATGTTAGCACCTCAGTGTAACCTGGAGAAGTCAAACAGTCCAGCAGGTAACCAGTCCAGCGAGGCTGAATGGCTGAACATCCTGAAGTGCATCCCAATGGTAGAAAAAGTACCATGACTGTCACGACATGCACATTCTCAACGAGCTCAGATGCACAACCAGCCTCGTTTGCAAGGAGGGATGTTGTGCTGCCTTCTGTCTTGTCTTGATGGGAGCATCTAGAGCTGCTGGACCAACCACATATGTTAGATCCCATGGTGGAGCAGGTATCTGCTTGTCCTACAAAAAAAAAAAAAACAAACCAAAAACAAACCCAAAACAACAAGCCAAACCAACCAAACATAAAAATCGTTGCTAACTTGACTTGCAGAAAAATCAGTATAGCACAGAGCTGGAGAGCCACATATCAGATTGGAGAATAAATTAAACTGAAGTAACGGGAAGTACTTGGTACATGGATAGACATGTAGTATCCTCACAGATGACCACCCAACTTGGCACACACATTAATAAAAAATGACCCATGCATCACATAGCAGGCTGTGACAACCTGGAGCTGAACGGGCTTCAGGATCTACAGAGAAACCTCCGGCTACAAAACCCCACGGTGCCCTTTTGTTCCATTGTATACAGTGTTGAAGCTGATGGTTGTAAAGCTACATTAGCCAGTGTTACAAAGATTACATAATTTCAAACTAAAGATACTTTTTACACTTAGAAAATACCGCTATAAAATTTAGTAAAAGTGACATCCCAATCGACTGAGTGCGGTGCACTCTGGTTCCAGAAGGATCTCACAGACCCAGGGAGCACCTGGGAATTCTTCCCTCGAAGGTGAATATGGGCACATTGTGGTGAAGTGCCTCTTGTTCTCAACATCCATGGTCATCACCCATTGCCACAGGGCTGTGCTGGGGCACCAGATTCTCTCTTTCTCCTCCTCCTCCTCCAAACTGCTGAGGGATCTGTTCCACCAGCCAGGCTGGAAGTGCATAACCAAGCCAAACCCGTGGCTTTGCTACCCTCACTCCACCCTCTTTCTAGCCAATGCTGGTTTCCTGTTGCAGAAAGTGAAGGGACTGATGCTGGCTAGAAACAGAAACTACACAACCATTCCACATAGATTTGTTACAATACTCTTAAATCTTGGTTTAGAACACACAAGCAGGTTTTAGTATGGTCTTGCCTAATGTACAGATTATTAGTCATGCCAACTAGTTTAGGATTAGACAGGAAAGGTTTGCAACCACTGCAGGTAAAGTCACTTCTGTTTCATCCTGGTTCTCTGAACGAAAGCCAAGGATTAAAATTCCCAAGTGTTACAAAGCCTCCATTTCATGAGAGGGAGTCTTAAGCCAACGAGATAAACTACAGCTGTCAAATGCCACCGGGTTCTCTGTACCAGACTGTAATCCTTCCTGGCGTGGAGAGCATGGAGACATCTGTAATCAACACACACGCTGCAGAGAAAGCAGAAACTACACGGTACAAGAACACTCTTTAATCTGGGGGTTCTGTCACGCTAGGAACAGCAGTCTTTTATGGCATCAGTAATTTACTGAAGAAACACATCACCCTGAGAGGGTTTCTAAAGCTTTCCTCCACCGAGCGAGGCTGAACGCGACATCACCGACCATTCCTATGACGGGTACGGTGCCCAGGCAATCGGACACGCCTTCTCCAGGGTAGTGTTGCTGTTACCTCACTTGACACAGAGTGAGTTTATTTGCTGAAAACTGATACCCTACGTCCACTTAGTGACGACTCGGGTCCCATCCACGCTACGAGCAGCGCGTTCTGACGCTGCCGGCACGGAGCGGGTTTGATGGGCCCGGTGTGAGGTGACACCGGAGATAACGTCGGGGCGATAGCGGGGCTGGGCACCGAGCTGATCCAGTCCAGGCAGGGGAATCCCACGGCGAGGCCTTGCCCGGCTGGGGGCTGCAGTGGCGTGGGCTGAGGCGGGCACCGAGGGGCCGCGGTCCATCCCATGTCTGCTGTGCCCGGCACCGCACCGAGGGCGGCGGAGGCTCGGGGATGGAGAGCCCCGCGCCGGGCCGGGCCCTGGCAGCGCTCAGAGGCCGTGGCGCTTGCGGGTGCCGGCGCTGGCGGCGTGCAGCAGCCGGTCCTTCTCGCGGATCTCCTCGCGGAGCTGGGCCTCGGCCAGGCGCAGGCGGCGGATGCTGCCCTTCATCTCCTTCATCTTCACCTCCAGCAGCGCGATGATGTCGCGCTGCTCGTTCAGCTTCCTCAGCAGCTCCTCCGACGTGGTGCCCGACGACAGCGAGTACGAGTGATCGGGGGGGCCGCCCTCCACCGGGCTCTCCTCCCCCGCCGCCGCCGCCGCCGGTACCGGCACCGGCAGCCGCACGGGGCTGGGCCCGATGGTGGCGGCGGCCCCGAGCTCCACCTGCACCGTCAGGTCGATGGGCTTCACGTCCTCGGCCGCGCCCCCTGCAGGGGCCTCGGCGGCGGCCGCGGGGCCCTGCGGGGCGGCGGCGGCGGCGGCGGCGGGGCGGGGGCGCCGGGCCCGCTGAGCCTTGCGCTCGTTGACGCCGCGCAGCGGGAAGATGGTGGGGACCCGCACCAGGTAGGACTTGCGGCCGCCCTGGAAGTGCTCGCTGCAGACGCGGTGGCCCGTGGTGGGCTGGAAGGTGCTGAAGCAGCCGCTGACGCCCGCCCGGGAGACGTTCTTGAGCCAGAGGCGCCGCAGCTCCTCGTCCTTGGGGAAGGTGTAGAAGTGCAGCGCCTTGTCGCGGTGCGAGTTGTTGTAGCAGCCCGGTACGCAGCAGGTGAAGCCCGGCATGGCCTCGCGGGGCGGGGGGACACCCGCGGCGAGCGGGGCGAGCGGCCCCGCCGAACTACAGCTCCCACAAGGCCCGCGCGGCCTCTCGCCGCCGCCGCCGCCGCCGCCCCGGAACTACGCGGACCACAATGCACCGCGCCGCCGGCGGAACTACCCGCCCCACACTGCGCCGCGGCCCCTCCCGGCGCGCGCGCGCTCATCTCGCGAGAGGCGGCGGGAGGCGGGAGGCTGCTGCCGTTACCGGGGCAGCCATGGCCGACGGGCGGTCCCGGACCTGGCTCGGGCCCAGGCGCAGCGGCCGCCACAACCCGCGGGCAGCGGCCCAGGTGCGGCAAGGGGTCCGGGAGGGAGGGAGGAAAGGAGAGTCGCTGCTGGGATCTATCATCCCGTGGCGCTCTCCCGGCGCAGGCCGCCCGGTCGCTCTCGGTTTGAGACCGAAGCGAGGCCCCTGAAGCAGCAGCGGAGGCCTCTCCCTCACCCTCGCTCGCCTTTAATCGTGGAAAACGGGCCGAAAGCCCTGACTTTGGCGCTCGCCGAGTAGGCCGCAGCTCGGCGGGCTGAGGCCACTCAGGATTTGGTCCACGGGAGAGTTTTATGGTGGAACCCACCCGGGTGACGCCCTGAGCTGAATTGTCTCCCGTCCACATGGGAAATGCTACCATTGTCAAAAAGCCAACACGCGCGATTTCTCTTTGGAATTTGGAAAAAGTTTCATATCAGCTGGCTTAGCTTGTTGTTAGAAGATGGGTGGTGGCTGCTTTTGCTGTTGGGGTCTTTAATAATGAAAATACTAGTTTGGCATTGTTTGTCTCTTGATTTCCCTCTAGCCTGCAATGAGTGTAGAAAACAAGAGTAAATCTGTCAGAAGCACCTTGGCGAAGCAGAGACTGGCAGTGTTCCCTGATATCAGAAATGGCACACCACGGGGTATGCTCAAGAGAGTCATCCAGAACCGTAAGTGTCCTTTTTTCAGGAGAATTGAGAACAGAAAGACAATGTTGTGGTAGAGTTGAGAAAGCAGGGGGTGTTCCTTGGTAGCTCATTACCCTTTCCCTGTTGCACAGAACAGAAATCAGATCGATATGTGACTGATTCATGTAACAGAGGAGTCAATGCTGTGTGTCTGAATGTGGGATATAACTGATAGACCAGGCCTTGCCCTGGTGAAATCATAGCTTTGAAGATGCTCTTCAAAACCCTCCTCACTTGGTCTTATCCTGCTGACTGAGCACACAATCGTGGCGCTGCCTTTGGCTGTGGGATCAGGTGTGAGATACAGAGTTCACCATCTGTCACCAGTGGCCTTGTCACTGCCAGGCTTCCCAGGAGTATAAGCCAAACAGTTCTCACTGGGTCTTTATTTAACCAGTAAATGTTACTTACAGCCTGTAGTGTAGATGTGACACCGTGCTGCATTTTGTGCTCTTGCTGTATTGAGTGGTGGAAAGAAAATGTTCTGGTTTGTTGGCAGAACCCCAGGTTTCACCACTGGCACGTCAGGTAACTTACCATGAAGACACAGAAGCAGCTCATTCAGAAGTCCCATCTAAGAGGGTTTCCAGCATGTAAGTAGGAATTTTTTATAATTTTCACTTTTATTACACTGCCAGGTGTAGCTGCAATTCCCGTGGTGGGACTGGGGAGCAGGACTTCTCTACTTTTGTTTCAGTGATCAGAATTGCAGCTTATCAGGTGGGATTATCAGAAATGCCTCTCCAGCTTGGTTTGTTTTGGTAGGGGGGAATTGCAGCTGCCAGATGTTGGTCCTGAGGACACATCTGTCACTGTGTTCCACATGACAAAGAAGAGAAAGAAACTCAGCATTTCTGAATTTGAGAGAGCAGCAGAGAGGCGTCTTCCCCAGAACCAAGGTAAGGCTGCAGTCAAGAATTTCCTTGTTCAGTGCTGCATTTGCTGTCAGCTGGTTCTCCCCTGATCAGCTCAGTTGTTGGGAGCTGCTCAGCTGGGCAGTTGTGGGTTTGGAATCCGGATTGCAATGTCTTATGCAAAGGGGATAATGGAGAAAGTAATAGCCCCCATCCTATCAAATGTAAAATAAACTTGTCAAAGCCAAGTTCTAGGCTCTTCCATGACTGTGTATAACTTCTTGACTACTTTTGCAGCTTGGTGCTTTCTGAGTTTTGAAGTGTCTCCAGAGAAAGCAATTCCTGTCTTCCTCTGAATTCTAGAAACTTTAAAATATAAGCAGCTTCATACTTTCCATTGCAGTTATATAAAATAATTATAAAATTCTTTGTGAGCAGAACAGGTTTGAGTTCCAGTTTCATCAAGAGTTTGTGGAATAGTTATCTGTGGTTCTAAAGCTCCAGATGTGTTTGGGTTGGGTTGCTGAAGGGTGGTTGTGACCAAGGCCTAACATCTTGTTATCAATGTGGTAAAATCAAAATTACTAAATCTGAGGGTATATGCCATGTTAAATTTTCATTGAAATAACTATTTTCTTACCCTTTCAGAAATTGCTTATTAGATTTCTATTATGCACTTCTGGAATGTAGACAAGAAATAGTGAAGTGACCCTGTTATCTAATTCTGTTTGCACCAAAGTGTGGCATTTGAGGACTGTAGCATCACTGGCTCTGAAAAGAGGAAGATCCATTGGGGTGTTCCTGTTGCCTGTTGTGTAAAGGATAATTTCTCAACTAATGTGCCACCAATTTTTTCTAGCTCAGTCGACGTTGGACGGCACAATTATGACTCAGTGAGTTGAACCTAAAATGTCTTAAGTTCTGGCTGTCCTTGGGGTGATCACATCTGAAGTGGTGAAGAGCAGAGCAGACCCCTGGGTTTGTGTCGAACACCTGTGTTACTGTTAGCAATAACGGTCATCTGCCCCTCTGCTGGTGGAATTTGAAGGTGTTGCACCACACACCTTTTGATTTTCAGAATTGTGGCTCTGCACTGTGTGCCTGGGTTAGTCTAGCTTGTATTGCTACTATTGCTCCTCTTTTTACTTGCTGGGATCATTCTTTTCTTCCTTTCCTTTTTATGCTTCCAACAGCAAATCAGTACACAATATACCTTAGAATATTATCCCAGCCTGTTAATAGTGTCATCACATCAGTTGCATCTATGCAGTATTTTCTGGACTTTAGAAGCTTTTTGCTGAGTTGAAGAACTTAATTTCCTGTGTTGCCTGTGTACTTTGCATTACATAGTCAAATGTCAGCACATTATTTCACCTTTCTCACTGCAGCCCTTTCCTGGGGTGCCACACAAGATGCTTCTTGGGGCTGCATTCTGTACTTCTGTCTTTGAACCCTCTGAAGCCCCTTTTTAATTGGGTTGCCTGGAGAGAGAGCCAGGAGGTCAGTGAGCATGGTCAGTCTCCAGGGTGCAAAACACCTGCAGTGAGAAACACCTTTTCCTGTGCTTTGTGTCCCTATCAGCTCCCCTCTCAAAACAGTGTGTTGGTAGTTGTACTTTGGTGAGAGTATTGACACTAAGTAGCTTCTTAAACTTGTTGGGAAGTCCTCCTACCACCCCACTGTCATCTAGAGTATATCTTTACTCTCAGACATATGGTTTTCCCTTTTTTCTTTTTGTTATTTAAGGTTTTTAAAATTTCTGACTCTTTTGTCAGCTGTAGTGTTGCAGTGTCTGAGGGAGGCTGTAAAACAGTCTGCTTCCTGGTCTCTGTGATACATATGATGTTGGGTGATACTGTGAGAATAAATTTATTTAAGGACTGACATATAACCTTCAAGGATTTTTTTGGGAAATTTCTCATAGTTCTGTGAATTGTGTCATTGTTAGTGCCATCATGTCTGTATTCTGAGGGTAAAAGTGGTGTGTGTGATTTTGACAAATGATTTCTTCCCTGCAGATCCCTTCGGATGTCTGTGGGTTCCTTGATGGCCCCAGACACCGTCGAAAAGAGGGGCTTGCTCCGGAGGCCAAAAACCCGCAAGGCTGTGGACATGCAGGCTTTTGAGGGCAGAGTGGAACAGAACATGCTGATGAGCAAAGGTTCCTTTTGTGTTGTTACTTCTCTTTTGGGAGGCAGGGCCTTATGTAAAGGAGCTTTTAGAAGCAGTTACTGAAGAGTGGTCTGTATGTTAGAATCTAACGTTTACTGACGCATTCGCAGAAATAGAATGGGATTTGGGAAGCAGGATTAGTATGGGGCTCTGCCTTGGCAGTTCCTTTGATTGTATGCACTTAAATATGTGCTTTGCCCAGTTTGGTTATTTAAACCACAGGAATTGTTTGGGGTCATCTTCATCTGTGGGTACTGAGGTCTCTATTGGTTTGGTAGGGAGAGTTGGGGACACTGAAGTGGGGTCATACGGTTTCAGTGTTTGATCTGTTGAGAAGAAGTAAAATTTGGTTGAATGACTTAAATTTTGCATTATACAAGTCCTTGTAGTAAAGTACATCCCTATGACCTTGAAGAGTTTTTCACATAAAATTTGCTTTAAAACTTTCTAAACAGGACAGAACTATCTTGTGGACTCACAAACTGCATCTGGGATTCGAATGAGCATCCTGACAAGTGACGCAGAAATGATGATGAATAGCACTGAGCTCTTTCTTCAGTCCCAGCTGGATGAACAGAGCCAAGATAAACCTTCTACTCTTGAACCGCAACTGTCAGATTCGAAAACTTCACAGGGGAGCCCGATTTCTGATCCAGATAAAGAGGAAGCAAGGCCAGAGGGCCTGGTATCCAGTGTGGACACAAACAAGGGAAAGATCCAAAGATACTCCAAGAACTCAAGCCTTGGTCATTACTCCAAGAATTCAAGCCTCGGTCACGAGCATGTTGACAGAATGACTCATGTATCTCCAGGAACCCCTGCAAAACAGCAAGAAGACAAGCAAGATCATTCCCAGCAGAGTAGCCCAGTGGCACAGGTTTCTTTTACTGAAGAGGAGGTTGTTGGCCGTGAGTACTATGGGTTAAGGCTTAGGCTTAGCAGGGGTTATCTGAAGTCACAGAGTGGTTGAGGTAGAAAGGGTCCTCAAGGTTATTTTCTCCAACCCCTCTGCTCTGGCAGGGCCATGTAGAGCAGGTAGCCCAGGACCCTCTCTAAGTAACCCTTGAGTCTCCAAGGGTGATGAGTGCAAACACTCTTCTTTATGTTCAGATGGAGCCCCCCATGTTCCACTCTGCCAGTTGCCTTTTCTCCTGGCACTGGGCACCACTGGAAAGAATCTGGCTCTGTCTGCCTTACACCCTACCTTCAAACACTTGTACATACTTTTCTCTCCTCTCCTCTCTTCACAGTCCCAGCTCTCTCACCCTTCCCTTCTAGGAAAGGTACTTCAGTCCCCTAACTGTCCTGGTGGGCCTGTGCTGGACTCTCCACTGTGTCCATGTCTCCTTTGTACTGGGACCCCAGAAGTGGACACTCTCAATTGGTCACAAAAAATAAGGAGTTAATATGTAGGACGTGTAGACAGACTTGGAAGGAATCTTTGAAAATTCCTAGTCCACACCTTCACTGTGGTATGGTCACTTACTGGTCACAGCCAGCCTCTCCATTGTCTCCAGGTCCTTAAAAATCTTTGGACAGAGGCAGTCGCCTCCCTGCTCACTCTGTACCAACACTTTGCAATTCCTGTCACTTGCCAGTTTTCCCTGGTATCTCTCTGTGGCACTCATTTCCCTGGCCTTGTCCTGGTTGTGTAAATGGGAACACATATTCCTCATACTGCTTGGACCAGGCAAAAATTTGAAAGGACAAGGGAAGGAATCAAGAGAAAAAGGTTAGCTGCTCAGAGGAGCTCAATGGCAGGCATTTTTAGGACAAAGGGATAGATAATGTGAAGTGTGAAGGATGTAGAATAGGGGTCTGGATCAAATGAGAGGACGATGAGGGGGAGTGAGCAGATCTTTAAGATGCTGGAGTTAGTAAGGCATTAATGTCAGAAGTTACTGGTGACCTAGTTCTGCTCTACCACAGGAGGCTGCTGTCAGTGTTGCTCCTCAGTGTCAACTGAAAAACAGTTGCAAGGATTTTTCAAACTGGTTCCTAAGGCTCAGTGCAAACTCCCTAAACTGCTTCAAGTACACACACGTGTTTCTTGTGTTTCTTCTCCTCCCTGCTTGGTTGGTTTCTTATTTACCAGGAAAGCTAAAAGAAAGGAGACACATTAATGATCTGTTCTAGGTGTTTGTAGATGGAACTCCTCTCTGTCCTCCACAAGTTCAAGTAAATATTTGGGATCCCCAATCACTCTAAATATTTCCCGCGCCTCTTTGAGAGAAGTTGTGTCCCGTGTAATTGAAGACCTAGATGTAAGTGATACAGAAGAAGAGATGATTAATACAGTGAATGGAGTGGAACAGGAAAAGATTTTCCAAGAGGGTAAGAAGTCCTTTCAGTGTAGAAAGGGAATGGAGTATAATCGGATTCAAACAGAGTTTTTCAGGTGACTTGCAGAGTAAAATAAGACTTAAATGTCCAGTAGATGCTGGAAACAATTTAATTCAAGTCATAGCAGAGACACTTGGACATTTCCTGACAAGCTCTCTGAAAGTGGGCTGTGACTGGAAGTGGAATAAATTCATGTTTTGGCAGGCCTGTAGTACTGCTCCCCTTCCCTTAGGAAAGATGAAGAGCTCTCTCTCGGCAAGGAATCTGGTTAATGTAAGCTAGTTAATATTTCACTTCCCTTTAGGCCCTGTGTTGGTGTAGGCAGCCCTGTATTCTGGTTAGTGAGATTGATAAAACTGATTTTTGCACCACCATTGGCCAGATTTGCTCGTGCCCTTCACTTGGGCTTGGGCGTCCCAAAGCCTTGCCACACTTGTACTTTTGGGTGTGAAAACTCCCAGTCACTGGAGAGGATGGTAAAAGCTTAACAGCTTTTGGACTCAGCTAAGATTTCCGAACCCTTCAACAAGTGACAGCATTATGAGAGTGCCACATTTTCTCTAATTACCTGTATGGGTTTCCGCTTAACTGAGCTACAGAGTAACAGATATGTGGACTGTACATGTAGCATAAAGGAAAAAGGAATACTTAAGTAGTCAGTAGCTCAAGTTTCTAAACACAAGCAAGTCATGTGTCTGTATATTTCTCACCCTGTCTGCCAGAGGCTTGTCCAGGATGGTTAAAACCACTCCAGGCTCTCTTCTCTTTATAGTGGAATATATCTCTTACAAAATTGTTTATTCAGAAAAATGGAGGAAATGAGGAGGAGAATCTGAGCACAAGCTCCAGGTATTGTTAGATTTGAAGGAAAAGAAATTGGTCTTTCACACAATCACCAAAATTGAGAACAGCCATAGAGCTGGCAGATCTGGAGGAGCTGTGCTTACTGTAAGTAAAATTCCTTCATCCAGATCTGATGTGCCCCTGATTAGGTGGCTGTGGAGCAAACAGGAAAAGTTGGGCATTTCTCAGCTGTAAAGGGAACTGCATCTGCTTTTCTTATTCACAGCTAATGGCTGAGTTTATTTATCAGAAATAAATTCTAGTGGTGGTTAAACTGTGCTGGTGGTTGGTTGGGGTTTTTTTGTAGGTAAGTTGTATGACAGAATTTCTTATTTTAGCTGCAGAACATGGTGCAAGTGCTGGATATTCTGAACATTTGGAGAAGAAACTGGCTGAAAAAGCAGAATTGCAGATAACTGCAGCACAGGACAGCAGAGGTGAAACAGAAATGGCTCCTTCAGCAGGAGAGGAACTGGCAGAAGGCAACGTTGGAGCCCACGGCTCTCCTGCAGCTGGTGAGGACACCTCTAATGCTGACAGCTCTCTCTAGAGCCAGAGTGCTCTCATGCTGCATGGCTGGCATCAGTGCTGAGAGAGCCTTAACTTCCTTTCTGTAATCTGGGCTAATTACTGGGGAAATACCAAACCAGTTTTGTCATTTTATGCTGGAAGACTGCATTTTATTTAAAGGGAAACCAAAACTGTACTGGCAGTAGTGTTTAAAAATGTATAGTTTCAGCAGGTATCTTTGATTAAAATTTACCAGTGGAAGTTCCAGAATCAGGCACAGGTACTTGTTTCAGTGCTTTATTTTTCCTGTTTAGGAAATCTAGAAGGTGAGATTACCAGAGGCATTGGAGCTGAAAGTGTGGGCAGGCACTCTCATGCCTTTTCCTCATTTGAGAACCCTGGGATGGCTTCATTAAATGAAGGCAGTGACCAAGATGAACTACAGGACCAGGCTATCATGCTAGACTTGGATACTTCAGTGGAAGAGCCTGCTGAGGATGAAGCTGAACACCCTGCAAGTCAAGGTAAGGAAGCTGCTCAGTATTTCTGTTAACATTGTTTTCTTTCCTGCTCTCACTTGTTAAGAAGTGAAGAAGTTCAAGAGTAAAGTTAGACAATACAGATAGACTTGGAGGAAACTGCTGTAGTTTCATAGCAGAGAGCAGGTGAGATGCTGATAACAGGAGCCTTGCCTCTGCAAACAGGGAGGAGTTCATAGTCTGGCCCTTGCAATGTGATTCTGTAGCTGAGCTTGTCCCTTTGCTCAGGAGAATTTGCCAGTGGCTTAGCAAGATGACAGAGGTAGCATGTAGACTTTGAAGTTCTCTCTGGTTAAAAAGGCTGCAGCTTTATGGCAGCTTGAGTTAAACCAGCCATGGGCCCCTGCAGCCTGGCCCTGAGTGTGTGTCCCTGCAGCCTGCAGCAGGGGGGCCTGAGGGGAGCCACCAGCCTGTGTGGCAGGAGCTGTGGGGTGGCACTGCAGCAGCCAGCAGCTGTGCTGGCTCAGGCTGCTCTGAGCACAGGCAGTGTGACCAGGGGCAGGCGTGTGGGGAGCTGGCTGGGTTTCTGTCTGCTGCAGCAGCACTGCTTGCTCCAGGAGCTCTGGAAAGAAACTTCAGTTCCTCAAGTACTTTTTTCCCAGAGGTTTCCATGAAGACTCCTGCGTTTGTCCGTGCTCCGGCCCACAAGCTCCTACTGTCAACGCCACGTGTTGCAAAAGCTGCTACTCCCAGGTAAGCCTGAGCCACGTCCAGCAGGGGCCTGGCAGAAGTGGGGCTGGGTGGAGAGCAGAGCTTGGCTTTGCCAGCTGCTCTGTCAGCTGCCACAGGGAGTGAGCAGTGCTGAGGGCTTTGGTTCTTTCACTGCTGTAGCAGCTGAGTGAAGAGTGAATGGGGTGAATGTCAGTGCTCTTCAGAGCAGCTCTGGTGCCTTGAGGCTTTCTAGTGAATGTTCTTGTACTATTTTCTTGTGCTGAAGGCCAAAACTTTTCCTAGGAGTTTTTCAATTGGTAAGCCACTCTGGAGCCATAGACTCCAGTATGGGATGCAGAGGCCCTTGCAGAAGAGGGGGAATTAGGGATGACAAGACACTGATCACATGGAATGACATACTTGTATTTGGAAGCCTAAAGCTGTGTGCAGTTGCCATGTGCTGACTATAAAACAAAGCTCTCCTAGAGGCAGAAAGTGAATCTGTCCTCTGCATTATTCCAAATTAGTTAACACTTGCACCCTCTTGAAATTTGGAATTTGAAATTTGATGAAGCCGTGTGCTTTATCAGAACCACTGGCAGTGGGTTCTAGGGAACAGGAGGAATTTTGTAGCCTATGACTTTAGATCTTTGTCTATTAAAGCAATAAACAAGAAGAGGAATTCTTGTGCCCACGTATGGGTGAACAAGAGAGAGTCAAGTGATCCACACAGTCTCTTTGGGGGTTTTGCATGTGTGAGCCTGAGGTTCAGTTTTTTTCTGTCGTTTTCCAGTTATGTACTGAGTGAATCCATGGATTTCACTTAACTTTTCCATATTACAATTTTTCCTATTTTAGAATGGAAGACAATTGTAACTCCCTTTAGGACATAGTCTTGTTTAAGAGGGGAAAAAAAACGCCACAACCCACAAAAAAGCTCCCACTGAAGTTCTTAATAGTGTAGAAGCATTCCCTGCAGAGTAATGTCCCCTGTCTACAGATGCAGAAGTGACCTGTGGTGCCTCAAACTTTGTGTACTCCTGGAGAGGGAATACTGCAGGGACACAGTGGAAACTGCAGTCATTTTCTGCAGGGAACTCCAGTTTGCTGACAGTGTGTTACATGAGCATGCTGGAATCAAGGGAACTTGAGCCTGGATTGCTCCTCTCAAGGCCATGATGCCATGTGAACTGTTTGCAAGCTGTCCTATTCTGGGCATGAGAATTTTGAAGAATTGGGTGGGAGAAAGAATGAAGAGGTCAAGGTAGTTCTTATCCTTTCCAGTTTAGCCTAGGGTTTCTCCAAACTCAGCCTGGTGTTCTCTGCCTCTCCCTTGGCCTTGTTCAGTCAATGTGTGAATTTTCAATTTCCTTCAAAGGTCTCCCCTGAAGCTGCTGCAGCCTAAGACAGTTCCAAAGAAATCGGGAACATCAGGGAGGAAACCACGTGAGCCTCAAATACCAAGGAATTTGATCAAGGAGATATTCAGACATTTTGTTAAAATGCCAGTGACCAGAGATGCATTCCAAATTGTTGAAAAATGGTACGTAGCAACAAACTGCTCTTTCCATTATTTTTAGTGTTGGGTTTTTTCCTTTCTTTTCTCTCCTGAAGTAATAAATCTGTTGGGAGTGCTGCTGACAAGCTGACAGCACTCTCTCTTCAGCTGGAAAGAATCTTGGGAGGCTGATAAAAACAGGAAGAAATGTGCAAAGTGCTTTGGACTGCCATATGGGAATCTGGTCAGTGCTGCCTTGCAGGAGCATCTGGGTTTTGTCCCAACAAATTGTAGCTGTCACAGTCTTGCCATTATCAGTTTCCATGGGCAGGATGGCTCTGGACAATGGTCATTGTGCTGGACACAAGGGGTGTGTGCAGTGTTCCATTGGAATCCAGGTTTCTCAGCTTTTTGAATCCTTAGACCTTGTTCTGTTAGTGAGTAAAATCTGTGGGTTGTTTGAGCAGTGTCACTGCATCAGGCAATAGTCTGACCCTCAGTGCTGATTTCTTTGTCACTGGTGTCTACCCCTGTTCCTGCATGTGTGGGAAGTTTGGGAAAGGTTCTGGTTATCAGATGTGCAGCTGTTTCACAGCTGTCTTGACAGTGAAGTTGCAGGGAACCTGGGCTGAGAAGCCAAGCTGTGTTCATAGGCTGGAGAATTTCTTCTCCCTCCTTCTGCCTTTCCCTGGCAGGCTGTGACCTGCACAATGAGCAGCTCTAGTGCACCTGCCCTGCAGAAGTGGGTGAGTAGCTGGTGTTCACACACTTCAGTCTGATTTGATTTCCCTCCTCAGCTCCGAGAGATACTTCAAGCAGCTGAGTGATGATCTGGAAGCTTACAGCCACCATGCAAGGAGGACGACAGTGGAGATGAATGACCTGGAAGTCCTCATGAGAAGGTAATGGAAGGGTTGTTATTGATCTGCAGTAGTGTTTGATGATGCTTTGATAGCCCAGTAACACCTGGTTGTTGTTAGGATATGCACCAGCACTGTTTGCACAGTAAATGTGGGATCTGGGATTTATTGTGTGTGAGGCCACTTCTGTCCCAGGAGGCATCCCTGGACTTGGGTTGCACCACTCAGTGATGGTGATGCTGGAGGGGCAAGAGGAAGTAATGAGAGGTTGTGAGTGCAAGGAGTCGTCTGAGGAACGAGGAGGAGAGGGATTTGTGTAAGGGTGAAGCAGTGATGTCTGAGAAATGAGTAGTAAAAGTAGAGAAATGCTAAGAGGGAGTCTGGGCACTGTTTGCATCTCCAAGTGATCTCTTTGCTAAAAGCACCTGCAGCTGACACTGTGAGCATTTTCATATGTCCTGCTGTCTGTTTTGGTGATTTGTTCTTCCAAATAAAATACACTTTTCTTGCTGCTGCACAAGCTGCTGCTTGGGATCCAAACTGACCATTCCTCCCCAGAGCAGGAGAAGGAGCCTCCAGCATGGGTGGCCTCTCCTAACAGTGACATTCCTGGACAGCAGCCTGGAAGAGCTGTTCTCAGAGCTGCCTCGCTGGTGGGTGCTCTGTCCTGTGGATTGCCCCAGCTGCCCCCATCTCCTGCCTGAATTTACTTTGTGCTGTGACCAAAACACGAGGGATTTATTCTTGGCTTGGAAGCCCTCTGTAAAACTCTGTGAGGCCTGAAGCAATTCACCACTTCTCATTTAAAGTCATGACTCCAAATGGTTGTTCTTGATCTCCACTGGAAGAGTTTAAAATGTGATGTTAAAGACAGCTGGGGGATAGTGCAGGGCACAGCTGAGGACACTGACTTTGCATGGGCCTCTGTAGGTAGAGCTGGTGCTGCTGCTTGAAAAGAACAATCTGTTGCTGTCCTGATGCAGAGATTTCATTTCCCCACCTGACAGGTGTGTGCTGAGGTTGGTATGAACAGGCCAGGAGGCACGATGGGTTGGTTGCCCTGGTTTGAGAATTCCATGTACTTGTTGTTTCACCTTGTTCTAGATGTCTTTGTGCCTTTTTACTGCCTCATAAAGAGAACAGGAATTGTTGCTGACTCATGCATAAGAGCAGCATTTCTGTTCTTCCACACGGAAAGTGTGGATAAATGCTGCACTTTTTTTCTTTCTACAAAACTGGGAGATGCTGATTTTTTCAGGCCACTCAGCTAAATGGTGCACTGGAAAACTCCATGGCCTACACAGTTGGCAAATGCCAACCACCTCTTGAGTTGTGACTGTGAAGAAATCTGAGTACTGAGCTATTTCCTTCTGTCACATCATTCTGTGCACGTCTTCAAATGGTAGAATTTATCCCGTGGTAGGTGGATTGTGAATTTAAAAAGCAATGAGCCCCTACTTTAGTCCTGATCAATATAGATGAATATCCCTGTGGTAAACAGTGGGAAGCTCTGTGGGAAGCTGTTCTGCAGGAGCCCTCTGGGTCTGCTCTGCTCTGCTGTGTGGGCAATCCTGGCATTGCACCGTGCACAGGAGCTGAGGAGCTGCCTGCAAACACGAGTCTGGAGCCGTTTGTCACGAGCAGCCAGAGCATTTCAGCTCCTAAATGCAAAAACATCACTGCAAGAAAACTTGACTCCAATATCCAATGGAAACACATTTCACTAACAACTCTTGTTTGTTCTCTGCTCTCTTTTTGGACACAGGCAAGGGCTGGTGACAGACAAGATGCCGTTGATTGTGCTGATAGAGCGTTACCTCCCTCTGGAGTACCGCAAGCTCCTGATTCCCGTTGCAGTGGCTGGAAACAAAGTGATCCCCAGCAAGTGAAGGAGCAGTGAGGGCCCCTGTGGGTGGGAAGGTGGCCTGATCCCAGGGTCTGGCTGTGCCTTGTCCCATGTCACTGCTCCAGGTGATGCTTTTCCACACGTAACCAGTCAGGCAGTGACTGCTGGGTGTTCTCCTGAGTGGAGGTAAATTGTGCTGTGGCCACCACACCACCCTGCTGGGTCTCACCAGCCTTTGTTACAAGTAATTTGACTATCCATATTTTTCCGTGTTACCTTTTAATACTTGTACAGCTTTGATAAATAAAATGGTGCATGTATTTTGTGCAATGCCAGTGCTGCTTATGCCAGTGAGCTGAGAGGCTTCTGCATTGAGGTGTTCAGAATGCTCCTAGCAGGCATTTGGCTGTGTTGGTGCTCTTCCTGCCAGCCAGGTGATTGTGTTTGACACACCTGTGGGGTGTCTGTGGCTCTGCCCCCAGTGGGAGCCATGGTGCCCCTTTGTTTCCCACTGGTGTTCCTGTACAGGCAGTTGCTGCATGAAGGAGCTGGTCCACGCTGTGCTCCTCACACGGGGAAACAAGACAAAACTCTCATGCGTGATTGTACTGCTTCCAGGGAGCCTAAACCCCACTAGGAATGAGTCTGACACAGCAAAGGGTGCCTTTGTAAAACACTTCAGAGGAATGCCTGTCACGAGTACCAGTTTTGGAGGGACGGAAATGGAAATTGAACTTTCTCTTCAGTGACCTTCTGGGGAGTCAGTGTGACATGAGTTGTTTTTCCCCATCCTGAGCCTGTCCTAAATCCTGCTGCAAGTATGGATCCTCCTCTCTGGGTTGTGCTGTGTGTGCAGTGTGGCTTCCTAAAACTGCAGCCAAATGGCACCATCCGTAGGAACTCCTGGAAATCCAACCCCTCTCTTGGCAGCAGCACTTGGGAGTTAAACAGGTTTTGCACAGCACTGAAGGACATAATGGCCAATAGAGTTGAAATCTCTTCAGGAGGCAATGCCAATCCAAAGGGCAGGCATTTTTCAAGGATTTTTTAAAACATAATTCCATTAATAAAACAAAGAGCATTTTTTGCTGATAGAGAGTGACTGAAGTGTTGGAAAGAAAGGAGTCCTTTGAGAAGTTCTGCTGGGAGCAGTGAGTGTCTGCATGTCCTGCATGGATGGGATTCCCTTCTGCAGTGTGTCAGAATTCACGTTCTTCTCACAAGAAGGTGCAGCTTCCCCAGGGGAGGAGTGGGAGGGGACAGTGCTTTGCACCTGCTGCCTGTCACACTCTTGGGCTGGCATTGGGTTTGGATGTTTCACAGGAATTCTTCAACTTCCTGGAGCCTTTTCCTTAGCCTGGGTGTATTTCAAACAGTTGATACCTGTGTGGCAGCCTGGAGTCTGAGAGCTTGTAACTTCCTGCATCAAAGTGGCTTGTACAGATAATAAATATATATTATAACTGTATATCTAGTCTAAATATATCAAGTCTAAATATATAACTATATAAATATTCTCTCAAGTAAGGGAAGATCATACTGTCAGGAGAACCTTATGTCAGACCTGTACCTTCAGTTGCTGGGAGCTGTTTTCAGCCAGAAGAAGAGCCTGCAGCTCCTGCCTGCAGCTCCTGCCTGCAGCTCCTGCCTGCAGCAGCTCTCCAGGTGCTGCTGCACTCCCGGCTCTGGAATGACGGCAAGGGCCCGGCTATTCCATGGAGACACGGAAAGGGAATGGAAACATGGAATGATGTGTGTCATGTACACAGCAATGAGCTCATAGGACAAGTCACCTCAAGGATCTTGTTTTTCTTCCGGCAGGCCGTGGCCTCACAGCAGGAGTTTAGGTTTTTTACTGTACTCTCAAGACATTATTAGATTTAAAAATATATAAATTAAATATATACAAAGATTGTACATCCCTATGGATCTAGCTGAGACCCCAAGGAGCCTTTGCGAGGTGCCTTGCAGGCCAGCCGGGTCCCGCACGGGGTCCCTGAGCGCAGAGCCGGGGCCGGTTCCCGTTTCCCGGGGTTGGGCTTTGCGGAGCCGCCTCAGCGCGGAGCCGCCATGGCGCGCGCAGCGTTTACCCGTCACCATGGCAACGGCCACGCCCGCAGGACCCCCTCGCGCGACGCCATAGGTGCCCACGCAGCGCCTGACGTGCGGGAGCCGCGCGGCGGCCGAAACCGGCCCTTGCGCGGAGGCGGCCGGCGGGCGCCTGCATGCGTGGGGCGGCCCTTGGCCGCCGCGTTGCCGCGGAGCACGCTGGGAATAGGAGTCCCGCACCCTGCGGTACTGATGGGAGCGGAGCGGAACGGGGACACGATTCCCAGCGTGCAGCGCGCCGAGGGGAGGGACGGGGCTTTACGTTCTCGGCCTCTCGGGAGTTGTAGTCTCGACGAGTGCCAGGGGCGAGAGGGCGGGCGTGACGCGGACTGCGCTTCCCGTCGGGCGGCGCGGCCCCATTGTGGGCACGCTCGCAGCCCATTGGCTGCCGGCCGTGGCCGGGCCTCGCTCCCCGCCCGCTGACACAAAGCGGGTCCAAGATGGCGGAGGCGGGCGCGGGGAGCCCGCACGGCGGGGACGCGGCGCCGCCGGGGCCGCCCGAGGAGCAGGAGCTGAGCCGGCGCCTCCGCCGCCTCTACCCCGCCGTCAACCAGGACGAGACGCCGCTGCCGCGCTCCTGGAGCCCCAAGGACAAGTACAACTACATCGGCCTCTCGCAGGGCAACCTGCGCGTCCACTACAAAGGTGCCGGGCTGGGGCGGCGCCGGGTTCGGCCTCGGCCCGGAGCGGGGCGGCCCTGGCGGGACCCTCGGCCCGGCCGCTCCGCGGGGCTCGCCGGGCACGGGCTGAGCCGGCAGCGGCTCCGGCGGCCCCGGGGCAGGGGCGCCGTGAGCAGCGCGGGGCGGGCGGCGCCGAGCTCCGGGCGCGGGGAGCCTGCCTGGCCCCGGGCCCCGGCTGGGCTGCTCGGGCCGGGCCTCCCGGGCTCGGGAGCGGAGGCGCTGGGGAGCCGGGGGCTCTCCCCGGCGGAGTGTGTGGCCTTATATAACGCTGTGCTGTGTCGCTCGGCCGGGCCCGGTGCAGCCGGAGCGCCTGTTTACTCTGTCATCCTGCTTAAAACCCCGCCGAGGGCTCGCATGGCCCCGACACGCTGCGTGACTGGGGCTTTGGCTCCTCGGGTTTACACCGAATAGCTGCTCACTGACTTGTAGTGTGATGTTTTCCTTGCTTGCTATTGGAGCTGTTCTCCCTACCCACCCAGCGGAGAGCTGATTATTCCTTTTCCTGCCTGGCTAGTAAACACTGATGTCATTCCCCTCTTGTGTAATCATTTTTGTCTTCTGTCTGTGTACATTGGTCTTCGAATGATGTCTGTGGGGAGGGGGAGAGGTGGTACTGAGAGTCTCAGAAACTTGACAGGGGAAACAAAGGGAAAGCTAAAATGCTTGTGCTGTAGGAATTGTTGCTGGTGGCAGTGCAGGGTTGGATATGCTGCTTCTCTGGAAAGAGTGCTTTAAATGGCTGGCTCCGTGTAGAAACAGATCCCTGCTGGCTTCGGATAGTGAGGTTTTAGATCAGGGTGTGTGGGAGGCCAGAGCCCCTCAGTACTTACATTTCTGTTCTTTCTTAGGTCACGGTAAAAATCACAAAGATGCTGCCTCGGTCAGGGCCACTCACCCCATCCCTGCAGCCTGTGGCATTTATTACTTTGAAGTGAAGATCGTCAGTAAAGGTAGAGATGGGTAAGTGCCTCACAGCAGCTCAGTGGCTGGGGATGTGCGTCTGGCAGCTCTGCTGGACTCTGGCCTCCTTTCCGGAAGGGTTCGAGGTCCCGTGGCTGCTGGGTGCAGCAGGCAGGTACAGCATGGACAGGTTTTGTCCTCCTGATGAATGGATGTCAGTGATGTGGAATGCCCTGGAAGCTCAGGCACTGGCACAGCTGTGTCCTGAGCTCCTGGAGGTGGGCACTTCTGAAAAATTCAGTGAACTGTGGGTCTCCAGTGCAGTTTTAATTAAAATAGGTTTTCTCCTTGCTGGCAAGGTCTGGTCACTCTGATTTCTAGATTTATGATGCCTCAGAAATGAAGTGAAGCAGAAGGGAGGAACTTTGACCTTAATTTGGACTGCTGCAGTGGTGTTGGTGTGGTGAAGAGTGGTCATAGGAGTACTGGGGAAGGCAATAAAAGGGCGTTTCTAACGAGGTCTGGAGCTGTCCTGCTAATGTGGGTTTAATTTTGACTCATTATGAAGGTGTCATCCTGCTGTGTGTGGATGTCCCTGGCATTGTTCATTGCTAAAGGATGAATATGGCAGGAATATTATCCAGAAGGGAAAGCCACACAGGAGGAGGGATTGGGTGCAGTGAATTAATGCAGTCCTTCAGGTGTGACATTTGAACTCTGACCAGTTTAAGGGTTGTGGGGAAGGGCAGCAAATGTTCCTACTAAAAACCAGATGAAAGTGATGAGTTGAATTTTTCTGCTGTCATTGTTGAATTGAGAAGTGGCCTACTTGTAAAGGGACTTGTGAAGGATCTTGGGTTGTGCTGCATTTAGGCCCTTGATAATTACTAGGTTATCTGCAGAGGTGGATTCTGGGCTGAATTCCTTACAAATGCAGGGAAAAGACCATCCTTATTCCTTCATTTCACTGACCTGGCTATTAACTGCTTGTCTGTTTTGAAGCACTGCCCTTGATTAGTTTATGTAACAGCAAAAACTGAAATAATTTGCAGTGAGCTTCAAGACAATTTTCCAAAGAAATCACATTACAAAAGGTCACTGAACAGCACTTAATCCTTACTGCAGTCTAGATCAACCTTAAAGGGAGATAATGGAATTTTCTGCTTGTCTCCCAACATCAGAGTTTTCTATATTAATAATCTGTTGTTTTTATTGTATTCTGTAATTACAGTGACTTTCCAGGAATAATTCCAAAGAGACAGATCCATATGTGTTAACACAGCAACCTGAAAGGGAGCTGCTGATAGCTCTGATCCGAGGTCAGGGCTTTGAGAGCCTCTCTGATGTCTCAGCCATTCCTGTGCCTTGTTTTTCTTTTGCTGGTAGAGACAGATCCAACTTTTATCTCTCACAGGGTGGTGCTGGGGGTTTGTGCTTGTGAATTTCCACTGTAGCTGCTGCCTGGCTGTCACTTGAGAAGGTGCTTTTGTGTATCTCACCTTTAATAGTTTGAATTGTTCCCGCTGGAAGCTGTGTGTTGTACTAGTGAGCTGTGGCAGAGATCTCTTCTGAGGAGGCTCCCCAGTGTTTATTCCACCATGGTGACTTCAGTTTAAAGGATTGAAAGTCCAGACATCTAAAGAAGGGATTGAGGCAATGAAGTTTTCAAGCAGTGTAGTGGCAAAGTCTGTCCCTAGGAACAACACTGGAAGCCCTTTAGCAAGGGGGAAGGAAGAGGAGTCCTCCTGAGCTCATTTCCAGATGGGTATTTCAGGTGTAAAGCCTCTGCCCTAGAGGTGGTTATTTGACTTTTGTATGAGATAGTGAGGTAAGGGATGTTATTTATTCCCTGTGTATCTCTTCCTGGAGTTTGTGATGGCATTTCACGTTCAGGTTTAAAATGTGAGTGATTTTGTTTCGAAACAAGACTTACTCAAGAAAGGCCTTGGTGAAATGAGTTTCAGGAAGTGTTGAGGAGTGTGATTTTGCTCAAAGCTGTTGTCTTTCTGTGCTCACAGTTGTTAGTTTAGGACTCTGCACTCTGGTTAGATACTGACACTTGCTAGTGAACAAAAGAAAGTAAGGTTTCAGATAAGAAATGGGATAGAAGCTCTTAGTGGAGACAGAAGAATCCCAGAGCTCACACGATGGCTTTTTGCAGCCTGCCAAGAGATGTTGCCTGTGTGTGGCATGTTCTCATAAGAGGCTTCTTGGATTGGCATCAGGCAGTGCCATTTTGGATTGGTGATGTCACTGTGGTAGAGAAACCTGAGCTATGGAGATGACTCAGGTGTCAGGACCAACTTTGTAACTCCTCCCCTGTTTTTCGTTGGACTAAGGGGATTTAAAACCAGTATGCTCTGGTTCTCTCCTCTGTTTTCTCCCACCACATCATATCCTAGCAGGCAAAACACACATCCTTGCCTCCCTCCATTTTCCAGGCTGAGAACTCCTGTGTTCACTCCAGAGCTAGCACAAGGAAAGAGGGAGGGACTGCAGCAGCACAGACACAAGTTGCTTTGCACTGCCACAGTTGGTAGAAAAACTTCCTCTTTTGCACTGTCTTGTCTCCCCTGTGCCTTAATGCACCTGCCCCAGAAAGGTGCTTTTGTTAAAGAAGCAAACAAAATGATTTATGAAAACTCTGCCTTTGCCATCAGTGGACTTTTCTGCCTCAGCATTGGTAAAATCATTTTCTGGTGGATATTTCAAAGTTAGTGCAGCATCCAAAAAGTCCATTTGGTGTACGTAAGAAACTTTTAAGATGGATCAGCTTTTCTTAGCTTTGGATCTTCCACTGCTCATGAGATAAAACCACAATCCTTTGAGAACAACAAGCATGATTCAAACTTGCTTTTAGTTGAATGGTGGCCGTTTCTTATCCTGGTGGATTGAGTCTGTATTGATAAGAGGTCATGTTTATTTATTTGGTTTGTTTTGTTTTTTCCTGGGAGGGGGGAGGCTGCCAGGATACCATTGAAAAATTGTCTTGACAAGGTTCCTGGGTAACATGAAACAAATCAGATCTGTCAGGAGGTTGATATGTTGCTACTTCTTGAGGGGGGAGATCATTCTTATCCTCAAAGAGCAGAGGAGAACTTAGTTTGCAGTCTCTAGTCCCAGCCCTCTTGTCACCTCCTTGTCTGTGCTGAGCACACAGGGGGTGGTTCCACAGCCCTTCAGGATGATACATGTCAGGGCTGTGGGATTCTGCCCTTGCATTTGCCATGTGTTTCTACTCCTTCCCTTGTGTGGACAGACTGCTACCCTGTCCTGTGGTGAGCTGGTTCAGGGAGATAACTGGTGGAAAACTGGCCAGAAAATAATGAATGATGATTTCATCTATTGATGTCACTGTCAGAAATTGCTCCTTTTTTTCTTTTCCTCTCTAAATTGAGGAGTACTTTTCAAGGTTCCCTTCCCTGACATTAATTGAAGGCGAGTCAATAAAGGGGTGGGCTGAGCTGGGGGACAGAAGGGTAGAATTGCAGCAACCCTCAGTTCCATTCAAAGTGTTGTTGAACAGTTTTGTTTTAAGGCTTGCTGGTAGTTAATTCCTGAGCCATTGTGTGCTTGTCTCCTGAGTGTTGTCAACTGGAACAAAAGGACAAGAGGCAGTGGGTCACAAGTTGTGGCAAGGGAAATGCCAGCTGGACATAAGAAAGAATTTTCCTCTGTGAAAATGGTTGTGCAGCCGAACAGGATGCCTGGAGAGGCACTGGCATCTCCCTCATCAAATTTGCCTGGGGGAGCCCTCAGTCTGCTGACTGATGGAAATTTCAGAGTTACTTATGTTTTGGGCAGAAGGATGAAGAAAGAATGTCCCAAGGTCCCTTCCTAACCAGACCTCTCCATGAATCTGTGGATGGCTTGCTTCCAGCATTCCTCAGATGAGCAGATTGGCAGAAATGCCTGTGACTCTTCTGTTCCTGAGCTGCCACAAATAACTCAGGCTTTTATCACGGTGCTGTTCGTAACAGTTCAGCCTTAGCTGTATTTGAAGCACTGAACTCTTGTCCTCTCTCCCTCCAATACGTGGTTCTGTTTGGTGGTGATTTGTCAGCACATCTCACAGCCTCTGTTTCCCCACTAGATGATCTCTGCTTGGTAAACAGGAACAGGGAGAGACTCATCAGGGTAGGGCAGCCAACCCACAACTTAGAGGCTGTTGTGACTCAGAAGAACAAGTCATCCTTGTCCTCTTTGTGCTGGGGCAAGGTGAGATGTCTGTGGGTGACAGTGTGTGTTCCTGACCACCAGTTTGGTTTCTTGACTGGTTTTACCTCCCTGAGGCACGTGCTGGGTTGTGATGGAGTGTGACTGGGGAGGACATTCCAGAGGCCAACCCTGATGATGCATGAGTTCTGGATTCTGGCCAGGGTCACCTGCCCTGCCACCTCCTCTCCATTTCTGAGCTGCTCCTGGAACAGACAGTTCAGCAGCCTGTGGGTTGCCTTTGCAATGGCAGCTTGCTGTCAACAGCTGTCTTTTCTGGGAATGATTTCGTCTTGGACAGCTGCTTGCTCATGGATACTTGGGTGCGGTGGCATCCTGACCTCTCCAGTGGGGACAGAGCCACTGCCTGCCCATGGTGGCTCTGTGCAAACACAGCAAGTGTGCTCTGTGGGCAGAGGAGGTGCCAGGGGACCCAGCCTCTGTGCCAGGGCAGCCCAGTGATTTCATGAGGACTTTGAGCCATCCCAGGAAGCATCCCAGTATGGCTTTTCTTTTTGCCATGATGTCGTTTTGTGTGCCAGCACTAGTGACTGTGTTGTGAGCTCGATTGTGCTCACACTCTTTTTGCTGGATCAGTACTTGAAACAGTGATTTCTGTGCTAGCTGGAGACCCAGAAGGGCAGGAGAGGGAAGTTGGAAAGACATCAGCCACAGGGAATGCTGGTATCCTTCTTCCATCACCATTCCACAGTTGCTGTGAGCTGTGCAGCCTGTTGTCCAGAGATGTTGATCAGCACTAGCTTAGGTTGAGGGCAGTTTTCTGGGAGAAGGAGAAGAGGGTTCTGTGAGGGGAGTGGCTGAAGAGCTAATTGAGCTTGGTCCATACCATAGTTTATTTTAAATCTTCCTTTAGCTTTCATACTCAAGTGCACCATAAACCAGACTTAAAAATAGCTCAGTTTCTCTCTGACTGAAAAAGAAAAATAAAGGTCAGATGTGTTGGTTGGTTGCAGTCTGTACATTAGTAACAAATCATCTGCCCCTTTTCCTTGCTTATGTTTCTCCTTGCCAACTTTCCATTTCTCCTCAGCATATGGTGAGTGTGATGGCTCTGTGAAAAGCCTTTTGCTCGTGTGCTCTAATGGGTTCCAGATGCTGACAGGGGCCTGTCCGTGGAGAGCTCTGACAGCATTGGCTGCTCATGCTCAGACACCTTGGAGTGCCCTGCCTGTCTGGATGTGCCTGTAGGGAAGGCTAAGGGGTATTCTGTGGGAACTGAGGATTTCTTGTGTGATCCCTGATTTGTCACTGATAAGCCTGTAAATAATTGATTTCCTCCCCCGTTTTATTTTTGTCCATCCTGGTTTCCAGGAATCCAGCACAGAGAGGGGGTTGTTCTGTTTGCAGGTAGGTCTGCTTGTTTGAATTTATGCTGTTCTGCAGACACTCATTTAAACAATCCAACACATAAATAAAACCCCCAAGTCGATTCCATAAACAGTTCCTGCCTTGTTCCCATTTGCAGATTGCCCAAGCAAGTCCTTCTTGCTCAGCTGCCAGCTGTGCCTTGGTGCTCTCAGGTGTAGACTCATTTTCTGCAGAGGTTTCATGTCAATTGATGACAGCTCATACAAGTTTTTATTTGTCATTGTTCTGCTGCATTCTTCCAAAAGGGAGTAATATTGAGAGCAGCTTTTCAGTGTAAAGCAGTCATGAGGTTGGAATATTTGATTTGCAGTTGATAGCTTTTTTAATTCCTTTGTATTTTTATCAATGAAGTGGAAATTTAAACTGAGTGTTTTATAGCAGTATCATGGGCCATCCATTGTAATAGTTGAGTATCAATGTATCATTAAAATAATTTGTGAAATAAGGCAGTGAAATGGTAGCAGTGATGGTGATATGTGACTTTTCCACTTGTGGTGTGTGGATTTAGGTATGTCTGAGATTTCCTAGATTTCAGACTGTGATAATGATTTTTGTTGTTGTTGGGGTTTTTTATTCAGCTTCTTAAAAAATTTTGCACAGTAAAGAAGAAAAATTTCAGGAAGGGGTCATTTTTGTTTGGTTGTTTTTTCATCCTACCACCCTCTGCTATTTCTGAGTATTTGTTATAGAAATGGTAAGAATGTGACAAAAGCAAACTCTAGCAAAATCAACATCTTTGGAATATATGTAAAACATTACTGTGTTCAGTTCTTCAGAATTTGTTTGCAGTTAAATCAAAGAACAGAATAATGGGAACTAAGTATTTATATATTCTAAGCTTGCAGATCTAAGGAATTCTGCTTAATAATTAAATTGTGTAAGTTGGATAACTTTTATACAGGGAAAACCTTTTTCTTTCACTTGAGAAGCCTTGAAATGATGAACTGCTGAAGAGTTTATCATCAATTGTGAAGCTTTGACTCTTTTTCTTCAGCTCTTCACTGAAGCTGAATTGTTAATTGTGTTATATCGACTCTGCTCCAGATTAATTTTTTAAACTGCTTTTTTGGCAGTGGGATTTACATTGTACCTGTGATATAAGACTGGATTTCTGTTTCCACACTACAATCTGCCTGTTTACAAGTTCTTTGTATTGATGCTGTGGTCCACATGCAGCCTTTGTCCCTTGTTGTGGAGCTGTCAGTGTGTAAAGATCTGTGAGTTCAGTGTGTGGTGCTTTCCCAGTGTTCTCCCCTGCTCTCTGCCACTGTTTAAAGAGAAAGTGTTCTTATTTCACCAGTGCATCTCTCAAAACTTCAGCTGTTACTTTTTCTCTAATATGTTTTCCACATAATTAATCCCTCCCCCCAGATCCTGTGTAAATATTGCAGCTACTTCTTTCTGTAATTTCATTTTTTCATAATAATTGTTACCATCCAAGCCTAAACCAGAGGAAATTAGCCTATAAGGATGTGACAATACCCCTTAAGCGGTGGTGGAACGTTTTCTTCTGATATGGGTATCGCATTTATATTGCTCCCCCTGTTTTTCAGAGGAAAAACCAGGGGCTCAAGGTGCATTTTGAATCTGTTATGATGGACTGAAATGCAAGATTAGTCACCAGAATGAAACAGTCTTTAGATGACTTGCCCTCTTTTGGATGCCTTTCTGTTAGACATTTGTGGTAACTCTGGCATCTTTTTTTACTGTTTTCTAGGCTTTGTTCATGGCAGAAAAAATGTTCTGTTACTCAGACTGGCAATCAAACAATCTTAAGTCCATTCAGTCATGAAAACCTGTTTAACTTCCCTAACATATTTTCAGTGACTGTGAGCAGTGCATTTGGAAGTGAGGTTTGTTAATCAGCAGGACAACCTGAACAAAAATCCTACTTATTCAGTTGGGTGTAACCAGAATAAATAATCAGAGAATGAGTATCAGTAATGCTTTGTGCTGTTCCCAGACTTTAGGCACCATTTGCCACTGAGATGGTTTGTGTGTGAACTTTGTTGGGTATCAGCTGACTTGGAGAACGAGCCAGCTGCCAAGAGTGAAAAAAATAATAAATTGGTGGGACACCTTTGCTTCAACTACACTTGCATTTGACCCCAGGGTTTGGGGTTCTGTTGGATGTGGTGATGCTTGGGGTTAGCAGATGGAGAAACTGGTTATTCTGGACAGATTTTAGTGGTGATTTTACTCTAGTGGTGCTTGTATTGTGCCTTCTCTTTCTTAAATGGTGCCCAGGTCAAGTCTTTGTCCCTGTATTTTCCAGCTTTCAGTGTTCCTACAGAGATTGTTAATCTACATCATCAGTCTTCCTTTCCTGAAGGTAACACAGACAAGGGATAGATTTGGCCCTTCTTACAGCTGGCAGATACCAGTTGAACGTGATCCTAAAATTGGAAGGGAGCTGGGAATATGATACCTTGGTCTGTCAAAAATAGCTTTTCATTCTTCCTCTGTCATTTTGTCACCAATTACTCATAAACACCCTGAGAAGATGTGTTATGTTACCAGATTGCTGCCTCTCAGTTTTGTCCTGCTCACTCACCTTCCCTTCCACAGTCTTCAGCTTTTAAGGCTTCTCTGCCTTTCTAAGGGCAGACGTACAATGGACTCCTCTGTGCCTCAGGATACTTGTAGTTGTTTTTAATGAGCTCTTAAAAATTTTATTTTCTTCCCTTTTCCCCCTTCTTTTCAGCCTTGCATTATTTGTCTTTACTGACCTCTTCTTGGAGAATTGGGATTCTTCCTGGAGCTCATCAGTGCTATTTCTGAAGCACCATCACAGAACAGCACAATATGCACAAATAAAACCAGAACCACTTCCACTCTAGAGATTATATTCCATTATGAAGTAGTTCCAAAATGCTTGTTGTTAAACTGAGGAATCGGAGGCAGTTGGAATCCAGTATTTTACATACCATAGGTAATTTTCTTAAACAGATGTCACTTGTTTTTTCACTGCCTTAAAACAATGTTCCCCTTCCCCCACCAGAGCTGCGACAATGTGGTTTCAAGTGGTGAGCTGATAAGGGTTATCATTTCTAGCCACTCTTTAAACCTGGCATGAAGTCAGGACCCACCTCAGACAAGAATGATAGTTCAGAGCTTTGCACAAGAGACTGTGAAGGTCTCTGAAATGCCACCAGTGTGGTGTATTATTCACCTCTAACTTATTAATATAGTTTGTTTGTTTTAGATTTAACTGTGCATGTTGAAAGAGTGGGGTGCATGATAGCTGAGAGGACAGGATTCCTACCACATAGGTGTGGTTATTAGAAAAAAACTGCAGGATACAGGAAGCCTTTGAATCACAACCCTCTGGAAGAGTGGAACATCCCTTGTTTAATTCGTGTCTCAGCAGGATTGCTTGGCTTTGGCTGAGCCATGTAATAAAATGCCAATCCCAGGAATTTCCCCCTCGTGTCGTGTTAACGTTGGCTCACAACTGAGCTGGGAACGACTGCTTTACTGGAAGTCATGGCCTACAGAACAAATTATTTAACCTCCCTGGTCTTAACTCTTCCAGTTTGGACCTCGGTGCCTATTGGCACCCCTGGCAGTCTCCTTCCAGCCTCCTGTACTGTGCCAGGGTGGGACTGGCTCAGCAAAGAAGAGTTCTGGGCTCTTCTTTCTGATCTGTGGCTGTTACCCAGCCAGTGCTAAACCAATGTATTTTTTTCCCCTTTGTTTCCCCAGCTTTCAGATGGGTTGAATTTTGTCTGCCAGCTGGGTGAACCTTACAGCCACTCAAAAGAAGAGTGGCAGGGATTATTTCACCATCCTGATGTGGTACCTTTCAGCAGGTTAAACAATAAATACAAGGGAAACCTGTATTTATTATTTATTATTTATTATTTATCCTGTCTTTCTTCTGGCAGAGCCTTAATAAATCTGCCTTGCTAATTGTCAGCTAGTGTTAGAGATGAGTCCTCAGTCCAAATTTATTGGAGAAAGTCTTGCAGCTTTTTGGGTGAAGGAATACCTCCTTTTGTTTAAAGTACACTGCTTGTCCAGTGAGGACCATGGGCTAATTGCTTTCTCCCTCCTTCTCCCCTGCCTTTATTTTGCACATAGCAGTGCTTCCCAAGTGCTGGGTGCTTTCCAGGGAGATGTTCTTTGCTCTTGGGATTCTTCAAACTGAAGAATGCAGTACAGGTCTACATGAGTTCTGTTGCTGTGTTCTCTTCTGTTCTACTCAATGAGTTCTTCACTCCTGCCCTGGAAAAGCCAAATGATGCAAATCCTGGAATTTCAGCATTAGCCACTTGCTGTCAAAGGGCAGGTCTGTTCTGAAGTTTTTCTGCTGGGTTCTCAAGGATTTTTGTGGGTTTGCTCATACAAAGTAGCTTTAGACTACGCAGAAAACCTTTCTTACACTGGCTTTTTGGCAGGTTCTCTGGGTATCATGTTTGTTCTGCAGAAACATCTTTTGACTCAAAGAATTGCTTCTCATATGGGTGGATTCCCCTTGTGGGACAAACTAAACACAGCCATCAGTGTCTCCTCTACTTCTATGACTCTGTAATGCTTAGAACAGCCTCATTAAGAGATCTCTTAGTTTCAGTTTAGGTCAGTCAAATGTTGTCACTCCTGTGAAATAGCTTCTCATTGTTTTTCAGATAATGAGAATGCACATGACTGAGTCAGTGCATTTGAGATCTTTTGTATCTTTAAGAGTTAAATTTTAATTCAGAAGTGCAGTCATCATTTTGGCTTTCCATATCTTTTCCAAGGGAATGTCTTTCACTGACAGTAACAAAAAAATAATACCTATGTTTAAGAAATACACAGATTTAAAATGCAGCTTTGAAAACATCTGCACTGCAGAGTCCACCACCCAAGTTGTCTTAGGAGCCAGAAGTGAATGATGTCCTGTTTAGATGTCACTGTGCTGGAGCAAATACATGTTGGTGTTTACTGCTGAAGGACTTGGGAACTGGGGAAGGGACCCAAAAAGCTTCATGTTTCTGAGCTTAATCTTAGCAGTCATGGTGCTGTGAGACCTAGAAGGAAGAATCCTGGGAATACTGCTGGTCGTGTGTGGAGCCAGCATCTTTTGGCATGAGAACTTTTTACCAAGGTCCTTCATGCTTCTGCTGAGGCCAAGGAGAGCCAGGGTGTGGATGAACCAGGCAGAGCTGATGTTGTGGCTGGTGCTAAGTGTGGCTGATTCAGTCACATTTTCTACAGCAACCAGTTCTGGGCAGGGCTGAGGTGAAGTAGGAGTCTGGAAAAATTTGGTGCTATGGTAACTGCCGAGGTTGCTGGTGAGTGGAAACAAGAGTGTTCTGACTGAATCACCAGCATGTGTCTGCGTTTATTTTTGTCAGTCTGCTCTATTTGGAATTGGTCTACTGATGCAGCATTTTTGATGCTTCAGATTAGGTGTGGGGGGCTGTTCCAAGTATTCAGTGTTCACTGATGAGAAGATGGTTTTAGGAGGTCACTTTTGCTTAGCTTTGCATCTCACTTATGATGGATAATGGATATAAATGTATTATAACCCCCTAAATTATTTTTTGAGACTGGGTGCTGACATTCCTGTGCATTCTTTTTTGTTTTTTAAGAGGCTCTTTGAATCTCTCAAAAGGGAGCTCCAGTTAAAGGATACCCCACAGGGAGTCTGTCCACCCCATTATGGTCTGAAACCAGGGGTGATACAGGCAGGCAGGCCATAGAGATTTATGTTGAATTATATTGAATATCATAATTGATTCATTATTAAAATAAAAAAAAAAAGAAGAAGAAGTTTGATCTCGATGATTCCCACAAATACTGTTTAACTATTATTGCATTTGTTGCATACATAAAACTGGTTTGGAACATTTGGAATCAAGAAAGTGAGAAGCTGTTCTGCACCAAGAAGTTCAGAAATCATCTGGTGCTTTTGGGGGTGGTGAAGTTGAAGATTAATTTTTTTTTCCTCCCAATTTTAAGATAATAGAGTGATTTTTTTCTCTGAGGCTTTACTGATCTTAAAGCTTGTTTCATCCATTACTTCTTGTACATAAATTGATTGTAGATGAGAAAAGCAAAGTGGCACTTTCTAAAGCAAAACCCAGCAGTCAAGTCTGTGACAATTTGAAGTTCTGGGTATAAGCTGTGGGCTGTGGAGTTGATACTCAGCATGGCGAGGGAGTCTGTTTTTATTTTAGGTTGTCTGCAGATTCTGTCTACAGTTCTACAGCCATTATGGTCTTATTTTTAAAGTTTGTCTTGAGCTTTAAATGGGAGCAGAAGTTGAAGAGCAAAAAACTGTGAACCAGGAAGGTTTGTGGTCATGTTCCTTTTTTTTTTAGCAACATATTTCCATGGTGTTGTGTATCTAGATTAAAGTGTAATCTTAAATTTAGAATTTGTGGAGTTGTAGTGCTTGCTTTTTATAAAAATACAAGCTTCCAATCTCAATTTAAAGGTATGTTGTCTGAAAATGGAAAGATACTATTGTGTAAGTTTTGGGTTTGGTTATGTGCATCAGATTTGCTGCTGTACACGAAAGAAGGGGGTTGAATGTGCATAGAAAATAATGAAGTTAAGCAGGATAAGCTGAAGTGGGTGATGACCTATTTTATCTGAGTTCCACAATTAGGTTATTTCCTCTAGTTTCCAATGTTTTCCTTGGTGTTGCCACCCTTATGGTGCAACACAGTGCAGAGACCCAGCGAGGGATGGGGATAAAGGGCACCCATGGAAGTGCTGCAGCTGGGATTGTGGTGAAGCTGTGCCAAAGCTGTGTGCAGAGGTGTCCTCTCTGTTCAGTTCTAGGTCTGTTCATGTCAGCAGCAGCAGGTGTAGAGGCAGAGGAGCAGACAAGCACCCTCAGGCAATAAGGAGGGATGGAGTTGGCCCGTGGCCCTGTGCCAGCAGAGCTGTGCTGTGTGATACTGAAAGGAAGGAATCTGACACCACCACAGGACAAAGTGGCCACAGTTCTGCAGTGTTTTACCTTCAGCTGAGCCAAATAGATCAGGACATAAGAGACACTCCCTATGCCAAGAGTGGCACGTCCTGCTCTTCGAACAAAATTTGTCACAGCCAACAAATTCAGGAGCTCTGGAGCTTGGTGATGTGACCTGGTGAAGTTGGTGGGGATGGTTCTGCCAGAGAAGCAGAATGGTCTGCTCCTGCACAGGTTTTTGCCAAGTGTTTCAGACCTGCCCGTGTCAGGGTGAGCTCTCTGGTGTCACTGCTTCAGGCTTAGATGGTAGATGCTTTTACACTGAGTTGAAGCAGTTGGGTGCTTTGAATTACAGCTCCCCTCAGGCTTGAACAGTTGGCAGGGGTGGCACTTGTCACTGCTGTCACAGAGCTGAGTGCAGTTGTAGCTGTGGACTGGGATCCTGGCTGCTTGCACACGTAGCTGGAAAAAAACCCATGGCAAAACCCACCATGTAGTGAGGGAATCTCTGTAGCAGCAGAAGACTCCAGACTCAGTAGAAATACAGAAACTGAACAAGAAGTCTTTTATCTGCCAGTGCACTAAGAAGGTGGCTGGGATGAGCTGGAGTACTCCCTGCAGGTAGAGGGGAAATTCTTCCATATTGTGCCTGGAAAGCTGTAAACATATCCCCAAATTCAGTTTATTACAGATGCATGTATGTCAGATGACACTGTGAGGCTCAATTTTTAGATGCCATAAATGCCTACTTTGGAGAGGCCCTCATGAGTCAGGGAACTCATGAGGATGTAACTTCTGACTCGTGCTCTGAGCAGTGCAGGCAATGTTTACAGCAAAGGTGTGTTTAGAAATTACTCTGCAGCACTGACCATAATCACTCATGTCCTTTGAGGAGTGCTATGAAAGGCCCCCAGGCCCTGCCACTTCAGTGTTCCAGAAACCCCACCATCCAACAACAAAAAAAGCCAGAAAACAAACCTTATAAATTGAAGAAGCTTGTTTAAGAATAGCTAATAAAATCAGAAGGGTTAAATGCTTTGAGATGGTCTGAGACTGTTATTGGAGGATCAGAGTTGACAAAATGAGACACAGGGATGAGAGGCAACAGGGATACACACCCCGAAAGCTTAAATTTTACTCAGTGATAAAAATTGAAAGAACAAACTTTTAAATTTAAAAATACAAATAAGTTTGACCAAAATTAGTTGAGGGACATCTGACTCAAGGTCTGAAATCTTAAAGAAATATTTTCCCCTCCCAACACATCAGGGATGGGAAGCAAGCTGGAGTCTCTAAAACCAGGAGATAATGCAGGAGAACTATTTATGAAGAACTCTGAGGACATAGGAATGTTTAGAGGCTCATAAATGCCAGTCTTTTGCTTTTAAAGGGTCATCCTTCTGAAGTAAAAGAGTTAATGCAGCAACAATGTCATTTGTCAACAAAACACATGTCAATCTTTGGTTTTAAATGATAATCTGGTCCCTGTTGAAGGATTAATATAACAACCCATAAAACAGAGGAACAGATCATTTGGACTACCTGGTCTTCATTTAAGAGCTCTAAAGAATTAAATATGGACTATGGAGTGTGACATTTAAAAAGTCTTGGTTACAGAGAAGAGATGTGTGTCTATGGGGTTTTTCTCCCTCCAAGGGATCCAGAGGGATGAGATTACATAGTGCTTCCTCTGAAGTCTCTTCCATCCTTGAGATCCCTCCATCAGAGAAGAACCTTCCTTGTTGCTTTTCTTGGAGTGAGCAGGAGGTTCAGGAGCTGAAGGGCTCAGGGCGGATGTGCTGGGCAGTCACCACAGCCTGTGCAGAGTGTCAGTTCAGGGCTGTGCCTTACATCAGCAGCCAGTCTTTCCTGGATGATCTCATCTCCTTGACCACTAGGAAGAGAGCTGGGTTTAGCTGGTATGATCACATCAGGACTTGTGTGTGTGGCTCAGGGAGTTCTGTTTTCTCAGTGTGGCCAGTATCCTGCTCTGTGCACTGCAGGCTGAGAGTTTGCTGCCTCTTTGCTCTCTCTGTTGGCCTGAGGAAGAAGGGTCTGGATCCTCTGGAAGCTGGGGCACTTCAGAAACAGAGCATGTTTTTAAAAGAAGGATTTGACTTATTTTAAAGCACTGTAAAACTGGGCTTCAAGGATTTGAAATCCAGAAGGTCACGCTACCAAAACGTGGAGTGTACAAGAGAGTTGGCCATGTTTGCAAAGATGGTCTCTTCTCCCAGGTTAACAAGTGATGGAACAAGAGGAGATAGCCAGAGGTTGCACCAGGGAGGTTTATGTTGGATATCAGGAAAAATTTCTTCGTGGAAAGATTTGTCAAGCACAGGAATAGGCTGCTTAGGGAAGTGGTGGAGTCACCATCCTTGGAGGGATTTAAAAGATGAATAACTGTGGCACTTTAGGATATGATACAGTGGTGAGCTTGGCAGTCTTGGTCAATAGTTGGACTCTACAATCTTAAAGGTATTTTTCCACCACAACAATTCTATTTCATTCTATTAAAAAAATTACAGGCTAAGATTTGATAAACTTGCAGATCTCTAAGGATTAAAATTTCTGTGTAAACAAAAACCAATCAATTATTGCCATTTCCATGTGACAGTGACTGAGATGGGGAAGTCAGGGACAGGGAAAAGTTTCTGCAGGGCACTTAATGCACATAACTTGAAGAAATGTAACTTTGGGGTGAAATTCTGAAATAATATTTTCATACCTGGTAATGGTTTATGGAGCACGTGGCCAAGGAAGCCACAGGAAGAAAATTGATAGAGTGAAAGAATAGCAGGACACTGTCTGAATAAAGAATCCTAACTTGACATGAAGAATGATGTCTGAGCTGCCACTTAGAGTGCAGGGTCAGCCTGTGTCCCACTTCCATGGAAAAATGAGTTCAGTTCTCATCTGCAGTCAAAACATAAATGGAATAATAGAGATCAGGAGGGGGAGGAACAGAAACCAAAACAGAGAACACTGTTATGCTGTTATCTGTAATAATCACCTTGGGCTTGTGTTGGGTGATGCTGGTGGCTCTGGTTATTCCCTGCTTCTCAAAGAAGTTACAGAACTGGAAGTGTAGCAGAAGCATTGAGGTAAAGATGAGCTTCCAGAAGAACAACTGAGTAGACTGTGATTAACCAGCCTTGAGAAGAGACCTTTGGAGGGTGGGGTGTGAATGAGGACTTTAAAATCCTTGAGACAGTTGTCTGGGAAATGCTTTTCCTCTCTCTTCCAACTTTAAAAATGCAAGTACGAAGAAAATATAGGTTGGACAGGAATTGAATGGGGGAGCTGTAGGATGTTGCCTTTTCAAAGAGCTTACAGGGGTTCAGAAGGTGAGAATGTGTAAAATAGATTCTAAACAATGAAGGAGTGTTCTTGGAAAGTACAACTGTGTGCTCTGTCCTCAGCATCCAATATCAGTTATTTTTGGAGACAGTACATCAGGCTAGACAGACATCTGTCCTCATATACTGGATCTTCACTTAGGTGTTTTTTTACTGTCTCATTAATCACCTATATAGTTTTTTTCTGATACATGAGTAAAAATACCTCACAAATACCTCACAAATGGAAAATAAATTGCTGATTGTTGTCCAGTCCTTTTCCTACCAATTAGGACCTAAAGAGAAGCTGTAGTTGTACACTGGAAAGCTGTCAGTTACTAAAGGAGACTGACATTTTATCTTGGATTCAATAAAAGACATGAGTAATGGAAAATCTTATTGATTTTGTCATTCTTAAATAATTTGTGTGTGGGTTGGGTTTATTTTAGTGCTGTATTCCTGCTGCAGGGAGTCTTGTGCCTTGACCATTCTTTTGCTTGACTGGTATTTTGTTTGGTTTGTTTTGAAGGTACATGGGAATAGGACTTTCTGCTCAAGGAGTCAACATGAACAGGCTCCCTGGTAAGTCACTGTTAAGGTTTGTTTTGACTTAAAATCTGTGTTAAATGCTCATTTGAAATAAAGATTTTTCTTTATATATATATATATGAATTAGTGAATGTGTGTTTCTATTAATAAAATTGCATTACTATAATTGTTTTATATCTGGAAGTTTCAATCTATTGAGTGTTATCTTAAATTGAGTTACTCGTGTTGACAATACAGCCATGATGATTCTAGCAGATAATTGAAATTAATATTGAACTGATGAATAATGGGCAAGGTGTTGAGCTTTCAGACAGGCAAACTCTTCTTTGTGTCTGGAAAGTAACTAGGAAAATAATTTTGCATTTAATCTGTGTATTCCACTTGACAAATTTACACAAAAGAATCTGAAAATGACAGGCTAATTAGCATGTTGTATTGTCTCTCTTCTTTCCTTCTTCCCACTGAAAGACTACAAAAATGCGATAGAGTGATATTTCCAGTTGATATTGTTGCTTCTTCTGTTTGAAATGTGTGTTTTTAGGTCTGTCTCTAAGTTGGTTAAGTGACTTCTTTTTAGAAATAAATAATTGGTAATCCTTCTTTGACAATACCCAATTTACTGAGTAAAAAAACAACTTCTAGATATGTATTGACGTAGTGATTTCTGTGCCAGAAATTCTTTGAATTTCTTTGAATTCTTTGGAATTGGAAGTTTGTATTTGGTAGAAAGTAAATGTTCTTCAGATGCCAGAATGAATGACAGCTGGTCAGTGATGGGGGCATTTTTGCCCTTGGGTGTTACTTCTGGTAAAGTTTATTCAAGATGAAATCTGTGTTCAGCCCTTATTATGGATCTTGGTATCTTGAAAGGAGAATGTTTTGGGAATGTCCTAACAAAAGAAAGATCTGGTAACTGTCTTGGGGAGAATGGTTTCACTGGCACGTGAGCTTTAGAGAATTTGCACCTCATTGCAAACTATGTTTGTTAGTACTTGTTATGACAACTGCACCGGTCAGTCCTGCTCTCTGCACTTTCTGTCCCCTCAGTGCTCCTGATCCAGGTGGGTTCTGTGCCTTGTACAAGGCAAAGCATGAATCTATTCCCATCATTTCCTTCCAGGGTTGAAGTGCTTGGAAAAGCGGTTGTTTGGCTATTAATGGAGCCTGTTCTGTTGAAGAAATGGTTCTCTGGCATGTGTGATGCAAAGATGGAGGGAATGTCTTCTAGATTTGGCCTGCAGATGGTTGGATTATGCTTAATTTAGGATTCTCCTGGGGTTATAACACAGGTACACACACAGTTCAATACTAACCTGAGATGGTGTGTACTGAAAGTCTCTGGTGTGCTGTCCTGGAATTGAACAGCCAGTGTAATTTCTTTTTTTTGCCTTTGGTGACTCAAAATTACCCAAACCAGTTCTGATAAATGGCTTTAAAGCCCAGGAGTTACATGGGACAGCATTGGTGGCCAGTTTGAGTCCAAGTGCCTGTATACCACTGTAATTTCTAGAGTGCATGTGGTGAACATGGAATTCTTTTCTCTCAGTGAAATAAAGCATAAAGTGAACTTGAGACTTGAGATAGTGCTTGTTTGGCAATGAATTGTACAAATTTGATCCTATGAACCTGTTGTTTGTTTGATCACATGCAGATTATGCTGCCAAGAGTCATTCTGTGGTCATAGTTAGGTCGCTCTCCCATCAGCTGTGTAAGATTAACTGCATGGCTCTGTGTTACAGCTCAATAGTTATCCTCCTGGCTTTTGGAGAATGAATCTGATTTTATTTGGTTTTTTAGTATATTGTTCAAGTAACTGAAGTGAGAAACATATTTCCAGGCTTAACTGTTATCAGGTCCTTCACAGAGCAGAGTAAGTGAGAGCTTACAAAGAAGTGACAGACTTTGGAGCCTTGACTTGGCTTCACGTCAAAGTGTAATTTTAACTTTTTGTGACCTGAAACCCTGCCAGGTTTGTCTCCTTAGGCCCTTTCTAAGTTACTTCTGCTTTAACAAATCGATTTTCACTCAGTGTACTACCAGGGAAGTGTGTAACCACTACAAGTGGTGGTTGGGAGCCTGGAGCCTGGTACAGGAGCCAAAGTTAGTCCCTTTCCTGTTTCACTGGGGATCCTTGACACCCTGGCAGTTCTAATTCAAAGAACAATCTTGCTGCTGGGTTCTGTCTCAAACTCCTTTTCCCCCCCACAAGGGCAAACACTTTGGCCATATCCAGTTCCAAGTCAGGGCATTTGTGCTTTATGCCAAATTTATTTTGGCTTCAGCCCAGCTGGGTGCTGGTGGGGGTAGTGCTGAGCTTTCTCTGAAGGTTGCAAGTGTGATTGGAGCAGCATGAGCCGAGTTCCCTTAGCTATCCCACTCTGCATTGGGAATAGAGACTGCTTTTAACTGGAGAGTTCCCCATCCCATGTTCTGGGTTTCGTTGTGCTGTGCTTTGAAATTCAGTCAGCAGGTCTGAAACGATTGTGAGATTATTATTATTATTTACCAACTTTTATGACCCTGACATATCTTGATTTTTTTTTTTTAATTTTTAAAAAGACATTTAGAACATTTACTAATAAGCATTCTGCTTTAAACCAGTGGCTTTTAGTGAAATGTCTGCTCACTTCTTTCCCCACATTCAACTTTTTTTCACCTGTGCTCAGCGTTTTGGTATTTGAGGATGAAATTACATGTTGCAGCTGAACTGATCTAACTCAGTGTCAAAAAAGGAGAGAAACCTGACCCTTCCCTCTTCCCCTCCCCATCTGCACGGTCACTCTTCTTCCCTGGTGCAAGCCTTTGGCTCTGGCTGTTGTCACCTTGGCCAGGCCATGTTTCAGGCCAGACAGGAGCCTGCCTGCCTCTCTGCCGTGCTGGGGTTGTGGCCTGGTTCCTTCAGGACTCGGGAGCAGTGCTCTTACTTGTGCATCCTGCATGTGACATATCAGCGTCCTTTTTTAAAATTTTATTATTATTATTTAACCCTCAGTCCTGTAAGTTTTTCTGAGCCCTGCTGAAAATGCGTTGGTGGTTTGCTACAGGTTTCACCAAGCCTTCATAAGATGGGAAGATAAGTGTCCTATCTTTAACATGGATGTGTTTGCACACTGGAAATGATTCTCCCCTGTGTGGATTGTTCTGCATTGGTTCAGGTCCTTCATGCTGTTGAGAAATAACATTTCATTTGTTTGGGCTCTTTGAGGGTAACCCAGTGGGAACATAGAGCCAAGCAGAGAGGGAAGGAGGGATGAATCTCTTAAGGCAGCAGCAAGTTCTTAATTCAGCCTAAGATGTTGTGAAACCACACCCTTAGGCATACCCTACTTCAGTTTCTTAAACAGCATAGATAGGATCTGTCCAATCACTTCTACAGATTTTAAACACCCTCTGGTTAATAAATTACTTGCCCTGCTATGCAGCATTATACATGCTGAAGGGAGTGCCAGCTTTCACTCACCATTCTTTGGTTTCAGAAACATTGGTAATTTTTTCAGCTTTCTTTTCAAACAAAAACATACTGCTTGGCTTATTCACTATCTGCCTGCTCCAAACCCTCTGTTAAAAGAACAAGCTTGCAAATTCAAGAATGCTTTATAGACTTGAATTAGTGTGCAGCCAGATAAATCAGAATTTGGTGTACAGAAACCTGCTCCCTGTTGGGGTTTGGTTTCTGGGACTGTAGTGCTGTAAGCCAGGTCAGCAAAATCAGAAACAGTTTGTCCAGGTGTCCTGAGTCTTTGCTCTGCAGAAGGTCCTTGTGAGCGACCCATTTCTGTAGACATGAAGATAAAATAAAAATGAGGCCTGGGAATTAAGAATTCCCCATGCTCTCCTCCTCTGTGGAATCCATCCTTTGTCATCTATAAACCATCATCTGGACTGGGCTTTCCATTTCAGCTTTGTCTGGAGGCCCTTTCCTTTGAATTTTCTTGCTGATAGGTTTCTGTTGGCATTTGTAGGTAGGACTTTATTTCTTCTCCGCTTATCTTACATCTCAGAGGAGATGCAAGCAGGGGAAGCAAGACTGTAGAGGACTCTGTCCTGCTGTTCCTTTTGTTGAGAGGAAGAAGTTACTTGTTTCTTCCTTAGGGATGTTCCTGAGGGTTTTTCATGCTGGTGTGCTCCCCTCTGGGAGCAGCCGGAGAAGGGAGGCTGTGTAGGTGTTGTATCATAAAATCATGGAATGTTCCAAGTTGGAAAGGACTCACAAGGATCATTGAGTCCAACTCCTGGTCCTGCCCAAGTAAAATTCTCATGGGAAGATATTATTCCTCATCAGAGTTGGGGATGGGTTTCTGCAGAGGCTCTGTGTTTCGATTTTCAAACCTCAGTTCCACAAGGCTCTGGGCAGCCTCTTGTAACTCTTGAGTTAATCCTGCTACAAGTGGGAAGTTCTGCTGAAGTCTTCCAGATTTTTCTTGTGGTCAGTTTTGGTTTGGTTTTGGTGTGGTTTATTATTTCTTTCTTTTTCTTTTGTTTTCTGTGGTTGCCATAGACTCATTCTACTTCAAATGTGTTTAAGGAAGTTTTCAGTTTATGCTTTGATTTGTCGCTTTCTGTGACTACTGACAAACAAAAGACCTGTGCTAAAGGACTCAGTCCCAGTGCTAAATGTAGTAATTATAGAAGTTGAGACCTCACCAAATCATCTGATCTGAAGCAAATTCAATTATGCATTAGTCTTGCCTGACAGGTGTGTGTCTAAACCAGTCTTTCATTATTTTTCTGGCAACTTCTTCCAACACTGTCCTTGTGTTGGAAACTTTTCCTGATGACAGAGCTGAATATTCCATACAGTCTGAGTCTATTCTTGGATCACGTGGAGGTGGAAAACAATTAATTTCTTTCCTCTTTGTAGCTCTGTACATAAAAACCTCTATCACTGCTTTGTGGTCTTCTCTCCAGATTGTACATCCCTGGCTCTTCAACCTTCCCTGTTTGTCAGGTTTTCTTGATTTACAACAACTCTTGTAGATGTTTCCTGAACATTTAATCACTGGATGTATCACAAGCACCAGTATCTTACTTTTTATAGTAGAAGAAAACATTAAAATTCAGAGCAAGTCCAGGAAGTGGCTCTTATCCCATCCTGCAGACAAGGGCAAAGGAAAATCCTTGCCAAGCTTTCACAATTCTTAAGGCTTCAGCAGGAACAGGAGGGAAAGAAGCTGCATGGTTACCTGGGAAAAGAAGGCTTTTGGCTTCTGGAGCAATCAGCAAAAGCCCTGAAGTATGGGATTAAATACATGAACAGTATGTGGCAAACAAACAGTGATTCAGTCTGCTTTCAGAGCCTCTTGGCTACATCAGCAGCTTGGACACACTGCTTAATTTTCTGCCTTTAGAAGTAATTTCTATTAAGTTTATTTATTTATGCAGCTGATGAAGCTCAGTCTTATAATACCTTATGGTGTTTGTCCTGCTGCAAAGCTCTTTCAGAACTATCCTTAAAAACAGTTGTCCAAAATGACACGTGGGATTTCCACAGGGTGTCATAGCAAAGCCTTAGACAGGTGTTAGTTACACATGCAGTGAATCCTTCAGCTGGCTGTGCCAGTTCCTGTCCACAAAATTGCTTATGCCTCTGGTGCCCTCTAATTTATCCTATCAAACCAGTTTGTGGGGCTGCATGTGAAATGGGTCACATAATTGGGTTAATAATGGTGGGTGGGGGGCACTGCTTGATTCTGGGCTTGTTATTAACTTGGGTCTGTCCTCTTGCCTGGTTCATCACACGGTAATGCAGGTTGAAAGAGCTCCTTTGGGAATCTTTGTTCTCTGGAATCACATGGCTAGCAGTGGTGAGAGGTTATATTTGATAGAAAGAGGTATGTGTTGAATTCCCCAATTAAATTTCTCTCCAATTAGCAGTTATCCTGATCATTTTTACAAAGGATCATGTTTCCAGGTGTAGTGGACTGAAGCCAACTTGACTGGCTGTGTCTCCCTGAATTTTTATTTAGGCTGAGAACCTCTCCTAAGCTTCACTTTTTGCTGACTTAGCTGTGTTTTTACCTGAAAGCATAATTTGTACCTCCTAAGAGGTCATCAGTATGTTTAGAAATGGCAGGTTTTAACACTGCACAGTGGAAGAAAAGAGAGCAAAGTGGGTCAGTGTGATGGGTCAGCTCTGGAATTATTGAATCCATTTGTGCAGAATGGATTTTTAGAGAAATTCCTCACCACACGAGAGCTTGCATGGGTGAAGATTATTGTGGTGCATAGAACAGTGGTGGATAAAAAACAAACACTGCCAAAAAAAGATACACGTTACAGCAGATTTGAGATTTCTGGCCTTTGTAAGTCAGAGCCCTTTGGATTTATCTACATGAATCTCTTCTTTTTGGAGAAGGGGTTTATTTATTTATTTATTTATGTAAGTGAATCTCCTGGTTTTCACCACAGCCTGTACTTTTATTTACATCTTTGTTTGTGCTACCCTTGTTTCTTCTAAACTAAACTGCAAGATGCACTCCAGAATCACAGTTAGTGCACTCCAGCCTCTAATAAGTGTTCAGTCCACAACACAAGGCTCAGCAATACAGGCTACCCTGCCCCATTTGAAAAAAAAAAAAATAATTAAAAAACCTCATGCTGGAGGAAGTGTTCTGAGACTGGTTGAAACTGGTTGTTTCTTTCATTAATCTGCTCTTACTGTACTGCACCATCTGCTATTTCCAAAATAGCTTTTATTTATTTTTTTTTAAATTTAAGTCAAAATTAAGGTCATACTAAAAAATTAATAAGAAATTTGGGCTTCTTGTAATAAAACAAAAGGATTTCCTTTGACCTTAAGCTTTCACATATTTTTAGTGTTAAGAATTTTTTTCCCCATATGGAATCAATCTTCTGTTCAGTGTATGTAAAATGCCATCATAGGAAAGTAATCTGAGGAGCACTTAATTTTTGTTTATCCTGGGCATACACAACTCATTCTCTCTTTTTTCATCTTCACTCTAAATTCTGTATGTACACATGTATTCTATGTATATATTTTAATGGCTGCCCTGCTGCATCATGTGTTGAAGAATCTGAGTTCCTCTGGCCTTACTTAACTCACTCTCATCTTCTCCTGCTTCTACTCTCTGCAGATCAGTTGAACACCTTTTAAAAATTAAAATTTAAAACCACAAAATTTTTAAAATTTTAAATTTCAGAATTCTCAAAATTATATTATCTTTATTTAAAAAAAAAATTATTTGGTAATCTTTGTAGTTTGTGGTTGATTTGTCCACTGCCCATCAGCTTCAGCTGAGTTCCATTGAACTGCTCAGTTGTCTTCTCATGCCGTGTCAGCTTTCTCTTTTTTCAATCAGTTTTTTCAGTTTATGTGCTGAGTTCACCTCAACTTGTATGAAAATTCCAGCTTGAGTTTTGAAAGAGATTTGTTGCATGTGCTGTGCATTCATTCACATCCTGTCTTTGTCCCCTAGAAGAGCTGGAAGTTCTTTCTTTCACATTCTTGAGTTTTTCAGAAATCATTAATGGACTTTCTGACGAAAGCTCCGTCCCCGCACGCTGCCGTGCTCTGCACATTTGGGGTGTTGCCCCTAAGGAGCTTATCAAGCACAGAGCTGAGCACAGCTTGGTTGGGTGGATGTGTTCTAGGAATGAGCCTTGTGCTCAGAGCTGATACTGGCTGAGCTGGCGTGGCACGGGGGGTTGGACAGATGTCTTATTTCCTTCATGATACGTGCTGAGGGGTGACACCAGCGCAATCAGGTCCCCAAAGGAGATCAGACCTGATGCTATCAGGTGTGTTCAGAGCTGGAGAGTAACAAAACCAGCTTCTGAACCACAGAATTGGAATGAATTACGCTCTGAATTAAGGTTAAATTTAATTATTATGTTTTATTTATGGCTGTGTATATGAAAACTAGGACTGTATAAAGTCAAAGTTCCTGCCTTTTCCCATTTCCAGCTGACTTCAGGTCGTGTGTTTGGTTGTATTGATTGTGTTGATTGTCCTGCCTGCAGCCAGAAAAACTGCTGCCAGCCATTTGGTTGGGTTTCTTTTATTTTTTTTTCCTCTTGGTCTGTTCAATAAGACTGGCTTTGGGCACCCAGACTTCAGGTTTGACTGGAGGAAGCAGACTGAGGCTCCAGCTGAGCTCTCAGCAGCCGTGCCTCACCCTGGAGTAGTTGGGAAAGTGCTTTGCCATTAAACTTGAACAAAACCATGAATCAGTATTTCAAGGCAATAATCCTGGCCTTGGAAAATAACCAAAGAAAGTGTTTCCAGTGGCCATTAAACACTCAGACATCAGTAGGGGTAAGTGATCCTTACTTGGAAGTTTGGCCTTCACCAGTGCCACAGGTTGCATCTCCAGCTGCAGCAGATTATCGAAAATCCAGGTATCTTAGTGACAGCTAAGAGTTGACTGGCACTTTAGAGACAGCAGTTTAGCTGTCAACACAAGCTGTAATCACAGCACCGCTTGTTTTTTGGATTAAAACAAATTCTTTAATATGGCTGTACCTATTATGGGAGCCCTTTGGATAAAAGGTAACATCAACACAAAGCCCAGTTTCACTACAGCTCAAACTACTGGGTAGCAGCTGTTTCTACTGATAGATATATGTGATCCTCTTCAGAAAACCGTTTTGCTTCACCTTGATTAATATGGAAAGTATTTAAGAAACCTCAGTTTAGAATCGAGAAGGCCTTGTTGCAGCCTCTTCACATCATGAGGTGTGGTTCTTCTGGAACACTTCTCTCTCCAATAAGGTCTTGTGTTTAGATAAGTGGTTTTTTGTTCATTACTTTCTTAGCTCAGTAAATACCATTTTAGGGATTGTTTTTAGTGGTAGCTGGACATGAACCCCCTGCATTCTGCAATGAACTCTAACATTGCTTTTGGCTGAGTCACTGAACTGTTGTGTTTTGATGTCTCTGTAAAATGACTCTTGCCCATTACCTTGCAAGATATTGCTGGAAGTGTCTTAATATTTTATGAAGGCATTCTTGCCCATCATCTGAAGGCTGAAAAGTTGGCCCATAAATGAATATGTGAATTATTTAGTATGATGAGATTTGAAGCCTGTGTATGTGATAAGCTTTTGATTGTAACTTCTTTACCCCTTCCACTAAATAGATAAATGGAAAAGCTCCTCATCTGACTCTTTTTCCCCATCCCTGTCCTGATCATGCTGGAGAGCTTCTCCTTTGTAGATAGAAACAACCTGTCCTGTAGGTGCTTTAACCATGGTGTGCTCTTCACAGGGCTGTAAATGGCACATCTTGGCTTCTCTGGTGTAGGGAAAACCAGGTCATGCTCTGACTCTGGCATGGATGGACTCATCAAGCTTGTAAGTTAGGAGGACTTGCCATCTTTATGCATTCAAGGAAGTAGGATTTTTATCTTGATTACTGTATTCTGTGGTGAAGAGCATGCTAAGTAACAGTGGAATGGTCTCCTTACAAATTTCTGGGGCTGGTGGAACAGACCTTTCCTGTTGAAAAGGTATTGCCTGTGTTGCAGCAGTCCAGAGCCTTCTGGTTTGTTTTTTTTCTTCTCTTTATGAGTCAATGGGTAGTGCCACTTCATATAATGGTGTAGACTGTGGTTTGATGTTGAAGGCTAGTTAGCATGCAGTAGTTGTTAAATGGTAGGACTTGCTGATCTGGTCTTAAAATCACTGTGCCAGATCAATATTGGGAAAATTTGAATTGTACAGTGTTACTCTGCTTGTTGTCTCCATGGTGGATCAGGCAATGCTTGTTAGCACCCACATTCTGCTCCATCTCCCAGACTCTTGAGTCATACTGATTTTTGGGTCACTGTGTCCTTTTCTTTCTACTCTCTGTTAATCTGAGAGAGATGTTGTGATTCCTTTTTTTTTTTTCTTTTTTTCCTCTCCTTTGGATTCTTGCCACACAAATCTTGCTGTGAAGATTTGGTCTGAGTTCTGTCTCTTTTACAGTTGCAAGTACTTTATTGAAAAACATGGAATAACTTCTGAGCGAAAGCTGCAGGCAGGCCTGCCAGGAGTCCTGCACTCTCTGATTAGCATCATCTGCTGTGCCTGTGCAGGGGCCAGACTGACTCTGCTTCATCTGCTGGGACCTGGGGTGAAGGGGAGGCTGTGAGCAGCAGTGCCTCTCTGGGGTGTGTGTGGTGCTGTGCTGCACTTCTCCATGGCCTTGGACAGGATTCAGTGGGATGCTGCAAAGGCTATGGGACCTGAACCCATCCAGCCCCTACTTTGGGAAGTTTGTGCTCCGTGGGGTAAAGTGATTTTATTGTCTGTAACAAGCATTGGTCCTGTAGTGCAGGGTTTGGCCTTTTCAGACATTTTGCCACCTTGTAGAAGAAATAGAAGCTGTTGCAAGCAAGAAAAGTTGGGGATGTTTCTAGCTAGGTCTTCCTCATATCCTGGTGTCCCTGGGTAAGTGGGTTTTAGGGTCTTTTTTTTTTTTTTTTTTTTTTTTTACCCTTGACATGTTCTGGGCAGATGTCCAGGCCCTTGAAGTTCTGCCAGGGAGATGCTGTAATGTGTTAAGCACGCGGTTCCCTGGTCCTATTCCTGTCCTGCAGTTGGTGTTGTGACTGTACCTAGACAGTTGTTCGATGCCAGGACCATGCCTCCCCTATGCCCACCACCCCAGAGGTTGCTGTGGTCACTGAGCAGCTATTTTTGTAGGCTCATTATGGAAACAGGAAGATGTTTTTAATAATTGACTAATAGTTGATTGGATTCTAAAGCATGACTGAATAAAAGAAAGCAAAGCAGCCACCCTGCTCTCACCCAAACATGTGATGTGTATGCAGCTTCATAAGGCTTGGCATAAATGCTATAAAACTGAATGACAGCTGAGATGCTGCAGCACCTCAGATGCTTCTTGGGCAGCAGACTTCTCATGGCTAGGCATTTGCAGACTTTTTATGACCAGGCATTTGGCTTCTGAGGCTGCAGGAGCACCAGAGCTTGCTCAGCCTTCCTTTTAGTGGGGTCAGAGGCCTGTGTCCACTGTTCTGGACTGATGTACACAGAGGCACATCCAGTCGCAGAACCAAATCCACTGGAAGATGGAATAATCAACAGAGGGTGGTTCCACCTCTCCTGTGGTACTGGCTCCTGCCTCCTGTTCTTTGTTGTCCTGTCCCTGCCTGGGACTGCTCAGCCCAGGTTGGTGGAGAGGCAACATCCAACTTCTGTGTGCACCAGATTCCATCTGTTCAGCCTCTGTTGAACACACCTTCCCCTCCCCTGACTCATGCTCTGCTGCTACCAAAGACCCAGAGCTGGCTGAGCAATAGCAGCCTGCTCAGCACAGTGCATGGAAAGGGCCCTGCCTCCAACTGGAACGTGGTCCAGCAGCAACTCTGAGCTCTGCTGCTGCCTCCACCCTCCACATCCCATTCCCCAAGCACTGTACAAGCAAAGTTTGTACATCTGTTTCTGCTGGACTTTGGATTCAATAAATCTTATAAAATTATTTTGTTTGGTTTATTTCAATGTGTTGACACAAGTTCTTGTCCCTTTGCAGCTCGTGTTTGCGCACCACTTGCCCTGGCATGGGCAGCTGTGGGAAGCTAGGATTGCTGGCCAGGGGAGTGGGAAGAGGAATGTCACAGGCTAAATACTGGACAAGAATAGAGAGGGGAGAAAAATGAAAAGTGTTCCAGAATATGAAAGAGAGAAAGCAGGTAGAGATAAAATTTGGAAAGACTGTAGGGCGGTCACTGGGGTCTGTCCTGAAGAATAAGCCACAAACTCTCCCATTACTCACGATACAACAGGCACAAGCCCTATTTACAAATCTTCAGATTCTTTCTGAGGAACTTCCATCTGATCTTCACATGCCCAAACATACTTCACCATTCCTTACAGCTTCAGATGTTCCAGGTGTCCTTCACTGCAAGGAGGTTACCACTGAATGTGTGGTCAGCAAAGCCCTGCCTGTTACAGCAGCTTCTGCACCCATTACGTTGAATGCTTGGGCTGAGTTGCAGCAGAACATGTTTCTCCTCTGGAATGTTCATGGGCAGGGAATGGTCCATGTGTCAGTGATAAAGTTCATCTGTCTGCCAACATCTTTAGCCCAGCAAGTGCAGAGCAGGAAGAGTCTGACGTGTCTGGCTCTAACTCACTGGGAAAGTATATTTTCCATGATCACTGGGCCTTGTGTGTCAGTCCTTTGGCATGTCATCAGAGGGCATCTCAGTGCAGATCCCTGTGGGTGTTGCCTTCCCTGTTCCCCTCTGCCCAGTGGCAAGTTTGACATGTTTGAACCTTGATGCACTGGGGGATGTCATCACTTGGCTTTCTTCTCCACCCTGTGTGAACAAAGCATCAGGCCAGAAAAGGCGTAGTGAAAATATTGCCCTTGGTAACTTGCATCAGGGCATCCTGTCCATCCATCCATCCATCCATCCATCCATCCATCCATCCATCCATCCACCCATCCATCCGTCCTCTCCATGCTTTCGAGGTTGAGCAGCTTATCCAGGTCCTGGTTTTCCTAGGTGTGTGTTGTAGCCATGATGCCAGTTGTGCTCAGAGCCAACCAGAAACTGTGTGTTCATTGCTGGTGCTCTTGAAGCAGAGAGCTAAATTGCCGTGTTATTTCCATGGTGTTGAGAGGTAAAGGGTGTCCCAGCCCAATAGAACCACTTCCCTCTTGCTGCCTTCTGAGGCGTTGTCTGATTTCAGGTACAGAAGTCAGGATCTGACCAAAAAGTCAAGAGTAAAGCAAAGCTGACATTGAATGGGAAAGTTGGGATTGAACAGGGTCAGATGTAGGGCAGTCAGGGATACTGGTAGCATGCTACATCTAACTCCAGCGCTTGCTTAAGAGTGAGTGTTTATCAGTTTATCCTGTAACTGTGTCCTGAAGTAACTCAAGTCCTTTCTGCCACGTGTCTGGCATTGCATAATTCTGACCTGTTTATCAAGCAGCAGTGATGGAACTTGCTGTTCATTTTTTTCCCCTATGTGTTGGGATCAAGGTAGTCTGCCAAGAAGGTCAGCATATCAGCTTTTTCTTGTTAACAGGCCAAACAGAACTTCAGTTTGGTGCTGAACACACAAAAACGTCCTCCCAGGCCCTACTCGTGGTTTTTGTTTTTCTTTCTTCCCATTCTTTGATTGCACAATCTGAGCTATTCGGCATCTTGTTAGTAAATATATATTTTGGGTTTGGGTGTTGAAGGATTCAATTCAAAGGAATGTAAATTTAACCTCTTTTTGCTTAATAGCTGCTGAGGTCCTACCTATAGTGGTTGTGATTCTGTATTTTCCATGATCACTGGGCCTTTCATATCATCAGAGGGGATCTCAGTACAGATCCCTGTGGGTGTTGCCTTCAAAGTGCTGTTGTCAAAATGAGCTGTAGTGAGAAGAGTCTTAGAGCCAGCACACTGGGGTTGTGCCTTGTCCACTGCCATGGGCCAGGTGGCCAGATCCTTTCTGTTCTCTGCCTGTCTCCCCTATTTAAAATGATTTTCTGCTTTTGAAGAGAGGATGGGAAAGGGAAAGAAGTAGAGAACTGTAAACTGGACCCTGCAGCCACCCTAGTTCACTTGATTTCAGTCTATATAGTCCATCAGGAGACCATGACCTGTGTTTTATAAGAAAAAGCACATTCGCTGGTTTTGTCCAGATTTCTGAAATATTGAGAGGAATTTGCACTTGAGAATTTTTAGACCTGGCCACAACTGTACGTAGGTGCTACGTGTCCATTGCTCTAGATGTGGCTATCACCAAGGGACTGAAACGGGCTGTTCTTTAAACAGCCTTGTTGGAATGAGTTACCAGTCACAAGCTGTCAGTGCGTGGGTTCTCTCAGGGTTTTCTGAGGAGCAGCTGCCTGCACCTCTCTGTCCTGGGATGGGCTGCTCAAGCTGCTGAGGACTGAGAGAGTGAGGGTGGTGAGAGGTGCTGGGGGGAGCTGTGGGGTGAGCTGAGGCCATGTGTCCCACTGGGGAGATGTACAGGAGAATCTGTGCAGAGGGAGCATGGTCACAAGAGCAGTGATGCATTTTGGAGTGATGACAATGGCTTCATGGAAACATCAGGTCAGTGGTAAAAGGGACAATAAAGGGAAAGTGCTAGGGTTAACTTGTAGAGGGCTAGGGAACAGTGCAGAGAACAACTGCAGGCTGCTTCCTTTCTCCATGGGGCACCTTCATTTCCATTCTCACAAGCAATACTCTAATCCAGAGAAGGTTCAGATGACGATGGTCATAAAGGCAGGAAATAGCTAAATAAGTTAGGAGTCATCAGCCTGAAAAAGAGATACTTATAGGGGATTTTGCAGAGGTCTGCATATTCTGGAGACACCACAAATCCATGGTTTGCCATCTTCTCCAGTGCAAGAACTGCAGGGTATATCCAAGTAGTAGGAGGCACATTTTCCTTGCTTGCAGTTATTCTGTCAAACTCCTTGTTGCAGGACACAGTGAATGCTATGAGTATTTATATGTTCTTAATGAAGGATTGAACAATTTAATGGAAACAAAATCCTCTCAGGAGTACTGAGTGAACAGAATCTGTCTGGCTCCGTCTGTCTGTGCTTACAGGTGGTTGGAAAGCGGTAACACTGTTCAGTCAGGGTGTGATACGTGCACATCCTGTACTTCTGCTGTCTCACTTCTTGAAGAGCATCCTTGTCCAGGCTGACCCCCTATCCCAAAGGGACAGGCTTTTTAAGAGCCTCTGCGTATCACCTCATCTCTGCCTTCCAGGTCACAGCAGTGACTTCTGCAAGTGTTTGAGTACAAGTGGCACAGAGGTTAAACTGTCTGGAGAATTTGCAGATGCAGCTGTGGGGAGGGCTTTCAGGAAGTTCTGCTTCAGTCCTTATTAAAGCACTGCTGGATTTTGTAGAGGAAGAAGCTGTTGAGGAACTGGAGGCTCGGAAGGTGTCGCGGGAGTCACAGAGGAGGCTGTAATATGCTGGACCCATTCCTAGGTGGCGATAGCAAATTGTTAATGATGCAGGAAAAGCTCAAGTTTTCAGGAAGTGTTTTGAGAAAAGTTGGAGTCTGTGTTTTCAAAATACATGTGGTGATTTACTCCCCACTCTGCTGGTAATCCAGGATAATGCCAACTGCTTTCAATAGGGTTATGCTATTTAAATCAACAGGCCCAGATAACTTTGACCTAGAAGTACTAGAAGTGCTGATTGTTGTTTTTAATTCAGATTATTAGGAAATTGCAGAAGATTGGCTGAAGCTGGCCAGTGCTGGAATGACGTGCATGCCACCGCCCTCATGTTTATTTTGGGCAGAATTTTAGAAATAGGGATCTGTTTTTTATTAATAAATAACTTAAAGGTTAGGTGTATAATTAATGCCACTCAGCTTATGTTTACAGTGAGTACAGTAAGTTCACTCACACAACTCTGGCTTGTTGTTTTAAGATGACCATGGTGATCTGATGAGGCTGACAGTCTAGATTTAAAGCCCCTAGTGTGGTGCCAGGTCCAGGTTCAGCACTACACAACATCTGAGTTGAAAAAGTGAGCTCTATGTATCATTAGCAAAGTGCTGGGTGAGCAGATTTCTTTAATTGGTTATGTTAGTGGTTTTCTGGGGAGAATAGGATTCAAAACAAGCTTTTTCCAAGTCTTGTTGCTGTATGTACCACATTTGTCATTGTCTTCAAGGCCTTTATTCAGTTACTTCCCACTGGAGTTCACCACCACTATTGGTGCTACAGCAAGAACTGACACTGTGAAGCTCAAGTCATAAAGGAACAGGAGGAGGATTTTTTCAGTAGGATCAGCTGTGATCTGTAGGTAATGAAACCTTTATTTCTTACACTGCAGAACCAGTAGTGTCTGCATTGGCACCAGTGTTTAGTGAGCTCATCCTCATGGTTGGACACGCTGTTGTATTTCTTACAGGAGCCTTACCCAGTACATGTGTAAGCACTTCACTGCTTAGATGTAACTGATGACAAGTTCTTGGTAGATGCTTTGTAATGCCAGGAATGTTTTGTATGCAGAAGATCCAGAAGTTTGTATTTGGATTGTATTATGAGTAGGTTAGGAGATAAATTGATTTAAGTTATCATCTGAATTACAATTTACCAACAGCTTCATTAGGGAAGTTCTGAATTGACACTCATGTAATGAGTGTGGTTTTGGGGAGACTAAAATAATAGATCAGTGATGGCAACAGAGAAAATAAAAGGGACAGTGGAAATGAGCCACAGTTTCAAAAATTCAAAAATATTTCAATGATATTTTTACTGGATGGAGTCTTAGCAGTGGAAGTTTGACAACAGACTCTAGAGCCCCTATCACTTCCTCCTTTGTTTTGGCAAGTCAGTTTGGCATCATTTTTGTGCTTGCTGAGGGTGCTGCCTGTGCTGCTGTCCCTGTCTTTCATGAAGATTTGAAACAGGACTGGTGCTACTGTCAACAGCTTGTTTGGAGCTGATCCGAGGGAAGACGGAGCTGACTCTTGGGACATCTCAGTCTGTTCCTGTTGGATGTGTGGAACTAAACAGAGGAAATTACCATTTCTAGACTGGAACTTACTGGGAGTCCTTCACGCCTTTCACTCCCAAACTTTGCTCTGAGGTCCAGAATCTTGGACTGTGGCATGTTTCAATCTTGCTTCACTCCCTGATTTTCCCACTGGCACTCATTTGGTATGGTGCAATAAACAGGGGGGCTTAGACATGCACTGACTGTTTTGTGCTTTTCTGAGAAACCTTGAGCATGTGGGTGCTGATGTCTCAGTGTTGTAGCACTATTTTACAAGATTAAGTTTCCAGTGCCCTCATGTTGTTGTTGGTTTAGGAGGAGAATCCTGGCTTACAGAAATGCTGCAGCCCACCTTCCCAGGGCTGTGCTCTGTAGTTCTCAGTGTGCTCAGTCTTTTTGTGCCTCAGTGCTGGATGTGCACTTCCTGCACAGTCTCTGTGTTTTGTACATACCCCCTTTGCCAGAGCCATCACTCCACAAGTAACAGATTCTGGACTACCCTTGGGTTGTTCAGGGTCAGTAGGTGGCCAAAGCACCTTCTTTTGCTTCCCTAAGGATCCAGCCATATCCATTTAAAACACAGGTGTCTGTTTTTAATGTTGTATCTGACTTTCTGGTAGAAGTCTGCCTTCAGAAAGATACAGAAAAGAACAAGTGGGCAGGGTGCAATCCCTGAGCCCAGCTGTAACTCTTAGCACAATGTTATTGGCAGAAGAAATAAAAGATACTTATATTAGAATTGACCACTTTGCAAAGTGCCCATTGACATTTGAGGGATGTGTTTTAAGCTGTCTGCAGAACAGAAGATATTGTATCTCAAGGGAAACATAGGAATCCTTGTCAACTTTTAGAAGGGAAATACACATTTGAGGATGCAAAAATTGCCTCTGTCCATTTGGTACACCTGTGGCAGCGCTTACAGACAAAGCTGCAAATGTCTGAGAATTATTTTGTTAAATGCTTTAGTGGGAAGGTTTTGGGAAACTCAAGTACTTTACAACAGGAGTTTGTTTCACCTCAGGCAAGATAAAAGAGAAGCAGAGGTTTAATGTGGCGTTTTGTTTGGTTTTTTAAAAATCTATGTCGAGGTGACTTTTGACAAGTTGTTCTTTGTACTGCTTGTTATAATGGATAAATGAGATTGAAATGCCAATTATGTGTTCTGACTAAAGACTGTTAATTTCTTTTTAGTTACCAGTATGTGAAAATTAATATTGGGGTGAATCAGGAGTGGGAATCAAATTTTAAAACTGCTAAAGAAAATGCTGTCCTGAGAGCTGTAGTAGTTCCACGTGGTTCTGCTGAGCTGCTTCACTGCTGTCCTGTTCTTTTGCCTCGTCTTTTGCAGGATGGGACAAACATTCTTATGGGTACCATGGTGACGATGGGCACTCCTTCTGTTCCTCGGGGACAGGGCAGCCCTATGGCCCCACATTCACCACTGGAGATGTGATTGGCTGCTGTGTCAACCTCATCAACAACACCTGCTTCTACACAAAAAATGGCCACAGTTTAGGTAAGTGAAGGAAGGTGTCTCAGGAGAGGGATGCTCCAGCCCTGCTCTTGCTGCTCTTTAATACTTTGCTTGTATTGTAACTCTTGTCCCACACCTGTTAGTAAGGTTTAAATAGCAGAGGAAAAGAGAACTCAGCAGCTGTCAGCAGTTGTAAATTGGCTCCAAGACAGAAATACTTCCAGCAGGTAAAATGGTTTCCATGCTGCTCAGTTTTACATATGTTAGAATTTCATCCCCAGCTTCTACTGCTTTCCTCTGCTACTGCACAGTAGGTGGGAGGTTGGATAAGGTGTCTAATGGGTGGACAGCAGGGAAAGAAAGAAGTGGGAAGTTTAATTAGTGTGCTGTTCAACTGCCTACAAAGCCACATTACCAGTGTCTTTATTTTTGAAGGGACTGGTCCCTCTGAAAGCCTCAGCACATTGGTTCAAGCATTCCCAAAGCCAGACATTAATTCAGCACAAGAGGTCTTACTTTAAGCACTGAGATATAATTTGGTTCATTCCACACTTGTTTCAGTTATTGTCCTAAAGTAAAGGACTTGAAAATTTTGCACAAATTAATACCTCAGATGTTTTCCAGGCATCTGTCATATCTTATTCGTCTAAAATAGAAACTTCTGGCCATTTTCCCATAAAATACCTTTTCCTTGGATGACATGTTCTCCACCCCACATAAATTCTTGTCTTTTTTTTTTATAACATAAGATGTGCAGTAAGTTTTTATAAGTTCATCTCACTTTTCATGCTGGGATTCATTTGATTTGGCAGGGAGAGATGAGCACTCCTTTCCTTTGCTTCTCCTTGCTGTGTCAATTCTACTTTGTTGAATTCATGATTAAATTGGTAGAAAAATACCAAAAATACCCTGCTCAAAACACTTAACAGAGCAAAGATTTGCATTACTGGCTGGGCTGAAGGAAGGAGTGGGATTGGAGTGCAGTGTGTGCCTGGAGAGTGCAGAATTTCTGGTGAACTCTTGGGAAAAGCACTGAGCTCCCCAATATTAGAGAGAGATGGACTTACTGGAGAGAGTCCAGCAGAGAGGTGCCAAGGTGATGAAGGGTTTGGAGCAGCTGTCCTAGGAGGAAAGGCTGGGAGAGCTGGGGCTGTTCAGGCTGCCCATGTCAGTCCAGTAATGGTAGGACAAGTAGAGGCTTGAAAGCAACAGTTGATGGTGTAGAACAGGAGCTTTTGCTTAGGAATGAGACAAGATAAAACAACAGCAACTGAGATAATGAAACACTTAAAAAGATTTCACAAAATCTCTCCTTTTAGTTGCTGTCCTTGATTTTTAGCATGTATTTAGATGTAGCCCTGTAGTGGTTTGTACTGTGCTCCTCTGGATGTTTTCTGTTGATGAAGTAGGTGGTTTTCCAGCTTCACTGTTTTTTACCCTGATGATGCTGTTAGTTTTCATGACAACAAAAGTGTGAGAGTCAGGAGGAGACCAGGTCTTCTATTTAATGAACAAAAGTTTGTTCATTTGAAATTTTAATTGCTTTTTAATGTCCAGAATCTCCACAGTGTAAGCTGTATCAGTTGAAAAGTTGCCTCTTTCTCCTCTGTTTTGTACCCTGGTCTGTGTTGTGCCTGGGTGTCTGGGCAGATGAAGCCAAATAAAGAGCACAGTTCAGTAACTTCCATGTTACCTTTCATCATCACCACCCTCTGATTCTTTGCCTCGTGTCCTTGCTCAGAGATCTGTTTTGTTTGGGACATTCAGAGTTCTTTACAGCAGTGAAGTTATCTAGTCTTCCTTACTTCAATTTAAGTGTTTCTTTTCCTTCAAAGATGGGGCTTTTCTGGATGGAAAGCTCTTGTTTTTTCTAATCTGACATTAAACAACCCCTTGAGGAACAGCCTTCCCCAGTGGTGAACAATGCCAGTGGGAAGAAACAGGAGAGGTAACAAGAAAGTTGCCATGCTTAGAGAACAGCATTAGTTATAAGCATTGCTGTCCCCTGGCTGTCCTCTTGAGCTCTTCAGGTGTACAGTACAAGACATGAGCTGTGTGAGAAAAGGACAGGTAGAAGCCTCTCCTTAGCAGTCACAGCTGGCTCCTGTGTGTACCAGCTTTTCTTTGAGCTGCAATGGCATAATGGTTGTACAGGGAGAGGAGAGATGGTGTGGTTAGAGAAGGCAGGGGTGGAAGCACAGAAGGGAGCAGCAGACCTCAGGCCTCACTGGGTGACCCCACAAAAGGAACATTTTTCTGCCTTTTTACAAAAGCAGAATAAAAACTTCATCTGGGGAGGCTGTTGGTAAGGGCCAGCAGTCTGTTGGCGTCACTGATAAAGAAACAACATCCAGAAGAGCTTCCTGTGAAATGCTGAGGAGAGGAGCCCCTTGGCCAGGGGTTACTGAGCTCCTCGTGGGCACCGAGCAGAAATGTGAGGAGGGGGTGAGACAGGTGTCAGCAGAGGGACCAAGGCCAAATGGAGGAAGGAGCAATGATGTAAAATGGAAGTCAAAATGCTTTCTTCCCTGATGGAAGCAGCTTCTTGAAGGTCTTGAGCTTCCATGATATTTTGTGCTAACTTGAGAACCTCATATCTGTATTGTGTAAACCCAAGGTTTACCAGGAAGGGGATGGATGTGTTTTTTCTTGGTGTTCATGGACATAAAGCTGTGGAAGCCATGGATGTCTCCTCTTAGGACATGAGGTAATTGTGTAATCCTACTGCAGGTGCCAGGAATATTCATGAGACTAATCAACCCCTTTATGAGGCCAATTAGCTTGAGAGCAGGATTTCAGGGTTTGAATTTGTCTTTCTTTTAATGGAATTACTGTAGCTTTGTCTTTCCAATTCACTCTTCACCATTTAAGTCCTCTCCTTTTCATCTGTTAATTAGATACCCCCCTTTTGTTTTCCTTGCAATTTCTTCTGTTGCTTAACTATTATCTTCCATTGTCTCCATACTTTTTCATTTAATCAGATCCATCAGGAGCACTGTATAAGAACTGTTTTCTTGGCCATCACAAATTCTGGATGTGCTGGTTGGAGCTAAGTCTTGAACTTTGTTTGGAGACGTCACATGAGAACTGTTTGACATCGTATGTAGTCTTAATTCTCTGTTCTGGAAAATGTCTTGAATGTCTTCTGGCTGCTGATGAAACACTTTTGACAAGTTCTGAGCAGAGTCCTGGCAGTAAAAACTATAATGAGATGTGGCTAGAAGCGTGATGAGAAGGAATTTGGAGAGAAGGAGGGAGAAATGCTGGGGAGCCAGCCATTAAGCAGAAAGTCTTGGAGCAGGACATGAGGAGGAAATGTGACTGCTACAGGTCTCTGGGTTTAAGTGGATGAGTTCTCTCAGGGACTGATGGAGGAGTGTTTCAGATCTCAGACTTAGACAGCAGACCAAGGTAAATGGAGCAGCAGGGCTATAAAAAGAGCATGCAACCCTCTGAAGTCTTGGCACAGAAAACTTCCTGTAGTTTGAGTTCTAGTGCAGGCTCTTGGAAAGACCAAGTTAACCTAAAAAGTAAAATATCCATTCTGTAGCCAGCTTAGAGACTAGGAGGAACATTAGGGGTAATGCAGAAATCTGTTGTCAGAGAGAGATGCAGGTGTCAGTCCCAGGTTTAATAGGTTTGACCCCAAAGCTTCAAATGAAGTTTGCAGAGAGCAAGAGCATTGGGATGTTCAAAACAAGACTTCAGATGAATCAAATTTAAAATCATAGAGCCCAGGAATGGTTTGGGTTGGAAGGGACCTTAAAGATCAGGTCATTCCAACCCCTCTGCTATGGGCAGGGACACCTTCCATTAGACCAGCTTGCACAGGGCCCCATCCACCTTAGCCTTGAACACTTCCAGGTATGGGACAGCCACAGCTTCTCTGGACAGCCTGTGCCAGGGCCTCACCTCCCTCATTCACCACCAGAATGAAAAGAAAATACCAGACTTGGCTACAGCCTTGTTCTCTGTGTGAGCAGTTTTACCCAAGTGGCCTGATTGGAGGATATCTGTTTCCAAGGGCATGTAGAGCTGTGTGGGTTTGACAGTGCTTCTCCTCAGCAGCACATTGGAGAAGTATTCAAGTATTTTCCTGGGCTGGCATTTCCTAGCCTGCTCTTTAGGATGCCCACCCTGCTGAATGTGTTGTGTTTATTGCAATCCTGCAGCACTGCTTAAGGATTCTGTGATCACAGTTCCCTAAACAGATGCTGGAGGAGTGCCCTGCTGTGCAGGCAGTGGAGTGCTGTGGCTGATCACCCAAATGTATGTTGTCTTGTGCAAATTGAATTCTAAAAACAGCCAGTCATGAGGATGATTGTTGCTGGGTGGAGAGCAGAGATGGGCTGGAAGGTCCATGAACATGTTGTGTGCATGGGGTCATGTGTAAGAGCACTTCAGTCATGGGAAGTGGAAGTCCTTGGATTGGTTGGCAGGTGAAGATGCCAATCACACTGTGCCCTAGCACTGAACCTTCATTTAATGTCTTTATGTCACTGCCTTGATGATCACATTAACTTTGTGGACTTAGAGGGGAGGCTCTCCACACACTCACTCTTGCTTCCTGACCTCTTGGTTTGTCCAGTCCTTAAGAAGGTTATGGTTTTAAATTGGATCCAGGCTTTGGAGGGACTGCAGAGAAAGAAAACAGTTTCACATTCAAGCTGTGATTATTTCACTTTCTGCTCTTGGCTTTCCTGGAGTCAGGTGTGTAGCAGTGCAGATGCAGAAACTCTAAGCAGACATGTTTGTGCAACAGACCAAATGCTGTCTGCATAAAGCAGTTTATTAGTCTGAGTTACATAACAGAAGGTGGAAAACATACATTTGTCTCATTCTAAAGGCAATGTAATAAGTTTATTTATGGAATCACAGTATAATTTTCTCAGGGAGGGATCTCTGGAGGTCAGGCATCCAACACCCTGCTGAAAGTAGGCCCAACTAGATCATGTTACTCAGAAACTCATCAAGTTTTTACTGTCTCCAAGAATGGAGGTCACCTGGGGGCTTTTCTGGTCCTGATTCAGTGTTTGACCACAATTCATACTGAATTTTTCTTGTTAGAATTTCCCATGTTGCAGCTTGTCTCTGTTGCCTCCTGTCTCCTGCCACCATGCATCTCTGAGAAAAGCCTTTTTTATACCCTGCTATATGACAGTTGTAGGCAGCAATAAGTGTCTGCCCTAATGTTTTTAAAACTGAACACAGACTTTTCCCTTGGCCTGTCTTTGTCTTGCTGACCTCTGCTGGACTCACTCCAGTCTCACTGTGAACTCATTTCAGTCTCACTGTGTCCTGTACTGGGGAGCCCAAAAGTGAACATCATAACTGAAGTGTAGACTGACAAACATTGAAAAAGAAGAGAGAAATCTCATCCTTCAACCTCCACTCTCACTAACACAACTCAGGGTGTGGTTGATCTCCTTTGCTGTGAGGACCCACTGCTGGTTCCTGCTCTACTTGTTGCCCAGCAGGACCCTGAATCTTTCCTGCAGATCTGCTTTCTCTCTGGTCAGCCTCATCCTGTCCTGTTTTCTGGGAGTATCACAGCCTGGTGGCAGGGCTCTTAGGTTGCTTTTGTTGAGCTTTGGGAGGCTTGTGCTGGGTGATTTCTCTAGCTGTAGCACTGTGCCCTCCAGCCTGTTGTCCACTCCTGTTTGGTCCCACCTGTGAGCCTGCTGGGAGCACATTGTCCAGGTCATTAGTGAAGGCACGGAAACTGCACCGGCCCTGCCATTGATCCCTGAGGGACAGCTCTTGGACTTTGAGCTGCTGATCATAACTCTTCGATCCTGGCAGTTCAGCCAATTTTCCACCCACCTTGTAGTCCATTCAAAAACCATGTGCTTGTCCAGGTGCTGGAAGCAGCTTCCAGCCACACAGCTACACAACCTGGCCACCTTTGGCTCTGAGAGGTGCTGGGGGCAGAGGAGGACTCCAGTGGACAGCAGGCTCAAGGGGATTGGCCTCATTCTGGCATAAGGGTAGGAACAAGCTTTCATCCACCTTTTCATCCAACTGAGCAATATAATTGCAAAGTGAAAGAAAGGTTTGAGTGAGGAACAATATCAGAGTGACAAGGTGAAAGATGCTTACTGAATGTTTTCCTCCACGTGTTCAACATCACCTGTGTGCACAGTCTTTGGTTGGCTTGTAGAGAGGGTGCTCAATAAACAAGGTCCAAACTGCCAGGATGTTCATTAAACCATATTGACTATCTGCCAGGATGTTCATTTAAATTTATTGGCTGTTTATTTAGTAAAACATTCAGGATTTCTTTGCGAACCTTTGATTTGGATCTGTGCTGTTTTGAGTAGAAATTATTTGTTTCCTATGTTGACTCCTAAAACTGGTTTAAATTACCATTTCAGACTGATCTGGTAACATTACATTGCAGCTCTGGGTTAAAACAGTCCTAAAATTAAAAACAGAGGGTGGTGTTCTCCTGCTTCTGCAGTGCCTTCCAGTGCCAGGCAGAAGGGAAGGAGGAGAGGTGGGACGTGTGTGAGAACTGGGTGTGCTGGTGTGGGTACCAGCCTTCCTCTGGCTGGGGACAGAAAGCATTCCTGGGAGCACACATGGGAAAAGACTGCAGCTTCCAGACTGACTCCTGCAATGTTAGCTGGAAGTGTGGATTTAGCTCAGGCTGATGAGGTGATGGCAGCAGTGTCCCCTGTGCTGTTGGTGAGGGTGACCCAAAGCCTGTGGGGTAGAGCTGCTGTCTCTGGCTGATCCCTCTCCCTGTGCTGCTGCCTGGCTGCTGGACCCCACCCGTGGCAGGAGAGGGAGGGCAGGCACCATCCTTTGGAGCAGCAACTGGCATCCAGATCAGATGCAGAGCTGTGCCTGGGGCAGCCTGGCTGTGGTGAGTGTTGTCTCTAGCCAAAACTCTGTCAGCCATCCCAGGCAATGGCTGCCTCGGCTTCAATGCCTCTTTTCTGATATGCCAAATGTAAATATAAAGGGAAACCATACACTTTTTTTCCATCTTTTCTATCTGGAACTGTAGCAGCTGAGTTGAGGATGAGGCTGTTCTTTGCACAGTGTTTCTCAGGTCTCCTGGCTGTGGCTTGCTCCTGTTGCAGGGCTGTTCCCCAGCTGTAATGCCAAGTGCTGAATGTTCATTCCTGTCTCTCTGGCTGATAAGAAGAACCAGTTACAGCCTAAACTAAAGCAATTTTATACTAAAACTCTGTTTTTAACACCAAAATGAGTCTTGAAAACGAACTCCTTCCTAGTAACAGAGGGAGAAGCAAATGAAAGAAGAGCTGCTTTTAGAAGATCAGATTTTTGGGAGAGATGTTGAAAACATTTAGGCCTTTCCCTGAACCCTTCTCCAGATGCAAAACCTTGCAGAGGAGGGGACTGGGGAGGGAAGTTGCTTCTAAATACATGAGGTGGTAAAATGTAAGGTCAGAGCTGGATTTTATTGAAATGGAGTAATGTTTTGTTAAGGATACAGGCAAGCAGGGAAAAAATCCTTTGTCTTTTTAATTCTAATATTTTTCCCCCCACAGGTATAGCCTTTACAGACCTCCCTGTAAGTACACCTATTTTCAGTATTTTAACTAAGGATGCAAACAGAAGGGAGGGGGAAGAGTGTGGGGTGTGATTTTTTTCTGTTTGATGCCCTTTTGAAAAAAAAAAACAACGTGATAACACACATTACTGAATGGTGTGGATGCTCCTTTTTCTGAGACTTCGTAATCCTGTGACTGGGTTTGTGGGCTACTCACATGTCTCCTCTCATCCCTCACCACCTCTAAGAATATGTTGCTCCTCCTGGAATTAAAACAAGGATGCAAACTTTATTACAGGTCATTGTCTTCCAAATGCAGCTTCAGCTCTGAGGAGTACACATGCATAATTCCACTCATGTCTTGTCAGGTCTCGCAAAAGCACAGGGAGTCACGCACAAGAAAATGTTCCCTCTTTTCTAGACCCAAGTGTTCCTGGACAAGGAGGATGTGTTCAGTGAAAAACCAGGTCAGGCATACACCAACACATCCACTGCATCCATCTCTCATACACAGGACTTCTGTCCCTAAAGGTTGCTCTCATGTCTTTGCACTTAATAACCCCAAATTAATTTCCTCTGGGAAAATTTCATAGTTTCGATAACTTTTTTAGGCCTCCAAAGTGATCCATTTTCTTGGCTGACTTCCCTGTTGTGTGGAGGAAAGGTTGCTTTGCTTTGTTTTGTACTTCCTGCAAAAAATTTATGTTGTTCCTCTAATTTTTGTATTGTGAGAAATAATGGCTAACACTCCCTGTTCACCTTCCCAATGGGATTCAGGGCTTTACAGATCCCTCTCAAATCCCAACTACAGCCTGCACTTAAATTGCAGTTATTTGATTGGCCTTTCCACATCAGCTGTCAATACAAGGTTGGGTTTTTTTTTGTCCTAGGGTCTTTGAACTTGGTAACACTGCAGTGTGTTCTAAACTAGAAACTCTATGTGGGTTGTTTCACAGCAGTTCATTCACTTGGCCCAAGTACAGTTCATTAAAGTACAAGCATATTTTGCCTTTCCATGTAGGTTAACCTTTTAGACTGAGGTCCTGTGACAACCTTGCACAATCCTCAGCAAGAAGATGCTTCTGTGATGTGCCCCTTAGTTTTTGATGCTGTTTTTTTTTCCCTCTGGATATAGATTGCATTAGTAGTCACACACTTACCATATTCCTTCTAATTTTTTCACTACTTTGTCTTCTCATTTGGCTAGAGTGCTTCTCCTTCTGCAACAGGAGCAGTCTCCATGTTGAGACAGAGAATGGGTATTTAGGCTCCTGCCAATCAAAAACAGCTGTCCAGCAGATGTCCCACTGCTTTGCCATTTACAGCTCAAGTGTTGCTGTGGAGCTTCACAGCACAGATTTGGCAGGTTAAAATTCCCTGTCCTGTTGAGCTTAACTTGCATCCTGTTGATCCTGGAGGGCACAGTGAGCTGACACAGACATTTAATGTTCATGTGTAAGCTGTTCACCCCTGTGCTGACTCTGTGCTGGGCACGGGGGATGAGCAGCTGGGGAAGCAGAGCAGGCAGAAGGGTGTTTGCTGCAGAGAGGTCTTGCAATGCTGCTGAGATTGAACTGAAAACTCTCCTGAGCCCCTGGCATCTCCCTGTCCTGCTGTTTCTTGATCCGGTCAGATCATCCTCACAGGATCTCAGGCTTGTTTGTCTGTGTGTCTTGTGCAGAGGAGATGTTTCAGTGTGAAACTGGGAGAAGATCTGGCCAGCGTAGGTTTTGGCAGATGCCTCTGGTGGAGTGTCCAGTGGTTAAATGGTGTGTAAATGGTCTCTCTGCCTTTCACCAGCCAGTTTGCTGAGCTGTTTTCTGGGGAAATCCCCTTCTGGCTTTTACAGCAGCAGCTAATCCCTAACACTGTTTTTCTGGGCCAGGAAGGAGAACAGCTGATGCCCTGTAGGCCTCCTGTTATTGAGAATTTTCCTTCATGAGATAATTCCTCTTTAAAAAGAGGAGTGAAGCTTGAGTGGTCTTTTCACCCCTTAACTGTGGACGTGAGCAAGGATGGGAGACTTCTGCCACCATATGAATCTAGGACATTCCTCTGCAAATGCTGAATAGCTCTGCTACTCTGCTGGCAGCTTCATCCTAAGGATGCCTGCACCTGACTTCAGCATTCTCTTTTCTAATATCCTTCCCTTGGATTACTGCCTTCTTCCCTTCTTCAATGTATTCCATGTGCTCTTTTTGCTCCCTTGGTCCATGGATTGTCGGTTGTTCCAAACAGTTCAGGTTACTGCCTTTCCTAAAGAAGGGGATGCCAAACCCAAGATAGACTTTGGTTTAAATATAATGAATATTGTCAGAGATTGTAGAAGTCTTGAGGCAGTAGAAAATATGAAGTTGATCACTTGCAGGTGATGTTTTTCATTTATTATAGCTCTCTGACCCAGGCTCAAACACAATATCCAGTCATTATAAGGTACAAAGAAGAGAAAGTATCCATTACAGGAAAGAGATGGAATGTAATCTGCATTCTTCACCTGCTGAAGCTGCAGTTCTAAAAATTGTACTGCAAATTGGAGTGGGAACAACAAACTTACCTGAGTGACATTTGAAGTGCTCTGGTTTGAGCAGCTCCACATGGATTTTTTGGCTCAGATCCGTTTCTCAGCCCTCCAGGAGTGCTTGCCTTGCATTACAGCCTAAGGGATGTTGGAGCTGACTGGTAACACACATAAGTGAGAAGCTTGGCCAGTAAACCCCATTGCTTCTATGCTTTTTAAGCCTAAATTTTAGGGTTGGCATTTCAATGAGATTGTACAAGAAATTAAACTGACCCTTCAAAACATTGCCAGATTAGAAGTCATTTCCTTGAAATGGTTGTTCCAAAATTCCCCTTTCAGAGGCAAATGGTGAATGCAATATTTTGCAATATTCACAATATTAGGAAGTTGAAATGGATACTTTAATTTGAAAACCAGAGACACACATGTTGGGACATACTGGGTTTGGCTTGTTTCGGTTTCCTCTAAAGGGTGTTTTCATTTGTACAAAAATACTGTGATAGGAAAAACCACATTTTGGCTTAGCACAGGCTGAAGTTAAAACCAAAATAACTACTTGAAATAGGAGTAAATTCCCACAGAGGGAGTTTCCTTTTTTTTTTTTTTCCAATTTAAGTCAGTGCTCAGGCCTAACTCTTATTTACACAAGCCTGGATCAGGTCTATCCTGCCTGGAGGTTTGAAGGAACAATAGGAGATGAAAAAAAAACCCAGAAGAGCACAGGGTGGGATTGTAGGGAGTGCCAAGGAACAAGGAGGTTAAAAACCAGGTCAAGATGAACAAGGGGGTTGTGAGCAATTGGCCACCAACATCAGGACAAGAGGTGGGCCAGATGTCCCAGGGAAGGTGTTCCTCAAGAACTTGGCAGGAAAAGCATCTCCTGGGTCAGTGGGCTCTGGGCTCGTGTCTGCCTGCATCTGGCAGGGTGCTGCAGATACGTGCAGTTCCCAACAGCTGCTAAACAGAGAGAACTCATCCCACATGTAAAAAAATGGAATTTTAACTCAGAGATGATCTGAAAGACATAGAGGGTAGGCAGCTCCTGCTCAAAGATGAACATAGCCAAAAGGGATTGACAAATACATGACATCTTGTAAATTGTGGAGATTTTGCTTCCAAGTACTTTGGTGTCTGATTCCTGGCTTTGAAAGCCCTGGGTTTAGGATACTGATAAGATAATAAAAAGTCTGAAGTGTGGACTGTGGAAAATACCTGATCCCTCATTAGTGATATTTCCTTGTTAGCCAGTTTTGAAAGAGTGGAGGGACTCAATGCAATTCAGCATTTTCCTCTGGTAGCTCTTGTTTTATCATGCTGTATTTACCTTGCACATCTCTGACCTAGAGGCTTCCTTGGTGTGAGAACAGAAGAGGAGGAGGTGTGGTGAGTCGGCAGTAATGCAGTCAGCCTGATCTCTTCTAATTTTCCAGCCTGTATTTATAGATTCATTTCTTTCTTTTGTTTTTTGAGGTTTGATAATTTCAAAGGTAGAGGAGGTTGGTCAGGTTCTTATCCAGTTCAGTTTTGCAAACTTTCTGAGAGCAGAGATGCTGCAGAACCCATTCCAGGCCTAAATCCTCCTCATCTCTGCAGCAGTGAAGAATAAGTTGAAGAAATTTTCCTGATAATTGTAGGAAAGCCCATGTCTCTTGCTATAGAGGAGAGGAGAGTCATCCTAGATTTCTGATTGGACTTAAGGAGAGAGATCTGCTCCTCTGCTGTTCTAATATGTGATACAGGTTCAGCCCTGAGCCAGGCACCTTCCAGACTTCTGTTCATACACATGTCCCTGTGTCTTGCCCAGTGTCCAGTTCCTGGCTGGGTCAGTCCCCACTGTTTTAGAGCAAAGTGGAAAAAACCCAACACCAAACAGTTCCTGAGTGGCACGAGAGAGATTTCTTCCCCCACCCTCCAGGCTCTCAGCACATGCTGTGAAGCAGAGAATTCGTGAAGTTTGTGTCTGTTTTGCAAACAGAAAAGTAATTTGTGCTGCACGGAAGTAACTTGACAGTGAATGGAACATGCTTTTGAAAAATGTGATCAGTGATGAGAACCAGGCACACCTGCACCTTTTCTGATGCTGTTTCTCTTTTCCAAATATTTAAGTGGGCTCAGAGATTCAATTTGTATCCATAAGCTTATTCTTACAATAGCAGGAATTCAGAGAACTTCTGATAGACTTTGAACACCTCTTTTGAATTAGATCATCTCTAAAAGCTAAATTATTGGCTGAATTTTAGAGGCATTTTTGTAGTGGCAACCTTTTTGGTGATGGATCAAAGCTTCCATTTGGATCCATAGACTTATTCTTAAAATGAAATTCATCCATCAGGAGTGTAATTTCTTCTGTGGATGTCTTGGGATCATCAAACCTAACCTCAGAGCTCCACCACTCTGTTCCCTTTTCATCAGAGACGTAAAATACTGAGATAACAATTTCCAAGGAATAAAAGAGTTCAGTTGAAACCAGAGGGAATACATAGATCCATTGATTGAGATGACACACCTTTCATTTATTATTATTACTGTTACTGTTTACATTGTTATTATTACTACTACTATTATTGCTATTATTATTGCTGTTGTTGTTATATTATCTGCTGGCTCTTGAAGCTTGGTAGAAATTGCTGAAACCTAAATGAGAAGTGGCCATCCACAGACAGCAACCATGGCCTTGATCCCAGGCTGCTGGGGGACTGAACCCATTGTTCTGGTTTGCATTCTCAGTTTTTCATAACTGCACAAGACATCACAGGATTCCTTCAGGAGTACCCAAAGGGCTGTTGCCTCTTCCAGTTCCATTATATTTATTTCAGTTTAAAGAGCAGCTCTTTGGTCTCACCAAACCACGTAACTGGAACCAGAAGGAGAAAGCTGTGTTTAATACAGGTTTGTTTTTCTTCCTTCCCAGTCAAACCTCTACCCTACAGTGGGTCTCCAGACTCCAGGAGAGATCGTGGATGCCAACTTTGGGCAGCAGCCCTTTGTGTTTGACATCGAGGACTACATGAGGGAGTGGAGGCGAAGATCCAGAGCACCATTAAGCGGTTTCCCATAGGAGACAGGCTGGGAGAGTGGCAAGCCATGCTGCAGAAGTAAGTCACTGCCTTGGTCTTCAGCTTCTTCCCTTTTGGTAGGCTTTAAGTGCTTCTTAAATGCTAATTTATGCTCTCTTATGGCAAAAATTGCCACTCGGTGCGTTTTGCTCAATTTGGTTTACCCTTTGTTTTGTTGTTTAAGAGTCTTTCCTGTGTAGATTGCTGCTGTTTCAAATATAAAAGATATGGGAGAAGTTTTCAGCCAAAGATTGCAATAAAGCTTGTAGGAATGGAAGAAAATACGTTTTGGGGTGATGCACTGGGGGAGGGGAGAAGACACCATGAAAACTTCACACAGGAGAAAAGGCAGTATGTAAGGCAGCTGAATTCAGAAATGAAAGTGCAAGAAATAGCCTAAACCAAAGGCTTCCAAACCCAACTGAAAGCACAATTACGACATTTTATAAATTTATGAATGTTGAAAGCACTTCCCATTGCAAAAAGGATTGAGTGGAACTTGATGAGAACAGTTGGCAGAAGTTGTCAGAGGTCAGGAGTGTTACTGATGCTGTTATTTGCCTGCTTCCAGGCTCCTTCCAAAATGGGACCAAATTAGAGAGCCAGGAGCTCCCTTAAGAAGAGCTGTTGATTCTGCTGCAGTGGGACCAATTTATCCCTGTATATGTTCCTTGTGTTCTCCAGAATTTTTTCTTCTGGTGTGCACAGTGGAGTTGTCAGGGTCACCAGTCTGGAGTTCCTCCTGCAGAGCTCTTGGGCAGAAGCATTTGTATTTAAAACAACTAAAAATTGCACATCTGTGTACAATGTTATGCCTAAAAATTATTGCTGGCTCATAAAATACTTCTTTCTTGTACTGAAAATAGCTAAGTTGAGTGTATGCTTTGAGCTGTGACTTGATCAGATCAATGCCATCATGAGAAGCCTGTTTTGAGATTCATCCTGAGAATCTTTGAAATCCTGTGCTGACTTTTTAGATTTTGTTAAAATCCAGTGAGCATTAACATTGAGTCACTGTGTCCTGGGAAGGCACAAATGTGTTAGAAATGGTCTGTTCAGGAAGATGTTTTTGTTGTGTTTCCTGACAGTGACACTCCTCCCTCACCCAAGATTTTTTGGAAATGCAATTTCAAAGTGTGTTAATGTGTTTAAAATGAATGCTGACAGTCACCACATTAAAGTATCCGTGAATGTCCAGAATTTCTAGGGAGATTGAACTTCTAAAGATATAATTGCTGGCAAATAAGTGATGGAAGAAGTTCAGGACCAGAATCTTCTCTTCTTTTTTAGATCTACTTGAAAGCCATAAACCGCTCTGAGGTTCAGATTTATGTCTATATAGGATGTCACTGGCAGTAACACAGCACTGAGCCCTTACAAGTGACCCTTGAACAGCGGTCATTAAATAAATAAATACTGTACATGCATTGAGATTCTTAATGTTTTGATTTTTTTCCCACTCTGTAAAGTGAATTTCGAGTCTCTCTCCTGTTTGCAGAGGACCAGGTGCCTGTCCTGTAAATATACACGGTTTGGACCCAGAAAGAGAACCTTGGTTATTGAAACCAACTGAACTTGGTTATTGAAACTGAAATTGCAACTTCTGTTGTGTTGCTTTCTTTTTTCTCCAGTGTGATGATTGTTTCACCAGTGCCTCATCATCTCTTTGTATTTTCTTTTTTTCTAGTATGGTTTCGTCATATTTGGTTCACCATGGGTACTGTTCAACAGCAACTGCCTTTGCCAGAGTCACAGACACCACAATCCAGGAAGAACAGACCTCAATAAAGAACAGACAAAGTAAGTCTTTCAGGTGTCATTCCTCAAGTGTGTTCCCTTTGGGACTCTGCAGAGGAGTGAGGGCTGTGGAAGTTACTCCCTGAGAGTACAGAGCTGCCCACAGGACACTGCTGACCATGGAGCAGAGCTCGGGAACCTCTGCTAGGAGCACTTTTCCCATCATCACTGCGCCCTCTCCACCCTCTGCCATCTTTGCCTGGAGAACTGACCTTCCTGTCCCTGTCTGCTCTGCTTGGCCTTTATCTGAGCTGAGACCACTGTACATCAGAGATCCCTTTGGGTTTGAGTTCTTCACTGCAGGCTGTGGCAGCAGGGGCAGTTCCATTAGCCTGGGCACAGGGTCTTGGACACATCCATTTAATTTTGCTGCAGCTCTCAGAGTTAAGGACTCTTCCAGTCCCTCTGCACATTGTGATTTCAGGTAACTTTTACATGCTGAGGGGTTTTCAAATTCACAGCCAACGTATTAAGTTCACACTGGGTGAAGAATAGGTGTTCTGTGTCTGTTTTGGTTGTTTGCTCCCAAGTGGCTCATCTCTGAGTTGGTAGGGCTGTCAGCACTTTTGGTCCTGCAGAATAAGGCTTGCAGCTTTCTCCTGCTGTACCTATTTTTTAAGCTTTTCTATTCACAGGCTCAGCCTGCAGAGTGGCAGAACATTGGTGTGTTTTCTGCATTCTCCTGGCTGCTGAATACAGGCCTCATCCCTGTACATTTCTCTTCCCTTTGTGAACTGTTTCTCGTGTGACTGTTACGTATCAGAGCATTGTGCCCCTTTGTGGCTCGCTCTCCATACATTGCCTGTGCTTAGCCAGCATTCGGGTTCATTTGGGGACTCTGCTTTTAAATAACTTGCAGTTGCTGCCTGTTAGTGCTGATGGGCTTTGTGCTTTCCAGGTCATGCATTATGCAACCCTGACCCCAGCCAGTGTTCCCAGTGGTGTGGGTTTAAGTGGCAGAGCCTGACGGGAGGCACGCGAGACGGTGCCGGCTCGTTTGTCTGAGGACAGGTGACAAGGCAGATGGAGGGAAGGAATACAGAGCCCTGAAGTTGGGGCTTGAATAAAAGGTGTGAGGAAAACACAGATGGGAAAACAAAAAGAGGGGGAAATATAAAAGGGAATGACATCTGTGAGAGTTGCCAAACAAGGCAAAGCAGAACTGTCAAAAGCAGCGAGACGGAGAAAATGGACGTGCAAGAGAGTGAAATGAGAGCTCTTGTGTTGGTGTGAGAGCCACGGCTTTGGTTCCAGATTTCAACTACAATAACAACCAGATAGACACTGAGAAGTGGGAGACAAGACAAGTCATTGCAGTTTGTTAATGAAGATTTACCAGGCTGGGCTTCCAACTGCTCCAACGCTTTGTGAAAGCCACAGCCTGTTGTTATCAGAGGCTCTGCTTGCAAAGCACCTCACAGAGATTCCCTCTGCTGTTTATAAGGAGTTGCTGGAAAAACAATGCCATTTTAGTTTTAAGTACCTTTAATTTTTATCTGTAAGTACACTTCAGAAAAAAGAAATGTGCATCGCTGTAGATCAGCAGCTTCTCTGAGCTTTCAGGGATCTTGAGCTGAGTTTTGCACTTGTGTCTTCTGACCCACTGAAGGAACACACATGGGACATGAACATCCAGCATAAGTGTCTTCTGCCTTGTGTCTTTGCACCTTCTAGAAGTGCACAACTCGTTGAGCTGTTTCTAGCTTAGTCAATAGCTGGTTCTCAGAGCTAGTTTGGCTCATTGTAGCATTACTTCTCTGGGAATGCATTGAGGTGGACTTGAAGGAACATAGTTTTATTGACACAATTACTTCTGCTTAGAGGTGGGAATATTGGGGAGGCAGTACTGTGCTGTGGTTTAGGCCCACAGACCCTCTGAGAATACTCCATTTATCTCATGCCCAACTGTACATACACATCCAAGCACAAACCAGCCAGAGAATGGAGTGTGAGGGTGACCTAGAACTTGCCCTCTGAAATTGTCACTTCCCCAGCAGCCTCCTTGTTTCCATCCATCTGGTATGTCCTGCTTTCATTTCCATTGCTGCAGAGCTCTGTGACTAAAGGACTGAAGTCTCAGAACATCCCATCCCAACCCTCCTACTTCATCCTTCAGATCCTTCTACTCTTGGTGGTTTTTTGCTACTAACAGATCCTTCCTCATTTTCCCAGAGTTTTCCTCACCCTAATCTATAACAAACCCAATGTGGTCTCCAGTTCTCCCAAGCCCTTGTGCAAGGTGGTAGTGGGGAGCTGGGTGGAATGTATGAGACAGCTCTTCTGGCTGTTCCTGTGGGCTGGTCCTGTGTGTCACTAGGTCTCCTTTTGCTTTCAGGAATACAGAAGCTAGTATTAGCAGGCAGAGTGGGAGAGGCTATAGAAGCCACCCAGCAGCTCTATCCTGGCCTCCTAGAACATAACCCCAACCTGCTCTTCATGTTAAAGTAAGTATGAAAAGCTTTATGCTCCCTAATGCTGAAATGTGTAACTGAAGGAGGGAAGAAGAGCCTGTCCAAACATCCAGTCTGGCTGCACACCTTGCTCTGAATTCAGACTGTTTGAGATCCCTCTGGGAGTCCTTTGCACAGTGCTTGTAGCACCACAGATGTGGCCCTTTTGTTGCTGCTCAGACCCAGTAGGGCTTTGCCTCATGCGGTCAGGCATAGGTGGGTGAATTTTCATTCTCCTGACTGCCAGCAATTCCTTCAGAGGAGTTTCTTTACTGGTCTTGTGGAGATCGTGCAGTGCTGGAGCAGTGGCAGTCACTGTGAAGGTTCCTAGAAAGGAAAAGAGTGTCTGGGGTAGAGATTAAAGGAAGAAGTGTCCTACTTCTCTCAGCTGCACAGAATGGTTCTCCACAGACTTCAAAGACATATGAGGACAATTCCTAGTAAAGCTAAATGAGGAGCTGTCCTCACTGTCACTGTGGCCATTGCATTTTTTACTCTTCCTTCTCTCTTTTCCATTGGCTACCAGTATTTTTAGGTTGATGTGGTAGTGATGAAGTGATGGTGTTTGACAGATTTAATACCTTCTCCCTGAAAAAAACCCTCCACAATTGAATTTTGGAGTACCTGCAGAGGAGCTGGAGGAGGTGAAAGCTGCAAAGGAACAGTTTTTTCTTAGCACAGTGGAATTAAACTTTCTTTTTTTGGGAATGTCTCAACATCCATTAGCATCAAAGATGAAGTTTCTAGACTCCTTCCTCTACAGCATCATCAGAGCACTCACAATACCAAGGCATCAGGAGTCTGAAATGCCTTTTTGAAAGTTGCTAGGACTTGCCCACTGGGGTCCCAAGGCAGGCTCAGTGCAGAGCATCCTGGCTGTCACGCCCCCTCTTGTCCCTCTTGCCTCCCATGAGTGCAGGTGCCGGCAGTTTGTGGAGATGGTGAATGGCACCGACAGTGAAGTGCGGTGTTTCAGCGCCCGCAGCCCCCGCTCCCAGGACAGCTACCCCGGCTCCCCCAGCCTAAGCCCTAGACATGGATCAAGCAACTCACACATGCACAGTACTGGTAAGTGTCTCCTGTGTCCCAGATGAGGAGAGCATGTGTCAAGGTGGATGTGATGGTGTCTAAAATGACCTGCTCCTTTCCTTTCCTTCCCCACCCATTCTTTTACCATGGGTGTCTCTACCCTGTCACAGAAATGGCTTTGCATTAGTTATTTTCCACAGTTGTCTGCAGAGCAGGTTTATTTCAGAAAAAAGAAGCTTTTGAAGGCAGTCTTCTACTGCAGCCACCTGTGACTCAGTGCTTCACTGATGGAGTGCTGAGAGGTCTGGAAAGCAAAACCTGTTTTCTGTACCTTGGAGTCTGCAAAATAATTGCTTTCCAGAAAGAACTGAGCAGAAGCTGCGTTGCCAATGGAGCAAAAAGGTCAGGGGGATGCATTGCACACAAGCTTCTCCCTGCCCTATGGACTTTACCTTGCAGCCTCTAAACATTTGAAAAGAGAACAGTTCTGTTCCAGTAAAACCCAGCTCTGGAGCATCAACTCTTTGGAGTTTGGGAAATTAAACGTTAGGATTTGAAGTGGAAAGAACAAGATAAATGAGGACACCTAAGATATCTTCCCTAGGTAATTACTGACTACAGCTTTGGAGATGGAGTGAGCCATGAAAAATGACCTGCAGAGCCCTTGGAAACAGGCTGAGCTGCATCACTGAGCTGTGAGCTGCTCACAGCCATCTGAGTGTGTTTTGGGTTGGTATTCCCACTGCTGCATGTGACAAACTGTGGACAGGCAAATATTTAAGGAAAAGGAAGACAATTCCTTGAATACCCCTAAGCTGTCACTCACGTTTCCAAGCCAGTATCTGTTTTTCTCTGCTGTGTTGTGAGAAGCCCTGGGTGTGTTTCTTTGACTGGATAGTCAGAATGATCCCCTCAGTCCATAAAAGCTCTTGGTAATACCCATGTCTCCATCTGCAAGTGCAATGCAAGGCAGCATTTATATATATTTGTCTCTACACATGGACATCACCTTCCACAGTTCTCTGTCAGATCTTGTTCTTTCAAAAGAGTGGTAATTTCATTAGAGCATATTTCAGAGCTGAAACAGAACTTTTGTGTACAGGCTACTCTGTCATTAAAATGTCCAAAACAGCCCATTTGAAACTCTGTATTGCTGTGATAGAAAACAGATATACATTCCCTACTATAAAGATAATTGTGGGATCAGCTGATCAATTTGGATATTTCACCATCACTTCTGGAGGAACAGCCATTCCAGATCACATCATTTAGCCAAGGTCCTGTGATCAGTATTGGTTGCCTAGGGAAGAATACATGAAGAAGACAGCCCATAGTGAGGCTATTCCAAAATATTACTTGAGCCACAAATGCTTTGCTGTTGTCCTGCTATTAAATAGCCCCTGACAGTCCTGAATCCATATAAAGCTTGTGGTAATGAATAAACATTTGTGTCCTGTGTCAGTGTGTTCTGCAGCTTGATGAGCACCTTTTGTGGAGGAACAGGTGAAATTTCAAGCATGACTCTCAGTGATTTCTGTTCTCCTGAATGAGGAAGGTTAGCTTGTGCTCGTTAAGAGGATTGCTATTATTTGCTGAGTGTTGTGTGAATCATGTACATCCCTAGCTTTAGACAGCTGTAAAGCCTGGGCAGTTCTGCTTGACTCTAATTTCTGTACTTGTGAACCTTTTCTGCCAATCTCTAATTTACAGCCCATTTTTAGAACTTCATGAAACTCAGGTGTTACTGGTGAGCAGTGGAGTTCCTTTCATATTCGTTTGTATTTTCTCTGAACCCCATTGAATTTGAGAATGATGAACCATAATTTAAGATCTGCAGTCTGATTTTGCTTTCTTCCTTTGGAGCCTGCTGTCTTGCTGAATTGTTGGCTTCACAACAGAGTGACATTGTCAGTCTGGTCTCATTTTTCTTTCTTCTTGGCTTTCAGGAGCAGATAGTCCAACCTGTAGCAATGGAGTCATGTCCACAAAAAGCAAACAGAGTCACAGTAAATACCCAGCACTGAGTTCATCATCTTCATCTTCCTCTTCCTCTTCCCCTTCATCTGTGAACTACTCTGAGTCCAATTCTACAGATTCTACCAAATCTCAGCAGCACAGTAGTACGAGTAATCAAGAAACCAGGTATTGTTTTTCCTCTGGAGACACCTGACGGGGGGTGGGATGGTGAGAAAAGTCTTAGTCTGGTTTCTGAGGAGCCAGAAGAGCATCTGTCCAGCCCTTTTGAGCAGTATTGGTTTATCTGCAAGGTCACTGCTATTCCCAGCAGACACAAACCTGTTCTGGCTCCCCTGCTGTGGCTCAGACTTGGAGATTCATCTCATAAGGAGTATTATGATGCTCTTGTTTCAGGCACCAAGGTGTGCCATTACACTGATGCCTTTGGATCCCAGTGTGATAGTTTGCCCAGAAGCTTTCCCAGTCAGCTTGGTGTTGTTTCTGCTGCCTCAGCCAGGCACTTGTTCCTGCTGAGCAGTTTTCCTTCCCTGTACTGGGTGAGGCAGCAGCTCAGGCCACAATAGCTTGGTGCATTGCCCTCTTGTGTAATTTCCTTGGGCTGCCTGTTGCCCTGTTCCTTGCAGGTGAGCCTCTGAGCCAGCAGTGATCTGTTTCATGCTGTGGCAGCAGGTCAGACTGAGCCTCCCTTGTCCAAGAAGCCACAGGTGCTCCAGCAGCTCAGTGCAGTCACTGCTGCCTTTGCTGGAGTGTGGAGCAGAGTGAGCTGTGATGAAAACTGAGCTTCCTTTGGGCTCAGTCTCCACCCTGTTGTTGCAGGGCTGTCTGAGGCCCTCAGTGGAGCAGAGGGTGTCATTGTGATTAAAAGAATCTCTTGCTAATTGCAGCTGGCACTCATCCTTCAAGTGCTGTGCCGAGCACGGCTTGCAGGGCAGTTTGTGTGCTCAGCTGTGACCTCTGGAGAGCCACCTAGCATGTAACTGAGTGAGAAACACTTGTTCAGACTCAATTAACCAGAATCATTTAATGATGTTGGATCTGTCTTTTTTAATGTGGAGACCAAGTTCCAGTAAGATTTTCTCATCATTTCAGTTAATCAGCAGTCTCAGCCTGCTGTCTAGGACATTTAATGCTCGGTAGTGCACTATTTTCAAGGACTGGGGATGTATCATAGCCAAGATTCCCCTCCTGTGCAGTCTCTGAGTGTGTTACCTGTTATCTGGCTGCTGTTTGCTGTCCCAGGGATCACCACTTCCTGAAGGGAAAATGCAAAATGTTCTGCACCTGGAATTATGACAGGCACTTAGGGAACAGAAACCTGTTCCATAAATTGTCTTCAGACGCCTGCAACAATTTTTGCTGCACTGACTTGGACCATCTGGCTCCCACTGGCACCTTTTTTGGTGTGCTGGCCATTGCTGAGCACTGTTTTGCACATAAGCTCTTCATTTCTTCCCTTTTTAATTTAAACATCTGACTTTTCTTCCTTTCACCTCAGTGACAGCGAGATGGAAATGGAGGCTGAGCATTACCCCAATGGAGTCCTGGAAAATTCATCCACCAGGATAATGAATGGCACCTACAAACACGAAGAGATCCTACAGACAGATGAGTCCAGCATGGGTAGGTCCTCAGAGACAGGAAGGGTAAAGGGAAATACAAGGAGCTGGTCAAGAGTTAAAACTGTGCTTGGATTGTGGGGAAAAAGCATCTACTTTGGGCTGCTTTCCCCACCCAGCTGAAGTGCCCGCTTTGTGGGGAAAATGAATCTGGCCTGAAACTAAAACTTGGTCTGGTTTGCCATAAACTCACAGCAGTGCTGGTGGTATTTTGGAGCAGGGAAAGAAATAGGAGCCAAAGGTTTGTTCTGTGCTGGTCATGAAATTGAGCTCAGAGCAGTCCTGGCAGAAGTGCCTGCTGGGGAGCTGAGCTGAGCTGGGCTGGGCTGTGCCAGGCTGGGGGTGTCCAGCTGCAGAGTGACCTCAGCACAGCTGGGCAGCCATGACTGTCTTGTTTGTGGGTGCTTTAGCCAGGAGGGAGCAGAGGAATCAGCTACACTTCCTCTGAAACAGATTCATCCAGTTAAAATGGCTCTTGTGGCTGCTAATACTGGGAAGCTGGGAGTGTTGGCATCTCTGACTGAAAGTTTTCTGAGTCCAGGATTTGTTAGACCTGGGGTTTCTGGGTTATATACTCTGTGTTACATGCATGAAAGCATAACAGGTTGGAGCTGCAAGCTCCCAGGATTTTATCAGGAGACTTGATTTCTAGGTAGTCCTCAGGCATTAAACAGAGTTGAAATCTTCCCTATGTCTAACAGGCACTGACAAACCCACTACTGGCTGTTGTAGGGCAGGGATCACAGAAAGCTTCCACTGGGATAAACTTAGGGCAGGGAGCAGCTACCTGCTCCAGAAAGGGAAGGAGTTTGTGGGTATCCTGACACACAGTGGGCATTGGTGGGGAATGCAAGATGATTGTTCCTTCTCCACTGCTTCTCCTTAGAAGACAGCTGCCCCCAGAGGCAGCTCTGTGGAGGGAACCACGCTGCCACAGAGAGGATGATCCAGTTTGGACGGGAGCTGCAGATCCTGAGTGAGCAGCTTTGCAGAGATTATGGGAAGAACACCATGCACAAAAAGATGCTTCAGGTAAGCCTGGGCCTTGTGCTGTATTGCAGCAGTTCTGTGGGCCAGGTCTGGGGTTGTGGGTTCCCTTGCAGACACCTGAGTAGCCCCCACTTCTGCACCTGCTGAGCAAGAAGGGACCTCCATGGGGATCAGAGATCAAAACATGAATGTAGAGCATCTACACCCACATCTCAGCACAAGAGCACAAGAGCTTCTTGTACTCAGCCTGGCTTCCTGGAGCAACTGCATGCCCTTCTTCTCTCCAGATGACACTCTACCTGCCTTTCTGTGTTGGCTCCCCTGCCAGGTGGAGGGGGCACCCTCTTTAATCCACTCTCTTGATGGCCCACTGGGGTCCCTTGCTGCCAAGAAGAAAAGGGCCATTTCTTTTCAGGAGGTAGGCACCTGTCACCGTGGCGATGGCAGGAGGTGCCCCGGCTGGACTTGGTGGTTTTGCTGTGTGTTTGCAGCCCTGCCTGACCTCACTGTGCCTCTGTGTTCTCTCACAGGATGCCTTTAGCTTGTTAGCTTACTCAGACCCTTGGAACTGCCCCGTTGGCCAACAGCTGGACCCCATCCAGAGAGAACCTGTGTGTGCTGCTCTCAATAGTGCTATTTTGGGTAAGATCTGCTTCCTCTGGGAGTGTTCCCCACTCAAAGGCTGTCCTGTGGCAGGCAAGCCTGTCAGAAATACTTGCGTTTAGCTTTGACCTTCCTTTCTGTTTCTGGGGACTGTCAGGGCAGTAATGCAGGAAGGGGGAGTAGGAGGGAAGCCTGCAGGGAACAGATCCCCTGCTACACTCTCATTTTGACTCCCTTCCTTTCATCTTCCTCAATGCTGCTCCCAAGGATGCGCCTCAGGATTTTCCTCCCCTGCTTACTGAAGAAACCAAGATCTCTTTGATGCATTTCCTGCCCCTCTCTCTTCATGCTCTGAACCCACGTGAATAATTTTGTGGACTTTACCTGGGCTTTTTTCCAGCTGTATGGGTCAGCAGAGTTCAGCCCTGGTATCATCCTATTCTCTAGGAGGAAATGCAGTTGCATCCTCTGTACAGATTAGCTCACTGTGCCCAGTCGGATTTCCTATGGGGTCTGTGCATCTCACACTGAATGTTCCAGAAGGAGATGTAAAGGTTAAAGGGGGAAGGAGCAACTTGATGGACAGAACCATGAGGGCTCTTGTTCTGACTGAGCAGAGGAACAGAAATTACGTGTTATGGGAAGGACAGTCCCTTCCCCTGGCAGTCAGCAGTTGTTTATCCAGTGCTTGAGGAGCATGGACAAGTTGCTGAGGGCTGTCACCAGGGACACGTGGTGTCTGGACATGCTTCATCACATGGGTTAGCAGACACCTTGTCTAGCTCAGCTGAGGGTTCCCTCAGAAAACATGCCACTGTAAAGACATGATGATGAGGGAGTGAGTTGGGTCAGGGCTTGGGCTGCTGGGCAGCCTTGCGCAAGTGGGAGAAATGGAGAGGTTCCCTCTCACCTGGGGCCAGATTCTCCTGCCTTTCCTTATTCCTCCATGCTTTGATTTCTCGTGTTTTGAGGGTTTTCTGGCAAACAGCATCAGCAGGAGCTTTATGGCCTTTTTATTGCTCTGACCACCACAGCAACACTCTCTCAAAGGCCCTGCTGAGCTGTGGGATGCGTCATGGCTGGTGGGGTGTGTGGAGCATCAGCAGCACAGAGCTGGCAGTACTTGGGAGTAGCTTCCTTCCAGAGCCAGCACCTTCTGCCAGGGATCTGGGCTTGGTGCCCAGCTGGGATGGAGAGAGACCTGAGTGCAGGTGAGCCAGCACCAGCCAGAACACCTCTTCTGAACAGCTCTTTCTTTGCCCCCACAGAATCTCAGAACCTGCCAAAGCAGCCCCCGCTGATGCTCGCCCTGGGCCAGGCCTCGGAGTGTTTGCGGCTCATGGCTCGGGTGGGCCTGGGCTCCTGCTCCTTTGCCAGAGTAGACGATTATTTGCACTGACAGCCGAGCGGGACGGGGCGGAGCTGCCGCCGTGGAGTGCTGCCCTTCACCCTCCGTCGCTGCCACTCTGCACCACCACCACCTCGTCCCATAGCCTGAGCTCCCTGCCACCGACACCCCTGTAGCACACACACACACTGCCTGTGCAAGGACTGAGTGAGTCCCTCGCTGTGTGGCTGTTCCTGACCCCAGGAAGGCTGGCAGACCTGCCCCGTGTCCCTGCCGTGGCTGCGGCTCCAGCGGCACTCAGTATCTCGCTGGTTATTCTAATGTAGCGCCTTCTGATGTAGGGATTTTTTTTCTCTTTGTTTTGATTTGAGTTGTTTCTCATGGTTCCACCGATATTTTATCTGGAGAGTTTTGCTGAGCTGGTTTATGCTGATTTACTGAGGAAGCTCATCAAGTTGGTGACAGCTTGTTCTTTTCTTCCCTTCTCCCTCCATCGTGCACATACAGCATCATCCGTGCTAGTAATCCGAACTCTTCTCACAGTGGCAGTTCAGAGGGATTTTTTTTTATTTTATTTGAATCATGTTTATTAAAAAGGTCTCTTCCACCTCCACAAAGTCATCGATGTATTTATTGCCCACAGACTCGGTCCCAGCCACACACATCATACAACCCCTCAGGAGGCCAGGTGAGGTAGGTCCTGTCACAGACTGCTGATGGGAATTGGAGGGGCCTGGTCCTTCATGGTGCCTCTCTTCTGAGCCCAAGGCTCTCAATCTTGGCTTTGTGAGTGGGAAGAGTAGAAGATTGACATTGCCTGTGTTGGTGGTTGTGCTGTAGAAGCATCTCAAAGGCCTGAGAAAGAGTTAAATCCAGCTCTCTGAACAGCTGGAGAAACAGGACTGATGAATATGAAGTCATCTGCCACTGTATGGGTAGAACCAGCTCATGTGAGTTGGCCAGAAACATCTGTGGGTGATGCCCTGGTGGGCTGACAATTTTAAATTAAATAACAAATCCCCCTTTTTCTCCATGGAGGAGGGCTCTGCCACTAACTCAGTAATGACAGTATTTCCTGCCCTCTCCTATCCCCATAACACTGATCCAAATGAGCACTTCTAAATTTTGGAAGTGTCTGGAGAAACCTGGGCTGAGCTGTGCTTGTCCTTGCAGGTGGGACAAGCTGAGGTGAGGTTACAGCTTGGGCTCAGTACCAGCTCTGTTGGGCCTGTGCCATTCAGAAAGGAGCAGCAGTGTTTCTGTAGGGACTATTAAGAGAATTATTGAAGTTTCAGGCCCAAAAGAGACCAGCAAGGATCTGTGGGTGAGTAATCTCATAGTAAAATGGACTAATGTGTCCATGCTGTGTGCCAGGCCCAGGGACTCGAGTGCTATCAAGCATTCAGATCACCCGTGAGTGTTTCTGAGCATGTTCTGTTTCCTAGCCAGGCTGCCTGGCAGCACTGTGTGCTTTGCATCCTCTGCTGTTCCATTAGGAGATGGCAGGTTCAGCCTGGCTGCACGGGAGGAGTTGGAATTCTGCACCAAATTAATTTTAGGTCAGTAGCTCTGGGGAGGACCCAAGGGAGCTCAAACCAAACCCGAATATTACTGCTGTTCACAAAGTTTTTTTTTTTTTTTGGAAGGTCAATGAAAGTTGAACAGGTTTTGTTGAGGTTTGTCCTTAAAATGGAGGTTAGTTTGTGCCAGGACTTCAAGCAGCAAGACAGTTTGTGTGCCACTGAGAAGGAAAGTAGCAGCAGCCTAAAGCTTTAAGGATTTTCTGGGTTTGCAGGATGGATTTGCAGGTGGTACATGAGGTCTGAGATCAAGGCAGAGCAGAGGGGCAGGTGCCAGGGCAGACTGTGGCAGTGAATGTGCAGATGGTGTTGGAGGTGGTTTGGAACATTATCCCTGCCTTTTGGTGAAGGTGTGCAGTGTGTAGGGGCAGTGCTAGAGCTGTGGTGGTCTAAGAAAGCAGGAGGTTTAGAGATGGAGGAGATGTTTTTATCAGATCACTGGTACAGCTGCAAAAAGCAGAGGGAGCTCTATCACAGCCTTTCTTCCAGGGAGACAGAGCTGCACCAAGCAGAATTTAACTTGCCAATCTGAGGCTACTCTTCCAGCTCTGGGGAACAGCTCATGTGCCTGAAAGCTCATCTGTTGATTTTCAGCTCTGCTGGTGGATCTCAGCCCAGCTATCCTTGCCTTGCTGCGAGTGCAGAGGTAACTCAGCGGGAAGGTTTCCTTCCCAAAGCCTCTAGTCCCAGATGTGCCAAGGCAGCATGTGAACTTTGTCTGGTGGGATTCTCCTGCAGGCTTTCCATTCCTTAGCCTCAGGCTGACAGCACACTGCTGGGCTGATTCTGGCACCTTGCTTTGCCTTCCCCATTCAACAACCTCCTCTGCTGTTGGTCACCTCTCTCTTATCTTTGTAGCAACACCACCTTTATCTCTTTCTGAGGTTTTTTTGGTTCCTTCTCTTTGTGGTTTCTTTAAGCCAAGTCTGTTCATCATGTGTTATATTAATGCCCCATTTGGTCTCTCAGCAAAGCTTTGCTGACTGTTCTAAAGATTTTTTTTTTTTTACTCTGGTTTCACTACAAAAAAAAACAAAACAAGAGATGTTCCTAGATATCTGGTTAGTTTAGTGCCAAGAAATGTGTGATGGATGTTGTTTGGGTTTTTTAAATTTATTTCAAGTGTTCTGGTGGTTTCACTAGTGGTTTCTGCTTCTTGTACTCAGATTCTGACTAATGTGGCCATGACTCAGTATGGGGAAGATAAAGCATGTTTGTGGTGTGTGGTGGGATGTAGGCCCCAACCTACCCCTGATTCCTAGATGGGATTTCTGATGTGGTTTTCCCAGGTTGTATTTCAAAGCCTCTTGCCTTTGAATCTCCCTGGCTGCTCTCTGATGGTTCGTGTCAGCTGAAACTTGGATTATTGCAGTAGTTTTTAAAAACAGAGCTAAAGTGAATTGGGGTCTATAACACTGAATGTGGCTGTACAACTAACCAGAGGCTACATGGCAATTCAGAAGTTTACTTTTATAAAAAATGATTTGGGATGTGTTATTCCAAGTGCCTCAAGCAACCTGGTCACTGCTCCCAAGAGTCCTTCAGTACAGCCATGTAAATGACTGTGGAGCCTGTGGGAGAAACTGCTGGTTTCTCATTTCTGGGTGAGGGGACAAGGACTCAGCTCTGGCCCTGAGTTGTAGTGCTGATGGCACTGGATGTGTGATTGACTCACAGGTTGCTCTCTGCTGGGCTGGCTTCAGATCCTGGGAGAAGGTTTTCCAGAGCTCAGCTGGACCCTGCACAAGCAGCATTCCTCAGCCCCTGGAGAGGCTCTCCAGCTGCAGGTCCTTCCCGAGACCTGGGAAATGCTGGGACAACTAAACGTCTTCCAGCTCTGTGCTCTGGACACCCCACCCACCTTCCTGACACTCAGCACTGCAACAAAGGCCTTGTAGAAGGAAAACATTTCACAGGGGCCTGGTGGAACCTGATTTTAGGCCTGCACATCCTGAGCTTTGGGTTTGAGTCCAATGCCCTGCCTGTTAAGTGACCTTTTGAGTGGAGCATTTTGGGAACTCCAGGCCTGGAGCCTTGGTTAAAGTGTCCTTCAGGGATTCTGTGGAGCTTCATGGAGCTGAGTTACATCACCAGGCTTCTCTCCCCATGGACGAGAGTTCATGCTTCCCCCACAAGCTGAGAGTGAGAGCATCAGGAATACATTGGGAGAACTTTGGAGTGAGATGCACTGGAGTAGCTGGGATAAGTGTCTCTTGGAGAAGTATCCACTTCTTCACCTGCTACTCCAGCCTGTGACCATCTTAGTGGCTCTGCTGGGTGCATTCCAGTTTGTGGATATCTCTCCTGTACCAAATCTTGTTGCTTCTGGTTCCTCTTGGAACCATTTTGTTCCAGATGATTCCTCTTGCTGCTCCATGAGCCTACCCTAGCAAGTGTCTAACCAAAGTTAATTCAAGAATTAGAGGACTGAGAGAGCTCTCAGTCCAGCTCTCCTGTAAGCGAGGAGGGCAGCAGTCTCTTTTCCTGTGCATCCTTCAGTGTGCTCCCAGAGCCAGCTGGTTTTGGGAAAACTCCTTACTGCTACCAGCAATCCCTTGCTTCTCTACCTCCCACAATCCCAGTATTCTCCCAGCTGCATGACCATAGTGGTATCTGCAGTGCTGGGTGCTGTGGGAGCTGCTTCAAGACTAGGGCCAGCTCTGTGGCTCATGTCTGTGCCAAGCATAGATGTGGCAACTCCAACTGCCCTTCCTGGCTCGTTCTGCCCTGCTGGCCTAAAGGGGCAGGTCCATAAGTGGCAGTCCCTTTTTGCCACCATACAGCATCCTGTCAGCCTGCAGCTGGGCTGGCTGCAGCACTTCTGCCTTTCTGTTGGAGTCTGTCAGGAGCTGAGCCCTTGTGTGTGGCCAGCAGAACAGAGAGGGACTCCCAGTGAAGCACTGGACAATGCACAGCATCCAGCCCTTTTGGGGTGGTTGTCCAGTGGATGCTCTCCCTCAGCCCCACGTGAACCAAAGCTGGAGCTCATTGCCTTGGGCTGTGTGGAAGGTGTGTGGTGAAAGATGGCTGCTACAGCCTGTTTCTGTTTCTGACATGTTCCTGGTGCTCCTCGCTGTGCTGCTGCCCACAGGGTTTGGACGCCAGGAGGTGCAGCTGTGGCTGGCCTGGAGAAGGGGCCCCTCTGGGAGCATCGTTCTCATGGCTACCTGCACCTGGGAGCTTCCCATAGCCTTCCTTCTCCTCTTTTTTCACAGTGACATCTCAATCTGTCCTCAAGCTGTGTCCTTGTTTTTCACATTTTATTAAGGCATCTTTACCATTCTTTAAATAGCTTTGTTCTTGAGGCTGCCTTGAAAAACGGGAGCAACCAGAGCTGCTGGAACTCGTTCTGGGGATTGAATGTAGCGTTCTCCACCTTGGCTGTCAGGGGTGATGAACCATCTCCTCCTTCAGCAGAGCAAACCAGGCTGGATTGTGGCTGTGCTGTAGTGCCTGTCTGTGTTAATATGTAGCACGTGTTGCTTGGACACAGTTTCAGAGTTCTGCTGTCCTGGGGTTGATTGGGAGGTGAGCTGAGGCAGCCAGGCTGCAGAGCAGTGTTAAGTGCCGGGAAGCTGCGTGGTGCATCACACGGGATCAGGAAGTTCTTCCCATAAGGAACCAGTGCAGGCTTGAACTCCCCATGGCAGCAGGTGGAGAGGGAGGTCCCTCACGCTCCAGTCCTGGGTGCAATGAGGCCCCATGGATCTGGTCACAGCCTGGGAGAAGGAACAAGGGGCCCTGTGCAGGAGCACCTTCCTTCAGCCCTGCTGGTGTGAGAGCAGCCTCAGTGGTGGGGCAGGGAGAGAGCAGGTCTGTTGTGCAGAGCAGTGTTGGGTCTCCAGCTGTACCAAGGTGTTTCTGCAGAAGGACTTGGTGGGGACATGCCAGGGGACATGCTGGGTGCTGCTGGGACCCTTCTGCCCCAGAGGGATGAGTGAAGGGGGGAACTGCAATCCAGCAGTTCTTGGTCAGAGCCAGAGCTGGCTTTGGGCCTTGTCCCATCTGCTGTGTAGAGGCAGAGCTGGAGGAAGTGTTGCTGGGGCTGTGTGTGGGGAGCTACAGCAGATTTGGGAGGAAAAGAGAGGAGTTGAGAGCCTGGAGGCCTCTTCCATAGGCAGCACTAGCTGCTCTCCACCATCCTTCCCTGCAACAAGAGGTGGCAGGTGAAGAATGAGTGAACCTGGCTTGTCTGTCCCTCTCCCCACATCCCAAACCAGAGCTCAGAGCCTGCAGCTTGAGCTGGAGCAGTGCCCGGCAAGCCAGGGCATCATCCCAGCTTGAGGAGCACATCCTGCCAGCTCTTTTATTTCCAGGAGGGAGGCTTAGCTCTCTCCTGCTCGCAGAAAACCCACGAATCCCATGTGGAGTTTACACTCACATCACCACAGAAACATTCCTGGAGGCCATGCAAACCTCTGCTCCTTGCTGAATGTCCCATGGCCAGGCAGACACCTTTTCTCTGGTCACTCCACTCGGGTCCAGCCGTGTGCTTGGACTTTTTAGCTCGGGAGGACTTTAGCTGCATCCTTCCTCCAGAAGGGAGCACAGAGGGATTTTTGTATGCTGGGCTTCTCACAGGCTCAGCCTTGGAGTAAGGAGAAGCAGCTCTGGGGATAATCCAGATTTTAAAAGAAAAATTGAAAAACACAAGTATGGTGACTTCCAGACCAAGGACTGCAGCAGCGTTGGGCTGGGATTGTGTCTCTCAGTCCTACCTGTGCAGCTGGGAAGGCAGGAGGAGGCTGCAGCCCCTGAAGCTCTTGCAAGCAGCAGTGCAAGCCCCAGGACCTGCCCAGCACGCAGTGAACTCTTCTCTCCTGCTGGTTGCTCAAAACTCAGGTATGAAATGCTCAGCTGGAGCACGGGGTGCGAGGTCTCTGCAGGTTTCCCGGCAGCCCTGGAGGAGCTCCCTGTGCCCCTGCAGGCTTCTCATCGCCTTCAGAAGGGAGTTTCACCTCTTTGGTACAGCATTGGCTACGTGGACATTACACAAACTGTGCACATTGGTTCAGTCTACGCTTAGTATTTGTGAATTAAGTTATCTGATGCTTCGCATGAAAACTTCAAAAAAGGGGTTCGGGGGGGTGGATTTTAACTGAGAAAAAGCCTATGAAAATATACTGGAAATATGGTAAAGAAATCGACATTCTGCTGTATATTGACAGAATTATTTTTATTAAAATACACATCCATGTGCAAGAGCCAGTGTGGAGCCGTGTGCTTTGTCAGTCTCTGTTTGCTGGGGAAGGCCGCTCGTGTCCCCTCTGACAGGGGATGCACAGTCCTTGAGGTGTTTGTCCCCCAATATCTGATTCTGCTTCAGCTTCCCATTCCACCACTGCTTCATCCCATGGTGCTTACAGTTCATGGGCAAAAATGTCATTAGGGATGTTTTTCCTGTGCCATTCACTGTCCTAGAAAATACAGCCCTGAAGTGTTTTCTAACCATGAGCATAAAACACTGATGAAGCTTGAGGCTGAGGATCATTTGCCACATTCCTTGCTTTCACCTTTCTGAGGTTTTCCCTGTACGTTTGCACCTCTGCCATGGGAAGATGGGCCACAGCCTGGTTTTAGTACCTGGGATCCCACGCTGCTCCCACCCTTCCCCAGCCCTGTGGAGGAACTGGCAGCCAGGACACCTCTGTCCAGCTGAAGGGGTTGTGTCCTCACCCTCCTGGCACTGTGGACATTGTTTCTCATCTCCCTCAGTTACTTTGCAGTGACCACCAGCACATTTGGAAGCTGTCAAGGTATTAAGGATTTGGTAGTTCAGTATCTTCTCCCAGACCCTCCCCTTAATTCTGGAGCACCTGCAAAGCCCATGGGGCTGCAAGCATGCTCTGAGGATGTACAGCCTTGCCTAGGGGTGAGGGGAACCTCACCTATGGGTCCTGGACCTGTGGGTCAGGGCCTGGCTCCACTGTCACATTCCCTGTGAAGCACATGGTGACCAGGCACAGTTTGCTCCTGGAGAACTACGAGCTTGTGGCACCTGGTATTTTTTTGTTGCAGCATGCCCTGGGCTTGTAGGATCTGCTGCTTGGGCTGGAGAATCAGGAGAAATTCAAACAGCAAATTGTAGCAATGAGTGTTTTATTATAAATATTTGCTCCACAGACACATCTTGGCAGGGCAGGGACAGCAGGAGGAGCTCAGTAGCTGGCTGCTCCCTGGCACTGTGACACCTGAACCTGCCGGGGTTCAGCATGGCTCCTCCTGCATTGCTGGTGCCCACAGCCACAGCCCCCTTTGGAGGAGAGCTGCCAGCACTGTTGGCTCACTCCAGAGACAGGAAGACTGGATGGGCGAGTCAGACAGTGGATGGATTTAATTTTTTCTTCTGAAGCCGTTTTACAATTTTATCCACCCAGTCCTTCTTGGGGTCAGCACAGATCTCATCACCATTGGCACCCACAATCCTGCAATGAGAAAATGAGGGAAAAGAGTGAAAACATGAACCACGAGCCATTCCCTTCCCATGCAATGTTTCTCCCCTCCCTCTGTGCAGCCTGATCCTGGATTGAGGCTTGGGGCCACCTCCAGCAACCTTGTGCCCTGCTTGGGCTGATGGTGAGTGTCTGAGTCTTCCCAGACCTCTGGCATTAGCAGAAAGCACAAAACCCCATTTTCCCCCCCACTTTGCCCACTCCCCAGAGCTGCTTTCCTACCACAGCCACCCCTGGCTGGGACTGAGCTGTCTGTGGGGCAGGATGGGATGGGGGAGCTGCTCCAGATGTGGGATGGGAAGCAAACCCTGGGATACTCACACAACTGCAGGCTTGGGGCAGTCTTTGGATGTCTCGTAGAAGCTTTGAGGGTGTCGGATGCGTTTCTGTGCAAACTTAAAGCAGCATTCCACAGGTGCAAAGTGGGCTGTGGAGGGAAGGGGGGATGTTGTGAATTGTATCCCCGGACAATGGCACCACCAGATTTGGGGCACAGCATGGAGGCTGTGGAGCATCTCAGCAGCTCCCACAGCATCCTTGACAGGGGTTTGTCACCCTTCAGGACTGGGACAGGAACAGGGACCTGGCACCTCACAGCCCAAATCGCTGCAGCCCCCAGAGCACACAGGGTCGGGGTGCTCGGTCTGGGGATGAGGTTTTGGGGCTTTCCAAGGCAGGGGCACAACTTGCAGGGTGTTTTGGAAGGCTCCAAACAGCTGCATGTTCTCCCTCCCTCCAACCACTTGCTCACCCAGCTGAGACCTGGGGAAAAACTGCCAGAGCCTCCAGCAAGCTCCTGCAGCCTCTCCCCAGGTCTGGCTTTGCTGAGACCCCCCCAGCCCCTTCTCCATCCATCCCTGCATCCTGGGATGTGCTGCATCCTGGGATGTGTGTGTGGGAGTGGAGCGGCAGTGGAGTGACCAGGGGGTTGCTCCTCCTGCCAGCAGCACCATTCCTGCTCCCTGCTGGGGTTTCCTGCCTGACCTCCCCAACGAGATGTCCCCAGTGGGGGCTCAGAGCCCCGACCTGCAGCAGTGCCCCTGGAGGTTCCTTACCTGTGGCGTGGTGCAGGGAGAAGGTGAGGAGCAGGGTGAGCAGCAGGACAGTCCTTGCAGGCAGCATGGTGGCTCTGTGGTGGCTCTGTGGTGGCTCTGTGGTGGCTCTGTGGTGGCTCTTGCTCTGTCCTCTGTGCTGCCCTGCCTGGTGGCTGTGGCTGTGCCTGTGGCTCTCTCCACACCGTCATTTATCCTCTGCCTGCCGCCCACTCAGGCTGCACTTCCAAGAATTTCCAACACGTTCTAAGCAGCCCCGGTCAAGGGGGTTTCTGTCGTTTATTTTTGGGACGCATCCAGCAGTGGGTGGAAAAGCTGGAGGAGCAGTTCTGCTTTCTATGGAAGAGCCATGACGTGGCAAGGGAGCTTCCAGGAGACTTTGGAGGAACTGAAAGTAAATTAAAACCATCTTCCCATGCAGGCAGAACATCAAGTCTCATCTGTTTCTAACAGGAGAGACAGCCCACAGTGCCTGAGCAGGGACAGGTCACGGGGGGGTTTAATTGGTTTGCCCAGATTGTAAAAGGCCAGTGATGGAGTCCCATCCAAACTGAGCTCCCCAGAGACCTGGGCCATACAAAGAGCACTGGGTTAGGCAGGAAAGCACGATGGGATGGACTGGGATGGGATGGGATGGGATGGGATGGGATGGGATGGGATGGGATGTCAGGCAGAAGAAGCCACACTGGACAGATCCAGGAGGGACCCCAGAATAGGGGGTGTCAGAGATGCCTTTGGTGGGTTCAGCAGACTTCATAGAGTGGGAAGAAATGGGGCAGAGGCAGTGGGGTGTCTGAGGAGAGTCTGGGTCTGAACACAAATCTGAGCCCAAGTGTTGCCTCTGCCTCCCACACCAGCACTAGGATTGAAATGAGAGTCAGGGAGAGGGAGGCTTGTGGCCATCTGTGCACAGACAGGGCAATCCTGCAGGGAGATGGGACAGATCCTACCACAGCCCCAGGAGAGCCATCCCATCCCTGCCAGGGAGGAGGGGCAGGTGGCACAGAGCTCGATGGCAGCACCACGGAGCACGGGTGAGCATCAGCCCAGCTCCCATGCAGGAATCTGCTCCCTGGGAAGGCAGGTGCAGCTGTGTGTGAGGAAGGGTGAGGTCCTGGTGGGAACCCACGTGGGATGGTGCTGAGGGGGTGCACAGGAGGGCACCTGGCTGTGGCTTGGGGGATGAGGCAATCCAAGGCTTCTCAGAGGGGAAGAAAGGTGGAAATGGATTTCTTTGAAGATTATCTCATGTCTGCAGACTTCTCTGAAAGGAGAAAGGAGAAGGAAACAGATAAATGTGCTGAAAATGCTGGTTTAGAAGAAATGGTCTGCAGGACTTGGGGTCTGCTGGCCTTGCATAGGGCAGGGTGGCCACGCAGAGAGCTGGGCACAGCCCCACTGGGTTCTAGTGCCACTGTCCCAGGCAGGGCTCTGCAAGGAGAAAATGCCTGACACTCAGCTGCCCAAGTCCTCTCCTATGGACTTTGCATCACCTCCAGGTTCTCCTGCCCTCCCTGTCCATGTCCCTGATGCACAGACCCTTGGGCCCAGCAGCCACCAGGGTCACACCAGCTCCTAGGCACTGGTTAAAAGCACAGGACTGGAATTAAGGCAGAACTGAGCTAATGGCTTTTCCCAACCAGCATCTCCTGGCACACAAAACCTTATGTGCCAACCCTGAGCTCCCTTTCCAGGCTTGTCTGAGGCACACAGTTGCTCCTCCTTTCCCTTAGCTACTTCTGTCCCCACAGGCATTAGTTAGTGCCTCCACTATCTGCTCTTCATAAAGCAGATGAGTGCATGTTGGGTGTTTGAAGGCCTGGAAAGGCCCCACAAGGCTCTGCAGTGCTGGGCTTCCCTCTGTGTCCCTGCCCCAGCAGTGAACCTTCGGGTTTGGCTTTAGTCTCCTCCAGCCTCCTCTGCAGTGCCTGGGGTGTTCCCAGCACCCTCCTGAGCCATCCCCACCAGTGGCACAGCCTCTTCCCCAGGTGTGGAGCTCCTGGTTAGGCAAATGCAAAGGCAAGTGGGGAGAAGAGGGGCTACAGACTCTGCAGAGGATTTTACGGGTGTCCAAACCACCTGCAAACTCACTACGATTAATAACTGAATGCAACTTTTCCGACTGAGGAAAACCCCTACTTTAAAAATTCAAATGGAAAGGCATGGACAAAAAAAAATAAAAAGGAAGCAATATAGAGGTTGGAAATCCTCTCTGACTCATAGAATGCTTTGGGGTTTGAGTGGGTAATCACAAAAGTTAATACTTTAACAGAGATCATGAACTGTCTGCGCGTGATAAACGCCGGGCTCGGGCTGGAGCTGCTCCCCCCCCGAGCCCCGAGCTCTGTGCTGCAGCTGAGCCACGGCTGTCAGGAGAGGGCACCAAGCCCAAGCAAGCAGGGTCACTCCGTGGCCTGAGGACTCCTGAAGTGGAAATGCAAAGTTTAAAAGGCTTCTGCAGGCTGAAGTCTCTCCTGGTGCACCCAGAGATCTCCACCTCCTTGGCACCTCAGGTTCCAGACCTGCAGTGTGTCAGGGCCATCCCTCAGCTCTGGATGGGTTTTGCCTCTGCTGTGAAAGCATCCCTGGAGCTGCTGCAGCCAAAATCCCCCTCCCCAGGGGCTGGGAGTGCTGGCAGCAGGGCTCTCAGGGTGGCTGTTGCTCAGGGACTGGCTGAGCATCATCTGGGCTGGTGGCAAGCAATGGTTTTTTTATCACTTGGTGGGTTTTTTTGATAGGTTTCTCTTTTTGGTTGGTTCTCCTTTTATTTCCCCTTATTGAACCGTCACAGGGAAAGAAGGAGGAAGTAGGGGGACATTCAGAGTTGCAGCATTTGTCTTCCCAGGTCACTGTGAGGGAGCCCTGCTCTGCTCCCCGTGGCTGAACACCTGCCCAGCAGTGGGAAGGAGAGAATGAATCCCTTATTTTGCTTTGCCTGTGTGCCAGTTTTGTTTCATTTATTAAACTGTCCTTAACCCCTGACTTTCCTCACTCTTGCCCTTCCAGTTCTGCTCCCCCTCCCAAAGCCCTGGCAGGGATCACTGCTGAGCTCTCCATGGCCCGAGGCAGGGCTGGGTTTCCAGGGCTCCAGTGGGACTCCTCCAGTGCAGGAATCCCTTGTCTGACTCAGCATCCCCTGTGTGTCCTGCCTGCCCAGGGACCTCTGCAGAGAAACCTCCCTGTGCAGCCCAGCTCAGAGACAGCATAGGCCTGGGCACACGTGGCAGACAGGCTGAAACCTCCAAGCCTGAAACTGATGGTAGTTTTGCACCTAAAATCCCTCAGAGGAGTCTTGAGCCCCTTTTGGGTCCCCTTGAAGTCCCATCCATCCCCTCCCCTTCCTGCCCAGTGATGGGAAGAGCCCCATCCCAGCCCCAGTTGCTGGCAGCAGCAGAGCTGTGGGGCTGGGAGAAGAAAGGACACCACTCTCCAATCTCACATGAAGTAAAGTTTATTTGGAGGCTGTGATCAGCAGGCAGGTTCTGGCAGGGCCAGCAGCATTCCAGGAGCTGGTGCCCAGCTGTGGATGCAGCACAGGGCTCTGGGCAGTCAGTGCCCTCTCCCAGCTGCTGGGACATCCATAAATCCTCCTGGGAGGGTGACTGAAGCTTCCTTCCCTCCAGGATGTTGGGTAGCCTGAACCAGGGCATCCACTCCGCATCATGGGGCATCAAGTCTTTTCTTTTTTAGGAGCTCTCTAACTGCTCTCTTCACCCACTTCTCCCCTGGGTTTGCACAGACCTTGGCTCCTTTCTTGGTCTCAAACCTGCCGAGGTTAAAGGTGAAGCTTTGTGAGGAATGACAGCTGTGATTCCATTTGCACCCACACCATCCTGCCTCCCCTGCAGCCTTTCTCCTTTCCCTTTGTCCCTGGGTGCTGTCCCTGGGTGTTTGGTGTCCTACAAGCAGCTCATCCTGCAGCCCAGCACCTCCAGAGCCCGTGCAGAGCCTTCAGGAGCTGCGATGGCCCTGCAGAAGTGCCCAGACAGCCACATCCTCCCCTCTTCACGCTGGAAACCACGGAGCTCACTCAGACCAGATGGGACAGGTGAACTGCACCCGTGGTGGCTCAGGAGACAGCACAGCAGCAGGGAAGTTGCCAGGACTTACACAGTTGCTGGGGAGAAGCATTCGCTGGGAGTTGAGTAGAAGCCCAGGAGGTTGTCCAGGCGGAGAGCGCCCCTCACGTAGTCAAAGCAGCACTCGGTGGGAGTGTAAGGGGCTGGAGGAAACAGAGAGAGAGGGTGAATGCTGGCTCTGGAGGGCAGCCTGTCTTCAGGACCTGCCCCATGACAAGGCTGATGAACACAGCATCCCCCAAGCTCTGCAAATGCTGCCACGAGGAGCCCCAGGTGCCCTCCTCCTTCCTTCCTTCCTAGGGCAGAAGCATGCTCCAGGTCATCACCCAGCCCTGCAGCAGCTCTGCCACAGCCACCCAGCCCCAGGAGCAGTCTCCATCCTTCCCTGCACCCCAGGATGTGCTCTCTGCCCTGGCCAGCAGCACCATCCCTGCTCCACACTGGGGTTTCCCTCCTGACCACCCCAATGGGACAACCCCGAGTCCCAGCCAGCAGCAGTGGCCCCTGAGGTTCTTTACCTGCACTGGAGCATGGGGAGAGAGTGAGGAGCACCACGAGCAGCAGGACTGTCCTTGCAGTGAGCATGGTGGCTCTGGGAGGGCTCTTCCTTTGCAGGATGCTGCTCTGCCTCTTCGGAGGAGCTCAACTCTGAGCTCAGGCAACGAGGTGCTGCAATTTATCCTCTCTACTCCTCCCCAGTTATCCATTTTCCAAAGAATTTGAACCAAATTCAAGGAAAAGCTACTGCTTCATTGCCCGTGGGGATTCCCATGTCACCCGGGATCACCAGGATTACAGACAGACAATACCTGGAAAGACTGAAACCATTGTGTCAGCTTCTGTGCTCACCCACACAGGAAAAACCATGAGGGAAGTGAAATCCTCTCTGCAGATGTGAACTCAAGAGATCGCAGACCTTCAGAGAGGGGATTTGTAGCCATAGGAAAGGGAAAGCTCAGTGTTCCACACACGGTCACTCAGCCCAGAGCCAACACAAAGGTGCTGGGGATGGCTGGATGGATTGTGAATCCTGGAAAGCATTAAACAGAAGCAGAGTGACTGCTGCTGCCACCAGCCCTCTGTGGCTCGAAAGGGGCAAGCTGGCAAATAGTGGGAAAAATTGTATCACATTCCATGTTGGTGCTATGGAGAGGAACACCAGCTTTCCAGCAGAAATCCCTGTTTATAGCTGGGCAGTGTGGGGTGAAAAGAGAAGGGAGTGTAATTGAGCCCTTCCTTGTGGCCAGGGCTGGCTTAGCCCCTGGCTTCAGGGCAGGGCAGGAGTCAGCATCAGGTTGAGGGGAACAGATGGAAAACTTGCTGTTCAAAGTTTTTGGGTATCCTTCCATCATCTTCCTCCACCCACAGCCTAGAGGCATCCCAGATCCTGCAGGGACCTGCTGAAAGCCTCTCTGTGTTAACCTGGGGACAGTTCTCCCCCCTGTGCTGGGCTCCTTAAACCTTCTGAAGGTCTAAGGAGCCCCTCTGCAGGTGCTTGTCAGTCATGCTCAGCTCAGACACTTTTTTCACATTTCCCTCTTTTTAACCTCTTTTCTTAAGACTGTAAATGGATGCATGGAGCAGTGGGGTCCCATGCAGATCCCCAGGCACCACAGTCCCCCCTTGCCTCCTGTGAAATACCCAAGGGGCCACCTCAAGCCCTTCTTCACACTGGCACCCCCAGCCCCTCTCTGGAGCAGGACCTTGTGCCTGGCACTGTCATCCCTGGGTGTCTTATAAAGAACTTGGGAGAAAAACCACCCAGTGCTGAGCACTGCTCTGGTCATGCCCAGTTCTCCCCAAGCCCAGCTTCAGTCAGACACGCTTCCTGCTGATGGAGGCTCAAGATCCACTGCTCTGGATGGACCTCAAGAAGGTTCTGCAGAGCTGTGCTTCCTTTTCTGGCAGAAGATCTGGCCTAGGATGCTCAGCTTCCCCTTTCTCAGGATCTGAAGCCATGTCTGTTGAAGCCAGATGACTCACAACTCCCTGGAGACCTTTTGATGTTTCTTCTTTTACCCTTTGGAAAGGGAAAATGTGCAGGCATCAATTGTTAAGCCCTGGAAAGCCCCTCCTGCCGGCCCAAGTTTTCTTTTAAGTTGAATGGACTCTGAATAATTTGTTTACATAAAAAATAAACAGCATCCTTGTCATTCTGCAAGAGGAGGGAAGCTGATGGGAAACGTCAGTCACAGCCTTTGCCAGCAATGGTGCCAGTAAGGGGACAAAGGAGCAGGGCAGAACAGCCCCGTGCTGGGTTTGGGGTCTCAGTGGGTGACTGAGCACACCCAGCTGTGCTGGAAAACACAGCCAGGGACATTGGGAAGGCACTGCAAGAGCAGCTGGGCTGCCAAAGAGGAGAAGGGGGGCTGAACATCACCTGGGCATCACCCAGTGCCTCCCCCAGGGAGGCGATGGGATGGTTTGGAATAAGTTTTCAGTTTTCTTCCATTCTACTCAGTCACTTTGAGTCTTCTCCATTTACAATATGAGACATCCTTGTTTCACTTTTATTAAACCCTCAGCTTTCTGCATGTAAAGCTCCTCCACATTTCTTTGGGGTGCTCACTCCAGGGTCTCCACAGCTCCATGCTGAATCCCTGATTGACTCAGGATGCAATCACAAACCAAAGGCGATTCTCTTCTTCCTTCCCAAAATCCCTGTGACTGCAGGCACAGCCGTGCCAGGTCTACAGCCTGGAAGGACACTCTAAAATTAGAAAAATGAGAATCTCTTCCAAAGTCTGTTTCCTGCAGAGGGACCCTGGGGAGCAGCAAGGACTGTAAAGTGGCAATCCGAGACGCATCCTGTGCGGGAAGTTCTGCCTGGAGTCACGAGACACGGAGGCTGCAGGAAGGCTCTGTCCAGGAGCCCTTCCCCAAGGTTCTGTCTGCTCTAACTCACTGGGAAAGCTCATCCACAGGCACAGGGACAGAGCAGAAACTCACTGTGAGCAGACAGGAAACCCTCACAACTGCAGCCAAGAGGAGGCACAGATCAATGCACCTGCACCAGAAACTGGAAGTGGCCTTAACTTGCTAGGGAAGGTTAAAAAATGGATCTGATGTCAGTCTTCTCAAACACACTAAAAATGAGACATTTTTCCATTTTTATCCAGTGAGGTCAATCAACTACCTCAGGGCTGGGTGAAGGATGGGCCTGGGGTGTGAGGGAGACTCCACACTGGAGAGGCTTCTTTGTCAAGTAACAAACAGGGGAAATGATGCTCTATGATGGCTTCAGGCTCCTTTTTTCAACCTAGACTCTTTCTGAGCTCCTAGAGTTTAAGCCAACAGGAGAGAGATGCTTCAGCTCACCTTCTAAAACAAAACTGAGATACCAGAAAAAAATATGACATGGAAGCAATTCCAGTCTAATTTTAGTGATTTAATTCTGAACAGAATTAGTCCTGATAATTTCAAGATGGCACTAGAACAAGTTATGAATTTATCTGCTCCTTAGTGTTTGATTAGGATAAAACCCAAGCAATCAGAAAAATAAATGCAGTTAAAGAATGTGATGAGCAAGACACATTAAGGTACTAGATACTATAATGAAAATGTGTTTGTGATGGAGTTATGGTCAGAGTCAGCAAGTTGACATCACATCCCTCCTTGGAGGGTGACTCTCACCTATTTCTTTTTATTTTCTAAATTATTTGGTTTGTGGCAGAATTCAAGGGTGAATTCTGAAGGCTCAAGAAATGACCCATGATGGTCACTGAAGAGGTCCCAACCATATCTGTGTTACCCAGGAGGGACTTCAGTGTTGGCTTACACTGTGTGTGTTACAGAAAAGCCTGGAGGGCCCAGAGTGAGCGCCTTCCCTGGGCCCAGAGGTGACCAGGAAACATCCAGGTCACCTGGGATGGACATGGGGAAGAGGACCATGGGCTTGTGGCCTTCTGCACCCATTGTGTGAGGGTATTGTAGGATGTGATCTTATAGGGTGTTGTTTATCTTTCTTGTTTATGTGATGGCACATCCTGTGTTTGGGATGGTACAAAGGGAATTTTCACTGTGTAGTAGTGGGCAGTGGCCATAGGGCAGTGGCCATAAAGGAGTAGCCATGGCAGTAGCCACAGTAGGAGGCATAGGAGCAGTCTTAGCAAGTAATCACAGAGTGATCTGTAGCAGTCTCAGTCTCTGTCTGTATAATAAAGAACTCTGTACAACATCACAGTCTCGTCAGAGAAGTTCTTGACCCTGTGTTGAACACTGCACTTCAGCAACAAGAGCAGCCTTGGCAGTGACATCCACAGGGAGACAATTCTCATAAATTGGAGATTAAGCAAATGCAAATCCCAGCAGAGCCACAGCCACTCAGCAGAACCGTGGCTGTGCACCCCCCGAGCCAAAGCAGCTGGGGGACATCCTGCCTTTCACTGAGCCTGAAGTGAAAGTGGTGGTGCCTCAGCTTCACCAGAGGCTGCCCCAAACACGAGAGCTCTTGTGCAACATTTCCCAGGAAAGCAGCCGTGCTGAGACATGTCCCAAACCACAGCCCAAAGCAGAGGATGGAGGCAGCAGAGTCTCTGCTTCACCTCACACACAGCCCTGGGGAGAAGCCACAGCTCAGAGCAGACAATGGCAGAGGTGTCTCTCTGCCAGGTCCAGGCTGCAGGGAGCAGTGGCAGGGGACAAAGCCAGGAGCCAAGGGTGACCCCAGCACAGGCAGTGTCCTCAGCAGAGAGGTGACAGCTCACAGGGTCTGAGCCCAGGGGTCAGAGCCTCCATCAATGGCCCCAGGCACTCCAACAAAAGGAACCAAATCCAGAATCCATCTGGGAAGGTTGGGGGAATCTGTTCAGCAGTAACAGGAAAAGGGGACAGAGACAGGGCTCCAACACCAGAGGCTCCATCCAGCCAGGACACGAGATACCCACAGCACAGATCCAAGGTCTGTGCAAGAGGCTGGATCAGAGCCAGGACATCAGAGCAGCACTCACACCACAGCAGGGACCAGAGGCTCAAGCCTGAGCTTCTAAGGGGCTCCTGAGGCTTGGGCAGAGGGTTTGGGGGTGTTGTGGGGCTGAGTCCACCCACAGATGAGGCTGGGCAGGATGATTATGGCCAATTAGTGCCCTCAAGGCCTGGCATTTGATAGATCCTGTGGGGACATGCAGGGATGGAGGTGAGCCTGTGTGGAGCCCCAGTGACTGCTCCTTCTCACAAGATCAATCTAAGCAGCTGCTAATGACATGGTGGAGATGCTGTGGAGCTGGAAATTAAACATGTGGGTTAGTAAGGGCTGAGAGAGGTCACCTCATGACCATGGGCCCCCCATCTCCTCTGGGCTGCGGGGAAACCTCAAGGCAGGACACAAATCTTCCACACCAGGTGCAGAATGCAACCCTTGTCCACCCTGAGCAGAACAGCCCTGGAATTATTGTCCCCTGGACCAAACTGTACCCCCGAGGCAGCCCAGGGGGCTCCAGGAGAAGCAGGGGAAGGTGTGTGGAGGGACACCCTTGGCACAAGGGCTTTCCCTGCACTGCCAGACACCAACCCCAGCAAAGCCAGGGAGTGTGTGCCACCCACAGCCCAGGGACTGGGCACCCAAAGCTCCAGGGGAGCAGCCCCCGGACAGCCCCGGCGGCGCCGAGGATCGGAAATGATTCATCCTGTCAGGCCTGGCTTGTTTGCACCACCCCCTCCTTCCTCGCCTGCCCTTTCCACAACAGAGAAATGAAATGAAAAAAAAAAAATGCTTTCGTTTCCTTGGAGTTTCATTATGACCTTTCTGGCCTGGTGACTCTGCTGCAGGGAATTTTCATTGACTTCTGCATTTACCTAGAAAGGCACGGGGCTGAGAGAGGGTTGGGATGAGAGCTCCTGTAATGTAGGGAAGATGCTCATCCCTGACCCTCTTGCTCCTGCCAGCCCCCCACTCCAGGCAAGCCCCTGGGAACTGACTCTTCCATTGAGTTGCCTTTCCCACCTCTCCTCTCCAGCACCACAGAGCAGCACACAAGGGCAGCCAAGCCCTGGCTGGGGTGGGAGAGGTCCTGTCTCAGCCCTTGCTGAGGGCTTTCAGGACCTCCTCACACAACAGACTTGGAGAGTAACGTTTGTCTCTGAGCTGCTGCTTGGCCATAGCTTTGTTTAAACAAAGCAAAACCCCAGCTGTTTGTTTTCTTTATTGCCTTAGTAAGATGGGAACCACAAATTCCTGTGAGGAAATATATTTCCTGCAAACAACTGCAAGACCAAAACTCTTAAAGGAGGTGGAGCAATAGCCTGGCCACATCCAGCTGTGCTGGCTTTGCCATCCCTTGATGATGCTGGGATGCTTTCCACAGTGCTCAATCACAGGTGTTCATCCCTGCAGGGACCAGGCTTGGTAACCCAGCTCGAGGCTCAATCCCCTGAGGATGGAAGTTTTTAACATAAGGACTTTATTACTTTTACTCCTATAAAAATGTACAGCTCATATCTCATGCACACACTCAATATACAAACAAATGGAGCTTGTAACAGTCACTGTGCTCTACAACAAGTGAGATTTTAACCCCCAGAAATGGGTGACACCCAGGGGCTCCATCCTCCCCCCCTCCCAGACTGCCCACTGCAGAGAGAGGAACAGCAGTGTCCCCCTGCCCTGGGTTTCACTGTCCCCTGTGAGGGTGCCAGCACCCTGCCTGCAAACAGGAGAGCGGAGCAGGGAGAGCACAAGAACAGGGCCAGCCTGGAGAAGCAGCTCCTCCTGATGAGTCCAAGGGGGATCAGGGCAGCTGGGAGCTGGTGGTGGAGCTGAAAGCAGTGTCCTTTCAAAGCCTGGTGGGACTGCAAGTGATCTGAGTGCTGCACATCCATCACTTCACCTGCAGCCAGACAAGTGTCCACTCCATTTGCTGAAGGGCCTGGAGAGTGATCCAGCTCCCATGGACATGCACAGGCCATCTAAGACCAGCAACAAAATAGACAAGGCACAGTGTTTCCCAGTGCTGCCAAAAGGTCTCGGCTCCAAGCAGCTCACACAGGACATTATATACATTCGAAAAGCTATAAAACCTCTTTACAAAAATAACATTTCTAGTTTTCATATAAAAATAATGCCACAGTACATCACCTCACGAGTCCCAGCTGTGCACAAGTGGGGTGCATGGGGAGGTGGCACTGACAGAGCAAGATTTACCCTCTAGGAAATTCAACCCCAACCAGAGTTCCACAGCTGAGCTGCTGCACAAGGAAGGATTTCACTCCAAATTCATCACTGCAGTTAATCTGATTGCATCCCGTGCTTGCAAAGGCCGAGAAGAATCTCTCAAATCAACAAAACGCAGCAGTAAAGGATTTGTGATGGCAGAAAGCAAACAGGGTTGTAGTCTGTCCTCTCCCCCTGCAGGGCTGCATGGATGCCCTGGAGGAGCAATCTGAGAGATTGCCACATCCCTCCAGCTCTGCTTTACAGCTGGCCCATCATTTTTGATGACCTTGCTTATTTTTTCCTTTGATATTTGCACTCAGGGACCTGATCCACTGAGGTGGGTTAGGATCTGACCCTTGATATGTATCTACTTACAAATCATCACGTCATGAAGACCTTTGCACGCTCCAGCAGAATCCATCCTGGAGTCAAAGTTTAATAAGGGCTTTCAGGACCTGACCACAGATAAAACATAAGACTTATGTACAGCAATGTCAGGATCTGTGAAAATCAAAATCAATTCGGGGTTAAAAGAAGCCTGGTTCTGTTACAGTGCTTTCATAGCCTGGTGATCAGTGCTATCCAAAATGGAAAAACTAAAATGGGGCTGAAGTGTAGGACCATGAACAGGCATTTTGTGCTTTTTTTGTGGATCAGCAAATGTGCTTAATTCTAGAGAGAAAATGGGATCAAAAGGTTGTTATGTCTGCTGTGGTACAGTAACTCCTGCATGACTACATCCAGAATTGCCTTTAGCTCCTCAAGAGAATTTCCTGGATTTTGTGCTTGCAGAGAACAGCAAAAATGCTCCAATGATAACACAGGAATTGCAAAATCATTGGATGACTTCTTGTTTTCTCCCATTTGCAAAGGTTCATCGGCATTATCCAGCCCTGGTGTTGGAGGCAGCTGGACACAGGGTGCACCAGCTGGCAGAAGGGGTTTATTGCATTGATTTGCCAAGAAGCAGCTCTGAGAATTCATCTGCAAGAAGAAATGCCCACAGCTGCTAAAAGGGAGGGTCTGATTTCAAGGAGGAGATAGACTGTGGGTTGCCAGCTTCTCTGAACATGAGATCTGCAGCACTGACCTTCAGTCCCACCATCAGTTGCAGTGCTGCTCACCTCTTTCTGAAAAGCTGGGCTATCCCTCGTGTCTCCAGCAAGAGGAAACGATGAGAGTAAATTCAATCAGCCCAAGGAGAGCCAGCACCCAGCTGGCCAGAGCTTCAGTCTTGGTCAGACAGAGCAGAGACCTGAAGTGCAAAGAAAGAAGCAGCAGAGAGTTTAAGTGCAAATTGTGTGGGTTTGGTGTCAAGATTGCTCAAGGTGGCTGAGCCCAAGTCCAACAGTGTGGGTGGGTGAGTGGCTTCTTGGCTGGGCCATGATGAACCACAGAGAAATTCCCAACATCACCTGGCAAAGAGCCACCAACAGCAACAGAACAGGCACAGCCTTTGTACAGAACAGTGCCAGTAGAAAAGAAGTGTCTCCCTTATTTCCAAAACACTGGGATTGGTCAATGATGAAGTAGATATATTGTTGGGTATTCTGCTCTACAAAAAAAATCTGTTTCCTCAGTGATTTTTATTCCCAGGCTTGCTTCCTACTGGCCACCAGTTCAGCATGAACAGCTTTCCTGCAGCAACACACAAACAGTTGAGGCCAGAAACGTCCATGCCATGAAGCATTCAGATTACTTCCATTGGATAGGCATTGTCTTGACGTGCTCCCTGCTGATAGAGCAAGCCCTGTACCATTTCTCTTGATGTTTCTTCTGGTTTGACTCCAAATTTCAGATACACCCACACAAGAGCAACACTGGTAACCGTCAGTGCACATACCACAGAAACTGGGATGACAAAGTGTGCCTGAGACTTTGACAAGAAGCTGGGCAGAGGCAGATCCTTTGGCCTGACTGTGATCATCTGCACTCTGGCTTGGCCTGAGAATGTCTGGTGAGTAAATGCTGCTGTGTCTGCAGGCTCTTGCTTCCCTACAGGTGATGAATGACCAAATGTTCTGGTACCAAACACATCTGCAGAAGGACTGACAACCCTGTTGGTGTGGACAGAAGCAGCTTTGTCTATGGCAGTGTTGGAGCTTAGAGCAGAAACTGAATTAGTCTGTGGTGCTGTCCCCATGACTGTTGAGGTCTCCATTCTGTTCCAGATGGAGGGGAGATCTGATCTAGAGCTGCTGGAAGCAGTGTCTGGTGTGTTGGCTCTGGCACCTGTAGGGTGCAGGGATCCATTTTTAGAAAGTTCAGGTCGGTCTGATCCTTTAGTAGCAGGCATCAGGTCTGAATTTGAGTTAGGAGAAGCTGTATCTTGAACAGCAGGGTGTGGGGTGGGCTGGCTGGAGCCCACACCTACTGCAAGAGCTGTTGAAGATGCAGAAGATTTGGAGGACTCTCTCTTTGCTTCTGGAGTGACCTCAGCGTGTGCAGCCTCCTCCTGTCTCGTGGGGGTGGATCCTGCAGGGAGCTGGGTGGGGTCCTGCCTGCCCACTGGAGACTTGCTGGACACCTCTGTCCTGGCAGCAGGAGCGTGTATTCTCTCCCTAACTGTTGTTCCAGTCCCTTGGAAGAAAGTAGTTGGAGCAGTGGCTTGAGATGGAGCCACTTCTGGAAGACCAACATGTCTCTCAACACTACCAGGCTCCTCTGGTGAGCTGGCAGCACGTGGCAGTGGGGACACTGTGGCCTTTTTCTGGTCCAGTTTCTTTGTGATGTTCTTCACCCACTCTGCATCTGGATCTGCACAGATCTCCTTGTACTTCAGAGTAATAAATCTGAAAATAAAAAGGGGTCACTCACTGAATAAAGAAAACACTGGTTCAGGTGATCAGAGCTATGGGGAAGGTGTATAGGTAGCAAACACCAAGTATTGTCTGGATGATTCATTTCAGGAAGGGCAGGTGCCTCTGATATCTGACTGAGTGACCAGCTGAACATGACTCATGCGTGAAGGGTTTTCCCCTAAGAAGTTTTTTCACTTTCTAAAGTATTGTCCTGCTTGGACACAGCGTCTCCCTCTTGCACTCAGGGCAAAAAGCTCCACAGGCACCAGCTGCCCCAGGGCACACATGGGTGAAGGCAAAACCCTCTGATTTACTGGGTGATGTGAGACTTTGCAAGGTCAACCCAGCAGCTTCACTTTGGAGCCACCCCCTGGGCTGCAATAAAATAGTGCCAATGGTGCATCAACTTCAGCATAAGCAGAAAACAACAATTATCCCAAAGAAAAGAAAGGGAGCTTTTCTCACTTCCAGACAAGCTCACAAGTCTGAATACGTCTTCAGACAAAGTATCTGCTTTCAGAGAAACACATGAGCTCTCTCCCTGCGTGGTTCCTCTGCCCTGTCCTGCCAAGTACATCCCTCAGCCCCTTTCCCCACCCATTTAACCCTGATCCCACCGCGAAGAGGGGCAGCACTTACATGATGGCTTTTTTCTTGCAGCTGCGTTCAGTTGAGCGGTAGCTCCTGATTTGCTTCTCTGCTAACTGCCTTGTGAAACCTGTGCACTCTCTTGAACAGTTCACAGGTGCTTTGGGTTGCCCTGAAATAAAAATTTCAACTTATTAAGCACTGGCTTTTTAGCACTGTTTCTTTTCCTCCTTCTCCACAGAAGAGTCCAAAGCTTGCGACAGAAGTTTCCAATCCCTGCTGAACTGAGACGAAGACAAATCTTGATGAAGACAACGCCAAATTTGTTTGTAGCACCCACACATGTGATAAGACACCCAGAAAAACGGAAGGAAAAAAAGTGCTGTGACAATTGTGGGCTTTGGGGACAGCATTTCAGCTTGCCCTGTAGGATGTGCAAGGCCCTGGACCTGCAGGGCCTCTCCCCTTTGGGTCCCAGGAGGATTGGTCTCAGCACAATGCCCAGAAGATACCTTTCTTCATCCCCCAAAGTTCTGCTGCAACTCTCAGCAGAGGGCTCTTGGTGCAGGAGATGCAGACCAATGGGCAGGGTGCTCTGCCCTCTCCTTATCAGTCTTATCTCTTCCTCCTGTGGGACTTCCCCTCCAGGTGAGCATCCTGCCCCTCTGCTTGCTGGTGCACGGTCTCTGAACACCACCAGGGCTCAGAGAAAGGGTGCAGGGAAAGAACCTTTTGGTGAATGATGCTTCACTCCCATAGGCATCTCAGCAGCCCAGCTTCCCAATCACATCTTTTCCACCTCCACCAGAAAATACAGTTTTCAGGGTTTTCAGTTTGCAAAGTGTCAAAATAAAACCCCCCTCAACCCCTTCAAGGGGCAAGGCCACACCGCTGGGGACCACTCATGCCTGGACCCACCTCCAGCCTCCCACAGCAGGCACTTGCACAACACATCCTGCCAGCTTGTTCCTGACATCCCTGGGGCAAGATTTACAAAAACAAGCCCTGATTTATCTGGGGCCCCTGTGAAGAAAGAACTGGCATCTGGTTTCAATCAGGCTGTCTCTTGCAGAATGTTGCCTCTGATGCCCAAGTGAATGTGGTGAATTTTATGCAGCTCAGTTAGGAATGATCCAGGTACCAGGTACAGGAATGAGCATCAATACAGGAGTGCTCTGAATCATTTGAACCATTTACTGGGGAAAGCCCTGGCTGCAAAGAAATTCCAAGCAAACACTCCCGTGGCCCCCCCTACAGAAGCCCATTTCCACCTCTAGGTGTCTGTCAAGTTAAAGCAAAACTCTTTTTTTTCATGCAATAATGTCTTCTGTAGCACTTTGGGGTCAAGAATTCCCTGCTCAGGGGCAGCTGACTTGCCAATTAACTCTCATTAGCCAGAGGATATTCTGCTGGTGTCCTCCACTTTCAGGAGCACAGTTGAACAAAACAGGCACAGTGACAAGAGGGCCACACTGTCCCTGTGCATGGTGGGGAGCAGTCCCTGGCTGCTCCCAAAGGCCCTGTTCCTCTGAGAACCCTGAACTGACTTTACAATTATTGGTACCAATGCAAATGGTTTGCATTTGGCTGGACTCCTGGTAGGTTTTTCCCAGAGTGGAGGAGCTTGGAAAGCAGCTTCCAAGGACAGAGGGGTGCCACAGGGAGCACAGAGCCCTCCTCCTGAGGCACACAACCCTGCTTCTCTGAGCTGCATCTGAGTCCGTGCCAAAGGGATCTGGGAGCTTCTCCACTGCTCTGAGGAGCCACTGGCACCTGCTTTTCAGCACAGTTCCTCAAGAGACCCAGGGAGCTCCACCAGCCTCCCAGCAGAGCCAGCCCGATTTCCTCACTGAAGAGGAAATGGATCCTTGGCCATGGATGGGCAGAGTCGGGCAGTGCCAAGCAGGCAGAGGGTTCCCAGGGCAGGGTAAGCTGCCTGCTGTCCCTGCTGTCCACTTTCGTCGGGCCAGCCCCGGAGAACCTGCTCGGAGGTGTGAGGAGGGAGGAGCTGCATCCCCAGCTGCCCGTGCTGTCCTCGCTGCTCCCGTCTGCTGGCAGCAGGACACGGATCTCAGGGGCTCTTTGCCCCTCTCCCTTCCCATCGTGGGAACAGATCATGCCCTGGTCCTGGGCAAAGTGCAGCCTTGCCTGCGGTGCTGAGAGCCTGTGTGACAGCCCAGCACCACCCCGCTGGAGGGCAGCGACCACTGCCTGTGCCACGGGCCACTGAGAGCTCAGCGCCGGCACAGCGAGCCCGACACGGCGAGCCCGGCACGGCCCGGCGCTCTGACCCCGCTCCGACACCCCGAGCTCGCAGGATCTTTATCCAGAGAGCAGCAGAACATTTCACACACACACATTTCACACACACACACTGCACACACAGTACACACACACACAGTGCACACACACACAGAGTGCACACACAGCACACACACACACTGCACACAGTGCACACACATACAGTGCACACACACTGTACACAGTGCACACACTACACACACTGCACACACACACACAGTGCACACACACAAACACACAGTGTACACACACTGCACACACACTGCACACACAGTACACACACACGCTGCACACACACACTGCACACACACACAGTGTACATGCACACACACACTGCACACACAGTGTACACACTGCACACACACACTGCACACACAGTGTACACACACACACTGCACACACACACTGCACACACACACACACTACACACACACGCATACTGCACGCACACACTGCACACACACTGCAGGTGACAGTCCCCTGCCTCACAGCGATGGCAGCACCGTCACCCCCAGGGCAGGGTGCAGTCTCCTCAGACACCCGCCCCTGGCCGGGCTGCAGCCTTCCTGCCACGTCCCCAGGGACATGAAAAAAAAGGGGGGAAAGAAGTAAATTATGCTTTTTTTTCTAATACAGGTTATCAGGAAGTCTCTCCGACGCTCTCCCCATCTGCCCTCGGGTGTGACAAAAGCCATCCCGGGGCTGCTCGCATGTCCCCGCTGCCGGGATTGCGGCCATCGGCTTCCCCCCCACCGCTTCCCAAAGCCAGCCTGATCCCGCTGTGAGATCTCCTGCATCCCACACAGGTCCCTGTAGCCTGACCCAGTGCCACCTTCCCCCTCCCCGGCCCCACCGCCATCCCCCCTGAAGCTGCTGTTCCCAGGGAGGGTGGGGACAAGCGGAGCTGTGGCTCACCTGCAGCCAGGGTCAGCAGGCACAGGGCCCACAGCAGCAGCAGCAGCATCTGCACACGGGCAGCCTTCATGTTCCCGTGGTCGGCAGAAGGAAGGGCAGGCAGGGAGGGATTATCGGCAGTATTTCCCACTCCCGGCTGCTTATTGCATCCTCCGGAGCAACACAGATGCCGCGGCTCATTCCAGGATTACTAAACCCCGAGATAGAGCTTTAGTTGTTATTCAGCTCCCTCACACGTGCCCAGGGTGACGACAGGAGGCGGAGGGAAGAGCGGGAGAGGGGAGGGAATAGCGATCGCTGTGGAGCGGAATGGCTCCTGGAATTCCCCAGATGTACTCACACCAGCTTTCCCCAACACACGCAGAGCAGCCACAAAATACTTGGCAAATTATTCAGGCAGGGACTTTCAGTGGTCGGCTGCTCCCTCCTCCTCTCCCACCAATGTGTCTCTTGGCCTGTGCCAAGGCATCACTGTCCTTTGGCTCGTAAAGCTCTCCCCATCTCCAGCTACAGCTCCCCGTTGCTCAGTAAGCTCATTAATTACCCCAAATGCCAAAGCACTTATTCCTTTCCTTTTTGGCAGCCATCTTATAACAGCAGTCATTAGGCCAGAATTTGCTAATCAGGATGATGAGTTCATCAGCCACACTTTGATCTCAGGCCAGGCTGCCTCCAAGGAGCATCACCACAGAGAGAGGTGAGCAGGGACCCGGGGGCTCTGCAGGCAGCTCCTGTGCCCTGCCCGTGCTGCCTGCAGCGTGTGCTCACTGTGACAGCCTGATTTTCCATTTACACAGGGGCTCAGACATTGGGGTCTTGCAGATGCTGGGAGCAGGAGCAGGAGACCCCCAGCTCTGCAAGAACCAGGCTGTCCCAGGGTTTTCTGGCACCAGCCCCAAGCCAGGCCAGGAGTGAACATACCAACACTGCAGTCACATCCTGCACCTTTACTTTCTCCTTCATTTCAGGTCCCAGAAAACAGATCAAGGCTGAGTCTGTGACTGCCCCAGAAATATTTTTGGCTGAAGTTCTCGTAGGGCTGGTGGAAATCTGGCATCTCTGTGCTGTGGGAAATTCCAGCAGTTCCAGTTGGGATTTTAGTTTTCAAAAGGAAAAACCCCCAGGTTTCCATATAATGCATTTGGTGAAAATCCCAGCCTGCAACTTCCTGCAACTTCAGCTTTTGCTTATATTGTATTAGAAGAAAAAGCCCATTTCAAGGAAATAAATAAAAATTAAGGCTTGAAATAGTCTGTTTGATCCAGCCAGAACAGAACATGCTGAGTCTATTGGGATGTTTTCTGGCCCTTCCCCAAACCATGCTTTCTCAGGCTCCACAGAGCCTTACAGGAAACTTTTGTGCCAGGAAGTGGCATTGCCTGAAGCCATCGGGCACCTTGGCTGCTGGGAGTGATGGCACAGCCCACACATGCTCACATCTCCCCTGAAGAAACAGGTTCTGCCTCTTCTGCAAAGGCTTTGCTGCCAGAGATAGGTAAAACTGAGGAAGGGCTCTGACATTCAGGTGAGTGGGAGGGGGAGTGCTTTGTTTGCCAAAGGCATGGCTTGCCATAGGCGTTGTTGTTTCAAGGCACAGACTGCTCTCTGGCAGATAATGCAGCTGCTGCTCCTCTGCAGACCGGGCTGGAGGTGTTTTACCAGGCAGAGGACTCCTCTAGGTCACTTTTGGACACCTCCATTTGCTCCCTATGAGCTCAGCAGCTGGATTTGGAGGTGGCATCTGCACAAGGGAATTCCACAGCAGGAGTGTGGAGGGCAGCTGCAGCCTCAGCGTGGCTTTGTGGGACACCACGAGCCATCAGGTGCTGGCAGCAGCGAGGGCCAAAGCCACCAGCAAGCCCTGTATTTCCCACCAAAAGCAGGACACAGAGGCACAGCAACTGCCTCCAACGGGAGCAGGCAGCTCCAATGAGTAGTGACAAACCTGGGCTGCAGCTGGCAGAAAACTGGCACCATCCCTCCCAACCCACTTCCTATCCCACCCTCCCATCCCATTGCACATCTGCTCCTCCACACCTGTTGCAGACCTTTACTGCACTTCTTTGAGGTCTTGCAGCATTGAAGAACCTGAAGGCAGAGGATCTGATGTATTCCAGGAGATATTCCTGATATAACCTGTGGTAAACCACAGGTGTTGTGCCAGTCTGACAGTGAAGGATCTCAGGACTTCTCTGAGCTCATCTGATTTCAGGTTCTTTAGTCAGTCTGGGCACTTGTTTTCTCAGTGTGGTTTAATTTCATTTTAGTTTCCAGGAATAGCAAGCTGTTTTTCAGTGTAGATCTGGACCTATAGATTAAATTGCGATGGTGACCTCCTGCACGGGCAATCCCAGTCCACAGAGGTGAATCACAGCATCCAAGGGATGGAGTGTGCAAGCCTGGGATGCAGGGACATGCAGCCTTCAGGGAAACAAAGAGCAGAAAAACTGAGTAACAGGGAACCAAGGCCAGCTTATCCCAGCCTGTCCCCATTCCTCCTTGGGAGACTTCTTGAGGTTACCCTGTGCACCCAAAGCCTCTCTGAAGGGTGTTACAGCACCAAAGAAAAGCAGTAGATGACAGGAAAAGGGTTGTTTTTTTCCTTTTCCCCCCTATATGTAACTACAGGATGGCTGAGGAAGGCTTGGAAACACGGACAAGGGAAAAACATTTGCAAGCATTCACCTGTGCTCCTGCCATGGACTGTGGGCAGAGGGGCCACACCCTGGACACTGGGCACCAACAGGGGTCCTGCAACCTCTGGGCCTTCCAGCACTGCCCCAGGTGTGACCCTCAGCACCCACAACAGGATGTCATGCCGGACAGTTCAGTGTCCATGCTGGAGTCTGGGCTCTCTGCCTCCTGCGCCTGCTCTGCTCTAAGGGTGTTTTTGTATCAGGACAGGTGTTCTGCTACCTAAACACCAGTTTTGATGCACACAAAAGGAGTACAAGGTCTGCTGGGGACATTGGTGACAGGTACCAGGCAGACTCAGCAGCCTGATCTGATGCCATCCCCCAGCCTTTGGCTGCTCACTGGCAGCCCTTAGCCAGGAACTCAGTTTATTGCTCCAAACCACAGATACCACAGGTCAAAGTGCCAGATCCCATCCTACCTGGGAGACACGTGAAAGCAGCTCCAGCATTTCCCACCCACCACAGCATTGCCAGGGCTTGAGCTGTGCACAGGGTCAAGATCCTCACAGGTGGAGGGAACAGAATCTATGACTAAAGCCTGGGGAATTGTTCTTGAGGGCAACAAGCACCATGAACCTACAAAGCTTTATATGCAAAACAGTATAAAAAGAGAATGTGGGCTGTGCCCTAAACAAACAGGAAATGGCCCCAGAACACCTCCCATCTCTTTCAGGGAGTTTCCGTGCTGGCAATTTTTGCTGTCTGGTTTTTTGTGAAAGAGAAACTGTTTGTTACACTAGATTTCTATTCCTTGAAATAACATGACAACTGAGAATTAAAAGGGAAAGTCAGTGAAAGCTAGCAGCCTGTTTCTGACCTAAAAGAAAGATGCCAGAGCGGATCAGATGAGAATGGTGATGATTTCCACTTCACGGGAAGCGTGTTCAGGAGCTCCCAAGGCCTCAGGATTTGGTGACACTAGAGCAGGGCCTGGTGACAGGCACTGACAGCATCCTTGTCAGCCCCCAGCATTGTCCTCCATCCCATTCACACTGGGAGACACATTGACACCTGACTCCAGCTCTGGACATACAAGGGGATTCTCTTTCCCCTGACAAAGCTCCCAGGTGCCTCGTGGCAGCTCATCTTCACACTAACCCACCTCTCCTCAGCGGCATTGGCAGCTCAGCCACTGCTCTGACACAAATCAACCCACCAACCCCTCCCTCCTGGCCAAGAACACCAGTGCCAAACTCAGGAGAAGGTTCCTTAGAGCCAAATGTGGTCTCTTACTATGGAGATGCCCTTTAGAGAAGCCTCTGTGCTTCATGTAGGGCTTTTGAGCCATTACTGTAATAAGGGAGAGAATTAAATGGCAGGGGTTCAAGAGAGTCTGATTGGCACCACATGATTTTGTATTTTCTCACATTTAAGAGTAAAGGAGGAAATGAGGAGCAGATGTCTGGACCTGTCTGCAGCCAGTGTCTCCACAGGAGACGGAAAAACTCCTATTTTGGAAGTCGCGGCCACTCTGGGGCTTGTGTTTTAAGGAAACTGCTTTACGTAGAAAATGTTTTCCAAAGTAGTAGAGAACATCATCACACTGGCTTTCACTTCTCTGAACACAAAGGCTTCCTCCTTCTCTATAAATGAGAACCAGTTTGGGGTCCAGCATGCAGTGCAAAGTGTTGATACTCTGGATTTTCCACAGTCAGCATCCCAAGGCAGCAAGGCTGTGGAATGCAGCTCTTCCCCTGGCAGCATCACACCTGAGCTACAAACTGTTGGCTGATCCCAGTGGGACACGGCAGGGAAAGGTGCACACCTGCAGTGGGAATTGGTGCCTCTCCTTGGCAGCTGGAGCAGCCTGGGCTGAGGAGAACTCACCCTGTGCCTGTCCCATGGAGGCTGCCAAGGGCTGCACTGCCTGCTGCAACTGAGACTGAAGTGGCTTGGAAATACCGTGTCTAAAGAAACAAACACGGAGCTCTTCAGTGCATAACGTGGTTACGCTCTTTCTAAACAGAGAGGAGTCTCTTGCCTCCCACAGATTGATGCAGCCACTGGGAACAAGTTCTTTCCTAGGGAAGGGGATGGGGAACTCTTGGGAAAGGTACCTGGATGGCAGAGGTGAAAGCTGGGCAGCTTTTCAGCTGAGGGGAAGGAGCTTGAAGGGACTCTAGCAGAGCAGGCTTCCCTGAACACATCCAGCCCTTGGCTCCTGCCCAAATCCCGACAGAGCTGGGGGGATATCGACGTTGCAATCCTGTGTAGCTGCAGGCTCTGAAGGGAACAGTTCCATGAAGCTGGCACAATGGGGGAGAGACAGAGGATCTGTCCCCCCAGCTCTGGGGCCCCAGGAGGAATGTGGAGCTGCTGCAGCATGTCCTGACACCACCGAGATGCTCCAAGGGCTGGAGCACGTCTGCTTTGGAGACTGAGAGAGCTGGGGTTGCTCAACCTGGAGAAGAGAAGGTTCCAAGGAGACTTTAGAGCCCTTCCAGTACTAGCAGGACTACAAGAGAGCTGGAGGTGGACTTTGGACAAGGGCGTGGAATGACAGGACAAGGCAAGATGGATTCAAACTGGCAGAGAGCAGGGTTAGATTAGATATCTGGAATAAATTCTTCCCTATAAGGGTGGCGAGGCCCCGGCACAGATTATCCAGTGAAGCTGTGGCTGGCCCTTCCCTGGAATTGTTCAAGGTCAGGTTGGATGGGGGCTCTGAGCAACCCGGTCTAGTGGAAGGTGTTTCTGCCTGTGGCAGAGGGTTTGGAGTAGATGTAATTTAAAGATCCCTTTCAAGACAAACTGTTCTGTGATTCCATGATCCATGGAAGGGTGGTCTCTTGCCACTGCCCTGCAGGGAGGAGAGGTGAGAGTGGCAGCTACAGTGGTCACGAGGACAAGACAGAAATCTCCATGTGCCACAGGAGACCACAGCTGCTGTTGGAGGTGCTGCCAGGCTCTCTCTTGGCACAGGGGTGGCTGTGCTGTGCTTTGTCCCAGGGTGACAAAGGGGCCTCTCCCCTCCTTTGCATCCTGGAAAAGGATTCTTCTGGAGCCCTTGTGGATTGGACAGAAGGTGGGGAGCAACAAAGTGCCATAGCTCTGCTATTTCACCTCTGCCAGAGCCCGAGGCCAGGCTGGTGCCTGCTGCCTTGGCTATGGGAGAGGATAAGGCATGTGCCTCTTTGCAGCAGCCCCCCTATCCCTCCCTCCCACACCAGCAGGAGCAGCCAGTGCCTGTGCAAGGCGTCCTCGTGTCCTGGAGGGGTCTTCCTGGCAGGAACAGCCAGGTCCTGGCCCCAGCCCTTTGCCTGGGGTGCTGTGAGTTCCCACCTGCCCCAGAGCCAGCCCTTGGGCCCCATCCCATGGCATGCACAGGCCAGCACCAGCAGCACCTCTGCACATTCCCTCTTCCCACTTCTCCATGCAGCGTGTCTGCACACGCTGACAGTCGCAAAGAGAGGAGCTTACCAGAAGCAGCTCTGTTCCCAGAAAGGCTCACCTCTTCCTGTCTCCTCTGGGCAGGAGGAGTCTGTGAGCCTTCCAACAAAAGCTGTGGGAACTGTTTGACATGACATTTAGCCATGATGGTGGGTGGAGGAGAGATCCCCAAACCTCTCTCCAGTGGAGCCACTGATCCTCAGCAGTGTCTCCATGAGAGCTGGGGGCACCTGTGGGCCAGCCCCCAAAAACAAGGGAGGCTGCCACGTGCAGTGCTATGACCTGACTGTGCTGGGGCATTGGCAGCCCCCGGGCTGAGCTGAGCCCTCCCACCCCAGCAGATTCCTACAGAATGGGATATCACAGCCTTCCAGACTAGAGCTGTCACCCCCCTCATCCCGGAGGCTCTCTCTGCTGAGCCTCAGCCCCAGGCACGCCCTGAGCTCTGCCGGTGCCCAGGGTTACACACGGGCAGCAGCAAACAGCCCCAGGAGCCTGCAGGGCTCCCAGCACCGAGCTGGCCTCTCCATGGCCCAGCACAATGAATACACACACACACGGGCTGGGCAGAAAAACAAGCCCAGGCAAGCATTGCCCTGCCCAGGTGCTTAACCCTTTCCAAGCCTTGCTGGCTCAGCTGAGAGACCAGGGAGTCACGGGACCCCTTCCCTCTCCCACCCCAGCTTTTCTGCACCCCACGTTGTAAGAACAGGGTGTATCATCCCCCTGTGCCTCTGCTCCACACTGCTGTGGGTTTCAGCTGCAGCCCCACTGGGGAGCTGCTCCCTCAGCAGTGCATTCAGATGAACAGAGTCAGCCTGTTTCCAGGGCAGCACGCTTTTGCCTCAGCCAAGCTTTCTTTCTGGAACCATGGCAGCGTCATGCCTGTCTCACTGCCTGATGCATGAGGTTCTTGGGCTCCTGACCTGCTGTCGTGACTGTGGGTGTGTTTTTAGGGTCAATGCAGCTGTCTTGTCGCCTAAAAGAGCAACTGGACGCCAGCCATTAGCATTTTGTTGTTGGCTGGGGATAGTTAAGAAAGAGGGTGCTGTGGATAAGGGTAAAAGAGATTCCTGCCCCAGGCTATGATTCCTCATCTCAACCCAAGGAGGCAGCAGGGAAGAACTGAAGAAAGCAGAGTTGAGGTATGTCTGGGGTTCAAAGTGTTATTTGGGGAACAATTTCCCCCCCTAGGACAGTCCTGGTGTCCAACCAGGGCTATGAGCAAAAGCAGTCCAAAACGAAATGAACTGTCTGCACAAAGAGCAGACGTGGCTGTGTCCCTTCTCACTGACCTGGAGCACAGCCCAGAGTCCTCCCTGCGGGCATCCTCCCTGTCCAAGCCCGGCCCGTGACTCCAGGGAAACGCAGGTTCACCCACTCCAGGCCAGTGGGGTGAAATTTAGGGACCAAGCCAACTGCAGGGAGCAGAACCCCCCGAGGGCTCCTCGGAGCTGTGGCAGAAGGGATGGGATAGCACCGGGAAGTGCTGGAGCGAAGTCTCTCTCTGGGAGAGGTGCAGGGCAGGGGTGCAGCTGCCCCGTGAGTCCCAGGCCACCACTGGCCAGCATCCGCCGGGAGGAAAAGCCCCCGGCAGCAAAGGATGTGCCGCTTCCCCTGGGCGCTCACCGGATGGCTGATAAGGGACAAACCCACCCACGCCTGGCCCTCGGTCAGTGCCCTGCACTGGCCCCCAGCGCTAATGTGACAGCCTGTGAGGAAGGGACACACGTCCTTTGTCCTTTTCTGCTCTCGAAAGGGTCCCGCGGGCCCCAAGGAGCTCACACCACGCTCTGCCCCCGGGGAAGGCTCCTGCGGAGTTTCCCGAGCTGGAAGAGCCTCTGCCTCTCGCTGCAGCAGACGATGCCATCGTGTGGCAGTTCCTGCTTCCTCGGCTGACCCTTCCAGCCTAAAAATTGCTGCTTCCATCCTGGAGTTAATAAGCAGAGCCCTGTGACCTGCAGAAGTGCTTCCATAGCCATAGGAGACCCCTTAGCAGGATGCTGCTAACCAGAAACGGGCTCCCCAACGCTGATGTCCCTCTGGGTCCTGGACACTTCCAGAGACTGACAGGGCAGGAAAGGGACCTCTGGGACCAGCCCAGCCTGTGGAGGTACCAGGCCCCTGCAGATCCCAAGCAGGAGCTGGACCCACAGCTGGAGAGGCCACGTGTAGATGATTTCAGTGCTGTGCTGTCATTTCCTGCTCGCTGAGATGCAGTCTGTGGACACAAAAAAACATCCCAGCTCTGAGGGGACTTTCACTGCAAGACAATGGGCTGACTCAAAGTTCAAGAAATAGCTTTCTCTGCTGGCTGTTTATGTCACTCTGGATGTTGTTTATTTCCCTTTTGGCCACCCTCACCTCATTCACTCATCTGGCTGCTTTCCCACCTTGTTTTTGTAGCAACAGCTCATGACAAGAGCTCCTCTGATCTGTACCCATTGGCTGGTGGGGCAGGAAGCTGCAGGCAGGCTCCATTCAGATCTTCCTCCAATTTCCAGCTAGGGTGTTTCAAGGAGAAGTCATTTCTGGGAAATCCCCAAACGTGTCACATCAAATCACGGAGAAGCTAATGGGACAGAGCCACGTGGTTACAGCATGTGCATTCTGCTCCATATCATTAATTTACTGATGTTAAATATTTCAGCAGGTAACTTCCAGGGCTTCCAGAACTGTCCTAGTGGCTGTGATCACAAATTATTCATCAGTAGCAAGTGAACAAGAAAAGCCTCTATGAACAAGTGCATTTCTGAGGCTCTTGGTGTTTTCTTACCTTTCAGCTGACTCCCTCTGCCTTCCAGAAGGAGATGTCTCTCAGCACAAAGCAAAGGCTGGCCAGCACTAAGAAGCTGAGTCTGCCTCAGATTGTCCAACCTAAAGACAAGCGTGGGACATCCCATGACAAGGTAGCCTTTCCCTGCCCTTTCCTTGCTGTTTGATGTGATATTTGAGGAGAGTGCCAAAAGAGCAGCTTGGCTTCAGCCTGCTCAGTGTGGTCCAGCAGCTTTTGATCAGCCCTGGGCAGAGGTGGAAGAGCCACTGTTTCCCCAGTGTGAGCTGGCAGATGTACTCACCCAGAATCTGAACTTCACTGGGGATCACTGCAGGATCTTTCTCCCAGCAGCTGAACCTCTCCCTGCTCTCTCTTGCCTCTCCAGTTCTCAGCAGATGACCCAGATCAGCGCTCACTTCAGCCTTGCCCACCAGAGCTGGTGTTTCAGAACTGCACCCCTGGTGAGGTCTGTGAAATGCCACTGGTTCTGAGGAACAGGGACAAGGTAAGTGCTGGGATGTGGAGCTTTAACACTGTGCTGGAAGAGGAGAGCAGAGTAGGGTGGTTAAGGATGGCACCAGGGCATGTCCACCTGTCTCCACAAGTGGCAAAACCATCATTCTGTGTCTTTCCTGTAGGTTCCTCAGCTGGTGAAGGTCGCCTTGGAGAGCTCACCTTATTTCCAGACAGTGGACCCCTGTGGAGTGCACCGCAAGGTGCCACCAGGCCTCTCCATGACCTTCCGTGTCCTCTTCACCCCTCTGCAGAACAAGGTGAGTCTGGAGGTCCCAAGAGATTGGTGTCTTCAGTGGAAAGTGAACCTGCAAGGCTGGATTCAAGGCATTTGGCCTGCGTTTTGAGGACCTCTGCTGGTTTCAGTGGAGTTGCACTGGATCTAGAACTGGGAGGTACTCTTTGCCCATGCTGAAGATGGGGATAAATGCCCTGTGCTGAGACAGTTTCTTTTGCTGCAGGATTATTTCCACCAGCTCCTCTGCATCACTGAAAGGGAGGAGTTCATTGTGCCCATTCGTGCCATTGGTGCCCGAGCCGTCCTGGACTTCCCTGACCAGCTGGACTTCTCGGTCCGTCCGGTCAAGAACAGCACCCAGAAGACTCTGCTGGTTCACAATGTTGGTAACCGGGCAGCTCGTTACCAGCTGAGCACCCAGAGGTGAGGCAGCTCAGCTTTCCTTGTGCAAAGCCCCTTTGGGTGATAACAGAGTTGGTAAAGAGCAACAAAAGGAACCAGAGCATCGGAGCTGCTGCCCTGCAGCCATGGCTGGAGATGGGCAGCACGTGTGGGCTTTGCTGCTGCTTCTGGTGTTTTAAGCAGCCTTTGAGCTTTCTCTGTCCCAGATTTCCTGGAGGGTGCTGGAACATGTCAGTAGCTGGCTCACACCCTCCTGAGCTCCAGCACCTTCTGAAATGGTTACTCACCACTGCCAGCCAAACAGACCCATTCTCTGGGAGGCCACAGGCACGAGGCTTTCCAGTGCTCCTCTCATGAGATGCCCCATGTGAGCTGTGTTGTGGACAGCCTGTGCTGTTCCTATCAGTCTCAGAAGACAATCCCTGTTTCTCCAGTTGGCTGAAGTGGAGAGGACAATGCATTTTTGACACTGGATCTGCAAGGAAACCAGTTTAGTTGGCTGGTTGTGAGCTGAGGGTTACTTGATCCCAGAGGTCTTGGTGCAAGAGCTGAGGTCAGGAATGCAGCACAGACCTGCTGTCTAACCTGGGGCTGCTGACTGGCTTTGATTTTTTCCCTGGGAAAACAGAGGTCAAAAGGCAACTTGACTTTGCTGCTGTGACACTCGAGGGTCTGAGAGGAGCTTCCACCAAATCCTGCCAAAGCTATTTGAGCAGGCTCCTCAGATGCTGTTCAAACAGGCTGCTGCTTTTGACAGTGCAAATATGTAGGCAGGAACCTGTAAATCACTGCACAGTTTTTCCCTGGGGTTTCCAGATCTTGTTTTGTCACTGCCAAAATAAATACCCAATAAATTCTGGCATCTTTTTGCAAAATGTACTTGCCAGCTGTTCTATTGAGTGCCACAGAGCATGTTGGATCCTGCTTGATAGGGATTTAAAGAGTTTCTGAACTTCAGAGATTAAATATTGAAATAGATGAAATAGAGCCTGAGTGTAGGGATGGGGAAAGATGGAGCTTGTGATCTGCCGGCTCTGTACAGATTTTTTCAGCACAGAGATGGAGTAATGGCTGCTTTAACCTCACAGACTGGGTTTATTGGAATAGTTAATGCTGTCTGACGTCAGCTATTACACCTTCACTAAAAAGTAATATATATTAAGATTAAATGATATTTGGGTTTCTTAGGCTTTAATGGACAGGTGAGGTAATTCAATCAGCAATATTTTTTCTATCTTCCTTGAGGTGGGAGGTAGCTTTTAATGAGATCAATTCTCCCAAAATCAAAGAATTTAGCAATGGCAGTTAAGGTGCCAGTGGACAAAAGAAAGTTTGTCTGTAGGAGATAAGTATACCACAGGACTTGAAGTCGATTGCAGCCTCCTTGCACACGGCATTTACCAAAAGTGCAGGTGCCTGATGCTTTGAGAGCATTGGTCACAGAATTGCCAGCTTTGTTCACTTGTCAGCTCTGTTTCTAAATTATGTCAGGCCATCCTCATGGCCACAACTTTTGCCCAGCTCTGTCAATATGGGCAGCTGATGCCTCGTGAAAGTAAGCAAGATGCAAATGACCCTTGAGCCTCACTGCAGATAGCTGGATGCAGAGAATGGGGGAGATGAGGTAATTTTATCCCACAGGATCTTGTGAGGGCTGGATCTCCTCACACGAGAGTCAGTAGCTGTTTCTGATCCTGTCTGTTCTGTTTGTCCTCTGCTGACTGTGGTTGGTTTGCTCCTTGCTTGCACAAGTGAGCAGAAGTGAACTGGACTGCAAAAGGGACACCATCCCCAAATCTCCCCCAAGAGTCCTGATATCTCTGTGTTGCAGCCCTTTCTCTGTCATTCCACCCATGGGAACTCTGGGCATTGGCGATGCCATGCAGGTGACAGTGGAATTTCAGCCACTGAAGACTGGTGACCATTCTGCATCCCTTGTAGTGCACCACGACACAGGTGAGTGCTGGGCACGGCACAGGGCACTCCCTGCATCCCTCAGAGCAGAGCCCTTTCTAAGCAGAAAGACTGATGTAGCCATGGGTTTAGAGAAGGAGATGATGGTAGTTTTCATGGTGTTCATTTTGTAGTGGTTTGTCATCTTGATCATTGCAGAGCTCCATACAAATGCCATTTCTAGAGAGCATGTCTGATATTTGTTGTTTGCATCTTTCCTGGGAAACACTCACCTGCAACAGGAAAGGTGAGCTCAGTGCTGAAGTTTGAGCCCAGATGAATCTCAGGAGTTACTTGGTTGGGAATAATGAAGGTTTGAAAGCTCTGGAAATGGGGGAGCCTTTGGTAGGGGTCTGTTCTAGAGGGTGAAATGCTGGCAGGTTGTCCAGGACATCCTCAAGCTGTGCACATGCAGCTCTCAGGTTGTGATAAAGGTACTGATCGATGGAACTGCTCATTCAGCTAAAAGCTGTGACACCTTCTTCAGTGACCTGTGGTTTGCTCTGTTCCTTGTGCTTCCATCAGCCAAGGAGCTGAGCAAAGACCCCCCTTTGCTTTGTTCCAGGTGAAGAGACCCACACAAGCCTTCATGGAACAGCTGTGGATGCCCACATCAGGCTGGACAGGAATAATGTGACATTTGGGACAACGTACATCACGCTGTCAAACTGCACAACTGTGCTCATTCACAACCTGAGTGGTATCACTGCCCACTTCCAGTGGAAGGCTTTTGATACTCAGGAACAGGAGGATCGGCTGAAACTGAGGTTGGTTTGAAAGATCCATTTCAGTGAGATACCCTGCCCATGGGTAAAACTATGTGGCTTCAGGAGATCCTGGTGTTTGGGAATGGCTTAGGGTAAGTAAACCATCCTGTCTCTGTCTGCCTCCCCCAAGCAGTTCTGTGTCAGGAAAAGCCACTGGAGGTAGCGGTGGATTCTCCCTCAGTTGAGGCAGTGGCTTTGGGCCAGGAGGTTTTCTTGAGGGCTGCTGGCTTTGGAAACATCTCCTGAGCTTCTAAGTGTGGAGTAAAACGACCTGCTGTGCCAGTGAACAACAAGTGATCCTCTGATCCATTTGGGATCCCAAGGCTCAGGATTAGCTCCTTGCTGAGGAGCTGCTGCTGCTCCTCCCCGAGTGCTTTGCTGCTGCTCCTGCACTTCACTTCTCACTGCAAACATGTGGCTGATTAAACAACCTGCTGGGTTTGTCTCTCCTGTGGCTGCAGGCAGTATCCCAGGCTGTGTCAGCAGGAAAAGGACAAGTTGTCTGATTTTCTGAAGGGGTGCAGAGTGGACACCACTCGCCAAGAACGCTCTGCTCTTCTCTCCCGCACCCTCCAGAGTGAGAGGGCAAAGCTGCAAGGAGACCCCATGCTGTTCAGCGATGACATTTTCTCCCTTGAGCCAAAGGTAAGTGATTGCTGAGAACCTCCCTTCCTGCTTCTCCTCCTCCTCTTCCTCCTCATCCCTGAATGAGGTCACTTGAGAGATTCCTGCCTCAGCTGGCTTTGTGTGCCAAGAGAGAAGTCATCAGGGTTCTGGTGAGGCCAGAGAGGTGGTTGCAAAAAGCATTTCTGCCCTGAGGGCTCCTGGCAGGAACGGGAGCCTGACTAAAGCTTCCAAACTCTATTATCAGTGTTGTTGATAAGTGTTGCTCACTCCTCACTTGTCACTGATGCTCTAAATAAAGCCTTTCAGGGCTGTTGTTCAAAGCAAGAAATGTGATGTTTGAAGATAAATGTTTTGCTCTCTCCTTGTGCTTTAGGAGGGACAGATCAGGCCGAATTGTTCAGCTGAAATCAGCGTGTTATTTAAGCCCCAAGAAGCCCGGGTCTATAGGAAAGCAGCTTACTGTGACATCTCAGGTACAGCTCCTTCCCCTGCCTCTCTCACCCCAGTGAAGGTGCAAATCCTCTCCCAGATCACTGGGCTCCTGTGTAATTGCTGGGAAGGGTCTGTGGTCAGCAGGGCAGTGCTGGCACATCCCCACTGTCCCTGCAGCTTCCAGGGGATCTCCTCTATTTGCTTTTTTTTCCCTCTCAGCTGTTCTGAATGCTGCCCGTGCTTAGCCTGCTCCTCCTCCTTTGGGAAAAACACTCTCTGAGGTGCGCCCAAGAGGAAAAACAAAATTTCTGGCATTTTGTAAAGTTCCATTATCAACACAGGGGCAGAAGGAAGAACAGTCTCTATGGATGTACCAAATCTCCTGAGGGAAGAGAAGGGTTCATATCTTCTCCTGGAACATCAGGAGCTGGTCCCAGGCAGCTCAGAGTCAGGGACTAGCACTAAGGCAGTGGGGAAAATGCAGGAGAGCAGAAGGAATTACCATGCTGAAATAGAAATCTCTCCCCAGGCCGTGAGACCAGGCTGCCCCTGCTCCTCACAGGGGAAGGTGTTGGGCCCCAGGTCCACTTCAAGTTCAAGGAACTGGACATTGGGGAGGTTTTTGTCAGAGCAGCCCGCAGCTATGAGGTGAGCAGCAGGGTTGGGGTGGATCCTGGTGGCTCCAGGGGCAGCAGGGAGCCTTGTGGACCTGTGGAATTCCTGGCAACTTGGCCAGTTGTGATACTGGTCAGCTTTGGGGGGTTTCTTGGAATCTGGATCCTTTTGATGGGGTTGGAAAGGTGTGTCTGTTGTTAATGAAACCCCAGTCCCTTCTCTTTGGCTGCCTCCCTTGGAGATCAGCTGGGAGGCTTCCTGCAAAACCCCTTGGCACATGAAAGCAACACTGGGTCAAAAAGCTGCGTGTTCAAAGGCTTTTGTTCCAGTCCCAGACACAAATCAGCTTTGTGCTCAGGCTGTCCTAAAGCAGCTGGAACAAACTGGCTGCATTTGAGTTCAAGTCCAGTTTTCAATCAAGTGCCTCCTGCCTATTCCTGGGAGTCAGAGGAAAGCCATCCATCCTCCTGCCTCAGCACTGGCTCTCTCAAAGGCCTTGGGAGTGCATTCCCTTGCTGACCAGTTCCTCACCACACTTCAGCCATGGTGTATCTCTGGCTCTTGAAAGAGCAGAGTGTTTCTGAGTAGGAAGCAAAGGAACTTTCTGCATCTTTGCTTGTGGTTACTTCCACATGCAGTAAACAGGCTGGCTGCAGTGGAAGCTGAACGTGCCCTGCCCATGGTGGGGTTGGACACGCCTGGAGCAGCAGCAGCAGCAGCTCTGGGGGGATTTCACTGGTAATGCTGCAAATGCCCAGTGTTGTTCTTAGGGCCAGGTGTGAATGAACTTGGTGATGCTGAGCAGCTCCTCTGTGCTGCAGGTCAAAGTGGACTGTCTGTGCCAGTGAGAAAACCCCAGAGTGACCCTGATTATGTGAAGTTATCACTGCTTTGCAGGAAAAACCCAAAGCCATACAAAGTTGTTTTTTGAAGTTGTATTTTTTGGCTTCTGCCATGCAGCAGCACAGGGCATCTTCTGGCTTTTACAGGTGTTAATAGTTTAATTTGAAAGTAACTCAGACTTTGTAAGAAAGGAAGATTCCTTATGTATTTCCATTTTGCCTTCCTGCTGCCGCAGGTTATCCTGTTAAACAAGGGGCCTATTGAGGCTCCCTTCAGCCTCGTCCCTCCAGCCACAGCCATGGGCTCCTGCTTCACCTTCCAGCCCCAGGAGGGCATCCTGGCACCAGGCAGGCTCCAGGCCATCCAGATCTCCTTCTGTCCCACCGTCCTGGGGGAGTTCAAGGAAGAATTCTGTTTCTGTGTGACTAAATCCCCTGACCCTGTGACCTTGACTGTCAGGTGAGGAGGGCTTTGGGAGCTTGCTGGGCACATCTGCAGCTGTCTCTGGATAATCATCTCCCATCTACATTATTTTGTGGTGGAGCAGAAAAAAAAGGTTGTACCTGAGATGTTAATCTTGGCTCTGCTCCTGGCATCTTTTTAGTGTGGAGGTGCCTGCTGCCCTGTGTGGTACCCAGGAGCTGGAGCAACTCCTTCCTACAGGGATGTCTCCTGCTTAGACCATGCCAGGCAGTGGGATGGATCAGGTTTGGGCAGGACCTGGTCTGGGATGTCCCACCTGAACACCCAGCAAGGCCCCCAGGGCTTTGGAGATGGGCCAGCCTGGGTGATTCCGCACCAGCAGCAGTGTTTTTAAAAACTTCTGTTAATAATCCATCCCAAATGGGCAGCAGCAGCCTTACCTTACCTCACCTCTCGTGCCCATGCTGTGGGGACAAGCTGTGCTCCCAACTCCTGTGCAGAGAGTGCTCTGGTACCTCCTTTCCACAGCCAGGAAAGGGCTGATGTGGGAGACAGGGAACTCTGCAGCAGCAACTGTCCCAAGGACTTGGGCATCATCTGACAGACTGGTGCCATTGAAAAGGATAAAATCTGCACTCAGCAAAGGGTAGAGGTGGGAAAAAAAGAAAAGTGATGATAGGAGAAGTAAAACTCACTTCTCAGGACCACAGCAGCTTGAGGGCCTGTCCCAGTTAGTCTGTCAGCTGCTGACCACTTTGCTTTGGCTGCCTCCTGTGCACATGGGTGCTGTGCTGAGCACAGGGTGCTGGGCTGATTTGAAACCCAGGGTGGCTCTGACACCAGCTTTCATCCACCCCAGCCCCAACAACACCTGAACCCTTTGCAATTCCCTTTAACAAAGCCACTGCCTCCCTGCCTTTGTCCTCACAGGGGCTGTGTCATGGGACCAAATTTCCATTTCGATGTGCCCACCCTCCACTTTGGTGACATCTCCTTTGGTGAGTGTGCCCTGGCTTGCACCAGAGTGTGAGAGGTTTGTGAGTTGCTGAAATGGAGCACTTGAGCATAAGAGCATCCGTCACTCATGTTCCTCCACAACAGCCTCTTCAGGGTGTTAACTCCAGGGCTGCTGGTACCTTAGGCAGCATTTTGCCATCGTGAGATCAAATAGGACCAAAGGAATAGAAAGTCAGCATCACTGTTTGGCCACTTCTTAGTTTCCTTTTGAATAAGTGGCACAATAAAAAAAGGCACTAGGCAGGAATATGGTTCTGTAATAACAGATGCATCCTGCTTAATCTGATTTCATTCCTAAGGCTTCTTTAGCTGGGGGCAGCTGTTTTAACTTTGTTTCTTTTTACTGTGAGGGTGACCTTGTCTGCATCTGGAGACCTCAGTGAATTTGGGATTGTCATATCTTTTTGTGCCTCTCTTGTGCCTGTTTTGTGCCATTTGTCCTTTTTGTGCCTCTCCTGCCTCTCTGTTGCAGTCACTGGTGCAGTTGGCAGTGGTCACTGTTCATAGGCATGGAGAAGCTCTGGGCTGTGCCTGCAGCTGGTTTTTCCTCCCCATCTGTGTTCAGATGACTCTTGCTAAGCAGGCTGTGGGAGATGTCTCCTTCACACAGAGCTGGCCATCCAAGCCATCTATCCCCTGCAGAGCAGGCTGTGGGCTGGTGTCCTGGCTCTGCAGGACATCCCCATGAGGTGTGGCTGTATCCCTGGCTTTCCATTATGGAAACCAAGTCTCAGAGCTGAACTGGTGTGAACCTTTGCGATTTCACACCAGGGATCATGAGATAATTGACACCTAAACAGATATTTGTGTCATTTTCTTAGGGTTTCCTCACACCTTGAGGTGCTGCCTGTCTAACACCTCCTTGGCACCCATGACCTTCAACCTCCACATTCCTGAGGATGGCTCAGGAGAGCCCAGTGTTCCCAGCTCTATTCAGATCTATGAAACCACTCACCAGTCTTGGAGGAAGGGAGCTCGAGGTTTTATGAAGCCAAGGGAATTTACCATAAGTCCCTGCAGAAGGACCATCCACTCCCTGGGATCCCAGGATATCGAGGTATGGGAAGAGTCCAGCTGGTGGGGCTGAAGCCTCACTGGTGTGTGGGAGGGATTTAACTCTGCCAGCTTTGAGCATCATGTGAGTGAGAGATCTGCACTGGTGTGAGGCCTCTGTGAGCTGGGTTACTCAGGATATTCCTGGAGGAGCATTGTTTTGTTTCCAAAATCACAAGCTGAAATCGTGTACCAGAAGCCATTCTTGTTTTTGAGGGTGATTTCTTTGATTGAAAGTGGGCAGAGGAAGGATGAAAACAGAAGGTGGCTGTTAAAGAGAGAGGTATCATTGTACAGAGCAGTTTGCTTTTCTTCCTGGTCTCATTTCTCCTCTCCTGGGGAGCAGATGAGTTTTAGTCACTGCAGGGATCTTCAGTGGGGACAGAAAATACTCTGCAGCCGTGAACTACCCAGCATCTGCTGGGCCACACTTTGCCCTCAGTTTCCTGCTGTAAAGCTGAACTTATTCTGTTCAAGATTTCTTCTGCATTTACATCATTGCAGTCAGGTGAAAAATTAGTCCCTTTTAACAAACCTGATATTCCCAGAAGGCTTTTGTTACTCCCAAAGACTGTGTTCTACTTATGGACCAGCAGAAGAAGCAGAAGAATTAAGGCAAAATTCTCTCTTTCTGTATCATGGAACAAGAATTGGAGGACACCACACATGGGTGATGAGGTTTTGGGAGCGAGCAAATATTTACTGCACTTCTTTTCTCTTCTACCAGGTCACCCTGTGTTCCAACACTGTCAGAGAGTACAAGCTGCAGCTGCTGGTGGATGTGGATGGCGTTGGCAAGAATCTGTTGGCACTGACCCTCACAGCCAGGTACCAGCACTTTCCTTGCAGCTGCTTGTCTTTCCTTGTGCATCCAGCACCAGCACGCTGCCTGGCTGCAGCTCCAAAGGAGAAGTGTTGCTTAATGAGCTGGATCTGCCCATCTACACATGAGAACAGTGCAAGGAAAGCAGCCCATGATGAGACGCCCCCCTGCTCACAGCCAGGCCTTTTTCTAAGGGGAGCAGGAATAACATTAATTGCTGGCCTGGGGTTTGGTGCTTGAGATGTAACAAATATTCCAAGGGTTGTCTCTCCTTCTTCCTGCAAGTGGTGGGCTTGTGCTGGGTTGTAACCACCCTGCAGCATTGGTTTGGGATAGGATGAGCAGCCTGCTGAGAGCTGGGGTCTGGTTCACTTCAACAGTGCATGTGCCAGTGGGAAAGAGGCTCACGGCAGGAGTGGGGAGGGCAAAAGATCTTATAAAGAGGAATATAGTCCTTGGTGTGGCAGGTGAGCTCAGCTTTCACTGCTTCCCTCTGGCTCTTTTGAGTAATGTTCTCAGAGTTGAGGCCAGATGTTTCTCTTGCTGCAGCCAAATTCCATCATGCTATGCTGCTGTGGGCATCAGTTTAATGACAGAAGGAATGCAGTTCCCTCTCCTAGGCAGAGTCATCCAGTCAGTGCCTGGGCTCCAGTTTTGTCAAGCAAGTGCAAATGGGGACAATCAGCGTAGAGACCCATGAGGTGAAGAACCGAGGGAGCTGTAGGAATGGAAAAGGTTGATCACCCACTCTGTAGGGCTTGAGCCCTCCACTGCTGGAAAAGATGACTCAGTTTTCAGACTCAGTTTTCAGTGCTGTATGAGAAGAGGGAGTAATTTTTACTGATACACTGGTGTCTTGTGTTCCTTGAGCCTTGGTGGGCACAGGTCCCCGCTGGCAAGGCTCTCCCAGAGCTCATGGCTCACTGGGACTATTGGAGGATTCCCTGCAAGTGTCCTTGGGCAAAGAAGGGGCAAAGCTGCCAAGACAGCTCTGGAACAGGGCACGTGCTCTGCCTGGGCACTTGGAAGCCTCTGCAGTGCTGAGCCTCAGGGTTTGCCCCTCCTTGACAAGAGGTGTTCGAGTGAAAAGAAGTTAAAGGTGATTTATCACTGTAAGAGTATTGAATCTCTATTGGATTTGACAAATGTCTTATGCTCCATTCCATGCTCTTCGAGGGCAGAGGTTCTCAATGCTCTCAGAATCTCTGATTCCCTTGGGGTCATTTCTTTGCTCAGATGCATCGTTCCACCACTGCGAGTGCTCAGCCCTGTCATGACCTTTGGGCATTGCTGCCTAAAGGTCCCCTACAATGAGAAGCTGACCCTTGTGAATGACAGTGACCTTCCTGGCTGCTACTGCCTCCTCCCTCAGGTTTGGCCTTGAATCTACCTCCTCCCCTCAAATGTTATTGACAGGGTTAGTAGGGGAATAAAAGGGTTTGGATAAGACCTTGCTGGTTTCTATTCAAAGCTAAAGGCTTGCTAAGAACAGGAACCTACCTGAATACAAACTTTAGGAAGCAGTTGAACATCTTGAGGAGGATGTTTATATTCTAATGTTTGACTTGTTTTCAAGTGGGAGAGCTTAGAGGGTAGTGAAAATCTGATGTAAGGAGGCTGCCATCACAGGAGTGAGTGTCTGTGAATGCAGCAACTTTTGGACCCCATGGGGATGCTCAGCACCTACACCTTGCATCTTGGTTTTTGCCTTTTTGCTTTCTCCTGAGGATTTTTACAAGTGTGTGTGAGCTACTCTTGTGGTAGACATTAAGGAGTTTAAAGTTTCCTCAGTTCTGACGTTGCTTTTGATCCTGTCCCTTCCAGGAACACAAGGAGGAGGCTGGTGCGTGGTACTCCAGCTCTGCGCCATCTGGGATTATCGAGGCTCACAGCTCGGTGGAGATCCCAATCACACTTGAGGCCCAGCTGCTGGGAGAGTACAGCACCACTGCTGAGGTTGCTGTGTTTGGGAGAGGAGGATCCCCACTGGTGAGAGCGAGGGGAGATGTGTGCCTTTGAGCAACTCATCCCAGTGGGATGTAAAGCATACAGGGATTCCTTCAGGAACTTGTGATCTATGGCTGGTGTGGCCAAGGACAGAAGGGATTGGTGGCACAAGCAGCAGCTTAGGAAAGAGGAAGGGTGGAATCCTCATAGGTGGCAATGCCTGACCCAGCATAGAGTTACAAATCAGGGAGATGGGATAAAAACCTCAGTCTGAAACCCAGACCACCCTGGGTCTCACACTGTGCCGTGTTATCAGATGAACACAAGTGCTGCTTCATTGGAACTGTTCAGGAGCACACTGGGACATCCCTGACTCCTGCTAAAACAAGCACTGTGTACAAGACCACACTGAAGGGATGTTCTGTGCAGAGCTGGCTTGAGGCTTTTCTGAAAGTCAGGTCCCTCAGATCTGAGAAATATGCATCGAATCTCTTCAACAAAAACCCAACCAAAGATATATGAATGTCCACACAACTTGCATCTGGAGTGCAGACTTTGCTTGTTTTTCCCACCAAGTTTGGAAATGGATAAGGCAAACAATTTCTGAACTAAAACCTTCTAAAAGAGGATTCAGGCCTATGTCATAACAGCAACAGTGACTACAAAATGTAGGCCCTGTCTGCCCAGCATGGATGCTCTTCATCCATAAATAGTCAGATATTTAACACTATTTCTACATAGTACATTATTTCTAGCAAAATACAAAAGCCAACATTTATCATTTACTCATTTCTTTCAACTTCAAACAGCCATAGTTGTCCCCAGTCTAGGAGTGCTTTTAGAGGTGTCTAAGCTTTTAACGCTCTCCTCATTGAGTCTTTTATTTTTCGATCTTCCCTACTTTCTTCCTGGAACAGGAAATCCATTTCGAGTGTATTGGCCAGGGACCGGCTGTCTACGTCTACCCAAGGGAGATAAACTTTGGCTCTATCCAAGTGTTACAGGATAGTTCCAAAACTCTCCATCTCTTCAACCAGAGTGACATTTCTGCAACCTTCTGGGTAGAGATGGTAAGTGTCTGTGGGGCTGTTTTCCAGGGGAAATGGCTGCTTAGTAGCAGCCCTTGACTTGTTTTCTGTATGCAATGTTTCTGTATTGTTCTGTATGAGTGGAAGCAAGATATTCCATCCAAGTGCAGCAAGAGGAGCCAGGATCTCAGGCACACCTCAGTGAAATAGTTTGCAGAGAGGCTGGAGCAGGAATTAACCTGGATTATGTTTGCAAGTTCTCTCTTTATTTTGTGGAAGATATTTAGCTGTGCAAGTCATGTTTTTGGAGCTCTGAGAACAAGAGAAGCCTGTGGCCCTTTGCTCCTGAGAGGGCATGGATCTCCTCACGGATGGTTCCCATTCCATCTGCATTTGTTTGTGCCAAACTTCTGTTAATGGCAGAAACCAGGGTGTGGGATCTGCCCTCAAACTGCTCGTGGGAAGGCAAGTTTCACAACTCCTGTGGGTCAAACCAGTAGGGCTGTTGGGAAGCCAGGAGAGAGTAAACAGCTTCCCTTGGCAAGCACTCCAAAGAGACACTGGAGGGGGAATAACCTTCTCCTGAGGAGGAGCATCCCTTGGGTTGAGCAAAACTGGGCTAATGATGTGAGTCTGTTAAAGGAAGGTAAAACACAGGTTGTGTAAGCTCTTGGAGAGCTGCTGTTGCCAGACTCCTTAGATTTAGGGAAATAAAGCCTTTATTATTTTTATCCTCTCTTTAGTCCTCCTGTTTCCTGCACCTCACAGCAGAGCAGGGTCCATGGTTTCCATCCTAAGTTCGTGTTTGGCTTGTCTTACAGGCTGGCAAACGCTCACGCTGGAGGACTGAACCCAGTGATGGAGTGGTCCCCCCTAAGTCTGAGGTGTCAGTGATTGTCACAGCAAACCTGGATGACACAGAGAAATTCCAGGACAAGGTGAAGGTGTTCATTGAGAACAGCCCAGTAACCGAGATCCCTGTCCGGGCTGTGGGCATTGGCACCACAATTGTCACTGACAAACCATTCGCTCCCAAGTTTGAGTTCAAGCCCCACTTCAGGTAGGAGACTCTCAGCTTCCACTTCTCCTACAGGTTCAGCAAGGAACAATTTTTCCATAGTCCTTAAGGCTAGGTCTCCTTCAATACTCCAGCTCTGTTTCCCTGAAGCCACAGGAATTCCTTTAGAAATACATCAGCTGACAGTTGTTGGATATCCTGAAAAGCCACAGAAATGGAAAAGCTGGAAGACTTGGCTGTGGCTGAAGCTTTGAGCCTGGGCAGCCTTTTCGGTGGAAGTTTCATTGCACAGTGTGCAGTCAGGGAATGCCATCAGGGTGCTGAAGCTGAATGATCACAGGGAAATAGCAGCTCCCATGACATTTTCCATCTCTGCTTCTCTTCCAGCCTCACTACCTGCCGATACCAATTCAAAATGACAAACAAAGGACCTCGCATCCATCGGCTCTTCTGGACCACAGAAGGTTTCCGCATCTCTCAGCGGAGTACTCGTCCTCCTGCCCTCAGTGGCACCAAGAATAAAGATGTTTCCCAGACCCCCAGGCCTGGCAGCCCCATGTTTAAGGTGCAGCCAGTGATGATGGACCTGAAGCCAGGCCAGACTGTGGAGATGGTTCTGGAAGGCTACTCCAGCACTCCCCAGGTGAGGCCCCTGCCAAAGGCTGAGCCTTCCCTATCAGATCCCCTCCACTGGGGCTTCTTTTGCAGCCCTTTGATGTTTGCCTGGTAAAAGGAGCAAGTGACTTCAAAAAACTGTTTTAAGGCCACAAGTTTCCATGGCAGCACCAGTTGCTTTCCTTGCTGGCCACCATCAGTTGCTAAGGCTTTTTTGTGTTTCCATAGCTACCAAAACCCAGCGCTGATCCCAAAATACAGGCTGATGGAAATACCGCTTCTTCAGGGCAAATGGGAGGTTACCAGTGTTGTGTGCTGAGACAGAAAGGAAGGGCAGGGAAAGTAAGTTGCACTTAAGACTAGAAGGCCAGGCAGGAAGTAAATTAAACTAGTGTCAAGTGGATTTTCTGGGGGAAGCAGGGTGTAAAACAAAAGTCCTGTAAATGGCAGGACTGTCTGGGAGCAGCATCGCTTCTCCTCTGAAGACAAACATGAGCAGAGGGCTGGTCTAGCCCTGAGTCCTGGAGGAGGAAAACACAGTGTGCCAGCTCTAATGATCAGTGTGGTGTCCACCCACATGGGAAACTGCTCCCAGGGATCATTATAATTGACAAATTAACTTATGTCAACTTTTCTATTACTGCTTGCCCCAGTCTCTCAGCCAGCCCTGATGTCCCAGGGGCAGCCAGGTTTTGCAGCACCCTTGGAGAGCAACTCAGAGGAGGAGATTTTAGCAGAGTCTTGGGGTGTTCTCCTACCTGGACCTTTCTTTCCAGGGGAAATGCAACTCTGCAGAAAAGCTGCCAGCTAAATTCCCTGGCTCCAGGACCCCTGGGCACAGATATTTAGAATAAACAGGCGGCAGCACAGAAAGAAAAGAGGGCTATTGAGGAGAGTAGAGACTGATGACAACCACTAATAAGTCACAGAAATAGGGCCCATGAGTGGGTGGCAAGCCAGTGTGGGGTGTTTGGCCTGCCAGCACCCTCTGGGTGACAAATGACTCTTACATGCAGGAGTTGAAGGAGCGGCTGCTGTGTTATGCCACAGTGGGGAAAGAAAGAGCAAAGAAACAGATTATGGAAGTGGATGTCTCTTGCAAGTTCATTTCGCCTGCTGTGAAAATATCTTCCAGAGCAATCACTTTCCGTGTGGAGAAAGTAAGTCTCTGGATTGCATCCTGGCATTTAAAGGTGTATCTGTAAAATTGGATGGAAGTAAATAGAGATGTATGCACTTCTGGGGTTGAAAAATGTGAAATGCATTGGAAGGGGAAGGAGGTCCATGGCTACTTGAGGTTGTTTTCCCTTGTCTCCTGTTTCTGTAGCAACCCAGTGCTGTCCTGACTCTTCAGTACAAGCCTCTGTCTTTAAAAAACACCTGCTCCCTGCCCCTCAGTGTTTTGCTGCACTTGAAGCAGCCATTCCTAATCTGCAATATGGACCAGCAGCCCCTCCCTGCAAAATCCAAGGTGAGCATCTGTGGGCTCATTCAGTGGGGTTTGTAGAGGAGGGATGTGGTGGGGCATTTCTGTTGGGAGGTTCTCGAGTTGAGAAGTTTATTCTGTAGTGTCAGCAGTGGATTGGCCTGAGCTGCATCAGCAGAGCTGCTGAAGGAATCAAAATCTTGTCTGAATTGGTAACATCCATGCTGGCTCTAAGACACAAGGAGAAGGGAGCAGGAAAGCAGACTGGGGCAAGCCCTGCAGTAAAGGTGTCTCCTGGAAAGCATCCCAGCTCTCTAGCAGCCATCCCCTTTATTGCTGCACAGAAACGTGAGCCTGAGAGAATCTCAGACCCTGGGACTTGATTACAAAGGTGATTAATGCTCTTCATCTCCTTGCAGCCCATGATGCTGGATGCAGGGGAGGAACTTCATCTCTGCATCCAATTTAACCCAGCTTATGAGAACAATCTGAACAGCCGAGTGGCACAGAGGGTTCTCAGGATGCGCTTTGTAGAGCATCCTCATGAGGAGCAGATCACTGTTCGGGGAGAAGTCCACTTCCCAAATCTCCATCTCCAGACCAAGGCCGTGGACTTTGGTTGCATCATGAATGACACTGAACAAGTGCTGTATTTGGAGATGACCAACTGCAGCCCAATTGCTGCCCAGTACCACTGGTCATTCCTGACGGACAGCCAGGTGAACACCATAAGGTACGTGCACCTTTGTGCTCTGCTTAAAGCTCTTCTTCCTGGTGTCCTGTTTGTACTTTGCAAAGACCAAGGCTGTTTGTCTGGGATTTGACAAAGTGTTTTTGAGCTTTCCTTATGGAAATAACACTGCCCAGATGTGATCAGGCTGGAAGCTCAGGGAATAGGTGATCTCCACCAGTTTGACATCAGGCTGGAAACAATGTCCTCCAGCAAAACCAGGATTGTAAGACATTCCCAACACTTTTCGCACAGCCAGTAACCTGGAGTCCTGCTTTATCTCCAGAGCTACAAAGCCATGCTTAGGCACTTGGACAAGCAGATCTGTAATGTGACCTCTTTTCCTTCCCTGCCAATGTGAGTTGTGGTGCTTTCCTACAAAGAACCTATGCAGAACATGGTGCTGCTCTCCCAGTCTCTTACTGCTGCTTTGCTACAGGCCCCATAGTAACGCGGGGCAGTGGTGGACGATGAGCCGGTGCTGCGTTCTTCCCAAAGCGTCCCTCACAGGATCACTGGTGGTGCCACCCAAGCACCCACACAAGCACACAGTCCATCCTTGCAGGTGGATACTCACACCCAAAGTCTCTTGCATTTCCAGAGATAAAGAGATGGGACGGGTTCTTTGTGTACAATTCTGAGGCGTTTATTAGGTCCGCACTCAGAGGGGACCAGCAACAAAGAACCAAGAACAAAGGAGAGTACAAGGCTTTTATACTCAGAGTGCAAGGGGCGGGCAGAGCACCAGTAACCAATAACCTGAGGGCTAGGGGGTGGAGACAAGGTTGAGTGACATAACAGTGGCCAATGGGAGAGGGGAGGGGAGGGGGTGAGGGGACCAACAACCAATGGGGCGTCGAGAAAGGGAGAACTTACTAGAACATACACATGTAAAGGGTAAAAGGGGTGGAGGCCAATGGGCCAACCAGCCGAGGAAGAGTCACATAACTGGGCAAGATAACCTGGGGAGAAACTGTTCAGCACTTAGGGGGTAACCTCACACCTCGGCACTGTCCCACTATTGTACCTCTGCTGTCTTGGGGCCTCTCGGCTCCTTGGTGGGCTCAGCCACCACAACTCTATAGTGGTTTCCCCTGGGAAGGAAAGCTGCTTTCTCAGACCTCTGTGGCCTGAGGCAAAGTTCACCTTGGTGAAGTGAATTTTGGCCTGTTAAACCACACTCACCTTCACAGAGCAGCTCTTTGGTGATTGACAAGAGATGAGCAGGTTCTGCAGCTTTAGGAACGGCTGCAGCTGTTGAGGGGAGCACCTGTCTGAACACCCCTGGAAGCAGGGCCACCCAGGGCTGGGCTGTGCTTCCCAAGCCCAAGAGCAACCCTGCACTCATACTGGGGCACATGTATAAACACATTTCTGGCAGTTCCTCCTGCAGTGACCTCTCTGCAGAGTGCAGAAGTTTCAGCTGGGCAGTTTTCACAGAAGTGAATGGTTTTTCCATAATGCCCCAGGAGACCAAGCCAAGTAAACCATTGGGGATTGAAGTGCTGCTGTTACAAAGACCTGAGCTCATCCATGAACAGTTTTGTTGAGGAAATTGGGATCTGGCTCAAAGGCAATGACCTCTATAGCTCTGAGGGGGGTCGTGTTTGTGTGGGGAACATTTGCAGCCTGGCACGGTGTCAAGCAGGCACAGCTTGAGCGTGCCTCCAACGCAGCGTTAAAAACACAAGCATAGTTACGTTGAGCACCTGCTGTGATTTAAAACAAGGAATGTGACATGAGTTACCTGGGAGTGTTGGAAAATATTAACTGCCCCCTAACCCTCCCAACAATGCTGGGGAAACATTTCAGATAAACACCTGGGAGAGCTGCAGATTTTCTGCCATTGGCCTTGAGGGGGATGAGGAAGGGTGGGTGCTTTCAGGCAGGTGCTGGGGGTCTGTGCTGGCTCATCACTGGCCAGATCTGCACCTTTGTGCCTGACTCTCACTTTTTTGCACGGTTTCTCTGTCTTTTCCTTTCCCATCGTGCTTTTTGCCTCCCCATGAGGTCTTCATCTCTGTCCTCTGTAGTTCTTCATTGCAAGCTGTTACCAGCTGCCTGCACCACAGCTACTCCAGCATCATCCCTGGGCTGCTCCAAGCATGGACCTGCTCCAGCCTGGTTTTGGAGTGGCTGTTACTGAGCTCAGCGCACCAGCACCCCGCCAGGGGCTGCATCCCGATGAGGAGCTGCTCTTGCAGGCATCCCTCTCTCCCACTACAGGGCCATGCTCATAGTTATGTTATTTTCCAGGTTCAGGCCTTCACCACCTAAATTCAAACCCCAGCCATCAAAGAAGAAGGAAGTGTTTCCAGGGAGACATTCTGAGACTGAAAGTGTGGAGGAGCCAACCAAAGCCCTGGAAGCAATGCAGGATTTTGCCCAGGACGGTTCTGCCGAGGATTCCAATGAGGAGGATTCCAACAAGGAGAATTCCAATGAGGAGGATTCCAATGAGGAGAATTCCGACAAGGAGGGTTCTACCAAGGAGAATTCCAACGAGGAGGATTCTTACAAGGAGAATTCCAATGCAGAGGATTCTTACAAGGAGAATTCCAACGAGGAGAATTCTGACAAGGAGGGTTCTGCCAACGAAAATTCCAATGAGGAGGATTCTGACAAGGAGAATTCTGACGAGGAGGGTTCTGCCAAGGAAAATTCTGACAAGGAGGATTCTGACGAGAATTCCAGCAAGGAGGGTTCTGCCAAAGAAAATTCTGACGAGGAGGCTTCCAACAAGGAGGATTCCGACGAGGAGGATTCCAATCAAGAGGATCCTGCCCAGCAGCCAGCAGATGCAGAGGACTCCCTGGAAGCAGAGGTAGATTTTCTTGTGCACCTTGTATCGCCTCTCCAGTTTGCCACCAACAAGCCACAGTTGTGTCAACCTCGGTTTTTGCTGATCTTCTGTCCTGTGCCCTGAGAGTGGGCTGGGCAGCAGGGCCAGTGGCTGGACATGCGGTGTCTGGGGAGGGAGAAATAGGATAGTTTTGCTTGGAGAAGCCCACTCAGATCCTACAGACCTATGCTGAGTTTGGGACTTTTTTGGCTTATTTTCTTTACAATGTAAAATGAGGTCTTTATCTGCACCATGATGAGAAGGCTTCCAGCTTCCTTCCTGTATCAAGCCATGACAAGTCCTGATCTCCATGTACCCCCTTTCCAACCCAGCTAGAGTGCTCATATCCTGCTTGCACCCGAAAGTTGGTATTGCAGTGACAGCCCCAGAGCTGTCTTTTATAAAGCAAGACTTTGCAAAGTGACTGTCTCTTCCTCCATGCAAGTAAAAGGGCCTTTGGTCTGCCAGCTTGCCTGGTGAACATTAGCACTTTGAAGTGGGAAGTGGCCCCTTGTTCTCTATTATGTGAAACGGAGGCTGCTCATGAGGCAATAAAAAAAAGATGCAAGGAAGCAGAAGAATTTCTTAAAGCCCCAGTGTTGGCATTAAGTTTAAGGAGAGGGGTTGTACCTGCTGACACACAAATACCAGTTGTTTTAACTGTGCTGATTTTTTTCGGAATCAGCAGAAACAAAGCCCTATAGATGCAATGAATAGTGTGGCTGAATGTTTTTAGACAGAAGCATAAAATCACCTTTATTTCCTGGTTGTTGCCACATATGCATGCACAGGTAGACCAGGGAAATTCAAGTGGCCATCCTAGAATCCTGGAATGGTTTGGCTTGGAAGGGACCTTCAGAGATTGTGTTGTTCCAACCCTCCCTGCCTGACTGCTGGGGGCACCCAGTTCCCTCCGGCAAATTTGATGTAGGAAGTGCAGATGGAGCCGAGGTCTCATCTGTGGCTGAGCTTGGACCCACACTCGACTGATGGCATGGACATTTCCATATTTGATTTGTGCCCAGGTCCCTTCTCAGCTGCTCCTGGTGTGGTGAGGTGGTGGAGCCTGCAGCAGAGTGCTCTTGCTCAGACCAGCCAGCTGCTCACTGCAGCCCATGGTGCTTGTTTTCCAGGAGCTGTCCTCCACTGCTGCAGAGCCTCAGAGACGGGTGAGGACGAGAGGACTGAGTCAATTCTCATCAGTGGAGCACCTCAACGTGGGAATGCAGGAGGTAAGTGGGAATCTGTCTCACTTCCATGTTTCCCATGTGAAAGGCAGTTCTGTAGCCCCCACTCCCACTCGTGGGAGCATTGCTCACAGAGGGGGCTCACATCCCTCCAAGCCCATCACAAAGCTCTGCTGAAGCAACTGGTCACTGGAGAGGCCATGTGGGACATTTTGTAGGGCTGCCCCAGGACATTCCCTGTGCAGCACCTGTGGACGGCATTGCTCCCATTTACCTCATCAGGTGGTTGACAGGAAATTTTTGTAGAAACTTTTGCTGTAGCAGCTTAAGAAAGCAGTATGTAAATCAGGGAGAGAGGGAAAAGCCTCAGAAGTCAGATGAGCTGGGCTGTAGTCCTTCCCCCAGCTCCAAAGGTTCCCGCGTCCAAAGTCTCCTGTTTTTCTGAAGGCAGTGAGATGTGTTTCTAAAGGCAAGTTCTGCAGCAGAGAGAATTTCTTGCAGCCAGGAGATATTCCAGTTTACTTTAATGTAGTGTACACTCATTGATAAGTGGTTATGGGAGAAGATTTTCCCCATGGTCCCTCCACTGGTCAATATCATGGACACAGGATGAGATTAGGCTGAGTCTGGCTGTTTGGGGAATAGGCCCCTCCAGCTGTGACTGTACTTTACTCCAAGCCACAGCTGCTCTTCTGCATCCATTTCCACACTCAACACCTCGATCTCTCCTCCCATCTCTCCAGGTTTTTGATGTCCAGCCACAGTGGGGTGTGCTGCAGCCAGGAGAGAGCCAGCTGGTCACCTTCACCTTCTTTGGCCACGCCAACATCATTGCCCGTGTCACAGCGCTGTGCCACGTGGAGGGAGGCCCCACCTACGAGGTGGTGGTGACTGGGGAGGCTTCATGCCCCAGCTACCAACTGGACGTGGAGGAGATCGACTGGGGGCTGCAGGTACCACATGCTTCTCCTGGCATTCCTTGTCTTGGAATCATGGCCAGTGGCTTCCTGCCCACCTCCATCCCAGGCTCTCTCCCCTTCTCAGCTCCTTTGTTGGCTCTGGGGCTTAAAATACAACCTTTGAAGGATATGTCCAGCACCCAAGCTGGTTTTTACTGGCCATCTCTACCCCTCCCCTCCCTTCCTCCTGGTAGAGGAACATCACACCCTCCTTTTCAAGGGACCTTCTCTTCTGGGGAAGACAAGATCCCAGAGAAGATGTCCAGAGGGACATGTCCTGAGACCTCCCTCCACTGATCTGCTCTCAAGGCTTGAGCTCCAAGGAGATGCTCTTGTATGATGCTCTTGCTTAATCCACAGAATAATCCGGAGAGGAAGCTGGACTTTCAGTCACTGTAGCTGAAGAAAATGTCCCAGATTAATCCTCACTTTACTTCTTTTCAGTTAAAAGCCCACAGATATTCCCAGCTGCTGGCCCTGTCTGTGTTGCCCTGTGTGTCTCTCTTGTTGCCTGTATGTTTCTTACCAATATTTGCATGCAGGTGCCTTTTCTTCTGGAATGCCTCAGTGCCACCTCCTTTGTTTCTCCCAGCTGCTGGTGACCCCTTAGAGCGCAGAGGACCTGTGTTCTCTGGTTCATTTTTTACTGACCCTTCCATGGTTTTACCACCCCTCTGTAGTTGTGTCCCAGAATAATCCTCACTTTACTTCTTTTCAGTTAAAAGCCCACAGATATTCCCAGCTGCTGGCCCTGTCTGTGTTGCCCTGTGTGTCTCTCTTGTTGCCTGTATGTTTCTTACCAATATTTGCAAGCAGGTGCCTTTTCTTCTGGAATGCCTCAGTGCCACCTCCTTTGTTTCTCCCAACTGCTGGTGACCCCTCAGAGTGCAGAGGACTTGTGTTCTCTGGTTCATTTTTTACTGACCCTTCCATGGTTTTACCACCCCTCTGTAGTTGTGTGGTTGCACTGTGGCTGTTTGCTTTCAACCCCATGAAAGAGGACGGAGATTCTCAGCATACATACATACCTACATACAGATACATACATAGCCTGTATCTATAACTTCCCACTCCTCTGTCCTCTCTCCAGATGTTTAACAAAGTCCTCAAAGCAAAGGTCACCCTGCGGAACACCGGAGTTATTGAATTCACCTACGTGGTGCCAAACCGCAGCACTGGCACTGCAGCAAACCCTCTGCCTGGTGTGCCTGTGGTCATGCCCACCACAGTGAGTAGCACAATTGATTTGCTCTAGCCCTATGTCAGGTGGCCCAGGAGAGGGTTAAAGGAAAAAAGGGGGGAAAGAAGGAGGATAAAAAGTATGTGGGGGGGGGAACCCCAAACCCAGCCCTGAGAGACAGGGCTGTAAGCAATTGCTGCTGGGGGCAGAGAGGTCAAGCAAGTGCTCACCTAATAGACTCCCCCATGGCCTTGGCTGGCAGGTGCCAGTGGCCAGAGGCACGAGTGCTGAGCTCTCTGGCTGTGCTGATTCTGGAGTTGAGTGCTGCTGGCTCTTCTGAGGTCACTTTATTCCTCGTCCTTGCCTCCCCACTGCCAGCACTAAGCAGCATTTACCTATTCCTTGCTTGGGCTTGAAGCTCCTTTGCCAGAAATTGCACAGCCTCTGTGCTGGTCCCTTCCTCCTCCAGCTTTGCTTCTCTGCAGCAGCTTTGTGGGGCAGTGAGGGGACCAGGGAGAGGAGCAGGCTGAAAGAGCAAGGAGAAGAGTTTGCAGCATCCCACCATCCTAGCTTCTCAGTCCTGCCTGGATGTCTTGGAGCTTTAGTAGTATTCCTGTCTTTGGCCCTCTTTGGAATGGGAATAGGAAGCCAAGTGGCTTTCTCATTGTCAGGTGTGTCTCGTCCAAGGGGTGACACACTGCTGCCCTCTTCCTGTGAGCATCCTCAGACACAGCCTGGGCCTGCAGTCAGTTGCTGTGGCAGCATCCTGGTGCTGGCAGCTTGACCAGGCTCCCTGCAGCTGCAGCCGTGCTGTGTGCCAGAGTAACTCAGGAGACTGACTGGCAGGGTTTGTCCTGCTCAGCTGTTCTCCCTGCAGTGGGAACAGGGATGGGGAAACGAGGGTACAGCCCAGTGTGCTAAGGAAAGCTGCAGTTGTGTCCTGTCACCCAGAGTTGTTTTTTCCTTCAACCTCGCTGGTGTGAGCCCAGCCTGGGGCTTGGACAGCATTTCTGGAAGGTTGAAGAGGAGGATGGCCCTTCCTGCCATCTCTCTCAGCACCAGATTTCATTCTAGTCTCTGCTCCTGCATTTCCAGAGATGTATATTTGCAAGAAGCCATGAGTCAGGAAGCACTCATGTACCCTTGGTGTAACCACAGATGCAGAAGGTGGTTTTTTTGGGATCATTAATAAGGGGTCAGGCCCTTCGACACCAGTCTGGAATTGCTGATGTGCTGTGACAGGGGCTGCTGACCCTCCTGAGAGTGCAGGCACTTCACTCCTTTTCCAGAGAGCCTGGCAAAAGAGCTTTTTTTTTTGTTGAGCATGGCCCTTGCTGACAGAGAAGCAGAGCTGTGCTCACATCAGGCTGTGCTGGGGCTGCAGCCTTGTGAGACCTCAGGAGGACACACTGCACCCCAGGGTTGGAGGCACGAGCTTTTGGCACAGGAAGTTATAAAGTGATGTGGTCTGATGGTTTCTTCTAGATGAGAACCTGTCTTCTCAGCCTGTCTGTCTCCTGAGCCATCCCCATCAAACCTTCTTTGATGCACTCCCTCCCTCCTATCCCTTCTCTGCAGGGCTCCATTGCACCTGGCAAAGAGAAGGTGTTGAAAGTCTATTATCTGCCAGGAAGGCCAGGAGTCTTCTGCAAGACTTTCCAGGTTCAAGTGGCTCATCTGGAACCAGCAGAAATCTGCCTGAAAGGAGAGGGGACCTTCCCTAGGATTACCATGGACCTACCCCAGATGCTGAAAGGTGAGCACTGCCTGTCTTCTTCCAGGCAGATCCCCTGGTTTTTTCCCCTACCATAGCACATTGGGCAGCTCACACCCATCTCCACCAAGTCTGGAGGTTGCAGGGCTGCCAGACCAACACTTGACTTCTCTGGCTGCTTCCTGAGTCTTGAGCAGTTTAGCCTGTTTGGGCTTTCTCCCAGGAACCATCCAGCAGATCTTGCCAGCACATTGTTGGAGGCCTGGAAAGATGACTAAGCAGAAAAGCTTGGGAAAGCTATAAGAGAAGCTGGCAGGGCTTTTGGCAGGGTTGGATTTGCATGACATTGCAGGGGATGAGATGGTCCTCTGTGAGGAGGAAGATAAGTGAGAGTGAACATGAGGATTCAGAGAGGAACAGCAGCATGCACTTTTCACAGATGGCTTGAAGGGTTTGTATCTGGGAGAGGCCAATGTTGGGGAAGTGGGACCTCCTATCTAAAATGGGATTGGCAATGCACCCACGCTTCTATTTGTGGATAATTTTTCCTTCAGGAAATGAAAAAAAATGAGAAGGTACTGAAAGAGACAGGACAAAATATGGGAATACACAAAAAGGGCAGTGCACACTCTTTTCCATTGGACATTATGGAGATACTGCAAGGGGAAGAAGAAAACCTGAAGAAAAAAGAAAGGCAGAGCAATGAATCATCTTATCTGCAGTCATCTGGGGTCATCCATGGGGTCATCCATGAAGTCATCCACAAAGCCATCCATGAAGTCGTATATGGGGTCATCTAAGAAGTCATCCATGGGGTCATCCAGGAAGTCATTGATGGAGTCATTGGTAGACTAATTTATGGAGTCATCTCCGGAGTCATCCAAGGACAAGTCTGTCATTCTTGTAAGAACAGCTGCTCCCCCATTTGGCAGATGCCAACTTTCCCATGTCACTTGAGCCCCTTGCAACGCACAGCAGCTTTCTGGTGCCCTGATGGCACTTGGGACCTCCCTGCCCATACCTGGCCACAAATATGTGTCTACTCAGTGTTGCCCCAGGGGCTGCCCCTCGGTCATGATCCCTCATGGAGATGCACCAACTTCCTGGCTACCCCAGGGAAGGATCCTGAAGGCCATGCTCAAGGGATGGAGATGCAGGTCATTTCTGGGAAGCTGGTTGTTCCCAACCCAAGCCCTGCAAGGTTTACAGTCCTTAACAACAGCAACTTGACTCTGCCCTGGGATTGTGCTGGCAGTGCTTTTTTCCAAGCTGCTTTGGCATTGGCTGAGGGCAAGCAAGTATCTGGAGCTCTGGAAGGTTCCTGTCTGCCTGGTCAGATCAGCTTTGCTAACAGTGGCTGGGCAGGCAAAGATGCTAGAGTTACTTCCCTGGAGATGAGGTCCTGGCTAAGAGAGCAGGAGGTCACAGACACTGAGCAGCCAGACAAGAGGACCCCATCCTCCCTCTCAACAAGAGCAGGGTGGGATCCTTTCTCAGATGCAAACCTTGGGAAAGACCTTTGCTAACCACTGTCTTTTCTTTCCTCAGTGGGAGACTTGGTTGCACATGGAGATAAAGAAAATGCTCATAGAAGATCATGCCCTGGCCCTGGAGGCAGCTGTCACCTCCCGTGCCCCAGAGGACAGGATCTTTGATAAGCAGATGCGTCGGAGTCTTGTCGAGTGAGTAGGGACTCCCATCCCCATTTCCAGGTGCCCTGTGGGTAACACCCAGCAGTGCCCCCTGCTCCTGGGAGCTCCTTGTGTCTGCAGAGCAGGGAATAGCCTGGACTTCAGAAAGGGTCTGGTCCCAGTGGCTGTGACACACTACATGTGAGCAGCTGAGTGCCCTCCCTTCCCCAGCATCATGCTGGACTTGGCACTGCTCAGCTCCCCACAGGTGTGGGGTTCTGTTCCTAGAACTGAGGGGGTCCAGTGCAGACCTTCAAGCCCTTACAGGCAGCACAGACACTGTCCCTGCTGACAATTCCAAGCTGCTGTCTTGGTTCCAACTAACAGAGCACACTGAGCAGAAGGAATCACACAGGTCAACAAACCCTTGGAAACCCTAAGTCAGGTGGCTTGGATGCTGGTGAGATGGCAGTTCTTACCTGGGTAACTTTCCCTGTGCTCCTTCACAGCACAGGCACAGGAGGCTCTACTTCAGGAAGAAGGTGCTCTGCAAAACAGATCATTCATGTGCTTTCCTGAGTTGGATTGCTCTGGGAAAGGACCTTCCTGTGAATTTTGCCAATATTGATTATTACATTTATTGGTGCTGCTTTGGTGGCAGTTCTTGTTGCAGAGCAATGAAGATTTCCTGTGCAGGCAGATCTTATTCCTAGACCCCAAAGCAATTCCAGGCTCAGGCTGTACACCAGGCTAAACAGTTTCATTGAGACCAGGGGAGGCCCAGTGTACTTACCTGTACTGGCTTTTCCTAGCAGAGGAGCTGTGACTAGTGTCCATTTTAAACTAATTTTATTTTCAGGTACCACCGGTAGCTGATAAAACCTAGGACCTGCACTCCCTGTGACTTCTCAAAGTCATTGCCAGGTGGTCAGGCCTTGGGTTTCATAGACTTGAGTTTTTACAGCAATAAATACAGAATTATCCACTTTATTTGTATGTTCCCTCCACTTGAAGATGTAGCAAGGCTGTGGTTTAAGGACTGTCCTTACTCCTTCCAGCATCGAGCTGCCTGAGTACCTCCTGAAGACGGGCAAAGTCCCTCTCAATGAAGCTGTGAGTCACACTGTCACCATCAGCAACCCCAGGGTGTTCCCTGTGTCCCTCCAGGCTGATAAAAGTCTCCTGCATGGCACAGGTAACCAGTGCTGGAGAGACTTCCTGTGGGCATGAAGAAGCTGTCTTGAACAGATTAATTTAAGCCACTAAACATGGGGCAGGGTTTGAGTGTTTTCCTCTCGCGGCCCCTGTTGGGAGCTTCAGAGCCAGAATCCTCCTGGCCAGCCATGCCCAGGGTCCTGGCCTGCCTGTGACTGCCCTAACACTTCAGTGCAGGAGCCAGATGGGCTCATCACCCTGGTCACCTCCCAGCATCTTCTGCCCTTGGCTCCCATGAGCATTGAGCACAGAGTTTCTCTGGGCACTCTGTGAAGTTGTGTTGCAAACTCATGGGATCTGTTGTGATTTGGAAGTGCTTTGTTTAGAGTTCACACTGCCACAGCACTTGTGTTAAGCCTTTATTGAGAAAATAGACTGTGATATACTCTGATGGATCAAAAGAGGCTTCCAAAAGAGGCCTTGATGCAAGGCTGCACTTCCATCAAACAGTGGCTCACTGTGTCTAAGGGGAGCTCAGGTGTCTCCTCTAAGTTTTTGTCACAGAAACGGCACAGCATGGGGGAATCTTAGTTGGAAATTCTCCCTGGGAGAGCTCTGTGTAACCTTCCCTGAGGTGCCTGATGAAGGAATTGCTGGAGCTCCTCAGCTGATCTGTTTTGGTTTTACCATCCAAGGTGGACCTTGGATGCTGGCTGTGAAAGCCCTTTCTCTTTCAGTGGTGGGTGACAAGGGAAAAAGAGCAGCAGCATCTCCAGAGATGCAGAAAGGTCTTTCCCAGAGATGCCAGGCAGGTCCCCTGTATGATCTTAATGTGCTTGTGACACATTTCCTCTTGCTTGTGTATCTCAGCTGCTTTATTTTCATCTGTTCAAGGTTTCAGCCTGGACCTGGACCGGTGCAGAGCCTGATGCTCTGCCACCCCCACAAATTTGAAGTGCACTTTAATAGTGCCAACCTGCCACTGGGAGAAGTGGATGCAGTCCTGCCCATCAAAGTACCGCAGCTTTTTGAGCAGGCAGCAGGCTGGGCACAGCAGCAGATGTCACCTGGACTCTCAGCTGAATCCTCTGTCCTCCAGGTGGCAGGAGGCTGCACAGTTTGCATCCATTTCTAGGGCACTGTGACTGACACCTCCTCCATCAAACACAAATCACGCAAAAAAAGACAGAATAGCAACAACAGCAAGAGCTTGAGGAACTCCAAGAGGTCTTTGGACTTTGTCACGGTGATGATACAGTTGGGGTCTCTCCGTTTCAGCAGAAGCCAAGGACTCTTAATGCACTCAAAAATCAGATTCTGTGGCTCCTACTCAAAGATGCTGGAGAGCTTTGGTTGCTGCCCCAAGGATGAGGAATGTTCACTTCAGCAGTAACATCCTTGCATCAATCAGTTGCACAATCCCTGTTTTTCCAGGGAAAGGGAAGTGTTTACAGTGGCCTGGCAGAGAGCTGTATTGCTGAGCAGAGAAAAGGGGTTTTGCTCACAGCCTGGTGTCCAAAACCAATGTGTCCAATGTGGATAAATATGACTAAACTTATTGCTAATACAGTATCTAAATATTGTCAATGCAGTATAAAATATAAGCAGGTCAAAAGGGCTGTAACATAAGCAGGTTTGGCTAGAAACTTACAGGTTTACAGTCTTTGGCATTGCAGAACTCAAATGACAAAACAACAAAGCACCTATGGAACTACATCAGGATTTTATCTCCAGACATGACTGTACCTTAGTTGTATCTGCAGTCAGAGGCACCAGGAAGCCAGCTGGGGCATGCTAGGAGCTCAAGTGACACAGGAGGAGGGTGGCACGAGCCTTTTAGCACTTGCTCCTTGCCAGGTGCAAAGGAACCCTGCAGAGACAGGAGAGGAGGAAGGGAATGCATCAAAGAAGGTTTGATGGGGATGGCTCAGGGGACAGGCAGGCTGAGAAGGCGGGTTCTCATCTAGAAGAAAACATCAGACCACATTCTAACCTCCTTGTACACAAAACCCTGGGGTGCAGTGTGTCTCGCAAGGCTGCAGCCCCAGCACAGCCTGATGTGAGCACAGCTCTGCTGCTAACAGGACTGGCCCTCTGCCAGCAAGGGCCACACTGAGCAAATGAAAGCTCTTTTGCCAGCTGCTTTGTAAAAAAACACCTCATTTGAATATATTACTTGCCTTGTTTTTATAAGATTACACAACATTTCACTTGGCATAGTCAGCAGGATGTTAATAGAGGGGTTTCTGGGGAAACAGAGGGGCTGTTCAGGGATCTTCTTTAGGGATGGAATGGGTGAAGAAGGGGTTGGACCTGGAGGAGGTGGTAGAGAGGCACAGCAGTGCCGCCGCGGCAGGAGAGGGGATGGTAAAGAGAGCGTGTGTGCCACCTTGGGAGCGTGCCTGGTACAGGCACAGGCACACTGTGATTATTCCAGAAGGCTGGAAATAGAGAAGCAGCTAGAGAGAGATGTCTTAAAAGAACTAACAGGGAAGGGAGAGCAAATATGGTTATTGGAACAAAGGATTGAAATAAAGCTGTCACAACCACAAAAAAAAAACCCCCAAAGAATAGGAGTATCCACTTCTGAGTGGTGACAGCAGATGTGGGTCCAGAGGACTGGTATGGGGATATTTGGAGAGATTCTGATGAACGCATTTCTGAAGGATGAGGGGAGCCAGAGGAAAGGAGCATGTGGCCCCTTATTTAAAAAGGTCTGCAGGTACACATGGCCAATATTCCCTCTACCACTGTACACCCAACCCCATGGATGGGACTGGAACTTGGTGCACTACAACCTAAACTTGTGTGCACTGCAGGGGAAACAGAAACCGAGTGTTTGTGGAGAGTCTCTCTGATGGGGGGAGATCAGATCGTGGGAAGTGAAAAGGAATTGAGCGGGTTTGGGGGTCCTGGAATGGTTTTGAGCAATGGGCCACCAGATGTGTTATCACAGAGTGGTTTAGGTCAGTTAATGAACCAGCAAAGGTATCAGGGCAGTGGTCACAGCACCAAGGCTGCCAGAGCTCAGAAGTGTTTGGGCAATGCTCTCAGGCACATGGTGTGGTTGTTGGGGCTGTCCTGTGCAGGGCCAGGAGCTGAACTCAGTGATCCTTGTGGACTCTTCTAATGCAGGATAAATTCTGATAAAAGCAGACACTTTTCCTCATGCACACTTTCTTCCCATTTCCTGCTAAATTAAGGAAGTGAGCAACCATACCTCAGGGAATTAAGAGGTTAATTCTGTAGGAAGGCACCTTACTATGCTAGCAAAACTCCCTGTACTGCTGCTCAATGCAAACGTTTTTCTTCTCTTTCAGCCCCTCACCTTTCTGTATTCTAATCCAGCCTGTACCCTTGCAATACTTTTCTTCTACCAGTTTTGACTATTTTTGGTTATCACATTTCTGTGTATTATCAAATGTCAGCCCAAGAAGGGGACTTGAAGAATGTTTATTTTAAATGCCTTTTATGATTCTAAGGGAAAACCTTAAATTCATAACAATTCTTCTAGAGACTAATAGTGACTCTCTATTTTCTATACCTATTTTTAGATTCTTTTAGGGTTTTATTCAGTTTTTAAAAGTTTTTATGTAATAATGTGATAGCCAGAGGGTTAATAATTTTATTTAAGATGACATATTCTTGCCCAGCATCCCCAAGCTCCAAAGGTCAGGCACTAAACAAGCCATGTATTCCCTAAGTAACCCATATCCAGCATTGTACTACACGACCACTGACCAGTTCAGCTTTCCAGTTACACAAGAAATCCAGGAATGTAACTCTGTCCATGGCCCATTTAGCCATATAATCCAAAATCCTGACAATTCCTGTACCCTTATGAGTCCTCTCTGCTGCTGCTTCAGGGAATGTGGGAGGGCTGCAGTGAGACCCAAACCACGCTTTTAAAACCACTTAGATGATTACAAATATTTATTTGAAGGCGTTTTTCTACCACCTCTTACCTGCTTTGCTAACTTTTCACTGCAATCACGCCAAATTTTTTTTTTTTTTAATTGTCACTGTATAGCTGTTCTGGGGAGAACTAAAATTCACTTCAGGACCTGCAGTTCTGTGGGGCTGACCACCCGCATCCCCGCTGAGGGCCGCGGTCCTGCTCTGTCCCAGAGGGGACAACCCTGTCCCAGAGGGGTGCAGGTCTCTCCCAGAGGGGCAATCCTGTTCCAGAGCGGTGCAGTCCTGTCCCTAAGGGGTACAACCCTACCCCAGAGGGGACAATCCCGTCCCCGTTACTCCCCAGGCGCCGTGCCCCTCCCCGCTCCGCTCCCCCACGATCCCACAATGCTCCGGGGTGCCGCCGCGGGGCCAGCGGCGCGCGGGCCCCTTCCCTCATTCAAATGAGCCACCACGGGGTTCGGCGCGGGAGTCATCGGGAGTTGTAGTTCTACTCGCCCCTCGCAGTGCGCGTCCGGCGGCCGGCGGGACTCGCTGTCCCGGCGTGCCGCGGGGCCGGGCGGAGCGGGGCGGGGCGGCAGCGCGGGCGAGGGAGGCTGAGGGGGCTCGCGCCGCGCACGGGGCCGCTGCCGCCGCCATAGTGGGAGCCGCGGGTGAGTGCGGGGGGCGCGACCGGGAGTGGCGGCGGGACTGGGACCGGCACCGCCCGCGGGCCGGCACACGGCGCCGCCACACCCCGCGCTCGCCCCCCGCGGCCCCGTGGCCCAGCCCCATCCCCGCCGCGGGGCGATGCCGGCTGCCGCGGGCTGGGCTGGGCTGGGCGGGAGCCGCCGACCAGAGGCGCCCTGACCTTCCCCGTCTTTGAGGCGCCGGCAGCGCGGTCCCGGAGGGGCGGCGGCGGCGAGAGCGGAGCCATCGCCGGCTGTGCCCGGGACTGGCGGGCCCCGCGTGTGGGTGGGCGGGCGGACGGGCTGAGGGGGGTGGGCGGCCCCGGCCCAGCTCCCCCGGGGGGAGCGAGGGGCCTGGGCAGGGGCGAGCTCGGGCCGCAGGCTCTGGGGGCAGATCGCTCTGGCGGGGCCGGGGGATAACGGGGAGGTGCGGGCTGTGCCTCGCCTCGCCCCGCCGGCAGCCCCCGGCACTCCCTGGGCGTGCTCTCCCCGGCGGACCCCGGCGCTGCCGCCGCCACCCTCGGAGGCACCGAGGCTTCTCCCCGGCCTGGTGCTCGTCGGTGCTTCTGTCCTGCTTTGCCACGGCTCAGTATCGCAGGGAGCACAGTAAAGTGGGTGAACCGGGAGTGCGAGGAGCTGGTTTGTGCAGGGCAGAAGGTGTATTCGGTTATGCTTCTGCTTTGGGTGTTTTTAATGTTCTTGCTGTTTTCTGTCTTACCAGAAGACTGTGAGAGGACTGAAGTTACCTGGCGTGGTTGAATCACTTTGTCACATTGAACGTGAAAGGTTTCGTGCGTCCTTGGAGTGAAAGTAGTAAAGTGCACAAGTGCTCAGTGATCTGCTGCAGCCATGTAGTTTTTTACTCCGAGTTGCCTTTTTACAGTGTGATCTGCAAGAGAGAATCTTTTCTTCCCTTCTCTGGCTGTTGTCACTTTTCAGCTTTGAAAACAATCAAATCCTGCTAAGGTGTGCAGTAGCAAGGAGTGTGTGTTGCATTCAGTTAATGTGAGATAGCTTTCTGAAGACATTTAAATCCCCAGGATTCTGTTCTTGCAATTCAAATTGAACTTCCTGTCTGAGGCAGGCTGAAATAATAATTCAGCTCATTTGAAGTCCGTAATTTCCAGTGTGGGAGCTGGACATACTGTACTGCAGTTGTACTGGAAAAAAAAAGTTCAGGTAAATGCTTGAGTAGGAATTGGTTGCAGAAATGTTGCTTGAAAGTTGCTTCTGATTTCTTAATCAGCTGCCTTCTCAAGTTAATACTCTTTTGCCTTCTTGAGGAGTTGTGTTCAGGCAGTGATTTCTGTATTTGTCTGTAATGACTTTAAGTTTTCTTTTAGCAGCAACAGAAAAAAAAAAGCAATTTCACAGATCTCTACCTAGAAGTAGCAAAATTTCTGTATATAGTGAAATGCCTGATCTCATTTAAAGTGAGGTGGTATTTTGGATCACTTTTGGACTACTTAACTGTTTTCCCACTGGGCCCCTAATTATTATTTGCATAAAAGGTTGCAAATTATTTGTTAGATGATTTGAAATATATTTGCTTAACATTTGTGTCGTTCAGGTCTTTAGAAAAATGCAAATGGTAATAACTTCCTGCAGTTCTCTCTGCTGGGATTTTTTTTTGTCCCTGTTAATAAGAGGATCATTTAGTTAGTGACAGTGTAGAGTATGGTGAGTTTAGGAATTGCAGTATGTACTAATAGCTGCTGGCATGGCAGGTATAGTTCTTTTTTAGTTGCTTTAAAACTCGTAGATATTGTGGCAACTTTGGACACTAAATGTTTTGTTACTGTTTCTATAAGGTAAAGAAAAACGGTGTAGCAGTTCTCCCCTCCAGTTCCCCAGTGCCTCCTCGGTTATTTTTTTTAAAACTGAGCACTCCGGTATTCATTTTGGGGAAAGGAAACGTGGCTAGAGCCCTGCAAACTTGATTTCGGTTTTTGGCTTGCATGAAGAATACTCTGGAAAAAAAGGCAGATGTGTAGCATTGTGGCTTTTGCTTAACAACAAATTATGTCCCTCCTCTGCAGTTATGTGTAATATATGTCTGTATATTTGAAAATCATCCTGACTGACTCTGTGGCTCTCTTGGGCTGTCATGTTGCAGTTGGGATGAGCATCAACCTGCAGGCACAGTGAAAGCTTTCCTAGAGTCTTCCTCAGGTGCTTTGTGTACTAGTGGCCTAACACTTGCTGACATTTCTAACAAAAAAATGTACTTCAGGTTGGCATAATTCCCTCATTAATTTGTTTTAATGAAGTTGGAGTAGAGGAATAAAAAGATTAAGAAGGGGAAAGTAAATGTATTTCCCAGAAGAAAGTAGTCTGTTATCTTCCCCTTTCTCCCTTTCCATCCTTTCACTGTTCACATATCTAGACTTAATTATTTTTTGCTCTGAAAGCATGTTTAGAATAATGTAATTTCTTGCACAGAGCAGTCCATGGCAATTACTTGATGGAGGTCTCTGAAGTCCCTGGTTTCTGATTGGCCTTGAGCTGTAGGTCGCAGAGGGTTCTCCTCTGTGGATCAATCAGCTGCTGTGGGGATGATTGTGAAAATACGTCAGAGAAACACTTTTTGCCTTCAGTCTCTGAATACATAAATTTGTTCCTCAACTGGAAATTTTATAGGTTTTCAAACGGAGAAAGGTTGACCGCTGAATTGGCATTTACCAGACAGAGATGCAGTGTGTTGAAGATAAATGGCTGATGAGGCATGATGCCCCTCAGTAAGTTCCAGTATTTCTTCATCCCTGTGTTACTGTGCATTCTGCCTGGCCTGGGCTTGTTTAGCCTAAGGAAGGCTTGAGCTGGGCTTAATCACAGCCTTCAGTCTCTGTCAGGCCATTATCAGGAGATTGGAGCCAGGCTTTTCTCAGGGTACCTCATGGTAGAGCAGGACACAAGGGGCATAACTGGAACAGATGGGATTCGGGCAGGACACGGGACAGCTGCCCTCTGTATGAGGGCAGTCAGGCGGTGGAACAGGTTTGTCCTCCTGCTTTGAGCTGGACAAGGTCCCTTACAAACCTGCATTATTCTGTGATGATTTGCATAGTTTCTCTGTTGGGAGTGTATCCTTTGCTAAAGGAGGATGATCTGTTATCAAGTGGTTGTTGGTGGAGTTGAATAGATGACCTGTTTGAAAGAAGATTAACTGGTCCTGTGATGCTGGTTCCATTGTGTTCCTAGAAAGTGCACACTGGAGACACTCCTGTCTTTGCAAGTTTTACTGGCAAAAGAAAAGCAGTTGGAGGAAAAGTAGTCTAAAACTGTTGGCTGCTTTACTTTTCTTACCAGTCTAAAAACTGCTAACTCTCTGATCTGAGTGATCTAAATACCTGCATGGTGGAAATTGCAAGAGTATCAGGAACTGAAAAAGCTGGGAGCTCTTTCATTGTCCTTATTTTCTCCTGTTAATCAGTAGTGCAGGGTGCAGCAACTGATGGTCTGAACCATGTTTGCTGTGGATTCGGGTGTCACTGGACCAGCAGCACAGATTTAAGGGCAGTGCTATTTTGTTGCACTGATTCTCAAATCTGGCAGAAAATAAGCTTGAATTCAATCTTAAGAGAGTTTAACTTTGGTGGTGTGTTGTACTGGCTTTACTATCCTGGGAGCATGGTTTATTTATGCTGAGATTACTTGCAGAATAAATATAATCATAACTGGATAACAGAAGGCAGTTTTTTCCACTAGCATTAGAATGTATTGGTTTGAGGTTTTTCCTCTTTAAATTCAGTGGGTTTTTTTTCTTAGTGTTTTGCAGACCAGAAAGACTTTACAGACCTTCTTTACTTGTGATGGTTGTTCATTGATTCTTTGAATACAGCTTGCTTTCTAAATGTAGCAATCCCTGGCAGACCACCTCTGTTTTCTTTAGCAATTTATATTTTACTATTGCTCATGCTAGTTTTTGTTGACTTTTTCAGAAAATGTAATATTCTTTTAGAATTGCAGGCCTACCTTGCTCCAGTTCAGAATGACTTAATTTTTTTAATTGACAGCAGGAAGCTTACGTGTGTCCAGGCCTGAAAACGTGTTAAAGCATAGCTGCTGGCTGAAGCAACTTTTTGTTCTTTCTCCATACTACAGAGCTGTGGCAGTAGCCCACCTGCTCCAAATGTCACTGGTGCTTATGTGTTTCAGAGAAGGCAGTCTCTTTATTAGTCTTGTTTTTCCAAGTAAAAAAGTGACTTTTCTTCAAGCTACTCCTCTGAGTAACTCTGGTGGTGTCGTATGAGCAGAAAGATGGAGTTTGTGCTGCAGCAAACTGATAGAATCATGTGTTTTGTGGCTTGTGAAGGAAGCAGTAGGAGGAGGTTTCATCAAGAGCGGTGGCAGAAATGAGTCTCTTAAGGACTGTGTTCCCCTCAGGAGTTATGGGCACTGTTGGTGTGCACATGCTAATCTCCCACACCCAGAGCTAAGGCAGGGATGGAAGAGGGGGGAGTGTAGACAGAAACACCAAAGTAGAGACAAGCAATGGAAAAGATTCTGTATTTTTGGATATTGCGGATTATAAAGTCTGCCTGAGGCCATGTAACCCTGGTTTTACTCAAGGTCCCTCACGGCCCTTGTGGAAGTTCTGTTCTCTTCTTGGTTTTCTCTGTCTTGTAAGTGCAGCTTCCTCTTTGGCGCTATTGCTCGCTGGGTCCTGCAGCTTGTCCTGCTCTTGGTGCAGTCTGCCACGTGCCAGAGCAATCACCAGGGATGCCCTGGTACCTTGTAGGATGAGATGTGTAGGGATTGTGGTGAGAGATGTGTAGAGGGGTGGAATTTACTCTTGACATGTCAGTGTGCAGCCTGGCAAAGGCAGTGGAGAATTTGATTTCGATGTCACTGCAAAAGGCCCCTGCGGAGAAGCACTTCAGTTCAGCAGTGTCAGCATATATCTGTTGAAGACAGAGTTGCTGGGAGCTGCAGCTTTTGTGCACTGTATTGGGTTTCTGCTTCAGCGCTGACTGCTGGGTGGTATTTGGGGTGGGGATAAACTCTCTAGTACGAGCAGGTTCCAAGAAATAGAGTGAATAATGTGTCCTGGTAGCTCAGCTTTAGCGTTGTGCTTTTGTAAAGAAGCTGTTAACCAAATGGACTGTGATGTTCTTAAGTGGATGTGGGGAGGTAGGTTTGGTTTGAAGTGACAAAGGCAAGGAAATTAATTAGCTTAAGGAAATTATCTCCTTTTCCATGGGGAATTAAGGTGGAATATCCAGTAATGCACTTACACAACAGTAACTTTCAGCAGGTGCCTTTAAAAGGAGAGGTGTGCCACGTTTTTGGAGCTTTCTAGCTCATTCAAACTTCTTTTATCTGGCATCATATTAAGTGAATATTCTTGTTTCTGTAACCACAGACAGGTTTGAGTGAAGCACAGATAGATTTGTCTGGATGGCTCTGAAGCACCTCTGTGTTGCCCTAGTGTTTGACAACATCAGAACCCGTGCTTTCCTCATAGGTTTGCAATAGATGTTAAAGCTTTTTGTATTATATTTATCTCATTAAAATACTGTACTGATAAGTGTATCAATACAATATTACATGGATTGTCTCACTGAAAGGGACTGGGCTTGATGACACAGATCATTCCCATCTTGTTCTTTCTTTAGGTACATCTCTAAGCTTCTTACATCTGTAATGACAGGCAGAAAACACAAGACAGCATGGAGGAAAAGGTGACAAATCAGAAAAGGAAAATAAACCTTTCCAGGAAGAGTGAGTGTTCAGCAAAACCATATATGAATGGCACATGAAAGAGTAAGGTTGTAACAAACAAAAAAAAAATTACTCAAGCGTCATTAATTTCAGATGCTTTTTTTTAGCTGGTTCTCATTTCTGACAAAGTCCATATTATAACTGGTAAAATTTATGCTGTTTTCTATTTTATGTATTTAATAGTATTTTACTGATCAAAATACAAGTGCTTTTTTTAGGAGGAGATAGCAAGCTAGCATACTAATTTTTAGATCTAGAAACCATAATTCTACTTTCCATATTTAAAATAAGAGTTCCTTCATTCCTTGCAGTCTCTAAGGCTTTCTTACAGTTTCAGGATGGAACAGAAGGCATCTGGTGCTTGAGTGAGGCTGTTGTGCCTCAAGGGACTAAATGAGGTGCAGTGCTGGTGTACAGCTTGATCTTGGGTTTGTGTGGTGGTACAGAGAGCTGTTAAGGGCAAGTGCACACCTTGTGTGTGGGGAAGTTGAATATGGCAATAGCTAACTTGCTTTAGCTTCAAAAGAATAAGCTGGTGGTTTTGTTGTCCTTGACTTCAGTTCAGTGTTAGATGTGTGACTGCTGAGCATCAATGCTGTCAACTAGATGTGCCCTTGAATGTTTAGGAGTAGCTGATAGTGATGTAACTTCATGTGTTGGAAGTTGTAGCTAGGAGGATCCATAAAAAGTGAATCAACGTGATTTTCACCTGTGCTGGTTGTTGGCGCCACTGCAGCCATCCCAGACTGCACTCCTAGGTACCCACAGGTGTGGAATGGAAACTGCAGGCATGAAACTTAACTCCTGCTACTTCTGTTTTTCCAAATATGACATGAGTCCTACCTCTCAGCAGGGTGGGCATCGCTCAGTAGAGTTTCCAGGGAGTTGGTGCCATGGTTTTAGGGTGGTTTTTATTCAACATAAAATCCCCAAATGCAGGCTGAAGTTATTTATTTTCTGGGTCAACTCCAGGTTAGACTAGTATGCAGCAATTATGGATGTGCAATCAATACAACCTTTTCACTTATAAAGAACTAGGTTTAACTTGTTTGGAATGTGAGTGTGGGGTCGGTTTTGTTTTTTTTTTTTTAATCTGTTGTACTTCGGTGTTTTTTTCATCTGTGATGTGTTTTCCCAGAGGAGTGACCACACTGGGTAAACTCCAGGCTGAGATATGTACTGCAAGTATCAGTGGAGCACTCACAATGGTGATTAACACCAGATTGTAGATCTCTTTGGAGCAGTTGAAACAATAATTGGGTGGCAACAAGACTTTGAATTTTTATGTTAGGCTTTTATGTGCAGGCTTGGTGAGTTTGATGTTGACTATTCTGCCTAGGTGACTGATTGTGAAATAAGGATGTTTAAAACTGTGGTAGCAGTTGTTCCTGGTAGTTGAATTTACCACCCTGAAAACACAGATGCTGCCTGCTGTTAGGCCACTGATCTGATAAAAGAAGTTTGCTCTTCTGTAAATCTGGCCAAATCTGTGTGACCGTAAAACTTCCAACCTAGAGTCTGAACCCATTTTGGTTCCCATTTGTATGAGTAAAGCTCAGATAGCCAAAGGCCTAAAATATGAAAAGAGCTTTCTTGTCCAGCTGTGCACAGAAAGCTGGGCCTGGGAGTGCCTTCTGTGGAGATCTTGAGAATGTGTGTTTTGCTTCTCTTAGGAATTTGTCAAATCTTTTACAGGTGTGTGAGTAATTGAAAGCTAAAGAAAGCTAAAATAACTTATGTCCTGTGTCCTAAAGCAGAATTTCATACCTCTCCAGGCTTAGGGTGCAATTTAAACCTGTAACTCCAGGGTTCCTGGACAGGGATTGCAAAGAGGGACTAGAGGCTGATAGATCTTGATGTTAAGCAAGTATAGTTTGCTTGAAGTGAACTCAGATCTTAAAATATAATGTAGTGGGGTTTGAGTGCAGTATTTTTGTGTTTAAAATTTTAGCACAATTTTTCAGACTTTGAGAGCAATCAGGATAAGTAAAAATGAATTTGCTTTCTTGAAAAATTTAATGTCGTGATAAAGCCATCAGGTGTACTGATGGTGCACGAGTTTGAGCCTGTCCAGGCTGCTGTGCATGCTCTGTGCTTTATCCCTTTGGAATAGAGACACTTGTGTTCAGAAGTGTGGGATGCCTCTGAGCTTCCAGCACCTTCACTAGGGAACTGCAGATTCTCACCACTATGAAAAATCATGGTTTGTATCTTGAAATTATTACAGGTTCAAAGATAAACATTGAGTCTACTTCAGCCTCCTTGACAGGATAGAAGAGGGTGGACAGTAAGCTTGTGTTAAACAATGAGCAGTGAATAAATTCTTGTTATGTGCCATTGACAGGTCTTTCTTAGAATGGCCTGTGGATGGTGAAATACCTGAGGAGCTAAATACATGAATCAGTTGGTGTAAGCCACTTGCAGACAATCCATATTAACAGGTCAGTTGTTTACAGTAAATGAGATCAAGCTGAAACAGCGAGCACTTGCCAGCTTGTTCAGATGGTGTAACTTCTGAAATATGTGAAGATAAGGTGGTGTAACACTTGGTTTTGTTCTTGTTCTCCACTTTTGTACGTGAGATGTGACCTCACACTGAAATAGCACTACAAACCGAATCTATAATTAGAAATTAAACCATTCAGTATCCAAGACTTTTATTTACAAGTCTAGGATACAGAGGTGAATTTGTCCTACTTATTCCAAAGAAAAATTCAGGCCAGCTGAGAGGATCTGTGTTTCTCAGTGCTGATAGTCAAGCCAAGTGTTGCTGTTATTCCTGTGATCCTTCTGATGGTTTCGTTTGTTTGTTTTATAGTCACGGGCTCTGGGTGAGGATTCAGAATGGGAGACAAGCCTATCTGGGAGCAGATTGGATCCAGCTTTGTACAACATTACTACCAGCTTTTTGATGCAGACAGGACTCAGTTAGGAGCAATATATGTAAGTATCCACAGAAAGAGTGCTGGGGCTCTGTCCCATTATCTGTCTGGGATTCCCTGTTTTTATGTGTGAGAATACAAAGGGTGGGATAGTAGGCTTTATCCTGACCCCAGAATGCCAGTCAGTGCAATCACACTCACTTTTATTCATTGCTTTTCTTTTATGTTTCACTTCTATTTTGAGCTTTGTTTGCCTTATAGGCAGTCAGACTCACAAAAGCCCTGTTTAGCTGTAGGCAGTGGTTTGTATTGGGTGATTTTGATGATAATCCTGTGATGAAGTGTTCTGTAAAGGCAAACATTCTAGTCTTAGTTTGCCATTAATTTACAGGCATGGATTTGCTTGGATCCCTGTTGGAAGTGGGATGTAATTTAAATCCTTCCCTGTGTTTAGCAGTTCTTGCAGGTGTTTCTTGGACCTCATGCTATATTAATCCTCTGAACATTACAATAGATTTACAGTTTTAAATCCAGTTTAAACATGTAAAGTAACATGTTAAATGCATGTAAATTTAGTTTAAATTTCCTCAAGCATTAGGTTTTTATTTTTGCTTCCTATTTGGGGTGAAGTAAACCTGGATACCAGAATGAAAACAAACCCAAGGAACAAGCTTTTAGTTTTGGGGGAAAATTCCTCCAGAGCATGCAAAGCGCTCTGTGTGTGGAGTTGATTGCTGATGGTGAGGAATGCTGCTGGGTGGTTGAGTTGCAGCAAGACATTCAAGGCTGACAAGTCTTCTAGCAGCATATCCTGTTTTTCTGGCTGGTTTTTCATCTGCTGGATGAGATGTGTGAAGTTTCAGCAAGCTCTTGAGGATTGAAATGGTTCAACACCCTCTGACACCCCTCCTTTTACCTCAGCAATATCCAGGAGCACTGATAACATTTGCTCTTGGGATTGGTGTGTACTTGCTACCTGCCAGATTGTTGGTTTACTTTGCCCAAGAAGCTCTGTACAGAGCTTAGAGAGGAAGAAAACCAAGCTGTTTGTGTTCTAACCACAGCTCTAAATATGGAGGCTCTTAGCATTTTGTATTTTATTACCAAAATACATTCAGTCCTCAAAATGGTAAGTACAAACTAATTTAAATCCTGGAGATAGGGCCTTCCACACAGTGAACTCCTGGCTTCTTTTCACCCTTAGGGTCTTCCTGCCTTCCATCATTCCATGAAGAGTCCTTTGCACATGTAGTTGGGAGAACTATTATGCAGCTCACGGATGTGTGTTGTTTTGTGGAGTTCCTAAACTGTGGAGACTGGGACCATGTTTTGTGTGGCTGAAATGCACCAAGGTCACAATTTATCTAAATTTGGGAAGATACTGTAAAAATGGGCTTTTAATGATGAGCTTTTTCTCTTTAGAGACCCTGTGGGAGCAAACAAATTTTATAGCATGCAGGAACGCAGCAGGGAGCTCTTAGATTTGGTTTGTATTCCTGTTCTCACTACTTCCACCACAAGATTCAGTTTAGTGGTGTAATCCAAGTCAATAAAGACTTTTGCCACCTATTCCATGTAGGGACCTGGCCAGCCACTTTTGAATTTCTTGAGTTAGGTGAGTTGGAGCACTACTCTGGTGGTACAACCCATGTTGTCAGTTTTCTTCATATATTCTTCTCTTTCTACGTGCTTGACTTCATGTCTGTAGAAATTTTTTTTTTTATCCTATAGACTTTCTTCTGAAAGCTGACTTTTATCCAGAGGCAGGAACTCTTTTTGCTGGTAGACTTACAATAATGAAATGTAGTCTACTTAATTTTTAGTTGATTGTTCCAAACTTTCTCAATTGATTTTGCTGGTTTCTTTCTGTGTCCCTTTGAGGTAGTTTCCAAATGGCCGGATTCTAAGGATTTGTGGTAAATGAACAAAGTCTCTTATCAGGATTGCTTAAGGGTTACCTAAGTTGATGACTTTTTCTTTTTCCCCCAGATTGATGCATCATGCCTTACGTGGGAAGGACAGCAGTTCCAGGGCAAAGCAGCCATTGTTGAAAAACTCACTGTAAGTCTGTAATCCTTACTGAGTGTTTTGGGAAACAGTTATGAAGAGTAGGAGATAATTGCTTCTGAAAATTTGAGTTAGACTTAAGCAGTTCAAAAGTCTTGAACTTGTGCTTTCAACTTGGGTCTTCACAAAATGTTATGATTTACTGCTGTGTAGTGGGTTATTCCACTGATGGCTCTAATGGTGGAATGTTAATTGACTCCATAGCTTGCAAGGTTGTTTTGTGACTGCAATTGTATTTGACATTATTGATTTATTTTTTTTAAAAGGTCCAATGCATAAGCTGCCTCTGATCTAGAGGAGTGAAAGGTGTCTTTGCTCTTTTAAGGCATGCCAAGGAAGAAGCAGTAGCAAACCTGTTACTTGGATCTGTCTGTGATAAAGTCTAGACACAATACAGCAAGGAACAACTTGTTTGCTGATACGTAAACTGCAAATAAGTTCTGTAGTGGAGAAGCTGACTTATCCTCAGTGCAGATTTGTCAGCAGTTCAGATATGAGCAGGTATGGTTCAGGACTTTGAAACACGTGTTTCCTCTTCAGCAAGTGAGAGGACACTGGAATTTCATGTTCATTTAGTTAAACTTAGAGAATTTTTATCGTCTTGAGTAAATCCATGCTTCTGTTATAAAACTGGGGGTACTTGCAAGCTGTCATGAGACTAGAAAGTTTGTTTCTCTTGCAAGATATGCAGAGGACATGCTTTTTAGGTCACCAGACAGTCTGCTCTGAGTATGGTATTTCAGACATTTTTATTACACATTGAGAAGAAAAATAATTGTAACTTGACACTTGGCTTATTGCACAGCTACTGCTGCTATGTTTTGAATTGCTTCTTTCACCTAAGGCATCTTTAACTGTGAAGACTGAGGTTTGCCCTCAGGTCTGTGCTTTAGGTACCTGTGTTGCCTTTGATTAGACCACACATCTCAGAAACAGCAGCAACTGCTTCCTTGTAGGTGATGAGATACCCAAGCTCCAGGGTTGCTTGTTTGTGTACTCAGTGTTCTTTAGACTTCTGGGCTAGCAGCCATTTAGATACCCAACCAGCCAAGCATTTGCTTGGCCACAGTGTCTGATTGCTGCCTTGGATTCAGCCCAGTGTGGATCCAGCTCCTTTCCCACCGTGACATAGCTCATCTTTACCTTCCCTGTCTCTGGTGCAAGGTGGACTTTCTGGATTTATGTATCTGCTGCAGTTGTAATTGGTGAGTGAAGACACACTACTCTGCTTTAGGGAAACTTTTTCTGGCTTGTATCCATCTGCTTAAAGTGAGGAGGAAATGCACTGAAGTTACTCTGTGCCCTTCCACTGCTGTGGCTCATTATGGGCTGTATCAGCTTACAGTGACTCTAATGTCGTTCAGCATTCCTCTGTCAGCACTGAGCTGCCTGGGCTCCCTTTGCTGTGTCAGCTTCATGTGCTCACCTACTCTGCTTCTGGAGCTGCTTAGTCAGTTCAGCACATCCCTGAAAGTGTGACACTGAAATCTTTCACACTTCTGCGGTCTTGTGTCCTTCAGTGCCTGGCTGGTGAACTGATGTAAGCACAAAGAGGTGGCATTTTCTTTTAGATGGAATTCTTTGCTGTGTGATAGCAGTGGCATGGCACCCTTTCAATCTGCTGATAGAGTAGGGCAAGGTTGTATGGGTGTTGCTCTGCAGGCCTGGCACATCTGTACCTTGTTACAGCGTGGGAGTTGACACTTGTTCCTTCTGTCCTAATTGGTGCTGGACTTGTTTCACAAAGAGTGCCTGTGCTAATTAGGGGCAGCCTAATTTACATTGAGCATTTGAGATAGTGATTACATAGTTCTATGAACATACTGGACCAAGGAGGAAGCTGAGACAGGTATTCTTGCTGCCAGCAGTGAGTTTACGCTACTCAACTTTATTCTTTCTCTTACCTGACTTCAAGGAGGATTCCATAGTTTCGATAGTGAAGAACCAGTCAATTTCTAATGTCAGAGAATGGTAAAAACCTTGCTTGTTCTGTGGCTCCATGCTTTTTAGATACTTTCATTGTGCTTTTCATACCACAAAATCCATTGCTTCAGTACAGATGGATGTCTATAAGCAGCCATCCTTTTGAGGCAGCCTCTGCCTATCCTAAAAATCAGTGATCTTTCCTGTCTCCTACACTCCCACTCTTTCCAGTGGGATTTCTCCCAGTGCATCTCTTGAGTAGCTCACTAGGCTGGCCAGCTCTTTGGGGTCCTTTCCTGTGAAGAGGACAGTCATAGAATCTTTAAGGTTGGAAAAGATATCCAAGATCAAGTCCAACCTTTGAGCACCACCTTGTTAAATAAACCATTGCACTAAGTGCCATGTCCAGTTGTTTCTTGAATACTTCCAGGGATGGTGACTCTACCACTTCCCTGGGCAGCCCATTCCAGAGCTTAACTACCTTTTCAGTCAAGAAATTCTTCCTGATGTCCAGCCTGAATCTCCTCTGATGCAGCTTGAGGCCATTTCCTCTTGTCCTGTGGAATCAGGTACTTGAAACAGCCACTGTCTTACCCAGCCTTGTCTTTGGTTCCTTGTCACCGTTTCTCAGAGCTCTTGATTGCAAAGCCTTTCCTTCCTCCCTGGGCACAATTGCATTCATTCCCCTTCATCCCTCTGTCTTTTCAAGAGACTCTTTTTGCAGGGCTTGTTTAACAAGAAGCTCTTGTGCTGTGATGGGACTGGGCTTTGGAGTACCCTTTTGTCAAAGGAACTTCCCAGCCTATGCTTGTGCAGGCTGTGTGGGCATCTTGCACATTCAAGTTTGGGATGGTGACCCTGGAAAACAGTCTGCTGGTCATTCAGAAAAGAAGGCCCTTGATTGGTGTTGTTACTAAATGTCTGTTCCATACCACAGAGCAGTTGGTCCACTTTGCACTTCTGAGTTGGTTGGTTGGTTGGGATTGTACTCCCAGCCGAGAGGAAACACCCCGGGCTTTATTAAAGGGTGTTCTTGAATAGTGTCCCTCTAATTAGAGGGCTGCTCCCTACACTTCATTTGCTTCCTCAGGTCCTGATCCATCCACAGTTTGTGTTCTCTGTTATCCAAGGATTTAGCTTCCTGGAATTCTTCCTAGAGCCTTAGGCTTGTAGAGCCAGGACTGTACTTCCTATCTGTTACAGCAGGACTCGTGTCTCTACCTAGGCCTTCTAGGGAGTCTTTGAGGCTCATTCCACTAGAGGGAAATGCAGAACTTGTTGAAGTATGCATTTAGATTTGTTTTGACCTATTTCCAAATCAGGGAAATGCTGCAAAGGCATCCAAGTGCCACCTGAGGTTTGAATGGCCACGTGCTGCCATCCTGCACAGTTCCTGGGCTTGGAGTATCCACCCAGAGCTCCATCCATGCTGAACTGCCTCTAAAGCACCTAGCAGTAATGCAGCTCTTGGGAGAACAGTCCCAAGATTGCATTTGTGTCACAGGACTCTGAGATCCCCCAGATATTTCACGTTCACTGCTTGGAATTGTCCGTGTTGGAATGTGAACTTGGTCCAGCTGAAAGACAGGAATTACTCTCCAATGCCTGGTGTTTCTCAGCGTGTGTTCCTTGCACACATGCCTCCAGACACACTGACATTGGCTACCTGAGTGTCAAGGGAATTAAAAAGGGGAAGGGTGGATATGTGGATTTCAAGTCTTGAATACTTCATCCGCTTTTCCTTTCCATTCATAGCCACTTCAACAAAGAAGCAAATTCAGAGTTTTCTGGTAAACCTCAAGTATTAGATGATAAAAATCTTTAATATAGTTCAGAGCAGAGGTTTGTTCCTTCATCTTATGAACTTTGAGCTTACAGATGATCTGAAGGCAGTGCAATTAGAGTAGGAAAAGGTAGCATTTACTGTGTATGGTGACATTATTTCCTCTCTTGGTGCTTGAAAAACACAACTGTTAAAATTTACCCTGCATGAGTAGTGCCCTCATTGGCAGCAGTTCTCTGTGCAGTACTGCCACAATAGTCTAACACTTCATAATACTGGTTTTGCTCAGTCTTTGTTTTGTAAGTTAAATAATTCAATTACTGTACATTTCCTTATTTTGATTTCTTTTCGTTGCAGAGCCTCCCTTTCCAAAAAATACAACACAGCATCACAGCACAAGACCACCAACCTACACCTGATAGCTGTATACTCAGTATGGTAGTGGGGCAGCTTAAGGTAAACTCCTTCCATTACAGGTTAATGAGTGCTTATGTCTTAGATTTTTGCAGGATTCTAAATCATCTGATTTCTGAATACATTAAAACGCTCTCATGGGTGGGGAAGGAACAGGGATAAGCTTGCATTGGGATATTGTTCCTCTGCTGTTCAAGATTGGCAAGAAATGCCCCTTCCTTCAGGTACCTGGTTCTAGGTAAATCATCTGTAATTTGACAGTCGTGTTCGGCTGAGCGAAGTATTGTGGATTTTACTGTGCAGACAAACATCATGTGGGTTCTAGAGGCATCAGTATTTCCCTTACCCTGATCCAGTAAGGTTTTGGTGTCCTCTGTTGCATTTAAAAGCATAATCACAGTGTTCTTGGACAATTTAAACATATCTAGTTTAACATCCTCCGTGATGTAATGTTTGCATTTGAGCTCTGATTTAGCAGACTTCATGTTGTTAACTGACCACCCTTCAGTGAGTCTGTACTTTTTCTTGACTGTCGCAGGACACAAGAATACAATCCTGGTGTTAGTACAGTCCAGTACCTCTGTAATCAAAACTGATCCAGCAATGGGAGTGTTGCCCCTGAGATCAAACATTTACTGTTGAAACAGCTGCTTCTTGTGAAGAATCAGATTAATTTTTAGGCTTAGTATGACTGTATTGCTGTGTGAGTGATACCACTGAACTGTGTAAACTTAGCCAGTCTGCCAATACACCAGGGCCACAGACTTGTAAATTAATGAAGCTGCTTATGAATGAAAGCCCTTGTCCTGGAATTTGCAAAAAATACTCTTGTATGTCAAGTCAGCTGCAGGCAGAACTTGCTCACAGTGGGTGGTATTAGTTTTAAAAATATGAATTTACATAGCAGTAGTTAAAGTTATCAGAGTTCATGTTGTCCAGACATGCTGTGAAGTCAGGCCCCTGATGCCATCCAATCTTTAGAGTTCCCTGCATCCAGTTTGTTTTAAAATAGCTGCTTAGATTTCCTTTTCCTGCTAACTCAATGGCACCTTCGGTATCAAAGCATTCAAACTTCCACTGACACTGTACTGTTTACTAAGCAAACATAGGACTGAATGCTTGAATCTGCTTGCTAAGCTGTTCTCTTTGTTTTGGGCTGGGCAGCTGAGAAGAGCAGTGCCCAGTGTAATGCATCCACTGCTAAACCTAACATAGGCAGCTTTGGCTCTCATTCAAGTTGCTCCTGCTTCCTAGCTGCAAGTTGGATTCCAGCTTTCTTGTTGCTCAGTCCCACCTGCACACACTCTGGAAAAGCAGCCACATGTGGTCATGGAAAGCACTGAATTGCAGGACAGACTCCTCAGCCTTGCTTTTGGGTGTGCACAGAACTGATGTGATCAAGACCTTTTGACTCAATGTCTTGGGCCAGTCACATCTTCACTGTTTTGCACAGTCGTGTTTCTAAGGTTATTGCATAATTATCAAGCAGATCACAGCTTGCAACAGTGATTGCGTTGGATCCTGTGGCAAATACCAAGTTCTAAAAGATTCTGTAAAGCTATTGGGTTCTGTAAAGCTATTGACTGTAAATGCAGTCTGGGAGCTTTCCATAATTATGGTGACATGGAGTAGTATTTTCTGATGTATAATCTGAATAATTTCAGCTTGCTGAAATAACTCAGTATAATTTGGGGATCTTGTGTTAGAGCATCCAAGTATTTGGGGAGAACATACTGGGTTAAAGTATGACTACTGTCGTGATCAAATGCAACTTGCTTCTGAATTTTTAGTAGGTGAGGAAATGTTTTTCCACTCTTCACATTTATGTGTCTCAAACCTTGGCTTTAAAAATCACATCTTAATCTCTGGGAATGCTGCTTCTCACAGAACAAATGTCCAGAAAGTCAAAGTCAACTTAAAGTTTTAACTTCATGCTTCTGCCCTGTGTGATATTTATAGAGGTGGACAAATGAAATATCAGGAACAGCCTGTGGCATGAATGAACCTGGCTGTGATATGTAGTGAATACTTTTCTCTTGTGCCAGTTCACACGTGTTGACAGCCATTTTACTGCATCTCAGTGCTGCTCTGTGTACAATGCAGGAACTGAGAACAACTGGGTGCAGATGGTGCATTTTAACAAGTGGCTCACGTGTAGCTCCAGTTGAGCAGGGAACAGTAACTGGCAAACGTGGAGCTGCATGCTCACTGTTATTTAAAGCTGCCTTCTTAGTGGTGTGGCTGCTCAGCCTGCATATGTTGGTGTCAAGGAGAACTGTAAGAGAATCTTGCACAAGGAAGGGCACTTCCAAGACCACCAGTAGCATGCTAATACCAGTCTACATTTTAGAAAAAACAACAACTTTTGTAGCAGAATAATCACCTGCACTGAGGGGCCTGGGCACAACATCTTTGTGAAGATGCTGCAATATAACAGAGCATCTGAGTGGGTGAACTAACCTAGTAGCAGGGATCTAACTTGCTGGCTAAAGCAATGCAGTAATTGCTTTCAAAGATCCTCTTTAATGGATGCTGATAGGTATTAATGTTTGGGTGGGATTATCCTTTTTCAGAAGTATAATAAATATACATCCACTTATTCTAATCCTATTGGTTTTTATTGCTGTTCATTGTCTGAGTGCTGCTTGCTTGCTTCAACTAGGAAGAGTAAGCATCAGTTTAAGCCTTTAGGAGCGAATTCCTTTTGGTGTGACCCTGCTTTGCCAATGTTCATCCAGAATGTCACCCAGTATCTTCAGTGTGCTTCACCTAGTAACGTGTTTCTCCTGTCATGCTCAGGCAGATGATGACCAAGTTCTAGGCTTCCACCAAACCTTTTTGTTGAAAAATTTTCAAGGTGCCTGGGTGTGTACCAACGAAGTCTTCAGGCTAGCCCTCCACAACGTTTAACCCTCTGCCTTACCTGTCCTCCAGTCCTCGCTGTCCTGGTTGAGTAAGGAATGCTCTCTTCTCGCCCTTCTGTCCCTTGAGCTCAGCTGAGAAGCATGGCTGTGGCTTGTGTGTTTTCAGAGCCGTGTGGCAGATCTGTGGCTCTCCCCAGAGTGTGATTTTTGAAGTGATCGATGCAGAATTAATTGTGAATAACTAATTGTCATGCGGTGTTTCCTAGTCTTAAAAGGAAAAGGAAATTTGCAATTAAAATCACTGGATATTTTTGTAATGCATGCTGAACACTTGAAGCATTGCTTAAAGCCTGTTAAATAAGGCTTAACATCTGAAAAAGCCTGCAGTCTCAAGTAATTAGCCTTTCCTTTGAGGTAAGGGTTGTTGCAACCCTGCAGTTCAATCAGTAATTGCTGGGGGTGCTGTTGAAGAAGTAAAACCCTCTCTGACCAGGCAAGAGGATGGAAGTTGTGTAGCTAAACCTGAAAGGCAAAGCAGTCTTGCATCTCAAGCTCTGACATGACTCACTGCTCTATGAGCTGAGGCTTTCCTTTCGAGCCTCCAGGTCAGAAAGGATGTGGAAAAACTGAAAGGTCAAAAAGCTGCTGAGATTGTGGGCGATGGAGAGCTTGTGGAGTTGGGAGAGGAGGTGGCTAAGGGAAATCTGCTTGAAATGTCAGTGAAAAGTAATTGAGTACTTCCAACAACCTGAAAGCAATCTCTTCTCAGTGGTGCCAGACAGTGTAACAAGGGACAGTGGTTAGAAACCATAACTTGGAAGGTACAGATGGGACACAAAGGAGGATTTTCATGGGAAGACTGAAACCCTGGGAAGTGGTGCCTGGATGCCTTGTGAAACATCTGTTCTGTGAGAATTTGAAGACTCTGCTAGACAAAGCTGTGGCTGATGCAGTGAAAGATGTCCCTGCCCAGGACAGAAGGATTGGATTAGGTGATCTCTAAAGGTCCCTTCTGTGGACCAGCCCAGCCCATTCTGTGGTTCTGTGATGCAGAGCTGCTGTAGTGTGAGCAAAAGGCTGGCCTGGAAATCAGAGGATTCTTCCAGTGTGGTTCTGGGACTTCTTTAATTTTGGTTTTAATTCAATGATTTCATGGAAGAATTTGAACTGCACAAAGGAAGGTTTTATAGGAAGACTAAAGCCCCTTGTGTTTTGAGCCTGGGCTCACATCTGGAATGCAAATCCTGAGTTGGGCATGCCTGAATTTGGAGTGAAAAGTAAGGATAGAGAGTTTCAGTGGTGTTATCTGAGCTGTGGTGAAGATCTGAATTAAAATGGGATAGGATTAGTCTGTGTTTTCTGGGACATCTTGATTCACTGAACTGTGAACATTTGCTATGTGCTAATATGACATAGTCAAAATTTGGGAATGGCCTAAAAAGTATATACTTCACCTTGAATATAGTCTAGGATTTTCCTTGTTTTTAAAGTATACTGCTCCTCTATGCTGTGAAGGGATAACATGAAAGGAATAAAGAAAACAATAATGTGTGACTTCATTGTGGGAATTTGCTGTCTGTACCACACCAAGTGTTTTGGGGAAGAATTCCCTTTTAGTCTTTCTTCATATGTCCAGCCCTGAATTTCTTAAGGAAGGAAGAAATTCTCTGTAAGCCAAAGCATCAAGAGCTCCAGTGCTCTTATCAGAGCCTACATAGAGCTTATCAGAAATCAAGGAAACCTACACTAAAGCTTGTCTGGCAATGGTATTTTTTTCCAGAAGTATATTTTAAAGCATAATCATGTCAGCAATGACAAGCTCAAATTGGTGTGAAAAGTACTTATGCAACTTGTAACAGATGCTTCAGTGATTTGCAATGAGGGCAGCTGCGAGTTGAGAACCTGCCTTCCAAGCAGAGGGGTGAGGCTCTCCTGGAATGGGTTACATTGGATACCTGGGAAAAGCTGGAAAAGGCACAAACCCACGGGCTTCAGTGCACAGGCCACCTCCACAGCACAGATACGTGAGCCTCTCTTCTGGGCACGTGTAGTAGTGATAACAGTTCCCTTGCAATGATTGCTGTGACTGCTGTCACATGTGCTGATGCAGAGAGGGATGGCTGGTCTGACCCAGCAGAACTGCCTGTGTTCACTCTGGGCTCCTTCCCAGGGAGCCTCTGCCTCCTGCAAAGCAGGTGTGTACTGAGGGACAAGCTGCCCTCTTTGTCTGCTGGACAGTGACTGCTGGCACTTGTCTTCCTTTGAGGATTTTTCTCTCATTCAGTCATGTATTGAACACTGACTTGCTCGTATTTCTGGCCTTACCTGTTGCCTTCTTAATTTCTGTCTGTAGTAGTTTCCTCATTCACTTAGTTCTTCATGGTTTTATAGTAATTTTTCTTGCCTCTTCTCCCCATTCTCATTATGGTTTTGCAAGCTGAAGAGTTGTACTCAATTTATTTTCTTCAGTAGGAAACTGTTCTGTAGCCGGATCATTTTTCTTGTCCTTTTATGACTTCATTGTAGCATTTTATTCTTTTAACTTATAAGAAATGCATGCAGAATTTGATACGTGGCTGTTCTTTGCCTATTTCTGCATTTGCTTACTTCTGAGTTTTGGTTCTTTGTTCTTCCCTAATAACTGCTAACCCTGTGCTTGCCTTGATAGCTTTAGAGCTCTCAGCTGGTTTAATAAATAAATATCATGATTTCAGTATCACTTTCCTGAGGGGCCAGTCTAGGGCCCACTTTGGTTTTCCTCTGTGAATTAGCATACACTTAGTGAAACTGCACTTCGTGTACACCACTTGACTTCCTAGGAGGTTGTCACTGTGAAATCCTTGCAGTGGTTTTTGGATATGAGTGCTTCCTTCCCATGCACCTGATGCCACCAGTGCTCTGGCAGACTTGCTGGTCTATGATATAACTGATGTCCTTTGTGAGTTGCTCCTCAAAGCTGACTGGTTTCACAGTCCATCAATATTACTTTTTTAAAGTAAAATTTCCTTTTTGTTTATTTTGTAGTCTGCTTTTCTCTTCAGTCATTTCACTTGCTCTCGGTGAACAGCAGCAGAGCATTGCCAATGAGCATTCAGTGCTTTGACAGCCTCTTTCATGAACTGCTCTGGCTGTTGCTTTTCAAGGCTCTTTTTTATACATTTCCCCCCTTTTCTGAAGCTGAATAGTCATGTGTTGAAAGAATAAAGCTTAAAATCCTCTGAAAATGCTGAATTGAACACACTACAGCCACCATCAGAAGATTGCTTTGTAGTTGGTTCAGTGTGCTGCTCAGATGAAATCCTGTTGTGTGATTTCCAGCTGACTGATTTGGGAATAATTTATGTTATTTTGAGGATTTAATTCCTGCACGATGTCTCAGAGAAGATGGGTAAATAAACATTAGGTGGGAGTACTAGTCTGCCTCTAATACTATCTTCTGCTTTTGTAGTAATATTGTAAATACCCAGACATATTGTCAGAGGAGTGGAGGCACTGCTGCAGACATTCCCTGTGCTTGGAACACATTGTCACAGCTGGAGCAAATGCTCTGCTCCCTTCCAGCTGTTGCTGGACAGCTGCACCTGCTCCCTGGCAAGGCTTTCAAAGCCCAGATCACCTGCATCATCCAGGCAATGTGTTGATACCAACCTCCACAGAAACTCCCTTCTACCATCACCCCAAAGTTCAGCAGCTAAAAATTGAACCACTTTGTTTTAAGCTTGATTCCTGGGCAAGGGATTTGTGGTTGAACACTGAGGCAGGCATATTCCATCAGCGTGGTAAGTGACATGTCAGCAAGTCTTCCACAAAACCCCAACTTCAGGTGCCATTGCAGGGTTTCTGTCTCTCTGGGCCCTGGGTGTTTGTCTGCAAAGCCCCTCAGAACAGACCCTCTGGTGGTGTTGGTGTCTCCTGGGGTACTACACAATTTACAGCATGTAATGTCACTGTTAATGTTAGCTTTAAGTTACCTCATCATGAGGTTTGGAATAAGTTTCTCAAAAAATGAGTGTTTTGAACCTTTTCTCTCCCCTTTCTTTCTACAGGCTGATGAAGATCCAATCATGGGATTCCACCAGATATTTCTATTAAAGAACATCAACGATGCCTGGGTTTGCACCAATGACATGTTCAGGCTAGCACTGCACAACTTCGGCTGAGCTGCCCATCCCGAGGCACCCAGGCTTTTTTTTCTTTTTTCTTTTTTTTTTTCTTTTTTTCTTTTTGTTTTTTTGTTTTTTGGGTTTTTTCTTTTTTTGTTGGTTTTTTTTTGTTTTTGTTTTTTCGTTTTCCTCCTCTCCTCTTAACTGGTATTACTCACACTCACAGAACATTCCAAATATCATACACAAACCTGCAGCACTGCAGAGCGTGAGCAAGCAAGAACTTGTGACCTGCCCTTCTGCTGAGTTTACATTGTCACTAGATGAGTTTCTTGTGCATGATGTTTGGAAGTTAGACTTAGCTGCATTTGATAAGAGAAATTTGTGTTGTACCAGCATGCCTCGGAAAGAATTTATAATGCAAAAGGTTGTTGTTTATGTACTGACAAGATACTCTATAACCCAAAGAAATGAAAGAACAGCAGCCTGTACAGCCCAGTTACTGATTTGTTCAGATGTTTCAATGCTACATTACACAATAAAACAAAGATTTTCTTAAAAGTTTAAATCATTTTTATGAGTTGGCTGTGGAGTGTGTGATGGTGCTTGCTGTGGGAAGAGAGTGTCTGGTGGGGAAATGCTTGCAGAGCTGGACCTGAAACGGAAGGAATCCTGACAGTTTTACCGGAGTGCAGGGCAGGTCCGCCCTCCATTCGCCTTTTCCTCTCCCTCTCAGCAGCTTTCATAACCGAGCCTTCTGAGTCAGTTTTTAACACTGACAGCTTACTTCTCACCTGTTGTATTTTACCGATGCACATTCCCCACACGGTACGGAAGGGTTGCAGCAGTGCTGGTAGCCTGCAGTCAGTCTCCGTGCCCTCTCTAAGCCAAACGGGAGCCCTGTATTCTCCTCGCAGGCTAACACGGAGGGTCGGTCCGTGCCGCGCTCCAGAGTTGGTGCCCGGAGCTCTGCTCAGCTTCCGCGCTGTGCCGTGCGTGCAGCCTCCTCTGGTTCGGTGTGTGCAGGGCAGCGCCCAGGGCGGCCGTCCCAGCCTGGGGGCGGCGGGGGAGCCCCGGGCCGCGCTCTCCGCCCCGGCCCCGCCGCTGCCGCTGCCGGCTCCGCCCGGGCCCGGCCCCGCCCCGCCGCGCCGGGAACGCTCCGTTCGGGTGGCGGTTTCCGCCCGGCGCTCGCAGGGCCGGGCCGGAGGCGGAAGCGCGGGCGGCGGGGCCGGGCCGGGCAGCGCGGTGGCGGCGGCGGCGCGGGCGGGCGGCGCGCCGGGCCCCATGGCCTCCTGCTCCAGCATCGACATCGAGGACGCCACCCAGCACCTGCGGGACATCCTCAAGCTGGACCGGCCGGGAGGTGAGGAGCGGGGACCGGGGGGGCGCGAGAGGCCGCCGGGCCAGGCCGGGCGGGGCCTGGTCTCTGGCCGGGCCGCGGGAGCCCCTCGGCCGTTGCGCCGCCGCCCCGCCGCTTGTCAGCGGACGCGCCCGGGGCCCGGACGGGGCCGCTTCGCTTCGGGGCGCCTGGCAGCGCTCTCCGACCCGCCCAGGGCCAGGGAGTCCCGCTCGGCACTGCCTCGCTTCCCGCAGAGCCCGGGCCAGCGGCGCGGTGCGGACCGGCCGGAGAGGAGAGGAGCCCCCGGCCTGGGACCCTCGCTTGAAGGAGGAGGTTGCTGGCGCTGGGCAGAGCGAGAGCTGCTCGGCCGCAGAGCTCGCTGCTGCTGCGGTCTCGGGGCTCCATTCAGCTGAGAGGTGTTGCTGCTGGGAGCTGCACAGCACCGACCTCCGTGACACACGTGTCCCCCCTTACCAGGAGTGCTTGGAGTGATTCCCAGGCGTCTCGCTGAGCTGAGTGCAAGGGGCTGTCAGGCCGCTCTGAGATCAGTGCCGGCTTCACCCTTGACACAAACTTTTCAGTCTCCTTATTTGTATGTGAAATGGGGTCATAAATGTCTCTTCTGAAGCGGTTGCGAGTCTTCTCCCTGTGCTTTGAACTATTCTACTTCTCTACTCAGAGTTCAACGGGCTCCCTTCTGCCTGTAAGAGTATCAGCAGCGGGCTCAGGAGTCAGCTGGATAGTGTTCCCACTCTCCTGGAGCTTAGGCTCTCTCTCATCCCGCTTTTTGAACCTGCCATGGTATTTCAGTCAAACGTAGTGAGGTAACTGTGTGAAGGAGGCTGAGACGTGAATGCTTTGCAAAAAAATCTTAGCCTCTGGGTGGAGGATAGAATTATGCCCCTCCTGGTCTCCCTTCGAGGGAAAGGCAGGACAGGAATAATATAATTTCTAAATGTCCTGAGACTCAGCAGGAATGTACTGCCTGCAGAGCAACTGCCATGTGTGCTGCCTTTTGCTTGGCCAAAAGTAAGAGAGCTTGGGTGTGGGATTGTTGTGGAAGGCTGTAGAGGCACATGGAGGTGATCGACCAAACCTGCAGGCAGGCAGCTTCATTAGTTTTGCTACCCACAAGAGAAGCTTCTCATTAATTGGAATAGTTTCCCTTGTTTCTGGAGTGCTAGCACGTTCCTGAATTCTAATTCTTATAAGAAAAATACATTTTTTGTTTGTAGTGCAGCACTGTATGAAAGACTGAAAGGAGAACGTAGTGCAGGGATGGTGAACACGGGTTTCACAAGCGGTTTCTGAACTGAAAGCGTATGTTGCGGTTGAGCAATGGTTGGAGTTGTTGCTCAAGGTGACTTGACTTTCTCCCAAAGCAGCTTCTCCTGTTGGTTGAAGTCAAGGAGTTATTGACAGAGTGTGGCTTATTTCTTTTCAATCTTCTTTCCTGTTCATTCTCTTTTTGCCTTCTCTGTCGACTCCAGTGCACAAGAATGCAGTTGGGAGGAAAAGGAGCAAGCAGGCAGGAAGTTCCCAGAAGGAACCTGTGGTGGTTCTCTGCAGAAATCACTGCCTGGGTAACAGCAAATAAACTTGAAAAGGCTGACATAATAAGGGGAAGAAGAAGAGTGCACATGTTCACTGAAAGTCTCTGAAACTCCTGTTAGGATGCCAGGGGAGAGGAGTAGGGGAGCCTCCAAGTTTTGCAGTAGCAGGTGCAGGTAGCTGTGAGCAGAGTTGTGTTCCTCTAGGTCCTGTCCAGGCAGGTGACAAGAAACACCCCCTGCTTTGAAGAGTTTACAACTGTCACAATACTTGTTAAATTCTGCTTATTTGGTGATTGTGAAAATGTAATCCACTACCCAGTCTGTCTCTCTTGACACAGTTTCTCCCAGTTTTGGCAAACTTCATCCAATGCTTCAGTAGCTGTTGCCAAAGCATGGCCCTGCCTGCTGGGACGTGGAGACAGGCTGTCAGTGCCACCGTGCTGTGGAGGAGCATCCCTGCTGGTGGTGGGCAGGATCCTTCAATCCCTGCAGAGATCTCTGCTGATAGCCAGGTGTTCCGTGGGCTCACCCTGCTCGTGGTGTTTATCAGGGCAGTGTTCAGTGCAGGCTGGCATCTCCTAGTGCAGCTGATGGTGGGAGCAGCAAGAGTTCAATGCCTCAGCTCTGACTGCTCCTGCTCTTTGAAAAGGTAATGAATACAAACACTCTTCTTTCCCTTTGAGGCCTGCATCTACTAGTCTGGCTTAACCTTTTGGTTTAGTGTATGTTCTTACTAAATAGAGTCTCTTCCCTTCTTTTATGCCTCCAGGACTGTGTGCAGGCAGCATCTGTGTTTGTCTGGCTTCCACTAACACAGAATGAGCTGGGCCCATTCCTGAACTTGGGTGTACTGTTGTTGGGCCCATCAGCCTCTGGGAAATGTTTCCTCCTTCCTTATTCCTATGGAGCAAACGTCACTGTCCTGCTGTCTGTAAAAGAGCAGCAGTACTTACATGAGACACTGCTGTGGCTGCAGAAAGGGCAGAGCACATATCACCTTTCTCTGGGAGACTGGATGCTTTTTCTGTAGGGAATATTTTCTTGCTTTTGATCACAAAGGATAACATGCTGTCAGTGGAAGTAGCTGCAACAGGACAAGCACCCAGTATATGCTGTAGGAATAAGGGGCAGATCTTAATGCTGTGACAGCAAGCACAACACTGATGTGAGGTGGTCACAGGATCACATTCCCTGGCCTGAATTTCCTTGTGCTGTGTGAGTGCTGCTGCTTTTTCTACATGCAGTGCAGGTACACTGAGGTGAGTGCCCAAATTGTCCCTGCGTCGGGGTACCCTGTCACTGCACATTTCAGTGTCCATAATGACTCTTCATAAATAGGCAAGTTTAAAATTTTCTTCTGGCCAATGAATAGTTGCAGTTGTGTTTTAGGCAGCAGCACTCACTCTGATCTGTTGAAGCCTATTCAGTAGTGGAAAGGTTGCCTTTCTTTGGAAGGACCTGTCTTTGGAAGGACCCACAGTTATGTTTAGGTTTGTTACATGTGCCAGTGACGGGGGGAGCTTCTGGTCCTGGGAGCAGCCATTTTGCAAGAGCTCAGCAGCAGTTGTTACCTGGCAACAGTATACGAAATTCGGGTTTCAAAACCAGTGAAAATTTCAAGCGAGGATTCGCTGAGAAAGGCGGCTTTGCTTTGGCTATGCTGATGTGGGGGTGCAGATGGAGGGGCCTTACTCTCCACTGGGGGTTGTCAAATATTTTCTTTGCTAATGGAGAAGAAGAGCCCCCTTCATCCCCTGTTACGTCTGTCCCCTCCTAAAGCCTTCAGAAGGCATGGAAGCCACCAAGCAGCTTGTGCTAGGCCACATGTGCAAAGTCAGGGCACACTCACTCCTCAAAGCACAGCTGGGGCTCTGAAGAAATGGCTGCTTTACACAAAATTTGAGTGCTATGAACTTCTGTCTGATTGTTCAGCCAGGGGAAGAATATGGGAGTCCCATAGGCACAGCTGCAGAGATTCCAGCAAAGTTACTTAAACACTTGGACTTGGAGGTCAGGTCTCACAGTCAGAAGCTGGTTTTGGAAAGTAACAAATGTGCTATTTCCAGCCAGCCCCAAATGTTGTAGCTGATCCCTGCACTGCTGCACTTCAGAGGTCTCTCTGCAGGCCTGAGGGTTAGAAGTGACCTGTCAAGAACCTTTTGGTCTGGTACTTGATTCCTGACCTGAACCTGAATTACCAGCTTAGTCTTTCTCATCTAAGGCTATTTGCTCCTTGAGCCTGGTAAGTTCTTTGAAACATGTTCTTTGGTGTTTCTCTGATCTGCTGGAATGGCTTGTGTAAGAAAAAGAGCTGTTTCACTCAGTTGTGTGGAGGTGAGTTTCTCATCGCTTGGGAGGTCTCTTAGGCATCCTTTTTGTAGAACAATTTCCCCAACCAGTCCAGCATATTCTACCTGACAGACCAATAGAGGCTGACAAAAATCATCTGGAGGTGGTGTATTTCACACAGTGCTATTTCTTTGAAATGCATGTTGGGCACAGCTGGTTGTGCTTTTCCTCAGGTTCGGTGAATGAGAACCAGAGACCGTCGAATTCGTATAACGGGGACCTGAACGGGCTGCTGGTGCCTGATCCCCTTGGGAACGGAGATGGACCTGCTTTGGCCAAGCCAGTGCATCGCAGCATCTCTCTAGGAGCCCTGCAGGAGAAACAAGTCATGTAAGTTTTGTCAAAGACATGCTGAGAGTCAATAGAAAACAGCTCAAATTCGGTTTTCTTGAGCGTGGACTTGCATGCTGGGAGTCTTACAATGGGTTTTATGTTCAGTTCAGGTGGCAGTTGTGAGCCAGTGCTCTTGGTTAGTGCTTTTGTAGCTTTTGTGAGGCTGATGCATGGAGTCTGCCATCCTTGCAGCTCAGAAACTGAAGAATGTCTGCAGAGTTGTTCAGAGAAGGGGAACAGGTCTGCACATGGTGAAAGTTGCAGGTCAGGGTGAATATAAATCATGAGGGCTCTGGTTGAAACTTGTGGTTCCCCTGTAGATGTCCAGCAGGACTCCTTCAGGGACCCAAGTCACCTGAGGTGTTGCAGAGCTCATGGAAGTAGTTTTCGCTTGGGTTCTCTGGTCATGGTTTTGAAAGAGGATGAAGGGGTGCCACGAGCAGTGTGCACTGTTTTGTTGATGAGGTTCAGCTGGTTGGTTTTGGTTTCTTCACACCTTCCGGTGTTGGGGACTTGAATCAAATGTAGGTCTGTTCTTAAGTCAAATGAACTGAAGGTTTCTAGGCTGAGCAAAGCAGTTGTTTGACTGTCTCAAACTCATGACATGCAGGAAGGGAGAATCAGCTGAAAGGAGTTTCTGCTTTCAGTTGTTCAGCTCAAGCTCTTAGATGCACAAATCCTGCTGTGTTGCTGTTAAAATTATGAATTTAACATAAAGTATTAAATATTCTGTTCCTGTGAGTCCTGTCTGATTTTTCCTCCTCTTTGTTCTTTTTTAAAGCTGTCTTTCTGGTGATGACAGCTCCACGTGCTTAGTGATATCAGCTAAAGACGTGGAGATAGTGGCCAGCAGTGATTCCAGCATCACCAGTAAGGCCAGAGGGAGTAACAAGGTAAGGAGCAAGAGAAAACATGGTCTGTCTCTTTTTTGGTCACATCTGCTCATCCTTGAATATTTTAAAACAGAAATAAACATCTTCTTTCTTGTGTCATAGGAGCTTTTAGTTAGGTAGAAGTTTGTCAAAGAGTTTAACAAGGAGAAAAAAGTCGGAGCAGTATTTTGTAACTGATTATTATTCCAGAGTCTGGCCAAGTTATCCTCTAATTTTCAGAAGTCCATGATCTAAGCTGTAGGTTGCTAGGAAAGTGTCCTTTCTCCACAAACAAGATTTTTCTGCTGATTGTTTCCTCCCTGGGCTCTGAAGGGAGGGTTTCCCTGGCTGCTTTGCTGGTGTCAGTCCTGCTGAGGGCTCTGGCCAGCAGGTCAGAGCTGCTAGAACCACTATGCTGAAATTAGAGCTGGTGCTGAGCAGAGAACTAAGCCATGCTCAGAACAAATGCTGATGATTAGGAGACAGACCTCTGCTCTTGATCTGCTCAGCCCTTTTCCACTTTATTCCTTAATTTTCCATTTTGTGTTTTTCCATTTTTTATTCCAAGATGTTCCTTACTGTGCAGTGAATTAAGGGACCACAAAGATGGGAAAGATAATTCCAGACATTTGTCATGTTTTGTTTTCTTTCTCCTGAACAGGTGAAAATACAGCCTGTTGCTAGATATGACTGGGAGCAGAAATACTATTATGGCAATCTGATAGCTGTTTCAAACTCTTACCTGGCTTATGCCATTAGAGGTGAGATACTTTCTTGTTTTGGGTGTGATTTGTATTCTTTTGCTCTGTCTATCATTAAGAAAGGCCAAGTTCACATCAGAACTATATAACTAGCACTAATTGAAACGTACCTTGTGTTACCCAGATCAGAGTGCTGTTGCAGAGGGAATGTAAGCAAAGGTGGAGAGAAGAGTTTGTTATGTGGGAGAGTTAGAAATAAAAGAGAAGACTCAGTGGGGATGTAGGAAAAGCTGAAGAATACATTGGTTTTACTGGAGAGCTGATATTCACATTCCTCCTCTAATTAAATATTTCTGCTGCAAACAAGCTGCTCTATAGCTAAGCACAGAAACAGCCCCATGGTAATTTGAGCAGATAAGTGTTTGTGATGGATTTGCTTGCATAAATTTAGAGTTGAGTTTAAGGCTAAATTTAGAGGATCCAAAGAGCAACACAGATGCAGTGTCTTGTGCAGTAGAGAGGGGAAAGCAGAACAACACAGGGAAAGATTGTTTCACAGCATATGGGAAAGAAAGTGACAGGATGAGAGGAAACAGTCTCAAGCTGTGCCAGGGAAGGTTTAAATTAGATATTAGGAAAAAATTTTTTCATGGAATGGATTCTAAAACATTGGAACTGCCCTGCCCAGGGAAGTAGTGGAGTCACCATTCCTTGGGAGTGTTCAAAAAACATGTGGATACAGCAGCTGAGGACATGGTTTAGTGGTGAACATGAGGGTGGTGCTGGTTGGACTTGATGATCTTCAAGGTCTTTTCCAACCTTAACAGTCCTATGAAATGAACACTTAGTTGTCTACAGTGCCTCTTTCTGCTCTCAAAGAAGCACAGTGTTTATGTCTGTTATTAGTTCTTGCACCAGTTTGTCTGGTCTTTTATGAAATCTAATACTCAGCTCTTGTAGTTTTTCCTAGCTGAGGTTATTTTAGAGTAGCTTAAGAATGTCTCACCCTTTTTAAAAATATTTTAAAAACTTGGGTGCAGTAACACTGGGAGGCTGAGAGGTTTGCTAGGGCTAGTGTGGGCATCAAGAAGTGGAAGCACGGTGATCTCTGTAAGACTGCCTGCTTTGTGATTGGTGTCTGTCTGAAAAGGGGAAGCTGGAAACTTTACTCAGTGTGCACATGTTATGAAGCATTTTCTTTTCAGTCATGCAAGCCAAAAACCAGTGCTTTTTACAGGGGAATGGTCATGCCTTTTGCATTCCCCTTACAGAACATGTATCCGACCTATCTGCCTCTCAGTGACTCCTTTTCTGCAGTAACTGAAAATTAAACTACAAATAAAATTAATTCACTGTCACTGGAGGTCAGCCTTGGAGGTGCAGCAAGATCGGGATGAAGGTTTAGGCCTGGCATTTAATAGAGACATCTTTAATGAGGATAATCCTGGGAATGATGAGAAATTTATGAGAGTTATGGGAAGTTTATGAGTATTATGCAGAGAAACCACAGACATAAATGGTGACTTCTCCCTCTGTCTGTCCCACAGCTGCCAGCAATGGCTCTGCCATGGTGCGGGTGTTGAGTGTCAGCGCTGCTGAGAGGACCTTGCTGAAGGGATTCACAGGAGGTGTGGCAGACCTGGCCTTTGCTCACCTCAACTCCAACCAGCTGGCCTGCCTGGACGAGGCTGGCAACCTTTTTGTCTGGCGCCTGGCCATGGATAAAGAAAAAATTCAGTATCTTTTCCAAATACACCTCCTACCAGTCTGTGTGTAATGGTCAGATGTGAATGCAGCCTCAACACTGCCATTTAATTTGTAGCCTTTGCAGAACAGCAGCTTGCAGGGGGAAGCTCAATAGTTCTACCCTTCCAGAGTATCAAAATCAACCAACTTTTACCTGCATTCAGCACAATCATTTCTTGATACTGCATTGCTTGAAATTCTAGGAGCACCTCAGTGCTCCTAGTCCAGACAAAGAAATCAGTGAGAAGTGTCAGTCTGTACCAGCTGGCCTTGGGTGTGGACAGTGTCACCTCAGCTATGTGACAGAGCCTTGTCTTGTCTGATTCTAGCTCTTTTCCTCAGTTACTTCTCTGGGGAAGAGGATGTAATACTTCCCGTCCACTCACTGTCTTCCTTCCAAGCCTGTCATCCTTCTTTTGGTGGCCCTGAAATTTATTTTCAGTGTTCATTACCCTAAATATTTTCCTTTTAATTGCTAGGAGTGATTGCTCAGTACTTCTGGGAAACCTGGGAGATATGTCACCTCAGAGTGTAGCTTTTTAATTTTAATAGTGTACCATCATTTCAAAAGCAACTGGAGCAAAGATGGTGGCGGTTGTTGAAGACCTCATTTGTAGCGGTGCACTCGAGTGCTCAGCTGGGGGCAGGCTGGTGGCTCTTCTGTCTTTCTCTGGTAGTGTTGCAGTGCTAACAAATCATTTAATCATTAGCTATCACATGGATTCCACAGTCATATGTGACTGTTGTGCTTATCCTGTCAGTGCAGCCTACAAGAGGAAATTGTGAGAATCTATGAACTTTTGTAAGCTGAAGCTCTTCTGTCAGTGAAGAAACCCTAGCTTGGCTGCTTTCTCAGCAGAATCCCTTTGCTTTCTTTTTGAATCAATGGCCCAAAAAATCCTGATGTTTAACAGTATTAAAACAGCAACCCAAGCCTGAGCAGATCATTGCTGAGCATTAGTACCAGAACCAGAATGTTACATTTCTTAACCCTGGTGATCAGAGAGGAGATCTTGGTTAACATCAAGCGGCCTGACAATACCCCACTGAACACCTTCCGAAGAATCATCTGGTGCCCTTTCATCCCGGACGATAACGAGGAGAGCGGGGAGGAGGGAAGTCAAACCTTGGCGTTGTTACATGAGGACAGGGTAAGGAAACCCTACTTTGGAAACGTTGCCCTAATTTATCATTAGAAGGAAAAAATTTAATGGAGGAAAGAGCTGAGTTTACAATGGAGTTTGTAAAGGCTCCTGTCTAGTGCATGTTGGGGATCCTCCTGTAAGATGTTGGATTCCTCTCTTCCCAGGAGAGATCATTCTCTGGGCCTCAGGAGGATGGAAAGGGATCGCTTTTGCTCACCATCAAATACCAAGGAGCACTTGAAACACAGACATCATTTGTCTGTTCAGGCTGAGCCAGTACCCAAGGGAGGGGCTTGGTGTGCAGCAGATACAAATGCCAAGAGCAATTCCCTGTGTTATGTACAGTACCAGGAAAGCATCTAGTGGCCAGATTGGGTGGAAATGGGAAAGTTTATGTCACATACTTGCCATTGGGCTGGTGTATCAGGCTACAAGATAAGGATCTAGGAAGTTCTCTGGATCAAACCAGTTATAAACCTATGTGCCTACATGTTTGTTTTCCAGGCAGAGGTGTGGGATTTGGACATCATCCGAACCAACAACAGCTCCTGGCCGGTGGAAGTGCCTGATATCAAAGAAGGTTTCATTGTGGTGAAAGGCCACAGCACGGTACAAACCTGTTTTGTTTGGTTTTCTTTGGGTTATAGTGTCTCAGGAGCTGCAGTTCTTAGTTGGCTGTAAATTAAAGAGTTGTGAAGCAATTATGATTGTGAAAAGCCAGAAGATCCCAAACCAAAATGAGCTCTATTCATAACATGAATTACAGTACGAGCAGTGGCAGCAGAATCCATTGTACTTATTATTACCAAGAAAGAGGGTGCATGTCAATTGTCCTGTGAAGAGTTAAAATGCTTAATGGTAGAAGCTGCCTGTTCCAGTTAGAAATCACTCTGGCCTTCTCTACTATCAGACTGGTAGTCAAATTCTTGCTTGAAGATAGAGCTTTTTGCTTCTTGTAAAATAAAAAAGCTATAAAATTATTTTTCTATGTCTCTTTTCCCCCTCTGTGTAGTGCCTGAGCGAGGGAGCACTTTCTCCAGATGGAACTGTGTTGGCCACAGCAAGCCATGACGGTTTTGTAAAATTTTGGCAGATCTATATTGAGGGACAGGATGAGCCAAGGTAACTGGAGAACTGGAAAATGAAGGATCTTGGAACAGAGAGCAGCATTTTCTCTGGGAGAATTTCCTTGATACAGAGTCGTCTGTGATGATCATTCTCAGGACATTATAAAGATAGAGCATAAGTGTTTGTGATTTGTTGCTGAAAAATTGCATCACTGAATATCATAGGCTTATGGAAAAAGCAGAGAGCTGTGTCTGGAAACAGGAAATGTGTGCTTTGCACAGGCTGTGGTTAAACTCTTTTGCACTGTCCATGTAAATGCAGGAAACTGCTCTGAGATGTTCTTCTCAATGTTGACTTCCTTTTGCATTGTACCCTTGTTAAGACACCAGACCAAATGGCAACATAGGATGTTATTTATTTATTGGTAACAATGTTTGTCTGTGTGGGCTGTGATCTCCTTATTTTATATAAGATTTGTAAAGAACTACAAGTCAGTGATGCTTTGTGGCTTCTGGACAGGGAATTGTGAGTTCAGTGTCTGCATCTTCTTCATTTACCACTGCCTTCACACTTGGATGTTTCCTCTGATTTATTCCCAGGTGTCTTCATGAGTGGAAACCCCATGATGGCAGACCTCTTTCCTGCCTGCTCTTTTGTGACAACCATAAAAAACAAGACCCAGAGTAAGTCTCCAATCCTGTGCTTGAAGTATTAAGCTTTAGCATTGTTTTCTAACTGTCTTTGTCATACTTATAAAACTTTAGCTTTGTGGCAGGAGCAAGTCCTGTCCTCTTTGTAGTCAGTTTTCTAGTGATGGAAAAATAAATAAGACTGAAGCACAACCTAAAGTGGCTTTAATCATAATGCCAATACCATGAAAGTAATGAGAGTTCTAAGTTGAGGAGTCCTCTCAGGTCTGTGGTATGGTCAGTCTTAAATGGCCTGTTAATTCTCCAAATTTCAACTGCAGTTGATGAAAATATAGCTTTTATTGTTATTGTTTCTTCAGTCAGTTGTGGCCTTAAGGTTTCTGAGAGGTGTAGTGGTTTCTAGTCTGCCTCAGAGGAGAAATTCTTGGGGAACTTTAAGCCATGGTTGGGCAAAATCAGCTGTGGGCAGCTTGTGAGGAGCTTTTCTGGGAAGGACCAGATCTTCTTTAAGAGAACTTGTGTCTTTTGTGCCTGCAGAGTTCCCTTCTGGAGGTTTCTCATCACAGGAGCTGATCAGAACAGAGAACTGAAGATGTGGTGCACGGTGTCCTGGACCTGTCTGCAGACTGTCCGGTGTGTGTTGGGGAACACCCCTGAAGGGTGGGATTTAGGGGTATTGAATTTGCAAAGGTGATCCTTGATGTCCAATGGAGTCTACTCCAGCCCAAATTTGAGCTTCCTCCTTTGCCATTCCAGTCAGTCATTGGAAGCTCTCAGGGCTGTGGCAGACTGTCAGGTCAAGCTTTGGCAAGGCCAGGGAAGTTTATGCTTTTATTATTTGTGTTACCAAGACCTCTTGCCTTTGCCTTGTTCTGTAAAGCATAGACATGGCTGTAGCATGAGGAGAGGCTGCACACCAAAGCTGCACACCTTGAGTGTTTTCTTCTCTAGAAATTTTAGATATTGAATAACCAATCTAGGATATTTTCCTTTTAGTGCTTTTTCTGTTTAAATTATGAGAATCTGCTATATTGATAGAGCTTAAGAAATTATCCAAGGCTTAAATGTTGAGCCATGTAGGTTTAGAGGTTCAGATTGTGCTTTAGTCCATCCCTTGACTCAGCTTAGGTTCCCTGATTTTATTTTTCTGATGGTGGATCATGGCCTCTCTCACCACACACATGCTTAAGGCCATTTCCAATTTTCCCTCTTTAAGTGAGAAGAATATGAGATAGAGCTGAATGCAGCTTTTCCCACCTCACACTACAGAAGGTCTAAAACTTGTGGAAGGGTTATTTTGATTTGGTGGACTTTTGGTTTGAAATCTGTAGCATTAACACTTGTACTCCTATGGATGTGGAACATGTTTAGTAATGACAAAGTGTCATCTTTCATTTCAATGCTCAGAATCCATAACTTGATCCCATTGTGTGATCTCCCAGCTGTGTTCTTAGCTGATGTCAACACTGATTTGAGCAAAGGTGTTTGTGTTTTAGTGGGTGATTGCACTGTAATAGGGCTGTGAACTCCTTAAGGTTCTGTGGGATTTTTGGTAATTAGTGCAGTTTCATAGCAATCATGCTGGCTGGGCTAATCTACCTTGCTGTCTGCATCCCCTCCCTCTTATTTGTCTATGTAGCTTTTCTCCTGACATCTTCAGCTCTATGAATATTCTTCCCAGCCTGAAAGTCTGCCTGGACCTCTCTGCTGAATATCTGATACTGAGTGATGTGCAAAGAAAAGTAAGTAGTTCATTTTATTGCTGCCTGTGGGAAATGGTGACAGGAACAGAATTGCCCTTGTGTGTGACTGGTTCTGCTGCCTAGGTCTGGGATTTGCATGTTAGTAGATAAAAATGCAGAAGTTGACTCAGCAGTTTCACTGTTAGATGAAAAAGGGTAACAATTCAGCTGAGTAATCCTGAGGAGCCTTAAGGATTATTTCTCACCCTTTGTAAAACTCTGTAAAGCTCTCATTTGGAGATACTTGTATCTGGCACAGTAGGATTGACTCATGTAAGAGTGTGGTGCTTGTGGTTTCCTTGAGTGTTCCATTTCAAATTTCAAGACCCAGGCTTTATTCCTCTCGTTATTTCCCTTGTTCCAAATCTGTTTTGGATGTTCAGCTCTGTGGTCCCCACACATGTGCATGGTGTGCTCTGATTTACCATTTCTGATTCTTCCAGGTCTTGTATGTGATGGAGTTGATGCAGAACCAAGAGGAGGGCAAGGCTTACTTCAGCTCCATCTCAGAGTTCCTCCTTACCCACCCAGTGTTGAGCTTTGGCATCCAGGCCGTGAGCCGCTGCCGGCTAAGGCACACTGAGGTGCTCCCAGCAGAAGAGGAAAATGACAACTTGAGTGTAGGTAGGTGACAAAATTTGGCTCCTGTGAGATCAGGATTTCTTTCCTGGCTGGTTCTGAGTTTCTTGTGAAAGGCTGGTCACTTCTCCCAAATAACAAGACAAGAGGAAACAGCCTCAGATTGCACCCAGTGCGGTTTAGATTGGGTGTTGGGAAAAGTTTCTTCACCAGGCTTAAGGTGGCTTGTCAAGCATTGGAACACAGGATTCAAGGTGTGGCCTGGTCACTGCCCTGGTCCTGCTGGTCACACTGTTGCTGAAACAGACCATGATGGCAGTGGCCTTCTTGGCCACCTGGGCACATGCTGGCTCATTTTAAGCTACTCTCAACCAGCACCCACAGGCCCTTGCCCTCTGGGCAGCTTTGCAGCCGCTCTGCCCAGCCCGTGGTGCTGCAGGGGGTTGTTGTGACCCGGGCACCAGACCTGACACTTGGCCTGCTTGAACCTCACACAACTGGCCTCAGCACTGAGCCTCTCTGAGTTCAAGAAGCATTTGGACAATTCTTCTTGGCACATGCAGTGATTTTTGGGGTGTTCTGTGCAGGGCTAGGGATGCGATTCAATGGTCGTCATGGGTCTCTTCCAGCTCAGGATATTCTGTGATTCTGTGGAGTTGTCTGCAAACTTACTGAGAGTGCTCCTGATCCCCTCATCCAGATCATTGAGGAGAATCTGTATTATGCTGGTTCTTTGCTGTCAGTTCATCCTGCTGTGATGCTTTTGTAGTACTTTGTAGTCTCCATGGAATTCGATATTTTACCTTTGTCTCCCTTCCAGAAGGTGCTCAGGGCTCTGGGACAGTTGAATCAGCAGCAGGTGTGCTGATAAAACTCTTCTGTGTTCACACCAAGTGAGTATGTGTGTGCAGCTGTCCGTGGTTGTCCTAACCCTGCACTGACCTGTAGAAATTTAAGTCAAATTCTTTAGCTCATAACAAAAGCTGCTTAGCCCTATAGAAATTTCTGCTGTGGTGTGTATGGCCTTACCAGGAGGTAGCCTGAAAGGTGTGACAAGCTTGTATTTCTGTGGCTGTGAGTGATGTAAAATTGTGCTCACAAGTGCTGGGAAACATCTCAAATACTGTGGGTGTCAGAACTGGGTGACACGGCTGAGTGAGGATCAGCTTCTGTTGCTTCTGTGACAGGCAGAAAACACTGAAGCATTTTCCAAGGGGATTAGTTCAGTGAAGAGAAATCTTCTGAGCCTTAAGACTTCTCTTGGTGGTTCTTAAGCTGATCAGAGATGCTTGTTTCTTTCCAGGGCCCTACAGGATGTGCAGATTAGATTCCAGCCTCTTCATAGCCCTGACACAAGTGCTTCCATGCCTTCCCATGGCTCTCATGAAGAATTTGGTGAGCATGTGTGTTAAATTGGTCTTCAGTGTTGCTGAGCCTTTAAAGGTTGTCAATGGGGAGAGCAGGAGGATGGTTTTGGGTATCTTTTTGTACTGCAGTGGTGTCATTGCATAAAGGGTTCTGAACATGGAGTAGCAGTGAAGTAGGAAGCTGGTTAGACCCTTGTTGTGAGTATGGAGTTTGGGATGTGTTAGACCAGGAGTGCTAATGCTTTGTGCGTGCTTGAGTTCACCTTCCTGGATAATCTGGCACTTGTGAAAGAAACTTGAGGTTTGTCTCTTGTCAGGTGGAAGAGATCAGAGTGACAGCAGAGCTGAGGGAGTAGAGGGGACTGGGCTGTCTGTGATGAACTCTCAGCCCATTCAACATTCTGGGATATGGCAGTTAAACTGGCCTTGCTTTTAGGGAAGAAAGGAAGGATATTTGGATATTTTATTATCAAAGCCTGATAAAATTCACTCTGGCATACAAAAAGAAAGCATAATACAGGATTTGCTTTGCTCTAAGCTTTGACTGGGATGTTGCAGGATTTTTGCTTGTTCTTTTTGGAATCAAGCATGACATGCAATGGCATAAGTTCATACTTCGTGGAATTAGAGCTTTAGTTTTGGAGGGAAGTTCCAGACTGATTTGTATCTCTCCCCTGAAGCCTTTCCAGACCACATGGCTGATCTGAGCACAGAAGGACTGGGATCTGAGAAGGAATCAGTGCACGGCTCGCAGCCAGACCTGCGGCGTATCGCTGATCTGCCCGTGCCAGCAGACTTCCTGTCTCTCTCCAATGATGCCAAACCCAAGCTGATGACTCCAGATGCATTCATGACACCAAGTACTTCCCTTCAACAGGTAATCAGAGATCAGCACTGTTATGGTGATGCAAGGGATGGAAGTGAATTTTGGTACATTTGGGCATGCTTTCCAGGCTGTAGTGATTCTGATAGGCTCTGCTAGCTGAATGCAGAGCATACAGGAAACTCTGCATGTAACCAGACTGAGCAGAGACTTGTTGGCACATCTAAAATGCTAAACTGGCCTAAGCTTGTGTTGTAAGTTGTGTGTTTAGCTGCAAAGCCACTGATGTAGGTGTGCTTTGTAGAAATAGAGGTTTGCTAAATAACTGTATGTAAGCTGGGAGACTGCTCTTACTGGTTTACACGTGTTGTTTGGGTTTATGATGTAACTGTAATGGAAGAAAATATGCCACCTCTGCACATCCTGTCTGATGGAGTCCTGTGGGAATGCAGATCTGAAATGATCAGGTAGCTAAATGGGCCTGTTCAGACTTGTGAGACCCTGCTGGAGTATCCCACTCTCTGCAGTTCCTCAATAAAAGCAGCCATATGATGAGGATGTTTTGGGACTTGCCTTCAACTGGCACCTGAGTACCTTAGCAATACAACTCAACCTATTTTCTATTCTCTCTTCACCAAAGACTCTCTAGGAGTCTGTCTTTCTCAGGTTGAGTTGTGTTGTTGCCCTGTCCCATCCTGACTGCTGTGTGTTTCCTTACAGATCGCTGTCTCTCCAGGCAGCAGTGTCAGTTCCCTGACTGCAGTCACAGCCATGAGCAGCACTTCTGTCACCGATGCCTCTCTGCCCAGGTAAATAGCACATGAGTTAAATAACACATCTGCAGCTGAGCTGAGACAGGCCTTTGGGATAGCACAGAGCTGTAGCGTGTCTTGTAGGAGAGGAGATTGTACCCAGAGTTAGAAACTGGCCTGAGTCCCAATGTCCCTGTATAGGCAGCTGTTTGCATCCCTAATGCAGCTTGGAACATGCCTGTTGTCATCTAGGGGCCAACAAGAGTGTTTCATGTGTGCCTCATAGGGATTCTGTTATTGCAGCTCAGTTTTGTTGCTCCACATGCTTTTCCCAAAGGGCCGTTGTTGTTTACAGGTAAGAGAACACTGCAACCACCAAGGACAGGGAGAGAATTGGGACTGGTAGGAAAATCTTACAGTGTTTCAGTGGGTTGGGCTGCATAACAGGTGAGAACTTCACTTCTGGGGGTCAGGAAAAGGAGAGAGACCTGTCTCATAGTGTCCTGTTTCTCCCTGTACTCTGTACTGTGTGCACTGGAGATATGATTGGTCCCTTCCCTCACTGACGCCTTGAATTCTAGAAGATTGCAATGCCCCTTTTTTTGTTTTTTGTTGATTCCACCTGGTATCTCTCTGGGGTGTATGAGGGACTAAGAGATGCAGGTGCTCATTGACAGGGAGTAGCTGACCATGGTGGAAAGAGCAAGGGCTCCTCCACTGACCTTTGTATCCCATCTCCTCACCTTGAGTGTTTAATGCAGATCAATCATTTCTTTGGGCTGCTTGATTTGCTGCTGTCTGTTTCTGCAGAACATCGGAAGACTTGACTGTGAGCCCCAAGATGCAGCTGGACACCAGCCTCACACTGAGCAGCAGCAGCAGCAGTCTCCAAACCAGTCCTAGGAGTCACTCTGTTCTTATCCCAGGCCTCCCTGACAAGCTCACACCAAAGGCACCTGTTCCAGTAAGGCTCCAAATGCTGCTCCCTTCCTTCTCATGAGCCAAAGAAACCCTGTGGGCCTCTGCAAGCTGAAATTGCTCAGCCTGGAGAACAAAAGGCTCTGAGGAGTGGAGTGGCCTTTCAGTGCTTAAAAGAGATGAGTGATTTTTTTACACAGACAGAAAGGGCTAGGGCATGGGAGGATGATTTTAAACTAGAAGAGGGGAGATTTAGGTTAGCTGTTAGGAGGAAATTCTTTTTCAGGAGGTGGTGAGGCACTGGCATAGACTTCCCAGGAAAGTTGTGGATGTACCATCCCTGGAAGTGTTCAAGGCCAGGTTGGATGGGGCTTTGAGCAACCTGGTCTAGGGGAAGATGTCCCTGTCCATGGCAGTGGACAGGGTTGAAACAAGATGAGCTTTCCAACCCAAACCTTTCTAGGATTCTATGAAATTACATGTATTTGGATGTTAACAGGGAGAGTATGTGCCCTTTGGAAAAACACAGCTGCTGGCACAGACCTGCAGCTTATCCACGTTGATGGAACTTGTCCTTGTGTAGAACAGCATGTCTCTGAAAACCAGACAGCTGTAGCTTATGCTGTCACTATCCCAGTGGCTGGACATGGTCAGCCTTTGTGTTAGGAGACAGTGCTACCTGGAAAGGTTTATTCCTGCTTCTTGGTCTGATGAGTCTGAAATTATGATTTTCCATCCCTAAATTTTAATTTTCAGATGTTATGTAAAATGGATTGTGACCAAAGCTTGAGATTGAAATAAGTTTTTGGTCTAGATGTTCAGTGTTAAAACTAATGTTTTCCCTCAAAGAGGAGGGAGTCTGGAACAGAGCAGGAAGGTAGAATTAGTGTTACATTTTCTTTTGAAAGTGAGTTCAAACTGGCATTGGCTTAAGTGTGTTGTTAGCCCAGCTGAGAATCCACAAGTCCTGAGGATATTTTCCATCTGATGAAGGAGTGGGAGACAGAGATCACATGAGGAAGGGATAGAGCAGGCTGTTTCCAGAGGCAGTTGGTGAGAGGCACCAGGGGTTCTTGGGGTGTCTCCACATTACCCTAAAGGCTCTTGTTTGATTTTTCTTTTCAGGTCGCACCAGGAAACTCCTCTCTAGCACTGGAACTGCAGGAAGTGGAGCCCTTGGTGGTGCCCCAGGCTTCCCCCACCCGCGAGCGCTCCCCAGACGTCATTTCCTCTGCTTCCACTGCCATGTCCCAGGACATCCCAGAGATTGCTTCCGAGACCCTGCAGCGCAGCTTTGCGGCGGCTCCGTCCGGGCTGCCCGGGGAGGTGCTGGAGCCCGGGCACCACGCAGACAGCATGGCCTCAGCTGCCTCAGCCCTGCACCTGCTGTCCCCCAGGAACCGCCACAACTCCGAGCACAGCCACCACTCTTTGGACATGCCTCCAGTGGAGGTGGACAGACTGAATGCTCCATCCTTACTGGAGACTGCTTTAACTCAGGAAAATGCATCTTCTGACAGTGTTGTGAGTCAGCCGTGGCCAGCGGCTCCTGACATAACCCGGGAAACCAGGAACAGCATGGCAGACAGGTAATCACTTGGGTTTGTCTGGCACAGGGCAGTCTGTTTTCACTTGCCAAATTGGCAGCTTGCTGAAAAGCTCTTATGTTGTGATTAATCCAGAGCAGTTCTCCATCCCTCTTTCCCTTAAAGGACTTGATGAGTCAGCCTTCCTGTGTGCTTTGTCTGTATGCTGTGTCCTGAACTTCCTAGGCCACCTCTAACCATTTTTCCTCTCTTGATACCTGTTACAGTGTAAGTGATCTCTGTAAAGAAGGTGAAAATTATATTTTATTGGCCTTCATGTTCCCCTGGAACCTTGAGATATGATTTTTTTTTTGGTGTGTGCTCTGGAAATCAAACCAGTACAAACTAAGTTCTGCCCCAGGTGATGCATTCCTGCAAGCTTTTGTTGAATCAACTGACACATGACTGACAGGTTTGCTTATAAGTTAATTGTATATCTCTCTTCTAGGATTGGCTCTATGCAGCTAGTGTTATAAATAAATACAATACTTTAGCAGTCAGAAAATAAATGGCAGTGGAGCAGGAATGAAGAATGGTGCAACATCACTTAGGCCGCTCAGAAGGAGCAATCTGTTATGCTGGACCAATGCTGGGTTTCATCACAGAATTAGTGTCCCTGTCTTGTAGAGGGATGAGAACAGTGAGATGCATCTGGCATCTCCAGAGTAAACTTAGGCCAGGGCTATATGCACCAGGAAAACCTGCAAACACCTTCCTTTTCAGCAGGACTACAAGGCTGAGAGGGTCAGTTTTGTCCCTCAGGTAATCCTAGAGTCTTCCCTCATCAAAATTGCAAAGAAAAGCCTCACCGTGTGCCTCCACAACTGAGGATGTTGTTCCAGGAAACAGTCCCATCTGAGGGCTCTGGGGAGGGGCTTTAAGACTGTATTTTCCACAATATTTTTTCTTGTACTCATAATATGAACTTAAGAAAATACTTTTATAGGAGTTTGCAACTCCCCTCAATCTCACTCTGTCTTTGAATACTTCAGGATGTCATACATCAGAATATCAGATCAGCTGTCTCTGACTGTGAGAGATTTCACAAGTGCTCACTTCTATTTAAAATTCTCCTGCAAGCTGCATTCAGGCAGACCTAATTGACAGCTAGAAGCAGTTTGCTTTCAAAATCATTATGACACTCAGACTAGATCCACTGTTACAATTCTGTCTGTTAGAGTTGACCTATCAAATTCACACACTTCTCAGACACTTAAGGGACTAATAAGCACTGATGATTTTTGCTTCAGTGATCAGTATTAAATAAGCAAAAACAAACCCAAGATGATGCTAATCATGGAAGTGTGCTGTGCTGCCAGGTTTGAGTCATGGCTTACCTCTCTTGTATGAATGGCTGCTGGGAGATAGTTCTTGGTTAGTGCTTCAAGCATAGCTGAGCTGCTTCTCTCTTTTTGGGGCCCCAGAAAAGCAGATGGACAAATTCAAGTGTTTAGTGCCTCTACACAAGACCTGCCTCTTCCTGTGTCTATGGGATCAGTGTGGGGTTGATTTTCGTTACAGGATTTCTACCAGGATCTCTCATAAGACATGGAGAGTGTGAATATCCAAGTTGGAAGAGACTTTCATGACAGTGTTTTCCTTTTTCCCCTCTCTAGCCCAAGGGATGAGGTTGAAGAAAAGCACAAGAGCTCTTCCTACCATCGACACAGCTACCACCTGCTGCAGCATGACAGCCAGGATGCCAGTGCAGAACAAAGGTACCAGAGTGCTCAGCCCCCTCTCTCACCCTGCATGGACTCAGCTCAGGCTGCATTCGTGCCTCTGTCCCCAGCCAGCCTTCACATGTGGGGTGAATGTCTCTGCTTTGTCTCCTGACTTAATGTGTGTTTGCAGCCCAGCTTCCCTAATGTTTCAAGGACTTCAGCTCATCTCAAGATTGGCCTCTGGGCACTCCCGAGTTTATTCCTTGTAGAGAAAGCTTTGATTGTGCTGCTTCCAAAAGCATGGACCAAGCTTGGTTTAATTACCAGTAAAAACCTATTAAGGGACCAGTTTCCAAATATTGTGCCTTATATAAGGTAGCAAGGGTACCTCCGGAGTAAGTTTCTTGCTTCTGACATCTTTCCTCCCTTATGAGTCCCCCTAAAGTTCTGTGGGCACATTATGTATGTCTGACAAGCTCAGCCCTGTTTGACAACTGAGGGTTGTCCACAATCCACACGTGAATTCAGACTGAAATGTGCAGCCTATATTGGAAGCTGGTCAGTGGGTGAAAGTCTCCAAGATACTGAGGGTCACAGACATCTTAGGCTCACCTGATTCTCCTCTATTCTTGCAATGCTTTCTGTGTCCAGTGCATGCTGTCTGTAAAGCTGTAAGGATGTGCTGTGCTTGGATTCCCTGCTGGGCCATCCTGGGGCTCGTGTGCCAGTGTTTGCAGCTCAACTGGCATCGTTCAGCCATGCTGCCTGAGCCCCTGCTGTCCCTAATGCAGGGACCCTCCAAGCCTTGCTGCACAGCACTCAAACTCAGCCTGAGCAGACCTGGATCAAAGCAGAGCAGCCTGTTCTGAGCTCTGTGGAGGTGACTGTGAAAGGTTAAGGTGGGGGTGTCTGTAGCTGACTCTGGCCGTGTGTGGATGAAGAGCCGTGCGAGTCCCTCCCCGCAGTGAAGGCTGACACAGTCCAGTGTTGTGAGTGATGTCCTGTCCCCTGCTGTTCCTTCACAGTGACCATGATGATGAAGTTGCAAGCTTGGCTTCTACGTCAGGTGGATTTGGTGCCAAAGCATCTGCGCAGAGGCTGCCTGTGAAGGACTGGAAAGTCAAGGCATCCCCCCGGGCTTCCCCGAAGCTAAAGCGGAAGGGCAAGAAGGATGATGGGTATGCTGGGCTTGCCAGGGCACAGGAGGCTCCAGGACCAGCTGGGCAGGGCCACAACCTCTTGTAGCCATTGGGGTCTGAGGCAGCAGCCAAGTGCTCCCAACCCTCGCCCCATTTGCAAAGGACAGGAACCCCACAGAAAGCACTGCTGGTTACTCAAACACTGACTGTCACTCGGGCCTGGGAATAGTTCTGCACTATCTCCAGCTGGGACTCAAAATCCAAAATAAAGCCTGGGCTTGAGAAGAATGTGTGGGAGGTAAATTGCACGTTGCAAGGGGACATTGGGTCCTTTCACTGGTTTCAGTGAAGGCTTAGTTGGAGCTGTGATGCTGTGAGTATCACAATGGCCTCCATTTCTAATTGGCTTCTGAACAGGGGCACAGTGCCCTTGTTCAGCAAGGTCTATCATTTGTTACCTGTTTGCTGCTTTTTTTGTGTTTCTAAATGTGCCTATATCAATATCCTGCAAGCGAAAATTGGTGTCTGCAAAGATCTTCCCATGGCACGTTAGGCCAATCTGTCTGCATCAGTGTGAGGAGAGCAGCACAGCTTCTGCATGGGGCTCCTTCCTCTTCTTGTGTTCCCATAGCTCCATGATTTGCATCTCTAGCTGTGCAGATCACAACAAAGTTGGGCCATGGCATTTAATTCTGGCTGTGGTCTTGCACAGTGACACCCTGAAGCTCTTGGCTTCTTAAATGACTTTCTCTTTTTCTGCCTCAGTCCTTTTAAAGTTGCTGAGTGGGTACTGTCTGGGAACTAAAAATGTTTACTTTTCTTCATAGATCTGTGACTTTGATGGAGACATGCAATCTTAGTGGATCAGTTCAGTGTTTTTCTATATTCTGCTGTATGAGCTGGAGTGCATCACTAGTTTCTTCACCTTGAGAGCTGGAATCACACTAGATGATTTGTGCTCATTCATTCTAAATTTTAACAAATGAATACTTGTTTTTTCTTTGGTAAAATACTGGGAGACCTTCAAAAGGTGTTTGGCAAAGTCTTCCCTGGCTTCGAATTTGGACAGAACTGAAAAATCAGTGTGCAGTGCTCTTTGTAACAGTCCTCATGAACACTTGGTTCAGGTCTCCTCCCTGCAAAGGGACCAGTCTGTAAGGAATTTCAGGACCTGTGAACAGTGCAAATGACAGAGTCACAGTGGTGGTAGAACTGGGATTTCATCACCTTCCCATTATTCTCCACGTTACATGAGGCAAAACAGAGGTGCGAGCTAAAATCTAAAGCAACCATAAAATGTGTGATCTGTTTTGCCAGAAGACTTGGATAATAAGAGGAGTTAATTGACATAATTGGATTACTACTCTTTCTCTGTTTATTTCCAGGGACATGAACCAGTCACCAAGATCATCTAACAACCAGGTGAGTCAGAGCTGCTCATATCTTCTAGGAAATACAGCTTCTAGGAAATCATAGCTTCATATCTTACTAGGAAAGACCTAAGAGAAATTTAATCCCAATTCCTTGAGTATCATGGGCCATGCCCAAGCAAGTTGAGATGGGGCTGCCCTTGGGCTTGGCATTGCTCTGTGCTGACATGCAGCAGAGAAGGAGCTGCTCTGTGCTCTCCAGACTGATGATTTGCTTCTCATATTTGCCTGTGCCTGCAGCGAGATAAGCAGTTCTCAGCAAAGGCAGGGTCACAGGGGGACTGGGCATTTATGTGTGTGTCTCCTTGTTCCTTCCCCTTAAGAGTGGGTGCTCACACTCCTTGAACTATTTTGAGAAGGTGAAAAGACAATATATATAAATTTATACTTGTCCAGTGGTTATTCATAAATAAATGAAAGATCTGAAAAAGTGCTCTAAGAAACCTCCTTACTGTAGTGATTGCACAGCTCTTTTGTGGGTGTTTGAGGTCATTTGTAGGCATGAACACTCTCAGTACCTGGCCAAAAGTGAAAAAAATCTCCTGTGAAGGGGGTCTTGAATCTAAACAGTTGATATTCTAAGCAACCATTTATCGATTCTGTGCAGGAACCTTGCTTTATTAGTTTATTTCTTGGCACAAAGGTTCTTGGGAACAGGCATTAAACTGGTCCTGTGTGCTGTGTCGTGTGTTATGCTTCTCTTGACTCAAGACTGCACAGAAAGCTCAACTGACCTCCAGTCCTGTTAGAAATTAATGCTTGTCCTCTCCACGTGTAGGTGACACCAGAGTTCCAGGATGAGCTGATGTGCATCCTGAGGAGCCAACAGCGAGAGCTCTCCGAGCTGCGGCAGAACCAGATGGAGCTGCTGCAGAGACTCACGGATCACCTCGATGCCATCCAGAGCTCCCTCATGGGCCACATGGAGAGGGTGATCGACTCCCAGCAGGAGCAGGAGCGTATCCTTGTTTGCAGGTGTTGAGTGGAAGGCTGCAAGGCAGGCTAGAGGCATGAGGAGGGCTCAGGAAGGTCAAGGATCTTGGGAGTGTGGGGCTGTAGGTGCAGTACAATTGCCTGGCTGCAGTATAACTATTTCAGTTCCTCTCATGCCCTTTCTAAGGGCAAGAAACTCTGAAATAGAGCAGAGAAGAGCTGACACTTTCTCCCTGCCACTAAATCTTAGTTACCCATTAAGCCATAAGTGCTGCAGTAGACCAGAGGTGCACTTGGTTCCATTATCCCACCTCAGGCAGTGGCACAAGAGTAATTATGGGATGATCCTTTCCTTCCTTTCCTCCTTAAGGCAAGTCAGTACTTGCACCAGAAATAGCATCTGGCTGCCATACTGCATAGCTGGATGTAGAATTGTCTTGTTTGTTCACATTTATTCATGTGGTGATCTACAGGTCCCTTATGTGTTGTCTGAGAAGTGTTTTCTTTTGGTGCTTTCAAACCTGGCATCCAGTTATTTGTATTGTATTGTGAGTCATTGGTTCCTGTGTACATTTGCTGCACTGAATTTGGTTATGTTCCCCAAACTGAGCAGCTCCAGCCTATCTCATGTCTGAAACCTCTCTTAACTTCTATGACAGTAGTTAGTTTTCTCTATTAATTAGTCTTGGATTTTCCTTTTTTGACCATCAGTCTGATACTCACAGATAGTTTAGATACCTTCCTACTGAATTTCAGTGTCTAGAGCTATATTGTAATACTGGAATAAATTTTCCTTTCTGCACAACTTTATGCATGTACTGAATTTTGTCAGCAGCTGAATTGTCATTTTTTGTTTGTTTTGTTGGAGTTTGATGTTGTTTGTTTAAGATGTGTTTGTGTGTTGGCTCCTTCAGAGAACTTGCTTGCTTCCTGAGGTATGAGTAGCCTGAAGCCTGCGTTTGTTCCCATGCACTGTATCACTTATGTCCACTAATTCCATCCTCCAGAAACATTTTTACCAACTTTCTGTTTATGGACATTGGACTTGATGGTTTCTGGTGTCCTGGTTTTGGCTCAGTTGGAGTTAATTTTCTTCACAGCAGCTCATGTGTGTTGTTTTGGATTTGTGGCCAAAACAATGCTGATAACGCACTGATGTTTTTGCTGTTTCTAAGCCCTGTCAAGGCCTTCTGTGTTTCTCACGCTGCTCCACCAGGCAGAGGCTGGGGGTGGGCAAAAGTTGGGAGGGGACAGAGCCAGGACAGCTGACCCCCAGTGACCAAAGGGATGCCCCACAGTGTATGACGCTGTACTCAGCACTAAAGGCTGGGGGAAAGGAGGAGGAAGAGGGGACTCTTGGAGTGGTGGTGTTTGTCTTCCCCAGCCACTGCTGGGTGTGAGGGAGCCCTGCTTTCCTGGGAATGGCTGAACACCTGCTCGCCGATGGGAAGTAGTAAATGAATTCCTTATTTTGTTTGGTTGGCATGTGCAGCTTTTGCTTTACCTCTTGAACTGTCTTTACCTCAGCCTATGACCTTTCCCACTTTTACCCTGCCTGTTCTCTTCCCCCATCCTGCTGCAGAGGAGTGAGTGAGTGCTTGGCTGGAGCTGAGCTGCTTATGAGGCAGCCAAGTTAACCACAGTATGTAGGAAACAGTGCTGTCCAACTCCTTTTAGCTGTTTGACTTTCCTATCCTGCCTTCCAAAGCTCTTCTCTCACCCTGATCAATTGTTTGAGAGCACCCTGTTTCAGGAACACAGCAGTAATGGTATGAGACCCTCTTTCACTAGAGCTGCACATTTGCTCTCACTGAGCCTCTGGAGGTGAGGCTGCTGTCCATCTTTGTGGGCAGGAGTGTTGTGGGTAGACAGGAAATGTGTTTTTTGTGCTCCTTAACACGAATTCTCACTAGAGAGAAGACTGGACCGGGTGCTGACGGAAGGGCAGCAGCGCAATGGGCAGCTCCAGGAGCACCTGTCCCAGCAGCTCTCCCAGTCCCTGTCCACAGCTGTGTGCAACCGTCTGGAGAGGACCATTCGGGAGGAGATGAAGAAGACAGTGCCCCAGTGTGAGTGTGGCTGCCTAAGCATGGCAGGTGGATCCCTCCAGGAGGCTCCACCAGGATCCAAAGCACACTGGGAAAGTGCTGGCGCTGTGTGAACGCCAGGCTCTGCACAACAGACTGCTGTGGGCCCCACTGTAATCTGAGCAGAGAGGCTGTGGTTTAGAAGCACTATGAGGCTTCCAGAGGGAAATCCTTTCCAGAGAGTGTGGTCTGACCTTCCATTATAATCTCTAAAGCCTTTGGAGTCTGTTCAGTGGAGGAAGGTGAAAGAGGCTAATTTTGAAATGTTGAGATGTGGCTGGAGCAAACTTGAACTTCTCTTGATGCTCTGGCACCATGCATGTAAGGAAATGTTCCAAAAACTGCTGGTGGGAAAGCCTGCAGCCAGTAGCTGCCTAAGGCAGGGCTACCTGCTGTTCTGGATCAGGTCAGCTGTGACTTTGTCACACCAACTCTTAAAAACCTTCAAGGCTGGAAGTTCCACAACTTCTGGTGACTTCCAGACCTGTACTACCTTCCTAGCAAAAACTTCCTTCAAACGTCCAACCTTAGCTCCCCAAGCAAAGTTTGTCATCATTGTCCCTTGCTGTGTCATACCCAAGAATCAGTTTGTTCCATTTTCTTTTTCTGGGCTTTGAAGTGTAACTTTAGGCTTAAAGCTGCAATTTTTCCCTGTTTTTTTTATGCCTAGGCATTTCCAAGAGCATGGACCCTACTGTCAGCCAGCTGAGTAATACTATTGCTGCCAAGCTCACTGCTGTTGAGGGGACACTGAAAGAGAATATCACCAAGCTAGTGAAATCAAAGGTAAGGAGTACCAGAGTAGCTTTTCCTGGGGACACTGAGTTGTCACCTGCTTGAGTAGCAACTTCTTACACCTTTTCCCCTCACCCCTGTCTCTAGGTAATGCCAGTTTAGCTGCCAGTAGTCAAAGTTCTTTTGTGGTTTCATTGAAAGAATAAGCTCTTTGAATGCTCCCCTGCCCACTCTGCCTCATTAACACTTTTTTCATTTACCAAGTTGTTAATTTTCTGCTAGAGTAGAGATTCTCACCATAGCAGTGACTTTTAGAGCCAGCTCAGTCAGTCAAGTGATGAAAGTTTGACTGGCTTCATTCTGTTCTCCATATCTACATTATTGAGGGAGCACAAGCTGCTTATTTACCTTGGCAGGGTATGATGGTTTTTTGGGAAGGAAGGAAGGAGAAGGAGAAAGGAGCTGTGCCTGACTGTGCCACCTTCCCTTGCTCTACAGAGAAGTGGTGCTGTTTTTGGGCAGCCCCTGAGCAAGCACAGGTTCTGCCTGCTGGAGCCACAGTGCAGCCTGGCCAGTGGGAAGAACCGAGGGAGCACCCTCGGACTCTGGGCTGTCCTTACCTGGCGTGGGTGTGTTGCAGGGACCTGGTGTTTGCTCACATCCTTAGTGCTGGAGCAGACTGTTGTTAATTTTATGGAATCTTCTGTGTGTGCTTGTAAGAACCTTACAGACAGTGTTGTGAGGGCCACAGCTGACACTCTGCAGGGACCCATCCAGTCAGCCTACAGGGAAGCCTTCCAGAGCGTCGTGCTGCCAGCCTTTGAGAAGAGCTGCCAGTCCATGTTCCAGCAGATCAATGACACCTTCAAGCAGGGCACACAGGAATGTGAGTAGGTTTTCTTCTTCAAGTCCTCTCTGCACTATTTGCATTAGTGGCTGGCAACACATCAGCCTTTTGTTTTTGCCTTTCAGAGTTTCTCTGGTGGTTGTTTATCCTCTTAGCACATCCGTGTGCTCTGTTTCATACTTTGGAAGGAGAAGTGGGGAGGTTTCTGTGGGTGGTACTATAAGAGTAGGAGTTCACCTCTGGTCTTTGTAGCCCACGTAGCAAAACACTCAGCTGTGTTCTGTGAATCTGTGACTTCATCTATTGAGTAGGAAAGCCCAGCTGCAGGATTATCCCATCCTGGTGTCAGGGATGTGATGAATGGAGAGGGTAGCAGTCCTGCAGCTAGACCCTCCTCTCAGAGGGGTAATGGATTGGAGCAGGTTTAGAGAAGGGTACCAGGATGACCAGAGGTTCAATAGTGGCTGAACAGTGTGGACATATTCAGGCTGAAACAGAATATAGCCTCAAGTAAGGAAAACTGTACACTGATGCACTGGGGAAGATCATTCCTGTTCTCAGGCTTGGGATGCAGATCCTTAGCCTTCATGGAAGCTGGACAGGTATTACTCTGCAGAGCTGATTTCTGAGAGGGCCTGAATGCAGCCAGTGCTAGCATAGATCTGCAGGGTGTCTCCAGCTGCTGTTTCTTTTGCACCCTTCCTCTTCCTCACAAGTCTCCTACAAATACGAGAGCTTACATTCTTCTCCCTCTTGATCAGGCCAGTTCATAAGGTATTTTAAAATGCAGGTTTTGAATCTCTGCAGACATGATTTTGTCAGAAATGTTCCCCCTCTTTCTTCATTGGCATTGAACTAACACAGATCACAATTCACTATGGATGAAGTAAAACACTCCTCCCTTTATCTCCCCTGAACAAGGAATGCCTGTAGAAGTCTGTTGTAGGAGAGCTGCTGGGTTTGTTGTTGTGCTGTGTGATGGGGAGACTGCAAGCTGGGTTTCTAGTTTAATATAATGCAGTCCAAAACAAGGCTTGTGCTTCTGCTCTGTCCTCTGCTCATACACAGCAATTGCTTCTGCTGGAGAACACGTAGAACTTGGCAGCTGGCTTTCTGCCCTGATCACCTCCACAGGTACAGATGGCACAAACATTTCCCTCTCTGCTTGTTGCAGATATCCAGCAGCTGGAGGCTCACTTGAAGAACAAGAAGGTACGAGAGCAGGAGGTGCGGGACCCGCTGCTGAACCAGCTCCGGCAGCTCATCAGCACCTTCCAGAGCACCACGGAGCAGCTGGCATCCACCATCGCTGCCAGTGTCCATGCTGAGGTGCAGCACCAGCTGCACATCATCGTGGGCAAGTAAGTTGGCAGCTGGGCTTGTGGGAAGAGATGTCACTGAGAGGTACATGCTTGTATCACAAGCACCTCTCCCTGCTGAGTGGTGGAAACAAGCCAGGAGTGCTGTAGGGCTGCTTGTTGGCCCTGCATGTATGGCAAAGCATGTGGGCTGGTAACTGTTGCCCACAGAAGGTTTCCCAGCTGTATTGGGAAGCTCAGGGCCTGCTTTTCCCCAGGTCCCATATGCACAGTGGAGAGCAGAAGGATCTAAAGCACCCCTGAACACACTGAAATCTGAACACTTCCTGAAGATCATTTCAGAGGAGACTTTTCAAGGCTTTTCTTTACTCTGTGTCCTTAGGCTTACAGTTTCTACAGGCTACTCTCTCTCCCCCCAACTCTGCAGCAGTTCATGCTTTGCCCTCCTGGTTTCAGGATGGAATCCCAGCAGTGCCTTCAGCACATTCAGGCCGTGAGGCAGTGGCAGGTTGCCAGGCACTGGGATTGGCTGGTGGTCACCTGCAGGGCAGAACAACCCTGTCTATTTTAAGCCACTAGAACATATGTCAGAGCATGCTGGGGTCGTCAGTGCAGGCCAGAGTTGCCAGGAAGGCCACCAGACTAAATCCTGGTCTTGTTGCATGGGCTGTGCTTGTTCCCAGGGAAGTCCTGCTTTTCTACATGCAGTAGAGCAGGTTTGATGCTTTGTACCCTTTGCAAGAGGGGAGAATCCAGCCCTTGAGGGAAAAGGTGTCACACAGAGTAGCAGAGTCTGCACTGTGAAATCCTCTTCTGTGGAGAAGTCACAGGCACAGTGTAAGTGTGTTCTCATTCTAAAGGTGTCATCTGCACACTAGGAACTGCATCTGACAGATCTCATGGAGGAAGCTGGCCCCATTTGAGGATAACCCCACAGCTCAGTTGCCTTGCTTGTAAGCCAGAGACATTAAAGATTTAAAGCATTGTTCAATGAGTGACTTAGTGCTCTGAAATGTCACTTTCCTGCACAGAATCCAAGCATCTTCCAAGTGCACCCTGGGACACTGTGGTGTTGGCCACAGAGTTGCCTGTGCCTCAGATCTATTTGTATGAATCCTTTGGGAGCCCTACTACAATCAGCAAACCAGCCTGTGCTTTCTCGCTGGTATAAGCTTTGTGCAGTGTTATCCCTCGGCTCTTCATTCTCACAGGTGCCCATGGGTTCTGTTTTGTTTATTTCAGCATGCAGGAGTCTATTTTGGCCCAGGTGCAGAGAGTCATTAAAGGAGAAGTGAGCCTGGCTATGAAGGAGCAGCAAGCAGCTGTCACCTCGAGCATTGTCCAGGCGATGCGCTCGGCGGCTGGGACACCCATCCCCTCCACTCACATGGATTTCCAGTCCCAGCAGACTCACATCCTTCAGCTGCTCCAGCAGGGACACCTCAACCAGGCTTTCCAGCAGGTACCTAATTTTCCTTATAGTCATCCACTGCTTGTTGGGGACTGAGAAGGAAAAAGGGCTCCTTGGGGTGGGCACATAATCTCACAAGAGGAGTTGACTGAGAAGACCTGTGGCAGTGGAGTGCTTGAGGGGTGCAGTTGCTCTCATGCAGGTGGAGCCAGAGCCATGCAGGTTCCATGATTTGGTAGCAGTTAAGTTCCTTCATCCCTGCCCACATCCTGTCAGGACAGTGTCAGTGCTCCAGTAAATCAGTGTGTTCTGCCATCAGCCATGACATGGGTGCACCTCTGAGGAGCAACAGCTTCATAAGCCTCTCCAGGCAGATCTGCCAGCTGGGGCCTGACCTTGCCTTTGACTTTGAACATGCAGGCAGTTCCGTTTGAGCTGCTGCAGACAAACTCTTCTGGGAATGATAGCACTGCTGGCCCCACTCCATGCTGCTGACAGTAACCTGCTCCCCTCTGTGTGGCTGTGCTCTGTTCAGCTTGAAACAGACACAGATGTCCTCAGAGCATAGAGCAAGAACCTAATGATGGTCCTGCTGGCCTGTACAGCAGAGGTGCAGAGAGTTTTGCTCCCAGAAGAGGCTGTTGAGCCACTGAGCATCCCAGAGCTGTCACTCTGTCCTGTATCCCTCACCTGCCTGTTGGTTCCTGTGCATTTCTAGCTGTGTCTTCCTTGCAGGCTCTGACAGCAGCTGATCTCAACCTGGTCCTGTATGTCTGTGAGACTGTGGATACTCAGCAAGTGTTTGGGCAGCATCCGTGCCCGCTGTCCCAGCCTGTGCTGCTCTCCCTCATTCAGCAGCTCTCCTCAGATCTGGGCACTCGTACAGAACTGAAGTTGAAGTGAGTATGGCCAGAGAATTGGGTCCTGTTCCTGGCACTGGCTTTAAATTCACTGCCTGAAAGTGGAAGGTGGAGCTTCAACAAAAGTTGGAGCTTCTGTCGCCTGTTACTGGCATTTTTACAGCCAGTGGTAACTCAGAAAAATATGTCAGCATTGCCACGGAAAGCTTTGCTGCCCTCAGGTAGTAGTGGAAGGAGTACCCAGCAGTAGGTGCTGGTACCTCTGGAATTGTTGCCTGTCAATATTTGCAGCCTGTGCAGCGATCTCTGTTCCCCAAGGGACGATTTCCTGGTGGAGGCAAAAGGAGGGATAGTGCCATGTTCCCTGGATAGTCAAATATCCAGGGCAAGTTTGCTCTGCCCTCAACTCTTAACCCATCACTGGACTTTGTGTCAGCAGTTTGTTGTCGTGACTGTCAGAAAGGCTCAGTGGGAGGCTGCAGCAGGAGATACTGGTATAATTTCTGGTGGATGTTCCAAGCAAAGCTTGTGTGACAAAGTAGTGACTGTACTGATACTTGCCATGAACATTTTTAGTGTCTGAGTCAAAACCCTGCTATCTGCCCTTAAAAGCTAAATACCTACAAGTACCTACAAGTTTTGACTATGGCTTGTATGGAAAAATTACTTAGATGAGTTTTTAACTCAATAAGGTTAAAACAAGCTAGAAAAACTGAAAAGAGCTTCAAGTTACAGTCAAGCTGGTAATTGGGGTTAAAGCTGCTGCTGTGAAGTTTAAACTGCATTGTTATTCAAAACATGCAGTGACCACTTTGCCTTACTCAGGCTGTCCTTTGAAAGCTGATGGCTCATCTTAACTTCAGAGTGTCTTGTTGGTGAAAGTCTTGATCCTCTCCCACCCCTTCCTGGATGGATCTCAGATGTAACCCTACACAAACTGAGCCTTGCTGCTGAGGAGTTTTACTGTCTAATTAGTGACTAATTCTACTTAAAGGCATTAAAGAAAATATCTATTGAGAGCTACCTCCAGCACTGTGGGGAGTTCTCACTGGCTGTTTCACCTGCCTTGGTTCCATCAGCCAGGTTGTGGGGCAGGTGGGCAGGATGGGAGCTGTAGGCTGACCTCACATGTTGAGGAAGGGATAGGTGAACTCTGCTGTGAGTCAGGAACATTTATTTCCTAACAACGGAACACACTGCAGAGTTTGGGTGGAGTGGGGAGCAAACCCGTGCTTCTTCAGTGCTAACGTGAACTGAATTGGATTGGGATCATTTCCTGGGTTTGGTCCTAACCTTGCTCTCTCTCCTTCAGCTACTTGGAGGATGCAGTGATGCACCTGGACCAAAGCGACCCCATCACCCGAGACCACATGGGGTCAGTCATGAACCAGGTGCGGCAAAAGCTCTTCCAGTTCCTGCAGGCGGAACCCCACAACCCCCTGAGCAAACCCGCGCGTCGCCTCATGATCATGCTGCAGGGCCTGGTCACCCCTGGCATGACCTAGGAGGACCTGGCTGCCTGCTGGGCTGCTCCACCAGAGCCCACCCAGCAGCTCTGCAGTTACTAACGACGCCTGGCTGGTGTTAAGAGCTCTTGCCAGAAAATCTCTCAACACGTGTGTGATGTCTCTAAGGCGAACGCCATCTGTGTATAGTTCCAAATAGTCACTGAACATTCACTTGGCTTATTTTTCCTAAATAGCCTCTTTTTTGAGAGTTAAATCTCTTCTTCACTTGCCCATCCGTCCCCAAGGCTGGCTGGCAGTCCATGTCTCATGCAGCAGAAGCCGATGGATTTCTCACCCCTATAAAAGTTTGGATGTGCTGCCGTCAGCCAGGGAGCAGCGAGGAGTGTGCTGAGCCCGAGCACAGCGGCTGCGGGGCCACGCCCTCCTCGCTGACCAGAAACCCTACCCACACCTTAGTGAAGGGCTCAAACCCCTCCTCCCTGGCGGGCTGTAGGCACAGGGAGGAGGTCAGCTGAGTAAGAAGGGTTAGTTAAAATTCGTTAATTAGTTAGTTGCTCTGAGGTTCGTTGATTCCAGATCCACAGCGGGGTGCCCAGCCCACCTGAGCCAGCGAGGCAGGTTTGGGCAGGGGGTGATGCCTCTGGAGTGCCCCGGGGAGGGGCTCTGGGTCAGGGTGCTGAGGCAGCAGCAAACTGCAAGAGCCCCGGGGGGCCACCGGTTCTGTTGTGCATCAGAGCATGTCCATGTTTCAGACATTAGTTTTGATTTTACACCGAGGTTTTTCTTTTTATCTAAATTTTGAAGTTTTGGGGGGTTTTGTTGTTCGTTTTTTGTTTTTTGGGTTTTTTTGGAAATAACATTAAGAACAATTCAATAAAAAACTTTTTGAGAAAAATAAAAAGTGGAGACCTTCTTCTGTTGTGTGATGGAGGGAAGACTGAGAGGTGCTTGATGATATCAAACCATCTCCAGGCTGGAGCCTGAAGTGAGGGGCCAGGATGCCTTCTCTGTTCCCAGATTTTTTCCTCAGTCTTTCCTGTGTGAGTCCAGCAGAGCATAGTGGTCTCTGCTTCCTGGGAGAGCCTGGACGTGATGGTGCAGGAAGGGGATATTAATTCCCCTTTTTACAGCAAAAATGTCTCTGACTGCTCCTCCTTCCTGAAGAGAAGGCTCTGGAAATACCATAGAGCACCTTCCCAATACATAAAGGAGCTCCAATAGAGCTGGAGAGGGACTTTGGACAAGGGCATGGAGTGACAAGACAAGGGGGAATGGCTTCACAAGGACAGAGGGCAGGATTAGATTGGATATTAGGAAGAAATTCTTCCCTGGGAGGACAGTGAGTCACAGGTTGCCCAGAGAAGCTGTGGATGCCGCATTCCTAGAAGCGTTCACAAGACCACGTTGCACAGGGCTTGGAGCAACCTGGTCGTAGTGGAAGGTGTCCGTGCCGGGTTGGGATGGGATGGTCTTTACGGTCCCGTCCAACCCAACCTATTCTGTGGTTCTGTGAAACGCAAGGACCAGGGTCCAGCCCCGGGGGCTCCTCCGCCCCTCGGCGGGGCCGGCGGGGCGTGCCGGGGGCTGGTCCCGGGGCGGTGCCGGGCGGGCGGCGGGGCCGGGGCTGCCGGCGGCGGCGGGCGCGGAGCACACGGCGGCGGCGGAGCGGGGTCCGCACCATGGGCGGCGGCTGCTGGCGGCTGCTGGGCGTCCTGTGCCCGCTGCTCCTGCACCTCGGTGAGTGCGGCGGGGCCGCTCCGGGCCGGGCTGCGGGGCTGACACCCCCGGGCTCTCCCGCCGGGGCTGAGGGGCTGGCGGGTGGGAGCGGGACTCCCGGCCGCGTCCCGCACCCTCTGTAGCTGCGGGGAGCGGGGTGCCCGGTTGCTCCACGGCTCAGCGATCCATCCACCCTTGTCCCGTGTCCTGAGATGCCGGGCAAGGAGGAACGCGGCTTGACAGCGCTCTCCGGGGTCTCTCTGCTCAGGAGGGGACAGTTCCGAGCTCTGGCTCTGCAGCCCTGTGTGCTCACCCCCCGCACCTGCTGGCTTTCCCTGCTGCCCTCGTTCAGCGGGGCCGGAGGACAGCCTGATCGCTGGGGGTCTGTTACCCGGCAGGTCCTGCACCTCGCCGGCACCAGCGTGCCGCTCCTCCCGCTCCTCCGTGAGCCGAGGGCGGATGCGGAGCACAGCGGTACCCAGAGACATCTCTGCCCTGCGGAGAGATGGGAAGCCTGGGGTTAACCTGGTCCGGCTACACGGACGGTGAAGGACGGGGACCACCAAACCTCTGGTGGATTTTAGGCTCAGAGGGTGGGTGACTCCGACCCTTCCCCGGGAGCTGGACGGCTGCGCCGGCGTTCGCTTGGGAGCCAGGGATGCTCTGCAGCGCCCTGGGAAACTTCCTCCGTGCGTTTCCCTTGGGCTTTCTCCCTAACGGAGCCGGGGGCAGGTTTTTTCCCATGGTTTTGCAGCGGAACAGCCGAGGAGGTGATTTGCCCTCCTGCTTTCTCCTCCTCTGCTCGCCCTGCCCAGCCTTGTGCCGAGGGAGCTGAGCAGAGGGGAAGGCTTGTGCCGGGCATTACAGGATCCCAGGAGGTGAAACCTCAGCCTGCAGCAGGGACCAGCGGCTGAGGGGAGGCATCATCTGGTCCTGCCGGCTGCTGGGTCCCTGGGCTGGTGGGAGACACGCTTGTTGCCTGGCTGGGTCACAAGAGGAGCAATGGATCCCACTTCCTCCATTGATACCTGCGGTATTTGTGACCCACGCGTCTGGCATCAGTCCGAGACTTTCCTCGGTGCTGTGTTCAGGGGGTTGGCATTGCAAACACCTAAAGTGCCCCGTGATCGTGTCAGGCTCACCCTGGTGTCAGTCTCAACCACAGCCACTTTGCTCAGGACCCTGTTCCAGGGGTGCAGGCATGGGATGCCCGCAACAAGGCACACGGATCCCTGGAGACATCCTGGCTGCCTCAGCAGTCACCAGGAAACTTTCAGCTGCTTCTGGGGTCCCCTTTCCACAGGCGTCCCCCGCAGGGCTCTCTTCAATTAGAAACCTCCCCGGTGCACACCCATGGTACTTCCAAAACTCTTGTAACTCTTGTGAATTGGCACGGGGACCCCACGGGGCAGAGCTGAGGACCATGCAGGTTTTCCCTGTGACCCAGTCACACACCAGCTCCTTTTGGGCTTCCCGCCGGCCGTGGATGCACTCGCAGTCCTCACGAACACACCCTGTCACCCCTTGTCCCATGGCCGGCACCAGGGTTTGGCCAGTGCCAGTGGCGAATCATTTGTGGAGCAGAGCAGGGAATTGGGGCTTCTCAGAATGAAGTAGCCAGAATTGCACTTGTGCCTTTTCCTTTTATACTTTTCCTTCCCCTTTCCCTCCCTAACTTCCCTTCCTGTTTTCCCTTCCCCTTTTCTCTTTATCCTTTCCCCTTTCCTGTTCACCTTCCCCCTTCCTCTTTCTCTTCCCGCATTTCCTCTTCTCCTGCTTTTCCACTTTCCTTTTCTCTTTCCCCTTCCCCTTCCTCCTGCCATCTCTCCTTCGCCCCTTCCCCTTTCTCTTTCTCTGTCCTACTTTCCCCCTCTCTTTCCCCCTTCCTCTTTCCTTTCCCCTTTCCCCCTCTCTCCCACTGTAGTCGGAGCAGGGACTCCAGCTTGCTGAGCCTTTGCTTTGTTTTTTTCCGTTGTAGTCACAAATTAATCTTTGCTGTCAGGGGATAAAGGATGGGACAGATGGCTCCGGGGAGAGCCCGGGAGGCCCGAGGTGACGCGGCCGGCAGGACCCTGCGGCGAATGGCAGCATCGCTGCGGGGTCGTCACATCCCGGGCCAGGAGGGAAGGGTCACTACGAGTGCCCAGGGAGGGGATGCCGGCGGTCCGAGGGGATGTGGAAGCCCCTCGCCACATTTCAGAGCCCAGTGTCACCCCCACCCCATGACACCCTCACGCCACGTTCCCCGGGCAGGCGGGGGCTGTGGGGGGGCCGGCGAGGGCTCAGCTCGGTCTCTCCTCTCTGTGCCCCGCAGCCGCGAGCCAGGAGCCCGTCAGCATGGCGGGACAGTGCGACACCATCTACAAGGGCTTCGCGGGCTGCCTCATCAGCCTGGGGGACAGCATGGCCCAGAGCGTCCGGCAGCAGCAGCAGGAGGAGGGCGGCGAGGAGGCGCAGGAGCTGGACACCATCTGCAAGTGAGTGTCGCTGTGGGAGGCGCTGGGACGGCGGGGTCACCTGCCACCAGCATCCCCCCGACTCCCGCCCTCCTCCCCAGGTCCTGGGATGACTTCCACACCTGCGCCAGCGAGGTGCTGTCGAGATGCCCCGTGGAAGCGGCCACCATCTGGGAGTCGCTGCGCCAGGAGTCCCGCAAGATCCAGTTCCAGGGGAACCTGCAGGAGCTGTGCAGCGCCCGGGGCCGCCTGGCCAGCGCCCAGGGCTCGCCGGCCGCTGAGACCAACCAGGCCACGCTGCGGGGCTCGGCCACCCCCCTGCACCCCCGGCTGCTGGCCCTGCTGGCCCTGCCGCTGCTGCTGCCCCGGCTCTAGCCCTGCTCGCCCCCGGGGTGCCCAGGTGATGTCGGGTCGGTCCCCCCGGGTGTTGGCCCGTCCCTGCCGCGCCCACCTCCCTCCCGGGCATCCTTCGCGGGGCACGGTCCTCTCCTGCAGCACTTCAGATGGATTTATATTTATATTAAAAGACACTTTTACATTTCTCCTGTCTCTGCAATGGGATGCCCCTGGAGCCCCTCCCAAGCTCCGTGTTTGCCCTGGGGACTGGAGAGGAGATGCTCCCTGCACCAGTCCCCGAGAAGGGTCGGTGGGAGGGTCTGTGACTCTGTTTCCCCAGTGTAGTGCCCATGGCTATGCCAGGCAGCCCAGGGGACCATGGACAGCCCCAGGAGGGGGCGATTCCCATTGCTGGTGCTCTCTGACAGCTGCTTTTCAGGGCTGGGCATAGCAGGTATTCCCTTTAGAGGTGGGTCAAATGTTTTATTAATTTTAAAGGGCACCTTAGGAAAACACAGGGTGCAGATCTCTTTGTCTTTTTGGCAGGCAATAGCTTGTCCTCTGATGGGCAACTCCAGTGACATTTTCTGTTTCCCACCCCTTTTATTCTGGCCTGGTTGCATTCATGGTCATGAAGAAAACTATGGTTTGCAGGGACGAGAGGTTTTTTAGTTTTTTTAAACCAAGATGACAGAGGTGAAAAAGCCAGGGAACTGAAACTCTCTCTATCCAGGTCCACATGGAACTTGCTGAAGTTCCATGATGATTTGGGGGTGTTTAACTCAGCTAAATTTGCGTCCATCAATGGAAAATGCTGTAATTCCCATCCCTATCACTGTTATGCTGAAAACTTAAGATATTTTTCCCAGCTACTAACACCTAGAGTGCAAACCAGCTCCCCTAGGCCTGAGCTAGTGAGGTGACCTCCCCACTCTCCTGGGCACAGCCACCACTCCCCACCTGCTGCCTAAAGGGCCACTGGAATTGCAAATGGGCCACTCCAGCTGTGGCACAGGTCTTGGGCTCCTTGCTGCTGTGGCCCCTGGGTCCCAGCAGCAGTGGTGGGTGAATCTGGCTGCCATGTGGGAAACCATCCCACATGGGAAAGGCAACAAAATCCTCTGGCCAACACAAGTGCCACCACACTGAGGATTGTTCCAGGCTCAGCAGAGAGCAGGAGTCAGGAGCTCCTGTGTGCCGTGGGTAGTGAGTTGCTGCTGTTTCTGTGATTTCTGTGACTTCAAGGCTGTCCCAAAAACATTCCAGCACATGGTTTTGGCCTGGGGAAGCCTTTGCACACTGTCCTGTGGCTGAAAGCCTTCAGCATGTGAGCAAGGAGCTCGGTAATCACTGTCCTCATTGATCCAGGGAAAATTATTGCTTGTTTCATCGTGAAACCTCTTCCTGTGAGATCTGGTAACTTAAGCAAGGGATTGGTGACATCCAGGACGTCACCCTGGCTGTCCCAGTCCTCTGCCAGGCTCTGGGTCTGGGAAACACTAACATGGGTCATCCCATGGGGCTGAGTGGTTGTTGCTGATCCCTCAGTTCTGTGGGGGGCACTGTATTTATTTCCCATTATTTATTTCCTGTAATTTATTTCACTAACCAGCCTGGAGCTGGCAGGAGGGAACCAAAACATCTGGGCTCCCAGCAGCTCTCGCTGGGGGAAGATGCCGATCCCGGGGCCGGTGCCCCATGGGACACGGGGCAAGACACCACCCCAGCTCTCCTCATCCAGCAGCTGCCGCTCCCCGTGTTTAACGCCAGCGCCGGGGGGATAATCCGCCGATTCGTTCCTTCCCAGTTCCTGACAATCCTGTGTTTAAGGGTGAATTAGTGCCGGATCCCGGCGGGGTGGCTAAGAGGATAAACGCCAGCCGGGCGCCGGCCACGCACCGCGCAGCGCCCGCCGGCACCTCCGTGGGGGTGGGAGCGGTGGGATCGCAGCGGGGCACTGCGAGGTGGCCGCGGACATGGAGCGTCACCAGCGTGCGGCTGTGACAGGCTGCCACCGCCACGCTGACACCTGCAGACAACAAACCGTGCTGCTTCAATCCAGCCGGAATCAAAGCCTGGGAAGATCCTCTCACACCTACCAAACACTCCGGGCGTTTCACCCTGTGTGCAGGAAGACACGCCACCCAGGTGCCATGTCCTGGAAGATGCCACCGTACATGTCACAGACCCCTGGCTGTGTCACCACGTGTCCTGAGCACCAGCATTTGTCACCACACTCGGCTCACACCTTTGGCTGTGCTTCCTCGTGTGTCGTGATGGCTCTGGGAAGCCAGGGCTGGGATTTGGGGGTGCTGGAAAAAGGTGGATCTGTGGGTCACCACTGCTTGGTGACGCTGCATGTGCAAGAGTCCACAGCAAGACACTGCCCAAACACTGCCCAGTGTCACCTGTCACCCCAATCCTCCTTCAGGGAGGTGCCTGCAGGGCCGAGGACAGCAGTGTGGCAGCAAGGGTGGGCATGCTGACCCCAGGAAAGCTCTCTGGCGCTCCAAAATTGGGACAATGAGCTGGTGTCTGTCTTTCCACTGAGACTAAAGGTTCGGGACAGTCCTGCAGCCATGTCCTGTTGTGGGAAGGGACAATGTCCTCATTCCTGTCCCCAGAACAAACAGCTGGCTCCCTGCACACTGACAGCACCTTAAAGCAACTGGCCAGGCTGAAATGAGGGGATGGTGGGGAATGAGACTGGTGGATCCCGGCACTGGGAGCCTTTGGAGCACCCATCGTGCTGTGAAAACCCCTCGGTCCGGTTATGAAACTCCGGTGACCTACTTTACACTCCCTGCTTTTGTTCTTAATTCCCAGATATGGCCGCTTTCCAGATTTTGCCCATCAAGGCAAATTAATTGGAGTAGATCCTAATTTGCTCTCTGCTATTCTTTGGGCAGAAGATTAAATGCTCTGCAGACATTATCTCCCTCTCTCTTCTCTAAGAGACAAACCTGAATTATTAAAAAAAGAAAAAAAAAAGGGGATAAAGGCCAGCTGAGTTGATGCTTGAATTCACTTTTTGTAATCGCAGAAGGGGCCAGGGAGGTCCCCGTGTCCCCGAGCAGCTGGAACCAGATGGTGACACTATTCTGGGTGGCTGTGTGAGTGAGACAGCACACGTGGCACCGTGACATGAGGGCCCACCTCCCACCATGCTGCCCAACGCCTCTGCCACGCCATGGCTGAATCCCCATTCCTTCACCCAGGGAAATTCCTCCTCACCGAGGTGCCAGCTGGGGAATGGCTCCTCATCTGTGGGGACACACTTGGGGTTTCTCTAACTGGAGGGATTGGTGTGGAAGCCACCAGCACAGGGAGGATGGCTCCTTGCCCTTCCATGGCCCTGGTGCCACTGTCCCAGTCTGGCATCCCCAACCAGGCACCAGCTTCACCATCTCCAGCTTCACCGGCACCCCGGGGGAAGCGGGAGCATTGGAAGGCAAGCATCCCCTGGAGGACACTATGTCACAGGGCTGGCCACTGTCCGAGCTTGCATGGGGATTTCTGCTGAGCCAAATGTCCAACTTTCCAAAGGGAAACACCAAAGACAACCTCAATCCCTGTGGATTGGAGGCAGTGGGAACAGCTGAGCTGGAGTCACCTCTGCCATGGGGGCTGTGTTCAGGCCCCCGCCTGGCACCCCAGCTGAGCTCAGCTTTGGGGCTGTTTTATTCTCCAGAGAGGCATATGGAAAGTTGGATTTCTTTTTTAAGCAGCTTTAATTGAACATCCTCCCGTTATGACCTCTGCTCAGCCTTGCTGGGACAACCTTGAGCTCTGGCCTGGCATGGCTGCTGAGGCTCGGGCTCGCTGCCACGCAGGGCAGGGACGCAGCTCAGAGGAAATGCAGGTTTTCTGCTTCACCCCATCCATTCAATGGCAGATGAGGGGCCCTGTTCTCCTGGCTTCCTACAGCCTGGCACAGCAGGAAACCCTGGAAGTGTTCAAGGATGGGGATCTGAGCAACCTGGTCTGGTGGAAGGTGTCCCTGCCCATGGTAGGGGGTTTGGAACTGGATGACCTTTAAAGGTCCCTTCCAACACAAACCATTCCAGGATTCTGTGATTCTTCACAGCCATTCCTGCCTCAAGGGCTGAATCCTTCCCATGGGGCTGGAGGCACGCTGAAGGCCTTGGGGATCAGAGCTGAGGAGGGGGGATTTCTGAAGGGTTCAGCACAGAAGAGCAGGGGGAGGCTCCTCTCTAGGGAGAGCAGCATCTTGGAGAGGAGGAGGCAAAAAAAGAAATTACAAGGAGATAACAGCCCATTTGGCAGGAAAACCTGCTGTTAGACCCTGCCCAAGCACAGCACTGCTTTGTGAGTGTGTCAGAAACCTGTTACCAGTCCCCTCTTGGAGGAGAGAGAAAAAATCCAATGGTTTTTGGTTGGAGCAGTGCTAGTGGGAGCCCAGGTACCCAGAGCCTGGCAGGATGAGTGGCTGCAAAGCCTCTCAGTGCTCAGAGCTTCACGACCCCCAGCAGCAAGGCCAGAAAACTTCCTGTAGCTGCAGGAAAGGCTCTGGATGGAGTAACAGACATCAGGAATTAACAGGCAATGACCCCAAAGTCAAACCGGGTGCCCGACCTGGCAGGCAGTGGATCACACGGATGAGCAGACAGCTCCCTGCCTCATCCCTGGGTGCTTTGCCAGGCGGATGTTGGCTTTGTGTGGATGTCTGGTGTGAAGTTCTCTTGGCTCCAGTGGGTCTCAGAGCACCACCACGGCATAAATAATACAAGAGCTGCTCTGATTGAGGTTCTCAGAAGTCCGTGGTTCTGGCCCAGGGGTTGGATGCCAAGGGCTGGCTCTTTGACATTTTTCAGTGGTGATGGACCCAGAACTGCCTCATTCAGTGTTCCCATGAGGCTGGCTAGGAAACAAAGCTGTGAGGAAGTGACTAATGGAAGATGCATCCTCTGAGGGAAACGCATCCTTGCAGAGCACTTATCCCTGTGTGAGCATCTGTGGCCAAGGTGAGGCAGCCCACTGCTCGACACCCATCAGCCATCAGGGATGACAGAGAAGAACACGCTGGTGGAACCAAGCTGGGATGACCTTGAGAAGCAGCCTAAAATAACAGGATCAACTTAAACAGGGACACGTGCAAGGTTTCACATGTCAGACACAGGTTAAGCCACCTCTCAGGGACAGTGCGGGGGATGTGTGGCTGTGGACACATCTCCAGAAAGAAAGCAGGGGGGATTAGAGGGCTGAAAACGTATCAGCAGCACCATTACTGTGTGGGACAAGAACTGGGGAGTTTCCCTTGCAGAGAAGTTCACAACTCACCAGATCTGCTGATTCTCCTTCTCAACCCTCACACATTCCTGCACTTTGTCGGGAATTACATGGAGAAGAAGCTGATGACAATAACGTGCACCAGCAGGTACAACTTCTACTACATTATGACTTACTAATCATTTGAAAACTGCCGACGATCCCAGGAGCATTAAAATAAACCTGGTTATTTTTAAAAGCATGGTAGGAGTGTGAAAATAGCCCCGCTCCACCTGAACTGCCTCGGGAATGACGTGACAGCCGGGCTGGAAAACAAGCCCGACAGCGTCACGTTTGTCTGGCCCCAAGGGAAAGGAGTGCAGTCAGCATCCCTGCAAGGTGTCATCCCTCATCCCCCTGCTTCCAGGTCATCCAGGGCCGGGATGTGGAGTGTTGTGTTTGAGGACGAGGAAAGGATATGAGGAAGAAAGTCCACAGGCAGTTACCAAGCAAACTTTGTGGGTTTTGTGGCACTTGGGGAAAAGAAAGAAGAAAGGAATGTGCCTCGTTATTCTGCTGGGCACAAGAGCTATCCCACAGGGACAGGATTTTCCCTGCCAAGGAAAAGGACTGATGCTTCCGGGCAATTCTCTTGTGAAGGGAATGTTTTTCCAGAGTCCCGCAGCCCAGCGGGGAGCCCTCGGAGCTGCTCCATGGGCTGCGGGCTCCAAGGCGCTGCTGGGGAGCTGTCAGAGCTGGGTTTGGCTCCAAAGACGAGGAACTGTGGCCACTCTTCCAAGGCAGGAGCATGGGGAGCAGGAACATTGTCCCTGCCAGAGGCCACAAGCTCAGCCCACGGGGCTGAAGAAGGTCCCAGTGCTGCAAAATGCGGAATATGTCAACATTATCTTAAGGCAGGATGTTCTTTGATGTAAGACCTTTGTCTGCTTTCAAGCCTAACCAGCAAAAAAGGAGACCTAATTGGTGGAACAGGCAGCAGCCAGCTTCCTCATTCAAGGATATCCTGGAACTAATAAGATTTAGGGATGTATTAAACTAAGATGTTGATGTTTGTCTATGCAAACATTGCTAACTTGGCAAAATACTCCATGTCCGTGTATCCTAGAGCTGAGCTGTCTTCATTGTAATACTAAAAATCACGCCTGTGGGTCAAAAAGACCCTGTCGTGGTGAAGACCCTTCCCCTGAGCATGAGTGGGAGTTCGCTGGAGTTACATGATTTCTATACTAACCAATGTTAATAGTGGGGCTGTGCTTGGGGAATTACTAACCCTGAACTTGTCTGTAAATAACGGCAGGGAAAGCTCTGTGGGTGTGCTGGATTTGGGGAATAGCACCGAGCACCCAGGCTGGGGCAGCTCTGCAATAAACAATCAGTGTCTCTCTGGAGTGTGTCACTGTCAGCTCCGTGCACACCAAGGAACAAACCCGAATCTGTGGGGAACAGCAGGGCCAGAGAGGTGAGGGGGCCCTGGGGCCCATGGGGTGAGGAGCTCCAGGAGCCCGTGGGGCTGAGGGGTCCAGCGTGGGGCTGGGGGATCCCAGAGCCCTGAGGCGCCCCAGAGGGAACTGAGGGGACCCAGACAGGACTGCGGGGCCCCAGGTGAGGCTGAGGGGTCCCAGATGGAACTAAGAAGCCCCAGGTGAGGCTGAGGGGTCGCAGGCGGGGCTGAGAGGCCCCAGACGAGGCTCAGACCCCAGTGTCCCTCACGGTGCCGGAGCCGCGGGCGGTGCCCGGGCCGGGCCGGGCCGGGCTCAGGGCGGGCGCTCCCGGCGGCCCCGCCAGGGGGCGGTAAAGCGCCCCCGCCCTTCCCGCGTCCCGGCCCCGCCCCCTCCCCTCCGCCAATCACCGAGCGCGGTGTCCCCGCCCCTCGGGCGGCCCCGGCGCGCGGCGATGACGTCAGGAGGCGGTGCCGCGGCGCGGCCGGAGCGGGCCGAGGTGAGTCCGGGATCGGCGGCCCCGGGACCGCCCGGCACCGGCTCCGCCTCCGCCTCCCCTCCTTCCCCTCCCTCCCTCCGGGGCGGCGGCGCTGCGGCCCGGGAGGCGCGGGCGCGGCGGGCCCCGGCGCCTCAGCCTGCCGCTGGCCGGGGCGCTGGGCCGCGGGGCCGGGCGGGCCGGGGAGGGAGCCCTGGCCGCTCCCGGAGTGTCCCCTCAGTGGGCCGGGCCCGGTGCTTCCCAGGCCTGGAGCGCAGCGTGCTGCGCGACGAGCTCCCGGCACCGGCCCGGGGTCCCCTTTCGAGAGTGGCGACAAACGGCCTGGGTTGGGATGAGTTCCGAAAACAGTTTTGGAAATCCCGGTTGGTTTGGCCGATTCTGGCCAGCCCCTGGCTCCGGCACGGCTGCCTACGGTGCTGCAGCAGCCCCAGCCCCGGGTTTCTCCTCCGAAATCCACCAGAAGCTGGCACTGGGAATGCCAGGTTATGTCAGGCAGTGAGAGGCACATTGGAGATGTGCGAGTGGTACGGCAGGCAAGGAGCTGGACCTCCAAGGGGAGAAGCATAAATCCCGTGTTCCCTCCCACCACTCCCAGCTGTAGCTCAGAGAGTTTGCCACCTGCCAAGTATGTGATTTCCCACTAGAGGAGCCCGTAATGCTTGTAATTTATCTTAATTCCTTTCCCCATGTTCTTAGTGATTATTACACAGAAGCATGTCCTGCACTAAAGTGGAGTTAAGCATTTTGTTGCTGACTCTGGTGTGCAGCTCTGGGGTTCTGTAGCCTTCGCTGGAACACTTGGGTGTACAAGAAGGAGCCACTGACATGTTGGAGTTTCTGCCAGATCTCAGTTAATTCCATTAGTGGATTTATAGATTATATTTTCAAGTGTTTGATCCTTCTGTTTGGTTTTATTTATGGGTGGGATGTTTTGCTCGAGTCCTTCTCTACATGTTGAATTACTCTGTACTAATCTTGTCTATGGATGCTCTTGTCCCATTTCTCTGTTAACTTAATATGCTTGAAGGTTCAGTAATGCTGGGAAAACTGTCCATGGGAGCCATTATTCAGGATTAGCCAGAGCTCTTAATTTTTTATCATGGTGCTTTAATCTGAGTGAAGCCACACCTCCAGGGCAGTGCTTGGTGAAAGTCAGCAAAGCTTTCTGTGAAGTTGTTCTTTATTTCTGCTGCCTGCATCCTACTACAGGCATGTCTGTGCATGTCTGTTTGACTTCAGGGTGCTGCCAGGAGGGCCTTCCCCTTGAGAAGTTATTTTCATGATGTTTGATTATAAAACCAAATCTGGTTTTCTTTCCAGGTTGGATGAAGAGTCTGAGCTTCTTCTGGGTGTCCCTTTGAAAGGTTTCCTGTTTCATCACCTGCTTCTCCTGATGGAAAACCAGCTGGGGTTCCTTTTCTGCTGTTCATGCTGAGCACTTTCTTGGAGAGGTGGTGCATGAGTGGAGATACACTTGGTGATGGTAAGACCTAAAATCACATTTTCAAGGCTAATGGTTTTCTGTAGCCACCTGTGAAGGCTCCGAGTCAAAAAGGGCAAGTGTGAAACCACCCAGTGACTGCCAGAGCCACAGGTGGCTTCCCCATCTCCTGACCAGTCATATTGTTTTAATCAGCACAGAAAGACTTGCCCAAGTGCAGCTGGTTTGGTTTGGTTTGGTTTGGTTGGGATACAGTGTGATGAGCAAGTGCTCCTGGTTTGGAACAGCTGGTAGGAATTCCACTTCTTGCATAGAGCTCCATATGGAAAGCCAGAAGTGCCACTTGGTGCCTAAAGATGTACAGTAAAGAAAAGCTGAGATTGTTAAAAGATGTGAAAGCCCACCTTGATGTCTCAGGGTTTGGAGGATGAGAGGCTTGCTGACTGAAAGCTGCTCTGGGCAAGTGAACATCTGCCTTTTAGCAGGGGCTGCACCAAGTTCAGTGGTGAAATGCACCTTAAAACCAGTGTGCCTCTGGCTCCATATTCCCTGCCTCTTGTGCTATTCCATTGATCCCCAGGAGCAAAGTAGTGAGAGGTTTAAGGCAGTGTGCAAATTCAATATAAAGAAAATCTTGGGAAGATGTGTTAAGAGAACAAGTTGCTGTTGTGCCTTATGGAGTTTCTAGTGAGGAAACTCAGAGCTGTAAGGTTTGGAGTGGCTGCTGACTGAGGAGGTTGAGCAGATCTAACAAAACTGAGGGAAATGCTTGACTTTTTCATTTATTTGATTTTTATTAAGCAATTGTGTCTGGACAAAAACACCTCCAGAAGTCTCATCCAGCCTCAGCTGCTCAGTGACTGATTCAGTGCTCAGCAGGGAGCAGAAAACAAAGTATCCTTAATAAAGAGAGATACTGTGAGATTTCCATGGACACATCTGTTCTGACCATGACTGGGTGTTTGTAGGTACTGCCTTCACTCACTTGTGATTGAAGCAGCAGAGCACTGTGCATGTTCTGTAGTAGAGAGAAGTGAAAATCCCAAATTCTCAGTTTGTGATAGCATGATCCTGTTGTTTTAATGTTTTTCCCCTCTATCTGAATCTTTACTGCCTTGATTCCTCTTTATTTGTTTCTTCTCGTTCTTTTTCTAAGATTCAAATGTGGGAATTGCCCCGGACGTGGTTGCTGCTGATGCTCCCCTGGGAACATGCCTTGATAGGGAATTAACACCAGTCAGTGATGGGCTGTGGGACCAGCAAAGTGCTTCCCGAGCCCCCCAAAGATGTGCAGCTAGACCTGGTAAAAAAAGTGGAACCTTACACGGGCCACAGTGACATTTACAAGCATTTCATCAAAGATGACTGCGGGGCTGTCATCAAAGCTGGCTCTCCCTCCCCTCCACACCACACCAGCCCCAGTCCCGGGAACGCCCTGCCCGCCCAGCAGCCCGAGCCCCGCAGGAACAAAGTGGCCAAATACCGCGCCAAGTTCGACCCCCGCGTGACGGCCAAGTACGACATCAAAGCGCTCATCGGCAGGGGCAGCTTCAGCCGCGTGGTGCGCGTGGAGCACAAGGCCACCAAGCAGCCCTACGCCATCAAGATGATCGAGACCAAGTACCGGGAGGGGCGCGAGGTGTGCGAGTCGGAGCTGAGCGTCCTGCGGCGCGTGCGCCACACCAACATCATCCAGCTCATCGAGGTGTTCGAGACGCAGGACCGCGTGTACATGGTCATGGAGCTGGCCACCGGCGGGGAGCTCTTCGACCGCATCATCGCCAAGGGCTCCTTCACCGAGCGCGACGCCACGCGCGTGCTGCAGATGGTACTGGACGGGGTGAGGTACCTGCACACGCTGGGGATCACCCACCGCGACCTGAAGCCGGAGAACCTGCTGTACTACCACCCGGGGACGGACTCCAAGATCATGATCACGGACTTCGGGCTGGCGAGCGCGCGGAAGAAGGGGGATGACTGCCTGATGAAAACCACGTGTGGCACCCCGGAGTACATCGCTCCCGAGATCCTGGTCAGGAAGCCCTACACGAACTCGGTGGACATGTGGGCGCTGGGGGTGATCTCGTACATCCTCCTCAGCGGCACCATGCCCTTCGAGGACGACAACCGCACCCGCCTGTACCGGCAGATCCTGAAGGGAAAATACAGTTACTCAGGCGAGGTGAGTGTGGGGAGGGGAAGTCAAGCAAGAAGCTCTCCCTAAGTGTATCTTTGTGATGACCAGAAGCTGACTGTCCTGTGGATGGTAACATTTTCTGTCTGCTCCCAGTGCAGCATAGCGAGCTCCTTTAATAAAATATGTGCATAGAAAGAGGAAACTTGCTGTAGAACAAACCTGGGATGCTTGTGGGTTTCTAGCTGGGGGGACCTTGGTAAGCTGCTGTTTGAGGTTTTGCAGTTGAAAATTGTGCTAAGGTGTTTGAAATGTGGCACATGTGTCACTAGTCTGATTTCTGATACAAATCCAAGTGCAGTATGGAGAACAGGTTTTCTGAAAGACAGGGTTATGGCAGGCAAGGGGCACTTGCTTCTTCTGTCTGGAGATGTGATTATTTCAGAAATTGATCTGCATTGCTTCCTGAGTTTGGTATGTGAGAGAACGGAGGATTGGAGGATGACTTTCATAGATAAGTATAGAAAGAGGAGTCTTGGGGGATCATTTTTAGGCCTTCTTTAAATCATAGTGGGGCCTGAAGGAGCTTCTTGCTCTTCACAAGAAACAATTTGAAGTTAAACACTTCTAAATAACATCTTGATGCTTCTGATCAAAACCCAGTCATCAGGAATGAGTGTTGCTATTGTCATGTTCTTGTCATGTCATGCTCTCGACTATAGAGTGTAGGTCTGTGTCCTCTGGATAAAAATACAGAGCTGAAAAGCATGTGTAGAAAGGCAGTGTGAATAATCAAAGGCATGGGCTGGCTTCTGTTTGAAGAGTGAGTGAACAGACTAGGGCCCTTCCTCCAGGGCCAGATTACCATTTGAAGGGGGTCTGATCAAACTCAGTGCAGCCACAGGCAATCCGGAGAGAGAGAATTGAATGTTTCGGAGGTTTTCTGGGCTAATTTACTTTGATGTCCACCGGTCCTTGTGCCAGAAAGGACTGGTTTTGAGAAATATTGTGAATTACAGTTAGGCCACTGGAGACTTGTAGGTTGTAAATGCAGAGGTAGCACGTGTGCCACAGAGAAAGCATTAGACTCTCTGTTTTGAAAGTGTCAATGCACAAGCCTGAGGCATTTTACTTGTTGTGCCACCACAAATTACACACTTTAGGAGGCTGTTATGGATACTGTGTGTGACATGAGTGGTTGTTTTGGAAGGCTGTAGATGCTTGGAAAGCAGATACATGTCAGCCAGCAGCCTGTATCTGTTGCCTGGATGCTTTCTGTTCCTCTAGAGCCAGGGAAAATGGATGCTTTAATTTACCAGTGTAATTAAGCCTATGTCCCTAAATTGCACAATGCTTGACTGTAGGCAGGTATTGGCAGGAGATGCAGTAAAGAGGCTGCTCATTTTGTGAACAAATTCTCAGAGAAAACAAAGTGAGCCAGAGATTTAAAGGTGTCTGCTGTGTTTCCCACAATCTTGCCAGCACTCTTAAAGCCATCTTCTGGGTTTTTAAATGCTTCCGAGTTTTTGGTGTTCACAGAAAATGGCTCTTCTTTTTTTGTGTTACACTGGAAGAAGTGGGAAGATGCCAGAAATGAGGCTGTTGATAAGTTTGTCAGACTAATGGGAATGACAGGACCTTTAAGTCCTGGTTTCTTTGGAATAGGAGTGGGCAGAATACTCGAGCGCATTGCCAAAAGCATCTGTCTTGGATGGATGCAGAAGCAGAGGTTTCATGGGAACTACTGCTTTTCTTCTCCGTAATCTGAAAGTTGAGGATCTGAAACAGAAGAGGAAATGTTGAAAGAAGCTTGTGAACTCCAGTGCCCAGAGCTGACAGCATGAGCTGTGTGGCTCAGACAAGTTCCAGTGGGGAAGGAGGGAGCTGTCTCCAAACTGTGCCATGGCAGGCAGCAGCAGTGCCCTGAGTCTCGGTGCAGACTCCTGCTTTTTGAAAAGTCTGACCCCAAAACCTGGTCACAGAGGACAAAGCTGTATTCAAAGAGGAACAAAAGCCAAGATGCATGCTGACCTGAGAAGGAGCTCCATTTTCTTGGAAAAACAAGTGATCTCAAGTCCAGCTAATGTAATTGCGTTCTGACTGGGACCCTCTTACCCTGGCTCCTGTTCCTGGAGTGTGAGGTCTGTTTGAAGAGGCCATTAGCAGATCAATAGGAGAGGTCTCCCACAATAGGTTATTCAGGTACTGCTGACATCACCACTCTGATTATCTCTTGTATCTCCTTCTGTACTTTTTGAACTGCTTCAAGTAATGGCTAGGATGAGGAAGGAAGGACAGCTGGCTTTGTAACTTGGTGTGCTTTTTTTCCTGAGCATCTTAAGTAAGGGTTAGGTGAGCTATTGATACTGCTTTGAATGTAGCCTGCTGCAAAATCACTCTTTTTCACTTGTTTTGTTAGAACTTACTGAAAAGAATGTTTGGACCTATTTTTTAATTTAATTTTTAATTGAAATCCTGGAGTTAAAACTGATTTCTGGCATCTCTTTATAGCTTAAAAAGTTGACTGAGGAATAAAGCTGGAATTCCATTCTTAGTTTCCTTTGAATTTGAAAGTGCAGAATTGAAGATCGGACTGGCCATTATGCTGCTAGCACAGGCTTGCTCTGGTTCTGTTTCAAAGCTTCTCCTGTTGAATACCAGTACTTTTATGTTGCTTTACACACCTGGGAAAATTGATGGAATAAGTGGAAGATAATGTATGCTATGGTTAAATTGGGAAACTGAGCTAAGGTGTATGGATTGTTCTGGTTTTGATATCTGGTCTGGGCAAATCATCTCACTCATGGTCTCTTCTCCTATTCATAGAACAGAATCAGCTTTTTGTGGTATGCTCACAGTGGGTGAGGTTGCTGTGTGCTGCTGTGGGAACATGTCTTTATCAAATAACTAAAAAAGCTTGTTCTAAATAATGATGCTAGTGGATGCATTGGTAGGAGAGACATGCTTGATATATGGAGGAAGCTGGGCATTGCAAGTCTGTAGGAGCTCTGCAAGGGACTTAGCAGACTGTGAAGAGATGATAAAGTTTTATGTGATTTAGATTTTCCAGTGGTTTTTGATAAAAATCCTCACCAAAGTCCCCTGAAGGAACTTTGCAGCTGTATTGTGATAGTGGCCTTCACATGGATCAGCAGTTTGCTGATAAGCACCAGTGTGAAATACATGGTCAATTCCATAGGGAAGGACAAAAACAGTGAAGTTTGAAGGATCTGTTCGCTTCTGCCTGAAAGCCTGCAGGAGAAAGTTCCCTGACAAACCTGCAGAGTCTCTGATGATACAGAGTTCTTCAGAGGGTCAAAACGAGGGCTGTGGACCTTGGAAGTTTGCCTGAGTTTGAAGAGCAACTGGACAAATTCATGGAAGACACATTGATGGAGAGAATGACCAAAGGTCAAAGGAGAAACCTAACTTGCAAATTGTATGTGCATTGCATTTCTACTTTTCTCCCTTGAACATTCGGAATCTTCATGATCTTCTGCCCTAACTTAGAGTTTAAAGCACCAAGTGGAGTCCAGGTGTTGAGTAAACCCTGCAGATCCTGTATGGATAGATTCAGGCTGGAAGAATGCCCTTAGTTACAGGAAAACCAAGTTACTCTGGATGAGTAGCATGAATGGTGTTCCCATAACAACAAACTCAGTGTGTGTGAGTAAAAAGACAAACCACTTTCTCCCCAGGCAGTTTTTCCTGCCTGCAGCTGATAGCAGAAGCAGGAAGCATGGAGAGTGCAGGCAGTGCATTAGCAAACAAACTACCTGTGCTACCTGGCAGAAAGCAAGATAAAAATAAAGCCATTCCAAGGCAGCTGATGCGTGCTTACAGGATGAGTCCTCACCCAAGCACGTCTGCAGAGCATTTCCAAAGTATCCTTGTAATTGTCCTCTTTGTGGGGGCTGGTTAAAAGACTGTGGAGGACTTGTAATCCTTCAAATCCCTTGTGACACATAGTGGAGGAGACAGGTGACAGGCTTGTCAAATTTCAGTATTCATTTCCTGCATTTATTCAGCATTTTGAGACAGAATGTGGTAGAGCTTGAACCCAGACTGCTTCTGACTCAGTTGGGAACTGGTTGCTGAATCTCCCATCCCACCCCAGAGGGACTGATCAGTCATTGTATCATGAATTATGATGACTGTGGTTGGATTTCCTATCAAATGATAAACTTAATCTAAAAAAAGGCACAAGAAACAAAAAGAAACTGTAATTATTCTTGGTAACCTCCTTCCTCTGAAAGTTGCAGGTGGAAATGTATAGTGGCAACTCAACTTTCTGTTCTACACACTTGTATTTTACTGTAGAAACTGGTCTCCTGTAGGAGAGGAAAAGAATTATACTTGCATACAGAGAAAATATCTTCATAATCTTTATCATTTTCGGGAGAATTCAGTCAGTGTAGGACAAGCATTCTGCAACTTTGGATGAGGCTTTGTATGTAAGTTTTGCAATGCAATAAGTTTTGCATTGATGCTGTGGCAGGTCTGGCTGGCTGCCAGTCCTGGAGTGATTTCTGCATATTTGTACTTTTTGGTCACTTAAAATGAACTATATATGCCTATATAATTTAAAAGAAAATCAGTCTTTTCTTGTTTTTATGATAGAAATACAACCACTTTATCAAAATATACCAGTTTAGAAAAAAATCAAGTATTTCTTACTTTATTTTCTATTTTATACTTAGTTTGCCCCAGAAACGTGTCCATATTTTTTCCTGCAGTTCGTACCTTTAATGTTATGTATCATCAAGTTTTGTATAATATATTATGTGCTAATTCAGTTGGTTAAAGGGTAGCAACAGCCCTGAAAGAGGGAAAACTCTGATGATCTCCTTGTAGCACATCTGTTTAGGATGGGCAGTAAAGCAGACTGGCTTCCCTGAATTTGGACTATAGTATGTCTTTGGGAAAACATTCAAAGCAAGTTTAAAATCCAGCCAGGAACAGAGAAGCACCACTGCCCTCTAATGCTCTCTTGGTCCTGTATATTTTTTTTAATACAGGAGATAAAGTCACATATGTACAAGAGGCCAGAAAAGGTGGTAGGTGCCTCCCTTCCTTGAAGATCTACCTTTGCAAAGTGTAGAGCTGCTCCTTGCTCTAAGAGGAGCTCAGTGCAAAGCCACCTAATTCTTCTGGAAGTTCTCCATTGGCTCAGTGCCTGGGAGGGTCTGGATGCAGCAGGACCCCCTCCCTTGTGGGGTCCCCAGAAGGCCACACTGACACATGGTGTTGCCCTCTGTGGCTGTGCCAGGATGGTCTTTAGACCCATCAGATGCTTTTGCAGGGCAGTCATCACCTTGGCCTCTGATGTTTGTGCCAGAAGAGATTTCAAAGCAGCAGGGTGGCCAATTTTCCATTCTTTTCCCTGGAGTTTGAGTGGCCCAAGCTGTTGAATGTATTGTAACAAGGGAAACAGGGACGGGGCAGCTGAAGGCAAGATTTTAAAACACATTTGCAGTACTTACTGGCATGAGCATAGAAGTCTCTGGGACCATGTTTTAGCCTTCTTGGGGGAAGAAAGAGCTTTTTACTTAGAGCAGCTGCTGTTTTTTCCTATGAGCCACATTAGATGGTAGAAGTGTTTTACAATAGTCCTGTTCTTAGAGTAATGCTGGCTTCTTTTCCTCTGTAGGGAAGAATTGTTTGTTATATAAATTGTTGAGCCCTTTGCCTGGAAAAAGTAAAAACCCATCAATTTACAGAGGAATGTGCTTTTGCATTTCACATGGCTGTGTGAAAGCGGTGATTTTGAAGTAGAACAACGAGAGTGTTGGCGAGCTGCAGTCGCAGGGCTCTGCTGAAAAGGGCACTCTGCTCTCCTTTGAAGAGCTGGAGCACTTGAACAGGATGAAAGCTCCTCTCCAAGCCAGGCACAGAACACTGAGGCCAGCCCAATAAATGGACTCCTCTTGGCTTCTGCTCTTTCTTTTCTTTTAATGCACCAGCTCAGTGGGTGTGAGGATAGGTGTGTTTGTGTTGCTCCATCTCCAACAGCTGAAGTGTTTGTCCAGATCTCTCCCACTGCAGGAAGGGACAACTTTGGAAACATGATAACCTCAATTAAAACCTAGGAAATCCTCCATCCTCCTGCATGTATCAGTGACCATGCTCCTGCAGAAGCTCAGCATACTGCATTGGTAAACACTTTATTTACAGGTAAAGAAACCTTTAATTTTCCAGTGAAAGGGCTTTGGAACCAATGCATGCATTTGAAAATCAAGTCCCCCTTCCTCTGGCTGCTTCTTAAGGTTCTTTTTGTAGTCTGTTTCCTCCAATGTAATTGGTGTCACAAGGACCTGTTTCAAAATCATTCATTTTGCCTTTTTACTATGTACTTCAGCTTATGCTGCAGCACAGCAGTGAGGAGAGCCTCCAGTGCTAGGGCAGGGTAAGCAAGGAGAGGGGAGTTCTTTCTCTGCCAACATCTGCCATTTCCATACTGCTGCAGTCTGCAACACTCAGTGTTAACAGTTTATATTTCACAAATTGTGCATGTCATCAGGGCAGGGTGGAAACTCTAAGCCTCAAAGCCTCTAGAAACAAAAAAAAGGAGGGAAGGAATCTCCATGGAGAAGAGGAATGTGGGTTTTTTTCCCAGTGATTTAATTCACAGCCCTTTGTCCTTAGGGCTGCTGTCCATACCAGTGGTACCTGCAGGTTCAAGGCAGAGTGAGGGGCAGCAGCTGAGTATTTTGGTTAAGATTTTTGGGGTGAAAGACTGGACTTGGGGAAGTGGTACACAATGTATGACACGTAATATAAGGATGGAGGAAGGCAAGAGCCACGTCTGAAGGGAAGGGATTTACAATAGTGCTGTGATTTGACATATATTTTCATTCCTTCATCTGTGGGCCCTATAAAATCCTGTTAATGGTGGAATAGTATTTCTGCAGAATTAGGGATGTAGAGATAAAGGGACATTGGTAGGGTAGAAAAAGAATATTAAGCTGCCTCTGCACAGAATGCACATTATTAACAGAAAGGATTTGAACTATCAGCTACCATTGCTGTCTTTGACTCCTTTACATTTGCCTAAAATTAGGCCAGGCTGTTTTCTCTTTTACCTTTGGCTGATTGAGTCCTTGGTTTTCCAGCTGTGGCTCAGATGTGTTGTGTTTCTGATACCTTAGTGGAGGTGTATTTTGAGGCAACACATGCCACTGCACGCTCATTGACTTAGGACCAAGGTTCAGAGAGTGAGAATATGTGTTAATTCTGCAGTGGGAAGAACTGTGACCTGCAGAAAGCCTGTCCCTAAATACAGCAGCTGTCCCCTCCTCCCCTCCCTTGGAAATGGTTCCTGTGGGGTTGGAGTCTGTGTTGGAAGTTCAGGTGCTCCTGGAGGTGGGCTTGAGCCAGGTGCAGCCCTTGAGCAGGGTGTGAGCGCTCATCTGGCTCTCCCATTGCTGTGGCACACACAGGAATTTATCACAGGTTGTGGGGTGGGTGGATTGAGGTAACATCTTGCACTGCTTCAGCTGGATTTGCTGGACCTGCTCTGCTGAGGACCTGAGGGTGGTGTGGCCCCAGATGATTGTATGGAAGTGCAATACGAGGACAGCATTGCAGCTCTAGGGACACAGGGAGGACTGGCTGGCACCTATAAAACGTTTTTAAAGTAATATTTCAGGGTGGAGCTGTAAAAGTGTTGCACTCTGGAGAAAATTACAGCATCTTCCTAGATCTGTTCTGTTCTGAGCCCCAGGCTGAGGCTTTGAGGTTTTGCAGAGCTGGCACCTGGCTGCAGTTCCAGCTGCTGCCCCTGCTGTAGGTTAAAAGCCACTTTTGTTTAATCAAAACCGAGCTCTGTGGGGAAGGGCTGTGAACATACACCTTGCTGTAAATCACTTTGTGGCCTGTAATTGACCCTGCCTTAGGGAGAGGCAATTGAACCCCCTATATTTGGAACAATGTGGCGTTGAAAGATGTTTCAGATTTCCTCTGACCGGCATTTGGGGCTTCCCTAGCATTTGCAGTGTGCTCCTGCCCTGGGATGTGATGGAGGAGTTAAGCATGCTTGGCATAGGTAGGAAGTCAGGGGTTTAATATCACATAGTTGAAATCTCTTTTCAACTGCAAGAACGGTTTTGGGGAATTTCTGTTCATGTTGAGCTGCAGGGCTAAAAAGGTGCTTCCTAAGCCCAGAGGTTTTCTTGCCAGTGTCTTTACCTAATCCCTGAAATCCCTAAATCTGACAAGATTACAATTGCAGCACTGAGGCTGTAGGCAGAGGGAACTGGGTTGGTTATTTGGAGCTGGTGGTGGTTCAAACTGGCAGTGGTGCATCCGAGTTCCCTGTTTTGGAGCATGAGCTGCTCCTCCTCTCTCTGCTCTCACCACCCCCCTTCTTTGCCCCCCTGCTGCCCCCAGTGAGTGGCAAGGTAGAAAAACCAGGCATGTTTTCCAATACCTTTGTTATTTTAAATGGATGTTTTTATAGATTTTCCTGAAAACTGAGCTTTTTACTAATGCACCAGATTAGTGTTGATTGGTGACATGAGAGCCGTTCACACAAGTCAAGGAGAGGCAGAACGTTCTGGAGGTGGCTGTTAAGAGATCCCTGCTGTTCCTGCAGGGTTCCCAGAAGTGCTGGTGTGGACCCGTGCCTGGCTGTGTGTCTACAGCTCGTGAACTTCCATAATCATGGTGCTCCCTAAACATCCAATCCACCAGTGCTTCAGGCACTTCAAGTGATTAACCAAAGAGTCCGGTTTTATATCTCACAAAAGGTAGAATTGAGCTTTCTGATAAAAGTGTTTGTGTGCTTCCTACCTTTGTCTGCATCTGAAGAGTAATTTCTAAGGGACTTTTTAATAGTCTGATCATTTTGAGAATGGTTATGTGGCTCACATGTGAGAAAGGCTTCTCATTACACCTGGGGTGATGCAGAAGATTATACACTGTGTGATCAGTGCTGATAGGAGTGCCTGGGTTACAGTTTCTTACCTCTCTACACTTAGTCCTTCATATTTTTTTAATTTGCTTTTAGCTTTACAAGCTTCACAAATTCTTGGTGGCATTCTTCAGCTACTGTTTTGCTCGAGAGGCTGATACTGCAAAACTAAGGAAAACTTGACACTTGGCTGAGAATGTAAAATAATTTCATGGCAAAGTCCTCTTCCAAATTGATTGGAATTCCCATACCTCCAGTGTTTGGCACTGGAGCTTGGCAGGGGTGGATCTGACACTGGAGAGATCTTCAGCTATTTCATGAAAGTGTTCCATGGTCTCTGAAAACTTGGAAATGAACTGTGAAGTAGGGATAGCACGGGGACCAAGTCTTGTATTTTCCCAAACCCCAAACCTATCGTGTTAAAAGTGGCATTTGCTGGCATAGTAGTGGCTCGTCAGCAAAGTGGAACATGGTAGTGATGGTGGTTCTCTAGAAATGGCTGAAGGTCCAGAGGTATTTGGGGGTTTATTGACCAACCCAGATGAGGGAAGTGCAGGTATGTTCATTATATTTGCAGATGGCATTGAATTGGAAGGGCTGCAAAGGGCATTGAGTTCCAGATAGCCCTATCAAACCTGAGCAATTCAGTAGCAGGTGTAGTTCTTTTTTAAAATAAGAGTTAAGTTAGTGCACAAAACCAGGTGAAGAACAGAAAATTAGGAGGTGTTGGCTTCTCAGAACAGGATCTGTCAATGAATCACAAACTATTGTGTGAGAGCAGTATCATACTTGTGGGAAAAGGTGAATGTAATGAAGTGTATGAACAGAAAGGCAGCGTGTGGTGTGATCCTGCTGTGTTCTGTGGCTGCTGCGGATGCCAAGCTGAAGCTCTGACACTTCTGGGCAGCAGACTTCAAAAACACCACGGGCCAAGTGGAGAGACTTGACAGAAGATCAACAAAAACAATTGTGAGTCAAAAAACCACAGTCTCCGGAAGACTAAAGCATTTTTGGCTGTTTGGCCTAGGGAACGTGTTGTCATGGTAGTTTGCAAATATGTAAAAGGCTGCTTCAGAGAGGAAGAGGAATAATCTCTTTTCCAGATTATGTCAAACAAGAGCCTTAAATGGCACTTAGAAAGATTCACACTGAACTTTTTACAACACTGGTGTCTCCCGCTCCAAAAAAATGTTTACCCAGAGGATTTCTGAAGCTGTCTTGCAGAACAAGTGAAGCAGTCATCTGTCAGGAGTGATGCATCTGTGGTGGATGCTTGGGAGACCATGGGATGGATTGGATGATCCTTGGGTGTCTGTTGAAGCCCTTCCTTCACCCTGATTTCCCAAGAAAGCAAAGTTTATAGAACTGTGCTGTCTGTCTTTCAGTCTTCCAGAATTAACTATTTAAATGCTAAGGTCAGTGTCAACCCAGTTTGAGCAACGTGAAGGACTCCAAGTTGCTGTGAATTTTATAAAGTCAGTGGCACAGTTGGAGGGAGAATGAAAGCACATCCTTCTGCAGGAAAGGTAATTGAATATCAGTCCAAATTTACCCAAAGCTGATCAGCACATATTTATTTCTGAAGCATTCATGGTACACTTGACCCTGTTAAGCATGTGGGATGGAGCCTGGGCAGGGATATGTGTTGGAAGGAAGGATGTGCTGCTGCTCTGGAGGGGAAATGACAATGCTGGCTGGGGGCAGGGAGGAGAAGCACTTGAATAATAGAAACCTTGGTTACAGAAGACCTTTGGAGAACTCTAATCCCATTCATCTTGAGACAGGAGTGTTGTCAGTACTAGGTCATGTTGGCTGTGACTTTGTCTTCCTGAGTCTTGAAAGGCTTCAGGGATGAAGATCCTCCACCTCCCTGGTGACCTTTTCCAGGGCTGCACCTCCCTTCCCCTGGTATTTCCTGATTCAGACCTTCCAGCTTCTCCCTGTTGCCCCTTGTTTGGACCTGTTGTGTGGCTCTGTAATCCTTGTAACTACTTTCAAATAAATGTAGTGTGCTGTTAGATTGCCCTTAGACTTCTCTTTGTCAGGCTGAACAAGTCCAGCTCCTTTCACCCCTTAAGACCCCTGGCTGTCTTGGCAGCTCTCACCTGGATCTTCTTCACACTCTTTTTGAACCTGGGAATGGCCAGGCTCAACAGTAGGTAGTATGATTCCACATAGCAAACTGAAATGTTTTAATCTTCTTTTGGAAAGAAAAATACCCAAACAATGTAGGTAAGAGCAGGGTAGTATTTTAACAGGGAAAAAGATCACTTTGGTATAAGATTATAGCTGCAGAATTAGAAATGTGTTATGTTAGGGATTTTTGGTTTGTCCTTTTTCCTTCTTGTGTATGTGCAGTTTGGTGCAGTGTCAATGACATACTTTGTTTCTCAGCAGGATCTCTGTCTCCATCACTGAATAGCTGGGATGCTGAAAGAAATTTGAGAAGAAAATACAGAGAAATGTGTTGGAATGGGATCCAGAACAGTTATCCTGCTCTGAATTCTAACAAAAATGTCCCAAATAGTGCCAGGAAAGACAATTATGAACCAGTGACCCAGGACTGAATCGTGGTAAACCAAGCAAGCATACTTAGAGTGTCTCCTGATGTTTTGTTTACTTTAAAATGGGCTGTATCACCTTGCCTACCCAAAACAGTGCTTTCTGAGAGAAAACCAGGAATGCCATTGGGCTGCACTTGGAAAACACTAAACCTGGGCTTTCAGGAAATGCTCAGATGAGAGAGGCATCATTTCACCTCCTCTGAAACCATGCCAGGGTTGGATTCTGATTAAAACTGAAAGAGTGACTATAAGGAAGTAAGGAGAGTTGAGCCAGACAGTGGAGCAGCTGGGGCTTGGACATAGCATCTCATCTTGATCCTCGTGGGTCCCTTCCAGCTCAGGATATTTTATGATTCTGTGATTCATCTGTGTGCTGTGTTTGGGCTCGAGGAGGTTAAAGGAACTGTCCAGAGCAGCAGAGGAGAGCTGGTGCCAGCCAGGGAGCAGGGCAGGGTTGGACTGGCAGCTAAGACTGTCTTAGGATTTACTCCCCCTTGTTCATTCCCTCGTAAGCACCCAGGGCTTGTGCACCAACAGCTTGGAGCTTGCAGGAGGGGGTTGTGTGTATGTGGGAGGTTATAAGCTTATCTGTTCATCCCCCCACCACTGCACTAATCAGCATGATGAAAGATATTCTTCCTCCCTGGGGAAGATCTTTCCTCCCTGTCAGGAACCACCATTTCTTAATTAAACTCTTACTCTGAATTTGTATGTAGAAACACGTATTGACTCCAGCTCCAGTTCACAGCCAGTACTCTCTTGAGGTAGTAGTTCAGAGTGAGAGAGCATCATTCAGCTCAAATTCAAGTTTTTTGAGAATAAAAACACTGAAGTTGTCAGGATACCCAGATGTTAGGAACAGACAGGGAAAGTTATTTTCCAGTTTAGTTACTGCAAATCCTGCTGTGAGCTGGTGCCATAGCAATACCTTTGGAAATTTCCCACTCTTCCAGCACTGTATACTTGCTGATCTCATCTTTTCACCTGCATCCTTCCAAGTCCAGGTCTCTTAACCCTGAGCTTCCTCAATAGTCAATTTTTCAGTCAGGGCAGTGGTTGGAGTCCGCTCTGTGTGGCTGTAACTTGCTGACACATTTTTAAGAGACGTAAAGCGATCCCAGCTGAAATGTGGTATTACCCCACCATTTTAACAGCTATTCCCTAAGCACTGCGTTTAGAAGAGCCACCCCTAGCTGGAGAGAAAAGCTTTGTGTTTATTGTTTTTGTAGCTGCTGTAATTTTAGTGCATGATTCCAACTGAATACTCAGTGCCTGTACAGGGAAAATGGGCTGGCTATTTCCATTCGAAAAGCTGGGTTATAGAAGTTCACTGCACCAGATGGCTGCGCATACTTATAATGCTCTGGATTATTAAAGGGCTGTTGTATTTTCCTCTTTCATCCTTCCTTTATTCCTCCTCCCCACATCAACAAATTAATGCTGAATGCTTGGGAATCTGCCCTGCGCAGACTTTAGCGCATTTCATCTTTTCACTGGAAACTTTTTGTTCCAGCTCTTTTGAACCACTTGGTTTTGATCACCTCGTTGTAATTGGAGGCTGAATGATGCCTGGGATGGTGCAAGCCTGGTGTTACTGGAGCTTCAGCACAGCTCCAGCCTGGTTTGCCATGTCATGTGTCACAGTTGCTGTCCTCAACTTGCTCCTTTGGAATTGTCACTTTCCGCTTTCTGATGTCATGTGGGAATCTCCTAAATTACACAAAACTGCTGCATCATGCATGAATGGGTAATGCAATGAAGAGAGTTCTTGGGAACCTTCTTAGAATCATTAAGGTTGGAAAAAACCTCTTAGAGCATCAAGTCCAGTTAATTTCCTTCTCAAAACTAACAGCATGTCACTTGTCTGCCACCAGAAACATCCGAATTTTAAGGTGCAGCTATTCTGAAAAATGATAGAAGCTGGAGAGATGTGCCCTGCCTTCAGCACCACACATATGTGTTAGATTGAGTCATTTTTGTGAAAAGAAAATAAATATAAGTCATTAACTTGTTTGCAGTGCAGGCTTTGGTGACCACTTTACAGCAGCTCCCATGGCAGGCAGAGTAAAATTCAGGGACTCTGCTCTGGTATCCAAAATCTGCTCATTTTGATCAGCAGATCAAAAGAAAGCTGCTCTGCCTCCAGAGCATTGGCTCCCACCCCTGCCTAGGTCCATCCAGTTGGGTGAGGAGATTCACAGCAGTCCCACAGGTGAGGGGTTTGTTTCCAGCACGTGTTGGGAGCTCTCTGCGGCGCTTCATGTCCGTGCTCACGTCAGCTGCAGGGGAGAGAGGTGGGTTGATTGTTCAAACCAGAGAACAACACGTTGTTTATTCGTGGCCAGCACCTCAATAGCTTTTATGGTGATGTGAATAACAAGCAGGGGTGGTGAAGGGATTTAATCACACAGAGCAGAGCGCTGCACGCAATCGCCCAGCCTAAGTGACACTCAGAGGAGGATCTCTTTCTTCTCCTCCTCCTCCAGCCTCGGAGCCTGAGTCTGAATAAAGCATAGCACACTTGAGAGCTCTTTAAGGCATTGTGAAGGAGGCTGCTTTCCCCTGAGCTGGTTATCTAGCAGGGCTGGAATTGCAGATGGGTGATGCGCCCTGTGTTTTATGCAGCTTAGAAGTCCTGGAGATGCTTTTGTAGGGAATGCTGGTGCACCCTCAGAAACAGCAGCTGGCATTCCTGAGGGAGCAGAGCAAAGAGTCCCCACCATGGGAATCTCTCCCATTGTCACTGAAGCTGTAAGACAGGCTGTGGGATGGGTTTCATACTTGGTTGAAGTGCTGCTAATTCTGGACTCTGTTCCAGTCGCTCTCTTGGGTTGATGTAGCTACTTCTGCAGCCATCTGGTGAGTCATGCCAAGGAATGGCTGGGCTGAAAACCCCAGCTGAAAAATGTACAGAAACTCCCTGATTTGGCTCACTCTGTTTGCACAAACCAAACTGTCTGTGCTGGCACGATGGGGAGTGCAGCATCAAATGGGAATGCCAACAGAAATGTGTTCATCTCCTGTGGCGTGGAGCATTGCTGCTAATGGTGGTAAAGGCATGATGTGAAGGCAGTTCCCTCTGACCAAGTGAACGCATTAAACCCACTCTATTTGTTGGGACAGGCTTACTCCAAATAAATCTGTTTTATCTTGTGAAACTTCAGAGTAGTTATCTGATGGTTTTCTGTAGGAGAACCTTGCAGGAACTCGTATGTTGCTGTAGGGCTTCTCAGTCTCTGTGGTGCTTTGAGGCTTCTGCAGCCCCCAGTCAGACTCATCCTAGGAATCTGCAGGACTGGGATACAGTATTTTTGGCCTAAGAGCAATCTTTTGCAGCTGTGATAACATGCTCTGTGCTTCATGTTTTTGTAAAGACTAACTGGCAAGGGAGATCCAGCCCTTTCCCTCACCTTCCTCATAAACATTGTCTTCTCTTGAAAACAACATGTAACTTAGGTAGGAGTCAGGAAATCAGTATGTATCCTTCCTTCAGTAGGTACTGATGAGACTTAAAAGCAGAGCTTGAAGTCAGATGATTTTATTTGCACACAACTAACCAGAAGATCCCTCTGCAGCTTTGTGCAGCTCTTCTGCTCCCTCCCCCTCTTTTTTTTTTCCTTTTAAATTGTGCTGGGTCATGTTTGTAGTCACTGTGCTAAATTCTAGAGTTACAGACATTACTTTCCAGAGGATGTTTTGTCCTTCCTCCAGCATGAGACCAATAATCTCCAGTGTTAAACGAGTCTGTATCCAGGGATTGTCTCATGAGAAATGAGGTTTTGGAAGCAGACACTGCACCAGGTATTCCAGACTGAGGACATGACTGCAGATGTTAGAAAAGCTGGTCACCTGTAGGAGGTCTCTGTTGTCATTCAGGTGGTACTGCTGAGGTTCAGCTCAAAATATGGCCACTCCTCCTTTTTTTTAAGGTATGTGTGGCTGGTGAGGCCTTGGCAGAGGTTGCCCAGAGGAGCTGTGGCTGCCCCATTCCTGGAATTCTTCAGGCCAGGTTGGGTGGGGCTTGGAGCAACCTGGGATAGTGAAGGTGTCCCTGTCCATGGCAGGGGATTTGAATTAAATTATCTTTAAGGTCCCTGACAGTCCAAACCATTCTGTGCTTCTCTGCAGAAAGACACCAGAACTTTTTCCTTCTGAAGGAACACAGTCTAACAAAGGGAGCAGAAGTTGTACTCAAACTGCATCAATTTGAAATTATTTTCTAGAAGAACAGAAATGCAAGTATTGGTGACTTCTCTTCATTTTTGTGGCATTGCTGTGGCATTTTTGTGCCGCAAAAGAGCAGGATTTGCCGTTGCAGCACTGAGATTAAAGGCAAGGCTATCTCACAGGGTTTAGCTGATCTAATGTTTCATGGCCACTGAATGGGAGCATTTTCCTTCCAAGCCATTCTCTGTGTCTCCTCAGGGAATCAGGTGGGCAGAATCCCCTCTGGATTGCTTCAGGTCATGTGAGCACACTTCATGTCCTGCACCCCTGTCCTCCCCAAACACACCATGGTCAACCTTCCTCAGCTCCTACCCAACCCTCTGCTGCTGCCTTGCAGTATTAATTTGGAGGGTTAATGGGATTTTGCTAAGTTAAAGCTGCTTTTTTGCCGACTGATGCAAGTTTTCTGGAGAGTGGATGCATTTCTCCAGGGACTGGGGTTGCAAATTGCATCAGTAGGATGTAGCCTTACGTATTACAAAGAAAAAGCTTCAGTGAAGTAAAAAAGATGCGTGTGGTGCAGCAAATCAAACCTCCAGCTGTGTAAACAGATCAATAAACTCATTTGTGCTTGCTGACCGGAAGAAAAATCTAATTGCAGGTACTCCATATTCAACATTTGTGGCGAAACTAGAGTAATTGGAATAATGAGAAATCCAATGTGCTTTTATTTGGAGTTTATTCTTCCTTAGGATTCGTTAAACTGGACAGGCCTCTCAAGGTTTAGCCTGGTTATGCATCACAGTTCCTAGCTCCTCAGACTTCATAGATTTCTTCAGTCACATTTGCCATCTTTTAATAAGACTTGAAAAGATTGAAGCAATATTGTTCCTGGTATTTAGAGGCTCATTTCACTCACCGGAATCTCCTTTGACTGAAGTTTGAATGCATCTGGACAGCAAAAAGGCTCCTGGGTTGCCTCAAATTCCAGGTTTCTGCAATTACTTATGCCTGGAAGAGAAAATAATGCTCTCCTGCATGTCCTGAAGATGTATTTCCAAGTACTGTTGAGCCAGTTCTCAAATACTTTTCATTCGAGCATCTCTTGCATTTGTTTGGACTTAGTAAAAAAGAGAGGATGAGGGTACTGGCATGATTGTATTTCTGTGAGGGACCATTTTCAGAAAGGTAAAAGGTTTTAGGGTAAGAGGGCAAGAAATACCCAGGAAAAACCATGAGGTTGGAGTTGTGTGAATGTGTTTTCTCCATCTGAGGGGGACAAAAGCTCTTTCAGGATGGGTATCTTAAGTCATTTCAATTGCTGGTAACAGAAATGAAGATGGTAGTGAAGAGTTCTTTAAAAGTTTCTGCACTGAGAGCAAACTGTCACCTGCATTTATCTTCACTTTGGGTTAAAGTTGGTAAATTTAATAGATATATTGTGAGCTTGGATGTCTCATTAGGATTGTTTGGAAGCGGAAAATGAATCCTCTGTGAAGGAAACAGAATGGGGTGAGCTGTGGCTCCTGGGAGGAGGAGAAGGAAAGAAGGAATTGAGGGTTGATGGATTGTAGCCAGGTAATGATGAGTTTGTGATTTTAACTGAAGGAATAGCTGAAAGTGAGTCATCAAAATAACTACAGAAAATGGGTCTTTAAAAGCTTTTCAAGACAAGCTTGCAAGAGTGGAGGCAAAACCTCTTGTTGCCTGGGTTTCATTTGGGTCTGTCCATCAGAGGAAGAGAGAAGCCAGTGGTCTGCAGCTGGAGATCCCGAGTGTGAAGGGAAGGTGATGTGTTGCCAGTTGACATATGGTACCACCTGGGATTAGCTGAGATTATGCCAATGAAGGTTAAATCCTGCAAGTTGATTCCCCTTGCTGTTATTTAGCAAATGAAGTACTTTATCCAAAGTCTGCTGGAAATCTATGGGCTTGCAATGTGATTGTATTCCCCCATGGCAGGGCAGATTCTGCTTTTTGGTTCTGTTGTTGTGAATACTGTGAAGGCTGAGCTCAGTGCTCCATCATTCTGCAAAACAGACCCGTGTGTTCGGTTACAATTGAACCTTTATTGTGGTTTTCCTGATAAATTTGAAAAGGATTTTTGCTATTTTATTTGCCTTCTTTATAAACAAACACTTTCATGAGTCTCTGATCAAAATTTGTCCCTTTTCTGTTCTAACAAGCACCTGATTTTTTTCTTACCATTCATTGCCAAGTTGTATTTCATCAGCTAAGAAAAAGTCATTAAAGGCAGGTTGTGACAAACTATTTTTATTTATATATTACGTTGTAATGATATTATTTATAAAGCAGTTGACAGGGGAAGAGGAAGTGGCATCAAGTTGTGCCAGGGGAGGTTTAAATTGGATATGAGGGAAAAGTTTTTCACTGAAGGTGTGGTCAGGCAGTGGAACAGGCTGCCCAGGGCAGTGGTGGAATTATCATCCCTGGAAGTGTTCAAAAGGCCTGTGGATGTGACACTTGGGGACATGGTTTAGTGATGAACATGGCAGTGCTGAGTTAATGGTTGGACTTTATGATCTTCAAAGTGTTTTCCAACCTTAATGATTCTATGACAGAAAAGCTTGAATGTTAAGAATTTTTTTTTGTTAATGGATTTAGTTCTTAAAAAGTAGAGTGGAGCAGATTTTGACTTGGTTTCTAGCACTGAAGTGGTGTCTGATCTGCAGGGGAAGGCTGTGCATCCTCCCTGAGCACTGAGTATTTCCATTTCTATTCTGAATAGAATATGTTCAGGAACATTTATAGGTTTTTATTCATGTAGCAGTGTTTTCTTTATATCAAGCAGTTAATTTCATTTTCAGTCTCTTCTCTTGCATGGTTACTGGCAGTGATCATGTATCCCACTTCAGCTGAGTAAGCCAGACTGTTTTAGTCCTTGTAAAATAAAACTGTGGTACCCTGATGCCCCTCACAGCCAGTTCCTCAGCTAAAGCTCAAGTTCACCTTTCCTGGCCATGCACTGACAGGCTGTGGGCTGGGAGCAGTGCTGTAACTCTTACACCATCCTCCTTTTCATTAAAAAAACCTCCCAGGGATCTGTTCTCTTGCTGGTGCCTTTGAGTCTTTTGAAAAGAAAATTGCTTTCTCTAGCAATGAATTACAAACCTCCAAAAAATCAGGACATACCTTTTTTAGACCTTTTGCACAAGAAAAGGGCATTATTTCTGGCTGTACAGTCAGTGAACCCTGAATTTTAAAATAGCTGAGTGCTTTTCTTCCTCACCCAATGAAGAGAAGAATGAGAGACACAGAATAGCAGACTTCTGCTTTTTTAACTAGTCATGGGTGGGTCCACTCAGTTACACCTATGTCACCATTATTATATCAAAATCTTCATTGCAGGAATCTGCTCAGGCTTCTTCTTAATGCAGCTTGGGATGTGATCTCCAGAGATTCAGTGTTGGTGGTTTCAGGATGGGTGAGACCCACAAAATACCCAGGGGTTGCAGAGACCTGCTCTTGCCTGGCTCCATTCACCACTTGGGGTTTTCTGCTGGCCATGCCTGCCTCCTCTCTACCCTTACAGAGGATTTTGTCACATTTTTCTTCCCAGCTTTGTCCACAGCCCAACCTTCACCTCATGCTGAAGGAAATGTTCTCACTTCCCACATTAGTGCAAATACAGTATTTTGTCAGAAATGAAACAATTCAGCATTTGTGACTGTAGGTGTTTGACTCATAAGTTGTTATGGCCATTCTTGGGTGTGCTGGGAGGATATTTATTATAGGACTAATGAATTATTTCTGGCTTGTTTCTTTAAAACCAGCATATTGTTAAACAACTTCCTTCCTCTTTCCATGCTAAACATTGTTGAAAATCTCTAATATCTAACATTAATATATATATTTAGAACATTTTATGGGGTTCTTTCCAGCTGAGCTGCTGTTCCAGGGCTAACCAGTAGCAACATCTAAATTTCCATGTGGGAGTGAGACCAAGTTCCACAGCAGAAAATTCTCCCTGGTTTTGGTTCCAGGATCAGTGCAGAGGTCAGTGCTTGCTCCCTAGATGTGTGCCTTAAGATGAAGAGTCAGAAGAGCCCTGAGAGTCTGGTGTCAGAATCCTTCCTCTGTGAGCAACAGGGCTCCTGTTCCTGCAGTAATGGCTTTGTTGGATGGAAAGGTACTTTCCACTTGGATGGAAAGATATTTCCAGCCTCTTCTGCTAATGTGAAGCACTTGTGTCTCATTGTCCTTGGGCAGACACTACTGGTCACAATTTGGAAGATTTGAGGATAAAAGAGAGAAGGGAAGCAGCAGAATGCCCCAAAGCACCTTGCAGACATGGGAGGGATTAATTAATCAGGAAAGCTGTGCTGGGATGTTTCATTCCAATCACCTCTTTTGTGTTTCAGCCCTGGCCCAGCGTGTCCAACCTGGCCAAGGATTTCATCGACCGCCTGCTGACGGTGGACCCCAGCGACAGGATGACGGCTCTTCAGGCCCTGAAGCACCCGTGGGTGGTCAGCATGGCAGCCTCTTCCTCCATGAAGAACCTGCACCGTTCCATCTCACAGAACCTTCTCAAGAGGGCATCCTCCCGCTGCCAGAGCACCAAGTCGGCGCAGTCCACGCGCTCCAGCCGCTCCACCAAATCCAACAAATCGCGGCGCGTGCGGGAGCGGGAGCTGAGGGAGCTCAACCTGCGCTACCAGCAGCAGTACACAGGCTGAGCTCCGTGCTGGTACCCACCAGGAGCCCTGCCAGAGGTCTGCTCTGCGCTGCAGGTGTGCACACACTCAGTGAGGAACAGCCAGGTTCCTCCCTCCCTCCCTCCAGGCGTTCCCCCCATCCATGAGGAGGCGTCCCCCCCGTAAGGAGAAAAGGGAACCTTGTGGTGGCCGTCCCACCCTGCGAGCTGTGCCACGGGGTCTCGCGCCAGAAACGGGGGAGTCCCTGTGGGCTCCTTGTGGAGCCTCAAGGAATGCATGAATTAAGGAGCCACGTGGGGAGAAGAGCTCTTTCTGTAGCCCAGGAGCTCGGTTGTTCATAGTTATTTATTAATTCCAGAGTGTTTAGTTTGTCTCACTTGCGTATGGAGAAAAGAAGAAATCACTTGGTGTGTCTGTGCGTGCACGTCCGTGTGTGCACTTACACGTGTGGGGGTGTGTATGTATTTAAAAATTATGTATACACAGATTCTGAGCTGGTTTAGTCAGACTCCGTGGTGCCTTTGCAGCGAAGCTGGAATGAGTCATGTGCAGTTAGAAGTGGGATAGCTCTGACTCACTGCTGTGCTGCCCACCAGCTCCTCACCAAAGAGATGCCAGACAGCAGCTTTCCATCAGGGCTGGGAAGCTGCGAGGTTTCCCCCAAGGGCTGCCATCCTCCTGGTGACGTCAAGGGCTCACTTGCCTGATGACATCAAGGGTTTACCCCTGGAATTGTCCTTTCCCTGTTTGCAGCAAGACCAGTGCCTGTCATGCAGGGTTTGTTGTTCTTGTGGCTCTGTTGTGGCTCTGATGTGTTACACACCTTGCAGCCTTCAAAACAAGATTGAGAAGGTTGAGTTTTTTTGTGCTAAGGGGAAAAAAAGGGGGAAATTTTTAGGTATGTGCTTCCCACCCCAAAGCTGGGATAGGCTATAACCACTGTAAGCACAGTGTTACTGACCATGGCACTGCACCAGAACTTTGGGGGTTTCAGGCTGCTCCCTGCCTGCAGATTTGACAGGGCTTCCCTGCTTTGTGTGCCTGTGCTGCCCCAGCACTGCCATCTCTGCTTTGGGACAGTGGTGGTGGGATGGCCACCAATGGCTCCATAGCATCAGGGTAGGGGCTTGAGTAGTGGAAGCCCAGTCTGGGAGTGTCAGCAGTGACAATAGCCTGGAGACATTGCACAAATGCCCTAGAGCTGTGAGGGGTGACTTTAAGTTCACCAGGAAAAAGCTGCCTTTCAGGTGTCCTTGTGCTGTGTAGGTGAGGAGGTGGCCTCTTATGAGGGACTCTCAGGGGAGGTGGGGGCTGCAGAGCTGAGCTTTGTACAAGCCTGCTGAGATATCTTCCCTACTAGTTAGAGCAGAAAAGGGGCTGATGGCACAGGCACAGGATGGATTTGGCTTCTCATGGTAGCAGAGACAAGATCAGCAGTGAAGGAAAATGCTGGGGTTTGAAACTTTTCTCATGAAGCCACACAATTTGCTTCATGCTGTGCACTTGGGAAGGGCTTGCTTGACTCTGGGCTGGAGGTGCAGGCAGTCCAAGCTCAAGGGGCTGGTGAGCTTGGCCTTTTCCCAGGATTGATGCCTGTGCCACTGTGTTTCAGTGTCAGCAGGGCTGAAGTGGTCAGTCACATCTCCAGGGAGCTCTCACTGTCACTCCTAGTCAGCAAACAGCAAAGCAGCTTTAGTGGGAGAAGATTTGTTTTCTGTGCTAAGGCAAAAAAAAAAAAGGGGGATTTCTGGGGGTTTGCTTCCCACCCCAAAGGAGGAATGGGCTGTAAGTACATGTAACCAGCCTGGTGTGCCCAAGCATGTGGTGGGGAATACAACAGAAGAAACTTGAGGACAGCCATTGTGTGTAGCAGGGGTGAATTTGAAATTCTTTGTGTGGTTTTCCATGTTATTTTGAAAACTTCACATCCTTTGCAGGCTGCCCTTTCTCTGAGCAACCATCCTGCCATGTCACACGCAGTCTTTCTCCCACCAGCATTAACAGATAGTGCAGAATTCCCCAAAAAAAATTTTTTTTCAACTCTGTGGACTGCAAACAAAAATGTTTTCAGCATCTTTTACCTCCTCTCGTTGTTTTTCCCTGATTTGTTACCATGAACTATAAACTAGATGTGATTTCTGACAAAGCAGGCAGCTTGCCACATATTGCTTCATAAACAGCTCAGTGTCCCTCATGTAACTGCAAACAGCTCTCCAAAAGCAGGAGTCCCTCTAAGACCAGTACCAGGACTGTGAGGGCCCTGCAGGTCAGGTGGTGGCAGGAGGCTCCCTCAGAGCACTTCTGGTTCTGAGCCATTACTTGAAGAGGCTTTGGTGTGTTTGGAGCATCACTCCAGGCACTGTCATTGCTTTTACCTCCTGACTGCTCCCATGGCCCTCCCCAGATTATCCTGCATGTTTATCCATGAAACAGGGATTTTGGCTGTATGAGGGGGTCAAGCTGATGAACTGAGCCAGGACCTCTAGAACTGAGACCCTTTCCCCTTAACCACTAGACCATCAAAATGCACAGACATCAATCAGATGTCTGCCCATGCTGTTCTTCATCCTTCTCTGATGGGATGAGGGGTACATAAAGCTCTGGGCTAACCAAGCTTGTTTCTCCACCTTCACAAAGCAGAACAAGAATCTTCTCATCTGTGGCAATTTTTGCTTCATTGATCTTTTCCACAACTGGCTTTTCACCAGGAAGAGTTCAGAGTGATCGTTTGTGGTTCCTTTGGGCTGGAATATGTTTTTGGAAGTGGGATGTTGCTGTGTAGGGTCCTGACAGTGTCAGGTTTGTGATACTCTGTGACTGGGGCTGCATTGGCAGAAGGGAGGATCCATCACATACATGAGAATACTGGATGGCTGCTGCTGTCTCTCCATGGTATCGAGGTGTCTGTGGTCCTCAGGCATTCTGCTGCTTGGGAATTGCAGGAGGAGGACCAAGGCCATCCCATAAAGAGCTCTGGCTTTTCCAGAAAAAGAACTCTAATTCTTTTCACAAATGCAATGTTTTCTTGTTTGCATGGAAAAATCAGTGCAAACTCGGGAAAATCTTTACAGGCTTTCCTTCCATTGTTCAGTTTTAACACTCTTGGCTCACTCCCTCTTCTTTTTCTAAATCCAGTATTTGTGGGAGCTTTGCAGCCAGACAATAACGTGTGAGCAGAGGGAAGATGTGCAGAGCTCTGTCCAAGTGACCCTGGAGTCCTCAGTGATTGATCTTTCACTCAGTCTGGAAAACTGTGATGGTCCAAATACCACGTTGGAAGGTCCAGCTCAAGGACAATTCCTCAGGTGCTTTTATTCTTGCAATTGGGACACTTCTTCAGCAGGGTCTGGTGCAGAGGGGGACAGGCAAAGTGCTGTAATTCTGAGCCATAGTCCAGGTGCCTTCAATCTGTCCTCTAAGAAGCTCTTCACTGTGAATTACCTTGATCATCTGTCTTCATTCCACAGGAGCAGCTCAGTGCTGGGTTGGTCTTAAGTCTCAGGAGTTTACACTTTTTCAGGACTGCCTTTTTTGGGGATTTTAGAAACTAAAATCTCTCTGAAATGTCTTTTTCTGCTCTTTTGTTTAATTTTTTTAATGTCCTTTGATTCTTAATGGTGGTTCTTAATTTGGCTCTCAGAGTGTTTTTTGGAAACCTTCCTCTGGTCCTGAATGTGCTGGGAGAGCAGAGGTAACAACTGCCTGTTCCAAACCACCACTGAGTGTAGCCTCTGCATTAGCTGGGGTGCAAATCTGAGTGCTCCTCTTTTGCCTGCTTTGGTTCATGCAGGGAGAGTGGGGTTGGAATGACATCTAGTGGCAAACTGTGGTGTGTCCTTGTCCCAGCACAGCCCTCTCCTCGCTGCTCCTCTGTTTCTGGATGAGATGCTCTTTGAGGAGTAAAAGGAATTAGGGTGGTTTGTCTTTTGGAACTTAGCAGTACTGTGTAAAACAATCCTATCCTTTTGTCCTGGGAGTTCGGCTGCTCTCTTGGGGGAGAGAATTACAGCTTCAAAGTGGCCTGTTGATTCTTTGGTTTTTATTATTTTTGTTGAGGGTTATTGGAAAAGAATGTGCAAAAGTCTTCCAGAAATTGCATTAGGGGGTCTAAAGATTTGCATCTAGATTTTTGAGTGTGTAGGGTATTTTCCTAAAACAGCAGTCACCAGCCCATGTTTGATTTACTTCTCACTCAGGCTTCTAAAAATCTTAACACATCAACCCAGTGGGGGTAGAAACTGCCCTTCCCTCGATCCTGAAGAGGCCTGTGCTATTTAACACTGCAGCTGTGATAGCATCCAGATGCTCCTGCTGGTCCCTGCTCTGTGTTGTTCTTGGAAGCACACAGCTGTACGTGAAGGAAAGCTTGAGAGCCTCGTGAGGAGCTTAAGCCCAGACAAGAGGGCTCAGACCTGCTGGCTTTGGTAGTGATGTGGAAACCAGCTGCAGTGTAGGGCCTGCTTCATGTGTTTGTTCTGGACATGATAACCCTCACACTCTTCTTTGGAATCTGGGGACTTTCCTCTTTTAGGCCAGATATTTTCTGTTCTGGTAATTTACACCATTTCTTAGGCCCTGCTCCATTTCTCAGTCCTGTTTTCTACCCGGGTGTTTGGCCGCAGTACTAAGAGAGTCAGCTTTTATCTGATGCACAAACTGGAATAGGAATGATGGTTCACTTGGCTGCTGGGCAGCAGCTCTGGGTTTGACTCTGCAGGAGCTGTGGTGAGTCCTGGGGCAAAGGAAAAGCTTCTGTATGGTGCCTTTGAGGACCTGCAGAGCAGGCTCAGCTCAGTCTTGTACCACATGGGGCAACTACTATGTGTTACAGGCTTCTACTTAGGCTGTGTGGGGACATATTGTTTTAAGTAATGATACTAAAGATTTGGAGGGTTTGAAGCAGGATAAATTAAAATCTCAATTGTTTGACTTAATTTAGTTTTCTAAGTGATGCAAAGCAACACAGACATTGGCTTCTTTGGCACCAGTCTGAGCCCTAAAATTTGCAGGGAGGGTGGTTGTGTCCAGGCCTCTAACCCCTCTAACCCACTCAGCTTTCTCCTGGAAAATGTCACAAAGTGCCTGTACCACTCGGTGTGTGTACCCAGCCCCAAGTTGCCTTCACCACTCTTGGGAGGGTTTTGGTGCTTTTTTTAACCACTCAGTCTCCTCTTTCACCCTGGATTAAGAGTGCAGCACTCCAAGGCAGGTGCCTGCATGTCAGCTGTGCCTTACTGTGCAGGAGACTTCCCAGAGAAATAAATGTGAACACCAGGGATGTGTAGTGGCAACAGCATCATGGAGCTCAGTGCCTTCCACCCTCGGTGTGCCGAGGGCAGCGGGAGCTCTGCCTGGTGACAATTGTCCCTTGTCCCACTGTCCCCCCTGCCTGGCGACGCTGTAGATCCTCGTGTGTGACGGGCGAGCTCTGGCTGCTGCTGCAGAGGTCGTTGCACTGTTTGTGTGCTGAATGTGGAATGGATCCCCAGCGAGGTGTGTGACAAACCAGCAGCTCCTGCGCGGACGCCCAGATGCCGTGAGCTTTCCTGTTGCCTTTCACTACGGAAGGACACCTCCCGGGAGGCCCTTGGGACTGGAGATCTTCCGGCACTTGGTGTTATTTTTGGTTGCCCAGTTTCCGGTGCTGGGTTGGGACGGTTTGGAAGCGACTCCGGTCTCATCCAGTCGGTCTCCTCACGGGGCTGTCTTGAGAAGTGCCCCATTCCGTGCCTTGCCTTTCGAGTCCTGGCTTTGCTCTAAGGACTGTCCTGTCGGGTGAGGTCGGGCCCATTGTAATTAGTCTGTAATGTTCAAGCTAGAGTGTACAGAATTATTTATTTGGTGTACTCGGTCTGTTAAAACATGTCCATGTATTCTGTGTACCCCATGGCTCTGCGGTCCTTACTTCTGCCTCATGGATCACCCGCGGGCTGGCTGCTGGAAGGCAATGATTTCCAGGCTGGGAATGATGGTCAGTAAGTTCATGGAGAGCCAGGAGCTGCTCTCCTCTCTGTTACGTTCTTGGATCACAGCAAGAGGTACCAAAGTGCCCATCAAGGGGTTTGCTGCTTTCTTTAACGAAGCTTCCAGGCCAGGAGCTGCCCAAGAGAGACCTTGTGCAGGGCTGGGATGTCCATGGGATGCTCTGGATGAGGGAGGCACTCAGCCTGTTGCTGGAAGGTGCTGTTGGGAGGCTGAACAGGCACTTTGGGACATTCTGTTTATTTTTCTTTGGCTGCAGGGTGGTAGACTGGGCCAGAGGAATGTTCTGGTTTGTCCATGGCCACTCATCAACTCTCCAGTTTCACTCTGAGGAGGTTTTATGGACCAACAGGAAAACTTGTAATATCAAGTGAACAATGCATGTCCCTCTTGAGCCACCTCCTCTCCAGGATATTTTGGGGCAGGGGACCCCATCCCAGTGGTGGCAGAGCTGACAGGGACCTGAGCACACAGACCAGATGACCCACAGTGCTGCTGTTGGTCATTTCTGTTTAGAAGCTCCCTACAGCCAGCAGTTCTCTCTGCCTGCATGGTCCATCCCCACATCTCTGGTGTTTACCTGCCTTTAAGGTCAGTTAGATGCTCCCTGCAGAGCAGACCACTACATGAAACTAAATATTACACAACCAAACTAAAATTTGTTAGGCCTAGCCTTTACTTGAGCAGATCTTTTTTTTTTTTTTTTTTTTACTCGATCATATGGGCCAGACTATTTGTGTTGGCCCTCCATTGATGTTCCACACCCCTTCCCTTCAGTGTGTCCCTGGGTAGTGTCACACTCTGCTTAAGAGAGTGATTACATTTTGGGGACTGTGATTCACACAGAAAAGGTGGTGTATCACCTCCACATTACTGGTAAGGAAAAATAAACCCCACACCTCATGTTGGGATAGTCTTATCCTGCTTCTCTCCATGGTGCCTCATCACCAGCTCTATTTTGAGCTGCTGGGAACTGAATTGTAATTCACTGAACATGTGTTTTAGTGCTCTCATGTCACACAAGACTTTTTTTTTCCACCAGCTATTGTCTCAAGAACCCATTTGAGTGAAAGCCTGTCACCTGGCGTTGAAATTTGTTTCCAGCTTCAAATTTTCCTTTGGAATAGCCTTCAGTTTCCTGCTGTTACCTGGCAGATCTGCAGGTGTGAAGCAGCGTGCTGTTCTCCAGCCATCCTCTTCCACCTTCCCCAAGAGCTGGAGCTGCCTGTGGCACTTCTCCCTTTCAGCTCAGTGTTCCCAGCTGCTACACAAGTCATGGCTTTAAACTGCAGGCAGGGATCCTTTAGGATCCTGTGCACCCACCAGCACCCACCCTCCACTGCAGCTGAGCAGTGCTTTCTGGTGCTGAGCTGCAGCTCCACAGTCCCTGGTGGCACCTTGCACCTGGGTCAGTGGGAGGACCATCCTCCCAACCTTCAGCACTGCCTGGGTTGGTGCCAGGGTGTGCTTGAAGACCCCCTGAACAGCCTTTGAGTCACTGCCAGCCATGCTCCCCCTCTGCCTGAGCATCCTGTCCTGGTTTTGCAGTTCCCCCTGTGTCCCAGCTGGGCACCAAGCTCCAGCTCTGGGAAGTACTGGAGCTCAGGAGAGAAGCACAGGGTACCCCAGGCTTCTCCATGTGCCTTCCACCCCACTCTGCATCACAAGAAGAAAGGAGCCAGAGGCAGTGCTTGGCACAAGCAAATGCTGACACTTTATTAATCCCAGTGAAGGGATCACAATGGCAGCAGCTTTAACCCTGAGCAACGACGGCGTCGATCCAGTTGCGGAACTGGCTGACACGAGTGTACATGGCCGGAGTGTTGATGTTGCAGTTGGAGGTTCCCCAGGAGACAATGCCAATCAAGGTCCAGCCATTCGCAGTCTGGTAGATCAGAGGTCCACCGGAGTCACCCTGCAGAGGAGATTGCTGCTTAGTGCTCCTGGCACATGCTCCCAGCTGGTCCCTGCCACCGCAGCCGCCCGGTCCCCTGCTCACAGCCAGGTGCTGTAGCTTAAATATCTGGCTCCATAAGTGCAAGACCCCACATGCCCTGCTCCTCCACCCTGCCTGTGCTGCAATGGGAGCTCAGCAAGACCCTGCGTATCCTCCTCCTCTTCCACCCACCCTGTGCAGCAGGAGCTCGGCTCCTTACCTGGCAGGAGGTGGCACCATTGCCACCGGCACAGATCATGGCGCTGGTGATGCGGTTGCCCCAGTACTGCATGCACTGGCTCTGGGAGATCAGGGGCACGGTCACCTGCTGCAGGACTGTTGCCAAGGCTTGGGCTGGAGGAAAGAAGCACTGTTAGACCACCTCGGTGTCTGTGGGTCTCCTGGAGAGCACACAGGTGCCCTGGGCAAGTTTCCACTGGTGCTCCCAAGCACGTGGGTGCTGCTATACAAAGCACCTTCCTCCTCCGTGCTGCCAAACGCCTTCATCCCTGGGATCACCTCAAGCAGGCAGCCCTGAGAAAGGGCAGGACTGTGCCTGTGCACAGTCATCCCTGAGTTACACACACACCCACCCCCTGAGCACACTGGTACACACTCAGACAGGGTTGCTCCACTGCCCAGCTCCCCCCTTCCCACACATTCAGGAGATGTCACCCCCACAGGCACCCCTGGACCCTCAGAGCCCCCAGGAAGAACAGCAGCTACACGCAGCCCTCCCTGAAGCTGCAGCTTACGTACAGTTGGGGTTGGTGCGTCCCCAGCCGGTGGTGACAGCCCAGGCGTTGTTGGGCAGAACCAGGTTGGCAGGGGCCAGGCAGATGGTGGACACACGGGATCCCAGCTGGGCGGGCGTGGACAGCCTCAGCAGGGTGATGTCATTGTTCATGGTGTTGGGGTTCCAGCCAGGGTTGGTGATGGCCTGCAGGGAGAGAAACACCACAGCATTTCATGCCTGCCCTGCGGGAGCAGCCACAGCCCCGTCCCAGCACCGCGTCCGCCCAGCTCACCCTGGACACGGTCTTGACTTGAACGGCCTCGGAACTGGAAGCAAGGTTATATTCCCCAAGGACGACAACGTGGGCACTCGGGCTGCCAGAAGTAAGAGAGAGTCAGGGGCGTGTGTGCAGCCAGCACCCCGGGTGGGAGCAGCACTGGGGGCAGCCATGGGCATGAGGAACCCAAGGGAAGCCACCGTGGGGACAACAGGGGAGGATGCCCTGGGCTGCTCAGGCCTTTGAGGCTGGCCCAAGTGCCACTCAAACTTGCCCAGCACGCTCTGAGCCCCTGGCCCAGCCAGTGGCACTGGTGTGGGCTGGCCAGGCATCGCTCCTTACTTGAAGTTGCAGTGAGCAGCTGTGACGACCCAGTACGGGCTGATCAAGGAGCCGCCGCAGAAGTGGGATCCTGTGCGGGTCTGGGGAGGGAAGAGGGAACAGGAGCTGGGGCTGGGCAAGCTGAGCACCCCCAAGCTGGGAACAGGCAGAGGTCCCTTTGGTGCCCAACTGTGGCACCCAGCTGGCTGTGCCAGTGCTTAGGGCAGTGCCCAGGGAGCGGGACAGTGCTGTACCTGCAGGGACACCTGCCAGGGCCATGAGCCGGGCACAGCGTTCTGCCCGTTGACAATCCTCTCGTTGTAGTTCACCGAGGGACTGATGGCGGGCACCCCGCAGCCTGCAGGAGAGGCACAGGGGCACAAGGGTGACCCAAAAGCTCAGGACACATACCTGGGGGCTGCCTGTGCTGATGTGGGTGGCTCTGTGTCACCCTCCCTGGCATCCTGCTGCACCCCTAGGATCTTCCCACACCCATGGGCAGCACTTACCTGAGACGGCGCTGGCAAGGGCCAGGCAGGCAACTACCCACAGGAACGCCATCCTGAAAGCAGATAGGCTGAACCCCTGGGGACCACGAGCTTTATAGCAGCCAGGGAGCCACGTGGCTCATAGCTGGCCAGATTAAGGTCCCCCTGTGGCCTTGTGTCAGCTGTGGGCAGCAGTGACGGGCCAAGCCTGGCACATACCGTGCCCATGCAAATAGGGGCATGGGAAGGTACTGTCAAAAGACACCTGGGGGGCTTGGGCTTTTGCTGTCGTGTGTTGTGTTAGTTCTGACTGCAGCTTGTGGAGCTGGAGTGGGAGAGCACCACAGGGCTGTGGTGGAGGGCACAGGATTGTGGTTGTGGCACACAGCTGGGGTAGCAGTGGGGCTGGACATGCTGGGGTGGACACCAGTACCTGAGGTGGGAGGTCATCCCATGCTCAGACTTGTTTCAGATCTGTTGGCACTAGAGCTGTTTTTCCACATGGCCATGAAGTCCTGGCCTGGGCCAGAGCTGGTCCAAGCTGGATGTTCCCAGGGCTCAGGGCCACCCTTTGAACCATGTCCGTGGTGCAGGTGAACAAGTCCCAGAGCCAGTGGGGGCAGGTGGGGAGGGCAGACACCTTCCCAGGCAGGTGGGAGCTATGGCCAGCTGGGCAAGGACACCATGAACCCCAGGGAGGACAGTGAGCACCTCCCCAAGCTGAGGCTGAGCCCTTCACTGAGCATCCCCCCAGCACTGCAGCCACCTGACCCTCTCCCCAGGGCTGGGGAGCACTCGGCCCCCTCTGTCCTGGACATGGGGTATGTAGTGTCTGCATCATCCCCTGTGTCCTGGGGGATCTCCTGGGCTGGCACAGGTCTGGGGTGATGCTGGACATGGGCATGGATCCCTCCCTGTCTGTGCCACCCACATACCCTGATCCCTGCCCTGACCCTCCAGGGAGCACAGCCTGGACACGGGAGTGAGTGCAGAGCTTAGGCCTTTATTTGCAGCAGTGGTACCACGCAAGGACAGTGGGATGTGACCCATCCCAGGGCAGGAAGCATGGCAGAACATGGAGGTCTCCCAGGGCACTGCAGGGGCTGGGCACAAGGGTGTAGGCAGAGACACAAACTGCTCCTGATCTTCATATGGCACCTGGGAGGAGATGGCCAAGGGCCAGGCAGCAGCAGAGGATGAAGGGAGAGTCAGTGCTCAGGGTGGTGCTGCCCATCACAGAGGAACCTTGGAGCAGGACAACACACCAAGCACAACCACGCTCCCCATGCAGCTTGAGAGGCTCCAACTCCAGTCCTGCCTCAGATGCTGGCAAATGAGCCAGAGCCAGCAGTCTGGCAGGTCAGCAGGAATTCAGAGCTGTCCCTTTGTGCCAGCAGGAATATGGCTGATGGCACTGTCCAGGGTGGGGAGACCACCTTTTGCTCTTCTCCTCCGCATCCATGAGCCACGATGAGCTGGCTCAGCTGCTCCCCACTGGCCACGCAGGGCTCAGCCTGGTGGAGCAGCAACACCCAACGCCAGGGCTGAGCCCAGAGGACCTCCCATGGCTGAAATCCTCCTGCCAGCCTGGTCCCAGCAAGGCTCCAGTCTGCCTCTGAGTTGGAATGGTAACAGCCTCCATGGCTGGAACACACTGGCTCAGGGGGCTGTCTGGAGACTTGAGGAAAGCCAAACATCCCTGCAGCCCCATGGAGATATGATTTTGTTCCAGATCCAGATTCCTGACCATTCTCAGCTCTTCTTTCTCCTGCAGGCAATGGGCCAGGCCTGAGCAGCTTTCAGTCCCTGTCGCAGCAGGCCAGCAAAATAGCTACAGGTTGGATTTCCCCCAGTTCAGGTATTCCAGGACTGCTGCTTACAGGGGACAGTCCTCTCATGGGGCAGGACCAGAGGAGGACAGCCTTTATCCAGACTGTCCCCAGCAGAGGGCAAGGTGCTGCGTGTAAGGGATGCCACATGTCACCTCCATTCTCACCACGCACAGCCCCAGAGCTGCCCCACGTGGCCCCTCCCTGGGACCAGCAGGGCACCAGTGCCAGGCAGGGTCAGGCACACTTGCCCTTGCGAAGGCAGAAGGGCAGCTCTGGCACAGGGACCAGGATGGTGCTGAAGATGGGCCGGTAGCCCTCGGGCAGAACCTGGGGGTGCTGAGCCATCATTTCCAGCACCACGTGCCGCACTTCCTTGGAGACGTCACCGCGGATGTCCAGCAAGGTGGAGACGTGCTCATCACTGGGCAGAGAGCCAGGGGTGAGCCTGGGTGTCCTGCAAACCTCCCCTGACCCTGACAAGCCAAGCCAAGGCCAAGGGAAAACTGGTACTTTGCACCAGGCAAAATAGCATTTTCTTGGAAAACTATCCCCCCCCCAAACATTTTGAATTTGGTTTTGACATTTTGAGCTTGGTGTTTTGTCAGTTTTCTCACTTTGTTTGGCCACCAAATACAGATGTGCGAATGCCACAGCAGAACTGCTGTTTTCTTTACACCTTTGCCCTTGGGACTTTTCAAGAACCCCTCAAATCTGGAGCATGGGAAAAGGAAACCTCAGGGAGAAGGGGGTAAAGGCTCAGGTTTCTTCCTGCTCTGCTATGTCACCTCACAGGCTGCAGCCCAAGACTGGCTGTCCTGGGCCAGCACAGCTATCCCCTCCTGCAGGGAGTACTTTACCTGACATCAGGGTACTTGTTGATGAAGCCCAGCACCTCCAGGCTGAGCAGTGCTGGGTCTTTGAGGCAGAGCAGCTCCCGCAGGGCAAAAACAGCCTCCAGGCTCTGCTGGCCCCGCTCCAGGCCCTGGGAGGGAAAGCAGCCAGGTGTGAGACCCTGAGGTCACTGCGGTGGCTGGCGAGACACAGCTGCGTCCTCAGTGCCCGCGTGGGGACCTGATCCCCTGCAGCTGCTGTCTTCCCACCCAGCATGTCCCACCCATCAAGGGCTGCTGGGCAGGGTGATGGTCCCCAGAGTCCCTAATCCAAACAGTTCCTCCCAAGTGTAACAGCCCCATTTGGGCTGTGGGCTGGAGGGGAGCAGCAGGGTGAGGTGATGCCCCCTTTCCCATGGCACAGCCCCGGCTCCTCACAGCACACAGGCCCCTCTCACCAGGCCACAGAAGAGCTCCCGGAGCTGCGTGGCGTCCTGCAGCAGGCGCTGGCACAGCTGGCCCCGCTCCTCTCGGCTCTTGCACACCATCTTCCTCTGCAGGAGTGCCCGCAGGTACTGGCTCGCCACCAGGAGCTCGCTCTCCGCCAGCAGGAGCTGGGCAGGGGACACTTGTTAGCGCTGGCATTGCCTGGGTGTCAGACCCCAGCTCCCCAGGGAAAGGCAGAGGCAAAAAGGGCTGGATACAACACCAAGCCATGGGAAGCCTCCTGACTGAAGGGACAGAGAAAACAGCTGGATTTGGGGGCAGCCCTGAACATCTCCGTGTGGCAGTGCTCCCTGCACTGCTCCGGAGGACAGAGGCTCTCCGGCATCCCAGCATCCTGCATCCCAGCACGGCCCCCAGCTGCCCAGCCTCCCTGTCCCGCAGAGCAGCAGCCGCTCGAAGGAGGTACCGTGAACACGGGTTTCCTGACGCGGGAGAAGTCCTTTGCATACTTGTCAATCACTTCACACATGCTGCCGACGAGCGGGGAGCCGGAGAGCCACTTGCGGGAAGGCAGCTGCAGGCAGAGGGGCTGAAGGGAGCAGAGGAGCAGCGTCTGTGCCCTGCATCATCGCACAGCTGCCAGCTCAGGGCAGCACAACACCCACAGCTGCTGCCTGGCAGCACGGAAACTTTGCCTTGCAAAGCGCCCGAGCCCCTACTGCCAGCCAAAACTCAATGTAAAAACAGCAGAGTGGTTCAGGTTAGGAAATTATGGAAACCTGGGGCTGTCCCTCCCTGACACCCTGAGGGCCTCACCTTGGGGTTTTATCTGGGTCATGATGCACACCTGAGGTGTGGACAGTGAGCTGCTCCTCACACACTTGCTTTTGGCCTGTCCTGCTGTGATTTTATTTTTAATTTCCATTCCTCCCCACTTCCCTTGTGTAGACACAACAAGTTTTTTGATTTCCTTCTCCTGCCCTGCTGTCCTTGCCTGTCTTCCTGCTTGCAGGCACACACTCCCTGTGTCTCTGCTGGGGCCACTGCTGCCTGCAAGCTCATCACCCTTTGGCTCTTCCTTTGTTTTCATGGCATTCAAGCCCTAAATAGTAATGCCGTTAATTATTCCAGTTTTTCGGTCCAGACTCCAGGAAATCTAAATTTGACTACACTGGCAGGAAACAACTCGGGCAATTGCACATGGATTCGTATCCTCCACACAGACTTTGCTGCTCCCCAGCTGGTGTTCTGCCATGGAACAGCCAGAGGAAGGAGCGTGAGGCAGCCTGGGGGGCTGTGGCTCCTGGTCTCTGTCTGTTGGTGATTTGGGGGCCATGAGCCATCTGCCCCAGCGATATGGGGCGGTGCTGTTGGCGACAGACATCGGGTGCTTTATCAAGGTCTGGGGCACAGGCTGGCAGAGATGTCTGCAGGGTGATAGCAGGGTACAGAGCACATAGCAGGGACCCTGGGCAGGAATAAACTCGAGCCTGGGGTGTTGCAGTAGGGCTGTTCTTCCTGGATTCAGCTTTGTTACAGCCCTGTCAGCCTCAGGTGCTGGACCAACATACCTGCAGGTCCAGAAGCAGTTCCTCCAGCAGCAGCTGGGTGGCTTTCTTCTGCATCCTGTCTAGAGCAGCCTGGAGGGATGCGGGGACCTCTCTGCAGGCAGTGTCGGGGTGCAGGGAGGAGACAGAGTTGCTAGGAGAGAGAAGAGAGGGTGCAGAGGGAGCCTGGGAAGCACAGTGGGAACACCAGCCCCAGGGAGGATGGGGGTGGGTGTTGCTACAAGAGCTGCCAGGTGCTGGTGCAGGGTACCTGAGAGCCAGGTTGTTGTTGAGCACGGCCAGCAGGTGGGAGATGTAGAACTTGGGAACAGCCCGGTCCTGCTGGTGCTCCTTCCCGCACTGCACCAGGGCCTCCCGCAGGCTGCAACACAGAGAGGCTGAGCCCCCGCTGTGCCACCACAGGGACCTGGCCCTGGGATGCTTCTGGGGGCACGAGGACCTCCCACAACCCTCCCAGATCACTTGGCTCCTTTCAGATGCTGCCACCAGGTTGAAGAGTGACATTGGGCATGGTGGGACAGTGGGACCCATTCTGGATCACCTTGGGAGGGCTCAGCAGACAAGCATGTGGGGCAGACCCCCAAGAGCTGATGCCCCCAAAGGTTGAGACAGCAGCCCCATGGGTAGACAGGCTGCTGAGCCTTCTGTGACCTGGATGAACACTGGGTGCCCCACAGCAGATGTCCACCACCAGCCCATGATGCTTGGCCATGGGCCCAGGGTCTGTGAGGGTGGACAGGGGTGTGAGCGGCTCCACTGACCGGCCCAGGAATGCCTCAAGCTCCTCCAAGGCCATGTTGTAGATCTTCTGCTGCAGAGAGTTGGTGATCAGGGAAGCCACCTGGATGTTCTCGTTCAGCATCTGCAGCAGAAGAGGAAAGTGGAGGTGATTCAGGGAGGGCGTGCAGGCTCATTTTTGGGAGGTCTCAGCATGGCCATGCCCCATCTGTACCCATGTTCTTGTGGACTCACCTGCATGACAATGGCAGGCAAGGCTGACTGGAAGAAGCCCTGATGGTCTGTCTCAGGTTCCTCTTCCCTGAACCATTCCTTGAACTCCACCTCCAGGGTCCTCTGCATCCACTCGAACACGCTAGCCTGCAGGATGGACACCCACCACAGGCAGCCCAAGAAGCCAAGTACAGACACCCTTGAGACCCAGCATAGCACAGCAGAGAGTCCTGGGCCTCATCCCAGGCTCATGGTCTGCAGCTGCTGTCAGAGCAGATGCTTGGCTCAGTAGGAGTCACTGGGTCCCTGTCCTGCTCACTCACCTTGACTTTCATCACGTATCTCTTCTCTGTCTGATCCACAAGCTCAGAGGACATCAAGGGATCCAGAGCAGAAACATCCACTTCTGGGAGGAGGTCAGGGTGACCCATCATCTCTGGGCTGGAGGGCAGAGGTGGCGCAGGGCTGGGAAGGCCTGTTCTCCAGGAGTTCCTACCTGTCCCTCTGCCCTCCTGGTGCTCATCCCCTGGCAGCCAGAGACACTCTCCCAACCCACCCATGAGCTGGTGAACAACCCAGCTCTGCACATGCCCTGCTTGGTTGGTGCCGGGGTTGGTGCTGACCTGTGGTACACACGGAGCGCCCACTCCAGGAGGAGGAAGAGCCCCTGTTTGTCCAGGTCCTCCCGCAGGATGTCCTGGAGGTGGCTGGTGAGGGCCTGGTGGTAGGTGGCAGTGCAGACGCTGAGGATGTTGTAGTGAGCTGGGACGCACTGGACCATGAGGTCCTTCACCACACACAGCTCAGACACGATGTCCTTCTGCAGCGCCGCCAGGTGCTTGGCCAGCCCCGGCCCCTCAGCATCCATGCGGGGAGCTTGGAAACGGCCTCCTGTGATGGTGTCCTGGAGGACCTGGTAGAACTTCTGCCTCCAGCCCTTTGGGCGCCCAGGGGGCAGGAAGGTGGCCTCTAGGAGCAGAGTATCATCTATTTTCTCCTCCCGCTCGATGATCCTCACAGCAGTGACGAAGAGAACGGGGTCCTCGCGCACCAGCCGCAGGCTGCTGCCCACAATGTCCCACAGCTGCTTGGCCAGGCTCTCATTGAGCTCCTGCAGGCCACTGAAGTAGGACAGCACAGTTGCCTGGGCACTGGAGAGTCCGCGGAGGTGCAGCTGGGAGAGGATGTCATCCCGGAGTTGCTCCACCACCATGAGCTCCACATGGGCCTCCAAGAGGTGCTGCCCACGGAGCAGCTGCAGGATATGGGAAAAAACCTCGTGGACTGTGGGAGAGGGAGAAGAGATGCCAGCACTGAGTGTGGAGATGAAGGGGTTTGCACCAGGAACATAGATGCAGGTTATCAAGGAGATGGTGAGGGGGAAAGGTCTGGGGCTCTGGGAACACCATTGGATCAGTCCCTGGGGAAGCGGGGATATCTCCATTCACCCAACTGACAAAGCCTGCAGTGACCTGCACAGAGCCTGGGGCTGGACTGAAGTTTCCCTCTGTGCTTTCCTGCCCAAATTGACCAGGACTGGGCCAGTACCTTACCTGAGAAGATCTGGGGCAGCACCTGGACCACCGAGGCCAGCTGCACATGCTCCTCCATCAGCTCCCTCATCTGCTGGAGGCCCTGGAAGTGGTCTGCGCTGTCAAGCAGGGCCCACCGCGCAGCCCCCAGGTCCTGGCACACGCTCTGCACCTCCTGGGCCGCCGACCGCAGCTGCTCCAGCCCTGCACTGACCCCCTCCAGGTAGGACTGGACAGTGGACTGGGGAGCAGAAAAGGATGGAAGGGCAGTGGAGCAGCTCCAGAAGGCAGGAGGACCCCACACTGTTTGCCCCAGCCCTGCACAGTCGGTGTTGCAGGCACTCTCCCAGCCCCACGAGGTCCTGGGTGAGCAGTAATCAGATGTCTTTTTCAGTTTTAAAAGATTGCTTTGTTTCTGCAAAAGAGCAGTGGGTCACAGGGCCCCCATGTGCCCCCGAGGCATGAAGGACCTCAGTGGCCATATAAACCCTCGTCCCAAATGGAGTGCCATCGTTTCCAGCCCTGCAGTGGCACCGGCACATCTCCATGCCCTATCCACTCATTTAATTCCCTGCTCCTGGTGCCAAGAATCACTGAGGACTCCTGGACAATTCACCCAGAGTCAGGGTAGAAGAAACCATCTCTAAAATTATCAGGAGAAAGTTGTGGTGCTCAAACTGATTCAGTCCTGAGGTTAATAATTCCTTGGGTCATGCAAAAGGGGAAGTCCTGCAGGACTGGGACAGGGGCAGGTTGGAGCTCTGTGCCTCCTCCCAGCCGTGGGGCAGGGCAGCCTTTGGTGCTGGGACAGGGCAGTGATGGGGTGTTCTGAGTCCTGCTCATGGAATGTGCTGAACCCCCTTGGTGTTTTGTTTTGAAGGATGTCAGAGACACAGAAGACTCCTTTTAACACTTCAGACACTGCCTGGGGCTAAGGCAGAGGGTGAAGAGGGGGTTACCAGATCTTTTCCCCCCAGTAATTGCACTTCACCCACCAAGTGCCAGCCAAAGGAAAAGATTTTGCCAAAAGAGGACACAGAGAGGATTCATCGCGAAAGAGGGGACCTTGGCTGGGATCCCTGCCTGAGGAGGGGGTGTGGCTGCACGTGTCCATCGGATGGGCTGTGGGAAACACACACCTTCAGCCGGGACTGGATGGAGCTGTTCCTCTGCGTCTCTCGCCTCCGGTAATGCCCGAGCCCCTCCAGTTTCTCGGGGCGGTAAAACACCCCTGAAGCCCATTTCAGAGCGGCTCCTCTCGCCAGCTTCTCAGCCTTCTCTGCTTCCGGCCACTCCTCGTCTGGGGATGAAGCCAGGGGTCAGTGAGCACAGCGAAGTGGGACAGGAAGGGCCCCTGAGGCCAGAGGCAGGAAGCTGCCCGCCAGTGGACTTCCAGGCACACACGGACGTGGGCAGCTGGGCAGCATGGCACCAAGAGGGTCCTTCCGCAAGGGCCCCCCAAGATGCCACCACCACGGCGCGGGGTTGTCACAGAGGCTGTGACAGTAAGAAGGCTGCCCTGGGGTGCTGTGACAGCCTGCCAGCTCAGATTGTCCCCAGGCCGAGCGCACATCCCCGCTGCTCCCCCAAACACAATGCTGGGTTGTCTGAGGGGGTTTATGTCACTTGGGAAGCTGTCAGCAGGGTTGAGACTCCAGCAGTGAGTCAGCAGGAGGGATGGGGACATAGAGCTCTCGCAGGAAGAGGAGCCAGGCTAAGGTGAGGATGGGATGCTCCTGATCTCCCCAAAGCACCCACGCAGCTGTGTCCCCCTTGACACAGGGTCCGAAGCCATGCCAAAGAGCTCCTGACCACAGTGAAGGGCTGAGAACCAGCGCGGTTATCACACACCATTCCCGGTCCCCAGTGCCTGGTTTCATCATTCCCCCACCCCATCCCATCCCCAGCCACTCCCTGCAGCCCCGCGGGGATGTCACCCAGTGCTAAGCCAGGCTCCTGCTCTGCTGGGGAGCCACTGGCAGCATTGGGGACTGGGGGTTAGGGAGGAGGACAGCAGCTTTGAGGACAAGATGTGCGGTGAGCAGCAGTGCCCCGGCGCAGGTATCACCATCAGGCAGCACAACCAGGCTGCCACCCGGCAAGGACACAAGGCACCAGCCCCGGCACAGGGAAAAGGGGGTGGAGGGGGTGGTGAGGCAAAGGGCGGGGGAATTCCCAAAACGTACTGCAAGCAGCAGCATTCCCTTCCCTGCCCAGCTCGCCGGCTCCCCGGGGCGCATCATCCCCGTTACCTCTGGGGCTGGCGGCGCGCTCGTCCTCCGCAGACATGCCCATGGTGTCCAGGCTGTGCGGAGCTGCGGGGCCAGGGCAGGGCTGCGGAGGAAGCCGGCTGCCGTTTCCTCAGCCGGAGCAGCCGCGCTCCTCAGGGCCTCATTGTGTTCCCGCAGCCGCGCTCAGGACGTCAGGAACGGGGGGCGGAGGGGAGGGGGGACACGGGAAGGCACCGCGACAGCCGGAGGTCTGGGGAGTAGGAATCACGGAATCACAGGGTCGTTTAGGTCGAAAAAGCCCTCTAAGATCACCGAGTGCCAACCGTTAACCCAGCACTGCCAAGCCCACCACTAAACCATGCTCCTGAGTGACACATCCACGCCTTTTGAACGCATCCAGGGACGGTGACTTCACCACTGCCCCGGGCAACATTTTTCAGTGCCTGACCATCCTCTTAATGAAGACATTTCCTCTAATATCCAATCTAACCCTCTCCTGACTCAACTTGAGGCTGTTTCCTCTCGTCCTGGAGATCACACCCTGTCTACCCTCACCGGCACCCCCAGTTCTCCGGACACTCAGCCCTGTCCGTGCCCGCAGCGCTGCCCCCTCGCACCCGCCCTGGCCCGGGGAGGGCAGCGGGGTGTCAGACCCCAGCCCATGCACAGTGCGAGCCCACTCGAGGCTGGATCCACCGGGAAAGGGTGCGCTGTGCCAGCCTGACCCGAAGGCGAGGGCGCGGGGATGGACCCTCCACGGCTGCGGATGGTCCTGGAGATGTCCCCCTGCCACAGACTGCCCCCCCCGGGCACGGGCTGGAGGATTCCCCCGGCACCGGCTGTGCTGGAGCAGCGAACCCGGGCGGTGCGAGCCGGGGGCATGGCTGAGCTTTGGCTTTGGTACCACAGGGCGGGGGTTTGACTTCGGTACCGCCGGACGGCGAGGGGAGGGCGGCACCCCCGGCTTTACCCGGGGGACCCCCAGACCGACGGGGCTGACGGAACGCGGGGAGCACGGCGGACCAGCCCCCCAATACCCGGGAGGCGGCGGGGGGAGTCCCCCGTCCCCGCCCCGCCGCCGTCCCCGCCCCGGAGGTTCCCGGGGAGCCCCGCGGCCCGGAAGCGGATGCGCGGCCCCGGAGCCGGCGGCGGCGGCGGGCAGATGGCGGAGTGCGGGGCGCAGCCCCCCGGGGGTGGCAGCGGGGCTGCGGGCGCGCCCAGCCGGCACGAGAAGAGCCTGGGGCTGCTGACCACCAAGTTCGTGTCGCTGCTGCAGGAGGCCAAGGACGGCGTGCTCGACCTCAAGCTGGTGCGGGGGCAGCCGGCGGCGGGCGAGGGCTCCGCCGCCCCGGGGGTGGGCTCGGGGGGAGCGGGGCTCCGGCGGGACCGGCACTCCGGCAGCTGGAGACGGTTTGGAAGGGGGAGAACGGGGACAAGGCAGCGGCCGGTGCAGCAGGTGGTTTAGACTGGATACCAGGGAAATTTCTTCACGGGAACAGTGGTCAGGCACTGGTGGGACGGGCTGTCCGGGGCAGCGGTGGAGTCACTGTCCCTGGTCAAAAGGCTTGTGGATGTGGTGCTTAGGGACATGGTTTAGTGCTGGGGTTTAGTGTTTGGGATCGATGGTCCTGGAGGCTTTTCCAGCCGTGCTGATCCTCTGTTTCTCGGTGCAGGGAAAGCCCTGGGGGGTCCCTGGGGGTGCCTCCGGCCGTGCTCAGAGGGCTCTGCACCGGCCGCCCTCACACCCCCCCTGCTGCTCCTCCTTCCCTGCTCTTCTCCCCACCCCACCGGGCTGTCACAGGCACTCTTCTTTCGCCAGGACCTTGCAAGTGTTTGTGTGCTCCAGTTGCAAACCCGTTTGACCACCTCGTTCTCTTCTGTGTTCATGCCCCGCTCTTTATCACTGGCACCGTAATGATCCGACCCTGCAAAGCCTCAGACATCTATAGAAACACATACCTATAGGAACTTCACACAGCACTTGACCCTCCCGGCACACACCAGGAGGGGGAGTGTGGTCAGAGTCACCTGCCAGGGGTTGTCCCCGATGCCTTTAGGCAGTGGAGAAGTGCTCCGTGAATGCATCTTGCTTCTGTATTTTTGAGATCTTCACCTGGAGGAAGTAACTCTGTGCCATGTACAGTACTTAACCTCTGGCCTTTCCTGTAGGGGAAGTTCCTTTGCTGTGGTTTATAGAAGCACCTCTTATCTGGGCACGTGTGTGAGACAGACAAGTGCCAGAAAGCCCCGATAATTCGGGGCTGGAGGAGTTTCCTGGCTCTATGCCTGTTCCAAATTTCTGTCTCTTTGGATTTGTCAATATCTTCCTGCTTCAAATGTCCATTAAGTGGATTCATGTTGGTCAGTGTGATTTGTGTGGTTGTGTGGTGTAGGGTCTCCAAAATCCTGGCCCATCACTGGTGGGTGACAGGGACATGGTTCCTGTGCTGACCTGCTGTGTCTGCACTGCCACTGCCACTGTTGGTGCTGGCTGTGCACACGTTAACTCTTGCTGGTGCCAGGTTGCTGTGTAGTGGAAATGGTGCCATTCCTTCAGTCCTGAAACCTGAGGGGGGAAGGGTCATGTGAGCAAGCCAGGGAAGCCCCAGGGTTGCTCATGTTTACTCTCCACCTGGAATCATGTCTTTCAGACAGAGGAATCTCTTGAAAAGATATTGATTCTTTGTCAAGTGGCATCAGATCAGCTTTAGAAAAGACCTTGTGAATGTTGATTTCACTGAAGTGTTGTGCAGACAGCTCTCAGGATTCCCTTTCCCATCTCCCATCTCTTTTACCTCAAGGGAGCACTGAATTTTTAGGCTGCTGAACTACTCTTTTCTAGCACTGCTTTTCTACTGGAGAATGGTGATTTTGGGACCCACTGTGAGCAGGGTGGCTGGAATTTGGCTTGTGTTTAGTGGGGAGGCTGTGGGGTAAGAAAAAAAGAATGAGTGACTTCTTCTCATGGTCATATGAGATCAAGAACATGGCTGTGTAACCTGAAGCGCTGGAACAGGAGAGGTTATGAGATGGGGAGCAAAGTACTTGGCCAGGAGTTAATCTGACAGGCAGGAAGGAGCTCAACATGACTGAGAGTTGGGAATTAAGTGTCTTAACCTTTTTGCAGGCTGCTGATACCTTGGCTGTGCGACAGAAGCGACGGATCTACGACATCACAAATGTCCTGGAAGGCATCGGGTTGATTGAGAAGAAGTCCAAGAACAGTATCCAGTGGAAGTGAGTGGCAGAGATGGTCTAAATCGTTCCCAGGTCCTTTCTAGTGCAGGTTTAAGTGGCAGTGGGGTTAAAATGCCCTGTGCAGAGGGAGGTTCCTCAGTGGTCCATGCTCATGCCACCCCCAGCTGGGCTGTGCTGATGGCACAGTGAGGAAAGCTGAAGTGTGTATGGTGTCTCTCTTACAGCAAAGGTGTTATTTTGGTACAGACTAAATATCTTCACTGCCTCGGGCTAGAAAAGATGCCTCTCATGGCACTGGAGGTGGGGAAGAGTCCTGGTAGGCTGTGGGAAGTAGAAACATGTACCAAACATTGCTGTGCTGGGAGGTGGGGGTCTAGAGCAGCTACAGACAGGGTTTTCCAAGCAATCTGGCCTTGATGGTTGACATGGGTGGGAATAAGAGGCTGGCAGAGAGGTTGGGGTTGGTCTGGGTGCCTCCAGAGGCTGATGCATCTCACCCATTTTTGCTTTGCCCAGGGGTGTGGGTCCTGGCTGCAACACACGTGAAATAGCTCACAAACTGATCGAGCTGAAGGCAGACATAGAGGACCTGGAGCAGCGGGAACAGGAGCTGGAGCAGCAGAAGATGTGGGTTCAGCAGAGCATCAAAAATGTTACAGAAGACATGCAGAACAGTCGATATCCTTTGTGTGAACTGATGGCTCTGTCTCCATGTTCACTTGCTGGGCTGTGAAGCAGAGACCTGAGGGCCTGGTGGGTGCTGACCTGTTGCTGCTGAAGAAGCTGCACCAAAAGGGTCAAAAGGCAGCACCTGGGTTTGAAATTAGGGTAACTGTCCTGCTTTTCTCAGCATCCAGCTTCTCCTCTGGCTTTTGGAAGTAAAAAACACAGTAATGTTTACCACAGTGAGAAAAATGCTTCTTTCTGAGTCACAGGTGCCACTTTCCTGAGTGCAGAGCAGCTCTTGTGGCTTAACTTTCTCAGGATGTCAGCTCTGACGAGCATGGAGCTTGCAGACCTCACCTGCAGACCACTTCAGACTGTGGCATGGAGAGCCTTCTGGGAATAAAGGTTCCTTGTGCTCAGAAGGAAACACCAGGTGCCCTTTGAGCTCTCTGTCTGTGCAGGAAGCTGCAGCCTTTCTCCTTAACCTTGGGAACATTAGCATATGTGACACATGAAGATATCTGCAAGTGCTTCACAGGTGAGGAAGTGGTGCTCCATTGTAAACATGTGATGGTGCAGTCCTGTCAGTCTGTCCCAGCTGCTCTCCTTTCTCCAAGAAAGAGTGGGCAGCTGACCATGGGCTGCCCAACAGCATCAAGTGAAATGTAATGCCAGCTCTGATGCTGTCCTGGGTTTGTGTACCACTGAGTTGTAGCTTTCTTGTCTCCATCAGAGGGGACAGGCAATATCTTTTACTTGTGCTTAAAGGAATAGAGGTGCTGCTCCTAAGGAGGTCTTCTTGCTGGGTGTCACTGTGTGGGTGTATGTGTGTTATGTTAGAAGCCCTTAATTTTAAGGGCTTGAGTGGGCAGTGTTCTAATGACAGGGAACAAATTTTATTGCACAGTAGAAATCATGGTGTAAGCAGGGAAATAATATTAAAGGTGGTCCCTCAGCTACATCATTCCCCCTGCCAACAAGAATGCAGGAGGGAGACAGTGGAGGACAGAAGGGAATGCACCACTTGCTCTGCCCTCATTCAGTTTCCTTCATTCCTAAAGTTGGGTGGGGGCTGTATCAAAAATCTTATGTTCTGTCCCTGGGAAAAAGTGAAGAAAACCCCCAGGAGTCTTTGTTTCTTCTGTTGCCAATTCTAATGGTAGATGTAAGACCAGACCAATGCCTGGTGGCCAGCATGCAGTGGGGCAGCCTCAGGACATGAAGTGCTTTTCCCAGCTGCAGTGGTGTGGAGTCGCAGCTCCTTTCTGCTTCAGTGGGTGCCTGACCTCTCCTGACCTGGCAACTTGCATCTGCTTGCTGCAGAGACTGAAGCTGTTTATCCTGGCTGCCCCCAGCCATGCATAATCTCATCTGTGTCTGGCTCTCCTTGTCTCCTCCAAGCACTTTTCTCACCCGGCACTCACCCAGTCCCTCTGTTTGCCATTGCTGCCTTTGTGCTTTCCTTGTTCACCAAGTTCCTGCTGCTGCAACTGCTGCATTGCCACTCCCTTGGCTTCACTGTTTCTTCTGGTTGAAGCTGCACTTTTGGGGGCAGGGACTGTGTTTTCAGTTTGACAGTGCTGGGGGCCAGATCACTCGTAACAGTCTGGAAGAGTTTACTGGAGACAGCAGACAGCTCATTGCTCGCCTGGTTGAGTGTTTTGCATTTCATTGCACCTGGTTTTTGTAAACCGGTTTGTGTCTGAGGTCAGACCTCACCAAAACATGCAGAGATTAGATCTTGCTGAGGGCAGGTGTCAGTTCCTTCTAGAATGGAGGCTTCATCCGTGGTTTTCCATTGCCTGTCCAGTTTTCCTGTATGAATGTGCCTTACATGACTCTTTTTCCTCTCCTGCACAGCTGAGCCTTACAGAGGTTCTTTGGTGGACCTCTTGTATTCTCAAACTGTGGTGCAAGCTGAATTTCAGCTCCTGGTTTTTGTAATTGACTGTTATTGAACTTGCTTGCTCCAAGATTTCCACTCCTGCACTCTTGTCAATTAGGGATTAATTAGAGAAAAAAGAGAAGTAGGAGTATGTCAGGTTTTAGTGACTGGGAAACAATCTTCCCGTCTGTTGCTGTGATGCATTTTGCACTTGCAGATTCAAAAAGGAAGTGGGAACCTACTGTGTGCTGTTCTGTACAAGTACTTGGGATGTATTTGTCAAAGGAGATACAAACCCAGCACCTGTCTTTGAAACTAACAGGTGATACAGCTTGAGCTGGTGTTGAGCTTTATTATGCATTTTAATGTCTTTTACGTTTTTCTTAAGTGTAGGTTTGTTAAGCAAGTCCCATCCAATTGACAAATCCTATGTTGTTTTTAATCCCTTTACCTTTCGCTGATCTGACCTTTGATTGCCTGTCTGAAATTAAGGGATGTGCTTTTCTGCTGTCCACTCTCTCTCATCACTCTGGGGATCTTCTGTGTTCATTACCAAGTGAAGCTTAATGCAGAATACTGGGGAACTGTCAAGATTAACCACACCAAAGCTTAAACATTCAAAGTGAAAGCTGCAAGCTGCTTGATCTAAATATGTCAGATATTCACAGCTCTGCTATTTCTCTGTTCACGTTTCTCTAAACCCAGATACGGGCTGGGAGCTGCTTGCCTTGTGACTGTTATTAGGGTGCAGGGCTTGAGGAGCTGCAGAACTTGGAAGGGAAGGATGCTGTCAGGCTGGCTACCAGCCCCACAGGTGCTGGGGTCTGTGGAAGGCCCAGTACAACTAATACCAGGCAGCGCTGGCCAGTAGAGACTGGGTAGTGTTGGTTTCAGGTGTAGGGACAGCAGCGTGAGGTTGGCAGCCTGGCTCTGAGCCTGGTTCAGCCCCATCTCTCTGCTGGCAGTGCAGCTCTTGTGTTTCTAACTCACATCTGAAAGCTTGTGACAGCAGAATGAAGAATACTTCCCTTAGGATTCAGATGTTCTTAAGAGTGAATTTAAGCCAGTTCTTCCGAGTAAAAGAGAGATTAGTCTTGATAAGGACACAGTTGAAAAACTTCAAAGTTGCATTGGGAGAATCTTTGCAGGTTCTTTGTGCCCTGGGCTGTTCACACATTAGGAACTGTTTGATGTGCTTAGGGTGTAGATTCCTTCCTTCCATGGAGGATTGCCAGGAGAGGGGGCGTGGGGGTTGAGGAGGGGCTCTTCATCAGTGCTTAATTAACATCACAGCAGCTTATGCCCAGGAGCCTTGATTGGTTCTGTTTTCACAGGAGACACCCTCCTTGTAATTCGAGCCCCATCCGGCACACGTTTGGAGGTTCCCATCCCTGAGGTGAGCGATAAATACACGGGCAGAGTGCAGGGGCTCTGTGTGTGTGTGTGTGTGTACATGTGTGTTTAGCCTATGGAAAACTGATGTTCTATTTGAAAACGGTTCTTAATGTATATCTGTGCTTTGCTTTTGACTTTTCCCAGGGCCTAAATGGACAGAAGAAATACCAGATCCACCTGAAGAGCACAAGTGGTCCCATTGATGTTCTCCTAGTGAACAAAGATACTTGGAGCTCTCCTCCTGTCGTCCTCCCTGTCCCTCCCCCTGAAGACCTCATTCAGTGCCAGGCAGCTGCACCCTCAAAACCGCAAATCCCACCGCTCGCCCACTTCCAGGAGGCCTCCGTTCCCAGCAGCACCCAGCCCTCCACACCAACACCCACCAGCACTCAGGACCATGGCCCTCCCACACAGAAAAATGCAGGCACAGGTGAGAGGGAGCTACAGGAGGCAGAAATGGGTTGGTGGCTTGCAGAGGAGGGTACATTCCTTGGCTCCATTGCGGCTGGCACTGCTGGATGTGCAGCATTGAAAGCTCCTGGCAAAGGGGCATCGCTGCCTTGGCTGCTGCCCTTCATTTGGCCTTGGTTAGTGGGACTGGCAGTGCTCAGGGATGTCGCCCTGATTTTACAGAGTGCTGTGTTGATACTTAGTAGCAGAGGTTCTCATAGATTTCAAGTAAATGTAGTCCATAGTTTAGCTAACTAGCCAAGGATTGTTTTGTACCTTTGGTATTGTTTGTCATTCCTTTCCCAAAGGTGGAGAAAGTTGATGGACTGGGTTTCTCACCTATGGAATTGGAGAGGTGGTAACCTCATTGTCCAATCCACGATTGTATATGAAAAGGTATAAATGTAAGAATAAAGAGAGGCTGGCTCTCTTCTGTTCTTCTTCTCTCCGGCCAGCCTTGGTGGCTCTGTGACCTGAGTCAGTGCCTGATTCTTTCGCGTCCACCCGTGCGACACAGGGAGATCAGGCACTTGACTTCAGCAGGAAGTGCCAGCCTATAGGAGCACCTGTAGGAGAGAAGCTGGTCATGCAAGTTCATTGATCAGCAGGAAATATGTCCAAATATGGACCTGGAGGAAAGCAGGAAAGCTTCTCCCTGTGCAGCTGCCTGTGCCTGGCCAGCACTGCCAGCAAGGGCTGAGTCTGAGCCTCAGCTGCCTCGGGGCTGGTGGGAGATGACATTCTGGGTGTGTCTGTGGCTGTTCCCAGAGTGTGAAGTCCCAGCAGCAGAGTCCAAGGGCAGTGGTGACTTCGAGGGTCAGCCGGCGGCGTTGGACACGCAGCTGCTGCAGTCCTCAGCCTCGCTGGACAGCAGCTCTGTCCTGCCCAGCACTTCTACCTCCTTTGAGCCCATCAAACCCGACCCCACAGGAGGTGAGTATGCTGCTTGTTTCATGTGTTGGTCCCAAATCTTGCTGCTGCGAGTGAGGAGAAGGCTGCTGGGCCTGGAGGAAGGAGCTGAACTCCATTCTGCCTTTGCTGTCAGGCAAAGGATGAGTAGGCATTTGCCTGTGAGGCTGCCAGGAAACATGGTGACAAGGTGACTGTGTCTTGTCTAGTGTCCTGCTGCTTTCTGTGACATCAGTACTAGAAAATCTGCAAGGGACACCTGCATGACACAATTCTCTGCTGTTTACATGTAGGGTTTTTCCCTTTCAATGTTTTCTGTAGAGTAAGGCCCTGTTTTTGACACTGCATGAAGCTACGGAATTTTCAGCCACCACTGAGAGCACCTTTGTAACTCCAGGGGAGTTTTCTCTATTAGGAGAGCTCTTGTCTCCCTTTTCCTCCTTTACTCAGGAACACTTCATCTGTTTTTAGTGATCTTGCAGTATAAATTTGGGGAGCTCCTTGAGGTGCTTTAAAAAAGGAACACTGGAGCTTTGTGCCAGGAAATGGCAGGCTGGCCCAAGGAGAGAAAAGCATCCTCTAGGAAAGCCACACTGCTGGAATGTTTTTACTTCCCTGCAGAAATACTCGAGGTTAGGTTATGGTTAGAAGAAGAACTCTTACTCAAACACAGCTCACACAGTGCTTTTTTTCTGCTGCTGGCATGTCTCAGAGAAGCATGAGCTGTCTGGAGTGATCTTGGTTGTGGAATTAGGCCTTGGATGTGCATATCTTATCACCGTGCCTCTCCAAAGGCATGTCCTCATCCCACAAGGTAATCAGGGCAGTATACTGGGTGAGGTTTACAGACACAACTGCTCACTGTGATAACATGTTCATGTCCCAGGGCTCCTACAAATTTATTTTAAAGTAGTGGAGCTAATGTGTTTTATTGTTTGTCATTGTAGCAGAAATATCTGACACGGAGTGTGGGAACAGAATTTCTGGATGATTTGGGTGTGTAAGGAGCACAGTAGGTTTGTGGGTGATTCTGCTGTAAAGCATTTCAGACTCTTCATGTAATGATCCAAACCATCTGGTTTGTTGTATTTGCAGTACTGGAGCTTCCCAAAGAGCTGTCAGAGATGTTTGATCCAATGAGAGGTATGTTCATTCCCTGACCACAGCTTTTTTCTGTGCCCATCTAGCCACAGAAAAGGGACAATTTGTTTGATTCGTTCCCTTTTGGATTATTTTGTGGATGTGGTTTTGTAAGGTGCTTGTGGTCATTGGTGGCTGCTGGCCCTCTGCTAAAGAGTAGTTAGGCACTCTTAAAATTACTGGTTTCTGTGTGTATTTTTCTGTCTCCATGTTTCCAGCAACCTCTGTTAGATCTTGCCTGCAGTGCACCAGCAAGGGCTTTCCTGTCCCCATGCTGACACTAATCCATGCTCAGCCTTCCCATGCTCCTCCTTCAGCCCGTCAGCAGCATGGAAAAGAAAAATCCCTGTTAAGTCTTGCCTCATCTTTAGCCACCCAAGGCTAATCCAGGCAAATAATCTGGGGAGACTGTGTTCTCTCTTCAAAATACTTCTCAGTGCTGGTGGAGGAGCTGGTAATTTTGGAGCAGTAGGGGAGGGAGATGCTGTTACTTGTGTTTGGAGTTCTGACTCTGCCCAAGGAATGCCTCTGGATTGCTGCCTAATGGTGGGACAGACTCTGGGTTAAGGGCAGAAGAGGTGAAGGAATTTGGTCTGATATAAACCTAAACTGGGAAACTTTTTATTAGTACATTTATTTCTCATCACTGCTGGCAGAATACTTTGTAGCTCCACATCCAGGCAGGGCCAAGTACACCCAAGCACTTCAGTGGTGGTCACAGGAGATGTACAACAGCTGTCTCTAGTTCTGTGCTCTGGCAGATGCTTTGTGAAGGTGCTGCCTTTGGCTAAAAATCCCCATAGACCCAAACACAGACATGTGTGAGTCTCCAATCTGTGTGCTCAGCCCTGGGCTCCACAGTCAGCCTGGAGAACATCCTTCCTCCTTGCCCAGCACCTCTGCTGCAGATAGTGGATGAAGCCTTGATGATGTCTAAGTACATCTGAAGAGTAAGTTTGAGTTAACGATGTGAGATGTAAACTGCTGCAAAGCCCCGGCTGTGCAGAGGATCTAACTCACCCAAAGTAACTCTACAGTGTCACTATGTGGATGCTATTGTAAAGGAGATGTTTGCTGTCTATGGTGAAGTATGTGGTTTTGTGGAGTGTTCTTCCCAGTTTGGAGGGGGAAGATAAAAGATCCAGAAGCAAAGGACAAAACTCAGGACTGGAAGAGAGCAGCACTGCAGAGCTCAGATCCTTGCAGCACACTCCATGCAGCCTCTGTCATGCCTGTGTGATCCCAGGAATGTTGTCCTGGCACTGACAGCTGCTTTAAGGCTGTGCAGTTTAAGCCACGGGAGCTGGAGTTCTCCCATAGTGTTTTGTGCTGGAATTACTTTTACTACATGGTTTTATCTCTTTTAAGCACAAGTTTCCTTTCACTGCCTGCTGCACATGCTGTGCCTTAGCCAGAGAAGGGATAACAAGGGTGGGGAAGTGGGGAACTACTCAGGAGCAGACCAGGAGCACAGACTGTTTTGCTACCATGCTTGTCTCTTCCCCAGAATGTGTGAACTCTGAGCTGCTGGAGGAGCTGATGTCATCTGAAGGTGAGTCTCAGTCTCCTGTCATGGTGTGGCCTTCTCGGGAGGAAGACCATGCTGTGTGACTTCACCCAGCTGGCAGCCTTGTGACTGCAGACTCGCCCTCATCTTTCCTGGGCTCTGGACACAGACTCTGTTCTCACTGTCCTGCCAATCCCTGAGAGAGGTGTGGGCCCCAGCAGTCTCCTCAGTTCTGTGAGGCTGGCTGAAGCACCCTCAAAGCCTGTTCCTGTGAGGTGGCTGTGTTGCTCAGTGCCATCGGCTGCTCTCAGCTGGGGTGGGAGTGCTGAGTTTTGTAACCAACCCTGGGCTTCTCTTTCCCCAGTGTTTGCTCCCTTGCTCCGCCTCTCCCCTCCACCTGGAGATCACGACTACATCTATAACCTGGATGAGAGTGAAGGTGTCTGTGACCTCTTTGATGTGCCTGTCTCAACCTCTGACTTCTCAGTGCGGCTGTGAGCCCCGCAAACACGGACTGTTTTGTAACTCTTTGGAAAGTGTTTATTTTTGGATTCCTTTTGTGCTAGAGCTCGATGGCCGAGTAATTCAGAGATGCTCTCAGATGGACTCAGAGCCAAGAGATGTGGACTTGCAGGCTGGGAGCCTCCCTGTAGTTTGCTTCTTCCTCTGGTGCACGTACAAGATGAACGTGCAGCATTCCCCTCGCATCTCTCCACTGGATCCTGGGCCTCACTTCAAAGGGTCTGTGTTTTGAGTATTCCCAGTTCACCTGCAGAGTTTGCCCACGTGCAGACTCTGAGCTTCCTCCAATCTGCATGCCTTGGTTTTTCCTGCACTCCCAGAGGCACTTTGCACCTCCTAGGTACCAGCTGCTACAAGGAGCCCCAATACCATGGTCAGTTCACAGGCCCAGAGGTTGTTAGTAAGATTTCTTGATGTTAGTGGTTCAGACTGGGGTAGGTTTTTTTTTATTTCTGAAAGGCATCAAGAGGAAAAAAAATGGCACAAAGTGTCTATTTCTTTCAGCGACTTCAGACAAGCTAGTACATTTTCTTGGTTTGAAAGACAGGTGTCTGCTAAGGAGGGCAGGAGCCTCCCTTGGAATAGAAAACTGTACCCTTCTCCCTCCAAATTATTATAAATTTGAAATCAAAGGGCTCTTAGGCAAAGATATGGGAATAGGAATAGCAGTTATTTACAAATACCTAAAACAAAGCTAACAACAACAAATATGGCATTAACCAACAAACAGAACCAGAAGCCCAGTGGCAGCCTGCTCGGCTTCAGACACATTTTGCCTTTGGTGCAGTTCCAGTCACAGCCTGCAGGGGGCGCTCTGGGTGTAATGGTTCCCCAGTGCCAGTAGGGGGCGCTCCAGCGTGAGCTGAGGTAGCACACGGCAATGGCAGCAGCCCGGGGCAGGGAGGGATGGAGGAGGCCCTGGCGTGCAGCGGGGGCACAGTTACAGCGTACCAAAAACTCAGAGAGGAGCAGGGGGAAGAGACGGGCTGGTGGTAGCTCGGCTTCCTGGCAGGGCAGGAAAGAAAAGAAAAAACGACTCACAGCAGAAAGAAAAGCAGCTCCTTGCTGGTTTCTCAGTGGCTGTGAGTTTCCTTCCCCAAACAGCAGCTCCAACCCTTCTGCTCCAAAGATCCCGAGCGAGAGAGCCAGGCCTCCCCCCGCCCTTGCTTTTACAGTCCCCAAGTCTCACGTTATCTCTGCATCCATTGGAGAATTTTTCCCCCCGCCCTGTCAAGGAGAACGACCCTGGCCACACGCTTTTGTTCTCTTAAGTACCCAGCCATTAGCTCCCTAGCAACCCACGGGAGAAAAACTTCCTGAAAAAAAACCAAAAATACTCGATCCAAACTCTGACATAGGTTTTACAGAAAGCACTTTTTTTAGCCAGCTGTGCCTCCTAGTGGGATTCGGGAGCTGAACGCTCCTTGTAGGACCCAGGAGCACTGAGCCTTTCCTTGTTTGAGCATCAGCAGGAATGCTGGATCTGCTTTCACCAGTTTCCTGATGCACAAACCCCGGCGGCTCCAGCTCCCTGTCCAGCAGCTGTGCTGTTTCTGCAGGACTAAAGCAGAGGTGCCAGTATGGTTTCCTTTTTAATTGTTGTTTTTGCCTGAGTGAAGAGATGTTTGAAAGGATGAGACTGCTCCAGCTGGTGCCTGTAAGGTACTCCAGGGACATCAGAGCCTGCTCATCTTTGCAAATAGCTGAGTTTTCCCAACCATTGCACTTGAACCTGCAACTGTCTGAAAGGCGACCAAGCACTAATAATTCAGTAGTATTTTGCTGTGACAGGTTATGTAGGTGTTGTCAAAATAGTCAGCTTTTTTTACCCCTTTTTCTCTCAGGATCAGGTTTTCTGTATCTTTGAATTTGCTTCCTTAGTGCCCATACCTGCACTCCCAGTTCCTGATCCTGGGGCAGGTCTTTCCCCACTGCAATGCTTTCTCTGCATCGTTTTTCCTCAAGATTTTCTCCATTGCTTTGTAACAGTAGGTCTGCTGTTGGGTTCTTTAGGATCATCAGCTGGTACCAGGCTTGGACCTTGTGCAGTTTACTTGGAGCAAAAATGTCCTGATAGATTTGTGTTATATTTTGCAAGCCCCAGCTTTGGCTTTTGGTCAGATCCTGTGAGTGTCTTTAGTTTTGCACATCTTCCTGCCACCACAGTGGAAGCAGCTGTCCTGCCTTTCCTGCTCTGCAAACTGCTGAACAGAGAGCCAGGCCAGGCCATGGCTGGCTGCTGCACAGAGGGAGCTTCCAGCCACCCACTGAAACAGCTGATGTTTGATTTCCCCGCGTAGCTGCTCACTGCCTGCGACCCACACAACCAACTGCAGCACCAGCACGAAGGGAGGTAGAGTGTGAAGAGCCTGCAGAGGTGACAATGTGCTTGGGACACGTGTCCCTGGAGTGGCTCCTCAGGCCCTGTCATTCTGTGTGGGACTCCTCTACAAGGACTGTTGTTCCTGCAGTAACAAAGCACTGGCAGCCTCTTTGGGAAGAGCACGAAGAACTCGGGAGGAGCAATGGCAGCAGGACAGCTGAGGTGTGAGACCCCTCTGGGGGCTGAACTTGCAGCCTGCATGCAGCCAGTCCCTGAACCTTCCCCCCTCCACACGGAAGCTGCCCGGAATCCCTCGGTCCTGCGTGTTCAAAAGGCTCAGTGGCTTTGGTGCAGCTCGAGCTCTTCATGCACTGCCTGGCCCTTGCCCTCCTTCCCCGTGTTCATGTCCACCACCAGTTAGACAACCTCCCAAAAAGGATACCTAGAGAAAAATTTACAGTTGCAAATGAACTTTTGATTCATATATAAAGATTATTTTTATACTTTTTTTTTTTTTTTTTTGCAAGGGAAGAAAAATTGCCTGTCATATTTGTACAGAGTGTTCTCTGACGTGAATAAACAAAACCTTTCCAGAGTTTCTCACCTTGCCCCAGCCTGTGCCTGCTGTCTGCCATAGCCAAGGGGATGGGGTTCCCTGGAAAGCGGGCACCGGGCCCTTTCCCTGCAGGAGGCCCTGTCCTGGATGTTCTCCACCCTGAATTTTTTTCCCATGCAAACACCTTACATCAAATTTAAACCTTCGAAATATATACATCCATGCAGGTACAAATACAAGCATGGTGTTATAGGTAGTACATCCTAAAACAAGATCTCCTTGAGGTATGCATCGGGTCTCTCCATCCCTTTGCATCACCTACGAGGTGCAGCCCGGTTCCTGAGCAAAGACAACCCCACGGATGGGATTGTCTTTGCTTGAGGCAGAGTTAACCCAAACAGTCTTTCCCAGCATACCTCTCACATGTACCACTGGAACCTTATCTCCGTCTGTTGTCCCCAGGGGGTCAGACTGGGCAGGCCTTGCTCGGTTGGACAAGCCTTGGGTGTTCACTAACCATGTGGTCTTTGCTAAATTAATCTCCCAGTTCTTGAACATCCCCTCACCCAGTGCTTTTAAGGTGGTTTTAAGCAGGCCCTTGTACCATTCAACTTTCCCAGCTGCTGGTGCATGATAAGGGATATGGTACACCCACTCGATGCCATGTTCCCTAGCCCAGGTGTTTATAAGGCTATTTTTGAAATGAGTCCCATTGTCGGATTCAATTCTCTCTGGGGTACCGTGTCTCCAAAGGACCTGTTTTTCGAGGCCCAGGATGGTGTTCCGGGCAGTGGCATGAGGCACAGGGTAGGTCTCCAGCCATCCCATGGTGGCTTCCAACATTGTGAGAGCGTAGCGCTTGCCTTGGCGGGTCTGGGGCAGTGTGATGTAATCAATCTGCCAAGCCTCTCCATACTTGTATTTGGACCACCGTCTGCCATACCATAGAGGCTTTACTCGCTTGGCTTGTTTGATCGCGGCACACGTCTCACAATCATGGATCACCTGGGAGATACTGTCCATGGTTAGGTCCACCCCTTGGTCTCGTGCCCACTTACAGGTGGCATCTCTGCCCTGGTGGCCTGAGGCATCATGGGCCCATCAGGCTAGGAACAACTCTCCTTTGTGTTGCCAGTCTAAATCTATCTGTGCCACCTCTATCTTTGCGGCGTGATCTACCTGCTTGTTGTTCTGGTGTTCCTCGTTAGCTCGGCTCTTAGGGACATGGGCGTCTACATGGCGGACCTTTACGGGTAGCTTCTATACCTGAGTGGCAATGTCTTTCCATTCATCAGCTGCCCAGATTGGTTTTCCTCTACGCTGCCAGTTGGCCTTTTTCCACCTTTCCAGCCAACCCCATAGAGCATTGGCTACCATCCCTGAATCGGTGTAGAAATAGAGCTTTGGCCACTTCTCTCTCAGCAATGTCCAGGGTCAGCTGAATGGCTTTGAGTTCAGCAAATCGATCCACCTTCTCCTTCAGTGGTTTTTGCAACCTGTCTTGTGGGGCTCCACACAGCTGCTTTCCACCTTTGGTTCATCCTTATGATGCAACAGGAACCGTCAGTGAAAAGGATGTAGCACGTTTCTTCAGCTGGCAGTTGGTTGTATGGTGGAGCTTCCTCAGCCCGGGTCACTTGTTCTTGTTGTTCTTCATCAGTGAGACCAAAGCTTTCACCTTCTGGCCAATTTGTAATTATTTCTAGGATCCCAGGGCAGTTTGGATTTCCAATGCGTGTGCGCTGTGCGAGCCACTTGCTCCATGTGGCGTCGGTGGCGTGGTGGGTAGAGGGAGCCTTTCCTTTAAACATCCACCCCAGCACTGGTAGTCGAGGTGCCAGGAGGAGTTGTGCTTCCATGCCGATTACCTCCGAGGTGGCTTGAACTCCTTCATAGGCGGCCAAGATTTCCTTCTCTGTGGGGGTGTAGTTGGCTTCAGACCCTCTGTAACTCCGGCTCCAGAATCCCAGCGGTCGGCCTCGAGTCTCTCCAGGCACCTTCTGCCAAAGGCTCCAGGACAAGCCCTTGTTCCCGGCTGCAGAGTAAAGCGCATTCCTCACCGCTGGTCCCGTCCTTACTGGGCCAAGCGCTACTGCATGAGCGATCTCTTGCTTGATCTGGGCGAATGCTTGTTGTTGTTGAGGGCCCCAGGGGAAATCGTTCTTCTTGCGGGTAACCAGGTAGAGGGGTCTCTGTGGTAGCTTGAAAGCAAGTCAGTGAGAGACTCAAAGTCAGAACTACAATTTAATTGAAAAATTAAAATAAATGCAATAGTACGAAAACACTGACAGAGTCAGAATACAACCTGACACCCTGTCGGTCAGGGTGTTGGTAGTAGTCCACTTAGAAGGTGGTTGCAGTCCTCTGGGAGTGATAGATGTGGTTCTGTTGAAGCAGTGATCCTGTGAAAGGTGTAGTTCTCCTCTGAAGGTCCAGTGGTAGTGTAGAAGGGTGTGGTCTTCCTCTGGGAATCTAATGGAAAAGCTGACTTGTGGTGTTCCAAATTCTAGTTTATATCCAGATAGGGATACATTGGTCCCTCACCCTGGGCGGGGCATCTCACAATGGGATGATGGAGTTTATCAGTGGGACCCAATGGCCCATTAACTGTAGCCATTAGGGATGAGCAAAGCAAAGTGCCCCACCTGGCTCCAAGGGCTGGCCCATTAGAGAACATTTCCCAGAGCCATCAAGGATGAGCCAGGAACACTGCCCCACCCAGCCTCAACATTCCATGAAGATGGTGATAGAATACATCCCATTGTAACCTAAGACAGGCTCACAATCTGACTGTACTCCAGAATGTGCATTCTCCAAAAGCCTATGACCTCTAGGAAAGCTTGTGTTTCCTTTTTGTTAGTTGGTGCAGACATCGCAGTGATCTTATTGATGACCTCCGTGGGAATCTGGCGCCGTCCATCTTGCCATTTTACCCCCAGGAACTGGATCTCTCGAGCAGGTCCCTTGACTTTGTTCTTCTTGATGGCAAAGCCAGCTTCCAGAAGGGTCATGATGATCTCTCTCAAATACCTCTGCTGCCGTGTTCCCCCACACAATGATGTCATCAATATACTGCAGATGCTCTGGAGCCTCACCCTTTTCCAGTGCAGCCTGGCTCAGTCCATGGCAGATCGTGGGGCTGTGCCTCCACCCCTGGGGTAGCCGATTCCAGGTATATTGCACACCTCTCCAGGTGAAGGCAAACTGGGGCCTGCACTCCGCTGCCAGAGGGATGGAGAAGAACACATTGGCGATGTCAATAGTGGCACCACTTTGCTGCCTTGGACTCCAGCTCGTACTGGAGCTCCAACATGTCTGGCATGGCAGCACTCAATGGTGGAGTCACTTCATTCAAGCCATAATAGTCCACTGTCAACCTCCATTCCCCGTCAGACTTGTGCACAGGCCAGATGGGGCTGTTGAAGGGTGAGTGAGCCTTACTGACCACTCCCTGGCTTTCCAGGTCGCAGATCATCTTGTGGATGGGGATCACGGCATCTCGATTCATCCGGTACTGCCGGTGGTGCACTGTCGAGGTGGCAATTGGCACTTGTTGCTCTTTTACCTTCAGAAGTCCAACTGCAGTTGGATTTTCCGACAGCCCAGGCAAGGTGTTCAGTTGCCTAAAGCCCTCTGCCTCCACAGCTGCTATTCCAAAAGCCCACCTGAGTCCTTTTGGGTCTTTTCCAAGCTAAATGATCCTATGATTAATAAAAATAAATGAAATTTTAAAATCACACTTATTGGCATTAGGTAATAAAAGGAATGAAGAAGCTTGTCTTCACAAACAGTGTCTGAGAGATAAGGCTGGCACCCAGAGATAAAAGAAACAATGGGGAGAATTCCATTGAAATTTACATTTACAAACAAACCACAGGTCTACTGATAAATAAAACTGACTATTGGAATATGAAAGGAACCAAGGAGGATCATTCCAGGAAAGACAAGGGGTGGAATTATACATTGGGAAAGGGGGGTCTGTATGAGGCATTCTGGAAAGCCTGTGCTTCTTGAGTCCCTCAGCCAATGGGAAAAGAGAGAAGGGAAATGTGGTCAGGGAATTAGGATAAAGGGAGGCTATGTCCCCCAAAATTTTGAGACACCCCAGGGGAAAGGCCCCGTGGCCTTTCCCTTTATTTGAATAAAGATACAGGACTCCTCTGTCTCCTTTATGGACATAAACCTCTGGTGTTCGTGGATTATTTTCCTCACAGTAACAAAAAAAAGCTTTCCCATGGGATCCTTATGCTTGTCTGATTGAATCAAAGTAATTGCAGAACACTGACACCTCTAATCTGCCCTGCCTGTTCCTGACTTGTAGCCTTTCTCTTTATAGGGATTCCTTGTAGATGGTAAACAAACCATCCAAGAAAATCTGATGAAAATAACTCTGTTTCCTTGACACAAGTAATCCACTCCTGAGGCTTGGTTGTGTTTGGTGAAAGGTGCTGCAGCATCTGCAGCTTTTTTCAAATCCCAGCTGGACCAGGTTAGCTGCCACATGGTGCTATCTATGGTGTACATCTCAAATAAAGCATTATTTTTCCTCTTTGCCTTTAGTCTTTCTGTAGACCATCTCTCGAAAGCTTGCAAGGATCTTGTTCTCTCGTTTCCTCCTCTCCTCCTGGTTGAAGGATGCCAGAGCTCTCTTTTCATCTGCGCTGTAGATCTGGTTCTCTTTGCGCAGACGCACGGCTTCCATGTGCCGATGCCTGCTGCCACTCATGACATAACCAGAGCTCTCAAACGATGCGATCTCTTCACTTGTCAAGCCGATTTCACCTCTGCGGGGAATGCGTTTCCCTGCTTTGACGTACTCTGCCATGGCTGCACCTTCACCGGGAAGGAGGGCATGTCCATAGTTCAAAGGCCTGTCATCCTGAGGTGCATGAGTTTTGGGAGCCACTGGTCCAATCAAACTATCAGCTTCATTATTTTTTGACCTCTCAATCCAGAGATCACCGCCTTGAAGCATTTCATCAGCGGAATCTTCGCTACTTGAATCACTGGATTCCTTCCTGCTCTTCTTAGCTTTCTTTTTCTTATACTTCTTCTTCTTGCTCTTCTTTTTCCTCTCCTTGCTTTTCTTTTTATCTTCATCACTGGAGTTCTGCTCAGACTCTGAGTCACTGTCAGTGTCCTCAGAATGTTTCCTGTGCTTTCTTTTGGATGCTTTACGTTTTTTCATTTTTCTTTTCTTCTTCTTTTCCTTTTCTGAGCTGGAATCCGAAGAACTACTCTTAGATTTTGCCTCTTCATCTTCTACCGGTGTGTGCTCATCGGAATCTGGGTCAGGAACTTTAGGAGACAGCCCCCAGACTTCAGGTGCCCCCAGCTCTCCAATTCTCTCTCTCTCATTGAGTCTCCTCTGCCGAAGGATTTCCTCTTTCTCCTTTTTGTAGTACTCGGGCCAGTTGCCGTGGTGGTGCTGGCCATGATTCGTGGAGGAGCGCGGCGCGCTGGGGCTCCGGGAGCAGCTGCGGCTCTGCCGGTGGTTCAAGCGCCTCGGGCCATTGCGCTCCCGGGAGCGGGACTGCAAGCGGCGGCCGCGGCGCTCGGAGCTGGCGGCGGGTGGGGAGCGGGAGCGGGACACGGGCACCATAGCAGCTGCAGCCAGGGGCAGGGAGGGATGCAGGAGAGGCTTTGGTTCACAAACCCTCGGGAGGGCAGCTGGTGCCGGTCGGATACAGCGAGCTGGGACCGAAGGAGGTCCCGGCGTGCAAGGGGTGCCGAGCCACAGCGTAGCAAAAACGCGAAGCGCTGCCGGAGGAGCGGGGAAGCGGGAGCGGGGTGGGGAAGAGACGGGCTGGTGGCAGCTCGGCTTCCCGGCAGGGCAGGAAAGAAAAAAAAACAACTCACAGCAGAAAGAAAAGCAGCTCCTTGCTGGTTTCTCAGTGGCCGTGGGTTTCCTTCCCCAAACAGCAGCTCCAACCCTTCTGCTCCAAAGATCCCGAGCGAGAGAGCCAGGCCTCTCCCCGCCCTTGCTTTTACAGTCCCCAAGTCTCACGTTGTCCCTGCACCCATTGGAGAATTTTCCCCCCGCCCTGTCAAGGAGAACGACCCTGGCCACGCGCTTTTGTTCTCTTAAGTACCCAGCCATTAGCTCCCTAGCAACCCACGGGAGAAAAACTTCCTGAAGAAAACCCAAAAATACTCGATCCAAACTCTGACATAGGCTTTACAGAAAGCACTTTTTTAAGCCAGCTGTGCCTCCTAGTGGGATTTGGGAGCTGAGCGCTCCTTGTAGGACCCAGGAGCACTGAGCCTTTCCTTGTTTGAGCATCAGCAGGAATGCTGGATCTGCTTTCACCAGTTTCCTGATGCACAAACCCCGGCGGCTCCAGCTCCCTGTCCAGCAGCTGTGCTGTTTCTGCAGGGCTAAAGCAGAGGTGCCAGTATGGTTTCCTTTTTAATTGTTGTTTTTGCCTGAGTGAAGAGATGTTTGAAAGGATGAGACTGCTCCAGCTGATGCCTGTAAGGTACTCCAGGGACATCAGAGCCTGCTCATATTTGCAAATAGCTGGGTTTTCCCAACCATTGCACTTGAACCTGCAACTGTCTGAAAAGCGACCAAGCACTAATAATTCAGTAGTATTTTGCTGTGACAGGTTATGTAGGTGTTGTCAAAATAGTCAGCTTTTTTTATCCCTTTTTCTCTCAGGATCAGGTTTTCTGTATCTTTGAATTTGCTTCCTTAGTGCCCATACCTGCACTCCCAGTTCCTGATCCTGGGGCAGGTCTTTCCCTACTGCAATGCTTTCTCTGCATCGTTTTTCCTCAAGATTTTCTCCATTGCTTTGTAACAGTAGGTCTGCTGTTGGGTTCTTTAGGATCATCAGCTGGTACCAGGCTTGGACCTTGTGCAGTTTACTTGGAGTAAAAATGCCCTGATGGATTTGTGTTATATTTTGCAAGCCCCAGAGTGTGAAGAGCCTGCAGAGGTGAGAATGTGCTTGGGACACGTGTCCCTGGAGTGGCTCCTCAGGCCCTGTCATTCTGTGTGGGACTCCTCTACAAGGACTGTTGTTCCTGCAGTAACAAAGCACTGGCAGCCTCTTTGGGAAGAGCACGAAGAACTCGGGAGGAGCAATGGCAGCAGGACAGCTGAGGTGTGAGACCCCTCTGGGGGCTGAACTTGCAGCCTGCATGCAGCCAGTCCCTGAACCTTCCCCCCTCCACACGGAAGCTGCCCGGAATCCCTCGGTCCTGCGTGTTCAAAAGGCTCAGTGGCTTTGGTGCAGCTCGAGCTCTTCATGCACTGCCTGGCCCTTGCCCTCCTTCCCCGTGTTCATGTCCACCACCAGTTAGACAACCTCCCGAAAAGGATACCTAGAGAAAAATTTACAGTTGCAAATGAACTTTTGATTCATATATAAAGATTATTTTTATACTTTTTTTTTTTTTTTTTTTTGCAAGGGAAGAAAATTGCCTGTCATATTTGTACAGAGTGTTCTCTGACGTGAATAAAGAAAACCTTTCCAGAGTTTCTCACCTTGCCCCAGCCTGTGCCTGCTGTCTGCCGTAGCCCAGGGGATGGGGTTCCCTGGAAAGCGGGCACCGGGCCCTTTCCCCGCAGGAGGCCCTGTCCTGCTGCCGGAGGTGGGTCCTGCCACACCCGCGTCAGCTCAGGTGAGGGGGCCGGGCCTGCCCGGGGCTGGGGTGGTGGCACAAGGCCTCGGTGCCGGGCCCTTCGTGAGGGGAGGCGGCGGCGGCAGCAACCCGGAACTGCCGGCGGTGCGGAGCCGCCGCAGGAGCCATGCCGCCGCCCAAGGACGTGGTGAAGATCGCCATCCAGATGGTGGGAGCCATCCCGCAGCTCATCGAGCTCCAGCAGGTACTGCCCGGCACCCCCGCACCCCTCCCCGGGCCCCCCGCCCCAGCTCACGGCCGGCCTCCCTCTCGCAGACCAAGCCGCTCGCCTCGGTGCTCAAGGACGTCTGCGATGCGTGAGTACCGCCCTCGCTGCCTGCCACCGCGCCGTGACAGGTCGTGACAGGTCGTGACAGTCCCTGACCGGGCTGCTGCGACCGCCTGGCTGCCGGCACCAGCCGAACGGGGCTGTGACCGGCTGCCCGTGGCCGCAGGTGGAGCCTGCCCAACGCCGAGCGCTACGCCCTGCAGTACGCGGACGGGCGGCAGACCTACATCACCGAGTCGGTGAGACACCCCCCGGCCCCCGGGCCCGCCGCTGCAGCGCCCACCGCCTCACCGGCTCCTTCTCTCCTTACAGAACCGCAGGGACATTAAGAACGGGAGCATTTTACGGCTGACCACCTCTCCGGTACATCTCTGTGCCCCCTGTCTCCTCCTCAGCTGCGTGCTCTGGTGGGACGTGCCCCTGCAGTAGGGTGCTCCGAGCCCTCTGCCTCTGACTCCCTCCGTGACTTGAGCTCATGATTGCTCTTCTCCGTGCCTCAGACCCCGCAGAAATAACACAGGCAGGAGACGTGTCTCAGCTTTCATTTTCCCTCGGCAGAGCTTGGGGGAGTTTGAAGAGAAACTAAATCATCTTGAAATGCTTTGGATGCAGGGGCCAACTCATCAAGTGATCTTGGTGTCATGCCAGCTTGTCCTCCGTCCTCAGCTCCACCTGGTCTCTGCTCTGCTGGCTCTGTTTCTTGGTCCAGCTCCTTACTGGGGCTGCTCTAGCCTGAGACTCCATCCAAAACTTGCACTTCAGCTCTTGCAGCCACTTTCAAGCTTCTTGCTGTCTTTCGATGAGCCCCTTTGGCTTGATTCTTTCCTTCCTGGTAGGACCAAGAAGCAGAGAGGTTGTACGTCGGGATCCAGAGCAAGAATGTGGATGTGAAGACTGACTCACTGAAGAAGCTTGCAGACCTCTCCCAGGACATTACCTTCGCTCAAGAGTTCATCAGCAGGAATGGCTTGAAGCAAATCTACTCTATTGTGGAACAAGGGAATGAGTGAGTATCAAGACAGGACTTTCCTTGGAGTCCTTGACTTTTCTTCTCCCTTGCTAACGCTGCATGAGCTCCAAGCTTGGCGTTGGAGTGGACTCTGTGTTCCTGACTTGTTGAAGCCTGTAATGTGGCTGTGTCCCTGCATGCTGGCAGCCAGGGGAAGGTCCCCACAGATATGCAGTCATGACTCCTTGTGAATGTGCCCAGACTTGAACCTTCCATTCCTTCTCTGCCGGGGTTATCTGTAGCCTCATGAGGTTTGCTACCAGGAAACCTCCTGTGATCATCTTGGCCTCCAGTGCTGCTCCTCATTCCTGCCACCCTGAATGATCCCTGTGCCCTGACGTTTTATCTGCAAGAGATCTGCAGGGAGCTTGAAAAAACTCTGGTTGCCAAATACCAGTGGCTGTGTGACTCTTTCAGGATGTGATGGGGCAGCTCCTCTGAGCGCTGGTCACACAGAGAACGTGGAACCAGGCAATGCAGCATATGTTTCGTGGAAGTAGAGGGAGGGATATGGGGTGGTTCAGCTTTCCTGAGGGCTTGTCTGCAGTGAACTTTGTACCATGGTGATGCAGCTTTCCAGCTACTGAACTTCCCCTGCCTTGACTTCCTGAGGTAGGCAGGTTCCTGGGATGACTAAGTGAGAGTCTGTTTTCTTACCCAACAGTCTCTTTCCTTTCTCCTGCTCACTGCTCTCTTCTCTAGCTGTTTCTCACATGCCCACCAATGTTCAACTGCACAGACACCATGGTAGGGTGGGAGTGGGGTATCTGGAACCATCCTCACTGTATTTGTTCATCTGTCCCTCCAGTGCAGGGGAGATGCTGGCTCACACCCTCAAAGCCTTCACAGAGCTGATGGAGCATGATTTTGTTTCCTGGGAAAATCTTAGTACAGTCTTCATCAAGAAAGTAAGAGTTTTCTACAGTGTCCAGAGTTTGTGCCTGTGGGATTCCTTGTTGTCCTTGTGCCCCAGGCTCAGCCTGCCACTGACAGATGGTTTTGTGTCTCACAGATAGTGAGTTACGTGAACATGAATGCAGTGGATGCATCTATCCAGCAGCTCTCCTTGTCCATTTTGGAGAATATGGTGCCTACCAGCCGTCTCCTCTTTGAGCTGGTCAAAAAAGAAGTGACGTTGGACCGTCTTCTCACCCACCTGCAAGTGTAAGTGGAGAGGCCAGAGCACCCTTCGGCCCCACCCTCAGAGCTGGTGCCTCTCACATCCTCCTGCTCTTCCTCCCACAGGACAAATGCCCAGCTGCAGCTGAAGGCGATGGCTCTGCTCATTGCGCTGCTGCTGAGCGCGACCGACGCCGAGCGGCGGGTGAGGGGCACCATGGCAGGGTGGTGGCATTGCAGAGTCAGGCACCACGGTGCTCTGCTGAGAGCCCTCAGCTGTCAGGAGTTTTGTCTCAAATGACAGAAATGTTACAGTTGATGGTGACACAGTGGTTGTGATGGCCTAGCCCTTGGCGCATCTGAGCTCTCAGAGTGGGCCCCCCCTGTGATGGGGCCTTGGGCAGCTGGGTCCTCTGCTGTGGGGTTTGTGCTCTTTGGGATGGCAGCACTGCAAGAAATGCCTAGAGGTGTTTAAAGTCTGTGTTCTCACTCTGCCTCCTCCTTTTTTGGGGGGAAATGGTGGTGTGCTGAGCTGGGGAATGTCTCACAGTCTTTTTTTTTTTCCTAGGACATGATGGACTACCTGAGGGAGAAAAACATCAGGCAGTTTATTCACAAGGTGAGGAGTTGGGGTTGTGCAAGGCTCTGCTCTGTGCTTCATTCTCTCTCCTTCCTCCCCAGGCCCTGTCCCCTGAGCCCCAACCTTTGATGGCCTTTTTGCTTGGCTGGGTTGCCTGTGTGCCCCATACTCCTTCCTTGTTAACACCTATGGGTGCTGCTCTGCTGGCACCCATGTGCCCAGGGTTGCACCCCCATGTGCCTGCAGTTCAGTGCACACAGATCTTGCCAACCCCAAGGGGAGCTTCCCACTTCCCAACACCCCTTTGAGCAGCAGGACCTGCTGGGATTTGGCTGTTGGGTCCTGTGCTTGGACTGGAGGCAGCAGCATGGGGGGAAACTTCTGTCTCATGATCTCCTGTAGAACATCATCCACAGCTCTGAGCCACTGGGGGACGAGATGGCCCATTACCTCTACGTGCTGCAGTCTGTCAGCCTCAACCTGTGCGAGCATCGCATGAAAACGGCCATGGATCCCTACTCACAGGTCTGGCAGTTCTCTCCTTGCAAGTCTGGACTTGTCTCTTCCACTTGTGAAAGTGGTTCACATCTGGGTGAACCCAACACATTTGGGTTTGTGCTGGGAGAACCTGCTTCTGTGGGGCTCACCAGCATCCCCTTCTCTCTGCTGTCCCTCCAGGAACAGCGGGATCTCCTCCAGTCCCTGCGCCAGACTGCCTTTGAGTCAGAGAGTGAGGTGCCTGCTGGCACCTTCAGCACCGAGCGCCGGCGATCCCTGTGTGCCAAGGAATTCCGCAAGCTGGGCTTCATGGTGCGTGCCCCCTGCAAACCCTCCCCAGCCCCAGGCTGGCTCCACCACATGGCCTAGGTGGCACCTTCTGATGGCTTCCCTGAGCATGGGGTCCTGTTGATGCTGATGCACCACCATGCAGTACCTCCCTTCTGCTCCCTCGGGACTCCTGAACAGCGAGTGCTGTGGAGCTGCTGGGACTCAAAGGCAAACCCCGTGGCTGTGCTGGCAAGACACTGCTGCATGAAGAATAAAGCAGCAGCTGCTAAATTGCATCCTTCGTGTCCTCCTAGAACAACAGCAACCCAGCAGAGGATCTCCGCCGTGCCCCACCAGGACTCCTTGCCCTGGACAACATGGTGTATTTCTCCAGGAACACCCCTAATGCCTACAGCAGGGTAGGTGCTGTGCTCTGCCAGGGAACTGCCTGGTGGAGAAGTGCTGTGGCTCTCCACCTTCTTTTCCTTTCCTTGTGATCTGTCCTTGGCCACACCCCAGCAAGTGTCCTACTGTTGCTCTGTTTCAGATGGAGGCAAGTCCTTCTTGTGGGTAGGAGAAGCCATTTGAGGCCAATGCCTCTGAAGGGTCCCCATAATTTTTAGGGGTTTGCTCACAGCTTGGTTTCCAGGCCTTAAGCAAACTGGGGCAGTTTGGGCAAAACCAGCAGGGCATGAGCCATGCTCCAACCTGCAGTTCCTGTGACCAGCTCCCACACTGCCACAAGGGAAGGAGGCGGCTGGGGCTGGATTTTGGGAAGAGTGGATCACTTGTGTTAGGGATGGCTTTACCTGTCAGGGGAACAGCTTGACTGGGAATGCAGGAGGAGCATGGCATGTCTGACACCCACTGTTGGGGCCACCCTCCAAGTCCATGTAACAAGGTCATGGCCTCTTCTCCAGTTTGTCCTCGAGAACAGCAGCCGGGAAGATAAACACGAATGTCCCTTTGCCCGAAGCAGCATCCAGCTCACCCTGATCCTCTGCGAGATCCTGCACATTGGAGAGCCATGTACGTATGGCCAAGCTTGTCCTTCTCCCTGCCCTGCTGCTTGGGGGACAAGCTGCAAGGGCAGGGGATTGCATCCATGTGGCCACCAGGCTCTGGCATGGCTGACAGCATGGGAAGGGGATGTAGGGCTGGGAAATACCCAGGTTTCCCTGTATACTGAAATCCCCTGGAAAAACTGGGGAGCCTGGCATCATCTGTCCTTCTCACCACAGGCTCGGAGACGGCTCAGGCCTTTTACCCTATGTTCTTCGGGCAGGATCATTTCTTTGAAGAGCTATTCTGCATCTGCATCCAGCTGGTGAACAAGACCTGGAAGGAGATGAGAGCAACCCAGGAGGACTTTGACAAGGTGAGGGGGGTTGCTTCTTGCCTGGATGGGAGCACAAGTTCAGGGATTTGGGGAGTGTCACCAACTGGAGTTGATGTCCTGGGCCTGGTAGGTGATGCAGGTGGTGCGGGAGCAGATCACCAGGACCCTGGCCCTCAAGCCCACGTCCCTGGAGCTGTTCAAGACCAAAGTGAACACAATGAACTACAGCGAGATTCTGAAGCTGCGGCAGACGGAGCGGATGCACCAGGAGGAGACGCTGGCTGTGCCTGTGCTGTGAGTGGGCTGTGGGCAGGGAGTGGGGCTGTGATGGGGGCCTGAGGCAGGGACAATGCTACTGGGCTGAGAGGTCAGCGAGCACCTGTTGAAATGGCTGCACTCCTCTTCTGCTGGCTTTCACCCCAGGGAACTGCGGGAGAAGCTGAAGCCGGAGCTCCTGGAGCTGATCCGACAGCAGCGCCTGCTGCACCTCTGCGAGGGAACCCTCTTCCGCAAGATCAGCAGCCGCCGCAGGCAGGGTGGGTGCCAGAACCCTGCTCCAGGGTGAGGGCTCTGCAGGGGGGCAGAGGCTTATTCCCATGTCCCCTGCCACTGGGGAAATCCCAATTAATCTGTGGGAGTAGAATGCCTGACTCCCTGGACTGCTGGTGTGGGCTAACCCATGGGCTGGGAGAAATGGGGAGTGTTTCCATCCCCCTTGGGAAGGGCATCTCTGCAAGGGGAGGCTGAGCATTTCTTATGGTTCTTCTGCTGCAGACAAGCTGTGGTACTGCCGCCTATCCCCCAACCACAAGGTGCTGCACTATGGGGATGTGGAGGAGGGGGTGCAGTCTCCCCCCATCGAGAGCCTGCCAGAGAAAAGTAGGTGATGGTGAGAAAGAGAGGGTGGGAAGGAGGGAGGGAAGCCCTCTGATAACCTCCAGGTCAAGACTGCCTTAAGATGGGAATTGCCCCTCTGCATGGCTGCTGCGTGGCTGTCCCAATATCTGCTAGTTTTGTGGGTCTGGGAGCTGTGGGAGTTCAGGCTGGGGCACACTGGCTTCCCCACAGGGTGCTGCAGAGTGGCTTGAGCCCCCCATCCCAAGCTGTGGATGGCTGTGGGTCCCCACACTTGGGTTGTACTGGGCTCTGCACACTGGGGACCGGAAGGATGGGGAGAGGGACAGGGAGCTCACAGCTCCTCCACTTGCCCCAGTTCCTGTGGCGGACATGAAGATGCTGCTCGTGGGGAAGGAGTGTCCACACACAAAGGAGAAGAGCTCCGGGAAGCAGAACAAGGTCAGTACCTCACACCCTATCCTGTCCAGCTGGATTTTGGTGGTGGGTGGATGGTGGCAAGTTTCGAGGACAGAGACTTCTTGGGTCTCCTGGAGTGCAGAGGAGGAGGCTGGGTGCAGCCCCTGCTCAGAACTGCATCAGGGCTGGTAGGAGCCCAGCTGAGAAGCCAGCTACCCCCTGTGCTGTCCCTGCAGGATGTCCTGGAGCTGGCCTTCTCCATTGTGCACGATGTAGAGGAATACTGCCTCAACTTCATTGCCCCTACCCGGTACGAGGTGAGCTCCAGGGGATCATGGGGAGGCACACAGTGGCCAAGATGTCTCTGCCAGGGGACAGCAGTCAGGAGAATGAGTTGTGTGTGTCCCTGGGGGTGGAAGCCATAGCAGTGGGGAGATGGGGTCTCAGCTGCCCAAGGCTGGTGCCAGAGGTGCCCATGCTCTGCTTCCCCAGTTCTGCCTCTGGACGGATGGACTGAACGTGCTCCTGGGCAAGGAGATGACAAGTGAGCGAACACAAACAGACCTCGATGTCCTGCTGTCCATGGAGCTCAAGCTGCGGCTCCTGGACCTGGAGAATATCAGCATTCCTGACGAACCTCCTCCCATCCCAAAGCCCCCCAGCAACTTAAACTTCTGCTATGACTTCAGCCATGCAGAGCAGTGAGTTCCCTCCCTGTGCCCTGTCCCCTCCCTCTATGCCCCTCAAAATCAAGCCCCTCCCTCCAGGCTCTGTCCCTCATCTCTGTCCCAAAGGGACAAGCCTGGTGCTGGCTGGGGGCTTGGGCATCCCTCCCTTCCCTGCCTGTGTCCTGCCCTCCTGCAAGAGCATGGGAATGAGCCACCGAGCATCAGCCTCCTGTTCAAGGGGAGTGACCTGGCTGCTCTGCCCCCTGCCATGGGGATGTGAGATGAAATACAGACAGGCACTGAGTCCCCCACACTGCAGCCAGGCTTTGGGCAGAGAGGGCAAGGATGTGGACTGGAATAAAGGTACAGGCAGCCCTGGGATAGCTGGAGGGGGAGTAACACTACAAAGGTACGAATCTGCACTGCCTCACTTTCACCATCAGTGTAGGGGATCCTTTCTGGACAACAAAGTGGTTAGAAAAAGGACAGAACACACATTTCCATTAAGTTTGTCAAGCAGATGACATCTCCAGGGCACAATGTGCCTGGCCTGCCAGGTCCCTCCTGCACTGAAAGGTGTTTTTGCTGAACCCTCTGCACTGTCCTGGAATAGGGGTGTTTAGGGTACAAGCCTCCTTTTCCCAGCACCATGCAGCTGGGCCTGGTGTGAGGAGGAGACCCTGGTCTGTCCATCGTGCCAATCCCGGTGCCTTCCCCACCTGGGGTGGATACTTGCACACTTCAGCCACGCTGCTGCACTACTGCACCACGACAAGCTACCTCCTCCCCAGCCCCACAGTCCCTGCACCTCCTCGTGCCTGCAGCTTCTCCCAAGGGTGTTGTGCTGACAGCCACAGGTCGGTAGGGATCCAGCCGTGCCTCTGCCTCCTGTGTATTGGGGCAATAAACACTTGTGGAGAACTCGGAGCCGTGTCCTTTCCAAAGGTTTGGGGAAGGGCTCAGACTGACTGAGGGTCAAAAGGGGCCAGAGTGGGTAAGGCTGGGATGGCAGCACTGTGGGAGCTGGGCATGAAGAACTGGGAGGATGGCTGGCAAGAGCTTGTTCCTGGTATTGAGGTGCAGGCTCAGAGTCGAGTTCCCTACAGCTAAGGCCATTTCCAGCCTAGGAGGGCTTGGGAGCATCGTGGATGGTCCCAGTCACATGCTGGGCAACCTTTCTGTTCCTTTCCGCTGTTACTCGCACAGTGAAGTTCTTCCCAGTTCGTTAAGAAAGGGTGTGGAGTCTCCCTCGCAGGACATATTCAAAAAACACTTCTGGGATGACCCTGCTTGAGCAGGGAGGCTGGACCAGCTGACCCATTCCAACCTGGCTATTCTGCGATGCTGTGGGAGGACCCCGGGGCATGCGGCCATGCCCCGCCCCAGGCTCTGTCCCTCCCCGGGTTCCGTCCGTCCCTCTCCGGGCTCTGTCCGTCCCTCCCCGGGCTCTGTCCGTCCCTCTCCGGGCTCTGTCCCACCGCTGTCCCGCCCGGGGCTCCGTCCCGTCCCGGGCTCACTCTGTCCGTCCCACCCGGGCTCTGTCCATCCCGCCCAGGCTCTGTCCCGCCCCGGGCTCGCTCTGTCCGTCCCGCCCCAGGCTCGCTCTGTCCGTCCCGCCCGGGCTCTGTCCCGCCGCTTCCGTCGCGTCACGTCCGCGGGAAGCGGAGCGCGGAGCCGGCGCGGCCATGGCGGTGAGTGCGGGGCCGGGGTTGCGGGGCCCGGGACTCCGGGGAGACGCTGACCGCCTCTCTTGGCTCCGCAGCCCAAGGGGAAGGCGGGCACCAAGGGCAAGAAGCAGATCTTCGAGGAGAACCGGGAGACGCTGCGCTTCTACCTCCGCATCATCCTGGGGGCCTCCGTGAGTGCGGCCGGGAGGGCCCGGCGGGGCGCGGGGCCGGGCCGGGGCGGGAGCGGGCAGACGAGGAAAGCCGTGCCGTGCTCTCTCCGCAGGCCATCTACGCCTTGGTGAACCTGGTCATCTTCTACTCCGCCGCCTCCGCCTGGACGTGGGTGAGCGCCAGGCACCGTCTCCTGCCCCGGCGGGGGCACCTGGGCTGGGGTTCGGTCGTGGCCAGCGCGGCTGACAGCGGTTTCCCTGTTGCAGGTCGCGTTCATCTTCAGCTTGGTGGTCTACGGCAGCAGCTACCGGTCCATGAACTCCATGGCAAAGCCGTCTTTCACAGACGATGGCAGCCTTGCCGACGGGGGAATTGACCTGAATATGGAGCAGGGGATGGCAGAGTGAGTGTCCACACCCGCACGAGTCCAGGTGAGCAGGACCTGCTGCCTGAGCGTGCACGCAGAGCCAGGAGAGGCTCCCGAGGAGAAGGCTGGGCCTCAGCTCGCCCATTGGCGTGGGCATGAGGGGAGCTGGAAGTTTGTAGCCATTTTTTCTGAGAGTGTACCTTAACTGTCCTTGTACCTGAACACTTGGCTTGGTGTGCCCCAGTCAGGAGCCACCAAGTGGGTGTGTCAGCCTGGCAAGGTCACTGTCCATAGGGCTGAGCTGTAGAGGTAAGAGATCACAAAGGGTTCAGCAGGAGTAGTTTACAATCATCTTCCAGTTAACAGCATTGACATGTGCATACTGCTGCAGCACAGAGTGTTGTATTTTCTTTTTAAACCAGCACTGCAGGTAATGCTTGACAGAGCAGAACAGCACATGCTGCCAGTGACCCCATCCTGGCTGCGAACTGGTCATGTCTTGAAATGCTGTACACACTAAAAATTCTTGCCTCTGTCTCAGCCAGTTCCTGTCACCTCCTCAGCCATTTCTGTCCCCCATGCTTGTGCATTCTTCATGTCTCTCTGCATGCAGCACTGAGTGTCTGCCTGTCCATTGTTCTTGGCACCACTGTAACTGTCTTTTCCTTGATGAAGGAATGCCACAGCACTACAGGAAACAGCAGTAATTCCTGAAAAGTGCTGCTAAATAAAATAAGGAGACAACAGCGCTGGTACAGCAGAAATACCTTCTAGATTGACATGTTTTCCAACAGCGAGCCTCAAACTAGTTACAGAAAACTGCCAGATCATTGTGGACGCATCAGGCTTTGCTCTTTGTCTTGCCTGCCCTCAGCCTCTTCCTGTTGGTCCAGCCTCTGCTGGGGATGTTCAGTGTGTGAGGTGCTGAAGTCCTTGGCTCCTTCCTCCCATGCCTTTGGCCTACAGTTCCAGGTTTAGCTCTGTCCTTCCCTTGCTGCCAGGCTTTTGAAGAAGCACAGTGGGGCCTTGTTTCCACCTGAGCCCTCTGTGTTGTGTCAGGTATCCTCATGCTGTCAGGGTCATATATTAATGTATATAGTTTTATTAATGTAAGTTTTGGTTTTTGCCTGGGGTCATTATCAGCAGGCAGTGGGGAACAGAACCTGATGTGTCTGCACAGGATGAGCTCTTATCTTGTATTTGGGTTGGTGGAATGGTACCTTTTTTGCCTGCAGCAGGCGTGACTCAGATGTCTGGTATGGACTAGGGACAAGGTGGCCAGGAGGAGAGGGGATGTGACCTGTGAGCTGGGTGCTTTATTCTCTCTTCATCCTACAATGACTTCATTTCCCTGCTGATCAGCCAAGTGTTTTTCTCCCATTTTACACTGGTTTGGCTCTCTAGAGTGGAGTTGCAAAATACTTTGAATACCTTTTTAGTGAAACTCAATGTGGGACAGTCAAAGAGGGAAAATACAGAAGTTTGTTGTTTGGGGTGTCTCGTGGTTGTGGGAGATGCCTCTTGGAGCTGTGCAAGGCACTGAGACAGAGTGCCTGATAACTGCCCTCTGTGTATGTGATGGTGCTGTCAGGGGAAATGACTTACAGGAGCAAGCACAGGGAATCCAGCACCTGCTGTGGAAAGGTGGCAGGCACAGCCACAGCACTGGTGCAGTCCTGGATGCAGATGTACTTCCCTTGCTACTGAGGCATGGAGGTTTTTTTGCCAATTGGGGTGGGATTTATGACACATTAAAATTAATTAATGCTTATCTGAGGCATGGGCAATGCAAAATACAGGGGAGGCAGAGCTCTAAAAGCAAAACCTTCAGAGCTGAAGTTCCCATCTTTACCCTGTACCTCTAAATTACCTCTTTGGGGATCAGAGAACCACCCTAGGCTAGCAGTTACTCCAGAAAGCCGTGGATGTTTTCCAGCCCCTCAGCTGAGTGTGCTGTGCTGATTAATGCTGCTCCTTTGGAGCTGTTTCTGGAACAATCTGGATTTCATGGTGTTTCTCTTGTGCTGTCTGTTGCTGAAATGGATGCTGTGTGTTGCTCTGGGGTTGAGGAAGGACCATCTTGCTGGTCTCTGGGAGAGCTGGGTTTGGTGCCTTCACCCCTCTGCGGCCTCTGGTAATGCCAGAGGTCACTGAACCCTCAGTGTCTTGTGCTAGAGCTGTTGATGGTGGATTCTGCAGTCTTGAGTCAATGTTGTTTCTGCCATAGCCTTTTTTTGTCTCCGTTCTTGGATGTGACTTGAGGGTTTTTTACTCCAGCAGATGATGATTTAACCAGAGTGAGAGTTGGCCTTTTTCCTAAACCTTCATGGCACTCCCCGAGGCTTGTTTTGAAAATCTAATACCTGTTTACCTCTCCTGGGTGTCAGATCCCCCGGGGGTGGTGGTTGAGGCATGGGCAGGTTATTCCCCTCCACAGCTCTGCCTCAGGCTGGCATGGAAGAGCTGGAGTCAGATAAGCAGGAGGGGAGGAGGAGCCGTCTGTTGCTGTAGCTCAGCTTGCAGTGTGCAGTGTGCTTGTCCTTCAGTGACCCCGAGTGTGTCTGTCAGCCTGTGAAATGGCATGGGGAAGATTCAGGGCTCCCTTCAGCACAGCCAGGCGTGAGCAGTTACACTTCATGTCATGATAGGTGTCACATCAGCAGGTGCTGGCTGCTGTTTCAGCTGTGGGGGTGAGGGCTGGTTTTATTGCTGATTCCCCCAGCAATTCCTCAGCTTTCTCAGTGTTCTTTTTTCAGAGGGAGCTCATCACTTTAATTCATCGGAGTATTTTGCTGTTGTTGTTTGTTTAATACTTTGATTTTTGTAGATAACTGTGTGTGGCAAAGCAGGGCTGCAGGGACAGTCCCTGGGCTGGGCAGGGTCGCTCCCTGGAGGCAGGGCAGACTGTGCTGGCAGAGGAGCTGCAGACTGTGCTGGCAGAGGAGCTGTCGTGTTTGGCAGGGGTTGGGATGAAAGCTTAATGCTTTGCTTTTCTCCCCTCAGGCACCTCAAGGATGTGATCCTGCTGACAGCTATAGTCCAAGTGCTGAGCTGCTTCTCGCTCTACGTCTGGTACTTCTGGCTCTTGGTAAGCCCCAGCCCCTGCTGTTTACCATCTTGCTCTGCATTGTTGCTGTCTTTCCCTGTCTTCAGGATGGAGGACATAATTTATCCATTTCATTTCCGTGTCCTGTTTCAGGCCTGAAGTATTTTCTGATATGTTTTTTAATGTCCTTGTCAAATCTTACTAAAAATGAGGCAGCACAAGGCAAAGAAGTTCTGATCCCTCTGGGTCAACCACACAAAAACTAGTTTGGCCTTTGTCTTTCCCTCTGGTCCCATGAAAGGGCAACAAGCAACATGAGGCAGATCAAAGCTGTCTTGGTGCACAGAGCCTTTTTGTGTCTGTAAAATACAGTATTTCTTCTTGTTTAGCTTTTTCAGCCATTCAGCATGGAACAAGGCTGGGATCTGCTGGACACTGTGCCTCTGGGTAGATAAAATGCTACAGGCTTTCATTCCCCTTAAGACACCAAACTCTTTCTGCTCCTGAAATGTTTGTCATGTGTCTCCAGCTAAAACTGCTTGTGCAGAAAGAGAAAAAGAATCTCCATTTAGTTAAAAAATCCCAGTTGCTTTGAGGATATCCCATAAAGGTACAGAAGGCAATTGTGGGAGCATGGAAAGTTATCCCAGTTCAGTCCTTGATCTCATTTCAGTCCTCACCCACAAATTCCTCTCTAGCTGGCCTGGCAGAGGGCAGCCTAGACTCGGCTGTCCCCTGGAGACCATCTGGATTGCTTTTTTTATAAATTCAGAGAAATGTGGGTGTGTTTTTCGAAGAAGGAGAGGCGGAATGTCTGGATCCCTCTGGGTAATTCAGACCTGATGCTGGGATTTCCGTGTATGAAGCCTGAGCCCTGTACACATTCCTCACCATGAAATGAAACCAGGCCGTTTATTTTGGACACCTGCCACTGCCTTTGATTTCCATGCACCCTGAGATGCCTCTGATCCAGCTGCTCTGTCTCCCACAGAAGGACCTGCCCTCCTGCCCATAGCACCCCCCTGCCAGTGCTGTCCCCAGAGTGACCGAGTTTGTGCCCTGTGTGTTTTGCAGGCTCCGGGGCGCGCTCTCTACCTGCTGTGGGTGAACATCCTGGGGCCCTGGCTCACGGCCGAGTCCTCGCCCGCCGCTCAGGAGCCCAACGAGAAGAAGCAGCGCCGACAGGAACGCCGGCAGATGAAGCGCTTCTAGCCCTGGCTGGGGACAGACCCACACCCTCTCCCATCTCCATGCTGTTATTTCATCAGGGATGCGACCAAAACCAATCCAAAACCGCCGCAGTAGCTCTGTTGCCCTCTGTCACTGCTGCCATTCCGCCAGAAAGGCCGCAAGAGACTTCCCCTGGTTGGGTCTTAGCACGGGCTGAGGCCTTGCTCCTTGGGCTGACAAGGGGGGTGATGCTGGGATGTGTGTAAATATCTTTTTAAAGCAGCGATGAATCGCGTTCAGGGTTGGGGAGTGCAATGTTGGAGGAAATAATACATTAAAGAGCAGAGTCTTAATTGGCCATACTGGCAGTGGATTCGTGCAGGGAAGCTGTGAAAAGTGTCAGCATGTTCTTGGAGAGCTGGACCAGAGGGGAGCAGAATCCCCAGAGAAAAGTGCTTGCCTCCCTTTCCCAAGCTTGGTCTGTGCTGCCCTGCCTGCCACAGCCTCTGCACCCTGCAGAGAAACTGCAGCTGCCCTGCAGGATAAGGAGTGAGGGGCAGCTGGGGATGCTGTGAACAGGGCTTGCAGCCAACCTCGGAGCTTTTGGGATTGAGCCTGAGCTCTCTGGAGCCACAGATTGGCCTGTGCTACTTTTGCAGGAGCTCAGTGGGATGTAAGACAAGAAGCTGTGGGGTTTGTTTGTGTTTTTTTTGGTTTTTTAAGAGGGTGCTCCAGGGGTGCCATGACTGCTGCAGAGCTCATGTGTTAGAGACCAGGAACAGGTCAGGGCAGCTTTTACTTTTGCCCGCTTTGATTTACTGATGTTGTCCCTGCCCAGCGTGTTGTTTTTCATACTCCATGACCTCTTCCAGCCCCTGACGCACCAGCTCAGACCATGCAGCTTTTGCCTGTGCCAGTAAGAGGCACAGTGGGTGTTCTCAGTGGTGCCAGCCTGGTTTTTGATGCTATCCACAATCTTTTGCCCACACGTCTTTTCCATTACATCACCTTTATTACACGCTTTTTCCTAACATCAAGCCCAATCCCCACCCCGAGTCCTCAAAGCCAGGCAGGGTGGCTGTAGTTGGGGTGCAGAGCTGGGCAGAGATTGGTAATGGGGGATTAAAGTCCTTCCTGCTGCTGGTGGGGGACATGAGGGAAAGGTAGGGAGTAGAAAAGGCATCCCTGGGGTGATCTGTGGGTGCAGTCCAGCCCTTATTCCCTGCCAGGCACAGCCCAGAGCCCCCAGCTCTGTCTGCTGGCCCCAGGTAGGTGCCCCCATAGTGCTGGGAGCACTCCTGGTACCCTAAGGAAATCCCCCCATTGCAACTCCCCCAGCACAGCCTTCTGCACTCGGGGACCAGCACATCACCCCAACTCTGCCCTCACTCCCCCTGAACCCTCTTCTCTGGCTCCCCAGAGCCACATGGAGCCACACAGCTGTCCCCAAAATACACAGGGACGATGTATGGGACACATCAACACAACCACACGGGCCCTCGGCCGCGCTACCCTACACAGCAGTACATGCACAGCGCCCACCTCGGGCTCTGCCCTCTGCTCCAGCCCCAATAAATACCCAATAAACAGCACCAGTTACACCCCTGGGGTGCTGGTTTAGGGAGTGCCCCTCAGTCAGGCAGCAGCTGCTCCAGCTCCTCCTCGTTCAGGCCATTGGTGGTGACAATGTGATCCAGCTGCTTCATGTACCGCTGCAGATCCTGCATGAAATGGGGGATGCGGGCCTTCTCCAGGACCCCAAATTCCTTCAGCCGATTCACATCTTCATAGGAGACCTGGAAGGAAGCATAGGGATGGGGTCAGTCCCCTCATCCCAAACCCCAGCAGGTGCCATAAGGGGCATCTGGTCCCCCTGGGTCAGCCCCCCAGCTGTCCAAACATCCCTGCTGCTTGTGGGGAGGCAGTAGGAGAGCTGCTGGGGGTGTGGGATTTGCAAGGATTTGTGGGTTTGGTAATTTTCGGTCACTGCAAGGACAGGTGACAGCAGGACTGCTGTGGCCAAGGGCCAGAAAGGCTTAACCTGCTGGGTTAAGCCTCTTCCCGAAGGTCTCCCACAGAGGATTATGGATTGCCCTGTCCTTCCTTGCATCCTACCCAGCACAGCCTTTCCCTGCTACACAGAGACCCATAACACAGGGAAAGACAAGGAGCTGAAGGGCTGCCAGGCAAGGGCTGGTTTTTGGGAAGCCATGAGATGGAGGGAGCCATGTGAGATGGAGGGAGCCCATGTGAGCTTTGGGATGGGATGGGATTGTGGGATCAGCCACTCCCTGCCCACCCTCACCCTGGCTGTTACCTTTCCCAGTGCAGCCAGCAGTGGGAAGTCGATGGTTTGCCGATGGCGCAGGATGCGGAGAATCCCGTCCAGATACACCTGATCCTTACTGAAACAGCCTGGAATAGCAGAAAAGGCCTGGGAGAGGGCTCCTGGCTTCCCACCACCCTCCACTGGCCTGAATATTTGCTGACCACAATAACCAGAAGGAGGGCACTGACCACAAGTGTGCCAGGGCTCAGGACTGCTGGATCCCAAGGGATGAGCTCTAGGGAGACAGCTGGGTGCAGTGAGAGCCACAAACCCCACTTTCATGCTTCTTCCCAAGTAATTTTTTAAAGAGTAAACCACTGCAAGCATCCAAATGTATCCACAGTAATGCTCATTTTTCCTCTCCTTTTCCTGATGCTTCCCCAAGAGTTTGTGCAAGTTGCTCCCATGGGACAGGGAGAGTGGTGCTGGGGATGGGGAGGAATGCAGGGACTGGCTGCTGTGGCTGCGTTGGGAGGAAAGGGTTAAAAGCAAAACACTGATCTGGAGGATTGTAAATTGCTCAAGTGACCTTGCACCTGGGTGTAACTCTTGATAAGCCTGTGAACAGCAGGCTGGTGATCCTGTGATACTGTGTTCCTCTGCCCCGGTGTTGGGTGTTGCTCTGGGGATCCCCCAGTTATGGAGGTAATGGAAATAAGTTTAGTCTTCGTGTTCTAGCCATGAGTTTGTGCCTGTTCCAGCTGCCTGTGCCAACTCGCACCCTACAGGACTTGTGATGCTCAACCTACACAGCAGCACAACATACCACACTCTGTTTCTCCTTAAAAAAAAATAAATTTAAAAAAAAATATAAAATAAGTAAATAGAATTCCTCCCAAAACTCAATTCCCACCCCCTGAGTGGTACCTGGCTGTGAGGTGTCCGTCTGGCCCCGCTTTGCCCGCACGCAGTACTCCCACCGGACACCAGCATCCTGCACGTACTGCTCCAGGTCCTGGAAGAGGGCGGAGAAGGAGAGGCGGCTGGCCCTCTCGATGGTGTAGTAGAGCAGGGCTGCCCTCCACAGGAAGGGCTGCTTGCGGAACAGGACGCTGTGCAGGCTGGCCAGGCCTTCCTCCGTGGGGTTGGCGGGCTTCAGGCTGTACTGCTTGCGGCCCTCGGAGCTGTGCCAGGGCTGGCGGGTGTTGTTGACCCCCCGGATGTAGTGGGTGCCTGGGGAGGGGGGACAGCAGTGAGTGTCATCAGCCACAGCTCCAGAAAGCTCGACTCCTACCCTCCCATCCCAAGTCACTGGGGTTGGGGCCAAATCCCAGCACCTGTGACTGCCTGCTCCAGTCTCGGCTGGGGATGATGCCATGGGACATCCGTTTGCTCCAGTGCACAAGGGGAGGCTATGACACAGATAAGCAGGTGGGTGCCCAACACCCCTCCTCTGCTTGCAGAGAGGGATCCAGGTGGCCTCAGCCCCTTCCAAAACCCACCCAGGAGTCACCCTCAAGGATGCCTCCTTGCAGGACCTGTGGGTACCATCTTGCCCCAGGGTGTTACCCCGAGGATGCTCACAGCATTCCCCATTCTGCCCCTGCCCACAGCCACCCCACTGACCTATCTCGTGGCGCAGCATCCCCTCCAGCCAGTGCTGCCGGGCTCCGGCCAGGTTGATGGCCAGCGTGGGCCGGCTGTCCTCCACCATCATCACTGCTTGGGACAGGAGGTCATCGGTGAGCTGCACCACCACCTGCAGGGGAAGGAGGAGGCAATGGCCATCAGCAGGGGCTTGGCTCTCAGCAGAGGCTGATGGTGGCAGATGGCCAGAAAAATCCACTGACACCACGGATGGCACCGTTTGGCACTGCTGCACCATCACTGGATTGTGCTGCAGCTCCCCAAAGGAATGACAGACAGCAAGAGCCATTGGGGGTGGGGGGATAATGAGAGGACAGAGATGATCTCATGCAGGGATGAAGTAGCTCCTTTAATCTCTTTACAGCCAACAAAGCTGAGCAGGCACTGCAGGGGGAGGAGGCAGCTCCTAGGCAGCCTCCTCTAGCATCCCTCTGGCTCCAGCATCACCCTCCCCGGCTTCTTCCCATGGGCTCCCCACACTTTCGTGGCCACACAGGATGGACATCCTCTGGAGACCTGCCTGGTCCTCCTTCTGCATCCCCACTGGCACTGGGATGGGGCAGTAACTTCAGCCATCAAAACCACCCCACTCTGAACACCCAACAGCACCAGCTTTGTAATGGCTCTGCACCCCCCAAGAAACACCTCCTGAAGGATCCAAGGCTCTGGCTCCATTTTCATGGGCTCCTCCATGGATTCTCCCATTTGAGGTCTCAAGACATGAGCAGTGAGGACAGCTCCACACCAGTCCACCCTCAGAGGAGGAACTGTGTGTGCTGGCCACAATTCACAGCAGGGGTGGGCATTGCATATGTAGGACTACTCAGTATCTTTGTACAGCAAAAACTGGTATTTTGAGAAAGCTGGCTATCACAGGTGCTGGAGCCACGAGAGCTGCTCACCATGATTTAATGTGCCAGCCAAGCAGCACTTTCTGACCACCTGACTTCAGACCTGCAGCAACTCAGAGCTGCAGCATCACCAGGGGAGATGGTCCCTGGGAGCTCTTGCATCCAAGGTTTGGCAGTGGCAAACTTCAGGATAGCAATCAAAATCACCTACACACTTATTAGCTCAACAAATCATCTGTTATTTCATAGCTGGCACTTTACAGGATAAAAATACATGCCTGTGTTACTACATGACAATTCTTCTCTTATTAAAAAAATAGAGGAGACTGAATTGGTTTGCTTTAAGTCAGATTTATTATTATTATTTATTAAGAAAGCCAAAAGTGCAGCCAAACAGAGTCCACCACTGGGCAAACAAACAACATAAAATACTTACAGTGCAACTGCTTACCTGGGTTAAAACATACCAGTGTGAAAAGAAATCCCTCCAACGCTGAGACTTGCCCGTTCACCTCTGCCTCCTTGTGCAGAACCAGTCATCCAGGAGCAATGGAAAGGGACTCTGGACATTTCCAGAGGCCACAGTTTCTCACACTGCTCACTGCAGCCCTTCTGCTGTAATAGCCCATCCTGCTGAGCAGCAGCACCACTTGCCTTGTTTGGGGACCCTCCAGCTTTGCAGATACAACCAGGGCTGCAACTCCAGCCAAAGAGCAGCAGCACCAGCTCTCCAGGTCTGTGACCTCTCTCATTCTGAGCAGCACCCCCAGTGCATCCTTGTGGTCCATGCTTCTGCTCAGCTTTTGTGAATGCACTGATGGAGAAAGAGCTCATCCCAAGGAACCAAGGGAAGGCTTCTGGTGGTCCCCATGGCGCCGGGGTATAGGCTCCTGTCTCTCCCCAGCAACTTGGCACTGCTCAGGACCTCTGACACTGAGCAAGCAGTTCAGGAGTAGAAGGACACCACTGATGGGATCCCAAGAGACACCAGCTAGCCCTGTTTAGGCTGGCAACACTCCACAACCCCAGGGATTGCCATGCAGCACTTACCAGTGGGGCCAGGTGCTTCTCTGCTGCAAGCTGTGAGCCCACTGAAATCCATATGGAAACCTCTGGCATCACCATGTCCGCCCTGAGTGAGAAGAAAAGCAGAAGAGCTTCAGGATCTGCAGCTTGGACCCCAACAAAGCAGTTTTTGAGGGCAGAAAGTTAATTACAGCATGAACACTTACCCAGGAGCGCGCTGCCTGCGGTGCTGGAAAGCGGGATCCTGCCTTTGCTGGTCGGTGCTGGGGACAAAGGGCAGCTGCAGTGGCTGCCACCAGCCTGGCCACGCTGCCTGCCAGGGCAGGGACGCACCAGCTGCTCGTGCTCTGGGTTAAAGCTACCCCCACATGAGTTTCTTCTCTTTTAAGCAAGCCATCATGATTAGTACGAATCAGGGAAGCAAAGGGCACGGCAGAACAGACAGGGCACAGATGGTGAAAGTCAGGAATCAGAGATACAGGTGCAGGGAGAGAGACATGCCTGAAACAGCCCAGTTCCCCAAAGGGTGTGAGATTATCAGTGATGCAGAAGTTTCAAAAAGTTCTGGTCTTGAACAGGGAGCAAACTCTGCCAACATTGCTGTATTGAGAGCAGGTGAAACCCTCCTCTCTTCCCTACCCCAGACACATCCAGCAAAATTTCCACCAGATAGAAAGGAACAAACCAATGCTTTCATTGTTTCAAAGGTACTTATCAAAAGTCCCAGATAAAACAGCCACACTGATGTGCAAACAGTGACTGAACCCTGTGTTGCCTTGAATCACAGAATGTCCTGAGCTGGAAGGGACCCACAAAGTTCATTGAGTCCAACTCCTAATAGCTCTGAGCACAGGGACAATTACACAGGGCTGGAAGGAAGCCAGTTGTACACCAATATGTAAGAAAATCAATGGCTTGCTGCCCAGCCAGAGCTCAGTTAATGGAGAAGTGAGTAGCTGAATTTAATCAATTAATAAACCTGAGAGATAGAGCTCAACCAGCAAGTTACAAGTGCAGGTCTGTAACACTGGCAGCTGCTTAGCTGAGTATTGGGACTGGTTGTGGGCACTCAAAGGCAGATGAATTATAGGGAAACATCTGCAGAAAACTGTTCTGTCCCAAGCAAAGTCTTAGGAGGACCAAGGTGCCAAATCTACATCCCAGGAACACCCTCAGGAGGCACTAGGGCAAAGCAAGGGTGTTAGAAGAGGAAAAGAATGTCCTTGGGCAGGAGTGACATCAGGGGACCACTCATTGCTGCTTTTGCCTCACTGGGCAAGGTGATGCTTTGGAGAAATGCTCATCAATTACCCACTTTGGAGACAGAGGTGAAAAATCAGAGGTAGGAAATAGAGTCTGGCCATGAAACAGTGGTGAGGAAGGCCCCACACCAGCCAGCACTGCACAGTCCCTGCCCTGCAGCCAACAGCCTCTGGGAGCCCTGCAAGCCAAGCCACACAAAAACAGAAGGGGAAGACAAAGCTCCTGAATGGCAGCTGTGGGATGCCCCATGCTGGATGCTGAGGGGGGTGCAGAGAAACCAGGTTAGGAGATGTTCAACTTCTCCCCTGGCTCCATCCCACGTGGCTACTGTTGTATCTTAACCACATACTTCCCAGTCTTAAAACCTGAGCCTGGGGTTTCAGAGCACCAAAACCTGCGTGTCCTGCAGGACGGCAGCTGTCAGACAGGTCTGCCCTCCCCCTGCCAACAGCAAGAGACTTCCTGACAGTAATTGATGCCTCATGCACACAGCAAAAGGCTCCTGGCATGGCCAAGCAGACAAGCAGCAGCTCCTCCCTCTCTCTCAAGCACAGAAGGGAGATACACATGGAAAACACCACAGGAAGTTTGTGGGGAACCAGCACCCATGTCCTAAAGCCGGGGTATGGTGAAGCTGGAGGTGAAAGGACACCACTGCCCAGAGCAAAAAGGCTTCCTCTTTGTAACCAAAACATTTCTTAATCTGAGTCCTTTTTATCAGAAAATAAATATTTTCCTGTGTTTTACAAGCGATAAAGGAGGGATTACCTCTCCCACACAGCCTTCTTTCTGCATGTACTTTCGGATCACGGACCAGATCTGGCACTTGCTCAGCAGCCTCCCGCCCGTGGCAACCTCGAAGCTCTCGTAGGTCCCGTACTTCTCCAGGACAGCCCGAATGATCCTGATGGCCTGTGGCACACAGAAAACACAGACATAAGCACAAACGCCTCCCCACTCATAAATACAGCCTAAAATCCCACCTGCAACAAGCGCAGTGAAGATAACCCCAATTAACAACTCTAAAATACCATGTGGTTTTGTATGATTTGAAAATCCAAGGAGACTGAGCTGGCTGGAGGTGACCACCAGGACACACAGACACGTCACACAATCAGCATGACCCACAGCATATTCTTTCTGCTTTCTGTCACCCTTGCAGGCATCTCTTGTGGGAATGGGGCAAAGCAGAAGTGAAACTGCATCACTGCAGTGTGGTTAAATCAATGATTATTTTCAATCTTTTCTGCTTTCAGTTCTCCTTGCAAACTCTGGTGCTTGCACAAAGATCTCCAGTTTGTCAGCTTGCTTTTTACTCCCGGAGTTTGTTACCCCAGGGCTGAATTCCAGGCTCAGCAGTGAGGCTGTGCATCACTCTCTGCTGTGATGCTGCTTCAAACAGGGTCTCAGCACCAACAGCCTGCTGTACACCCAGCAGCCTTCTGATAAAAGCATTACGTGCTCCATTATTCACATTAACATTTATGGAGCATCTATAAAATATGAACACTTTTCAGCACATTTCTTCCCCAAAAAAATGTGCTTCCACTGCAGACATTTTCAAGCAATTACTTTCTCCAGTCATTGGAATATATATTAATATACTAATATTATATATTATATTAATACTATATTATTACATATTCCAAAGCAGCTGACTTTCAACCAGTTCTGGAGTTTTTCCAGCAGTTTCATTGCATCTGCAAAGCTGGCTGGGCTGCTGCCAAACTTCCCAGCCCAGGACCAATTGCTGCCTCTCCCTAGTCCCTAAAGTTATCCAGGATCAGGGGATGGGTGGTCACCTCCAGTACTGGTCCTCAAATCATCCAACACCCCATAAGAGAAGAGGAAATGGCTCAAGTTGTGCCAGGGGAGGTTTAGGTTGGAGATTAGAAAAAAATTTATTCATGGAAAGGGTTGCCAAGCATTGAAACAGGCTGCCCAGGGCAGTGGTGGAGTCACCATCCCTGGAGGTATTTAAAAGATGCATGGCACTTGGGGACGTGGTTTGGTGGTGGGATTGGCAGTTCTTAAGTAACAGCTGGACTTGATCTTAAGGGTCTTATCCCACCTAAATAATTCTATGATCCTAAGAGGGGCTTTAGGTCTGCATCAGGTGAGCAACCTCCTCTATCCCTGCAGAAGGTCCTGACCTTCCTTCCCTGGGCTGTTTCCACTGCAGGTTTTTATTCTCAAATCACTTATGGTGTCTTTCCAAGAGAAGCTGTGCACAGTTTTTCTGTTGGCAGATTCATTTTCTGGGGGGTTGGGGTGTGGTTTTTTGGTGTTTTTTCACTTTCTTTGCTGAACTATAAGGTACCTCCAGCTGACCATGGCAGAAAAAGGACCTTTTGTCCTCCCACCTCTGCTCAGCCACTTGCTCTCTCTCCTCCCAGGGGACCCAAAGCACTGAGCCAAGAGAAACCGAGCACAGCTGTTGCCTAGGAGTAAGACACCCAGAGAGCTCCTCCCTGACCTTCAGAGCACATCCTCAGAGCAAAATTCCTGAGATTCCAAGTCTAATGTTCTGAGCATCCCCAAATCATGCACCCACCATATGCAGTGGGATAACAAATCCTCCAGCCCCAGCTCTGTGCTGGTGCCACTCAAATTCACATGGCAAACCAGGGATGTGATCTCCAGGGTGATGAGCCTACACAGGGCTGGAAGAATCCTCCTGGTTTATTTAAGCTTTCTGTTAAAAAGAGAAAATAACCCCCCAAGCACATGCAGAGCAGCTGGAAGCAGGGAGCTGGTGTTGGTTTGTCTGCTCGTGTCCAAGGATGCTGACTTAGCAAAATGCCTCATTTATTTAAGGTCCATGATTAATGCAGGTCTTTGAAAATAAAAGCAGTTTATAGCTAAGAGTGAAGCTGCCAACGAAAAAATGCTTCCCAAAATAAAAGAGACTGGAAGGAGGTTACTGCAGGTTAGGAGCAAAGGAACAGTGCCATGAATGCTGTCCCATTGGAGCGTCACCGGAAAACTTGGAGAAACATTGGCAGAAACACCCAACACTTAATACCCCTTGCAAAACCTTCCAGGGTCCACAGTGGTTACAAACCCTTAATTCCATTCATTCAAAACACTGCTCAGAGACAAATAATCTCCATTATTCATCTTTTACTCTGCTGCAAGCCAACTGCACCGAAGGAGAAAGGGTGAAAGAGCTCCGAGCAACTCATTTTGCTGCACGACTCATGGAATAAAATACAGGAGGGAAATGCTGAAAGCTGGTGAGGTCTCTGCAGGCGTCAGAGTGTCTCCCCTGCAAGAGCCTTGCTGGCACCAGTTTATCTGGGGCAGAGGTACGGCACACACTGGGAATGACAAACTGCTTAGAAAGCTGTTTACAGAAAGGGCCTGAATCATCTGGATAATAATCCAGGCAGAGACACGGGCAGTGATGCGGGAATAAGTAAACACTCAGAAAACAATAAAGAAATCAGTGAAGAAGCTGCTGTTTGAACAAGTAACTCCCAGCTGAGAGGTGCAAAGAAACACCTCTGGTGGGTCAGTCTGAATGCAGGGTAAGAGGGGGTTTTTAGCTGCTCACTTGTTTGTGTGGCAGAAAGGATGCTCTTCCCAGAGGCAGGATGCTCACTCCCAGGTGCAAACTGGTTTTGGGACATGGCCAGGCTCCCAGCTCCAAGCATGGAGCAAAGGGACAGAGCAGCTCTACTCCTGCATCCATAAAAGGTTTGTTTGTGGGCAGAGCACCCTGAAAGCACACTCCTGCCTCTTTCTTCTGTTGAATGACCAGGAGTTGTTCTCTCATGGCAGAGAGCAACTCAGAAATGTTGCAGTAGTGTATAAGCAATGGAAACAGTTAATCAAAATAACACAGACTTCTTAAGTGGAATCTACACCAACTAATATAATTACTGACCGCATTTGCTGATGCCTTAAGGATGCTGCCACACTGGACAACCTTTAGGCCTTCCAGAAAACAAGCCAGACTTAACCACCAGCTCATTCAGGCTAAGGACCACTTCCCATGCTGTCACCCATGTGCTCCAGCTCCTTTGCTGTTACTTCTACAGCAACAAATGCAGACATACCAGCAAGGTGTCCCTGATGGAGCACAGCTCCCAGCATAAGCAGGAACCAGTCTGATCGTAGATATGCAGACTGGTTTGGGTGGAAAGGGACATTTAAGATCATTTAGTTCCAATCCTCCTCCATGGGCTGGGACACCTTCCACTAGACCAGGCTGCTCAAAGCCCCATCTAACCTGGCCGGTGGGTGGATGCTGGGAGCACCACCCAGCACCAGCATGACCCATGCCACTCACAGAGCACGCACCATTCCTGCAGGTAGGTGAGGTTCCTAAAAACAGGTTTAAGAAATCACAGGATGAGAATGCTGAAGACGGGATACAAAAGGTGTTAAGGGGAGAGGGATTAGGCAGCAGTTGGAAAGAAGGCAATATTTCACATGGAAAAGCGGGACTGCTGTTAAGTTGACTGAGGATGGTTTTAAGTTGGGCATTAGGATTAAATTCTTCCCTGTGAGGGTGATGAGGCGCTGGCACAGGTTGCCCAGAGAAGCTGTGGCTGTCCCATCCCTGGAAATGTTCAAGGCCAAGCTGGATGGGACTTGGAGCAACCAATCTAGGGGAAGATATCACTGTCCATGACAGGGTGTGTGGGGTAATTAGATGGTCTTGAAAATCCCTTCTAGCCCAAACCATTCCAGAATTCTATGACCATGGACCATCTCCTGGCCAGCCCCATCACGGAGCAGTCCCACCAGGATTCATCCCGGTGGCATATGAATACCCACACGCTCTGAATACCCACGGGCGAGCGCGGGTCCCTCCTTTCTCCTCCTCTTCCTTCCAGGCCGAGCATCCCTCCCCGGCCCCGCCTCACCTGAGCCACGAAGCGGTCGGAGGCGGCCCCGTACTTGTCCAGGACGGCGGCGGGCACCGGCTCCGCGTACTCGAACTGCGGGTCGTAGGCGAAGCTGGCGCGGAAGAAGCGCTCCCGCTCCGCCTCCACGTTCTGCGGCCGCAGCGCCACGAGCAGGCAGGGGCTGCGCCGCCCGCCGCCCTCCTCCCCGCGGCCCCGCGCGATGTGCGGCAGCGAGGCGGCGGCCCGCAGCCCCCCGCGCCCCGCCGCGCCCTCCCCGCGCCGCGGCCCGGCCCCGGTTTCCGACAGGCGGCGGGTTCCCCGCGGGCAGCGCGGCGCGGGGGGCGGCGGCGGGGACGGGCAGGGGCAGAGCGGGGCGCCATGGCCCGGCCCGCCGGCAGCGCCCGAGCCCATGGCCCCCGAGCCCGCGGCCTCCAGCGCGGCCGCACCGGCGCTGCGCCGGCTCCGCGCCCCGCCCCGCCCCGCCCCGAGCACGCGCCAAGCCCGCCAATCAGCGCCGCGCCCGGCGCGCCGCGGCCAATGGGAGGGGAGAGCTGGGGAAAGCCCCGCCCCTCCCGGCCCCGCCCCGCGGCGGCACAGCCGGGCCCGGCCCGGGGAGTGCGCTCCGCAACGCGGGGTCAGTGCGGGCACGGCAGCACCGGCAGCACCGCCAGACCCGGCAGCACCGCCAGACCCGGCAGCACCGCCAGACCCGGCAGCACCACCAGACCCGGAGGCCCAGGCAGTCCTGGTTGCACGGCTTGTCCCGCCTGCATTGCTGCCTCGGTTGCATGGCCAACCCCAGCTGTGTCACCACATTTGTATTGCCAGCCTCGGCAGCATCCCCGGGCGCAAGCTGCATCGCCACCCTGTTTGCATCTCCAGCCCTGGCTGCGCCGCGACGCCGTTGTGTCACCAACCCCAGCTGCATCGCCATCCCCCAGTTGCGTCAGCAGTCCCGGTTCCATTTCCAAGGCCAGTTACATTCCCTCCCAGTTGCTCTGCCAGCACCAGTTGCATCATTATGCTCCAGTAGCATCACCAACCTTGGTTATGTCACCAACCCCAACCACATTGTCACCCCCATCATGTTGCCGGCCCTGGTCGCATCACCAACCCCAGTTGCATCATTGGCCTTATGGTTTTTCCCAAGCCAAGCACCTCACTTTTTGGTTATGGCTGGCTTCACCACCCAGCTCTGAAGGACAAGGCAGGCTCAGCATGCAGAAGCAAAGTGTGTTTATTATATTATAAATCTGCTGATTTCTAGTTGGTCTTGCCCAAGGAGCCTAGCTCGCTGCTCTGTAAGCCATACCTACTGTGCCACTCCTCTGTGACCACCTGGTATGTCAGAGCCTGCTCTTGTTATGTGAGTTGCTCTGTCCCAGGTGAGCAGAAGCTACAGCACCACGGGTCCACAGCCTCTAAAGTGCCTAAAAATGGCTTGCTAGTGACGAGGGCTTGTGCGTACGCTGGAATTCACGAGTGTGATGTTAATGAACTGGCAGCATGGTTAATTATCCACCCACTAGTGGGAAGTGACAAGCCTCTGAAGTAAAATGAATCACCATTCCCAAAAGAAGAACCTATCAGTGTGGAAGTGGGTGCCAGCCCATCCACCCAAGCTGTTGGTCTTGCTCACTTTCCTTCCAAACTCAGCGCTAAGTCCTTTGCTCCCCTGCACGGCAGTTTGTGGTGCTTACCATCGCAGAGGGAAGCTGGCCCTCACTCCTTTCAGTTCTTTTTAGGCTCCTTAAGGACCTTGTGTCCACGTAGGATTTTCCCCAACTTCCCAGCCTCTGGGCTGGATCTCACCTTCCCTGGCTCCCCCTGCTCCTCTTGGTTCCCCAGCAGGATTTCGTTGATGTAACTGAGTGTCAGGTTGCTGAAGACCATGTTGAAGTGATGTGCACCTCGCAGCTCCTGGACGTACACCTTCTGCTTTTGCTGGTCACGCCATCGCTTGCACAGCTCCAAGCTGCGTGTGTTGACACTGTCGTCCCCGTCGCCATAAATGATGTCCACGGGGTCCTCGTAAGGGAAACGCTCGTCGTAGATGTAAGTCTCTGCGGTGGGGAAGCCTGTGCCATAGAGGCAATACGTGTCCACCCCAGGAGGGGGCAAATCCTTCAGCAAGTCCTTCATGTCCTCCCACATGTACCAGCCGTCCTCCAGGTTGACGTCGGTGAAGAAGCGCTGGTAGTCGCGGTAGGTGTAGTTGTAGGAGGGTGTGGAGATGAAAACGTGGCTCTCGGGCCAGGCCAGGGTGGTGGGGAACATCCAGGGGCTGGTGGTGGTCATGCGCTGCTCTTCACGGAGCTTGATGTTGGACATGAGCGGGATGCCCTGTTCGTCACCTGCGGGACACACACGGGCTCGTCACAAACAGCACCACGGTGTCCCCTCGCAGACACAGCCTTTGGGCAGCTGGGCTGGGATCAGCCCTCCCCGCAGTGACCCACCACTGTCTCCTGGCCTTCTCCAGCTCAGCTCTTCCCCTCCTCAGCCCTGCCCTGCCCCTAGCCTTATGTCCTCTCCTCACCCCACTGGCTGTAGATATCCAGAACAGCCTTCCAAACTCTTCTCTCCACATCTCTAGCTGCTCAGAGGGCTTGAGTGGAGACAAACCTGGATGTGTGATGGCACAGACCAACCCAGCCCTGAACACTCCCTGCAACCCTGGCACCTCCACACCTGCCTGCAGGGACAGGAGCGAGCAGAGCACAACAGTGGGTGGCCAACTTGCATGTTTCTATCAAGCCTTGGCATTTTTGGTATATCTGGAGTCCTAAGACCATGGAATGACCTCAGATGACCTTAAAAATATCTCTGGCTCTTGTGGCAACAGAGAAAAACATTAGCAGGTGACTTACGGGTGATGCAAGGGGCCAGATGTTAAAACCTTCAAGCACATGATTCTTAATCTCATGTGTTTTTGGACTTGTGACTTGTAGATTTTCAGGGCTGTCAGCATTAGGCAAGTGACTGTGGCTTTCTGGGCTGCAAAGAGGCTAAACAGGAACTGGGTCCCCCACCTCTTTCAGCACTGTGCCCTTTCCCTGCCCACCACCACCCTTCCATTTCTGCAGGAGGGAAAGAAAATGAAGAGGTGGCTGCACACAAGGAGTCACCCACCGGATGCCAGGATGCGCAGGGGCTTGACAGAGCCTCCCCAGGGGGCACCCAGGGAGATGAACCCCCCAATGTACTGGTCTTTCCAGGCCTGGGTCTGCTGCAGCAGGAAGTAGAGGACGTGCAGGTTGCCCATGCTGTGTGCGATGAGGAACACAGGTCTCTGGTACTCATCGTGCATCTCCTCGATCAGCGCCTTCAGGTTCTGGAAGTATTCGGGCTGCTCCTCTGTGGACAAGAGGGGAGTGTGATGGCATGAGGGTCATCCTGCTTCCCTCTGTGCTTGGGGGGCCTGGCCACAACCCCGAGACTTACGGGGTCCAACCCTCCAGTCGTAGGGGGCTGCCCGAACCGTCTGGTCCCTCACATAGCCGTTGTTCACCAGGTTCTGCACCATGGTGTGCAGGTAACCTGTGGGCAGAGGAAACAAGCGGGAATTAGGTCTGTGCTCTTCTCTGGTCAAGCCTTTTCCATTCTGGTCCTGGTCATGGCCAGAATGTTCCCTGATAAGCCCTGTAGCTCATGGCTCCAGCCAGACGTAGTGACTCTGTGCATCCCACTGAGTGCTGGGGTCAAGGATGGTCCCTGCCAGCATTCAGCTGGAGTGTGTCCCCAAGGCTAATGTCCCTCACTCCCAGTGCCCTGGGCTCTCTGCAGAACCAGTCCCTGCTGGAGACATGGGGACACCTCCCTGTTTGCAGGGAGCACGTGGGATCCCCAGACACCCTGGCCTCTCCTCCTCTCACCTGCCAGCTTGCTCTGATCCAGGTATTCCACAGAATAGGTCTTGCCAAAGCCGGGCACGCGGATGTGCACCCCTGGGGCATTGGTCATTTTCCGAGAGGTTCGGTTGTACACCACCCTGTGGGGACAGGACAGGAGGTGGCAGAAGAGCCGTGTCCCCGTGGGGGAGATCACTGGGTAGCACCTTGGACCAGGCTATTCCCAAGCCTTGTGTGGATGTGAGGTGCACTGGAGCCCAGCCAGTATCCATGCTGCTCTCCTGGCATCCTGGGACAGGAGAATGGATGGAACCAGCTGCCACAGCCCCCTCACCCTGCAGCCCTGGTGGGTTGTTCAGGGTGGTCTGGCAGGGACATGGGAAAGGGACAGATGCTCAGAGCAGTAGCCAGTCACTTGTGTTCCCAAACAATCCCATGGTTCTCCCATTTTTTTTCCATTTGTGCTAGATCATGGCCAGTGGGAGGAGAGGGGAGGTCATTGATAGGTCATTTCCCCAGGGAGCTCCCAGGGTAGGGTTGGATGGTACCTGGTGTTATCGATCCAGCAGTCAACTCCCACTGGCAGGAAGGTGTTGAGGTTGAGCCAGATGGTGAAATAATCCTCTGTTTTGCGGTAGCACATCCAGTTCACCACATCTGGCTTGTCCAGCTTGGCTTCCAGCTGGTTCCCAAGACACCCGGGCACTGGAGGCACCACAGAGGGAGAGCAGAACCTGTTACAAACCCCATCCTACTGACTGTAGGGCTGCCCAACCTGGCATCCCACCCACCAGGCTGTGCTCCCCTGGGGTTGCCTGGCTGGGGATGGCTGGGCACCTGCTGGAGCAGCATCCCTGGAGAACAACCTGCTCTGCACAGGAGAGAGGGTGCTTGGAGCTGAGATGCTGGGTGAGCATGAAAACAGTGCTAAAAATGCATCCTTGGGAACCCCTAGAGCTGTATTTCCGTGGGGTGACCCCCAGAGCTGTCACCCTTGGCTCAAACATAAGAGTCACCACCAGCACAAAGTATCCTAGATTTTCAGTGGGAATGGTGTGTGCCAGAAACACAGCATAGCTTCAAGCAGTTTATTTGCATGCCCTGGCCTCTCTCAGTGGAAGGTGACAGTCACCAGGGTGTTTGGTCTGCCTCCGGGAGCTTCAGTGTGGTTCCCAGCAGGGGTGGGACACCCATCCTGCTGCTACCCTGACAGATGTGCCTGTGCTGGGATCAGACACCATGGAGAGCTTTCCCAGCCATGTGCAGGAGCCAAGAGCCAGCTCCTGGTACCAGCACTGACCGTGAGGGTGAGGACAAGAGGTGAATGACTGCAGGGGACACTGAACCTGGTGGAATAGGAGCACCAGGTGACAAATCCCAAGGCCCCAGCAGGTCCAAGGACTTGCCTGCAATACACAGCTGGTGTGGACTGTCAGTGCCTCGTGCCATGCAAGAGGGGAAGGAGATGCAGCAGTTACCTCCCTCAACCTGCCTCACAGCTCCTTCATGCCTGGGGCATGACCCTAGGGGTACAGAGAGGTTTTAATCCTGTCCTCAAAGCACCTGGATGGGGATCAGACAGGTGAAGGAGAGCCCTGGTAGGGAGTGGGCAGGAGGGACTTCCCTGGTCAGCAAGAGGAGCAGGACCATGAGCTGCTCTGACAGCTCCTGAAGGTGCACGGCACCCCCCTGCCCCTGGCACACAGCCCTGAGCTCTCCTCCCCTTCCAGAGGACATTAGGTAATTATTAAGGGAGTTGTGTGAGGGCAGAGGGGTTATCAGTGGTCCCAAGGGCACTGGGGGTTTCCGGGACGCCCGGCCCAGGGGGATGGGTTACTTGCGGATACCGAGGGGCAGCCAAGCTGCACGAGGGGCATCCGGCTCTGCCTGGGCGTGGGACATGGCCTGAGGCTGCTACCGGGGACAAAAGGAGATGCTCCGACCATCACAGGTAATCCTGAAAAGAGGCACCTGGTGACAGTGACTCGAGTCTTCTGACCAGCCCCAGGACATGGAGGGCTGCGCCCCCTGATGCCCCTGGGAAGGGAGTTTACAGGGTCAGACCTTGGCATTGCAGCAGGGAGGGATTTCTGCTTTTTCTCTTCTCTTTTTTAAAGGGGAAACTCATCATTATTCGAAAAAAAGGAGGAAAACCCTAACTCTGCTCAGCAGAGTTTTCATGGCAAAACCCGAGCTCAAGTGCCCAATGATGGCACAGGGGCAAAGGAAGGCAGAGCCATGCAGCACAGAGGCACCAGCTGGTGGTGGCTGCTTCCACTTCCCTGAGATGATGCCCTCACCTGTCCTTTAATCTACCTGTGCCCCTTTTCCTGCTGGCTTGCCCCCAGTCAGAGTGAGCATTGGGTGGGATGTGAGATGGATCCTCTTTTGCAGCAGCAGAGGATGACTTAGCCATCGCCAGGGAGTGGGAGCAGGCACAGGTTAGGATGGGCTTCAGTGAGAGGTGGTGGATGCACCCACCACACCAATGGCAGCCCCTCTGCCAGCAGAGTTCCCCAGACTCAAACAAGCCCTAAAACACCCTGTGGGCCAGGTGTGAGATATCAGAGACCCATTTGCTTTCTGGGGTGCCCAGTCTGTCCCCTCAGCTTCAAAAAGCTCTACCTGGGCATGGCCAGCCCTGTGTCCCTATGGCAGTGAATGGGAGGGGACTGAGGAGCTGTGTGACACCCTCACTTGGTGGCTCCAATCCAGACAGCCAGGAACCATCGCAGCCAAAACCCACTGAGTCACCAGCAGCGCAGCACCCCAACCTCACCCTCTGCTTTGGGGGGCTGCACGGCAGCCAGGGTGCCCACCCACACCCCGCATGGTGCCCGCACTGGTGCCACCTTACCGAGTACCACGGGCGGTGTGCTGTTGGTCGGGGGAGCTTCTGGGGTGGTGGTGGGTGGAAAGAGGACGTTGAAGAGCCAGAATTGGGACGTGGGCTGCAGGAGCAGCGCCAGCGTCAGCAACGCAACGCCGGCGCCGCTGCTCCCCATGGCAGGCTCGGCCGGGATCCTCCGGACGGCTCCAAGCCAAACAGCCTTTTATAATTTTTACGCAGGTCCAGCCAAGAGGCACCCGGGCTGCAGGGGAGGGGAGAGCTGCAAGGGGCCGGCCATGAGGAGGAGGAGGAGGGACGGGGAGGGACGAAGGACTGGCCTTATGGACAAGCCATGGCCTGTCCAAACCAGTCCAGCGGTGCCATGGGGCTGTTTGTGCCCTGAGAGCCCTGCTCGGGGGTGCTGCACTTTGAGCAGCTTCCCAGTGCCTCGGTGTCCCTTTGCCATGTTCTGGAGAGGTGGCTGCCACGTTCTTGTCCCTGCACGGTTCTCTAAGCATAACCCCACAGGGCTGCCCAGGGCTGTTCACTCCCTGCCTTGGTGAATTCAGCCCCTCTCCACTCCTCCTGCCCCTGGCAGGAGATGCTGGTGCTGCCAGCGTGGCCAGGTGGACCCCAGGTATCTGGGAGAAGATAGAGGGGTTGGGATAGGAAAAGCCACATCTGGGCAGTTCCTTGTGCCACATGGCAGTGCCACATTCCCCAGTGCCACCCTGAGCACTGCCCCTGGCCCGTGCAGCATCCTCCCAGTATCCATTGGAAGGCCCTCTCTGTGACAGTCCCAGCTGGGGGAAGCCCCTGCAGACCCAGCCTTCACTGGATACTGGGCACCCTCAGAGACAAGGGATGCTCAGGCTGGAAGGGACCTCAAAGTTCATCTCATTTCAAACCCCTGCCAGGGGCAGGGACAACTCCCGCTAGACCAGGATGTTCCAAGCCCCATCCAAAGTGGCCTTGAACACTTCAAGGGAAGGGGCAAAATCGTAATCTCCTGCTGATGGGAAGATGTCTTCTGCCTCCCAGGGAAGTGTGAGGTGGGACAAGGATGCGTGGATGGGACTGGAGGACACCGGTGGGTGGGCTGGATGACAGAGTGGATTCCCCGTGGGGCCCTTTCCTGAAGAATGGGGAGGAAGGGCAATAGAATATGTGCGGTGGCACCTGTAGGTGCCCTTCCAAGCTCGGTATATGCTGCCCAACTCCCCGCAGCCGCCTCCCTCCCTCCTTAACGCGGCTCCTGCAAAAGCACCGCTGGGACTCGGATCCGAACCGCGGCTGCTGCAGCTTCAGCGCAGAGCTCGGACCCTGCTCGGCCACAGCCCCGAGCGGGGACACCACGGGGCAGAGCTCGGACCCTGCTCGGCCACAGCCCCGAGCGGGGACAGCACGGGGCAGAGCTCGGACCCTGCTCGGCCGCTGTCGCTCCTGTCCCCCGGCGGGTCCCTCCTGCCTCCCCTGGCAGCGCCGGGGGTTTTTCAGCCGCTCCCGCAGCATCTGCTCCCCTCCCGCCTGCGCATCCCTGCGGCACCGGCACCTTCCCAGGGCGCATCCCTGTGCCTGCTCAGAGCCCTCTGGGATCCCCAGAATCCGGGTGTTCAGTCTGGCAGCCTCGTGGGGTGGCGTGGGAGTGGAAAATATCAAAGTGGGTCCCCACATGTCCCTGCAATGCTGCAGCAAAGCGGGGTCCCCCCCGGCTGTCACAGACGTGCCCCCCGCAGCCCAAATGTGAGCCTGGATAGCTCAGTTGGGAGAGCATCAGACTTTTAATCTGAGGGTCCAGGGTTCAAGCCCCTGTTCAGGCGGTGGCTTTATCCTTTAGGAGCCCGTGGGCAGGAGCGGCCCCTCCTCCTGCCGGGACAGTCCCTCCTGGGGCAGCTGAGGCAGGGAAAGGTGAAGGGGATTGCGGTCAGCGCTGCTCCCTCCCTCAGTGAAAGGTGCTCGGGTGCCCCACCTGACTTCAGGCAGCGTTCTCAAAGTTTGGGGTCCTGCTGGCAACTGTTTTTTCTGGGTGACGACCTCCATGAAGATACCGAAGGGACTGGAGCATCTCTCCTGGGAGGGAAGCCAGGCTGTGTTCAGCGGTGCCCAGTGCCAGAGGCCGTGGGCACACACAGAAGGCTCCAGCTGAACATCAGGAGACCCTTTTTCACTGGGAGGGTGACGAGTGGAGGTTTCCCAGCAGAGCCCTGCATCGCTTTAAGGGAATACAGTTCATGTGAGAGCAGAGGCTGCAGTGACCCGTGGCCACCACATTGCTCAGTCAAGCCCTGGACTGCCCTGTAGGTGTATAGACACTTCAGGATATTTTTGCAAAATAGAAACTCCTTTAACAGAAAACCAAGCAATTTTGGACGAAAAATATCGCCTCTCCTATGTAAAAATTTCTTACGTTTCTCAACCTGAACATACATCAGTTGTTCAAGCATAGTGAATTATTTTTCAGGTAAGTTTAGTGGCCTTACACATCACACTGACTTTCTGGGGGGAAAAAAAGATAAGAGAAATTGAGAAATTCTGTATTTCTTTGTGTCTCTGCTGCTCAGCTGGGTAAAAGTCGGGCAGGCACTGCTGCTGCTAATGGGCAACTTCTCCAGATGTTTGCTTTCTCTTCTGTATTATCTTTAGAAAGGAAAAATGCTTTTTGAGCTTTTCCTAAGTAAAGTGATATGTGTTTTCAGTAAATTAACCTTGGAGGAGCGTGAAGCCGTGCAAGCAGCGCCCTGTAAACTGCAAATCCTAAAAGTAAAATGTGCAATTATTTTTTTCTTCTTTTCTTGCTCTGGATAAGATACAAAAGGAAATAAAAGTATTTCGTGCGAGAAAAAAAATCCACCCTCTCCCTTTCCCAGGCACCAGCCCTGCAGATACCTGAACCCATCCACCTGAGTGCTGCAGGCTTCTGCTGCTTTTGGATGCCCCCACAGCGGTGAGTTGAAAACCCCTGCTTGGGTGGTGCCTGTGCCACGCCTTATGTAGCTTCTCTTTTGAAAGCTGCCGGCCAGAGAGAGTTCTGCACGGCTGTCAGGAGAGGGCACCAAGTCCAAGCAAACAGGGTCACTCCGTTAAGGCTCCACAAGGGTAAAGACAACAGTTTAAGAGGCTTCCTCAGGCTGAAGCATCTCCAGAGATCTCCACCTGCTTCTTGGTGCCAGTGAGACCTCGAGTTCCCGGACCTAAAGTTCATCAGGGTCACCCCTCAGCTCTGGGTGGGTTTTGACTCTGAGTGAAAGCATCCCTGGGCGTCCTGCAACCAAAATCCTTCTCCCCTGGTGCAGGGAGTGCCAGCAACGGGGCTTTCATCTGCTTATCTTCCTCCTTCTGCTGTGGCAGATTCTTCATACCCTGGGGGCCAGGAGCTGAGCAAGCTCCCGCCTCCTCTCACTCTGCGGGGCAGCCACAGCTTCTTCTGGTCCTCTTTCTGCAAAAGTGTGAGGAAGTGGAACGTGGAAGGCTGGGCGAATTCCTTTAAATTCTCAAGTTTGCTTGGAAAATGGAGAAGCTGGAGTGCTTTCCCAGAAGCGTCACTGCACAGACCCTGCACAGTGACTACAGGTCAGGAAATCATTGTTGGTATGGGTCCAGTCATTCTTGGACCGTCCGAGCTTGTGGCCCCCTCCCCGAGCACGGCATCTTTGCAAACCAACCCCCTCACAGCTGCCTCCCTCCCGGCTCCTGGCAAAAGCTGCTGTGACTCGGATTCGAACCGAGGTTGCTGCGGCCACAACGCAGAGTACTGACCACTATACGATCACAGCAGAAGGGATCCTGCCACCTGCTGGGTCCTGCCACACGCCGGGACCACGGGGAGGGAAATCCCTGCGCTGTGCCCTCCCCTGGCATGGACACCCAGCACAGCCTGGCTAACAAATCCTGTTTAACTAAGGAGGCTACACATGAACTTGGATGCTGCTGCTCGGGGCCTTGGCAATCTGGAAAGGGGCCCTAAATTGTGGAAAACACTGTCAGTGCTGGGATGGCACCCAGGAGATGGGACTGCAGCAAAGGACAGTGCTGTTGAGGGGCATTATGCACTGGGGCCATGATCCTATTGTACAGCAAAGTCAGGATTATAATAATTTCAGCTAAATCTAAGTGGTACAACAGGTGAGGAGTTAATTAACTTTTTAGCTTCATGTGTGATACAACAAATTTGAGGGAATTCAGTTAAAAATACTACAAATGGCACAATGATCTCCATGGGCAGCTGAGTGGTGCTGTGGGAAGGATCCAGTCAGGGAGGTCTGGATAATTCAGAATGTCCCTGGCCCCCGTCATCCATCATCCCCAGGGTCCCACTGCCACCTCCCTGCCTGATCATGATCCCTCTCCATGTTTCCTCCCCAGTTTCTTGCCTTCAGTATTGTACTTTGGTGACTCCAGAGCTGAATTTTCTGTTCCTGGTGCAGGTTTGGCTCAGTGCTGATGGAGAAGAAAGGACTCAGTGAGGATGAGAGCTCCTTGCTCCACATCCAGGGCAGCCCACAGGCCTCTTCTACCTCCTCCCCATCCCTCCATGCACCACAGAATATGCAGTGGGGGATCCCTGGTGTCCCCATGTCCCAAGGCCCCATGTGCCTATTAGGACCCTCACCCCACTCTGTCAGCCCTGTGGTGAGTCCCAGAGGATCTGTGGGCATCTCTGCTCACCGTGGAGCCTCCAGTGCCACGTGTGCCCCATGGAAATGTTCACAACACCAAGAGCCCATCCTGCCTCCCCACACCAGCTCGGAACAGGGAGCACAGCAGCCAAGAGGAGAGGTAGAGATAGGATTTAACAGGAACACAGAACAGTGTTGCCATTCCTGAGAGGGCTCAAGATTGCACTTACAGATTTCCCATTTGAGGACTTGGTCTTCATGATTTTTAACTACCTTGATCTCTGCTGGAGGAACCCAGCAGGGCATAAGGAAGCCAGGAGGATCCCATCAGGTTTTGTGTTCCTGACCTGTGTGATAGAGGAGCTAATGATGAGCAGTGCTCTGCCTGGACTTTGAACGGACAAAGGAGGAAGGGCTCACTGGAAGGAATGCCTGAGGCATTGTAAGGTGGTGCTGCCATTCAGAGGGAGAGCTCTGGGACAAACCCAGGGGCAAATTCCTATCAGGATGGTGTCCAGGTCCCCAGTTAGAGAAGAACAAATGTTCAGGCCAACCTAGCTCAATGATATGCGGAAACAACAGAGAAGGACTCTCAAAGCACCAGTGAGGACACTCTCAGTGATAGTTAATAGAAGACCACGGGAAGGAGGCTCACACAGTGCTACTTATTGTTTGTGGACACTCATTTACTAAGAGACAGGCACAACATGGTGCAGCAGCAAAGGTTCTCGGTCAGAATCCTGAATCAGCATCTCACCAGGGCACGACCTTCCCTTCCCAGTCCAGGAAGCTGCCAGTCTCCTTCTCAGAGATGGAGGACAGCACCTTCAGCATCCCTTGCACGCTGTCATCCACTGTCAGGGGAGGCTGTAGGGCAGAGGGAGAAACAGTTCTATGCACAAGGGTCTGGCCTGAAACAGATCATTGCTCTGGGCAAGAAAAGCTCACAGTTGATCATCTCCGTCCCTCCTGTACCTCCAGGGTGTCTTCCTAGGAGTTCTCACACAGCCCAGCATGAGACCCCAGCAAACTCTGCATTCCTAAATGATGAGGTTCTCCCAGACCATGGACAGGAGATCTCTTACCTTGGATGATCCTGCACCCCCCATGTCGGTTTGCACCCAGCCAGGGTGGAGAGCGATGCAGAGGATGCCGAGTTCCTTGTACCCCAGGGACTGGCACTTGCTCAGCATGTTCAGAGCAGCCTGTGGGGAGACAGGGAGGGTATGGTGCTGGGAGGGGAAGGGGGGCTGCAGGGGACATGTGCAGACCCCACAGCTGGGGCAGGGATAGGGCAGGAATAGGGCCACTTCCTGGGGTACATGGTGCTCCCTCACTATCCCTGTGTGGATGCCCAGCCTAGTCGAGGTCCCATCCCATCATATCCCCTGAGGCAGGACCCTGGGCCAGGCACAGAACTGTGCTGTGAGAGATACCCAGGGCCTGACAGGAGCTCAGTCACAGTGTAGAGAGGGACACAGACAGAGGGGGAGATTGGAAGGCAGTGTGATCATTTGGAGGGGAAAATGTCTGGGCTCACTCCCAGAAAAATCTGGCAGTACCTTGCTGCAGCGGTACGACACAACTTGTCCATAATCCCATACATAGACATCCTGAATGGAGCCTGCATAGCTGGACATGTTGACGATGGCAGCCTTGCTGCAGCTCAGCCCTGAGCCTGGGCTCTCCTGGGCAGCCTTCTTCAGCAAGGGCAGGAATGCCTGAGAGGAGACAGAGGGGCAGGAGTACACACGGACATGGCACAGGGCAGGGGACCAGCTCCTTCCACCGTGGGCAACACTGACACCAGCACTGGGACATCCTCCCTCCTCTTCCCACTGCCCCAGCCTGCCAGGCTCCAGCTCCTGAGCTCCAGCTCATGTCTCCCTGAGCCTCTCATCAGCTGAGAGCCCATCAGGGCTCCAGAGCAGTGAGAGGAGACCCTCCCACTGGCCCTTCACACCCTCTATGATGTCCAGCTTGTGGACATGGGAAGGGATCCTTCTGGAGCTGTGCTCTAGTGCTGGGGACTCACCTGGCCCATCAGCAGGGGTCCAACCGTGTTGGTGGTGTAAATCTCAGTCATGTCCTCCAGCGTCTCCTTGTCAAGGGAGTTGGGCTTTGCCATTCCAGCGTTGTTGATGAGGAGGTTCAGCCCAGAGCCCCCCAGGTGCTCCCCAACTTTGGCTGCAGCTGCCTTGATGCTGGCAGGGTTGGCGACTTCTGCAGAGCCGACACAGGGGAGGTCAGAGCCCACGGCCCCATGGTGGAGTCCCCTCTGTTCCCCCAGAGGTGGCAGTGCCCCATGGCCCTGCAGGCACCAGCCCCTTGGCACAGCTCCCTCCCAGCACAGGGCTCCCAGGGTGTGCCCAGCCTGGGCACTTGCCAGAGGAACTGGGGCAAAGGTTCCCCACCTCTGGGCACCTACCGAGAGGGATGATGATGATGTTGGGGTGCTTGGAGGCCAAATTCTGTAATTCCTGTAAGAGAGGGCACTGTGTAGGCATGGAGAGGCTGGAGGGGCTGTGCAGAGGCTCAGCCTTTCCCAGGTAAAGCCCATATTGTTCTGGCTCCAACCCTGCACTACCATGTACCCCACACTATGCTCTGGCTGCTCTGAACCCAATGGATAGGGAGAAGTCCATGACCAAGTACCAAAGTTCCCTCCACACATCCCACGCACAGCTCATCCCACGATGTCCCAGCCCAGCTACCCTGGGCAACAGGTGCCTGATTGCATCTCCAGACCCTTGCAAACACCATCCCTGTTCCAATCTCCCCCTGGCACTGAGTGCTCCTGTCCCCCAGCACAGTCACTGCCTCCCAGCCCAGCCTCACCTGCGCTCTCTGTCCCTTGGGGTCCCGACAGGTTGCAAAGATCCACTGTGGTGGTTTCTGCATCCTCAGGAAATGCTGGACAAACCCCAGGCCGATGCCCCGGTTGGCCCCAGTGATGAGAACAGAGCGGACACAGAGCTCTGCCATGTTGCTTGTCCTCCTCTGCTCCAGTTCCTGCTGTTTGCTCTGCTCCTTAATATTTCCTTATAGCATTTTCCACGGACACCCCACCCATTCAGGGTTTACACCAACCCTTGGATCCAGGAGGAGCATATGCTCCAGTACTTCACACTCCAGGACATAGATAAGCTGGGAGTCCGTCCTTGTTTCCAAAGGGCAAAAGCCACTTGGTGTCTTCAGGCAAATTACACTGACCTTGGGAAACCTGGTGCAATAACTCAGGAGAAGATAATGTAGGTGAGGAGGGAAGGAGCAGTGTGTAGAAGGGAAGTGGGAAACTCCATCACTCAGGTGGGCTTGACAACCTTCACAAGCAGGGCTTTCCTCATCAGACCCACACAACACTGGGAACAGGCTGATCTCATTCCCCTTCCTCGGTCCCCTGAGCCAGGACATTCCTCACGTGGCCACGAGCAGACACTCTCTGCCTTGATCTTGCCTCCTCCAAGCCAGTGCCCATTCCCTGATGGTAAATTGAAACAAGGCCCCCATGGAGGGAAGCCAACCCAGTGGATCCACTCTCCTGGCAGAAGGATGGGCACCTGCATGGCCAGCACATCACCAGCTGCTGGCCTTGCACTCCAGCAAGACACAAACTGCAGGTTTGCCACATCTTAATGCAGCGCCTGTGTCCTTGCAGCAGGAATTTCTGCCACTCCTGGAGCAGGCGGCCAAGGGCACAGGGAAGGAGGGCCTGAGCTGCAGCAGGGCCGCTGTCATCAACATCTCCACCAAACTGGGCTCCATCGGGCTGTGCCTCGGGCTGCCAGAGGCCCCCATGTACCCGTACAGGGCCAGCAAGGTGAGGTGCCAGGGGAGGTGCTGGAGATGCTGTGCCTGGCACGGTGCCCGTGGAGGGGAGGGAGCCCATGGGTCACTCCCTGCCCCAGCCTCCCACCCCTGCCTGGTTCTCCCAGGTGGAAGCACAGACTCTGGGACAGCAGAAGCCAGGACTGAGCTTTTCCAGCAGAACATGCTGATGCTTTGTCCCAGGACTGAGCCCCATTTCCCATCTCCACAGTCATTTTCTGCCTGGGAAATGTCCCCTCCTGCCCACCCACTCCCTGGGTTTTGCTGACAGGGCTGTGCCTCTTCCAGGCTGCCCAGGACATGGTGATGAGGTGTTTGGCTGTGGAGCTTCTAGAAGAGAAGGGCTTGGGAAGCAGCTTCTCTCCCCTTCCCCACCCCACATGTGCCCCTGTGGCCCCCCTGTACCCCCCACCTCGGTAAACTGGCAGCTGATGCCTCTCTGCTCTGTCTCCACACCCAGTCTCAAACCCCCCGGCCGAGCCTGGGGCAGGATCCCTGTGCTCTGCCCGAGCCCTGTGTGTCCCTCTGTCCCACCTGTGACCAGGCATCCTCCAGCTGAGGGGAGAGGGCAGCTGGGCCCTGGGACCCCCAACCCCTCGGGCAGCCCAGCCCAGGCAGGGGAAAGCCAGTCCTGCAGAGGCTCAGAAGATCTCCCTCCTCTCAGGAGAGGGGCCCTGCTCCAGCTTCTCCAGTGCCTCCTGGAGGGGAGGTCTCCAGAGGGCAGTCACGGTGCCATGGGACCTGCAGGTTGTCACTCATGGGGATGCCAGTGACAGCCGTGGGTCGAGGGCAGCTGTGGGCACCACTGCATCCTGGGATGAGGAGTGGGATATCTGGGAAGGGGCCATCTCCTGATCTGGCAATGCACAACAGAGCTGGGGGTCTCAGCAGGAGTTTATTGAGGATTAGGGGGAGGTGGAAGCACTGGCACAGGGTTCCTTCTGGCTGCCAGGATCCTGAACTGGTATCTCACCAGGGCACGACCTTCCCTTCCCAGTCCAGGAAGCTGCCGGTCTCCTTCTCAGAGAGGGAGGACATCACCTTCAGCATCCCTTGCACGCTGTCATCCACTGTCAGGGGAGGCTGTGGGGCAGAAGGAGAGAGGCAGCCCGTGCCTGAGGCCCTGGTCCAGCCAAGGTTGGAGGAAAGAGGCACTCCAGGGCAAAGAGGAAAGCTGAAACCCTGAACACCCAGGACAGAGGGGCCAAGCAGGGAACTGCGGGGATGAGGGTACACAGCACCAAGACAGGGGAAGCTGCCCCAGCAGCGATTGGGCAAGCAGGGAAGTCATGGGCAGGGGCTCAGGACAGTAATGCCCACCCATGGAAAATCAGCACGGGAGTTCTGACAGACTCGCCCCGTGGAATCCCTACCGTGTATCCGGTAGCGCCGCCCAAGTCGGTTTGCACCCAGCCAGGGTGGAGAGCGATGCAGAGGATGCCGAGTTCCTTGTACCCCAAGGACTGGCATTTGCTCAACATGTTCAGAGCAGCCTGTGGGGAGACAGGGAGAGACAGAGGGAGTGGAAGGGGGCTGAAAGAAAATTAATGACAGGGCCTGGTAGTGGAAGCAAAAGTATGACAGTACCTTGCTGCAGCGGTACGAGGTAACGTGCATCATGTCCCAGCCAAAGAAAGAACCGATGGAGCCACCGATGCTGGACAGGTTGACGATGGCAGCCTTGCTGCAGCTCAGCCCTGAGCCTTGGCTCTCCTGGGCAGCCTTCTTCAGCAAGGGCAGGAATGCCTGAGAGGAGACAGAGGGGCAGGAGTACACACGGACATGGCACAGGGCAGGGGACCAGCTCCTTCCACCGTGGGCAACACTGACACCAGCACTGGGACATCCTCCCTCCTCTTCCCACTGCCCCAGCCTGCCAGGGGCAGGCTCCAGCTCATGTCTCCCTGAGCTTCTCATCAGCTGAGAGCCCATCAGGGCTCCAGAGCAGTGAGAGGAGACCCTCCCACTGGCCCTTCACACCCTCTATGATGTCCAGCTTGTGGACATGGGAAGGGATCCTTCTGGAGCTGTGCTCTAGTGCTGGGGACTCACCTGGCCCATCAGCAGGGGTCCAACCGTGTTGGTGGTGTAAGTCTCAGTCATATCCTCCAATGTTTCAGCATCAATTGTCTTAGGCTTGACCATTCCAGCGTTGTTGATGAGGAGGGTCAGCCCAGAGCCACCCAGGCGCTCCTCAACCTTGGCTGCAGCTGCCTTGACACTGGCAGGGTTGGTGACTTCTGCAGAGCCAACACACTATAGGTCCACACTCCTGTGGTGCTTTGGGGTCCCCTGTGTCCCCCCAGGGAGGGGCCCCTCACAGCTGCCTCCAGTGTGGAGTTCCCAGGGCTGTGATGAATGCCCAGACATTCACCAGAGGAACTGGGGTGAGAGGGAACCTACCGAGACTGATGATGACCACGTTGGGATGTTTGGAGGCCAAATTCTGTAACTCCTGCAAGAAGGGTCACAACGTTAGCACCAACAGGCTGGAACAGCTGTGCCAAGGCTCACCCAACAAAGCCTGAGTCCCTCCAGCTCCGTCCCTGCAGCACCAAGGGCCCAGCCCCCTGCTCCAGCTGCCCTGGTCCTGATGCAGGGGGAACACTCCACAGCTCCGGCACACACCACATTCCTCTGTCCCCTCCACACATCCCATGCACAGCTGCTCCCACAGTGTCCCAGCCCTGCTACCTTGTGCCACAGGCTGCAGCTCCAGACCCTTGCAAGTGCCCACCCTGTTCCAATTTCCCCCTGGCACTGAGTGCTCCTGTCCCCCAGCACAGTCACTGCCTCCCAGCCCAGCCTCACCTGCGCTCGCTGTCCCTTGGGGTCCCGACAGGTTGCAAAGATCCACTGTGGTGGTTTCTGCATCCTCAGGAAATGCTGGACAAACCCCAGGCCGATGCCCCGGTTGGCCCCAGTGATGAGAACGGAGCGGACACAGAGCTCTGCCATGTTGCTTGTCCTCCTCTGCTCCAGCTCCTGCTGTTTACTCAGCTCGCTAACGTTTTTTTATAGCGTTTCCCGTGGACACCACACCCACTAAGTGTTTATGCCAACCCTTGGCCGCGGGAGGAGCAACTGCTCCAGCCCTTCAAACTCCAGGACACAGACCCCGGCTGGGAGCCAGTCCTTGTTTCCAAAAGGAAAAAAACTCTTGGAGGTTACAGGCAAATTATACTGTCCTTGGGAAACCTGGTATCATAAGTGAGGAGAGGATGTTTTGTGTGAGGAGGGAAGGAGCTGCATGTGCAAGGGATGTGGGAAGTTCCATAGCTCACGTGGGCTTGTCACCCTCACAAAATAGGCTTTCCTCATCAGACCCACACAACACTGGGAACAGGCTGATCTCATTCCCCTTCCTCGGTCCCCTGAGCCAGGACATTCCTCACGTGGCCATGAGCAGACACTCGCTGCTTTGTTATTGCTCCCTGCAGGCCAATGCCCATTCCCTGATTATAAACTGAAACAAGGCTCCCATGGAGGGAAGCCAACCCAGTGGATCCACTCTCCTGGCAGAAGGATGGGCACCTGCATGGCCAGCACATCACCAGCTGCTGGCCTTGCACTCCAGCAAGACACAAACTGCAGGTTTGCCACATCTTAATGCAGCGCCTGTGTCCTTGCAGCAGGAATTTCTGCCACTCCTGGAGCAGGCGGCCAAGGGCACAGGGAAGGAGGGCCTGAGCTGCAGCAGGGCCGCTGTCATCAACATCTCCACCAAACTGGGCTCCATCGGGCTGTGCCTCGGGCTGCCAGAGGCCCCCATGTACCCGTACAGGGCCAGCAAGGTGAGGTGCCAGGGGAGGTGCTGGAGATGCTGTGCCTGGCACGGTGCCCATGGAGGGGAGGGAGCCCATGGGTCACTCCCTGCCCCAGCCTCCCACCCCTGCCTGGTTCTCCCAGGTGGAAGCACAGACTCTGGGACAGCAGAAGCCAGGACTGAGCTTTTCCAGCAGGACATGCTGATGCTTTGTCCCAGGACTGAGTCCCATTTCCCATCTCCACAGTCATTTTCTGCCTGGGAAATGTGTCCCATTCTGCCCACCCATGCCTCAGGTCATGTTCGCCTCTTCCAGGCTGCCCGGGACATGGTGATGAGGTGTTTGGCAGTGGAGCTCCAGGACAAGGGGATCTTGTGCGTTGCCATCCATCCTGGCTGGGTGAAGACTGACATGGGCACAGAGAATGTATTGGGCTGTGCAGGAGAGGGTCAGCAGGACCCTCGAAGTACACCCAAATCTCAGGGAAGGCAGGGGCACTTGATCCTGGAACCTCAGGATCAGGTCCAGTGTGTGTGTGTCTTCATGTACATGGGGTTGGAGGATTTGCAGCTGGGAAGGGACAAAGAGAGGGACTCAGCAGATAACATCCCTGGCCACATGTGATCTGGGATGGCATGGAGAATGAGGATTGATGCAGCATCCTGGGCAAGTGCCACCATAGGAACAAGGCTCCTCAGCGCAGGCTGTCACCATAACTGGAGCCATCATCCAGCCAAGCATCACATCTGTCACACCCACAGCCCAAGCAACTGGAGTCCCATCAGCCCAGGGCTCTGCCAGGACCCCTTCCGGTGCTCACCAGCAGTGACAGCCATTCTGGACCAGTGGCTGCAGCCTCTCTGTGGGGATGCCAATGCCAGCCATGTGTTGAGGACAGCTGTGGGCACCACTGCACTGCAGGATCAGCGGGAGATCGTGATTGGGACTGACGCATGAGCTGGCAGCACACGGCAGAGCTGGGGGCTCTCAACAGGGGTTTATTGACAATGTGGAGCAGTGGGAGCAGTGGCACAAGGCCCTCTTGCCAGGGACTTAAACTGGTATCTCACCAGGGCACGACCTTCCCTTCCCAGTCCAGGAAGGTCCCGGTCTCCTTCTCAGAGATGGTGGATAGCACCTTCAGCATCCCTTGCACGCTGTCATCCACTGTCACAGGGGGCTGTGGGGCAGAAGGAGAAACAGTTTTGTGCTCAAGGTCAGACCAGATTCTGCCCAGGACCAGATCATTGCTCAAGGCTCCGGGCTGTCAGGCATGAGTGATGAGAGGCCAGAAGCAGGCAAGAAGAGCTCCTAGATGCTCATCTCCTTCCCGCATGGGAAGGTGCCTGCCAGATATCTGCCCAGGAACTCCCACACAGCCCAGCACTCCATGGACTGTTCAGTCCCCAGGAAGCTCTACATTCCCAACTAAAAAGGTTGTCTCAGATCATGACAGGAGATCTCTTACATTATATATGCCTGAGGCCCCCATGTCGGTTTGCACCCAGCCGGGGTGGAGAGCGATGCAGAGGATGCCGTGCTCCCGGTACCCCAGGGACTGGCACTTGCTCAGCATGTTCAGAGCAGCCTGTGGGGAGACAGGGAGGGGATGGTGGTGGGAGGGGAAAGAGGGCTGCAGGGGACATGTGCAGATGCACGTGTCTGAGGAGATACTGGAGGGCCTGGGGAGTTTGCTGAGAAAAGATGGTTGGACTCATATTGGAGACAGCACACACCTTGCTGCAGCGGTATGAGATAACGTGTGCCAATTCCCATAAATAGACATCCTCAATGGAGCCTGCTGAGCTGGATATGTTGACAATGGCAGCTTTGCTGCAGCTCAGCCCTGAGCCTGGGCTCTCCTGGGCAGCCTTCTTCAGCAAGGGCAGGAATGCCTGTGAGGAGACAGAGGGGCAGGAGTACACACGGACATAGCACAGGGCAGGGGACCAGCTCCTTCCACAGTGGGCAACACTGACACCAGCATCAGGGATTTGTCCCTCCTCTTCCTTGCCAAGCTCCAGCTCCTGCCAAGCTCCAGCTGCTGAAGCTTCGCATGAACTGAGAGACAGGAACCCTCAGAACAGCCCAGATTTGGGGAGCCAGAGATGTGAGAAGGGATGATCACATGAGATGCACTCATGCTGAGGGTGAGGGTCTCACCTGAGCCATCAGCAAGGGCCCAGTTGTGTTGGTGGTGTAAATGTGAGTCATGGTCTCTGGCGTCTCAGTATCAACTGATGTCAACTTAGAAATTCCAGCATTGTTAATGAGGAGGTTCAGCCCAGAGCCCCCCAGGTGCTTCCCAATCTTGGCTGCAGCTGTCTTGATGCTGGCAGGGTCGGCAACATCTGCAGGGTAAACATACTGGGATTCAGTGACCCTGTGGTGCTTTGGGGTCCCCTATGGTCCTCCAAGGAGGGGCCCCTCACAGCTGCCTCCAGTGTGAGCTCCCAGGGCTGTGATGAGTGCCCAGACATTCACCAGAGGAACTGGGGTGAGAGGGAACCTACCGAGACCGATGATGACCACATTGGGATGTTTGGAGGCCAAATTCTGTAACTCCTGCAAGAAGGGTCACAACATTAGCACCAACAGGCTGGAACAGCTGTGCCAAGGCTCACCCAACAAAGCCTGAGTCCCTCCAGCTCTGTCCCTGCAGCACCAAGGGCCCAGCCCCCTGCTCCAGCTGCCCTGGTCCTGATGCAGGGGGAACACTCCACAGCTCCGGCACACACCACATTCCTCTGTCCCCTCCACACATCCCATGCACAGCTGCTCCCACAGTGTCCCAGCCCTGCTACCCTGTGCCACAAGAGCCCAGCTGAAGCTCCAGACCCTTGCAAACACCATCCCTGTTCCAGTCTATCCCTGGCACCAAGTGCTCCTGTCCCCCAGCACAGTCACTGCCTCCCAGCCCAGCCTCACCTGCGCTCGCTGTCCCTTGGGGTCCCGACAGGTTGCAAAGATCCACTGTGGTGGTTTCTGCATCCTCAGGAAATGCTGGACAAACCCCAGGCCGATGCCCCGGTTGGCCCCAGTGATGAGAACGGAGCGGACACAGAGCTCTGCCATGTTGCTTGTCCTCCTCTGCTCCAGCTCCTGCTGTTTGCTCTGCTCCCTAATATTTCCTTATAGCATTTTTCAAGGGGAGCTCCACCCCCTCAGGGTTTACACCAACCCTTGGATCCAGATACAGCTGCTCCAGCTCTTTGAACTCCAGGACAGAGATCCCGGCTGGGAGCCAGTCCTCATTTCCAAAGGGCAAAAATCATTTGGCCTTTCCAGGCAAATTATGTTGTCTTTGGGAAACCTGGTGCAATAACTCAGGAGAAGATGATGTAGGTGAGGAGGGAAGGAGCAGTGTGTAGAAGGGAAGTGGGAAACTCCATCACTCAGGTGGGCTTGACAACCTTCACAAGCAGGGCTTTCCTCATCAGACCCACACAACACTGGGAACAGGCTGATCTCATTCCCCTTCCTCGGTCCCCTGAGCCAGGACATTCCTCACGTGGCCACGAGCAGACACTTTCTGCCTTGATCTTGCCTCCTCCAAGCCAGTGCCCATTCCCTGATGGTAAATTGAAACAAGGCCCCCATGGAGGGAAGCCAACCCAGTGGATCCACTCTCCTGGCAGAAGGATGGGCACCTGCATGGCCAGCACATCACCAGCTGCTGGCCTTGCACTCCAGCAAGACACAAACTGCAGGTTTGCCACATCTTAATGCAGCGCCTGTGTCCTTGCAGCAGGAATTTCTGCCACTCCTGGAGCAGGCGGCCAAGGGCACAGGGAAGGAGGGCCTGAGCTGCAGCAGGGCCGCTGTCATCCACATCTCCACCAAACTGGGCTCCATCGGGCTGTGCCTCGGGCTGCCAGAGGCCCCCATGTACCCGTACAGGGCCAGCAAGGTGAGGTGCCAGGGGAGGTGCTGGAGATGCTGTGCCTGGCACGGTGCCCGTGGAGGGGAGGGAGCCCATGGGTCACTCCCTGCCAACAGGCACCCACCCCTGCCTGGTTCTCCCAGGTGGAAGCACAGACCTTGGGACAGTAGAAGCCAGGACTGAGCTTTTCCAGCAGGACATGCTGCTGCTTTGTCCCAGGACTGAGTCCCATTTCCCATCTCCATAGACATTTTCTGCCTGGGAAATGTCCCCTCCTGCCCACCCACTCCCTGGGTTTTGCTGACAGGGTGCCCAGGACATGGTGATGAGGTGTTTGCTGTGGAGCTTCTAGAAGAGAAGGGCTTGGGAAGCAGCTTCTCTCCCCTTCCCCACCCCACATGTGCCCCTGTGGCCCCCCTGTACCCCCCACCTCGGTAAACTGGCAGCTGATGCCTCTCTGCTCTGTCTCCACACCCAGTCTCAAACCCCCCAGCCGAGCCCGGGGCAGGATCCCTGTGCTCTGCCCGAGCCCTGTGTGTCCCTCTGTCCCACCTGTGACCAGGCATCCTCCAGCTGAGGGGAGAGGGCAGCTGGGCCCTGGGACCCCCAACCCCTCGGGCAGCCCAGCCCAGGCAGGGGAAAGCCAGTCCTGCAGAGGCTCGGAAGATCTCCCTCCTCTCAAGAGAGGGGCCCTGCTCCAGCTTCTCCAGTGCCTCCTGGAGGGGAGGTCTCCAGAGGGCAGTCACGGTGCCATGGGACCTGCAGGTTGTCACTCATGGGGATGCCAGTGACAGCCGTGGGTCGAGGGCAGCTGTGGGCACCACTGCATCTTGGGATGAGGAGTGGGATATCTGGGAAGGGGCCATCTCCTGATCTGGCAATGCACAACAGAGCTGGGGGTCTCAGCAGGAGTTTATTGAGGATGTTGGCACAGGGTCCTTTCAGGCTTCCAGGATCCTGGATTGGTGTCTCACCAGGGTATGACCTTCCCTTCCCAGTCCAGGAAGCTGCCGGTCTCCTTCTCGGAGAGGGAGGACATCACCTTCAGCATCCCTTTCAGGCTGTCATCCACTGTCATGGGAGGCTGTGGGGCAGAAGGAGAGAGGCAGCCCGTGCCTGAGGCCCTGGTCCAGCCATGGCTACAGGAAAGAGGCACTCCAGGGCAAAGGGGAAAGCTGAAACCCTGAACACCCAGGACAGAGGGGTAAAGCAGGGAACCGCGGGGATGAGGGCACCCACCACCCAAGACCAGGACTGGGGAAGCTGCCCCAGCAGCGATTGGGAAAGCAGGGAAGTCATGGGCAGGGGCTCAGGACAGCAACGCCCACCCATGGAAAATCAGCACGGGAGTTCTGACAGACCTGCCCCGTGGAATCCCTACCGTGTATCCGGTAGCGCCGCCCAAGTCGGTTTGCACCCAGCCAGGGTGGAGAGCGATGCAGAGGATGCCGAGTTCCTTGTACGCCAGGGACTGGCATTTGCTCAACATGTTCAGAGCAGCCTGTGGGGAGACAGGGAGGGAATGGTGATGGGAGGGGATGTGGGGCTGCAAGAGGACCCACAGCTGGGCAGGGCAGGAGAAGTGAATTTGTGCCCAGCACATGTGGCCATACCTTGCTGCAGCGGTACGACACAACTTGCATCTGTTCCCAACCAAAGGGACAAGCAATGGAGCCACCAATGCTGGAAATGTTGACGATGGCAGCCTTGCTGCAGCTCAGCCCTGAGCCTTGGCTCTCCTGGGCAGCCTTCTTCAGCAAGGGCAGGAATGCCTGAGAGGAGACAGAGGGGCAGGAGTACACACGGACATGGCACAGGGCAGGGGACCAGCTCCTTCCACAGTGGGCAACACTGACACCAGCACTGGGACATCCTCCCTCCTCTTCCCACTGCCCCAGCCTGCCAGGGGCAGGCTCCAGCTCATGTCTCCCTGAGCTTCTCATCAGCTGAGAGCCCATCAGGGCTCCAGAGCAGTGAGAGGAGACCCTCCCACTGGCCCTTCACACCCTCTATGATGTCCAGCTTGTGGACATGGGAAGGGATCCTTCTGGAGCTGTGCTCTAGTGCTGGGGACTCACCTGGCCCATCAGCAGGGGTCCAACCGTGTTGGTGGTGTAAGTCTCAGTCATATCCTCCAATGTTTCAGCATCAATTGTCTTAGACTTGACCATTCCAGCATTGTTGATGAGGAGGGTCAGCCCAGAGCCACCCAGGCGCTCCTCAACCTTGGCTGCAGCTGCCTTGACACTGGCAGGGTCGGCAACTTCTGCAGGGTAAACATACTGGGATTCAGTGACCCTGTGGTGCTTTGGGGTCCCCTATGGTCCTCCAAGGAGGGGCCCCTCACAGCTGCCTCCAGTGTGGAGCTCCCAGGGCTGTGATGAGTGCCCAGACATTCACCAGAGGAACTGGGGTGAGAGGGAACCTACCGAGACCGATGATGACCACGTTGGGATGTTTGGAGGCCAAATTCTGTAACTCCTGCAGGAGGGGTCACAACGTTAGCACCAACAGGCTGGAACAGCTGTGCCAAGGCTCACCCAACAAAGCCTGAGTCCCTCCAGCTCCGTCCCTGCAGCACCAAGGGCCCAGCCCCCTGCTCCAGCTGCCCTGGTCCTGATGCAGGGGGAACACTCCACAGCTCCGGCACACACCACATTCCTCTGTCCCCTCCACACATCCCATGCACAGCTGCTCCCACAGTGTCCCAGCCCAGCTACCCTGTGCCACAGGTGACTGGCTGCTGCTCCAAAGCCTTGAAAACACCATCCCTGTTCCAGTCTATCCCTGGCACCAAGTGCTCCTGTCCCCCAGCACAGCCACTGCCTCCCAGCCCATTCTCACCTGCGCTCTCTGTCCCTTGGGGTCCCGACAGGTTGCAAAGATCCACTGTGGTGGTTTCTGCATCCTCAGGAAATGCTGGACAAACCCCAGGCCAAGGCCTCGGTTGGCCCCAGTGATGAGAACGGAGCGGACACAGAGCTCTGCCATGTTGCTTCTTCTCTACTGCAGCTTGCACTGTTTACTCAGCTCTCTAATATTTCCTTCTAGCGTGTCCCACCCCACTCACTCACTCATGGCTCACACCAATCCTGGCTTCTCTCCAGGAGGAGTAACTGCTTCAGCTCTTTGAGCTCTGGGACATAAGTCCTGGCTGGGAACCAATCCTATTCACCTAATGGCAATAATCACTTGGCTTTTCCAGGCAAATTCTGCTGTCCTTGGGAAATCTGGTGCCATAAGCCAGGTGGGGCTGTTGTGGGTGAAGAGGGAGGAAGCAGCATGTGGGTTGATGTGGGAAGCCCATGGCTCGGGTGGGTTTGACACCTTCAGAAGCATCCTGTGGGCTCGATGGTCTTTGCACATTGTACTAGACTGTGCCTCAGATGGCCCTGAGGAAATGTTTTCTGCCTTGCTGCTGCCTCTTCCAACACAATAACCTCTCCTTCACTGTGGAGTGAAAGACCCATGGAGTGGGAGAGCAAACCCAGCGTGGTCTCCTAGCAGAAGGGTGGGGACCTGCATGGCCGGCACAGCACCACACTGCTGGTCATGCACCCCATCCCTTGGGATGCAGTCCTAAGTTGAGCTGTCCGTTTGTTCAGGGCCACAGAGCACTCAGGCACCTGGGACATTCACCTGCAAAGGAAATGCTCTGCTCAAAGCCTGTTCTCCATCTTGCCTGTTGCCATGAGGCACTGACTGTTCTGTGCTACCACAGTGCTGTTCAGTACCTCAAGTGATGCATTACAGGTCTGCAAGGCTGGATCTGGTGTGCGTGTACATCATGTGTTCTTGCCTCAGTGTAACTGAAGACACATCCCCAGAAACCTCTTGCCAACCCCTTGTTTTCCTACATTGAGTCCCAGAGTCATTGCACAGACTGCTGGACAGCAATGGAGACAACACCACTGCTCACGTCACGTTCTGCCCCAGGATCTCTTGGCAGCAGCATTAACCAGAGCAGCTTCCTCCCAGTGGCAATGCCAAGTGTGTCTCCATGCTCCAGCAGCAGCTGATTTCCTCCTGCCCATTCCGGCCTGTTTCCTGGGACTCAGCTGGCAGACACTGTGAGATAAGCAGGTCCTTCCCTGCTCTGACCTGGGACCACCTGCACAGGGTGCCCTCCCCAAAACCATTTGGGAAGATGCACATTGGCAGCTTCTATGGTGAGCTGATCCCATATTTTCTCTGCCAAATCTGAGCCTCTCCTTAAGTTACACACAACTAATTTTTTTACCATTTTGTTTCCTGAGGTTAACTGGACCTCTGTCTGCTTTTTGAATTTTCCACACTGGGTTGAGACACTTCTTTTCCCTTGTGAATTCCTACCACTTAACAGCAGTACAAAGCTTTGGGTCTTTCAGTTTCTATCTCAGACTGATCTCTCACTGAGGATCTCCCAGATGGCTGGACTGGCAGTCAGGCTCCATAAATCATTTCACTATTTCCTTTTGAATGACCACAGACCTCAACTATACTTGCCAACAGATGCCATTTGCACCAGAGCTCAAATCCTCCAAACAGACTTCCATGGGTTTCTTCCTCTAGGTGGAGGATGAGGCCATCACCTGTAGCCTGTTTGAAACCTCCACAGTGCCTCAGAAGCAGATAGCATCAGAAACCAAATAATTAACATTTTAAGTCTCCTGCTTTTGCTGTGTCACCACATTTGTGTAGTCTTCCACTGTTTGGAGATATAACTTTATAATATTGACTTTACTCTGGGGCCCCACACTGCATTATTGATTATTAGAGTTTAAACAAGCACTGCTTCCCCAGGAGTCTAAGTCCAGCCTGTCATGAAGAGGCAGAGGGGAAAGAAACCAGCCTCACTGCCTTGCAGCCCAGCCTCGTCACAAGGGCTGCAGCTGTCCCCAAGCCTCTGGAAAGGATCTTGGTCCAGCTCCTAAGAGGGGATTCAGATGGTTCCTTTGCCCTGAAATGTTCTTGCATGGTCTAAACTTTAAACTGAGCATTAAAGTCCTCAGAATCGTAGAATCATTTAGGTTGGAAAAGGCCTCTAAGATCATAGATTTCAACAATTAAGCTAACAATGCCAATTCCACCACTAAACCACGCCCCCAGGCACCACAACCATGCATTTTTTAAAACACTTCTGGGGGGGTGACACCACCACTTTCCTGGGCAGCCTATACCAGTGCTTGACACTCCTTTCTGCGAAGAAATTTTTCTTAATATCCAACTGAAATGGCACAACCTGAGGCTGTTTCCTCTCATCCTATCACTTGTTACTTGGGAGCACAGTCTAACCTCACCTGGCTACACCCTCCTTGTCAGGGAGTTGTAGAGAGTGGTAATCGCCCCCTGAGTCTCCTTTTCTCCAGGCTGAGCCCTCCCAGCTCCCACATCAGCTCCTTATCAGACTTGTGCTTCAGGCCTTCCCCAGCTCCATTGTCCTTCCCTGGACACATTCCAGCACCTCAATGTCTTTCCTGCTGTGAATGTCCCAAAACTGAACCCAGGATTCAAGGTGCAGCCTCACAAACACCAAGCTCAGGGGCACTGTAGCTCCTCTCCCACCACCCCCCAGGCTGCTGTACATTTTACCAACTGATTGTTTTCACACGACCACACTGGGAAGACTCAGAATGAGTTTTCCAAGAGGCAGTCACACCTTTTCCACCCTCAGTTGCTGGGGGCTCTCAGTCACCGAGGTGATTGCACAATGACAGTGCTTCTGACAGAAACATGGAGGAACACGCTTTTCTCTGCCTGCCAGGGGAAAGGGGTGTGGCACAATTAGTTCTAGTACATTTAATCTACTGCAAATAAAAAAATAAACTCGCTGCTATTTATCAAGCCAATTTGTTCCACAATGCCTTCAGGTCTGTCATCACCTATTAGTCACTTGCTAAAGAATCAATAGATAGTGGTAAGTGAACCACTGATCAAGAGGTGGGGTGAGACCTACCCAGCACTGAATCTGGGCAATACCCACCCTCCCTGACTCATTTTCTTTTGGGCTGAAGAGGATTAGTGATGTAGTGGGGGTTGGAAGCCCATGGCAGGAGGGTTGGAACTACAGGATGAGTAAGGTCTCTTCCAACAAAAACCATCCTGTGATTCTATGATATGATTCTATGAGTAGTGACACCCCATTGTGAAAGGATGCAGGGACTAGGGGCTGGAGCCTGAGCTTACCTGCAGCTCCCAAGTGAAGTTCCCATGGCATCTTTGTCACAGCTTTGCTTGTTTCCAAGCAGACTCGTCCAGGTTACACCTGCATTGTATCAGAGCTGGAGAGGGACTTTGGACAATGGCACAGAGTGACAGAACAAGGGGGAATGGCTTCACACTGTCAAGAGAGCAGGATTAGATTGGCTATCTGAAAGAAATTCTTCCCTGTGAGGGTGGGGAGGCCCTGGTAGAGATTGCCTAGAGGCTGCCCCATCCCTGGAAGTGTTCAAGGCCAGGTTGGATGGGGCTCTGAGCAACCTGTTCTAGGGGAAAGTGTCCCAGCCTATGGCAGGGGCTGGAACAAGATGGTCTTTAAGGTACCATGCAACCCAAACCGTTCTGTGGCTCTATGACTCTGAGGATTTTAAATGCTAACATTGTCCACGCAATCTCCCTTGGGCCACAGTGCTCAGATCTTGTGTCAGCCTGGGGCCTCACAATGGGTTCAGAAACACTTTTTGGTGATACTCCCCTTGTGACAGCAGCCAAGATGCCTCAGCTACCTGTGTGCAGCAGTGCTGGCAGCACAGGAACAGAACAGCTTTGCCAGGACCCATGGGGACAGCACAGATCCTCACTGACCTTTTCTCCCATCCTCTAAGGGTAGGTGGCTGGGTTATCCTTCATGCTTCAGCATAGTGCCATGAGGAGGGACCTCAGAACCACCAAGAAAGACGAATTTGCTTTCCCACTATTAGATTTGCTAAGAGGGATGGCTGAGAACGGGCTGTCACACGTGGCAGATATGCTCCACCTCAGGAACACTAAGGCACAGGCTAAGCTTGTGACTGCCTTGGTTTGACATCCTTGTGCTGAAGTGAGAAAAGGAGCGAGATGTAAGTTTAGGAATAAATACAGTGATAATGCTGATGTTAATTTAGGAATCCAGTTGAAAGGAATCATTGAGTCTTATTAAGAAAAGACATTAAGCGGAAAGAGCGAGTATAATCTTTAAATTAAAAAGCATATAAGGAAGTATTGAAAATTTACTCCCTACTATGAAGTTAAAAGCTGAGCACCATGCTACTTCAAAAATGCCATGTGAGCCTCGATGACGTGACCCATTGCCCACACAGCTCACCAGAAAAAATGCAGTCTGTGAACAGCAAAAACTCATATTGTTCTGTAAGTAGTTGTGGACACTGCTTGAGTAAAATGGGCTGTACTGGTATTTTATCAGCAGAAATTAAAACTTAGCATAGTTGTTTGTTCTGGTTTCAAACCATATTTGTAAAAAGGGAGGAGAAAAAACCCCATTTAGCTTTTTTTAAAAATTGTTCTAAATCCAGTGACTGAAGCAGCACTTATGATGGATCCATCAACTCAGTGGAAAGGACATGTGCCCACATGTATTTTGTTCTTTACAGTGCAGAAACTTTAACCAAGTTACAGCATCAATGAGCTGATAACAGGAATTACTAGTTGGATTTTTTAGCTAAGTGAACTCAAATAGTTCTTTGTATTCTTAGGGAGGTCTAGTGGAAAATGTCCCTGCCCATGAGCAGATGGGGTGAAACTAGGTAATCTTTAAGGTTCCATTCAACCCAAAATGTTCTAGGATTCTATAATTTATACTCTCAAACGCTCCAAAATTCACCTCTATCAGATTCATGCTTTACCAGGCAGTAGGAGTTTCCCAATGCCTGTTGTAGTGAAACTAGAGCACTTGGATAAGCCTTGGGGCTTTTTTGTTTTATTATTATTATTATTCATTGGTGTTCTTTTTCTTTTTGGTTGCATTTCTCGTAATTACCTGCTGGAAGCCTCACAACACTTAATTAACAAGGTTTTCAAAGAATGGATAATCCTCTATTTTATTCATGGGGAGAAGAGGCAAAAAAGCAGGTCAAGCAATGCCCACACTGGAAAGTACTCGGTTGCTGATACTTGGAGCTGCCTTTCTTCCATGGTTTACATTTGCATTCAGAACAGGCTCCTCCTGCCCTCAGCTGTGGCTGCACTTTAACTGTTTCTGCACAGCAGATCACCAGGGATCCCTGTCTCCAAGGCTTTTTCAAACAACTCTTTTCTGGAAGAGTTCATCAGTGTAATTTGCCTGCAGTATGCAGGATCTGTGTGGAACAGGAGCCCAAACTCTGACTGTGGTTCACCCTGAGTGTTTGTACCCCTCAGTCATTATTTGCTAAACTTTGCCACAGACAGAGCAGCATTTCTGGTGAGAAGCCACCAAATTAATAGCCTGAGCACAGAAGGAGGCAGGAAAAGGAGAATGGGATCTCTAATCCAAGTATCTGCTAAAAGGAGGGGGTTTTTTCTTGGTATTTAGTAGTATAAACAAAAACTTATTTTTTAAAATTCCAACTTCTTTAAAGAAAAAAAATGAAATGTCTAAAAGTATTTTGATATCCCAAAGTAAACTGGGGAGCAGAGGCTCCTGTGTACTTGAACCACCATGGAGCAGGATAGAGTTAGCAGAAATAATCTGATGCTATCACCAGACTTATATAAATATTTAGTTTCTGTTGTCTGTTTCAGAGATGTTTTGTGTAGTGTTTGTCAAACAAGGACGAAAATAAGCAACATAAATAACAACCCTTAAAAATATCAGAGTTGCTCAGTCATTACTTCACTGTTGAGATCCCGGTTGTGTGCTCACCGTAATGGGATTTTAATGGGTATCAGATTGTCCATATAACAGCTGAAAATAAAACAATAATGCCCATCTCCAGCGCTGGTGAATGCAGGCCCCCTCCAGTCACCATCCTCCAGCTGATGCTGATTATCTTTTTTCTGTTCTCCCTTTTCCCTCCAGCCCTGTTTTCCCATCCCTAGATACCAGCAAACCTTTTCCTTGCTTTACTCTGCACTCCTGTTGAACTAAAATAAGGAGAAAACATCCCCCAAACCACCAGCGACCCCAAACTGCTGCCTAAATCACAGAATCGTTTGGGTTGGACAGAACCATAAAGACCATCTCATTCAACCCCTCTGCCATGAGCAGGGGCACCTTCAGGTTGCTCCAAGCCCTATCCAGCCTGGCCTTGGACACTTCCAGGGATGAGGCAGCCACAGCTTCTCTGGGCAGCCTGTGCCAGGGCCTCACCACTCTCCCACAGAACAGTTTCTTCCCAGTTATCCCTAATCTAACCCTGTCCTCTGTCAGTGTGAAGCCATTCCCTCTTGTCCTGTCACCCCAGGCCCTTGTCCAAAGTCCCTCTGCAGCTCTCTTTGAGTCCCTTGAGGCACTGGAAAGGGCACTAAAGGCTCCCCGGAATCTCATCTCCAGGCTGAACAACCCCAACTCTCTCAGCCCATCCCCACAGGAGGGGTGCTACAGCCTCAGAGTATCTTCCTGGCTTTATTTATTTACCAGATTTACTGCATCTGATACACGGAAAGAGCCGATTCCGGTGCATTTCCGGGCAGGCAATAAAAACAGCTTGTAAAGGGGCTGGTACTTCCTCACGATAAACGGGTTTACTTTGGGTCATTTTTTTTCTTTTTACACTGATCTATGGCGAAGATTAGTGTGCTAAAGGTGCTGAAGACACCTCCCAGACCTGCTGCAAGCTTTCTCCCTCACCCACCACTCTTGGGAAGAGACGAGATCCCCTCAGGCGGCCCGTTCGCTCCGACACCCTTCGCTCCTCCCCTCGGCGACGCCAGGGCTGGGACAGGGTTGTTGTGTTTGCACTGAACATTAAGTGGAGAGGCAAAAGCACACACAAACATGCAATCCTGCCCCCAGATGCATTCCCCCGCGGGGGCTGGGGCAGCCCGGAGCGGCCCGCGGGCTCGGGAGGCGGCGCCAGGCGGGCCGGGCCGCGGGCGGCGATGGCGGCGGCGCGCACGGTGCTGCTGACCGGCTCCAACCGCGGCATCGGCCTGGAGCTGGTGAAGCAGCTGCTGGGCTCGCCGCGACCCCCGGCCTGGATCTTCGCCACCTGCCGGGACCCCGAGGGGCCGCGGGCACAGGTCAGTGCGGGCCGGGGGGGGCGGTGGCCACACGCTCGGCCCCTGTCACCGGCCTGAACAGCTCAGCGCTGGCGCGGGGCTCTGGTGTTCGCACCGTGCCCTGCCCCGTGTGAAAGTCACCTGGAGTGCAGCCGGCGAAGAACCGGCTGTGTCACCCTTCAGGCCGCGCCGCTGGGCTATTCTGGGCTGTGCTGGATGTGCCCGAACCCGCCCTCCCGTGCCAAGGCTTCCCGTGCGCTGCGGGCACGGCCCGAGCGGGGCTGGCCTCAGCGGCTGAGGCGCTGCCAGCGGCAGCGGTGCTGCTCGGGATGGTTCTGCTGTGTCACGCTGCTCTCTGCAAAATCCGGAGGTTCAGAGTATGGGGTGTCCAAAAGTGGTGGCCATTGGGGCTGTGGGATGCCTTTGTCCCTGCTTTCCACTTTGCTAAAATGGGAGAGACTCACACTTGTTGCTTCGGCATGAAGCCTCCCTGTACTTCCAACTTTCCTTACGTACAGTTTGTCTTCCTCTGCTTGCTGTGTCCCACTGAAATACTGTGAGGGAGTAACTTGCTCTCTGATACATCCTGGCTCCAGCTAATTTGTTAGTTGCATCTTCTTGCATGTGTGCACTATTCCATCTCAGGAGTAATCAATCCTGGCACCAACCTAGCTCCTGCTGTGGCAGGTGCCCAAGCTGGCTGGGTCAAAGCTAGACCAGGCATTTTATTTTTGCCTCGTTCTCCCTCCCCACGAGTTGTAGGACTCAGGCAGCAATGAGATCAGGGACTTTTTTCAGGGCTGGACTGGAGCCAGTTTTCCTACAAGGTGGTCCTCATGCAACTCTCCTAGCCAGGGGATACTTCCTCAGCCTTGTCTGGCTGTGGCAGGGTGAGGGCAGTGTCTTCAGGGTGCTGCTGAAGTCCATGACCCCAGGACATAGAGAGCAGGGTATTGTTCATCAGGCTGGTGCCACATCCCTTCTCCTGCCCTTTTGTGCCTGGACCAGGTGTTGGGGTGGGGGAAACTCCTGCTGGGATGGTATGAGGCTGTTGAGGCAGGCAGTTGGGAAAAACAGAAGAGGAGAAACATCTGTTGGCCACCACAAACCAATTAATGGATTTTACATAATTTCCTGTGCCCAGGGCTAATGTGGGAAGATGGGGACTGGTGGGGGAGCCCAGAGATAACTGACGGTGAACCACAGCCAGTGCCAGCAGCTCTCCTGCTCCATGTTCCTCCCAAAAGAAACCACCAATTTGTGTTTATCCTGTCGGCATATTTGGAAAAGGTTTTTAGTTCTAAAAGCAGTATTTTTGGGCACATTGAACAAGGTGCTTTGGTTTCTAGTGTCTGAAACCTGCCCTAGTTGGAGGCTCAGAGCAAAGAGCTGCTAGGAACTGTGAAGTAGAAAGTTTCCTTTTTGGAAAGAATTTCTGAATCCTCCACTGTGTGAGTTGGCACAGTCGGGCAGCCAGGACAATCAGTGGCTAAAACACAAAGAGTAAATTTATTTCTGTTATCTTGATACCCAGGCGATCCCTGAAGCAACACCAGGCAGAGGTACAGGGAGGTACAGAGATACAAGAGACACAGGGACTGTTAAGATCCATGCTGGTGGATCACTGGCTGCTATTTACATGGTTTATCAAGCGTTACTCCCAGCTGTAAGGTCACTTGAATCATTAACAACCCTCCTGCCCAGTCTTCAGCTTTTAACCCACTCCTCCCAAAATCCACATGAGGTAAAAATAACCAATAAAAATGGCAAAGTGGTTAATTTCACTCGAGTGAGTGAGATGTGGTGTCCAGTGCAGAGTGGCTCTGGGACTGGCCTGTCCAGATGTGATCTCCCCAAAGGTCAAACCTGATGTTGTCGCTCACAGCTGTTCCTCCTCCACCTCACTTCCAGCAGCCTCTGTGAGACACTTCTGGCTGTATCCCCAGCCAGTTCACATCATTTCCCTGGTGAGCTGGTCCTTTGCTGTGGCTCTGGCTGGGCTGTGGATGACCCTTTGGGAGCATCTTGTGGCCATGTCATGCTCTAAGCATGTGCACTTTGCTTTGTGGAGCCTGGGAGAAGCCTGAGAACCAAGGCAAGTCCCCAGCCCAGCTGTTCACCAGCACTGAGTAACACCTGGAAGATGCTTCCCTCAGGGTGGGCCATTGCTGGCACCTCAGCATGATGCCTGGCATCACCTTCGCCTCGTGCTGATTGTTTCCGTGTCTCTTTTTGTAGGAGCTGAGAGATCTGGCATCCAAACACCCAAACCTGGTTCTTGTAAAGCTGGGTATGTGTGCTCTGCCTCTGAGCTGGTAAATTTGTGACTGCCAGCCATGCTTGCCCCATTTCTCCTTCCCTTCCATCTTCCCTCCCTCCCTGCAGGCTGTACATAGGGATCCAGTTCTTCAGAGCTGCTTCAAGCCCTGCTGCCAAAAGCCCAGCTTCTCCAGACCTGTCTCAGCCACAGTACCCCATTCACTGGAGCCCCCTTGCTCCATGGCCACAGGACCAGAATGTTCTTGAGACCCATCCTAGGCAGCCCCTGGGTCCCCCAGCTGAGTGACCACATCCTTGCTCTGCCTTGATCCCAAGTCCTAGGTGCCGCTTGTGGTGTGACCAGGAGGGCTCTGGGAGGAAGGCTGCTCCTGTGGAAATGCTGTAAGATCAGCCCAGAGCTGGAGCAGGAGCAGAAGGACCTTGCAGAGCCATCCCACAGCAGGTCCCAGCACATTTCCCTTGCGGACTTGTTCCCCGGAGACTGCCCTGGGTTCTCCAGAAATTGCTCAGACGTAGACTTGGGAGGCGGTGGCTGCTGGGGACTGACCCAGCACGGGAGTCACAGCAGCGCTTTGCCCCCACGGTGGGCTTCTCCTGGGGGGAGCCCTCAGCTGCCGGCGCAGGGGCAGAGGAGGCAGTGTTGAGTTGGAGGAGTTGGGCTGAGTTGGAGCTGGTTTCACAGCACCATCTGGTGCTCATGGACGGAAGGGCCGCGCGGCTCGGAATGCGCGGATTTCCTCGCCATCCTCCCCTCCCTCTTCTCCCCAGCACCGCCGTGGCTCTCAGTCTGCTCTCTCCCACTGCAGATGTCGAAAACCCCTCGGCAATCACCGATGCGGCCAAGGTGGTGGAGGGGAAGCTGAACGGAATGGGGCTGAACCTGCTGATAAACAACGCTGGCATCTACACCCCCACGGCCTCGCTGGAGACGGTCGATGCTGAGGACATGGTCAGGACATATAAGACCAATGCAGTGGGGCCAATGCTGATGGCCCAGGTATGGCTGAAGCTCTGGGGATGAAATTTGGCCCAACTTGAGGGTATTCCAGGCTGTCCATGGTCACGACAGAAATCTTGGAGGGCTTTGCCAAATTTCTCAGGGCTGTGCATGGGAGGTCTCAGGCTGCTCTTCCAGCCTAAGCCTTCTGAAGCCCCTCTGAATTGTACAAATCTAATTGGGAGCAGTCAGGGCCACTGCAGCAACACCTGAGCCCTCCTGACATCCTGCTGTCCTTCCTCAGCCTCTCTGGGTTGCAGTTACAATAAGTGGGGCTGGCTTGAAGCACAGGTATTCCACTTGGTTGTTTCTCCACAGGCCTTCCTGCCGCTGCTGAAGAAGGCTGCCCAAGACAGCAAAGAAAAGGGCCTGAGTTGCAGCAAGGCAGCCATCATCAACATCTCCACCATCTTGGGGTCCATCAAGAAAACGCCTGATTCCTTCTTCCACCCTGTCATCTCCTATCGCTGCAGCAAGGTATGGAGACTGGTGACCTGCCCCTGCTCCTGAGCTCCGTGGGGGTCAGAGCTTCCCCTGCCAGGCTGGATCTCAGGGAAACACCTGGGATTGAGAGATGGAGGGAGTTCCCAAGCTCCCAGGGCATCTCCATGCCTGCCCAGGGGAGACATACACTGTCTCTTGAAGACCTGGCATTGCTTTTTCTCCCTCAACAAGAGGCAGCAATGGGAAGGGAATCTAGTTCATGGAGCTTTTTGCTGCCCATGGATGATGCTTCCTTCTTCACCCAGGCTGCCCTCAACATGCTGACCATGTGCCAGGCTCTCACCTACAAGGAAGCTGGGATCCTGTGTGTGGCACTGCACCCTGGCTGGGTGAAAACAGACATGGGCACCCAGGAGGTGAGTTCTACTCAAGCAAGTCAACAGGGAACCCGTAGGTGGCACCCAAGGCTACAAACCTGCACAGGAGGTGGCCCAGGTGGCCAAGATAGTTCTCTGGAGGGGGGATCCACATGAAAATGAGCTGCCTCTCAGGCTCCAAGTTGCCTGTGTCTGTGTTGGGCCACTGCAGAACATGTGGATGCTGTCTGGGAAGTAGCATCAGCATATATCAGGCTGCTTGTTCAGGGGAAAAAAGGGGCTTTGGGCAGCCTGGAGATACACAGTGAACGTGAATCCAACAGAGCAGGGAGGAGAGGAGCAGCACCATCCCATCCTGTGCCCCATTCCTTGAGGAACTGCTGGTCCATGAGTTTTCCACTCATGCTGCAGGATCCATGTTTTGCAGTGGGAATGATCCCTGCAGCACTGGAGTTTTGAGAAAACTGCACAAAGCATCCCACGGGCAGAGAAGGGATCTCTTCCTGTTTGGTTAAACCTGTGGCTGGCTTCCCAGCCCAAGCCACCTCCATCCAAGCCAGCAGTGCAGATACCCAGTCATCCTCCCACACAGTGGACTTGTCCCAGCTCCTGGGGCTCTGTGCTCACTCTGGGTGGAAGGAGCCTTGCTGTCACTGCACATGAGCCAAGGGGGTGCTACTGGATGGCCTGGAATGATGGTGGTGTCTCACTGTGCCCTTTGCAGGCTGACCTGACAGTGGACACAAGTGTGCGGGGGCTGTTGTCTGTGCTGCCAGTCCTTTCTGAGAAACACAGTGGGACTCTACTCAACTGGGAAGGTAAAGCTATCCCCTGGTGACTGCTCTGTGTCCCTGCAAGGGACTCCATGGTGCCACAGGACTCCCTGAGTGCACAGGAGCACCAGGGTGCTCAGCCCTCTGTGGTCTGCAAGGGACCTACTTGGGACTCCAGTGGGTGGGCAGGGTGTGATCCCTGCCTCCACCTTGCTAATAAATAAAGTCAATTAGTACCTGTGCCTTCTCTGAGCTGCAGTATCTCCACTCAGACTGTCTTGCCCCTGCAAAAAATAGCCTGGCGTTAATGATTGAAGTCAATGATCTCAAAGGTGTTTTTCCAACTTAAATGATCCTGTGATCCAAGCAGTCTGACTGCCTTGTCTTCAGCTGCTCTGAGCTGAAGGGATGTCCCAGGGGATGTGTAACTCACCCAGAGCTCTGTCCTTCTGCCTGTCCTGCCTGGCTGCAGGGTGTGCCCAGGTCTGCCTGGTCTCTGCCGTGCTTCCACCACAGCATGGTGTATGTGCCATAGATTTCTTGGGACGACTTTGTGCTGGACATGACATCTTTGGGAGCAGCCTCATGGCTGGAATGGGAAGACCAGGCTCTTCCAGCAGAGCTGCAAGGAGCCTTACCCACATGAGCCACCCACTGCTGCATGGGTGTCCCTTGCCAGGGAGACACTGACCTCAGCTTCATCCTTGGGGGAACTCTGAACCATCTGGGCTCTTACAAGCCACCTGGTTTCCCATGTAAATGCTTGCTCTTTTCTTTCCCATCTCTTATCTGTGATCAGAATGGCCAGTGCCCACTCGGGCACCTCCTTATCAGCTCTGCAATGGCAGCAGGAGGAGGGGAATCCCTGGGAAGGAATGGCTGAAGGACAGGAGCGTGGGTGAAGGGCCTGATCCTGCCAGTGCATTGCTGTGCTCAGCCCAGTGCTGGCTCAGAGACACAGCCAAGCCTCCCCCGAGTGCCCTTCCTGCCCCTTGGCAGAGGTTCTCCTGCCCCAGTTACTCCACACAAGCCAGCTGGAGCCCAGCCAGTCACCACAGGCTGGCTCCATGCCCATCCCTCTCCATGCTTCTCCCTTCTGTCCCACGCCACATGCTGGATCCTGGGAGATGAGCAATGCCAGAGATCCCACCATGGATTGCTGACAGCTTCCAGTCATCATCCCCCTCGTGGTCATTGCCAGCCCCATGAAATGTGTGTCACTGCTCCCTTGGGAACATGGAGGGAGACAGGACTGCTGGGACAAGTTCCATCTGCCTGGGACATCACCTGGGATGTGGTCAGGTCACCCGGGGCATGGGCAGCCCTGTGTTCTGAAGGTGGTAGGAGGAGGAGTGGGAAGCTCTGCAGCTGGAGTCCAGTCTGGCAGTACTGGATACAGCTGCTGGGGACAAGAACTAACCCCAGGGCACTGCTGGGTGCTGAAGTTCTGGAGCATCAGCCTGTAGGAATCCCAGTGCAGTGGTCTTCCCTTCAGATGCTGAGATAGCAGATTGCTGTGCAGAGCCTAGCAGAAACAGGTCAGTTGATCCCATTTTTCAAGCCAACAGGAGACTGGGGCAGGATGACCCAGCTTGGACCTCTCTGCAACTGGGATTCACCCTGGTGAGTGCTTTGCCTTCACAAGTGCAGCCAGCTGCTCTCCAGGAGCTCATCCTTCCACCCTGAGACAAGGCTCATCCCAGGGAGCACATGCTGGAGCTAAGCCACCAGGGACTGGGCCACCCATGGTTACTTGGAGGCCAGGGACCCCTTAGAACCTTGAGGTGCTCCAGGGCACGTGTTCTTCAGGAAGCCTGAGTAAAAGGCCAGATGGGCAGGTCTCCCTGCTCAAATGCTTGCCAAGTGGTGTTGGCTTTTCCTTTGCACAAGTTCCGGGTGTTTGTGCTCATGGAGCTGATTATCTCCCTGTTTCCTCTCCTGCCTGATGTTTCCTGCCTCCCTCCCTCCCTTTTGCTGGCTTTGCCCTTTGTGTCAGGCTTATTTCCTGGCTCTGGGAAGTGTCAGACCTCAGTGTCCCCCCTGCCCACTGGGATGGCAGCACACAGCCCTACATCCTACAGGGCACTACAGTGCCCTGGGAGACACTTGAAATCCCTGCTCCCTGGGACAGACAGGTTTGGACAAAATGTGATTTAGTATCCATCTGCTTTTAACAGCTGATCCATCTCTATGCTGAAGCTGGGGCACAGGTGCCAGCTGGACCAGCGTTGGTTCCAGCAGTGGGGAAAGCTGGACACAACCCCTTGGGGACTCTTCCTAAGGCTGCACTAGGTTATGGAAACATGTCTGGGGACTTCCAGAGACGATGGGTGGGGAAGTTGTCACCCAGAGCAGCTCAGACAGCCTCCCCCAGCCTCTTTGGAGCCATGGTAACATCTGGAGGCAAACATCTCTCTGCTCGAGGGAGCCCAGCAGCTCTCCAGGCTCCAGGGACTGATCTCAGTGGTGGGAAATGCCTGCATTTCCCAGGGTCTTCCAGCAGCTGCCTTATTCCAGACCAATAGCCACTGGCAAAGACTTGTTGCACCGGGAGCTGGAGTCAGGCAGGTCTGTGGGTTGGGGTAGGAGCAGTCCTGACCTGACTTGCCAGGATCAGGGCAAGACCCACTTTGAGAGACACCCTCCCACACTCGAGTGGGGCAAACAGCAGTGGGCAGAACCTCCGTGAAAGGCAAAAGCTGCTACAGGAGGAGAGAGTCAAAAAAAGGAAACGGAACGGAAAAGGGCTGCTCCTGTGTCAGCGATGCAGCTGCGGAGGTGGAGCAGCAGGCAGGTCACAAACAGCCGCACACGAGGAAGTGCTGGGACACCAGCCAGCGTGGCCAGGCTGCAGCAGCTCCAGGTGCAGCAGATCTTTGCTGGGAAGGACCAGGAGCAGAGGCAACCAGAACTGCAGGGACCTCAGCCACGACCTGGAGATCCCCTTTGCAGGAATCGTCTTCCAGCCAAAACTTCCTTCTGCCAAGGTGTGGGCACTGTCCATGACGTGGGGGGATGGGGCAGCAGGATGGTTGCTGTGGGGACCGCGTGGGTGGCACCGCGGTCCTGGGGCTCTGAGGCCTGGGTGACCATTCCCAGAGCCCCCAGCAGTGGGAATCACTGATGCTGGGAGGGCTGGACTGTCTGGGAGTGCAGGGTTTGGGGGGTGCTGGGGTCCAGGGCTGCCAGCAAAGCACAGGGACCCAACTTGGGTCTGTGAGAAATGAGGCTTGGGAGGAGGAACAGCCCAGTCCCTGCAGCACCAGGGCTGCTGAGGAAGCCGAGTGGGACCAGCAGATAATGTGCTGAGGCTTCCTCTGGCACAGCTGCAGCTGCAGGGCTGGGGCTGCTCCATCACTATCGGCCCCTGCAGAGCCTCGCGCATCCCTTCTCCCTCCCGTGTTATTGTTTGCTGGGAGGAAGCAGCTCACCAAGTCCCACCTCAAGCTTTTAACCCACTGGTGCCTGCCCTGATGCTCTCCAGTCCCATCAGCCAGAGCCAGGCAGGCTCCACATCTGCCCTGGGAGGATGGTTTGGTACTGGGAGCTTGCTCCAGGCTTTACCTCCCTGCGACCAGCAGCACCCCTTGACTCATCTCCCCCAAGCCATGTTGTCTCCAACAGGTCTTCCCACAACCCCTTTTGCAGAGGGCAGACACTATCATTGTCACCTCTAAGGCCCTGAAAGCTTTAGATGCCAATGATTCCCTCCTTCCTCTCTCTTCCTCTTTTTAGCTGGTCAGATCCTGCCTTGTGCTTCCTCTGGAAGCCCCCTGGTCTGCTGAGGGGGGCACCATGGAGGCAGCAGCTTCACCAGCTTCACACAGACTTAACCCCTAATAAGGGGTTTGGAGGAAATCCGTCTTGGGGAAGAAAACTGCAGCACTTCACCAGCTTTGTTTGACAGACTGGGATTTAATCAAACCCCAGGATTTCCAGAGGTGCTCCTTGGGGAAGTGGAAATCAGAACATCTCAACAGCCTTCTCCAGATTGTCATCTTCTCACATAACTGAGCTCTGCCAAATTATCCCCACTTCTCGACTGGCAGGGAGGGGACATCAGTGTCCCATGAGCACAGGCTGGGCTGTGCCCTCCCTGATGATGACCACCGAGGGACACCTTTCCTGAACGTCAGTGTCCCTGCAGGAGCACAGGTAGGTCAGCCACTGCTGAGCCTGAAGGGGTGATGCAGAGTTGCTCCATGTCCCCTGTGAATACAGCACAGATGTTGATGAGCCCATCACATGCCCCGGTGCCCCCTGTGCACCCCCAGAATAAACCAGAGATTTGCCTACTCTGTGCCCTTAGGCCCTGACACTGCCACACCCATGGATCTTCAAAAAAATACCTGTTTGGGAGCACAAGAGGGTGCACCCATGGGTCACAGAGAGGTGCTCGCCCTTCCTCCCACAGCTGGGCTCTGCCCATGCCTTTGCCCCCAGGGATGCCCACAAAAGGGATGATCCCTTGGCCATGGCACTCAGTCCTGCTCTGCAGGGTCCTGCCAGGGGTTTGGAGCAGGTCAGCCTCTCCCTGCCCATCCCACGGCACCAGCTGGGCCTGAATTTCCAGCTTTTGCAGAACAAGTTCCCGAGTGGCTGCACTTGGAGCTGGCACTGTGCCGAGATGCCAGCGTGCCTGTCCAGTGCTGTGAGAGTGCTGGGGGGGCTGTGGGGATGGCAAGGGGGTTCAGCTGCCCAGGGCATGCCAGGGGCTGTGGCAGGCTTCCTGCTGCTGTCTGCAGGACAGAAGTTGCTAGAGTGGTCATCTCCTCGGTCCCCAGCATGTCAGCACACAAATATATCTGTTCTGACTCTTGACACAGACCTGATGCCCTGGAGCATCTTCCCCCCTTGTTGTCTCAAGGGAGCGGAGTTAAGACCCTGTGATAGCAAGAACAAGGATCCAAGCTCATTCTAATGAGTTCTCTCCCCAGTGTCCCTCTCCTCAGAGCTAGGGAAGTGACGCTGGGAAGGAACTTGGCTCCTCTTGTTTGTTATTACAGGATAAAGTTACCCTTTAAAGCAGAGCCAGTGCTGTCAGGGCTGCATACCATCCGAGAACATCGCTCCTTCCAGCGGCTCCACACACTTCTGGTTATTGTGCTTGCACGGAGCCAGCCCAGCCCCAGTCACAGTGAGGGGGACGCAGGTGGGGGATCCAAAAAGGAGCCTTCAGGCTCTTTTCCCACCCTGGGAAATTCGGGAGCATAGGGCAAAGGCCCCTCTCTGGAGAGGAGAGCCTTTCTGACTGGGATATCTGGAAAAGAGGAGCAGAAAGCAAGGGCTGGGAGCAATGAAAGGGAAGGGGGACCTGCATGTGTTTCAGGTGTTTTGGGGTTTCTCTCGTCTCCTGGGATGCTCACTCTGGCTCAGCTGGGGTCCCTCTGGATAGGGCAGACTGTTGCCACTGTGCTCAGGCTGGGCACTGGCATGCAGCTGGCACCTATCCCACCACCCCACAAGTCCAGTGGCAGCTCAGCATCTCCAGGCAATGCGCAGATGGGAAGAGGGCTGGCTTCTCCTTCGAGCTCCAGCCTCTGTCCCTGGGGGTCCCAAATGCAGGGGACCCCTCTCTCCTGTGAGCTGGCACCCCAGGAGACACCCCAGCACCTGAAGGCTTTGCAGACATGGGAGTTACTCAGCAGCAGCCTGGCCATCCCATCCACACTAGACCCTTTGGAGGTGGCTGGGGGCTTGCTCAGGGTTTGACTGCCCCACATGGAGCCATGACGTGCATTTGGGGTGGAGGGGAAGGAAGCTGACCCCGTGGAGCTGAGCCAGGGAGAGCTTCCTGGCAGTGAGCTCCAGCCTCCAGTGCCTTCCGTGCTGCCGCAGATGGCTCCGAGTGGGATGGAAAGCAGGCTGAGGGCTGTGTGAGCCCTTTCCAGCCATTCCCCAGCCTGGCATCCACCGGCTCTGTGCCGTTCAGGAGGCAAACGCCAGCTGGGGCCCTGACACCGCCACCTCAGCAGGGTGTCGAGGGAAGCCTGACTCATCCCCAGCAGGAGAATCTGAGACTTGCACATGTAAACAGAGCTGGCCCTCGCATGCCAGGACATGTGACAGATACAGGAGAGACCGGCTGGAGCCACAGCCTGGGGCTGGTGGCATTCACACATATGCTAGAGGCATGAACAAGAGCTGGAATGGGCCCTGCTCAGGAGCATCACTTGGGTGGGGAGGATGTGCCAGGATCCCTGCTATCAGCACGTCCCCCCTCTGCTACCCCTACCCTACCGGCAGCTTTTAGCAACTGGTTTTAGTCCTAGTCTTTCTGTTTGACTGCCACTGCTTTCCTTCAGGAACACCCTTCCCAGCTCAAACTCAGCTCAGGAGAGGCAGAACAGCTGCATGATGACCAGAGCAATGGTGGCCTCACCACCTCTGGAAGCATTCAAATAACTGCATGGATGTGGCATCTGGGGGACATGGTTTGATGCTAGGCTTGACAGTGCAGGGTTAATGGACTTGATGATCTTAGAGGTTTTTTCCAACCTTCATTATTCTATGAGATAAGAACTCCTGAGATGCCACCCCACAGTGCCAGCTTCAGAACCAGAGTGCAGCTTGTGCTGTCAGGAGGTCTCCCTGCATGTTGTGCTGGGATGGAGAGAGCATGGAAGTGCCAGCCTGGGAGCACAGAGGCTCCCCAAGTGCCTGTTCCATCCCAGGAGCAGGGATCACTCAGAAACCTCCCAGTTATCCAACACACTCTCCAGCACGTGATTTCCCTTGGGTTTAGATGTGCCGTGCTGTGGGCTCCGGGCTGGGAGAGCTGTAGGCCAGTGGGGACAGGAGATATCACAGCCACTTCCTATCCTTGCTTACCCTGCACAGCCGGTTTCATTTCCTTAATCCCCATCCCAGCATTTTCTTTGTTGTTTTCTTTGGAGGGGAGGGAGCTTTGCTGTAGGCTGGTGCTCACTGCAGTGGAGGAAGCACTTTCACGCTCTGGGTGACCAGCCTGGGTGCACACTGGCTGTTCCCAGATGGACTCACTCTGCTCCTGGGTGGAGCAGGCACTGCTCACGGGGGCACAGGGACCCCACCTCAGCAGTGGAGCGGATCAGGGTGTGTGTGGGATCCCCTGCCCTGCTTGGGAGGACTATATTTACATGCATTTGCATACAGCTCTGCTTAATTTGCAGACTCAGCCCTGCCAAAATACCTCGTGCTCCGAATGGCCTTTTGCTCTCACATCCTTACAGCACCAGCTTTGGGGCAATGTATTCCTACCTCAGCCAGCCTGATTGGCCAAGCTTTGCTTCATCTGGTGCAATGTTGAATCCTCAAGGCTGCTGACACCTCAGCTGTTGTCCAGCTGTGCCAGTTGCCCTGCCACCAGCTACGTCTGCTGGGCTGGGCTGGTTTCTGGGCCTGCCCACAACCTCAGCCTTCCTGCTCAGGGTTGGACAACAGCAAGGGACTGTAGGAATCTTGTGAATCATGGATACTTTCGGAGTGATCCTGCGGGTGTGTGTGTGAGCTGGTTTCTGCTGTGCTGAGGTGGGGATGGCTGCCTCATTGCAGGAGGTGGACTAATCCCAGAGGATGTTCAGCCCCTCAGGCTGAGCTGGGATAGTGGCTGGAGATGCTGCCAGCCACTTTCCCAGGGTGGAAAAGGGAGTTTGGAGGGGGGACAGCTGGCTGGTGGCTGGAGAGTTTGGACCAGTGCTGCTCTGCAGCTCCTTACTCTCCTGGCCCGTGCTGGGGCTGGACCTGATGAAAGCACAGTCTGGATGTCCTGGCCTTGCTGCAAAGCCCTGACCCAGATTCTAGATTGCTGGCCAGAGTCTGGGAGAGCTGACCAGCACCCTGTGCTGGCCAACACCGAGTAGGTTTGTGGCTGCTCTGGGGGTATCCTGCCGTCCCTTTTCCTGGCCCTGTGAGCAGGCAAAGTGCTGGGAACAATTCTGCCCCATGGAAAAGGACAGGTTGGGTCAGGGCTGTTCCCCAGCCTGTGAGCTGTGAGCTGGCCCTGAGTGTGTCAGGGAAGGTTTTCCAGCAGAGCTCAGAGGACCTGCTGGCACAGCCTTTCTGTGCTGCCGGCCAGTTCCTGAGCACGGCCAGGGCTCCAGTGAGTCAGCTGGAGCAGCAGCTCCCATTGCTCATGCTGCATCAGCACCACCCTGGCTCCCTTAGCTTTTTACCAGGTTGTGTTCCCCAAAAATGCACAGCTGGAGGGATGCAGAGCTCAGTGCTGGGATGCTGGATGCTCATCTCTGAGGCAGTGGCAGGGATGGTGGCAGGGATGGTGACAGGGAGGCTCTGTGGAGGCACCTCAGCTGCTCATGGGGGTGGTGGCTGGACTCTGGGTATGCTCAGCACACGGGGCTGTCCCGGTGCAAAGCTCGGAGCCCTGGCCTGTGTGTGCTGCCTTGCTCCAGCGCTGAGCAGGAATGCTGAGCATGCAGCAGCTCCAGCCTGGAGCCAAGGGCTGGCCTCCAGCCCTCCAGAGAGAGGGGAGAGGAAGACGTGGCTCCAGGCCCAGCCTGCAGTGAGAAGAGCAATTTGGGCAGAGACCCGCGGTGCGAGGCTCCGCCGATGGCTCAGACCTTTAGCTGCGCCGCGGCGGGCGGCTGCAGGCAGCTGGCACGGCTGCTGCTGAAGCTGCCAGGAGGAGGGGAATGTGCTTGGAGTGGTCTCGGGTCAGCAGGCTCTGTGCTGGGAGGAGCTCACTAATGCCATCAGGTTCTCAGACAGAGTGCCCTTGGATTCAGGGACTCCTTCTTGCACCAATGCCCAGCTTCCAAACCGGACTGCTGGGGAGCCTCCTTCAGTGACAGGAGTCCAGGAGTATCCATATCCATGCTGGGAGGGTCAGCCCAGGAGTATCCATATCCATAATGAAAGGATTAAACCAGGAGTATCCATCCATATCCATGCTGGCAAGATTAACTCAGGAGTATCCATATCCATAATGAAAGGGTTAAACCAAGATTATCTGCCTCCATGCTGGGAAGGTTAACCCAGGAGTATCCAAATCCATGCTGGGAGGTTTAACTCCTGCCTGCCAGCAGGCACCATACCTCCATAAATCCAGGTGGGAGTTTTGGAGGGCAGGCAGGCCAGGGGTGCTGCCGGATCTCGGGCAGGAGCCTGTCCTTGTTTTTGTTTGCCAAGCTGCTCCGTGCTGAGCAAGCTCCCAGAGCAGCCAGCGTGGTGTGCCAGCCCTGACCTTGGCACAGGGAGTGCTTGGCTCCACAGCCCAGCCTGGCAGGGCAGGCAGGCGTGTGGCCGAGGGGAGGGTGCAGTCCCCTCTCCTGATGTCTGCAGGGATACAGCTGCTCCCCAGCAGCGACCAGGAATGGGGTTTTACCTTGGGGTGCTGGTGCATTGGTAAGTGGAATGTGGTGGTGTGGGTCAGCCTACCTCCAGGCACCCCAAGTTTTTACTGAGAAGGTTGTCAGGCCCTGGAACAGACTTCCTGGAGAGGTGGTCGATGTCCCAAGCATGTCAGTGCTTAAGAGGCATTTGGACAGTGCCCTTAATAACATGCTTTAACTTTCTGTCAGGCATGAAGTGCTCAGGCAGTTGGCCCCAATAATCCTTGGACGCCACTTTCAACTGAAAATTTTCAGTAGTGACACCATATACAGGGTGTGGGTGGGATCCAGTCCAGGTGGGATGCTGGATCAAGTGATGACAGAGTTGCACAGTGGTGCTGACCATGCCAAGCACATGATGGGTCACCCTGGTGGGACAGGGACGGTGTGGCACTGGGACCTGGGTTCAGAATGGATTGAGAGCAGCCTTGAGGAGAAGAACTTGGGAGTACTGGTTGTACAAGAAGCTCAACATGACCTGGCCATGTGCTCTGGCAGTCCAGAAAGCCAAACATATTCTGGGGTCCATCCTCAGCAGAGTGGGCAACAGGCAGAGAGAGGGGATTCTGCCCCTCTGCTCTGCTCTGGTGAGATCCCATCTGCAGCACTGCATCCAGTCTTGGGACCCCAAAATAAGAAGGATGTGGACCTGTGCTATTTGAACGAGCCCGGAGGAGGCCACGAAGATGCTCAGAGGTCAGGAGCATCTCTGCTGTGGAGACAGGCTGAGGGAGTAGGGGCTGTTCAACCTGGAGATAAGGCTTCAGGGAGACCTTGGAGTCCCTCTCAGTACCTAAAGGGGCTCCAAAAGACCTGAAAAGGGGCTTTAGACAAGAGCATAGAGTGACAGGCCAAGGGGGAATGGCTTCCAAGTGACAGAGGGCAGGATTAGATGGGATATTAGAAGGAAATTCTTCCCGGTGAGGGTGGGGAGGCCCTGGCCCAGGTTGTCCAGAGAAGGTGTGGCTGCCCCATCCCTGGAAGTGTTCAAGGTCAGGTTGGCTGAGGCTTGGAGTAACCTGGTCTGGTGAAACCTGGTCCCTGCTCATGGCAAGGGGTTGAAACCAGATGGTTTTTAAGGTCACTTCCAACCCAAACCATTCCAGGATTTATCAACCACATGGCTTGGTGGATCTACCCTCACAGCCTCCTTTTTGGCCTTTTGGCTTTTCCCTGGTGGCCTCAGGACCTGCTGTCCCCTCTCCCATCTTTGCACTGCTTCTCCTTCCCTGTAACCAGGCCAGCCTGGAGAACTGGGCTGGGAGCTGGGCCGCCCTGGTTCTCACTGAGCAACCTTGGCAGCAATGCTCTGCTCCTTGGTGTGGCCCCAGGAGAGTGAGAGTGGTGCAATGATTTCCCTGTCACTGATATTGCCCTGCTCCACTGGGCTCCAAGACCTGATGATGGTCTAATTAGTGTTTCTGCCTCACAGGGCTGGCGGGAGCACTGCGCTGCCTTGTCCTTGCATGGAGGATGTCTCACCAGGGCTGCAGAGGCATCAGTTCCATTTAAAACTGGGTCGACTCAGCAGGATCTAGGACAGGTAGGAGAAAGATGGTCTTGGAAGAAAGGAGAGGAGCAGGGTGCATCCCCCAACAGGCATGAGGCTTCCTCACCCCTCCACCTTCAGGGATGCTCAGAGGTATCAGGGTTTAGGAAGTGGACTGGCGGTTGTGGAAGCAGCACCATGTGACTGTGGCATCCCTCGGGTGACGGCCTGCGTTTACACTGGGGCTGCCTGTCCCTTAGCTGGGGAAGCTGGGAGCGCTCTTGTGCTGCTTCCCTACGGATGCTGGAAACTGGTGGGATGGGGAATGTGGGTCAGTGCCAATGCTCTGGCTCCCTCAGAGCGGACTTTCCGATTGGCAGAGGTCCGAGCAGGGCTCAGTTTGATGCAGGAGCTGAGGGGGAAAGGCAGGGTGTCATAGAGCTGGGAGCAAGGATGTTTGGGTGCTCCCTCTGCCACCGACTGACTGACTGCACAGCCTTGGTCATGTCACTTCACTGCTGGAATGTGAAACATGCCCGGGGTCTGTCAGAGAGCACTGAAGCCTGTCAGGCTGTGGTGGCCCTGTGGGGGTGGTGAGGTGGTGGTGCTGCTCCGGCCATTGCTTCCCTGGCAAGGGGAGGCTGTGGGCTCTGTGTGTGACAGGAAGGCAAACAGCCCGGGGCCAAGCAAGCCGGGCTGCCCCCACTCCCCTGGCTCGGGGGAGGTGGGATCCTGCTCCGGCTCATGGTGGGGCTTATGGACCCCCGGGGAATGTTGATGGTCCGGCGGGTCCGGGACCCCCGCAGAGCCGTGGCGGCGGTGGCGGTGGCGGTGTTGGTGGTGGCGGTGGTGGCGATGGCGGTGTCGGCAGCGGTGTCGGTCGCTTCGGGGAGGGAGGTGCTCCCGTCCATGCAGCTGCCATTGGCGCTGGCTGGGCCGTGGTTTCCTGCCGAAATCACATGGCTCCCGCGTTTCCATGGAGAGAGCCGGGGTGGGCGCTGCCAAGAGCCTGCACGAACTCCCCGCTTGCTCCCGTCCATGGGAGTGGAACAAAGGGGATGCACCGAGCCAGGCCCGCTTTCGCCCCGCGCCTCGTCCCCCGCCTCTCCTGGGACATGTGAGTGCCACCCGCACCTCCGCACCCCGCGGTCACGGGGGGGTCGGGGGGAGTGGGGTTGGTGGCCTTAGCAGGGATACACCCTTGGGGGGGCCACGTCGCCGCAAGCCACCGCCCGCCCGCCCGCGTCCCCTCTGCCGCCAGCCCCGGTGGGCGCCCCACGCCGCGCTGGGGTGTCCGAGCACGGAGGGAGGGCGGGGACAGGGACAGGGACAGGGACACGGACACGGACACGGACACGGGGCTCCGCTCCTCCGCCCCACTGCGGTTCGGAGCGATCCCCCGCACCCCGCGGCCCCGCCGGGACCGTGGTCGGAGACGCCCGGAGAAGGAACCGCCTGACAGTGGGATCTCAGGGCGAGCACCCCCAATGTCACACTCTGCCCCCCAGACCCTGTCTGGGATATATCAGCTTCTCCAGCCACTCTTTCGCTCCCGGGTTCGGGATGACGCGGGTGGCATGAGCCGTGTCCTGTCCTGAATCCCTTGGGATTCCAGGCAGGGGTAGGGGCAGGGGTACGGCGGGCGAAGGAGAAGCTGCCCGTGCCCATATAGGGCCGTGCCCGAGCGCCTGCGGGACGCAGAGCCCTGAATCCCGCGGGAGAGGCTGCAGCCATCTCCCCCCAGCCCACCCTGCGCCCGGGCGGGACCCGGTGGGCTCCCGGGGGACCTGGGTGCACCATGTCAGCTGGGTGCTGCCTCCTCCTCCCCTGCAGGGTGACGGAGGGAGGAATGCTCGGAGGCATTAATGAGACAGATCTCGCTTTGTTGCTGGCCCGATCCTCCTGTCTCCCAGCCCTTCCCAGCCTGCCAAGAAGTGCTCGGGAAGGCCTCGCACCATTAACCCTTCCCCTGCCGCACCTCCGGCCATCCCAGGGCGTGCAAACAGCCTGAGCGGGTTTTACCCTTGCCACATTCCCAGAGGAGACTCCCGAGGGCACTGAGAAGTCCTGGCCATCCTATAAACCCCGTGTCTCCCGTCTCCTGGCTGGTGGCCTCACTGCGTCCCCCGGGCAGGGCTGGGATGTGAGGCTGTGACGCCACGCAAAATCCGGCAGTGCAGGGCTTGTCACCGGCTTGTCACCAGCGGCGTTGCCTCCTCTCGGCTCGTGGGGGTCCCCAGTGCATCACCACAGTCCCCTGGGTGGAAAGGAGCTGTGGTGGCATGGTGGTATCCCTGGCATGGTGGTGGCTGAGTCCCCGTGGAGGACATGGCATGGTGGGGTTGAGCACAGAAACAGGGGCAGCAGTGGACATGGCAGTGGTGGGGGATGTTGGGGGGGGAGGCAGCTGAGAGGTGTTGGGGTGCAGCCAGGGGAGAACTGTTGATCTGCAGTGAGGACGGTGGTGAGGACAGGGGTATCTCTTCACAAGTCTTCCTGAGGCTCCTGGCCAGAGCTGCTGCTCTGCCCGGGAATCTGCTGGCTGGGTTGCAGCAGGGTGCCTGGGATGGGCATTGTCCAGTGCTGGCTGGACGGGAGGAGCTGGATGGGCGTAGGGTGTCCCCCAGGAATGCCATCAGGCTGGGCTCCAGATCGTGCCCGTGGCTGAGGCTCAGCGGATGCATTGGAGCTCCTGCCATGACACTGACCTAAAGGACAGGACCCTGGGAAACCCATGGCGGGCAGGGAGCAGCTGGCATTTGAGATCCCCAGGGCACAGTGGAGGCAGCCCAAGTCCTGGCTTTGCGTGGGCTGAGGCCAGTGCCGGGCTGGGACGAGCTCCCCGCCGCGTGCTTTGGGGTTATTTATAGGGCTGCCATTTATATCGCTTCTATTTCTGCTGCCGTGTGGGGACCATGCGAGGAAGCGAGGGGGGAGGGCTCGAGTCTGCCACCGCCCTGTGCCCGGCCCCTCCAGGAAGGGATGCTGCCCACTGCACTGGGGCCAGCCTGGCTAGGGGTAGAGCCTGGCTTGGCACAAGAGCTGGTCCTTCTCCAGCCCTCAGGGCATCCACTTGCAGAAAAAACTCTGCGTTGGGCTCCCAGGATTTTTTGGAAATGACTTTGCCAGTTTTAGCAGAAAGTAAAGTCTGAGAAGTCAGCTGTAGCACTGTGGTGGGGATGACCACCCGCAGCTCTAGGACCAACTGTCCCAGCCCAGGACAAGTCACTTGGTCACTCACTGTGGCTGTCCTTCAAGCCATGACTGTGTCTCTGCTTGCCAAAATTGTCATCTTCTGCCTTCTCCCAGGCCTCTCCCATGGCCAGGAACTTTTTGGCTCCTCATCAGACTGGTGCTGATTCCATCTCCACACACCTTTTTGGCCAGCCATGGCTTTTGACACTGACTGAGGCTGGCCTATGCCCTTTCCTGTCAGGTTTCCAGCTGTGGTGACATTCCGAGCCACTCAAGGATGTCTGTGGCTGTGCAGTACTTGTCCAAAGCAGCCTGAAATAGCTTTTTCATCACCTTGGCCTTTGGTGCTGGTGCCACCAGTGTCATACTGGGGCTGGTGGCTTCACCAGGGGCTCGGTGGGCTCAGCCTCAGTGCTGGTGGTCCCCGGGCCAGCAGGGAGAAGCTGGAGAGAATCCATAGGACTGTGCTGGCAGTATGGAATCTATGGGAAGCTGGTGTTCTATCCCATGGAGGGCAGGGAAGTGGGAATAACCTGCTGGATTTTTCTGCCTGTGCACAAAGTGGCTGTGGCTGTACCTGTGTGTCCATGCATGGCTGCCCATGGAATGTTTTGTTTGCCTGCTCAGCTGTTGTGGTTGGGGTGGGGATACCCAGGGCAGCTCCCCAGGCCTGGTAAGAGGAAGGCATAATGGGACACCCCCAAAAAGGGAGCACCTGAGGCTTTACACCCACATCCCTGCTGCAGAGGAGGGATTGAGGCAGCCACCCTGGCTGGTTGAGCTGGGCCAGAGTGGTGAATATCCAGGGAAGCCCCCTGAGTTGAAGAGTCACATGGAGATGTCCCTTTCCTTGCACCCACTTCCTGCTCCTGGCTTGGTCAGGAACAGGGACTCATTTAACTCGATTACCACCCTGGTGCTGCTGGCGTGACTTGTGCCCTTCCTCTGCCCTCCCTTGGCAAGGTGTCCTGAGCTGTCAAGCCCCGCCAGGTGCCATGCAGGGTGCTGTGAGCTGCTCAGAGGGCATGGCTGATGTGACATGTCCTCCTCCGGTGCCTTCTGCCACTTTTGGAATGCCTGACCCTGTCTCCTGCCTGCTCCTGGTGGTCTCCCCAAGGGTGATTCCTGGGATGGTGCCATGCCAGGCACTTCACCCATGTGTCAGCTGCCACACAGATCCCCCGGGACTGCAGGCTGTGGAGAGGCAGAGTCCCCGCAAGCTGTGCAGCCTGGCTGTCACCCCTCCGCGAGGGAAGTCTGGAAGTCCCCTCACTTTGCGTGGCACTGGGGAACGCCCCTCCTGCAGCTGGGGCAGCTTTAGCGTGGCTTTCTCATTAACCTTTAATGAGAACAAACAAGCTGGCATGGGCCGGCGCTGCGGGCGCGCTGCCTGGCCGTGTGCCGGGCACTGGCTCCGCACGGCTGCCAGCGCGGCGCAGGCTTTGCACAGGGATGGTCAGACCGGGGCGGTGCCGGCAGTGATGCCATTCCCCGGGGAGAAGCAGCACGGGGTGAAAAGCCGGGTGGTGGCCGCTGCCCACGGCAGCCGCCAGGATGGGACTCTGCCCAACGGAGGGGAGAGCCGGGGGGATGCATCGTGTCCAGGCGAGGTAGGAGTCATGATCTTCATGCAGGTTCTGGGAGGCTGGGGTGGAGATGGGCTTTGCAGTGTGCTGTGCTGCTGGCTCCCCCAGGCCCATGGCACTGGCATGGAGGCTGCAGGCTGGTGGGCACCTGGGGGGGTTTTTCTTTGGATGCTTCTCAGAGCCAGCCCAGCCTCACCTGCTCCAGCTGCTGTCCCAATGAGGCTGATGCTGTGCACCCACCCAGGCACCCACCTGGGCACTGGGACCTGAGGGTGCCTTGGGTCATAGCACTCTTTGGTGACACTGCTGCAACCCCAGCTCTGCAGGCCTGGCTGTGGCTGTGGCTGGCTTCAGAGCCACATGTGGGTGCCCACAGTGGGGCAGCCATGCCACCCTATGTGGGAGCCCCTGATGCTTCTTGTCCCCTATGGGACCTGCAGGGAGGGGACGTACTCTGGGCTGGGGAAGCAATCCCACAACAGGCTCACTCTCTGGGGAGGGGTTAATTTTGTGGGAGGACCTCATATCTACAAGGACCCCCAAGACTCTGTCCCAGTGCTTTTCCTCCTGAACCTGTCCTGACCTTGCTCTAAAATCAGCAGCAAACAGGAAAGCAGCCTGGGAGGGAGGTGTTTCTTCCTGCTCCAGTGACGTGGTGAGGGCAGCCTGGACAGAGCAGCCTGCTCCAGCCTTTGTCCTACCTGGAGGGGGGTGCCACACTTGGGTATTCCCAAGACCAGCGCTGAAGCATGGTGACATCTGTGCCACAGAGTCTCCTGGTTGTTTAGGGCACTAAACAGGGAGTTGAGGGCCTGAGAGGTGCTGCTGGGATTGGCATGGAGGGCAGGTGAGTCTGCCACACTGCACTGTGGGAGCTTGACCCCCATGGGAAGCAGGACACACATTCACACATGGGAATTGCACGCAGCATCTTTGGAAGGCCCTGGCTGAAGCGAGCTCCTCCAAGGCTTAGGAGACTCAGGATACAAAGTAGGGACTTTTGAGCAAGAAAACCCTTTTCCCAGTGGCTCCTGGATCTTGGAGGGTGCCCACAGGCATGCCACGGGATAACATGCTGTGGGAAGCCTACAGCAAAGCCACGGTGGTTTTATATACACATAAATATAACTATATATATTTATTATATTTGTATGTACTTATATTTAAACCCAAGCAATGCAGAAGCAAGCGGCAGTGGTGTGAGCGTCAGCTGCCCACGGCTTTGTGCCAGCCCGCAGTGGAGCCGACAGGGATTGGGGCGAGGGGCTGTGCATCCCCCACGCAGCCTCGGGTGCAGCTCAGGGCCAGCGGTGCGTTCGGCAGGGCGGTGTGTGCTCCCTGTGGGTGCCGGCGGGAGCGGGGGTCTCCAAGGGAAGCGATCCAGAGAGGGGCTGGGGGAGGGGGTTGCAGTGTGTTCCCCTCCCTTCCACCCGTGCCTCAGTTTCCCTAGGAGGGCGGTGGGGAGGGAGGGATAGGGACCGAACTGTGCTGTGCTCGGGGAGTAGCCGGTGCTGGTGGGGCCCCTTCCCTCCAAGGGGGTCAGGCATCCTCCCGTGTCCTCCCATCCTCCGTCCCCCTTGAGTCACGCCGGGGCTGCGGCGCTGGGCAGTGATGTCAGCCCGCGGGCAGGGGAAGCGGGGGAGGAGACTGCTGCCCGGGGGAGCCCTCCGGCCACGGCCCCCGCACCGCGCGGACAGACGGACGGACGGCATGAGAGAGCAACAACCACCCGGGACGCTGAGCCCAGCCCGAGGGGGATGTGCTGCCGCAGCACGCCATGAATGGCAAACCGAAAGGTACTGAGCACCGGCAGCACCAGGGCTCCGCAGCAAACGGAGATAATTTGGGGACTCCAGCTGTTTGAGGCTCCCGGGGTGACGTGGCTGGGTTCAGGCGATGTTTTTTGGGGTGAGGAGTTTTCTTGGGAGGAAAGCTCTCCCTGACAGGGACACCAAGGACATGTGCACTTGCCATGGTGCACCGTGGGTTGCGGTGATGGGGTTCAGGACAGGGTGTCTGTGCAGGATAGGACCCCCTGGCTGCCTGATGTTGCTGTTGCCCACACTGAGATCCAGGCTCTGCATCTCAAGGCAGGAGAGGGGCCACAGCTGCCAGCTGCTCCGGGGTGATGCACCCCCGATGCCACAGCAACCCCCGATGCTATGGCAGCACAGTTCTCCTTGGCAAACTGTTTTTTCCCTGCTTGTGCCCCCATGTCTGAGGAGGACAGAGCTCATCTCCATGTCGAGCATCCCTGGCATGGTGGCCCCAGGGACCTGGGCAGAACAGACGGCTTTGGGGTTGCTTTTGTGCACTTGGACCAAGTTGTCTGGGTAGGATTTGTGGGGGCAGCTACTGGTACCAAACAGAGCACCCTGGAGATGAGGAGGTCAGGGGGAAGGTGGCATGTGGGACCTCCACGGGGTTATGCCCATCCCAGGAGGATCCTTCTAGAGGATCCCAGCACTTCTGAGAGGGATCACAGCCCACTCAGGAGCAGAGCCTGGTGCCCATGGCCAGGATGCAGCCGCGTCTCACAGGGTATGGAGATGAGCAGTGTCTGTGGGGATCCTGACTGGGTGCCCGGTTTTTGCCTTTGGTAGTGGGGGACTCACTTCACCAGGACCGCAGTAGTTCTGGGCTGGTTCCCAGGAGCCATGCTAGAGAACACATCGGGCTTGAGCTTTGCCAGCCCCTGGGAAACCCCCAGCCCCAGTGGTGGCCACTTCCCTGGGTTACAGTTTGGGGTTTGCATCTCCTTCTGGCTGGAGACGGGGAGCTCATGGGATGAGTGGCAGGGTCGGGGGCTGTGAGCCCCCCCGAGGAACTGGCTGTGAGTGTCGGCCTGTGCCGTGCCCTGCCCTTCCGCAGGGATACTCCGCGGGGTAAATAAGCACTTCCTCCAATTCTTCCCATTCGCAGCTCCTTCCCTTTCCTGCCGCCCTCCCATTCGGCCCAAGGAGCCAGCAGCCTCCCATGGCCGCAGGGGCGGATATCAGCGCCTTGTCCCTCCTGCCATGGGGCCGAGAGCACCCAGCACCCATCCAACCCAAGCTGCCCAGAGCAGTCAGCACCCAAACAACCAAAGCGCCATTCCCTGTCGCGGTGGGGGCTCTGGGGCTGTGACCTTATGGCTGGGACTTTCTCTCCGGATGAGTCACGGGAGCCGGGATGCCATTCACTGACTCATCTGACTCCCAAAAGCCCCCAGTCCCTCTCCTTGCTCAGCACGAGGAAGAGCCGGGGGTGTCCTGCCTTCCTGGAGGAGAGGCAGAGCGGGGAGAGGTCAGGGAAGAGGCGGCTCTCAGGCTCCTTGTGACCAAGGCGGGCATGGCTTCCGTCCCCGGATGCTCCCATCCTCTGTGCCAAGGGGGGACGAGGAGTGAAGGGAGGGAAGAACTGCTCTGGCCCACGCTGGGAGTCGGCCAAGGGCCGTCCCGGGGCCGGAAGGGGCCGGCGGGGGCCGGGGTACGTGCCTGGGTTGGGGCAGCGGGGCCACAGCTGTGCAAACACGGATGCAGCGGCTGCTCGGGGGGAGCCGAGCCAGCGGGCTGAGTTCACAGGCTCCCGAGGTCATCCCCGCCGTGCGCCCAAGTTTCACCCAAAGGTGCTGGCGTGGGGCGTGGCAGGACCCCCCACTTGCCCCAGACACCACGGGCAGGGTGGATGGATGGTCCTGTGGCCACTGGGGGACACTGGTGCCCTGCTGTGCCCCGGGGATGGTCGCAGTGCCAGCAGTGCAGGGATCACAGCCCAGCCCCTCCTGGGGTGCCCTGGGTGCTGCTGGCTGGTCGTGGGTGTCTTCCCCGAGGTGAGGGGTGCTGGGGGCTGCTGGGTTGGTCACCCTGGGCATTGGTGGCCATCAGTGAGGGACATCCCTGGAAGTGCTGGTCAGAGCATCCCCAGCTCCCAGGGCTGCAGGGCTGGGGACTCAGGGGGAGCCAGTTTGGGGCGTCTCCGACCAGGGCAGTGTTGATAAACCCGCCGGAGCGACCTGGGGCTGGTGTCTGAGTGTCGGAAACAGAAACCAGCTGGGACCAACCCAGCCGGTCGGACTGCCCCCTCCGCTGCTCAGACCAGCATTCTTGGGATCCCAATCATCTCCAGAGCACCGGGCGTAGAGAGAGGAGCCAGCGACCGGGCTGGAGAGCCCCGGGGTGGGCTCCAGCACCCCGCGCTGTGCTGCCTGTTCAGCTGCTCGCTGCTCTTTTGGCCGCTGCCCACGGGCAGTGCTGGCCAAGGACAGACAGAGGGACACACTCCCAGGATTGCACTTCCTACGCTGGGAGATCTGGAGGCAGTCTGTGGCGCAGAGAAGGTGAAAAGCTTGGTCGGGAGGCAGGTTTGTTAGCACTGAGCCCTAACCAAGGGCAGGGGGTGGTGGGGCTTGCTGGGACTGAACCTTTGGGGCAGGACCTCTCCTGTTCAGGAGAGAGAAAGGATGTGCTTGGGGCATGGCAGGGACGTGAGTGTGCTGGTGCTGTGCTGGTGCCAGCCTCGTGGTAAGCCTGGCACGGGGCTCACCAGCCTGGGCTGGATACGGTGCCCAGTTGGTCCCTTCCAAGCGTGCCCCGGGCTCTGCTCCCTGCAGGGGCTGGCTGTGCTGCTGGTACCAGGTACCTCTTATCTCGGTAATGTCAGGAATGCACTATGCCGGGGATTTTTCCTCCTCTGTGAGCCAAGCCCAAGCATGCCAGGAACAGGGACCCCACATTCTGCCTGCCCTGCCTCATGCAGGCAGCGCTGCCCTTCGGCACCCGGCTGGAGCATCCTTGGGGCTCCCAGAGCATCACTCCTCCAGAGCAGGGGTATGCTGTCCCCTTCCTCCAAGGGGGCTTGGGGTCCTGGCACAGGATCTCAGTGTCAGGGTGCCAGGCCTGGGGATGCAGGGTGCCACGGTGCATTGTGGTGGGTGTTTGGGGGAGAGCTGGCCACAGGGCTGGAGTGCAGGGATGTAGTCCTGTCAGCAGCCACTGCTCCTTGTGCTACTGAGGGAGCCTCCAGTGCTTTGGAGCAGGACCCAGAACGGCACAAGTATCTGCTGGAGCCTCTGAGGTGCCTGGGCAAGTGGGTGTGGATTGCTCTTTCTGCTGGGGAATTGTTGCTGGGGCATCAGTCCCCTCCAGCACACCCAGCATCTTTCTCCACCTCCAGCACTGTCCTGCCCTTGATGCTCTCAGCATCCTTCTCTCCTCTGACACCCTCAGTGTTCTTCCCCAGTGTGGCCTCTTGCCTGGGAAACTCTCCTTAGAGGTCCCTCTGTGCCCCATAATGGCAACATAGGCTGGAGAAGGATGGGTTGGCAGGACCATCCTCACCCCAAGCTGTGACCTGCCCCACATGAGAGCCTTGTCCTATGGGTGGTGGGTGCTCTCCCTATGGATGAGGCACTGTAGCACCCAGGGAGCAAGCACGGATGCCACAGGCCCTCCTCGCTCAGTGGGGAGCAGATTAAAGAGCCCTGCAGAGGGTAATCTGCCCAGGCCTGCAGGTCAGCCGGGCTGCCAGGGATTACAGCTCTTCGTAATGAGCTTAATTGGGACAGTGTTGTCCTGGAAAATGGAGGGACTGGCACCCAGATAACGCTGTGTCCGTGGGACCCGCCGAGTGGCTCCGTGGTCTGGGCTGGGACACGAGTCCCAAGGGGGAACCAGATGGACCTGCTGCCTCCTGGCTCCTCTGGGATAGAGGTGAGTGGTGGTGGTGGTGGTTAGCTTTGACTGCAAATGGCTCCGGCACATCCTGGGTGCTGCAAATCCCTGGCCCCAGCCTGGCGTGTGGGTGGCGAGGGGCACAGTGCTGGGGAGATGCCCAACGGTGGCTGAGTGGGTGTGAGCCATGTGGGACCAGGCCAAGCCAGGGTCCTGGGCATGGGCAAGGAGTGGGGGTGGCGGCAGAAGCCCCAGCAGTGCCTGTGTCCCTGTGCTGTCCACTGTCGGCCATGCTGGAGACAGGAGGAAAGGCAGAGTGAGCCCCTTAGGATGTAGGGAGGTGACTCTGGCTCAGTCTGTCAGCCAGGGAGGCTGTGCATCCCTCGGGTCCTGCCTGGCTGTCCCTGGTGCAGTATGTGACTATTGGGGACTGTGTGGGCTCATCCCCAGTAGCTGTGCTCAGGGCTGGCTGGGACAGGGATTGACCTGCCATCATTGGTGGCCAGAATGAAGTGGAGCATCCTGCATCCTGCTCCTCTGTGGCTGCCCTGTGGGCTGGGCTCCTCCCTGTGCACAGCTGCCATTGCTGGGGGTGGCAGGGCCAGGAGTCCTGTTGTCCCCTGCTCTTGCCTTGTCCTTTGGGCTGCCTGCCCCAAGCCCCAGCCCAGGTGGCCCACAGGATGGTTCTGTGACACAGAGTGGCAGCCAGGTCCAGGCCCTGAGACTCAGAAAGCTGCTCCATCCCCAGCTGGCATCAACTGCACCGGCTGTGGTGGGAACAGGCTGGTCACAGCAGTAGTTTCAAGGCTCCTGACACTGTCACTGCCAGGAGCAGAGGATGGGGTGCAGTAGCCATGAGGCTGGACACGTGTGGCCTGCACAGACTTTCCAAGGTCTGGCAGGGAATGGCTCAGCCTTTTCTTCCCCCACGCAGAGCTCCTGGCAAAGCTGGGAACTTTCCAAAGTGCTTTGTTGTCCTTGGGTTTCCCTCCTGGTTGCTGGAGTGAGCGGAAGCAAGTGAGGAGACAGCGAAGGGCTGGGCAGCCGGGTCCAGCCCTGTGCCTTTCCTGCCCCTGCAGCAGGGTGGCACGGGTGACAGCAGACATGGGACAAAGTGGGGCTCAGGAGGAGGTGTTTGGGCTTGGGTACTGTTTAGTTTGCCATGGACATGTCTGGGAAAGGCCATGGTAGGCACCAGGCATTGGCCCCTTTCTGTGATTCCCATAGGGCCAACCTGGGACACGTCTGTCTGGGTGTGCCCGCTGAGAGCCCACAGTGCCCAGAGCCCTGCTTCATCAAGGGCAGCATCTCTGGGGGCAGCATGGGATCTGTGTCCCAGTGCCACCAGGAACGTTCAGGAGAGATTGGGAAGTCTCCCAACCCATGGTCCGTGGGTGCCATTCTCAGTCCTGGTGGCAGCCCTGCCTGCATGTGTGTCCTCACCCTGCTGCTGGTGACCCTGCTGTGTCATTGTCCCCAGGGCGGCCCTCCAGGTCACACTCAACGATGTCACTGTCTGTGCGCCCGCAGCGCCGAGTCCTCGTCACCAAGATCAATAGGAGCCAGTCCTTCGCCGGAGTGAACTCATCGGCCGACCGGCCCTTCAGGTAGGAGATGGGTGCTCACACTGCCTGCCACAAGGAATGGGGACAGGCTTGGGCTTTGTGGTGGGACCTGCTGTGTGTCCTGAGGCTCCTTCCCACCCAGCTGTCCCAGCCTGTCCCTCAGGGACCTTTTTGGTAGCCAGGGGCTGTTGCACAGGGGGCTGCAGGGAGCACTGAGGCCATGTGGGAGACAGCCCATCATCCCAGCCTTCTGCCATGCCATGCCCCAGGTGGGGTGAGGACCCTGCTGCTGCCACAAGAGCACAGAGAGGGCAGGTGTAGCTCACCTCATTCTTCAAGCAGCTCTTAAGAGCTTCCCTGTGACCATCTCATAATGTTTAATGGGTGCGGTAGAGCTGGGGTGGCTTTGAAGTGTCTTGATGTCCTTGACATCCTGCGGCAGCCAGTTTCAGGGTTGAGTGCTGGTGTGAATCAGGGTTTCCTCAGGGTCACCTCAAACCTATTGTTTGAAAGGTTTTACCAGCTGCCCGCCAGCTGCAGTGTGAGGAACAGCTGTTCCTGCTCCATCCTCTCCATCCACTGGTGATGTTATGGTCCCTTCATACCCTTCCTCCTCCTCTCTGCTGAGCCTCCCCACATGCTGCACTTCCCCACCAACCCTCTCTGCACCATCCCTAGCTCCTGGCTAACATCTTGCAGGTAGTTCTTGGGTCCCAGGCAGAGCCTCCCTGTACTCTGACCTCCTGCCCTACTCAACTTTGTCCCCAAGTCCTGTCCAGCCTCTGGGCCAAGTGACAGTTTCCAGGTCACCACCACATAGTTGGATTTGTGGGTACCAGAGCGGGCCCCTTAGAGACAGATAAGAGGGAGAGCTTTTAGATGCCTGCAGCCAAGTGGTTGCTGTGGAGATGCTTGTGGGAGATGCCTTCAGGGACCATGGAGGATGGGAATGAGAAGGAATGGTGGAAATTAGGTACTTCCCCATCGCTTGGGAGGAGGCCAAGACATTAATTTCCCCACCAATGATTCGGGGAAGTCTTTTGGTCACTTCTGTGAAGAGCAGCACAGGATGGGAGGTACAGCCTGAGGCTGGGAAATGAGTGAGGAGCCCGTGGTGTCTCCTGGGCACTGGTGGCGCGACGATGCTTCGGAAGGAGGAAGGGAAGAGCCGGTCTGAGCGAGGCGTTGCTGGCTGGGCTGGGGAGTGACTCCATTGCACAAGCAGGAAGGGTGGTGTTCGGGTCCCGGCGCTGGGTCGGCATCCTGCGGGTGGGCTGGGGGAGGCAGCTCCATCCAGCAGGTTTGGTGACATCTGGAGAGGCTCAGCATCAGTGGGGATGTCCCTGCCCCATGTCGCTGTGCTGTGTGATGAGGTGACAGGGCTGCAGGTCCCCAGGATGCTCCCATGCTGGATTGGGATCCTTGCCTGATCCTGGAAGCACAAGGTGACATATTTCACCCTGCCACAGCGCGCAGGGAGCACCTCTGTGCCCCTGGCAACCTGGGTGCTGGGATGGAGCCAAGCATGGCCCCTTTAGAGGGTGGCCAGGGCTGGAGATGTCCCCATGGACCCTCAGGCACTCAGTTTGACTCCAGCTGGTGCCATCTTCCTTTGCCTTGTCTCCCCCCAGCTGGCGCCAGGGACCCCCCACGTACGCAGAGGCTACACCAAGGCCAAACTCTTGGACCCTGCTGGGACAGTGTTGCCTTCCTGCTCTTCTCCATCTTCACTTTTGTGGGTTTCTCCTTGTCTTTCTCATGGCTTTGAGGCAGCCAAATGCATTGCTAGGGGGCTGCAGGCATGTGGTGCAGACAGCGCTGCTCAGTCTTGTGGCTCTGTGTCTTCCAGCCCTGCTGGATGCTTAGAATGGCTGCCAGGGAGTCCTGGGAGGGGCAGGCAGGTCCCACTGGACCTGACCAACATGCCAGAGATCACCCTTGTCTCGAGACAGGGTGCCTGGCTGGCTGGGGCACCCAGAAGGACCCTGGTGCTGTGTGCTGATCCCAGCCTCTCTCCCCAGGAATCTCTCACCTTTCACCCCCACTGTTTCCCGCAAGACTGGCTCCAGGGTCAGTAGGATGTTCTCAATGTCCCACAAATCCCCACCACCCAAGGTGCCTCAGCCCAACCGCCTGGACGAGGTGTACGAAGCTCTCAAGAAGGGCCTGACGTAAGTGCTGGGTGGATGGAGGCAGGGAGCTGCTGAGGGGCATGGGGACAGCTTGTGACATGGCTTGGGGTTGGCAGCTCTCTGCTCTCACCAGGCAGGGACATGCCAGGTCTCTTGGGCACGTTGCCTTGGTGTCCCAGATTGTGTGGGGTCCCACATCCCACCCTGTCCCATGTAGAGGCATATATGGGTTCCCACACTTGCGTTCTGGAACAGGGAGTGGGGATGTGTTGCCACATGTGCTGGGTTGGTGTGGGCTGTGGGGAGCAGGAGCCCTGGACACAGCATCCCAACCTGACCCCCATGGTGTGGTTGCCCCCAGAGCCTACCTGGAGGTGCACCAGCTGGAACTGGAGAAGCTCAGCACACAGATCCGTGAGTCCAAGAGGAATTCGCGCCTGGTGAGTGCTGCTTGGGAAGAGCCTTATGGGGAGTGGTGCTTTGGGTAGGCAGAGGGGTTGTGGGCACAGCTGGGGCAACTCGTGGTCCATCTGTGCCTGGGGCAGAGCCTGTTTCTGTGGGGTTGTAGGGGCCAGCCCAGGCCCTGGTGTTGGGGTTCCTGTCCTTCTGTCATGCACTCTCCAGCCCTGGCTGGGTGCTGCATGTCCCACTGCCGTGCTATGGGTGGTGGGTGCCATGTGCTGGGTCTTCTTTGGGTGGGCAGAGCTGGCTTTGTGCTACATCTTATCCCTCTCATCTTTCCTCCAGGGCTTTCTCTACGATCTGGATAAGGTAAGCGGGATCAGTGTCTTGTCCCCCTTGTATTCCCCTTCCTTGTGGTGGGATGTGCTATTGCTAGCCCTGCTCTGCTAGCACTGCTCTGCTGCCTTGTCCCCTGGGAAGGAAGGGACTGGGGCTCTGCAGGCAGGGTGGCCCAGGTGGGTGGGGGATGAAACAGAGATAGTCTTGTAACCCCTTTGAGGTAAACAAAAGCTGTTGTTACTGAGTGCAGGGCTTGGGTTAGCTCAGAGGCTGGGAAAAAAAGCACCTTGGAGCCTGGCTTGGCTCCTGGAGGACCTTCTGGTGCACGGGAGTCTGGAGGAGGCTGCAGCACATGGGTGCTTCCCACTGGCTGCCACGCTGCAGCTCCCAAGCAGAGCCCGCCCCAGGCTCAGCGCGGGGGATGCAGAGGGCACATCCTGACCTGTGGCTCCTCCACGGAGGGGCTGCGCTGCCGCTCACGCCATCTCCTCTGCTTTTCCAGCAAGTGAAGTCAATCGAGCGCTTCCTGCGGCGCCTGGAGTTTCATGCCAGCAAGGTGAGAGCTGGGGCAGTGCTGGGGTGGCCGTGCTGTCCCCAGCCCTGTGCCTCACTGCAGCTTGGGCCTGCCCTTGCAGATAGATGAGCTGTATGAGGCTTACTGCATCCAGCGGCGGCTCCGGGATGGAGCCCACAACATGGTCAAGGCTTACAGCACAGGCTCTCCAGGCAGCCGGGAGGCACGCGAGAGCCTGGCCGAGGCCAGCAAGGGCTACAAGGAGTACACGGAGGTGAGGCAACTGGCTGGGGTGGGCTGGCAGGGTGCTGAGTCCCTGGGTGGCTGCTCATGGGTTCTGTCTGTCTGTCTGTTCCCAGAACATGTGTCTGTTGGAGAATGAGCTGGAGAGCCAGCTGGGCGAGTTCCACATCCGGATGAAAGGTACCATGTCCTGCTCCATCCCTGCCCCGCTGCCTGCCTGCCTTGCTGCCTGCTGACGCTCCTCTGCCTTCTCTTGCAGGACTGGCAGGCTTTGCCCGGCTTTGTGCTGGTGACCAGTATGAGGTTGGTGGGACCATATGGGTTGGGTTCTGCTCTTCCTCTGCCCTGTTGTCCTTGGGGTGTCTCAGGGGTGTAGGTGGGTGCTGGTGTGGAGGGCATCTTGCAGGGTGGTGGTGGGTGGCGTGGATCCATGGCCATACCTGGGGACATACAGAGAGCACCCAAAATCCTGGGGTTGTGTCTCTCCCATACCCATGCCTCTGCATCCCCAGATCTTCATGAAGTATGGACGGCAGCGGTGGAAGCTGCGAGGGCGCATCGAGGTGAACAGCAAGCAGGTGTGGGACAGCGAGGAAATGGTTTTCTTGCCTCTCATCACTGAGTTCCTCTCCATCAAGGTACAGTGCATAAAAGGGCTGGGATGGGGTGGGCCAGCTATCCCCCTGCATCATAGAGTCATTTAGGTTGGAAAAGACCTCTGTGATCAAGTCCAACTATTAACCCAGACCTGCCAATCCCACATTAAACTGTGTCCCCAAGTGCCACATCTACGTGTTTTCTGAACATTTTCAGGGATGGTGATTCCTCCTCTTCCCAGGGCTTCCTTTCTTCCAGCACCTCACCTAAACATCACCCTCACTGGCCCGTGGTTTCATTTCCTCCTCTTCTCCTTCTCCAGGTGACGGAACTAAAGAGCCTGGCCAACCACGTTGTGGTGGGTAATGTGTCCTGCGAGACCAAGGACCTCTTTGCAGCTCTGCCCCAGGTAGTGGCTGTGGATATCAACGACCTGGGCACCCTCAAACTCAGCCTGGAGGTGACCTGGAAGTGAGTACTTCAGTAGGCATTGCTGGTGGCAAATGGCAGTTCTGGGGGTGCCCAGCAAGAGATGATCCAGCCTAGGCTGTCTCCCATCCCAAAACTGGGCTGTAATTATAGAAAACTAGAGCTGGACTGGAGGGTGTCCTGGTGTCTTGAGATCCCCCAGGCTGGTGCATGCCCCTCATCTCCCTGCTGTCCTCCCCAGCCCCTTCGACAAAGATGACCAGCCCTCGGCTGCCAGCACCGTCAACAAGGCTGCCACGGTGAACAAGAGGTTCTCCACCTACAACCAGAGTCCGCCTGACACGCCGTCCCTGCGGGAACAGGCATTCTACGTAAGTGTGCACCAGGCAGGGCTGCTCAGGAGACATGGCCAGAGGAGGGGTCCACACAGGGATGTGCCTAGGCAGCGTCTCAAAGGGTGGCACAGCTCAGGGATGGGTAGGCAGCTCCTTCCTCTCCAGCCATTCTACCAGGACTCCCCAGTACCGGCACCTGCTCCTCCCTCCCACGTTCACAGCTCCTCTTCTCTCTGCCCAAGAGCCCGGAGCGGGCGGCTGACAAGCGCGGTTGGTCCTTGCTGGACATCTTTCGGGAGACACTCTTCGAGAAGCTGTCTCAGAGCTGCTCCTGCGGCGATGTCTCCTCGGCCGAGCTCGGGAGATGGCCGCAGCAGGGCCGCGTAAGTGCGGGGCTGGAGCAGGCCAGTAGCTTAGCCCAGCGCTGTGGCCATCCCGCAGTAGCTGTAGCCTTGTCTCCTACTACTATCCCTCGCTGATGCCCAAAGGCCTGATCCTGCCAGGCTGGGTCTGGCTGGTCCTGCAGAGCTAGTCCCCAAGCTAGGGGAGCCTGGGTTCACCCCCGTGCAAGAGCTGGGCACTAGTGAGTAGACAGCTTCTCCGTGTCCCCGTGCTGGTGGCATTGGTGTGGTGCTGGTGATGGTGCTGGTGAGATGGTGTCATGGCGCTGGTGTGGCTAAAGTGGAATTGGTGTGGCATCGGTTCAGTGATGGTGAGCCATTAAGTTGGTGTGGTGGCCAGTGCTGTCCCCACCAGCCGGTGTTGGAGCTGTTGCTGTCCTTGCAGCCATGGTGGTTGGTGTCCTTGGTTCCATGTGTTGCATTCCACTGTGCTAGGGGACCTCTGGCACCCCAAGGCTCCAGGACATATGGGGCTGTTCATGGGGAGCTGGATTGCCTGCTGGCATTGGGTCATATCCAGAGCTGGAATTTGCCAGGTGCTTGCTGACCATCCTGCTGTGCCAGCAGAGGCATGGCAGCCTCAGTGCCCTCCAGCTCAGATCGATCCTGCCCCTGCTGGACATGCAGACAGCTGGAGGAGATGGGGGAGCAGGAACAGGGTCTCAGTTGACACCATTCTCCCCCTCTCTAGAACATGCTGCGGCGCCAGGAGGAGCTGGAGAACGGCACAGCCTGGTCCATCTCCTCTGAGTCCTCGGACGACTCCTCCAGCCCCCAGCTGTCCGGCAGCGCCCGCCATGCCACGCACAAGCCCATCGTGCAACCCGAGGTGCAGGCCTCTGCCCCTGCCATCGAGATCTCCTTCTCCCAGCAACCAGAGGAGGCCGACACCGTGCTTGGGGCCAGTGGCAGCAGTGTCCCCGCTGCCAGGAGCCAGCCGGAGGAGCCAGGCAGCCGTAAGAAGGAGACAGTGGCCAACGGGCATGTGCCCTACTCCCGGACTCTGAGCCACATCAGCGAGGCCAGTGTGGATGCCACGATGGAGGTCAAGACTGCAGAGAGCCCTTGGGAGCCCGCGCCCAGCACGGAGGACACAGGGATGGGCGAGCAAGACATGCACCCTCTCCCTGGTGCTGCAGTGGCAGCTGCTGGGGCAGGGCAGGACAGGGCCACTGAAGCCAAGCCCCGAGCCTCCGTGGCATGGTCCACCTCCTGTGAGGAGGAGGCTGGCAGGGCTGAGCCAGTGCAGAGCCAAGCGCCAGCACAGAGTCACTATGGCACTGGGATCCCCACGGCACTGGCACAAGCCTCTGCTGAAGAGAGGCCCGTCCCAACCCCAGCGCTGCCCACCAGCATCCCTGAGGTGCCGCGGGGGAAGATGGTGGACTCAGGTCTGGAGGAGGCAATTGGCCTCCTGGGCTCAGCTCTGGATGACTATCGGGGACAGTTCCCGGAGCTGCAGCCCCTCGAACGGGAGCTCAAACGTCTGGAGGAGATGCTGCTGGTGAGGGGCTGCCAGTGGTGTCACGGAGTGAGGGCAACAGGGTCATCCTGGCTGGCAGTGCCTGGGGATGATGGGGACAGGGCCAGCCTTGGTGGCAGTGCTCAGAGACAATGGAGACAAGACCATCCCTGCTGGCAATGCCCAGGGATGATGGGGATGGGGCCATCCCTGCTGGCAGTGCCCAGGGGTGATGGGCATGGGGCCATTCCTGCTGGCAGTGCCCAGGGATGATGGGGATTGGGCCATCTGTGATGGCATAGCCTGGTAATGTGGGTGGCAGGGCTGTCTTGGCTGGTGAGCCAGGATTCAGCTCCACCATGCCTTCCTCCACAGCAGAAGCAAGGTGTCTTCCTCAGCCGGGCCTCCAGCATCAGCCTGACGGTGGAGCACGCGCTGGAGAGCTTCAGCTTCCTCAACACCTCTGACATGGAGGACTCAGAGGGCTCTGAGGAGGAGCCTGTCCAAGATGAGAGGTGCACAGTGGGGCTCATGGCATGGGGCACAGGGCAGGAGATGGCCTTGGGGCAGTTGGAATGGGGGATGTTCAGCTCTACCAGGGTGCCCAAGCATGTTTAGTCCTGTTCATCACAGCTTAGGGAAGGTCCAGGCCAAGAACCAGCAGTACCTGGTTCTTCTGGTGGCACAATGTTACCCTGCAGCTCTCCATGAGGGGTGGGCTGGAGGCAGCCCCTGTGCCCCTGGGCTTGTCCTCTGCCCTGTGGGTGGGGAAGGGCCAGGTCCAGGTGTCCTGTGCTGATCACTGCCTTGATCTCTCCCTGGCTTGCAGGAGGGCTGGCAGACCTCTGCGCAGCACCAGGGCCCCCAGCGCTGGCGAGATGGGGGCAGATGACACCGGAATGTGCAGTGGTTCTGAGGCCAGCACTGACCCCATGAGCACCGGCAATGAGTTCCTGGATAAGGCTCTGGTGCTTCACCTTAACAACTGCAACCGCCTGCTGCTGGTGAGGACCAGGGTGGGATATGGTGGCAGGAGACACCCAGGAGTGGGCTGCATGTATCCCCTTGAAGGGGGTCTTGCCACAGCCTGGAGGCTGTGATGTGGGCACTGAGCTGTCCCTGAAGCCCCTGGTTTGGCCTTGCCTTGCAGAAGCTGGGCACGTTCGGTCCCCTGCGGTGCCAGGAGATGTATGCCCTGGACAGGCTGCTGCGGGAGTCGCAGGTGCTGGAGATCGTGTGCCAGCTGACGGAGGAGCGCGCAGGAGCAGCCAGCTCGGCCGCTGACGGTAAAGAAACACAGCTGACGGGATCCTCTGTGCCACCCTGGAGGCTGTGGGAAGCCTGTGTCCCCTCATGGGCGTGGCTGGGCAGTGAGGGACCACGCCAGACAGAGGGCAGGAGTCACCTGCCTGCTGCCATGGCCTTGGGAGATCTGACAGCGCCTGTCCCCACAGTGGTGCAGTTCTCAACACGGAAGGAGGGCGTGCTGCCCCTTTGGGACCTCTGTGTGGAAGTGCCCAACGTCTACACCTGCCCCGTGGAGCGGTTCCTGCAGGTGCTCAGTGCCCAATATGCAGTTCCCATCAGCGAGCAGCACCCTGGTTTGGCTGATGCTGGTGAGTGGGTGCCCAGGGGTGTCAGGGAGTTGCCAGCCTCACTCGGTGACCATGAGTGGGAGGATATGGGTGCCAGGAGCTCCACAGAGGGGTGGCCATGGCTGCTGCACACCCTGATCCTGATTCTGTCCCACAGTGTGTGTGAAACTGGTGGAGGATGTGCTGAATCGGCGGCTGCCCCGGCGGCCCGGCAGCGCCCAGAGTGAGCAGGTCACCATCTTCCAGTACTGGAGCCACTTTGAGTCACTCGGCGCCCTGGTGCTTGACACCTACATGATGGAGCTGGCAGAGGAAGGTGGGTGTCCTCCCACCCTCCTTAATCCAGAGTGCCAGAGTATCACCATAGTGATTGATCACCCTGCAGCAGTGCCATGACCACTCTGGGGCATCACCCAGAGGCTCAGCCATCCTTTGGGCGGGCAAGTCAGTCTGATCCAGTGTGCAGCCCATCCCATGCTGCCTTCCCATATCCTTGCTGTAGGTCCCCAGTGTCTTGGGGAGCAACTCCATGCACTGGTACCCAGCGTGGGGCCCCTCTGCCCAGCATGGATCCAGGGTGCCCGGGGATGGGTGGCAGGGGTGTGGGGCAGTGTCATGTGACTCCCCACACCTTGGCTGAGCTGATGGCTTCCTGCAGCTCTGCTGGCACAGAACCTCAACTCAGACGACCAGGACGTGGTGCTGCGTGCCCTGAAGCGCATGCCCGAGGGCCGCCTGAAGAAGGAGGGACTGAAGGCACTGAGCCTGCTCCTCGTGGAGGGCAACAGCAAGGTGGTGAGCGCCGTGTCAGCACAGCTCCGCAGCCTGGCAGAGAACCCGCGCTTCCGCCAACGGGTATGTGCTGGGCAAGTCAGGGATGAGGTGGGCTGGTGCCACAGCCCCTGGGGTGCAGCCCCTGGCTCTGCTGCAGATGATGGCACTGTCTCCTCCATCTCCCTCAGGCCCTCGTGTGCTTCCTGGAGCAGCTGGAGGATGAGGAGGTGCAGACACGTGTGGCAGGGTGTGCGGCACTGGGCTGCTTGAAGGTGAGGGATGTGGGGAGAGGGCAGCAGGGCTGCATGTTCCAGAGAAAGACGAAACACATCTGGCCAGTGAGTCTGGACACACCTGCACAGCCTCCTGCTCCTGGGAGAGGAGAGCTGGGGATGCCCCAAATGTGCTGTAGCAGCAGGCAGGGGCAGAGAAAGAGGCAAATGAGGGAAGAAAGAGGATGAGGGGCTTTTCTGCACCATGGGGCTGCAGCATCCTGTGCTGCCTTCCCCATCTCACTGTGTTCCTGCTCCAGCCCTGACAGCCAAAACTCATCTCCTTGTCCCTTCTCCTGCAGGCCAAGGAGAGCATTGAGCAGCTGGTTTACCTGTGCCAAACCGACAAAGAGCCTGTGCGGGAGGCAGCCAAGCAGAGCCTGATGCTGTGCGGTGAGTGTCCCGCTGCTTCTCTGCTTGCTCCCCACCCACAGCATCACAAGTGGCATCTCCTGGTGCCAGCAGTGCCCACGGGAGATGGGGCTCCATGGCTACCCCACGCACTCTGGTTCATCGTGCCCCAAGCTCTGCCAGGCAAGAGCAAGCTGGCAGCAAGGACCAGGCATCCTGTAGCCACAGCACTAAGCCTGGTTGTTATTTATTATTTGCTAGATGGCCCTGAGAGAACCATCTGAGTGTGTTTCTAGGCCTCCAGATCGCGGCAGCTGCTGCACAGGTTGGGACACGTGAGCTGTCCTCGTACCCCTTGTCCCTGCTCCGGCCGCTTTGCTCACGAATGTCTCTGTCTTAGAGCCTGTCAGCCATGTCACCTTTTGGAGTCTGTGTGTCTTGGTTGTTGATAGTGCACATCCCACTGGCACCCCGACACATGTAGATGCCTTGTGTCCTATGTCCCAGCAGATTGTCCATGTCACCATCTCTTGCTGGGGATGGCCGCTGAGGGCAGATTTGCGGGCAAAGAGCTCGGAGTGAGCCTGTAGCATGGATGTGTGCATCCCTGTGTGTGCCTGGGGATTGTGGGGGAGCCCTTGCGCCCCTCATGTCAGTGCATGCAGATGTGCACAGCTGTTGGAGCCACTGGAGCTGGCACAGCCCGGAGCACTGGTACCTTGACCCCAAGTGAGGCTCTCCACAAGCCAACACTCCTGCAGCCCAAAGTTATCCCTGCCCCGCATGGGCAGCTGAGAACAGGATTTGCAACCTCTGAATCAGGAGCTCTGGGGACTTTTTGATTCAGATCTCAGCTGGGACCTGCCCAGGGGTGTGCTAAAGAGAAGAAGAGAGGTTTCCAGCTGTGGCCATAGCATGCAGGCTTAGCTCTGCCAGGTGTTAGGCATGTTTCCCTGGAAAGGCTGGGGTAGGTAGCCAGGGATGGGCAGGGGACAGAACTTCTGCAGTTTGTGTCACTGACCGTGGCGTGTACTTGCAGGGGAAGATGGTAAATCAGCTCACCGGCGACTGGAGGAGACCCTGGACAGCCTCCCACGGATCTTTGCACCAGCCAGCATGGCCAGTACAGCTTTCTGAGACCCACGCACACCCTCCTGCCATCCCCGAGGGCAAAGGCACTGCTGGGCCGCCCGGGCTTGCACGGACTGGGGACCCGGCAGCTCCCGCTCTCGGCAGCACACCACAGTATTACCCCGCCCGCCGGCAGCTCGCCACGGCCACACACTGCCTTACGGAGCACCGCTTCCCTGCCACCGGCCCCACAGGTGCCACCTCCGCACCCCTGGGCAAGGGGCTCGCTGCACATCCCACCCTCTGATCGCTATTTAAAATACCCGGGGAGCCCACCCTTCCTGCCCCCCTCATCGGCTACAGCTGCCAGGACTGGGGTGCCGGGGAGAGGTACCGGATTTCTCTGCCTCCTCTTGCCTTCCTCTTGCTCGAGGGCACGCGCCCTGTCCCGGAAGGACCTGCACTTTGGAAACCTCGCTGTTTCTTTCCAGGAGCTGCCAGGGCCATGGGGACTGCTGCCCTCTGCCACCTGGAGTCCCCAGGACTTAAATAAAATGAAATATGAGATATTAATATATTCTGCTGGCGTTTCTTCTTTCCAGCTCCACGTGCTCCTGTCCCTCCCCGGCTTGTGGCTGTAGGGAGTGTAGTGAGATGTGGCCTCAGCCCAGAGCCTTCCCTGGCCTGTTGGGAAGTGCTGTGGAGGGCAGGGGCAGGAGGAGCGATAGAGGGATGGACAGATGGATGGACAGAAGCTGCCACCTTTTTTTTTGTTTGTTTGTTTTGTTTTATTTTATTTTTTATTTACAGAGTTTTGCAGAAAAACAAAAGCAAAAAATTCTTTTCTATAATGTCTCTATAAATCTATATATAATGTAATTACAGAGAATGACTAATTTTGATTTTAAAGCAGAAATAAAAACCTTTAAAGAGTGTCGGTGTCACTGTAAGGGTGTTTCTTTGGCCCCAGTGCCCTGGGTCAGGGCAAGGTGGGTGTCACCGTAGCTGCCTGGAGGGTGACAGGGGATGTCATGAGAAAGAATTGTGATTTTTGGCATTTTTCTGCCCTGCAACTCAGCCAAATGTTGCCAAAATTTGGCTGCTGGGCATGGGATGCATCACCCAAGGTGGCACAAGGTGGCCACACAGGATGGGAGCCACTGAAACCTGAAACTAGAGTTGCCCTGGGAATGGAAATAGTCCTGTGTGTGTGTGTGTGTATAAATCCACACGTTCCCTGCCTCCAGTTGGTTATCTAGGCCCTGACTTCCAGTTTGGACCAGTAAGGACCTATGTCCAGCACTGGAAGCAGATTACAGCAGTTATGGTGGCCAGGCCATCCAAATGTCCCCGCACCGGATGGGTGTGACAGGGAATGTTAAACCACCCTGTGAGCTGCTCTGCCTCACTGGCTGTGCCTTGTCCCAGGATATCCGCTGTCCCCACCTTGCTGTGTGACGGACACACCACGGGGCTGGGAGGGAGGCTGCTGTCTGTGTCCCCTCCTGCTGCTTGTCCCTCACCACCTCCCCTGAGGCTGGAGCTTTTTTTAACTTTTTGTGTCCCTCCTGTGCAGCTCTTCGGCACCAATGAGCTGCTGGATTGTTGAAAGTTTGTTGGGAAGGAAGCACTGATTCCTCTGGCTCTCCCAGGAACTTTGCCCTCTTAGTGGCTGTGACAGCATGGTGCAGCAGCATGGTGGGGGCCATCTCCCTGACACTCCCAACACGATTGGTTCTCACTGGTTTGATTAAATTTCCTGAGTTCAGTGGCCTAGGCAGCATGTGGCTGGTGACATGGAGCCTTCCACCCCATCGAGGAGTAGGTGGCATCTGGCTACAAAGTGCAGGGCAGAGTGTTGGGTCTTGTGCCACCTCCCGATGGGCTGGGCAGAAAGGGGGGGATCCTGGGAATTTCTGCCTGTATCATGAAGTGGGGCTGCTGGGACCCTTGCTCCTACACGCTGCAAGGTGCCACTCTGGGGCAGGAGGTCCCCAGAACTGCTCCTCCTCTCCCTGTGATGTATCTCTGTGGTTTCACTGGTTAATTTTTTTAAGCTTGTATCGTTTGCCTTTCTCTTCTCAAACCCCGCCCATCACCTCCTGGTTTAAATCCCTGAACATCCACCATGATGGTGCAACTGAGGAAGAATAACTCCATGCACCAGTACCTGATGGGAGCCAACCCACTGGGAAGCAGCTCTGCAGAGAAGGACCAGGGAGTCTTGGCGGACAAGAAGCTGTCCCCTAGCCAAGGACAGCCCTTAGCTGTCCCTTGCCCTAGGGGCCAAGAAGGCCACTGGTATCCTGGGGTGCATTAGGAAGAGCATTGGCAGCAGGTCAAGGGAGCTGATCCTGCCCCTCCAGCCCTAGTGAGGCCACATCTGGAGTGCTGTGTCCAGTTCTGGGCTCCTCAGTACAAGAGAAACATGGAGCTCCTGGAGCAGACCCAACAGAGGGATACACAGATGATTAAGGGACTGGAGCATCTCTCTTACAAGGAAAGACTGAGGGAGCTGGAGCTGGATAAGTTATGACTGAGAGGGGACCTCATCGATGTCTGTCAGTATATGCAGGGAGGGTGCCAGAGGATGGATCAGGCTCTGCTCAGTGGTGCCCAGCAAAAGGACAAGAGGCAACAAGCAGAAACTGATGCAAAGGAAGTTCCATATGAAAATGAGGAAGAACTTCTTCACTGTGTGGGAACAAAGGAACAGGCTGCCCAGAGAGGGTGTGGAGTCTCCCTCACTGGAGGTATTAAAAAACCATCTGGACACAATCCTGTCCAATGCCCTCTAGGATGACCCTACTTGAGCAGAAAGGTTGGACCAGATGACCCTCAGTGGTCCCATACTATTCTGTGATTCTTTACCCCCGCCAGGTAATAATAGACATGGACAAGAACCCCCCTCCCAAGCCTGCATTTTTCCAGCTCTCATGACAGCTGCTCCAATCCCTTAATCATCTTAGAGGCCCGTATGGTCCTGGGAGGAGAGTAGTTTAGAGCAGCAAAGATGTCCTCAAAGGCAGCAGAGGCAGGGACATCCCCCCAGTCCTGCCAGCCACCCATGCCAGAGCAGGGGAACTGCCAGCACCAGCGGAGCTGGGCATTTATAGCCCCCAGGCCAAGCAGGGCCCATCCATCAGTGCTTCCCAGGGTTTCTAAGCACACCCCAAGAGGTTACATCCTTCACTTCCTTCTTCCTCACTGTAGCAGAGCTTTTTGGGGCTGGCTCAGGCAGAATGTCGCGTGTTGCGGTGCATGTGATCCCATCTGAGACACCTTCTCAGCATAACCACTTCTGGATGCAGTTTTATCTGCAAATGGGATTGTGGGGAGGGGTAACCAGGGGACACTGCTGCATCACTCGTCCCTTAGCCTTTCTCCACCTGCTTTGGGGGCTGGACGAGCTCCAGGAGAGAAGCACAGTGCTTTTCCCAAAGCACTGCACCACACTGTCAGCTTTAGACAGCAAGAGATGAGGGATGTCAGTCCCAGCTGGCACATGCAATTACAGACAAGAGCACCTGAGAGGTAGAAAAGTGGCCCAGCCCTCTCACACATTTGGTTTCGTTTGGTTTCTTTTCCCCTTTCAATAACGCTGGAAATAAAACCAGCCCAGTCCCCAGTGGCCAAAGCCATGAATTTATTTCACTCACCTATCTGGGTGTTCTCCTTGCCCTGTCAAATCCTCATCCCCCTCCCTGCAGCACAATTCCACTTTCCAAGATAAGCTACACCTTGATTGTAGAGATCAGAGAGGGAAGCAGACTTCTGTCAGGGTAGGCAGGGAGCTGCAGGCCAGGACAAAATCACTCTGTTCCTGGAATTGCAAGGAATAATCCCATTATTTATGTGTCTGTAAGAACATGTGGGAAAAAACCTCAAATAGATTAACTTAGGAATCTGTTCCCCAGCCCTTTGCTGTGAATGGGTCTATGATGGCATTGCCAAAGGCCTCTGCCCTACAGACACCACCAGGTCACCTGGAATTGCAGGACTGCCATTTTAATAGGACTGACCTTCAAACAAAAGGTTTTGATTTTTGGACCTCTCAGCTTCATGGGTGAACTCCCTGGAAGCCACTTTCACAGCACACGGGGACAGACACAGCAGCGCAGAGCACGTTTTGCAGCAACATTTGTTATTTCAAAGGAGACAGTGTGCCAGCACCGCGTTTGTCAGCCAAATCTGTGTCAGCACTTAAAACATCCCCCTCCCGTATGGACGTGCTTGTGCTCAGCAGCTACTTGCTTTTCTTGTAGGAGCTGCAGCCCGTGGGAGGGTGTCACAGTTACATTATCCATGTGCTCTGGCTTGGGGAAGATGTTCCTTTTCCCTGCTTACTGCTGGTTTTGCTTTTTTTCCTTTTAATTGGAAGGGTGCACATGGATTCTGGAGCACTCTGCGGTATTGTTTTTTACCTGCCAGTCTCAGGAAAGTGCCCTGAGGAGCCCCTGAAGACCATCAGCACAATGCTCCCTCCTCCTGCACAGCATCCAGGCTGGTGCAGCTGCCTGGGTTTGACACCAAGAGCAGCCACCAGCCAGAATGAACTCAAGGACACACTGCCACTTTGTGGCACCACAAGCTCCAATCAGCCCTTGTGTTAGAAATCACTTAAATCTTGATGCCAAGTCAGGTTTTGGAGGTTGTCGTTTATGACTCTCTGGTCTGAGCAGTCTTAAAGTTCAACCTCCCACCTTATCCCAGGCTCGTGGGAAATCATGTTTCCAAGGCACTCACAGGGGCACTTAGAGATGATTGGAACAGCTAAGCAGCCTGAGCTGAACCACAGGAAAGCAACAACCTCCTCGTGAGCACTCACGTGTTCCTTGCAGGGCTGTCAAGCACATCTGCATGGGCTTGTTCTCCAAGGACCACTCCTGGGGCAACAGCTGGGGCCTTGTTCCATAGAGACCAAATGGTGCCTCAGGCAGCCTTCAAAATTTAATTTAATGCTCTCAAGCTCAACTACTGTCTTCCTTAGAGCTGAGAGAGGAGTGGTGACTCCTGAGGGATTGTGAAGGTGATGGAAGTGCAGAGCTGGAATGAGGAGGGTGAGCCCACCTGGGGCCTCAGCAAGGTGGTCGGGAGCTCCTTGGCTTCTGTTCTCTCCATTCTGCTCATGAGCAAGGCTGGGAAAGGCCTTGTTCAGGCAACTTTTCTAGAAGGAGCATCTGCCTCTGGGCGTCTAATTCGGACAGGCTCAGAGGCTGATACTCGGGAGCACTCACAGTTAGGACTGAAGCTGGGGATTTGAATTCCCTGCAAATCAGCTCAAAAGCGCCTCCAAGTGAGAAAACTCAGGATCAGTAGGGCAGACCCTCAGCGCTCGCTGGTGGATGGCCACTTCTGGCAGAAGTTCACGAATAGGTGTTTGCCGGGAAAAAACCCTTCTGCTAGGCAGAAGATATTCCTGCTAGGAAGATGCGAGCGTTTGCCATGGAATGGCTCAAACAAAAGGCACAGGGATCATTAGCAACCATTTACACCCTGCCCTGGGTGAGTATTTAAAGCGGCGTAAGAGGCAGTTTTACACACAGCCATTGCTTCTCTCCATTTTGATTCGTGCCTGAGCTAAATTTTGAGCTCAAAGCAGGATTCATGGCTACAGACGAAAGATATGCTATCCTCCCAAAAATTACAGCGTGAGAATTGATGGCTTGACAGCTCAGAATGTGAGTGATTTTTTAAAAATTCACACTACAGAAATGTTCTCAGCAGATTCTTCATGCTGTGCTGACTTAATTCCCTTCTACACCAACTCATCTAGTGGCCAAAGGGAAAGCCATGGATATGGGGTTTTAAAAATTATTTTAGCAAAGCTTTTGACTGTACAACATAGGACTCAAAGATCCTTGTGAGGTTCCTTCAAATTCAGGATATCCTGTTTCGATGATTCAAATTTCTCATGCAATGAAGACCCCGGAGCTCACGGTTGCGGGCTACACCATCACCTCTCATAATTAATGGCCACTTTTTACCATTGCTTTGTAGATAATTTATTTCTCCTTCAGCCCAGGCTGCATCCATGCAGCTCATCCCCTCTGGCCCCTCGGTAAGCTGCCAATGCCCCACTGAAACGGGCTAATGGACTTATCTTGTCATGATCCTGAGAAGGAAACTTGTTCTGGGTTGTCAACAACCCCCAAAGGAGTATCGGTACTCGGAACGCAGCCCACGGCACTCTGCTGCTTTGCAAGGACTTGAGAGAGCTTAGGCTTAGGCAGGAGAAACCCGTAAAGCCGGGTCAGGGCCTGATCTCACTCTCGGCCCAACTCCCCTGGCAGACGGACCCTTCTCTGCGCAGCACAGCTCAGAAAGTCATCACCATTATTCATACCAGTATTTAAGGGCACAGTTTACACATGCTAATGTATGCTAATGTTTTTCTGATGGGTTTGTCACTTGTTAAGCAGGTTGTGGTAAAGCCTAGGCTGTTGAACAGCTTTTACCCCGACCTGCAGTGATATCTCAAGAGGCACAAATTTGAGGTGAGATTTTGAACGTGGATTTCAACTGTAACTGCCTTAAAACCCTTTAGTTCTACCACCACAGGTTTGTGTTGAGGTTTCTTTACATTTAGATTTCTCTCCGAATTCCTGGTCTTATTGTCCTCCAGGGACGGACAGGGGAGTAAAAGGAGCAAAAAAAAAAAAAAAAAAGCAGCTTCCTTCCAATGCGTCTGATTTTTGAACTATTAATATTTTAACCCATTACTCTTGCTCCATTTCACATGGATTTATGGTAAGAAAATACCAAGAGGATGCAGCATGAGCTCATAGAATTCTCCTCTCCTCAGCTTGCCTGTCAATCAGCTCTGGGTCTGCTACAACACTGCTGGAGAGGAGAAAATATGTTAAACCCAGAAGATTCAGCAGCTCAGGGAACTGCAGAAAATGAAAGACAGGCAAGCCCCTGTGTATTCTCACATAAATTCATGCATCTCACGCAGGATGCCCTGTCTCTTTTCACCTTTTGGGGATAAGTTGAGGCTAGAAAACACCATGGTGTCTAACTTCCGATGGAAATCAACCTGGCTGATTTTCCCAGAAGCTCCCTACTAAACACCTGGCAGCACATCCACCATTCCTTCTGTGCTGAAGCTGACTGGAGCTGGTTTGTCCTACTCGATTACGAGCTTGGCAAGCCCAAGGTCCTTAAAACCTCCAAGCAAACACACCATCTTAAATCACAGAATTGTAGAATCCTAGGATCTCCTGACTTGGAAGGGATCCACAAGGACCATCAAGTCCAAATCTTGGTCCTGCACAGGATATCCCCAAGAATCATATACCACATGCCTGATGTCCAAATGCTTCTTGAACTCTGTCAGGCCTGGTGCTGTGGACACTGCCCTGGAGAGCCTGTTCCAGTACCTGGCCACTCTCTGGGTGAAGAAGCTTTTCCTAATACCCAGCCTAACTCCCCCTGCCGTGGTTACGTGCTGTTCCCTCAGTTTCTGTCGCTGGTCAGAGAGCAGCCATCGGTGCTGCCCCTCCTGAGGAAGCTGCAGCCCACGATGAGCTCTGCCCTCAGTATCTCCAGGCTGAACAAGCCAAGAGCCCTCAGGCACTCCTCACACGGCTTCCCCTCTACACCCTAATTCCAGTAACTTGTTGGTATTTACAAAACTGCCCTATGCCTCTCCTGCTGATTAATTCATGCTTGTATTGACTCCTCTTCCAGTTTAAGGAAAGTTTTGGTCTTTCAACCAGGCCAAATCCCTCCTCAGCACTGAGGATGGACTTTCTCTGTGGCTTTACTCTCCTGAGGAGCTCCTTCCCACGGAACTGAGGCACAGCCTACTGCTATGGAAGTTTTGCAGAGATGAAGGGGCAGTTTTGGCTGAGGTGAAGGGCTCAGTTTTTGATAAGGTGGAGGGATCAGTTTTTGATACGGTGAAGCGGTCAGCTTTTGATAAGGTGAAGGGGTCAGTTTTAGATGAGGCGAAGGGGGCAGTTTTGGCTGAGATGAAGGGGGAAGCTCCAGCCGAGGAGCGGCGTGCAGAGCTGGGAGTGCCCGCGGCTGTGTGGCTCTCGGGGCAGCGCTCCCCTCACGCCGCCCGGCGGGGCGCGCGCGGCCCTGAGGGGCGGGAGGGAGAGAGGGAGGGAGGGGCGCTGCCTGCGGCCCCCCCGCCGCCCGCCCCTGGGCGGCACGTGACGCGCTGACGCACGCACGCACGGGCGCGCGCCGGGTGACGCCGCGGGCCCCGCGCGTTTGAAGTTGGCGCGCGACTCGCGCCCTCGCTTCCCCCCCCCCGCCCTCGCCCCGCCCCGCCCCGCCCGCCGCTCCCAGCCTGCCCCGCGCGGCCGCTTCCCCGCGCGCGCCGGCCCCCCCCGCCCCCCCTTTCCCCCGCCCGGGCCCGGCGGCCGCGGCAGAGCCGCGCTGGGTGGCGCGTGCGCACTGAGCCCCGCCCGCCGCCATTTTGTGTCCGAAAGCGACTGTGGAGCGATTAAACCGCGGGGCTGGTGCCGGGGCGGTTAAAGCGGCGGCGGCCGCGGCGGGGCGTGCGGGGTGCGGCGGCTCCTCCGCGGGGCCCGCGGGCGGCGCGGGGCGGCGGCGGGGCCCGGCGGCCGGAGGGAGCTCGGCGGGGCGCGGGGCGCAGGTAAGCGGCGGCGGCGGGGGGTTTGCAGTCGCGTTCTCCGGCCTCTAGGTGTCACGATGGGGCTCCGGCGCGGCTGGGGCCCCGCAGCGGCCGCCGCCGGGGCAGCAAGGGGGGCTTTGTCTCCCTCTACCGTCCCCGCGCCGCCGCCGCCGCCACCGCCGCCATTCCCCACAGCGCGGCGCTGGGCTGCGGCACCGCCCGGGCCGCCCGCCCTTCCTCCCTCCCCGGCCGCCGCCACCACCCGCCGGCCCCGACTCCATTTTCTTTCCTTTGTCTCCTCCACCGCGCCACCGGCGCTGATTAACCGCCCCATTACCGCCCCCTCCCCGCCGCGCCTGCCGCCCCCCCCTTCCCTTCCCGTCCCGCACGTCCCTTCCTTCCCCCCCTCCCCCGCCCCGCCGGGCCCGCTCCCCTCCCGCCCCGCCACCGCTTCCCCCTCTTTCTCGCACCTCCGCGGGGCTCGGCCCGGCGCCCTGCGCCCGCCGCCCGTGTCGTGCCGCGGTGTCCGGCCGGGCGCTGCCCGCGGGGACGGCTGCGTGTCCCGCTCCCGCCGGCCGCCGCCTCGCTGCGCTGGCGTGTGCGGCGGAGTGAGAGGCGCTGCGAGGCGCAGAGCGGGACTCGAGCTCCCTCTGCAAGGCAGGCTGAGCAGCGCCATGCAGCAGCACCGGGGCGGGCACGGCTGGGGGGCGCCCGCTCTCGCCGCGGTGACCGGCCGGCAGCCCCCCCGCACCCCCCGCGCCGCTCCCGGAGAGCGGCGGCCCCGCCGGTCCATGGCCGCCCCCCCTCCCCCGTCCCGTCCCCTCCACCCCACTCCGGGCCCGGGGTTCCCACGGGGCTTCAGGCTCCGATCAGGAGCACCTGGGCTGCCACCGAGCCGCCGACCAGCTGTGTCACTTGCTGGGACCTGGCCCGGCTGCCCGACTCGTGGGGCACCTCCCTGGGAACCTCCCGGGCCTCCGCAGCCGGGCACTTGCCCAGGGATGGAGCCCGAAATCTCATGGCAAAGGACGGCGTTATTCCCTCCCTTCCATGGGTCTGTGCTGGTTGGGGGGGGAAAAGCACAAAACCCGATTCTTTTTGTGATGCAGAGGAGGAAACTGCACATGCTCTGTGTCCAAACGCTTTGCTGTTTGTTCGCTATATCAGCTTTAGATTTCTTTAGAATATTTCTTAATATAGTATCGGATTTGGCCTTGTGCTAACCTTGTGAAATGACTTCGATAGAAGGGTTTTGTCGTGTTGTATGGTTCCTTCTCCGTTCAGTGTAATCTTTAGGACTTGCCTGTTGGTGAGAATGAGCTCGCTTTCCTGTTTGTGACTTCCTATTTTTTTGCCGAGCCTTCCTCCCCTTAAATGCATGCATGGCTGTTCCTCATCTCTGGCCAGTTACTGAATTCTGGTAATAAACTCCAGAGGTGTTGTTAGAAGCATCTAAAACGCTGTTCACCTCTTCCAGTGTACGTGTTTTTGTTCCAGTGCAGGAAGTGTGTAAATATCATCTCGGATTCTTCAGTTTATTAATCTTCTACAGAGCCTGTTGAATTTGCAGGAGCCCGTTTGGTATAAGAAATTGATTCCGTGCTGTATTCAAGCTGTTCTTACTTAAACGATCCCCTTAACACTTTCCTTCAGTGTAGAAGACATCAGCAGAACTGAAGGAAGGAGCGATTTTAGTATAAGGGCAAAGCAATGCTCGCTGCTTTTTTTTTTTTCCTAGGTTGATGGATTTTTACTTCCATTTTGTTTTTCTTCTGGATGTGTAGGGCTAGCTCAGTTTTAATGTCATCTGCTGTGCGTGAGTGGTTATTAGGATGCACAGAAAGGCTCAAGAAACTTTGTGGGGTATTTTTGAGGAGTAATATCTGAACGAAAGGTGCCAAACTCTAGTTTCTGTGGCCCTGCAACTGAAATAATACAGCAAGGCTCGTCCATTTCGGACAGAGCTTGGAGAACTGTCACTACAGCGTTAAGTTTGCTGGTGACTCGTGCCTGCAGCGTTACTGAGGGAAGGAGCTATTTCAAGAGCTGTTTTTTGTGTGAGCAGGCTGGATCTTGACCGTGATCCGTAGCTAATTTGTGTGCATCCTCACCAGCTCTTGGGGCTGCAGGTTGATACCCGCCTGCTGCGCTCCCAGTGCTCTGTCTTGAACTGCCAGAAGCTGACCCACGTTATACTTGACTTTATTCAGCGTTTACCTGAAAAATCTCATTATATGGGGTTACTAACTTGTTAAGGAATTTCTGTGCAGAGCCTACTCCGCAATTTAATTTTTTCTCCTCCCCTTAGGACTTCATATCCAAGAACTCCTGCTTTCTAGATTTTTGGAAGTTGGATGTTGAGTATTATTAGGCCTGTGTGTTCTTGGAGCAAAGCCAGCCTATTCCTTGCACTTATCCCTCATACTTAAACAGGTTCCACTGACCTCTGGATAGCTCTCCCTGCTCTGTCCGAACAGTTTTTTGTACATTAGCTCTTTCAGCTATGATTGTATTTGCATAAAAACTCCCTAATTCCCCATCCTGGCAACTTTAGCTTCTCTTACCTCTTTACCAGAGAGGGAATGCTCGAGGGAGTAATAAGCATGAGGATCCCTAATGGGTTTGTACGTGTAATAAGGAGCAGCCACTGCTTTTCCTGCACACACGAGGACACACACTGACCAGAGCTGAAAGAAACCAAAGCTTTGACTGCTTGTTTTGTTTGCGTTAACTTACTGAACTGTACTGATTTATTTGCTTAACTGTAAACCCCTGTTCATCCATTTGGCTTCAGTTCAGATGCCTAGTTCACTCTTTGTTGTACTAAACCTTGAAATGTCAATACAGTATCAAGCTCTGCTACACTGTAACCTACATGGTCTTAGAGACTTAGACAGATCCAGGAAATTCCCTTTTTGTTATATTTAGTGTTCATAAAAATGGTTCAGATCATACATGACCCTTGTTCTTTCAGGTATTTTTTTACTGAAACTTAAAAAGAATCGGTGTCCTGTCCTGACTGTAGCTGGTTTTTTGTGCTGAAGATATTTGAATTTTATTTACAACAGCCTGTTCTGCTGCTCCTCCCACTTCTCTCCAATAATTCATCATTCTTTAGGAATTAAGTGAGGTATGCTTATCCCAGACATATTTAGACATATAAAGAGTTGCTGCTCAGCTGAGTGATCTGGTTTTTCTGATTAACAAAAATAGCCTCAAAAAGAAGAGCAGAATAAACAGAAGGTGAGTAGGGAGTTTTATGTTTCAGGTCATGTTAAATTCAGGTAACTGTACACGGAACAACTTGGCTTCGGTATCTAATGTAAATTAAAGCTAAAGTGAAGTTTTCCTCAGTATTATAAAAATGTGGAAGCTATAAAAATCTTAATTTCCTTCCAATGTGGTTCTTAACAGGTGAAAAGAGAAGTAGTGCAGAGACAGCTCTCAAGAATGGCGCAGTTAACGTGCATTGACTTAGGGGACACCTCTGATAGAATGGACTCCCGAAGCATTATTCTCTAGCTATCCCTACAGGTGAAGTTTTGAGTCATAGATAGAGTTATATTTCTTATGTAAAGGTTTGTTTTTAGAGACTCCCTCGGTTCAAGCCCTCCCACAGTTTACTGTCAGCTACCTGAGGATTTCAGTGCGCTCTGTGGGGCTCATATTAAGAGGCAAGGCCAGGAATGTTTGAAAGTATTTAAAAGCACAAGGGCAATGATCAGTTGGGATGTGTTGGCCAGTGACACCAGCAAGGGCTTCTGTAATGGTAGCAGTGTAGCAACCTGAACTACAGGGTAATTTTTTTTTACTCCCTGTAGTGCAAGTAGTCTGCCCAAATACATATTGTAATGTCAGTCAGTTAGCAACAGCATCTTATTTTTCTGCCGTAGCTACAAAGTCATGGAATTTCTAAAGCTTCATGAGTTTCACTGGAAAGCTTTGCTCAACTGTAAAGACAGGGTTAAGTAAGTTCATCTTATACTGAAAATCTTGTTTGGTATAATTTTTCCCCGTTCTGTAAAAAAATTTCTGTTGACATCATTGAATTTGTCAAATTCTGGCAAAACAGAAGGCAAATCACAGATTGTTTGGCATGTGATTTGCACCCCTGTCTGTATTAATAATGCATCATCATTAGAAGCCTGTATATGTCTCAAACATCTGCGGGTAAAGTATATAAAAAACAAACACAAGCCAAAACTTAACACAAGAACCATTTAAAACCGCCCCCCACCAGAGTACGTTGGAAGGTCAGAGAAACATTTACCTTGGCATATTGGTATATTTTTCACCACTGGAATATTTTTAACTGCAGTATTGGAAGGGATATTTTATAGTCAATGCACTTTGGAACAGTAGTGAAATTCCAGGAGGTCAGAGAAGTGCTGATGTATCAGTTCTGAAATGAGGTGGCGTGTATGAACATGGCTGTGCAGAGAGGGTGGCAGGTGCTCACACCACCTTGGGTGTTTGACTAGCTCTGCATGGTGTTAACACACATGCAGTTCACATTATTACCAGCTCTCCCATTTATTCTTAGTACAGAATTTAGTTAATGTGGAGAAAAGTATTAATCCTGGTAACTAAGGCTTTAAGAAAACAAGAGGTTGTTAAATTTATTATTTGACTTTGTTAAAGGACTTGATCTTGACAACCTTACTGTATATTAATATTAGTAATGAGTATCAGTAAATGCCATTTAGTTCAGGATTAGTCTGGGGGTGTACAAGAGTGAATAGTTTCCATGGATATGCAGCAAAAACTTGTAATTGCTTGTCACAATTTGTTTTCATTAATCGTTTTGTTGGTGAAAAATGTCTTTAAAAACTTGTTTGTGATCAACTGGTTCATGGAAAATCAGTGAGCACTAAGGCAGCAATTGTGATTGTCAGGTGGAGTAGATCCAGTCCAGTGTCTGTGCTAAGGCTGCTACATGTAAAGCTGTGCACCTGGGAAGAAGGTATTCCAGCTGAATTTAAATCAAGGCACATGGTATCCTAGAAAGCAGTGATTGAATTGTGTTTTGGAGTCATAGTGAATAAACAGCATAAACACAAGTTTCCAAGGTGATGCTGTGACAAAGAACCTAATGTAGGTCTTAAATGCATTAGTGAAATAAGCAGGGGTATGTTCTTGCCTGTGTAGGATGAGATGAAGTCATTCCCAAAATCCTACATATGGTTTTGGCCTCAGCACTCAAAACCCTCTAAAAAAGGGGATTCATCTCCAGTTTGATGGCAAACTAAGCTGTATTGCCATGCAGTAAAATGTTAAGCACGTGCTGTGCACCTTCTCATCAAAACTGAGGTAACTTGATGAGAGTACTCGGATATGTCCCTGACAGAATAACACTGGATATTAATGAGCTTGCTCTAATCTTGGTGTCAAACTCACTACGAATTTGTAGCCCAATAAGTTGAAATTAAAAGGCTTAGGTTTTTCACAGGGAGGGTGATTAACTATTGGATTGGTATGAAGAGAAGTCATATATTTTGTAATTTCTTAACATCTTTGAATCAAAAGTGTGAAAAAAAAATCTGAAAATTGCTTCAGCCAGCTGCAAGGTGCTGATGTTTTTTTTGTTTTATATATATTTAGAGATGTATCTTTCATGAGAGGTCAGGCTTGGTGATAAACCAGAGGTGCTAAAAAAAAAAAGGATGGATAGCACCTCCTTTTCTCTTGTGCCACCACCTCTCTTTTTGAACAGACAGAGATTTAGGACTTTTCGTTATCAACCAAGCATATGATCAAACCAGTAAAATCTTCTGAACAGGGTAAAGTAAGCAGATATTGATAAATACATATTGGAGATGTGTCAAATAGTGTCCTGTATACTTGGTGCAGGCTTGTGACTAATACATCCTGATCTGTGGCTGTGGCACTGGGGAGCTGTTGGAAAGATAAATGTTACTTCTCTGCTGCCAGGACAAGCTGCTGGCTCTTGTCCAGCTCGCTGCCTACCAAGCAGCCCAAGGACCTTGGCATGAGCACTGCTGCCCAGACAGTCCTTGTATCAGCAAAGGACTTATTCCTTCCTAGTTCTAAGCATGGAAAATGCTCAGAGGGTGAAGCAAGGTGATTTTTATTGAATCCACTAAAGAGAACATAGCCCCATAAAAATTTGTGTTATATAAAATGATTTATTGACTCCTGTTTTATCTATCGCATTTGTGCGTGTTGTGTGGAATTATATTATTTGCAGTGATCCTAGTTTTAAACTGGATGCTGAGTAAAATACTGACTTAATCAGGAATTAAACTGTGAAGCATAAAGCTGTGGAAGAAGGAGTAAACAACACAATAATTTTAAGCTATGATAATGCCTCATGTGTGGAGACTTGACTCAAGTGTTTGACACTTTCTGAGCTCTCCAGGATGTTACAGTGAATAGCTTGATGGTGGCCTAAGCATCTGTAGGTGAAGATTGCTGGAAGCTAAGGTATTTTAAACATGTTACTTATGTTAAAAAGGTAGGAAGAGGATATGTAATCTTGAGAACTCAGAGTTATAGAGCAAACTTGCATATAATCCCTGTGCTTCTCTGGGTGGTAATTTCAGCAGAAGCACGTGATGCTTGAGTTCGGCAATCCTGGTTTCTCCTGGCTGTTTGTAAGAAGGTGAATGGTGTCACTCTGCTGCTGCCCCTTAAGTTCTTCACAGAGCTCAGTCTGTGCCCAGTCTGCTTGCTGTGCTTCCCCATGCTCACACAAGGCCAACTTCTTGGGTAGATGCAGTGAGTTTTGTGGTTAGCCTGTAGCTTGCAGGAGGAAAAAGTGGGGTAAATACACCACAATTGATGGGAAACCTGTTTTGGTAAGAGACTGTGGAGATACTGTAAGTTCAGAAAGGGATCTGCAGGTCCAGAGGCAAAGAGCCCTAATCCCTTGACTGGGTTTTGGGATAAGGATGGTAAACCACAGACTCGACTGATTGCTCTCCATAGACAGCATTTTCTGCTAGAGTTCTTGGAGGCAGACTGCTGGACTAAGTGGACAGTGATCTGTCCTTGTAGGGCTTTTTTTTAATGCTCATGTTGGATAAAGGAATTTTTTTCCTTTTTTCCCAACCTATCGATAAAAGCTACACAAGGAAATTTACAATTCCTGCCATTTTGTGAGTAAATACCAAAGCATCATGTAAGTGGATGTGGAAAAAATGCAGCCTCAAGTTTGATTTGAGCCTTCATGGAACCGTGCTCCGAAATATTTTGGAGTATGTAAGGGCTTTCTGCAAAAGAAGCCAAGGGCACAAGTAGTAATAGCAGCATTTGGCTATTTGTAAACATTTTTTACTCCTTTGAAATGGAGCTGTAAACTTCCCTGTATGTTTAAAATTGTTGTCCAGGCAATTGAATTCTCCCATTGTTTAATGTTGAAAGAGACATGGTTTCTCTGGACTGGCTCCTGGAAGAACCTTTCACTGCAGTAGAACCAGTAGTGATTTTTGGCCAATTACTTCAGCTTTTTGTATAGTTTTTCTGTCTCCTTGTATTTGATTTGCAAAGCTTTTCCCTTGAGACCACTTCTTACATCCAGTGATTTAAAATTGAAAGCAGGAAATGCTACTGAATAAAAAATACCCCCTGTTTTTGGTTGTATAATTCTATGACATAAGTTAACAATATTACATTTTAACCAGTAGCTTTCTCCTGTGTGCTAAACTGTTTGCAGTCTAAACTTCAGTTTTGCTTTCCCAGTATGTAATGCAGGAAAACCCCTTAGAGGTGCTTCAGGAGTTTCCAGATTACAGGTTGGAAAAAAAATGACATTTTTGAAGGCTAGTAGTTTCAGTTGTAGCTTATCAGATTATTAAAACCTTTCTTCTTTTCTTTTCTTTTTGGAGGATGGAAGAAGTTAGTGTTATCCAGCATTCCTGCTGAGTATATAACTTACTGCCACTTCTGATCTTTGAAGAGAGATTTATCGCTTCCTGTGGCAATACTGAATACTCAAAAGGTACTCATTGATTACTTGATCCTTGCCTACCTTCCATATTTATTAATACTCTTCCCTCCTTCCTGCTGAAGAGTGACTGCTGTTGACTCCTTCGTATTCTGAGCTACCTGGAGCATTATATGATCCTAGAGTGCTCTATGCATTGCTCCTGTAGTGTGTGTGGAAATAGTTTTGTCCTGTTGAAGCAGCTGCATCCTCTCCTTGTCCTACCACCATTTTGACCTACATGAAGAAGAACTTGTGAACTTCCATGACAGTATGATGGAGCCAACTGTCAAATATTTAGATGTCTCATGTGCCTGACATGACATCTATAATATTTTTTGAGACATCTGCTTTGAGTGGCTTATGCTAACAAATCCTTAGGGATGTCTTCTCCACCTCCACCAGACTCAAAGGAGGGAGATAGCATTGAATATTTGTCCTGCTATGTTACCAGTCTGGCTCTACGTACTTGATCCAGTGCAGTTGTTGGTCAGTACAATGTGCTGCCTCTTGAAACAGCCTGTCTGGTGCTGGCAGCCAAGGGAGAGTTTTCATCTGCCTTTTTGGCACCTTTCCTATTGCCGGTCAGACAAGATACAGTTTCTTGTTAACATTCTGGAGAAAAGAGTACACAGTAGCCCTTACTATTTCAAGGACAGATTTTTTCCTTTTTTATTAGTTTCGGTTTACTCACTGTGGTCCTGGGTTTTCTCCTGAATAAAAAAAATTAGTGAGGTCTCTGGTCAGTACTGCTTCCTTCTTTTCTTACTGAAGTTCCTATAGGAGCCTTGTCTGATGTGGATCTTCATACTTCATAGCACATGTGATTCTCTGTCTCCTAAACAGTGAAACACAATATCTGTGCTTTTCTAGTGCTGTTCTCTTCAATACTGGGTGGATTTGGATATCCACTACTCTGAAACTGCAGGTTCCCTGGAGATTGCTGAGAGTTATTATACATTTGTACATTTGCTAAAGAACTGATCAGTATTTGAGAGCTTGCAGAAGTGTTCCAGGGCCTCTAGATCCTGTGTGGAAATGAGTTCTGAGACCAGTAAATCTCGGTCCTAGGAGCATCATAGTTATAACTGCATAATGGAAAAAAGTCTCTATGTTTTGTGTTTGAAGTTTAAGTATATCTTCATTTTATGTAGTGCCAGAGAGAATGGTAAAATAATTTGACTTGCAAGGGACTTTTTGTGGTACCCTGGTTCAACCCCTGGCTCAATGCAGGGCCAGCATTGATGCTAGGTGAGGTCATTTAGGGTTATATTTAGCAAATATTTTTGTTTCCACAGCATCTCTGAGAAACCTACTCTAATGTTTGACCACTCATTGTTGCAGCTGGACTGTTGCACTTGTCATTTCACTCTCTGCTTCCAAGAGTGTGGTTCCATCTTCTCTTTGCTTCCCTTTGAAGGTAGCAATAGGATCTCCCCATGGTCTTTCCACAGGATCTCCCCTGGATCTTTTCACAGCTAACTCTGCCATTCTGCTGCGCAGGACTTGTATTCCAGCCACCTCATTGCTCTGGCAACCTTCTGATGTGTTTTTTCCCGTGTGTTTGAAGCGCAACAGTGGACATGTGGAGAACTTTTAAGTTTCAGTTTACACCTGTTTTCTTTCAAGCTTATGAAACATTTGCCAAAGATCTGATGGAATGTCAAAGATCTGATGGAATGTAAATTCATGCAAGGTATTTTATGCCAGAAAATACACCAGATATTTAACAGAAGTTCAGTATCATCTTTGCAGTAAAGAAGAGCAGAAGTGACTTACTGTCTCTTTGGGACATTCCTTTGGAGTGGATCAGAACAGCAATGCCTTGCATTTTTGGAGCATGTGTGTTTGCAGTGCTGGGCAGCTTTGCTCCCTGGGTTGTACATTAGTAGGTTGATACTTCCTGAGCGGTGTCCAAGCGGCTTCAAAACATCTCTTAAAAAAACTCCAGTAACTTGTTTTTTTAATCAGAGCCAATACCTTGTAAAGAGAGAGGGGCAGTGGCTGTGCCTTGCCTTAGCTCACCATCAGTGCTAATCTGCAGATATCCCTGTGAAATGTTCTGTATTTGTGGTGTCTTCAGTGTAGAAAAGAACTGCAAATACTGGTTTGTTTTCTCTTTCACCCTTGTAAGAGTTTGGGTACAATCTTTATTTAAAACAGCTTTCTTTACTGTTAAGTCATTTGCCAAGCAGAAGATTAGGTTTGAAAAATGGAAGAAAACTACTCCTTGATTAAAAATTTCACAAAACTCAATGTGGATAAAAAGATGCTTCCATTCAGTTCAATGTGTCCTATTGTCCTCTTGTGTGTGTGACAAAACTTCTGAGGTGATAATATTCCACGTGGGAGGTGTTCATTTTGTATCAAGTGTCTTCTGAAGGGAGAAGTCCTTCACTCTTGAGGCTTTTCTGTGTTAATTGACAAGTTTGTAAGGTTCAGGAAATCTTTTCCAGGGTCGCACAGCACAGAACCTGGCAAGGACGCAGCTTGCATCAGCAGTTTTAATATAACCTTAGCAGTGGAGCACACCCCATGAATCCTCTAAGCATCTTCTTTCCTTGTATGTACCATTTGTGATTTTTGCAGAGTGAGTGTTAAATAAAAATAGATGATTTCCAAATATTTTTAAAGCTCACTATCTCTGAGCATCCATAGCTCCAACAAACTTTTTATCAGTAATGCTCTTTGAAGCTGATAAACAATTAAAAATAGACTTGCCAAGTCAAAAATGCAGCCAGGACCCAGACTTAAGTGCCTTGTACTAAATAAATGACAGAAGAACCTTGAGGGGAAGCACTTAAATTCAAAGGGTGTGAAATCCAACACTGCTTGGCCCTCATCACTGGGTGCAGCAAGAACACGTGCCTCTCTTGAGAATTACTCCTCTGGACTTCCTTACTATTCCCAGGGTTTTTAGCGTGTGTGCACACTGAGGACTGACAAGGATTACAGAAAGAAATAATGTGCTGTCCTGTAGATACTGTATTCCTGTAAAGGTGAATATTTTAAGCCCTTAATTGATAAGGGTAATGAAGCTTGCTTCAGTGAGCAGAGGCTGCTTTTCCTCGGGGTGGCAAGGTTAGGACTGTTATTTGATACAAGCAGTATAACCACTGCTGCATTGACAGTGTGTGTGTGTAAGGAGTGTTATTTGCTCTCATTTAAACCTCTTCAGCAATAAAAACTCCTTCAGTGTGTGATGTGCTATTCCACAGCACAGGAGAAAAAGGCCATCTGAAGTAGGCAGAGCTGGCTCTAAAATGTCATGTTGCACTTGTAATCTGACGTGAGGCATCCGGAGCTTTAGGTTGTCAGAACTGTAAATGTTAAAGAGTTTGAGAACAGGTAGGTAGAGAAGCTTGTAAAATGAGTTCAGTCATCCTGGTGAAAGTATTAAAGCTGATTAAAATATTCCTTTGGTTTTGCTTTTGACTCTTTTGGTAAGTGAAGGGGTCCTCAAGCAGTTATCAGTGCTGCTGCTGTTAGGGGTGTGGGACTACACCTTTTGTTAAACAAGCATTAAATATTGAACATTGCTTTTATTTCCCCCCCCACCCCCTTGCCCCTTACCTTTCTCTTTTATGTAGTTTCACTAGTTCATCTGTTCTGTTCCAGAGTGAGTTCTGACCTCAGGAGCTGCATGAAGAATAGCCAGCATGAAGAGAACAAATCAGTCCAGGCAGAAGTGCAGAAGCGTCAAGAACATAAATGTAAATTGAGGGGGTTTAAAGTGTGGTATGTGTTCCATGCTTAGGCAGTAGTTTCCTGAACATAAAGTTTAACATTGTGCTGGTAGAAACCCTTTTGCCCTGCTTCTCTTTTGGCTGCCCTTAGTGTTCGGGCACACCAGAGACCTAGTCTGGATGGAAATAAAGAACTCACCTTGGCTGGGTGAGTTCTGGCCTGGATTAGTTTCCTGACCAGTAGCTGCAGTCTTGAATGGGCTTGTGCTAACATGAGGAGTAGTTGGGCTGATGGAGGGAATGAGTGGGCAGTTTAAAGGCAGGGCTGGTTTCTTTGCAGAGTGGGTATGTTTGGAAATGAGGCCTTACTGCTTCCTGGGAAAAGGGTTTTTTTCTTCCAAGGTCGAGTGCTTCTGTGGGATTTTTGGGTTTTTTTGCTTCATCTGCTTTGAAGGTTGATTGTAACACTTTTAGGGTTTGGTGTATGAGAATATTTGGAATAGGAGTCCAAATGAATTAGAGGTGTATGTAAGACTTCTAAAAATTTCAACATGAGGGTCACTTTAAAGGATGATTCTGGGTTTGATTCTGTTTATGTCTGCTCTAACACTTAGTAATTCAGACTAACTTCTCTGTGATTCAAAAGCAAGGATGTCTTAATTTAGGCTCTGGGAGTTTGTCTTGTCTACCACCGTTCTGCCATAGGTGCTTTCAAAACTCTCCTGGAATTTCCTGTCCCTGCTGCAACAACAGTAAACTGCACCTCTGTGTTTGACAGCCTGACATTAAGTTAACTAGCACTGACTTTAGTTTTCCTTAGGTGCATCAGGGTGTGATTTGTGAGGTGACTAATAGTTCATGGGCAGCTGTTGTTCATGGGGTAGGACCCAAGTTACCATCCCAGGGATAAGCACTTCCTGCTCCTCCAATTTGAAGCCTCAATTCCTTTGTCCTGGTGAAGTATCACTACTTAATGAGTACTTGTGCAAAGATAAAAGAAATAGCTGTTCCGCAAAAGTTTATTCTTGGATACTTTTTAATCTAGATGAAGCCTTAGAGGAAAACAAAATCCAAATACTTATTATGAAGTCTCTAGAATGCCATGAAACTTGTTGCACAGGTCTTTTTTCAGGTGTGGGAGTGGCTGGTGTTGCCATTTCGGTATCGTGCAACACTACATCAGATGGCCAAAGAATCCTGTTCTGCTCAGACTTATTTTGTAGAAACATCTTCTTTGCTGTTAGCAGTTTGCCAGTAGCCTAAATGAAAGCCTAAATTAATGTGGATGGGAGAAATGAACACAAATACTTGTTGATAAAACTAAGAATCTTTTCCAGTATCTACCTGCAGTATAAGGCTTCACTTTTTGTGGCAATGGATTTTACAGGCTGTTTAACCTAAAATAATTTTTGATTCTCAATTTAATACCTTCAGGTATTCTGGTGGTCTTTCATGATCTCCTTCATCACTTTTACATTATGAAGATCTGTAAAAGGGAGGGACTGATTAGCTTTATGACCTAACGTCAGCTAGAAAGAAATTCCTCTGTGACTGCTTCTTTTAAAGTATAAGTCTTTTTGTATTCTACACCTGATTAGATTGTGTGTTTGTCCTTCTGAAATGGACTGTCAGGTTAGCAAAACACGATGACTTCCTTACTAAATTAAAAATGGAAACTTCTTTTAAAAAATGATTGATAAGAATATATTTCACTTGCATTTCCTAGCTTTCAGTAGAGAATTCTGTGAATGAATGGAGATCCAGTGTCATGTAGTGAGATGCACTAGCAGTTATTGAAAGAAACAGTGAAAAATTAAAACTAAGATTTGAAAGAATATTAGATAGGAATGGAAGGAGAAATTAAGGAAGAATGGAACAAATTTTAAGAACAAGAATATTTACTAATTTTGTCCCTATTACCTTCTCAATAGACCTTTAATTCTTCAAATCTAAAGGAAAAGCAAGGAAAAAACTATTCTTCCAGAAATAAAGCTGAAATGCTTTCATCCTTGTCAGGTTACAGGATATCCCAAGTGACTTGAATATGTGTGGGATTTGTTGTCAGTAACTGCAGTGAATTTTTTTAATCTTTTGTTCCATGATGCAAGTTTCAAGCAGTTGACATTATTGTATCTGCTTTTCTCTCCATTGTACACTGCAGCTTATTACAGCAGAATTAGCAGTATTAGTTCTGGAAGAGCCACGAGCTGGGGCTTTCTGCCACTATCAGGTGCAAGGATTAAGAGGGAGCTTGTTCAGCAAACAGCTGAGGAAAGACGTGGAATTGAGTTTCCTTCTGCCTGGCTGGGGGCCCTGGGTATATACTATGTTTCCATGTCATGCATTAACTCCCGGAGTTTCTGATCCGAAGTGAAAGGTCAGCTTTATTCTGAGTAATTGCAGGAGATCACAGGTGTGTGCTACTTGCTGACTGAAAAATAGGGGTCAGTGCTGAGTGAAGCTTCTCATTGCTTTGCATCATTTCATGAGACCAATGAAATTGGAAAGAGCTCTGCTAGGATCCCTGGGCAGGAGTGACAATCAGGAGGATTGCTTCCGTAGGTTACAGGAGGAGCAGGGAAAGAAAAGGGGGAAGTAGGGAAATGTCACAAGATGCATTTTAATTGTAACACTGCACCAAGCTGGCTGTGGGTGGGGAATGTCTGTAGCCAGGGACAGGCTTGGCTGTGCCCTTGGGAGTTTGTAGGGGTGGAAGGTAAAGATCACCTTTGATAACACCTGGGCCAAAGTGTGCTTCCTTCACGGGGAGCGTAAGTAAAAAGTAACTTTGGTTCACAGGTAACAACTCATCGAATAAAATAGGGAGGGGAGTCTGATCACAGATAAATACTATGAAATTCAAATGCTTTGTTTGCCCACAGACTGGCTGTAACCCAGAGGGTTGCAGTATGCTTGAGAGAAAGCAGTTTCACTGTGGTGTGTCCTGGGTGGATGGCACAGAGTGGAGGGACACGGCTCAGTGTAGCCACCTAGCTCACTGAACACAAGGTTGTTCCTGCGGCTGTGGTTTGCTGACAGCTTTCTGCTGGCACTGCAGCTTAAGGTGGCCCTGGTGTTCACTTTCCTCTTCCCAAACATTCATGTGAGGAATTGGGTCAGGAACTGAACGTGTTCTAGCAGAATTGTTTTTCTCTGCATTAGTTTGCAGCTGGAAGTTGTTCCATATCGAGTTCATTATGGTGAATTATTCTGTCAGTGTGAAGGAAGAAGCTGAGAGCAGCTCTTTGGACAGTGTTCACCTGTCTTACAGGGACCATGAAACTATTACACAAGTTAAAAATCTAGTCTCCTGTCTTGTTAGTGAGGAAAAAGTGGGTTCCTCTAGATGTCAGTTAAGTGTAGGGATCCACTTACAAGCTTTGAATCACTCCCTGGAGCCATGTGCTCTTCTTGTCCTATTTAGACCGACCTCCCAGCACAGACACCTTGGTTAGGTAATCACCACCAACACTGACTGTCTTCTCTCATCCCTTCACAGGGTCAGCACTCAAGGAAACCATCCTTCTGCAACTCTGCATTTTCCAATTGCAGCTCTCATTCCCATAGCTGGTTTATGTATTTTTGGGGCTTAATCTTGACAGGCCCCTTTTCATGCAGAGAAAAAGCAAAAACATTTATTAACCTGTGGTGAAGTTTGCTTTTCTCTTCTAGGTTTCTTGCTTTTCTTATGCCCTCCAAGATGCTGAAACATTTCTCAGAATAATTGCTTAATAGTAGGTTGATGAGACAACGCTTCTTTTCATTTAAAGTTGCAATAAATGTTTCCATTTTACTGTTCCTGTTTGCTTTTGGTACCAGTGTTGTAGGTGGCAAGGAGGAAATGAGAAAACAGCTGGAGATGGGTGTAGCAGTCATAACCAGTGGATTTGAAATCGATTGCAGTAGCCAAATGAAAACCTTAAGATTTTACTGTAAGAATACTTAGTAAAAGAAACTTATCCCAATGTTTTTGTTTCTCCTGTTGGTAGTAACTCTTTGATATTTTGTATGTGAAAGGCACAGCTGGCCTATTTGGATGTATGCCTGTCTGCTTTAGAGTAAGTTACAGTTGTGCCATGTTCATCTCTTATCAGGGTAGCTCTGCTGGAGGAAATGGAAAGGCTGCCTACCTGTTAAACTGCCTTATCTTTGGCTGTGCTTAGCTGGGAGACTTTTCAGGGAAAAGATACGTCTGTTTCATGGTGGAAAAGAGAATGGCCAAGCACTCCTGCAGTTAATCTGCATCTGCTCATGCCCTTAAATACTTTCAGAGACGTGTGGACTGCAGGCAGGGGAGAAAAAAGTCTGTTGTCTATAAATCCCATTGGATATATTTTATATTTTAAATCTTTCTCTTGCTTTAAGTGGCATATACAGTGCATAACTGCAGACTCTTAGTTGAAGCTTTTGTTTATTCCTCTATTCAGCTTTCAGAGGTTCTCAGGGAATGCAGGAGAAACATCAGTCTCCCATGTTTTAACATTAGGCTTTATTTCCACTCCCATGTAATTTTTAAGAAGTGGCTAATCTCTAAGTGTTAAAGCCATGTCAGTTTTTGAGTGGGCTTTGTATGTGGATTGACTTGAATTCAAGGCCTGAATATGGTGCAAGGTGATAGGGTTGTTTGCACTAATGTAGCTGCTGATACTTTTCATTATTTTATGAATGTCAAAAATTTACAGACAGCATTTGGCTACATTGTTTCTATTGGAGTTTTAAATTTTTTTTCCTCAAGTTAAGTGCATATTACAGCACTAAATGTACTTTTCAATTGTGTTAGCGTCCAAATAGTTTTTATTGAGACTGTACCTTGTTTGGCAAAAATAAATATTTTTGTGTTATTTGGTACATGAAACTTGATGCAGTTCAGGGTTTGTTAATTTTAACGTGGCTGAGAGGTAGACAAATGCCTCTTTGATAGTGGCTTCATTATAAATAACACCACTGAAAAAAATAGGCACTGGCACTAACTGTCCCTGTCTTTGGGTTTGTGCTTTCTGCATTGACACCTACTGCAAGTTGTTTTTAGTGCATCTACAATTCCCTTCAAGTACCTAAAAGGGCTTCAAGAGAGCTGGAGAGGGATTTTGGACAAGGGCATGGAGTGACAGGACAAAGGGGGAATGGCTTCTCACTGACACAGGGCATGGTTAGATTGGATATTGGGAAGAAAGTGAGTGTATCTGGGCTGAGACTCTCCTGTGCTGCAATCAGTAGGACAGCTGGCACTAAATTACTTCCTCTCAAGCAACCTTTTGATTCCTTTCATTGGAATGACGTGTCAGTTGTATGAAATGCACAGCACTTTTTACTTCTGCTTGTTCCAGCTTTTTAGATGGGCTGTGCATCAGTTGTGTGAGCAAGCTTATGTCTGTTGTTTGGACGTCACAGCTCCTTACCTGGCTAATTGGATTGTGACAGTTCCCTGAGCTGTTTGGTGACACAGTGTCTCTCAGTAGAGCCTGCTGAGCGAGCCCCTGTGCAAGGGCTGGCTTGAGCTATCAGTGGGAATTGTGTTTTCACATCTTCTTTGGTTTTTTTTGGGTTTTTTTTTTGTTATTCTCCTTATTGTGGAAGGTCTCTTTTGCTTTTTTTTCCAGTTAACCTGCTGCTTTGTTTTCCCTTTTAGGTTCAGTCATTGTGGAACTGAGCTGTTGGTGTAAGGTAGCAGTACCTGGTAGGAAGAGAGCTGGAGACAAAAGCTAGAAATAAAATTTGAGAGAAACTCTGCAGTTTTTATTCCTGGTGTTCTGCTATAATGGCCTTAGTTATAGCAAATGACACATGTCCTCCAATAAATACAAAACTTGCCTGTGAGACTCACTTTATGAGAAAGGAGAACTAGGGTAAAGGAAAAAAAGTAAATTAAAAATGTAGCAAATTGTTCAAGACAGAGTGATTGAAAAGTGTCATGGACAGGCAGTGCTAAGCTCACTGCAGCAGAGATGGAGTCTTTACAGAGAACTTATTTCAGAGGAAAGCACCCATACATTTTCCTCTCAAATTTAGGGTCCATCCTGTGTCCCCTCCTGGCAGTTGGAGAAATTTGAATTTTGTAAATCCATGTTTTTCAGAAGAAATCTCGGCAGTTTCACGAGATTTTTGAGCTGTCCAAAACATCAAGTGAGACAACTCCTGTATGTTTCTGTAATTTTATATGTTGTTAATATGACATTTAGAATATTGTAGCATTTTCGCTGTGGCAAGGGTTTGCTTTAAAAACAGACACTTTCAGGTGCACTAGCTTTGACTAAAAGGAACAGACTGTAGTGGATACCTTGGAATAGGCAAGAGTAAATGTTGATCCATGTGCTTAGTGTTGGAGGCCAGGGGGTCTGGGTCAGGATGCAGCAGTGGGCTGGGACAGTGGAACTGGCAGTGTCAGGATGTAGCATTTCCAGGGACAGTGGAAGGGGCAGGCAGGGATAGACAGGTGACACGGAGGTGGCAGGGTCGGGATGCAGTGGAGGGCAGGGATGGAGGTGACACGGAGGTGGCAGGGTCGGGATGCAGTGACGGGCAGGGATGGAGGTGGCAGGGTCGGGATGCAGTGGAGGGCAGGGATGGAGGTGGCAGGGTCGGGATGCAGTGACGGGCAGGGATGGAGGTGGCAGGGTCGGGATGCAGTGGAGGGCAGGGATGGAGGTGGCAGGGTCGGGATGCAGTGACGGGCAGGGATGGAGGTGGCAGGGTCGGGATGCAGTGGAGGGCAGGGATGGAGGTGGCAGGGTCGGGATGCAGTGACGGGCAGGGATGGAGGTGGCAGGGTCGGGATGCAGTGGAGGGCAGGGATGGAGGTGGCAGGGTCGGGATGCAGTGACGGGCAGGGATGGAGGTGGCAGGGTCGGGATGCAGTGGAGGGCAGGGATGGAGGTGGCAGGGTCGGGATGCAGTGACGGGCAGGGATGGAGGTGGCAGGGTCGGGATGCAGTGGAGGGCAGGGATGGAGGTGGCAGGGTCGGGATGCAGTGACGGGCAGGGATGGAGGTGGCAGGGTCGGGATGCAGTGGAGGGCAGGGATGGAGGTGGCAGGGTCGGGATGCAGTGACGGGCAGGGATGGAGGTGGCAGGGTCGGGATGCAGTGGAGGGCAGGGATGGAGGTGGCAGGGTCGGGATGCAGTGACGGGCAGGGATGGAGGTGGCAGGGTCGGGATGCAGTGGAGGGCAGGGATGGAGGTGGCAGGGTCGGGATGCAGTGACGGGCAGGGATGGAGGTGGCAGGGTCGGGATGCAGTGGCGGCCCCAGCCCGATGCAGTGCCGCGTCTCGCCGCTCGGGGGCAGCCGTGCCCCGCCGTGTAACCCCCGATAGCCGCGCGACAGGAAAGGGGGTGAGAGGTGACAGAGGGACAGGGAGCAGTAGCGGGGTCTGAGTTTCTCTACCGGACAGCTGTAAGAATCCATCCATTCCTTTCACACGGGTACACCCCTCACTGTGAGTGTCTTTAACCTGAGTCTCTTGCTGCAGGCATTTCCTTGGTCTCCCTGTACACCTGCATTCCTAGGCTGGCAAACTTCCTGACAATGTGAGCCTTATGCCAAAGCCTTCATGTGTACCAGTGACCTGTTCCTAGGTAGACTTAGGATTTTCTGCTTTACAAGTCAGAAGTGGTGCCTTCCTACTACTCCACTGTAGGATCATAGAGGACACTGGCAAGCTCTGGCCTGTTGGCTTGCATTCAGGTGACTTGGCAACCCTGTTACCAACTTACATTGACAGTGGATGTGAAGGTCTTTGTGAGGGCCCCACCTCTGCTCAGAGCTGTCTGTGCTTGTATCAAGGTTGCAGAACTCTGAGTTGCATTAGCTTTGCAGATGGACTCTTGTCATTTTTTCCCTCCGTCTTACATATTTTATTGTTACCTCCTTGCCCATTTACCACATTTTTATGTGTTGTTTAGCTGTATCCTTCTTTTTTTTTTTTTTTTTTGTTCAGACACTTTTGGTCACCTGGAAAGTCTTCTCTTCTCTCTGCAAATACTTAAGATAATTGTAAAACACTTTTGCAGTCACTGTAGGCTAAGGACCAGCTCTGTTCTGATTGCCTGCTGTCTGGTGTTAAGTCCTTACATCATCTCGTGTACATCAGCTGTTTGTCCATATGGATTTGCTCCGACTTGAAAAACTGACGGGTGGTAAAGGAAAGGAGAGGCGGGATCCCTGCAGGGAGTGCACAGGAAGCCATATGTCGGCATTCCTGGGTATCTGGTGCCCTCTGGAGACTGTGGCTGCCCACGACATCATGAGTGTCAAGACAGCACGTTAATTTATGTCCCCAGTCTGAAGAACAAGATGAGCTTTATTGTTTTTGCAGCAGAAGTGGAACTCTCTAAAAATAATAGTAATTGCATGTCTTATAATTTTTAAAGCTAATGGAGACTTGATAGCTGTGCTTCATGTTTATGTCTTGTGTAAAATCAAAATTGAGTACACAAGATTAAGCGTAGATATTTGAAAATGGTATGGGGATTTTAAAGTGTTGAGTTAGCAAGGGAGATTAAATATTTATATTAATTCACTTATCTTGTCTGGGAGGCCAGTCAGTCTAATGGGAAAATACAGAAGTCTCTTAGCAAATCTGGAACTGGATTCAGGAATTTTTCACAGGCTTAGTAAGGAAGCTGATTTTTTTATTACTTTCTTCTTACTCAAAATTGACCTTGGTACCTTTTTAATGCTTAATGAGGGGTATAAGAAATGGTATCCTGATGCAGGGAAAGTGTTTGGCATGGTTAGGGAACCTCCTTTTAATTTTAGGAAGTAAACCACCTGGAACAGAGACAGACTTACAAAATGCTCCTTTACTAAAATCTTATTCCTTTCATTTGGGGAAAAGATGGCTGAAAAATCATAAATTTCTTTTAACTCTTACTACTCTTGAAACAGCCTTACTGCATAACGAGAATACAGGAGTTTCATATTTTTCCCCAACTACAGTGAAGAACACTGGGTGATCTGAGGAGGCACAAAATCAGTGTTACGTTTGTGTGCAGCTGTTCTCAGAACTACAGTTAAGGCCCACCGAAATACTGAGCTTCTATATTGTTGTTTGTTTGTGACTGTATGGATGGAATTAGCACAGGTATCATGAGATCCTTGGAATCCACCAGCTCAGAGTCCACATCACTTACATTGAAGTGAGATTTTACCTGAGCTGTATCTCCTGCTATGGCTCATTCAGCCAAGGAGGGAGTGAACAATGCACCTTCAGATCCACTCAGGGTCCAGCAGAGCCAGAGGTGGGAGCAGGAATTGAACTCCAGGCTGCTTACAAGAGACATACTTGCCCAACTCCTTTATGCCCTTATGTTGTTCAGAGGAGTTTAGACCTGAAGAAATAGTAGTTTGGTGTGAAATAAGCGCAGCTTATGTTCTTTTGCTTAATTCTTTGTGCCTTTCCTTCCTGGAAAAGTTCTGCGGTTCTCAAATGTAATACTTTCTTTAAGGTTGGCTTTTTGATTTTAACTGTGCTAATTTTGTACCTTTAAAATTTATAGCCAGAGACTGCCTCTGGTATACTGCTAAGCCATGTGAAATGATTAAACAAGCTCAGTAAAGAATAATACTGCTATGCATCTTGCTGGTGGGATTTGTGGTCTTTGAGAAACGGGAACATGCGTTTCACTAAATCTCTCTTCCTTGCTTTCCTTCCTTTCCAAGAAGCTGATACAGTTGTCTCACTGCAGGCAGCATTCTGTGGTTGCCTTGGTTTGCAGTGGTGATGGGCTCGTGGAGACCTGCAGCTCTCAGCTCCTGTTTTCTGAATATGATCGGGAGGAGTTGGGTGTTTCCAGTTGGGCAACTTGTTCTTCTGTGGGGTTTTTGCAGTTGTTAAATCCATTGGATGGTGTGCAGCATTCATGTTCTTGTTTTTACAGCAGGAAGGTGAAATGGAAGGTGAGGCAGTCGACGCTATTGTGGAGGAATCAGAAACTTTCATCAAGGGAAAAGAGAGGAAAACCTATCAAAGACGCCGTGAAGGTGGGCAAGAGGATGATGCTTGTCACATACCACCAAACCAGGCAGATGGAAGTGAAGTGGTGCAGGATGTCAGCAGTGGGGTGCAGATGGTGATGATGGATCAGCTGGATCCAACTCTTCTTCAAATGAAGACCGAAGTAATGGAAGGTGCAGTGCCTCAAGAAACTGAGGCTACTGTGGATGACACACAGATCATAACACTTCAGGTTGTTAATATGGAAGAGCAGCCTATAAACCTTGGTGAGCTTCAGCTGGTCCAAGTACCTGTACCAGTGACTGTACCTGTTGCCACCACGTCTGTGGAAGAACTGCAGGGAGCTTATGAAAATGAGGTTTCCAAAGGAGGCCTGCAGGAGGGGGAGCCCATGATCTGTCACACCCTCCCTTTACCAGAAGGCTTCCAAGTAGTGAAAGTGGGTGCAAATGGTGAGGTGGAGACACTGGAACAAGGTGAACTTCAGCCACAGGAAGATCCCAATTGGCAAAAAGATCCAGACTATCAGCCACCAGCCAAAAAAACAAAGAAAAACAAAAAGAGTAAGCTTCGCTACACTGAGGAAGGCAAAGATGTGGATGTCTCTGTGTATGACTTTGAAGAGGAGCAGCAGGAGGGTTTGTTGTCCGAGGTTAATGCAGAAAAGGTGGTGGGCAATATGAAGCCACCAAAACCAACAAAAATTAAAAAGAAAGGTAAGTTCCCCATCTGCAAATGGATTTTGAAAATGCTTTTGTTGTGGTGATTGCAGTGTGATTGAGGCAAATGAATACATGCAAGTGGGAGGAGAGCAGACATGCCCAATGCTGCTTGCTCACGATGTAACAGTGCTTGACTGCAGTGTTTCTTGGGCACACCTCCCTTCTCCTCTCTAGAGGCTGACAGGGAGATCATTTTCTACAAGTATGATACTGTGGTATTAATATTCTCATACAACTGTGATTGAAAAGATTGTTCTCTTTGCTGTACTACACATGTAACAGTTCGTGTGCATGTTTTACATCAGGATTCAATGGTGTAATTAATTCTGTGGGCTTTTTCCTAACCAATTGCTGGGTAGGGTAGATGGTGCAAAATACAGTAATAAGTATGTTTGATTTTTGTTGAAACTGTACATTAAGGAACTCTTTTTAGAGTGCAGAAAGAACATTAAGTGCTGGCATACTAGTGAAAATTGAATCCAAACCAGCCACAGGCAATGCAGTTGGATTTGGTGGTGGTTCCTTGCAGTAGTTACACCCTCAAGAATCTGTCATCTTGTGTTACACAGTAGACCACAGTGCTGTCAAAGACTAAAGATGATTTCTGTCGTGACCAGGTGTAAAGAAGACATTCCAGTGCGAGCTGTGCAGTTACACTTGTCCGCGTCGTTCCAACCTGGACCGCCACATGAAAAGCCACACTGATGAAAGACCACACAAGTGCCATCTCTGTGGCAGGGCTTTCCGGACAGTCACATTGCTGAGGAACCACCTCAACACTCACACAGGTACTCTTGGTTCTGCATACATTGTTTTTGTAGGATCTGCTCTGCCATCAGAACAAACAGATTGAAGATAGACCTTTCTTCTTTTCCTAATTTCTCTTACGAAACAAACTACAAAAGAGGAAAAGATGTAGGTGTTTTCTGCCTGGTCACATCAGGTGTAGAGCTTATCCTGTTCACAGGTACAGAATTGATCCTGGGGTTGATCTCTAATTACCTGAAGTTATAGAAATGTTCTCTTTGCCTTGGGCATTATCACTAGTGCTTTCAGCTTGTTGTGCCTTACTGCCAAAAAAAAGTGTGTAATTCATATCCGTCATTTTCTCTGCTTATTGAAGTTACGTCTGGCTAGTTGGTTTCTAATGTGTAAACAACCAAGTGGTACGAAAATAAAGGAGTCTGTTTCCTCACTGAAAAGATATTAATTCTCTAAGATCTTAAATCTATTAGTTATTTATACAAGACCTCTGATTTTTGTGCATTCTGTTGCTCTAATTTAATCTTTCAGAACATGAAAGCAGTGTTGCTAATTCACTTTAAAAACAAAACAAAAAAATCCATAACCAGCACTGTCCCATCTTTTCTTTTGTCACTAAATCTCTGTGTCACTGTCTTCCTGTCTTGCTGCACACCATTAGGTACTCGCCCTCACAAGTGCCCAGACTGCGACATGGCCTTTGTGACCAGTGGAGAGTTGGTTCGGCATCGCCGCTACAAACACACCCACGAGAAACCATTCAAATGTTCCATGTGTGACTATGCCAGTGTGGAGGTATGGGACTTGTTACAGTGCTGAGCGCTTCCTTGTGCGCTTCAAAGCTTGTTCACCATCTGTTGCAAACGCTGTTCTTAGTTAGGCATTTCCTCTTTGGCCATTTGGTTGAAAGGCTCTGGGCAAAAGAAGTTATAAATCAGGGCTGCTCTTGGAAGCAAATGGTGGAGTTTCCTCAGTGAATCAGAAAGCAGTTTGAGATCACTTACAGAAATCCTGGGTGATGCCCATTTCCTCTTTGGAGACAATAGTTGTCACGGTTTCTTAAATTATTTGTCCTTTAAGCTGAGTGCAGGAATTCTAGTGCGCTTCATGTTGAAGGAGACAGACATTTCCTGCTGCAGTGGGATGTCCTTTCAGTCCACAGTGCCTTCCCATTTTAGAAACATGCGTTCTGCACATCATCTGTTTATGCCACGAAGGTGTCTGTAGCTAAAACTAATGAGCCTTTGTCTCAGTATTGGTGAAAAGCAGCTTTGCTAATGTTAGATGATAGCCTAATTTGCCTGAGCAGATTAGACATTCTTGAGTGCCTTCCCTCCATGCAGTATCATTAGGTATTTTATAGGACAGCTTTTATATTGTGAAAGGAAATTTGAGCCAGATAATGAGCAACATAATTTTTAAAAAATGGGATGTCTGCAGTGGAAGAAGGCTACAGTGGGAGAGCTTGAGTAGGGGCTTCAGGCTTTTTTTTCCTGCCCACGCTGTGCCTGCAGTGCTGTCACTTCAGGCCCTGTGGTTTGAGTGCTGAATAAGTTATGTTGCAGAGGTTTTCATAGTATAAATTAGGAAAGAATAACCAAGTTGGTCCTTATGAGGTCATGCTGCTTTTTGTAGGCATAAGTTGGTGATTAAACAGCATGATCAGGCTGGAGTAGAAAATGCCATACCGTTGGTGTTCTTGCTTTGAGCTGGGTTTGTACCTTCTAAAGAAAAGCAGGAGAAGAAAAGAATTAAGCTTCCCTATACCACTTCCCTGTGTCTCTCCAGGATATTGTAAAATTTTAGGGTGTTTTCAGATGCTGAGATGGTCAATAACAGTAAGGTGAGCACCGAGTCTAAATCAGGCCTCAGAGAGTGTAGGAACAAGCATCAGGCAAGACTGGGAATGAAGCTGGGAGGTGAGGTAGAGTGGGCAGGAGCAAGTGGCTGTGTGCAATGGGAAAATGGCACTGAAATGGGCTTGTTTGGTTTTGTGCCTAAATAAATATAAACTACTTTAAACTCTTGACTGCTTTCTTGTAGTTTTGGCATTCTGGCCTGCTCATTTGTGCTAACTTCAGTCTTGCTCTTGGCTTCCAGGTTAGCAAATTGAAACGCCACATCCGTTCGCACACCGGAGAGCGCCCGTTCCAGTGCAGCCTGTGCAGCTATGCCAGCAGAGACACCTACAAACTGAAGAGGCACATGAGGACCCACTCCGGTACTGATGCCATATTCTCTTGGTGTCAGAGTGCTGAGGCTGTGTACAGTGTGTGCTGACACACAGCAAAACAAACATTATGGTGTAGTTTAATATAAAGCCTTTATGAAGTGTTCAGCTGAAGAGAATACACCACGATTTATAAGCACTTGTAAATTTATAACCTGGTAAAATTACTGCACTGAGAAGTGAGCTTGGAGGATTCTGATTTCTAATTTGACTGTGAGGTGATAAAATGCAGGCACCTCTAGTATGAACAGAAGAAACTTCTGTTTGCAGTGTTGCAGTTGAAGAGTAGAGCCATTTGCAGTTTCATGCTTCAGTGTAGTTTTAAAGGCATCTCTTGCATGTTAGTTCATAAAGCTGCTAATTTTTTCTTCAATATAAATAGGGATGATTTTAGCACAGAACGTTACTGCAGTGCCAAATTAATCATATTGCTAAAATTGAAGGGGGGAAAGATGCCCATTTATGTATACATGAACATTCAGAACCTCCACCCCAAAAAAATCTGATGTCACTTGCTCTCTTCTGTCAGCCTGCATGTAGGTCTTGCCTGCATTTCTCAGAGTAAGAATAATTTAACTTCCTTAAGTTAAGGAAGTTCAGTTTCTTTGAAGAAACAAATTGAACTTCAGTTTCTTTATAGAAAGGTGCTTACTGGAGATACAACTTGTAGAGAAAGATATTATTAAGCGCCTTGTAGAATTACAATTTCTATTGTCTCGCTGCGTGTTGCAAGTTTCTGGGAGGTTGTCTGGGCCTTCTTGGTGAGATTTCTTTTTAATAAAAGTTCTTGTTCTATTTTTTCCTTTTGCTCCTGAAGGAGAGAAGCCATATGAATGTTACATCTGCCATGCTCGCTTCACTCAGAGCGGTACCATGAAGATGCACATTTTGCAGAAGCACACGGAGAATGTGGCCAAATTCCACTGTCCTCACTGTGATACAGTTATAGCAAGAAAGAGTGACCTGGGTATGTGTCTCCCAAACGTGGCCATTTGCTGAAGATGGTACAAAACTTCCCAGCATTAGAGTTTCCATAACCCAACTGCTGTCTCTTAACCCGATACCCAGTCTGGTAACAGCACACTATGAAGCACAGCTTCACATGTGGGGCTGATAACACACACCTTAAGCTTACCTTAGCTGCTTCAAGTTAGAACAATTTTCAGTTTCATTATTTGATTTTTTTTTCCCCCGAGCATGCAAGGTAAATTACTGTTTGCCCATAGATGCAAGGCATTTATTGACCTTGGATTGAGATTTCAGCAGCGTGAGGATCGGGATCTGAAAAGCAAAAAGATCACTTGGCTTAACTTCCTGCACACTGGAGGCCATTAAGTTTCATGCAGAGATATTTTCGTCAAGTTAAAAGATTTGAATTAGGCCAATATTGAACTTTCCAGGATTTGGAGCTGTGTGCTCACAAAAGCCCTGAGTCCTTGCAGTAGGACATTGCTGATCTAGTAAGCAGTACCCAGTGTGATTCCAGCAGGCAAGCTCTTATGTTTCTAGAAGGTGACAAACAATATTATGCCCAGAGCAGCTGAGGGAAAGGAAGGAGCCACGATTTGGCAGAACTTTCTGTCTTTAAACAGAATTATCACCCAAGTAATGAGAAGGTAGGCTCCCATCCAGTAAAGATGAGTGCTACAGTGAGGCTGTTTGAGAGGAAGGCAGTCAGTTGATGTCAGGAGCAAACAACAGAGTATGAGTGATGTTAGCTATGAAGAATTTTTCTTCTAATAATGCTTTAATCTACCCTAAGCTACCTCGTGCAGCTGTGGTATGCTCTTAGTTGGGGGATTTTAAAGAAGTGACTAAAACCTCTGTTGGGGATTATCTGCTGGTATCCCTGTTGCCTTCTAGCCCTGTCACTCTGACTTCTAATCCTGCAGAAAATCCTGTTTCCCCCCGCTGAATTACCTGGCTTCTGGCTGTATCCAGGCAATTCAAGTTAGTCTTAAACATAACAGTCCACGCAACACTTCAGTTTGACAGTCACATGTAATCAAATTCAAGTATCCTGAATCAGCACAGATTGCAACTAACAACCAAATCTGGAAGCCTGTGGAAAATGTTAATGGAGTTCTTCTGCAAGTTCTTTCTGTCTAGAAACAGTTCCAGTTGGTTTTACTTGAGACACCTTCAGGTTTTTAATTGAATTCTAAATTAACTCTTGCACTGTTTTGGCTGAGCATGGGAGGGAGGATCACTGAAGGGCTGTGGGCTCATCTTTGATGCTTGGAAAGCCGTGGTGGTGAAAGCTTTTGGTTCTTTTTCCTGTAGGTGTCCACTTGCGGAAGCAGCATTCCTACATTGAGCAGGGCAAGAAGTGTCGCTACTGTGACGCTGTGTTCCATGAGAGGTATGCCCTCATCCAGCATCAAAAGTCCCACAAGAACGAGAAGCGCTTCAAGTGTGACCAGTGTGATTATGCCTGCAGACAGGTAAGCTGGGGGCACTGGCACCCCTTAGGAGTGTTAGGACAGGAGCTGAAAGTACAGGGTGGAAATCTTAGCTGTTAGGTTTGACCAGCTATCAAGATAAAATTAGCTGTCTAAATCTTTGAAGGGTGTAAAGGAGAGTACAAATGGCCTCTTGGTGTGATTCTGTCCTGTAGAGAAGAACCTCATTCACAACCTCGATGGACCCATTGACCAAGGGATAAGAGTCCACATAGGATGGAAGTAGCTAGGACTGAACATGCCATCAGTCATGATGTTCTTGCTTTGCTGTGGAATCATTCTTTTCCTGATCTTAAGCATAAAATTTTGGCCTCGTTTTAGCTGAAAATTCACCTTTCTGTATCCATTTACATCAGTTTCCTTTTTCCCTGTCCATGGCAGGAGCGGCACATGGTCATGCACAAACGGACCCATACTGGAGAAAAGCCTTATGCCTGTAGCCATTGTGATAAAACCTTCCGCCAGAAGCAGCTCCTCGACATGCACTTCAAGAGATACCACGATCCCAACTTTGTCCCTGCTGCCTTCGTCTGCTCCAAGTGTGGCAAAACATTCACTCGCAGGGTAAGGGAATATGCTTTGAACTGGGGAGGCTTGGGGTGGAATGAGGTTTTTTTAGCCAAGGGGAGGGAAATGTTTACCCAAAAGGAAAGATGGGTGAGGTACAGGGTAAAATATGAATTTTTTTAATAGAGCCTTCTCTCTGACAGGGAAAGAGAGAGGAGAGAATTCAGAGTTGGTACCAACGAACATTAGTGTTCACATAATGAGCAATGTGGAAATGCAACTTCATTCTTAATAAATGTACCCATTTCTGCTAAAGAATCTCTCTTTTAAAAACAAGCAAAATACATAGTTACCAGAAAAGTGTTTGAAAATACAGAGCCAGAATGTCTGATCTTGAATTCAATGCATGTTTTAACTTTTTTTTTCTGTTTTTAATCTTTCACTGAGTAGAACACAATGGCCAGACATGCTGATAACTGCTCTGGCCTAGATGGTGGGGAAGGAGAGAATGGAGGAGAGACAAAGAAAGGCAAACGTGGCCGAAAGAGAAAGATGCGTTCTAAGAAAGAAGATTCTTCTGATAGTGGTAAGAACAACTCAGTACCTTCTGAGAATTACAGGTCTGTGATTCACTCTGTGTGTTAGCTGCTGCTTTGCCAGTTCTGCAGGTTTCTTCTGGCACTTGAAAGAGTCTTGTCTGGTTGGCAAACAGAGAGCGTGATGGTATATGGCCAAGTACAGAAGGATGTACTGCCTGTGAGGGATGATGCAGATCCTGCTGTCCCAGGCCTGTTCCAAGACAGTAGTTTAAAAAACACTGTCTGACACCCCTTGTGTCAGGTGTGCCATTCCTGTCTTGTTTGTATGGGAAACTCTCTGGTAATTTTTTTCAGAGTCCCTAAAGAGACTGCATGGTTCTGTGTTGCTATGAAATGTTACTTGATCCTTCTTCACCATTACTGGGTGACTTGTCCAGACACTCCACCCCTGAATAGTTTGGCTGCTTCTGTGGAGGAAGGCTGGCAACATCCAAGGGAATAGTGGAGATAAATACTATTTATGAGGGAAAAACTCAGTCCTAGTCCTGTCTCCTGGTAGAGGAGAAACTTTATCATGTCCTCAACAGGAAGAGCCAAGTAGAGTCTCAAGACCAAACAGTTCAAAGTTGATTTTGCAAAAGGAGTGTTGCTGATTACTCTTTTATCTGGAGTGCTTTATGTAATTAATCAAGGGGTGTAGGTTGGGAGAAGAGGGATATTTCTGGCTAGAGAACATGTATTTGAAATTCTCACATGGCAGACAAGTTTTAGGATAAGTATGATGAAATTATTTTCAAACCTTGATTCAAGAACTATAGAAATTGATGCTTAAACTCATATTTGTATAGATATCTGGAAAAATGTTTTAAATTAATTAAGCACATGTAACTAATTGTGTGTTTAGAACATGAAAAGATAATGGAGGCAGGGTAAGATAACTGATGAAAAGTAATTCAAAATAAGGCATTCTGGAGTATCACATTCTTAGTATGTGATTTGAAGTCTTCCTGGGAGTTAAGCCTGTTCTGAAAACTCACATTTTATTCAGTTGGTTTGGTCTGGGTTTGTGGGGGAAGCTGGTCAAAAGTCAGGCTTGTTAATGAGCTGATGATATGCAGTGAATGATGGCTCTGTGGCTGAGGGGATCCCTTCAGCCTCAGTGGAAGTGGCAAGTCTGGGCTGACCTCAGGAGTCATTTGATAGATATGAAGAATTGACCAACCTGAGCTATAAGAAAGATGTGCTAATCACCTGCTTGAGAAATTGCATTATTCACTGTTGTGTTTACTTGGAGACCTGCAGTTTCATGAAGTTTAGCAGCTACTAAATACCTAAAAAGTACAAGCAAAACTGAGATGAGACCTCTTTGTGTTAATGAGGGGGAAAGATGAAATCGTGAATGATAGTTTTGTCTCCTGCCTGTCCAGCATTAGACAGAATGTTAATTGAAAGACATTGAGTTCAGGGAAAAATGTAAAGAACCTCTAAAAAGGTGGGACCTGAGAAATCCCGTGAATAAATCCCTTGTGGGGGGTATCCCTTGAGTGACTGTAAAATCATGCATCATCCATGCCTCAGAGTGGGTGGGGGTTTTCCCTTCAGTCAGATAAAAGGAAGTATCTTTGTGGCCCATGTATTCATGAGTGAAGCCACTCCTCTAGTGAACGGCCTTACAAATTTAAGGGCAATCGTTTTGCTGCCCAAACAATATCATCCTCTTTGACATCTCTCACTGCTTTTTGTCTGCTCTGGTTTTGCCCAGAGCATTCTGAACGTGTCAGTGGTCCTCACCTATAAACTTTAAGGAGTGTTCTGAAGAATAAAGTGTAGAGCTTGAGGGGTAGGAGACTGGCTCTTGATACCTCCTGGGGTTCTCCATGTTTCACAGAGATCTTGGAGTGGCTGCTACAGCAATTTACATGGGATGTACCTCTTTTATCCTCTTGCCCCTCTATTTTCCCCTTCTTGAAATCACCTCATTCCCTCCCCTAAAAATCTTGTAAGTAGTCCTGTGTGATCCAAAACAGCCTTCCTCCTGCATCCCATTGTGTCCCATCCCCAGCCAGGAATTCCCCAACACCCCATAGTATCAAAGGTGATCTCAAGAGCTGCTTCCCATGACTTATTGGGATGGGTTTCACACCCGGTGGCTCTCCTGGGAGTGGCCTGGACAAGAAGTTTGTTCCTCAGAAGTTGTGAATTTGGGTTCCCACCTTCCATTGTGCAGTGCTGTGCTCCTCTGTGCAGGTGGGGCTTGGGTGGGCTCTTGGACCCTCCAATGGGTTTGGGAGTAGCCCAGCCATGTTTATTTGGTCTCCCTTGTGCTGTTGTCTCTGAGCTCCTTTGTGCATGTGCAGAGTAGCCTTTATCACACAGTCTAACATAATTCAATTGCCTTTTGCTTTCTGAAGGACAGTTTGTTCCCTCTCAGTAAGGGTAACAGATTAACAGTCTGTGGTAACAGCTGAACAAAGGCCTTATTTGCCTTCTTCCTCAGCAGAGTTGACTCCTTCAGATCCATCCCTTTTGGATGGTATTTGATGGTGCTTCTCTGTAGATGGATGTGTTTTATTCTTGTTAAACTGAAGATTTATCTGCTATCCTTTCTTACAGAGGAAAATGCTGAACCAGATTTGGATGATAATGAAGATGAGGAGGAGACAGCAGTAGAAATTGAGGCTGAACCAGAAGTTGAGCAAGAGGCTCCTGCACCACCTCCCAGTAAGAAAAGAAGAGGAAGACCACCAGGCAAAGCTGCCGCGCAAACAAAACAATCCCAGCGTAAGTCACTCTTTGAAGCTTACCTTACCCTGCTTGCTTGAGCACCTTGTCCCTTGAATTTGGCTGTTCTTGTAGATGTAATCCCTTCAAATGAGATTATTTTAAAAGTAGGTAACTGTGCTTGTCTCTACATTGCTAAGAACTCACCTTGAAATTTGTTGCAGGGGTTTTGTGGTCATGAGGGAACATGGCCACTTCAGGCCATGCTAAAAGAGAAAGGACATTTTTTGTTCAGTATTTATTTTTTGTTTAGTTTCATTTCATAGCTGTGCAAACTGCTCACATCTTTTTGTACCAGCTATGGTGTCTCTGCTGACATACAGTCCTTGGGAAAACAGCTATGAGTAAAAGCATCATGGTGTTCTTACCTGGGTAATTTTTGCAGGTATTGCCACAAATGAACTTGCTTCAGGCCTTTAATTTTGAGCAAGGGCCACTGCAGGTGTTGTTTCAACTCAACAGGGATGTCCTTAAGAATTGATATTGTAACTGGCAAAATTAAAGTAAATAAATTTTAGTCTCAAGTAGGAAGGAAGATCAGTTCCTTTAAGGAGGTTGTGGCTTCCTCAGTGGCTTGGCTGTCTGTTCAGTGCTACAAAGCCTGGCCTGTATTCTCTTTGGAATTATTCTGTGGAAACATTTAATGCTGAATTTGTTACTAGTATCCCTAAATTCCCCGAAGTCTTAAGTTTTTCATTGGGCCCATATATTGATATGAGGGTTGGTTTTGTTCATTATTCTACAAAATCCATTGTTTGAAAAATGTTTTAGTGTGAAAATGCACACTGGAGCTGTTATACTGGGAGCCCATCTTCATACAGGGGCAAGAAAATAGATGCTTGATATTGGATGAGTGAAGTGGGTTGAATTGCTCCCCACTGATGTGGCAGTGCTTGCTGTGGGCCTCACCTTCCCTTGCTATGGAAGAGTCTTAAGGATCTACCAAAGAGCTGCTTTGAGGCATGCAGGCTGGCTCTGGAAACAGTAAAATAATCTGTTCCTCCCCCCTCCTCCTTTGTTTTTGCCCTTCTAGCTGCAGCAATCATTCAGGTTGAAGACCAGAACACTGGTGAAATTGAAAATATTATAGTTGAAGTGAAGAAAGAACCTGATGCAGAAACAGCAGAGGAAGAGGAAGAAGCTCAGCCTGCTGTAGTGGAAGCTCCCAATGGAGACCTCACCCCTGAGATGATTCTCAGCATGATGGACCGGTGATGGAGGAAGACCACGCTGGCTGACTGAACTGGCCTGGGCTGTGTTTAAGCGGCTCAAATCTATTTTTTTTCCTTTAATCTTTTTTCTTGGCTTTGGGAAATGCATCATTTTAGACCATTTTACCAAACATACTGGGAAATAAAACGATGTTAGAATGTGATTTAACTAGAACTTGCTGTTTTATGTTAGCATTACAGGATCATGGAACATTAGGAAATATTTTGGAGTCCTTGAGGGTTTCCTCTGAGATGCTTGATTTAGTTTTGCTCTGAACTGCATTGTAAAGCTGGTCCAAGGGCCGTGTTTACATGCACCAAGTTTTAATATACAAAAGCGGAAGCCTTGACTAGAGTATGTGGAAAACCACTCCGGACTTGCCCTTCCAGTTCCCAGAGTCCTTGAGCCTCTTCTCTCAGTAGTGTTTTTAACTGTAAATGCAGACTTGGGAGGGTTCTAGACTTTTGAAATGTTTTTTTGGTTGGATTTTTTCTTTTTTTTCTTTTTTTTTCTTTTTTTTTTTTTTTTGCTTTTTCCCACTGAGTAGCTCCGGTTCTCCAAGTCGGCTGCACACGGTAGTTTTTGGCATGCTCCAACTGGTTTCTGTCCTTAATATGCTTTGCTTTCTGCAAAGCATTTCTGTAATGGTCAAGCTTGTAAATAACTTTTTTTTTTTTTTTTTTACATTTTAATCTTTTTCCATTAATTATGAGGTATGCAAAAATGCAGTTTAAAGAAACCCCAGTATTCTAATTCCTTTCAAACTAAGTGACAAGAGAATTGATAGAGTGTAAATGTTGAAAAAGCTGTTGATAAAGTAGAGAAAAGATGTACCCAGACTATTGCTTGCAGAACAAGGGAAACCCACATGTGAAATCTGGTTTTGAAGCACAAAAGAATTGTATTTTATAGAATCTTAGACTGGCTTGGGTTAGAAGGCACTTACAGAGACCATCTAGTTCAACCCCCCCTTCTATGGGCAGGGACACCTTTCACTAGATCAGCTTCCTCTGAGCTCTGTCCAACCTGGCCTTGAACACTTCCAGGGATGGGGCAGCAACAGTTGCTCTGGACAAGCTGTACCAGGGCCTCCCCACTCTCACAGGGAAGAACTTCTTTCTAATAGTCCATCTAACCCTGCCCTCTGTCAGTTTAAAGCCATTCCCTGTTGTCCTGTCTCTCCATTTGCTTGCCAAAAGTCCCTCTCCAGCACTCTTGTAGGCTCCCTGCAGGTTCTATAAGGCCACAATTAGGTCATCCCAAAACCTTCTCTTCTCCAGGCTGAATAACTCCAGCTCTCTCAGTCTTTCCTCATAGGAATGGTGCTCCATCCCTCAAATCATGTTTGTGGCCTCCTCTGGACTCACTCTGACCAGTCAATGTCCTTCTTGTCCTAGGGATCCCAGAGCTGGATGCAATGCTGCAGGTGGGGTCTCACCTGAGTGGAGCAGAAGGACAGAGTTCCCCCCTTCCTGCTGCCCATAGGGTTTGTATGCAGAGACACAGCTGGGGCATGTCCAGTCTCACCCACCAGCTCCCCCAAGTCCTTCTCCCCAGGGCTGCTCTGGATCTGTTCATTCCCAGCCTGGATTGATCCCAAGAGTTGCCCCAACCCAGGTGCACCACCTTGTGCTGCATCTTCTTAAGCCTCATGAGATTCCCATGGGCCACTTCTTGAGCTTGTCCAGGTCCCTCTGGATGGCCCTGTCCTTCAGGTGTGTCACTGCACCCTGAGCTTGGTGTTACCAAACCTGCTGAGGGTGCACTCAATCCCTTCATCTTTGCTATTAATAGTGATAGTAAATAACACTGGTCCCAGTATGGACCCCTGAGGGACACCAGTCACTGCTGTCCATCGGGAGTCTGAGCCCTTGACCACTGCCCTCTGGATGTGACCATCCAACCAATTTGAAACATAATTAACCTTTTTGAGTTATGATTTCATGAATACATTTTCTTTGCTCTATCTTGTAGTTGTATTTTGTGTTTATGAATCCTATGTTAAGACAAAAGTGGTGATTTTTAAGTGGGTCACTGCAGCCCTCAACCTGGGCCAGGAAATTTTATCAATAGGTCAGTAATTCTACAATTTTTGAATCTCTGATAAAGACAAAAAAAGGAATAATGTGAAATACAAATGATGCCTGTATATGAAAATGTCACATGTTAAAATATGTAAGCTTTTTATAGAGCCTCAGTCTTGCTGATTTCAAACAAATTTTTCTTCTATGTATCGCTTTTAAGAGAGCTATCAGTTTAGCTATCAGACTCTAGGTTGATGCATTTTTGTACTTAGCTGTACTGTGTGATATTTTTCATTATTTTAGGAAGCCAACATGGGGAAAAAAAAATACTGTTATAAAATATGTAATGGGGTTTGAAAGCTGGGAAGGAGAATATACTGCTGTACAGCTAATAAATAATAACGGATTAACACGTGTGCTCACTGGCTGCTTTCTTTGTGTACATCAACCGTGCGACCTGGCAGCCATCTCCAGATGGAAAAGCTCCTCTTCCCAGAAGGATGCTGTCACCAGGGACCAGCCCCTTTCTCGCTGCAAGTGTGCCCTCTGCCCCGTGCCAACTGTAAGGTACCTGTCCATGACCTTAAATCAGAGTGTGCTGCTCTATGTGTAGAGGAGAGGGAATTTAAAATGCAAATGTTGGTGTTCACAGCTTGAGCTTGGAGTAACAGGGGAGTAGTTGTTAACTTCTGTTTGTTTTGGCTGTGATTTTAAATGGTTATAGCTGATGGTTTAGTTAACAGGAATATTGTTTCCATTTCATTCTGAAAAATGGGACTGGTAGTTGGGAGGAGTTTCTGTGGTGTATTTTTTCAGTTTAGCTTAGGGAGGCAGCTGTGGGCAGTCACAGGTTCAGGATAGAACCTCTGCTGGTACAGGAGTCACTGGAAATGGCATTTAGGAGATTGTAACCAAGCACAAGAGTTGCTAGTTCTGGTTTTCAGTAGGTGTTTGATGACTTGTTATCCCTGGTCCTGAGGGATGGTCCTTCTATGCCTCACCAAGGAATGCCTGTCTGGAGGTGGAAGCCTGGAGTCCTGAGCAGGATGGAGGCTTCTTGCAGCAGGTGGGGAGAGGTTGTGTAGGGGCTGCTGTGAGAAGTCAGGTCTGGCGGAGAAATAGGTAAATCCTCAATGGGATTTCTGAGCGGCTTTTTTATTGTGATCTGATTCTCTAGAGCTTTCTTCACAGACCCCAGCAAATGTTTAGTGAGGATGGGAGCTGTCACCCTGTGGCCATCCTCCTTTTTTCCCCAGCCTGGTGTGTTACCTTGCGATCTGCTCAGTTGACCTGGTTTCTCTGTGCTTGCTCAGTCACTGGTCCTGTTACACAGGCTGAATTTTATTTGATTTGAGCTTGGGCTCCTGCCTTGGGCAGGGATCTCTGCTTGTGTGCCCTTGGAGGAGCTGCTCTGGAGAGATGCAGAGCAGTATCCCAGCCTGCTGCCGAGGACATGCATCCAGGGCAGCATCCAAAGCCTGGATATGGACAGAATATTCCTGTTCAGCCCAAGAGCTGTTATTGGTGCTGGAAAAGCTGGGCTTTGGGCTCTGAGTGGAAAGCCAGGGCTGGGATGGATCCAAGGAGGAGCATCACTGCCTCTGCCAGTGGCTTGTCCTGGCTGTCATCCCTGGTGCTTGGGCTGCTGTCCTCTGCTGGACACAGAGGAGTTGTGTTGCTCCAAACGTCCTTATGTGCCTGGGCTTGCACAGAGGCAGGAAACACTTGTGCACATGGATGTCTGTCCCACTCCTGGAGTACATGTCCTGCTGCACTTGTGCTCAGAATGTTCCAGCATATGGGACCCAGTATTTTGGGGAATGAGCTTTGGGTGCAGCTTGCCTGGAGCTCCCCTGTGCTTCTAATCTTCCACAGAAGCCGTTCTGATGGATGCAAGGGGACAGCTGCTCTCTCTGTGTCCTGAATCTCTTTTCATGACAAAGCTGGGAGAAGGTGTCCTTTGGAGGAGTTCAGATACCAATAGCCTGGCCTCCTCTGATCCTGGGAAAAGCATGGATCCAGCCAGGACTGCTGCTGGTGGCTGCTGACTCCACTGGGTGCTGCACACCCTGTGCCCCTCACCTTCCTGGTGCTCATCCATCTGCTGACATAGCTCTGGAAGCTCAAGGAGGTGCCTTGGCAGAGGTTGGTCCTTGCCCTGAGCCATGTTCTCCCCAGGCACCTCCTTGAAAAGAGCTTTGTGCTGTGGCTGGGCTCTGTGAAGGTGCCATCCCTGCAGGGAGATACTTCCTGCCTTCGCCTTCACACAGAAGGTGGTTTCAGAATCTCTGTGGCCCAAAGTGTGCATGTGGCAGGACGGCGAAGTCACCCATACCTTCCAGGGACCACCTTCTCCCATGTCATTTCACCTCTGGGAAAGCTCTTGGTTGGCAGATTGCAGCCTGGAGCTTGGAAATTTGTGAGAAAGGGGCAATCTAGGGGAAGAAGGCAGCAGGCACCCTCCATCCTGGTGGATGCTGGTCACAGGGACCCAGGCTGCCAGCTGAGAGCAGCTCTGCCTCTCCCTCAGCACCTTTCCTGAGGCTCTAATGGGGCCAAGCTGAGCCAAGTGGGAAATCCTGAGTCCAGGGCAGCTTTGCAGCATGTCACAGGACACAGGAGCTCTTCCTGGTCCAAAACCTTTCTGGCTGAGTGGAGTGGTTGATGTGCTCAGTCCTGTTGCTCCAAGGAGGTCACCTGGCTTCCACCTCCCGCCCTTGCTTTGGGACAGCAGTTTAGTCACTTCAGCAGAACGCCTGGGACATTCCTACTCTGGAAAAGCCCTTCCTTCAGCATCCCACCATGGGCACCAACATCCATCCTCCAGAGAGCAGCCCACAGTGGGCACTGGCCCCCATCTCCATCAGCTCCCCTTGCAGATTCCCAGTGCAAGGCGATGGAGCTGGGCTGTCTGCACAGTGCTGGGAAGGGTAGATTTGCCCTTACCCCACTCACCAGCCATCTTCAGGCAGAAATGTGTCCCCATGAAGCATCTCGGGAGCCTGCGGGATAGGGAGAGGTCGTGGATCCTCAACCCTGGAAGGCTGAAACTATGGAGAGATGCTACAGCTTCGTGCCGGGAGGGGTGTCCTGCTCACCCAGGGGAAGCCACACGGGAGAAGAAGGGTGCTGGGCAGTGCCGCCCTCTCCTCCCGGCGGGGCCGGTGGGCCGTGGGCACCGTCGCTTTCATTTCGCTTCTCTTGCTCAGGCGGTAAATCTCGCCTGACGGGGCAGGAAGAGGCACCGGGAGGGGGAGGAGGCAGCGAGGCGGCGGCGCTGCCGGTTGGTAACCTCAGCGCTTCCTCCCGGCAGGGTGCCTTTCCCGCGGAGCCCAGGGATGCTGCCCTGACACCGCATCCCCGGGCAGGTGACCCCGCGGCCCCAGCCATGGCCGCGTCCCCCGGAGGGATCCCCGCTGAACTGCAAGGTAAGCATCGCCCGCCGCCGCCCTGCCGGGGCATCGCTGCCACATGGGAGCTGCCCGTGCGGGGCCTGCTTGGCCCCAGTTTGCCTCGCTGGGGTTGGCAGAGCCACTTTCGGGTCCCTCAGCCGCAACAGCTGAGGTTCAGGGGGCCCAAGCAGTGTCTGGGGGTTCCTCTTGTCCGAAAAACTCATTTGCCTGAAGATGGATCTTGGACCAAGAGCATCCCCAGATAAGCTGGCTCCTCAAGGATGGGATTCTGCACAGCTCAAGCTGCCAGATTTGTGGGTGTAGCTTGGTGCTGTTCAGTCTCATGGGCTCAGGTTTCTCTGGCCAGTTTTTGGGTGCAGCTTGGTGCTGCTCAGTCCCATGACTTTGGGTTCCTCTGGCCCATGGTGCTGCTCAGTCCCATGGGGGTTCCTCTGGCCAGTTCGGGGTCCCTGGCAGCTCCCCAGGAAGGCACAGCCTGCAGCTCAGCATGGGGGGGTGTGAAGTACCACTGCCCACAGCCTTCTCCTGGCTGAAAAAGCAAAAGGCCACGGAGATCTCAGGGTCCTTCAGCCTCACTGAGGCTCTCAGTGAGGTGGGAAGGAGCTGGGTCACTGTGTCCCTACAGCCTCAGGTCCCAGCTCTACCAGGGTGGGTCCTTGGGCACGTGTGACTCAAGCCACTGGACCCACAGGGCTCGATGTCATTGTGAAAGCCTGATTTGCTCCACACAGTGACGGACAGCTGTGGTTTTGGTCCTTTTTCTCCCAGTGAGAGGCACGAATCAGGAAGGCATGGGGGTGTTGCTTGAGGCAGGAGAGATGCTCACACTGGCCCAGTGATTGTGGGAGTAACCAGTCTGTGAACTTGGGGAGGTTGGCACATGTGACCACCCGGGCTGCTCTGGGGAGAGGAAGGACTTGGGTGATCACCTGCTCCCCAGTGGTAAATTTGGAAAGGAAGGAAGAGAAATCAGGACTTTCTTGTCACTCAGTGCCAGCTCAGTGTCACTCAGGGTGAGGCAGCGTGGGCAGTGTGAAGCAGCAGCCCCAGAGCCCCCAGTGCTTGGTTGAGGCTGTGGCAGAAGATGGGGAAGTGGGTGCATCACCTGAGCAGCAAAGGAGACCCACAGCTGTGAAGTGTGTGGCTTGTCTGAGAGCAACTGGGGTCTGGCTGTCAGCTGTGGAGGGAGAGGAGATGATTCAGGTGGAGACAGTATCCCCAGGAGCATCAGGGCACATGGGAAAGGACCAAGGTAACTTCAGCCACCTAATTTCATGTGGACGTTGTCTTTTCAGAGGGCATCACCACCTTCCTGGGGACAAAGAAGGTGCTCCTGGTGCTGAGCATCCAGCTGCAGGTGAAATCCAAGTATGATGACTTTATCTTGGTATGTGCAGAGTCCAACCTGGCTCCTGCTTTCCTGGTTACCTCAGGAAGCTGTTTTAAGGCTGCAGTGAGGGACAGGGGTGGCTCCCATGTCACCATGGTCCCTTGTCACACCTTGCCTAGGTCCTGACACCCTGGCGAGCCTATGTGCTGCCTGTGATGCTGCCAGTGAGGGTAAGTGGGGGGCCCTTGTGCCATGGGGCAGCCCTGTGGTCCCTGGGAGCCTTGGGCCACCGGGGTGAGTGACCCATGAGTCTCCTGGGCCACTGGGTCTGGGAAGCCCTCAAGAGCAGGATGAGGAGACAGACAGAGGGAAGGGGAGGGGATCTTGTTTGGGGGCTGGTGGAGGGTGGGGCTAAGGCCAAGCACTACTTGAGGCTTGGGAAAGTGTGGGAGTTGAGGGGAACCCTTGGGTTTCCTTTCTCCATCAGCAATGGGGTTGATCCTGCTCCTGTCACCCACAGGTTCACAGCAGCTTCAGCTTCCTGGAGGTGACGGAGATGAGTGTCCAAGAGCCCAGTGTGGTGAGTGGCACCAGCAACTGGGACAAACCCAACCTGGGCATTACCCCCCGCTTCTGCCCACTCACCTGTGGCCAACCCTGGTCCAGAGCCAACCACGGGATCTGGGGGTGTTCTGATCCCCCACTGCACATTGAGGGTCACCAGTGTTGATCCTCATCAGGGGGGCTGCCCTGGAGCTGGAGGTGCAGGGAGGCACCCAGGGGTGCTGGGTGGGTGCCTGCATTTCTTCCCCTCTGGCATCCACAGACAGGCCATGGCACCCCCCACTCAGCAGGGACAAGGTGACAAATGGCTGCAGGCTTACCAAGGTGAAGACAAATTTAGCAGGAGGGTGTTTTAAACCCTGTTAATCCTCTTAGAGAGGGGCGGGCACATAGGGCAGATGTGGAAGAGAAGAATTGGATATCAAGGCTTGGCTGTATTGGCTGAAATAGAGCTGTGGTCCTGGTTCACCTCCTGTCTGGTCCTTTCTAACATCCTGTCTGGCTTTTTCTTGTTAAAGCATCATCAGCCTCAGCCTCCACACGGGGCTTGTGCTGCTCCGCAGGCTGCCTGGCTGAGCTCCGGGAGAGAACTGAAGGGGCTGGGCAGAGACTGAGGGGTGCAGGGAGTTGAAACCTCAGGGTGGAGCGGGGAGAGACATCTGACTGGGATATGGAAAGGCCAGGGATTGTTAATGTGCAGGCAGTCCCACGCTCTCCTGCCTGCACAGCCCCGGGCACTGGCGGAAGCGCCGTCCTCGCGCGATGCCAGCAGATAATTGTCATCCTGCTCCCACGCCTCAATCAGCGTGTAATTAAATCAGGGAGCATGTTGCCATGGGATTTTATTTTTTTTTTTCCTGATAGGAACCATAAGCTAAAAAAGCCCCAAACCTCAATTAAATAAATTCAGGGAGGAAACCTCCATCCTCCAGCTGCTGCTGCTGCTGCTGCGGGCAGAGACAAGGCTGTTCTCACCTCACTGCATCAGGCTGCCTCTGCAGCAGCTTAAGTTGAATTTTCAGGAGGTTTATGCCTCATCCTGGCACACAAATGTATTTTATCCCAAATTCCTGGTGCTCGCAGCATTCCCTGCGCTTATGGTGCTCTGGCTGGGTTGGCAGTGAGGAGCTGATGGCTGTCACTGTCGTGTCTGGGGGCTTGGGGACGCTGTGTGCTGCCAGCTCGCTCAGGCATCTCTCATCCTTTGGACCCTGCAGGTTGTCATAGAAACAGATGCAGCATCTTACGCCTTCCGGTTCCTGTCCTTGGATGATTTGGAGCAAGTTGTTATCCATGTCACCATGTCACTTAAGAAGGTCTTTCCAGACTCATCTCTTGGGTAAGGGTCTTCTGCTCCTGAGGGATGGTTGTGTAGGAACCAGAGTAACCCCTTTGTCCAGAAAAGCCCCCAAAATGTAGAATCCTGGAATGGTTTGGGTTGGAAGGAACCTGAAAGATCACCTAGTTCCAACCCACCTGCTGTGAACTGAGACACCTGCAGCTAGAAGATCCCAATTATAGGATGGGTCTACAACAGTGCTTTTAGCAGGAGAAAAACACATGGATGGAGGAGAGACCCTATTTCCTGATTGAATATTTCTGGCCACCCTACACACAAGGGTTGTAGCTAAGCATAAAGTGGTGGGGATGCTCTTCTCCTGGCCCACCCTGACACACCCCTCTGCTCCCTCCCCAGGACACTGCTCAAGAACTCCCCCCCCAGCCTGTACGAGAGGATCCAGCAGATCACAGACTCACTGGAGGAAATGCTGCAGAACAACCCTGGGCCTTGTGGTGAGTCCTGCCATAACCTCCCTCAGGCAGGACCAGGAGGGCTGGGGCACCCTGGGGACCATTTCAGCCCTGCATCCATCAACAGCAGCTCTGCTGACAGCCCCCACCTCTGCTGGCAGGGCCTCTGTGGTGGCTTTGGTCAGATGGAGCCTTGCTACTGGGGTCTGCTGCCCACTAGCCCACCCCATCCCATGGGGCAGGAACAGGTTTGAGGGGATGTAGCTCCCCATGAAGAAGCAGGACAGAGGGCAATATTGTTCAGTATCTACCTGCAAGGACCTGTAGCTGTGCATGCTCCTACCCACCTCATATTGCACCACTGCAGAGCCAGGAGCTTTCCTGTAGCCTGGTCTGGAGCAGGAAATCTCCATTATCACCACAGCAATGTGCCTTGCCTGGTATCCACATGGATCAAGCAGAGCAAGCCACAGCCCTCATTTGGGGCTGACAGTAGGTCTCTCTCCCCTTTGAGGAGGGAAGGGGGAGCCCTCAGCATCACTTCTGAGTACCTGTCATCCCTCTCCTGTTTCCCAAAGTTCTCCTTCATGTTCCCATGGGAAGGACTGTCCCCAAGACTGCCTTCTCTTTGCAGGGGGGTTTTCAGAGACCTACGCTGCTCTGTGTGATTACAACGGCTTTGCCTTCCGCGAGGAGATCCAGTGGGTAAGATGGTGCATCCCCTGGATGGGGCAGGGGCAGTGTGTCACTTGGTGAGCAGGGATGCAGGATGCTCCTGGGTGCCTCAGGGAGCTGCTGGGGCTGGGACAGCCCAGATCTGGGACCTGCAGCTTTGAGTGCCCCCTGCTCCTTGGTGGGCTGGAATCAAAGTGCAGGTGGGAGCAGCGTGCCTTGGGCCAGGTTGTTTCCCAGACTGATCTAAGGGGAGCCCCTGGCAATCTGGGACCTTGCTGGGTGTCCTGGTAGAGGAGGATCCTGCTGGGACCCAGCCATTGCAGGACTCCCTGTCCTCCCTTCCTCTGGACACTGATCCCAGCTCACCTCTCCCCACACCCTCACTCCCACCAGCCTCGGGTGTGTTGCCTTCTGACCAGTCCTTGCAGAAGTTGTCCAAGACTCACCAATCTGTCCCACCAAGCTGGGACACGTCCCCTGACTGCCAGAGCATTAGGGAAGGTTTTAGGCTTTGGGTTTAGGCAAGGGACTCTCCAGAAGAGGCTCCCCAAGGTCTCAGCTCCGTCCAGCAGCACCAGGCACCTGAGCCCTCCCCAGGACCCAGTGCTGAGCCTGATCCTTGTGTCCATCCTTCTGGGAAGGACGTGGACAACATTTACCACAGCCAGGACTGCCGGGAATTCAACCTGCTGGACTTCAGCCACCTGGAGAGCAGGTAAGTCCCCCAGCCATGCTGCTTGCAGTGTCCCACATACCAGCACTCATCCTCATTCTCCCTGTCCCTGTTGGGGGGCCCAACATGCTCCTGTGCCCATGTCAGAAGCTTTCACAGCTTACACGCTCCAGGGATGCCACATCTGCAGCCTGACACTCCCCCGCACCAAATGCTCTGAGCCCTGTCCCATGGGGCAACAGCTGAGAGCCCAGGCAGCCTCTCTGTTCATTTTTAACTCTTAGATCAGCCTGGGAGCTGTTTGTGGGGCTGAAAACCCAATGTCACAGCAGCTTCTTGCAGCTCGTGGCTGTCAGGTGTTTCCTTATGCAAAGCAGCTGGTGCCGCTCGCTGCCCTGAAACTTGAACTGCTCCCTACCAGCCCCCCTGAAACTTGCACTGCTCCCCACCAGCCCCCCCAGATATCTGTTAGAACCTTGTTATCATCTGATTATAACCTGACAGTGAGATCCAGCTGTGCCTGGAGTTCTCCCTGTGGGGCTCAGCCATGTCTCCATCCCAAGAAAGATGGAGCAAGGGCTCCACTCTCAGAGGAGGCAAGTGCCAGACTGAGCTGCAGCGAGTCAAAGTTCTGGGCTGAGTGTTTGGGGGAACAGAGGATCTGTGTTCAGTTGGCCAAAAAGGAGATGGTTTTAGAGATGTCTTTGGATGAGGAAGTAAAAAAGAAACTTGTTTCCACTCAAGCAAAACCTGTGATATTGCTCACTGGAGAGCTCAGAGTTAAAAAGAATTTAAAACCCTGAGGTTTAGATAGAAGCATGCAAATATTTTGACTAATTTTATTTTCCCCAAGGGAATAATCTGGGGAAGATGATCTGTACCTGTGGGTTACTTTAAATCCACAGTCCCCAGTCCTGATCTGTTGAATTTTGGGGCACATTGAGGTTGGGTGTCCTGGAGCACCCCAGGGTTGGGTCAGTTGGAGCACCTCAAGTTTGGGTGTGTTGGGGCACCGTGGGATGGATCTGTTCTGGCATCCTGGGTGTCTTGGGGCACTCCAGGTATGTTAGGACACCCTGGGGCTGGATGCCTTGGGACACACCCCAGTTGGGTGTTTTGGGTCACCCATTTGGAACAGGCCTTGGCTCATCCTGGCCCTTGACTCCCTCATCCCTGTCACCCTGCAGGGATGTGGCACTGAGCGTCGCTGCCTTGTCCTTCAACCTGTGGTTCACCAAGCTCTCCTGCAAGGACTTCAGGCTGGTGAGTGCTGGTGCTTGGCTCTGGGTGCAAAGGAGGTGGCCAGGTTCCCAGTCAGGCTTTCTTCTTCCCTTCCAGAATCAGGAGATCTCGGAGCAGCTGCTCTACATGCTCAGCAAATCAGTGACACTGGAGGAGCTGGTGCTGGAGAACAGTGGGTTGAAAGCGTAAGTGAAGGTGCTGCAAGGCAGTGATGAGCAGGGTCTTGGCAGCCTGGTGGTTCCTCCCTCAGTGCACGGAGCAATGAGGTCCATGCATGGACCCTTGTGCCTGGGGTGGGTGGCTCCATCCCCTCCACAGTGGGAAGCTCACTGGGAGCAGAGGCCCCCATAGCCTGGAAGGCCAGTGAGTACCACCCACCCCTGGAGATGCTCTGCTTCCCTCTGGCTGCTCAGATGGAGCCAGGTCTGCCACACAGGCAGGAGCTGGTGGCACGTCCCTGTAAGACTACGGGGTTGGTGGCTCTGTTTCCTGGAGGTGTCCAAGCATTGCTCACATGGGTGACTCTTCTCCCCACAGTGACTTTGTGCAGAGGATGGCCCAGGCACTCAGCAGCCATCCCAACTCTGTCCTGCACACCATCAACCTTGCTGGCAACCAGCTGGAAGACAGAGGTACTCTCTGGGCTGGGATGAGTTTACACACACAAAAACTGTTGTTCAACTCCAGATCCCACCAGCAGCTGCCTGCTGTCCTGGAGGCTGCAGTTTGGGGTGGGATGGACACCCAGCTGTGCTGGCACAGCCGTTCAGAGCTCTCTGCTCTCCTCAGGGGTCACTGCCTTCAGCCGGCACATGGAGAAGAGTCCCAAGGGTCTGCAGAGCCTCAGCTTGGCCAGGACAATGCTCACAGCCAAAGGTAGAGCCCAGGTGCCCGTGCCCCAGCCCACAAAAGGAGTGACTGGAGGGGCTGCAGGGATACCTTGGAAAGGGCATCCTCATGGATGCAATGTCCTGCTGCCCCTGCTGGAGGGAAGTTCCCTTGCTCTGCTCCATGGCTCTCCCCAGTGCAGGGGTCCTGTAGCCACCTACTTCTCCTGCTCTCTCTGAGCAGGGATGAGCACGTTATGCAAGGCCCTCACAGATAACAAAGCCATTGGATTCTCCCTCCGGCACTTGGATCTCTCTGGAAACCCCGGCACGCTTGCTGGGGATGACATCAGTGTGAGTATGCTGTGATGGGGTGGGGTGACATCACTCAGACTGTCCCCAGGGTGGTTTGGGTGGCTTTGGTCTCCTCTGGTCTGTGCCCTGCCCTGCAGCACCCCAGGGATGGGGATGTCATGGCTGCAACACCCCGTGCATGCCTGAGAGCAGCTGGGGACACCCTGGGGACATCCCCTGCATCTCCTTGTGGGAGTGTGGGAGATGCCATCTGGAGCAAGGATGTATCCCATGAGAGAGTGGGTTCCTGTGTGCAGGATTCACCCCTGTGCTCAGCAGGAGGGAGGAGACAGGCTGGAACTGGGACTCCAGGGCTGCTGGGTGCCAGGTGGGGGGTGGGATTCAGGGGCAAGGCTGCTGAGCCCCCTCTGCTCACAGAACCTGCAGAGCCTCCTCCGCCACTGCCACTCGCTCTCCCACCTCAGCCTGGCTGGCACAGACTGTCCTTTGGATGCTGTGAGTACCATGCAGGGGGCCCTGGCAGTGAGCCCTGCCCTCAGTCCCCCTCCATCCCCGGGCTGTGAGGGGCTGCAGCACCTCTGGCTCCTCCTCCACATGGCTCACATCCCCACCCTGGCAGCTCTTTGGAGCCCTGGTCCATGGATCCCACACCAGCCTCATCCACCTGGACCTCTCCAAAAACGTGTACTCCCACAAGTAAGCCCTGGGATGGCGTGAGGGGGGTGTGGCACCCAGGGGGCGGCTGGTGCTGGGTTGCAGTTGTTGCCAAGTTGTGTCTATCCTTTTCAGGAGGGTGAAAACCATCTCCCCTGACATCAAGGAGTTTTTCAGCCAGGCCTGCTCCCTCAGACACGTCTCCCTGGCAGGTACCAAGCTGCCAGCCGATGTCGTAAGGTGCGGTTGGGCTGCGGGGAATGGATTTGGGGTGAGCAGAGCCTGGGGAGACCCTGCTCAGGGCTGGTGGGGAGGATGGATGGATGGATGGATGGATGGATGGATGGATGGATGGATGGATGGATGGAAGGGGCTGTGAGAGGCAGAGCTCCAGCATCCCACTCCCACTGTCTGGACTGTTGGGGCTGCCCCATGGCAGGTGCTGGTGCCCCCATTTCTCACACTTATGGGGGGCTTTGGTGACTTTTCCAGGGCATTGCTGCAAGGGCTGGCAGACAACAGTCACATCAGTGACCTGCACCTGGATCTTAGCAGCTGTGAGGTGAGGGCCCAGCAGCCATGGGCACCACCCCTCTGGCCAGAGGGTCCCACTGTGGCAGTGTGGGAAGGTCTGTGCCCTGTCTGAGCTCCCCAACAGCAGGATCTCATTTGCAGGGCTCACTGCCTCCCCTTGTACTGATGTCTTGCTGTTTCTTCCAAGCTGAGGTCAGCGGGGGCCCAGGTCATCCAGGATCTCATCCCTGATGCCAGCTCCATCAGTCACCTGGACTTGTCTGACAATGGTAGGTTGCTTTCTCCCAGCCTGGGAGAAGCTCTCCTCCATCTCCTGGACCTGCATGTCCAATCACCCAGCACGGGGAGTGGGGTGATTTCTTTATGCCCTCCAGCCTCAAGACTTGCCAAAACTTCTCATTTCACGTCTTTGTTGGTACAGTCCTCTTCAGTTCACTGAATCTGAAGTGATTTCATGTTGCTGGCTCAGGGTTTGAAGCACTGAGGTTTCCCTGAGGAAGCCAGGAAGGGAGGAAGATGCTCAGGAACTTCCCTGGGCATGTCCAGCATGCCACTGTGGCAGCCTGGGGGTTCTGCAGGTCTCCTGTGAGGGACCACCTTGGTGCCACCTCCGTGGATTTATTGGAGCATCTTGGGTGTCTCCCATCTCTGCAGGCTTTGACCCTGACATGGTGACACTGGTGCTCTCCATTGGCAGAAGCAAATCCATTAGACACGTCTCCCTGGGGAAAAACTTCAACATCAAATCCAAGTGAGTGCAAAGCAGCAGCACCCAGGCTTGGAGCCATCCTGGAATGGGGCACCCACCTTGACTCACTCTCCCCATCAAAAACCCATGGGCTGGTAGGAATTGCCTATCCATCCTGGCTGCACCAACACAACGGGGAGGGACACCATTGCCAGCACCTAGTGCAGTGTCAGAAATGGGTCATAGCCCAGGCAAGAGTGGGAGGGAGGACAGAGCTCTGCCAGCTGCCTCTGTGGCCCCAGGACATGCACAAGTAACCCCCTCACACACCATCTCTCCTGCAGGGAAGGCCTGTTGGATGTCCTGCACCGCATTGTCCAGCTCACCCAGGAGGAGGATTGTGTAAGTCCAGCCTGCCCTCAGCCACCACAACCATCCCATCCATGCTCCTGGTCACCCTCAGCCACCACTGGTCAGTCTCCATGCTGGGTGCCGTCCAGATCCCTCCTGCACAGGCTGGGAGCAATCCTCCCTCTCTCCCACTGCCGTTCAAGTCCTTCTGCTTTTATTTTTCTCCAGTCTGAAGCAGAAGCTCAGACAGAGAAGTGGGAGCTGTTCCCATTCATCTGGGAAAACAGGAGCCTGTGTCTGGCTAAAGGCATGCAGGAGACACTTGGTGTAACCTGGATTCAGCACAGCTTTCCCAAAAACCCTCTCTTTTCTCCTCACTGCCTGCCAGGCATCTGAGCTAAATCCAGCCTGTTGCCTAAGCACTCGTTGCCCTCCTGTTTCTTGGGGTTCAGCATCGCTTGTTCTCTCCAAAACCAGCACAAGCCCAGAGGCTGCTGGACAGGGATGGAGGCTGTGTCTGAAGGGTGACATGCACCTAGATGTGTCCTGGCCACCTGTCCCCCTCCTTGTCCCTATTCTAGCCTCTCCAGTCACTGTCTGTGGCTGAATCACGCCTCAAACTGGGAACCAACGTCCTGCTGAGTGCCCTGGGCAGTAACACCAGCCTCGTCTCCCTGGACATCAGCGGCAACGCCATGGGGGACACGGGGGCCAAGATGCTGGCCAAGGCACTGCAGATCAACACCAAGCTCAGGTAGCAGCAGCTCTGTAACACCCTGTGCTGGGTGGCCCTGTGCTGGGTGGCCCTGATGTGATGGTTGTGATGCTGATGCCATCAGAGGAGGATTGTCATGGCTCCTGGTGGCCACAGATGCGGTCCTGGACCACTCCTGGGACATGGTTATGTCTGTATTTGGCACCCATGGCAGAGAGCTGGCAGTGCTGGCAGGGGGCATGTGAAGGGCAAGAGAGCAGCTCAATCCCTGGTCTGGCACTTGCCAGCTCTTTGCCAGGCTCCTGCACAGCCCAGCATGCTGCAGACAGACCTTTGCAGTCAAAGCCCTTGTCTCATGCTCTGCCATCATTTCCTATAACACCATTTTTGACCACATTGTGTACATGAAGCCAAAGCAGGAGTGTCTGCAGAAGACAGGGAATGGTGTTCAGCCAGGGCTGTTCCTCTGGGAGATGTCTGCCCCTGCCTGCAGGATGGTGCCTGAATGTGTCCTCCCAGCCCCTCACTCCCTCCAGGCACCCACCTGATTTATAGCCCCTTGCAAAGTCCAAGTTAAGGTTTTGAATACTGAAAATTGTAATTTTTAACCCCGTTTTTAGGCTTTCTGGTGCCTGAGATCAGCCTTGGGCTGACACTTGCTGGCACTCACCTCAGGGTGGTGTGGGTGTGGGGAGGGCTCACCCAGGTCCTTCTTTTTGCAGGACTGTGGTTTGGGACAGGAACAACACAACTGCCCACGGGCTCCTGGAGGTCGCTCAAGCTTTGGAGAGGTAAGAAAGGAGCCTCTTGGTCCTCCTGGCTTGTTACTGCCATTCAAAAGAGCCTCTGTCACCAGCATGTCACTGTCCCCAGGGCCTTTTTTCCCCTTGAATGGCAAGGCCATCACAGAGTATCATACACATCCCAAGGGAGTTGGTCCACAACTCTGTCCTTGCAGCCTACAAAGCAACCTGACACCATTTGGTGATGGCACCTCTATTACCAACTTCAAGGACCCCCCTGGGCTCTGCATCCCAACCAGCACAGCCTCGTGTCACCCAAGGAGCCTCTAGTGAGCACAGGGGCATTTGCTGGTGCTGGTGATGTGATGCTCCTCTGCTTCCTGCCCACGACACATGGGTGGGGTTTGTTCACCTGCTGAGCACACCCACCACCCTGTCTGGTGTGTGGCTGTGCAGATCTCTGGAGGTCTGGAGAAAGAGAGAGCATGGAGAGCCTGGGCAGGTGGTCACTGCCACCCCATCAGGGTTTGCTGAGGGCCAGAGTTTGGCCATCCCTATCTCCAGGGCTGGAGCTCAGGACAGCGTCCAGGCTGCCATTGGGTGGGCTCTGGGCCTGTGTCATGTCTATGGGGACATGAATGGGGGGATGAGCCCTGGGGGCACCTGCTCACCCCTCTCTGCCTCACAGGAATTACACGCTCAAGTCGATGCCGCTGCCCATGAGCGACGTGGCGCAGGCCTATCGCAGCAACCCCGAGAGGACGGAGGAGGCCGTGCACAAGGTGGGGGGGATGTGGGCTGGGGGATGCAGGGCCAGGTGCCACCATCAGTGCTCATGGCCTCTTGCCTTTGCAGCTCCAGTCCTGCCTGACGAGGAACCAGCTGCGGCAAACGCTGCCGGCACAGACCTTCCGGCTGCAGCAGGGCATCCTCACCACTTCTTCTGAGCAGGTTTGATGGACAAATTACTGCTTGGGGCTGCTCCTCCTCTGCCCCCAACGACCCTGGCTTGCTCATGTGAGCTCTTGCAAGCAGCAAAACACCCTTTTAACCTTTCCTGAGTGGCGAGCAGAGCAGATTGAAGGGATGGAACAGGTTGCTCTGAGAAATTGTGGATGCCAAATGTCTGGAAATGTTCAAGCCCAGGTTGGGCTCGGAGCAACCTGGTCTCGTGGAGGGTGTCCCTGACCATGGCAGGGGGCTTGGAATGAGAGGACCTTTGAGATCCCGTCCAACCCAAAGCATTTCATGGTTCTATGATGAGGGTGGGGGCAGATGGAAAGCAGATCTCCTGGAATCCTGCTGGTTGCATCCATGCATTTCATGCATATGCATTGCTGAGATAACTTGCTGCTGCACTGACCTGTACAGTGTGTTCCTGCCCCCTGTGCACTCTTGCCAGCAAATCCCTGCCATGTGGCATCCCTGGTTATGAGGCAGGGGTGTTCTGGGAGGCTCTAACCTGCTGTGCCCCCTCTGAGCACACTCTTCTCTGGGAAAGTCACAGCAGGGAGGGGAACTGGCAGTGCTGCTCCAGCGCTGGCACATGACGCAGCCTCTCTGTGCTCCAGATGGTGAATGAGATCTGCCTGAGTGTGCAGAAGCACGTCGAGATCCTCAGCACCTGCACGGGCAGGGAGGTGGAGACGGACATCCTCACTGCTGAGGAGGCCATCAGGAATGCCAACCTCTCTGTCAGCGTGAGTCCACTGTGGGAAACCCCCTCAGCTCACCCGGCATCCATTCGGGATCGGGATCGAAGAGGGGCATTGATTAGTTAACGACATCATTAACCAGCAGTCAGGGAATTCCAGAATGTCCATGCAACAGATGCACACCACCAAGCACTTGCAAACATTAAAGAACAGCTGAGAATTTCTAATTTCCCTTCTAGAACAGAGATCAAAATGTTCTTAGTTCCCTTGCCCCAGCGACACACAGCTGTGTGCATGACCCCCACAGGGTTACAAACCCCTCTTCCTCTGGCACCCCGTGCTCACACCTCCCTCCTTAGGAGATGGGTGCTCCAGCTCTGAGAACACCCTGCCACCCACAGATGCCCACACTGGTGAGAAACCTCCCTGAATCCAAGGGGTCCCCCCCTGGGGCACCTTCATCCCACTCCAGCAATGAGAATGCTCCATCAGCCCATGACAAAATCCATCTTGTTGGCTTGGCAGCTCCTGGCTCTGTCAGACCTGGTTTGATCCTCCTGGCCTCAGTTCTCTCTCCCCATTGCACCTCTTCCTCCTCCTTCTCTACTTCTTTTCAAACCACCTCCTTTCCCCCTTTCCCCAGCTCTCTGGCACCCCCTGGTTACTAAATCTGTCAGAGATAGGATCTAAGAAGACAGTACTGATGTTGGAAAGGCAGTGAAAGGGCTGGGTAAGGGTCTCCGTGATGCAGGTAGCAGTGTAGTGGGGTGCAAGAGGGGAAGGAGAGTCAGTGGGTGGTGGGGAGAAATGGAGGGGACACAGGGACTGTGAGGGACCAGGATGCCCAAACCTGGCCCAGCAAAGCCAGAAGATCACTGGGTCTCCCCAGCTGATGTGGGTGATGCAGGCTGTGCATGGAGATATGGGAAGAGAAGATGAGGTGATGTGGGATGATCCTCACCATCTCTCTTCCCATGTCAGATCCTGCCCCTCTTGTACGAGGCGGGAAACACCCCGTACCAGAACGGCAAGCTGCAGCACAAGCTGGAGTGTCTCACGGAGGAAGCATCACAGACCTGCAGCCGGGAAATCCAGGTGGGCTTCCTTGGGCAGCACGGGATGTGCTTCACCCTTGCCCAAGGGTAAGGGTGTTGGTGTCTATCAAAAAGCATGTGAATGCTGATAGAAGAGGAGCTGAAACCTTCCTTTCCTCCCCAAACTTCAGGCAATCATGCAGGCGGTGCTGGACACGGCGCATGGCCTGTGCCCAGCCGTGGTGCAGAAGAGCGGGCTCAGGGATCAGCTGGTCAGTGCCATGTCGGAGCGGATCTGCCTCCAGGACCAGCTCAGCCTCAGCGCTGTCCTGGACCAGATGGTCACCGACGTCTTCAGCAAGCTGAAGTGGGTGATGTGCTGTTCTTCCTTCTCGCTCAGCCACTGGCACTGACCTTTGGGGCCAGAGGAGCATTCTGGGGGCTCCCTACCAACTTCTCCTCTCCCCACATTGTGGTAGTGGTGTGCCGGGTTCTGCTGCTGTGTGTTTCCAGCTGTGGCTTTGCTTTCTGCTTGGATCCAGTTTGGATCCATCCCAGCCAGTGCCTATTCCTGTTCCTCCTCTGGCAGCACAGACCCAGCAAGGCACAGCACACGGGCATGTCCTGGGAGCCCCTCTGAGTGCCACAGCCAAGCATCCCTCTCCTCAGCAAAGCCCTCCCTGGGGAAGTGGCCCCATGGTTTGCAGGGTTGGTGGGTGCTGGCCCTGAGAGCCCTCTTTCTGCTCCCAGTGAAATCAAGCTGTCCGTCACAGCTGCTGTAGCCGACTGCATCGTGGATGCTGTGCTGGGAGACCTGACCATGGCCCAGTGCAAACTGGTGAGTCCTGGGAGCTGCCAGCACCTGTGGGATGGGGATGTGGGGCTGGGATGCAGGATGGGGGTCTGGGTACCCCAGCACTGTCCAGGTACCTGGAAGACAATGCTGTGACCATGGATTTGCAGTCTGGGAAGCAGGACAATTCCCACCCAGGCTGGTTTTCCTCCCAGGTAATCCTCTCCCAGTGTGCTCACAGCAACATTAACACCCTGAGCAAAGTCCCAGCACTGCTGCCGTGTGGTGGGGGGTGCTGCGGTGACGCCGGGCACCGGCCACTCCTGCAGCAGGGCAGCTGCACTGGGCTGGACACCGGCTAATCAGGCCTAAATCCGCTCACAAATCCCAGCCGTGGGTAGGGAGCAGAGCAGCGCGGAGCACACAGGGCAGCCGAGCACGCTTCAGCCCCTGGGATAATTTAAGCGCTTCCTAATGGTTTTAGGCAGAGAGCCTCTCCAAGCAGGGGCTCGACCTCCTGGTGCTGCTGCCGGAGTCGGCTGAGGACGATGCCACGGCGCTGGCGAGGGGCAGGAATCCTCCGGACCTCGCTGCAGAGGAGGTAGGGTCGGGTCCCGCTGCCGCCGCGTGATGCCCGCGCTATAACCGCCCTTTATCCGCCTTACCGGATGATGCCGGGCTTATCACCACAGACTCTCCTGGTGCACGCACCCCCGGCACCCCCCCAGGGCACTGCTAAGGCAATTACTGCTGGGAAATGGGACCATTAGCCTGCCAGGCCATGCTGCTGGCACCGGAGCGTGTCCTTGTGGCAGCCTGGCTGCTTGTGCCTTGTCCTACTGTTGCTGCTCTGGGAGCTGGGATCCAGCGTGGTGCATGGTTGTGGATACCCAATGCAGCACCGTGGGTAGTTTTGGAGCTGGGGCAAGATGAAGGGGTGCAGCCCTGGGAGCCATGGGGTGATGGAGGGATTGCACCCATCACTGGGCCATGCCTGGCTGGCTCTGGCTGCCATGGGATGCCTCTTGGCACAGCCAGCTTGTGCATGCTGGAGCTGCCACCATCCCTCTCTCCCTGCAGTACAAGATGGCCCTGCGGAGGAGAAACAAGCATTTCAGGAGCATTCGGCCCACACCAACTGTGAGAAGTAAGGTCACCATGGAACTGTCCCTCTGCTGCGGCTCAGTGGGTGCCACGCTGGCTCCATGGGGCTGGCAGGGGTGGGGGGCTCGCAGCAGCAGCCTGGGGGCCTCGTGGTCAGAGCCCCCCATGGTGATGGGCTGAGGGCAGCAGGATCTGGACCCTTCAGAGAGCCTCTCCCAGGGCTGTGGCTGGGGTCTGTGGGGGAAGCTCACCTTGACCTTGCTCTTGTGCTGGTTTTGGGCCTGGGCTGGCTCAGTGCCCTCGGGCAGTGGAGTAAATGCCCTGAACTCCCTTCCCACACAGCCAGCTAGGGGTGGGAGGTTTGTCTGTGGTTGTGGGTGCCATGGTATCTCCGATGGCCATCCCAGGGTCCACCCTGGGCATAGACATCACCCACTCACGCAACAGCCTTGGGGAGAAGACATTGCCCATGGGTTTCCCTTGCTGCTGGTGTTGCCCCCAGAGCCCTGCATGTCTGGGAGGGGAGTGAATCTCGGGTAGGGGGGCAGAGACAATGAGCAGCTGATGGGTGACTCTGCTTTGGCTAAAGCACAGCTCATGCAGACTCCAGCACTCAGCACCCCTGTGTCCCCAGGGGATCCCTGAGCCCCGCAGCACCCTGCCGGCCATCCAGAGGGTACGGTGGGGGGGGGTGGTGAGAAGCTGCCTGCAGAGCAAAGCAGGTGTGTTTGTGAGTGCTGCTCGCCGGGCTGGCGCTGGCAGAGTTCGTGCTGCAGGTCTCGGGGCTGTCTGCGGGGCTCGGCTCGGCCCCTGCCGGAGCATCCCCCCGCAATCCCCCGCAGCATCCCCTGCACGCAAACCTCCAGCGGCGGTGGCAGGATCCGTCCCGGGCTGCGCCGCAGAGCCGCCACGCACGCTCCCGGCGGGCACGGCCGCGCTCCCCACCCCGCGGCGGAGCCAGCGCCCCGCTGACCCTCCACGCGTGGGCGAAGGTGACGGCGTCGGTGATGATGATGATGATGATGGTGATGATGATGATCACGATGATGGGGAGGCCTGGCGAGGGCGGGTGCCAACAGGGACCCTCTCGCCTCTCGTAGGTGTCTCGGAGCTGGAGCCGGCAGCGGGTCGAGACGCCAGCGGGCTCCGAGCTCACCGGGCGCCGCCGTCACTCAGCCCCGCCGCGCCGCCGGCACGCCCTGCCTCCACAAAGGATGCTGAGCCTGCGAGCGGCTCGCTCCCCGCCACGCAGCCTGCCACCGCCACCGGATTCCTTATGGACCTTCCGACCGCCGGCGAGAAGCTGGAGCATTGCACCAAAGCCAGGCCCCGGCCCAACCGCCGGCACAAGCAGCCGCCCAGCAAGCCGAATGTAAGGGGGGGCACGGCTGGCAAGGGAGGTGGGGTGTATTCGGTGTGTTTTTCCCATTTTTTTTCCGCTTGGGTGAATTATTGCGCTCAGTATTTGTTGCAAGGCAGGAAAATGAGATGCGCAAAGACGCGGTGGGTTTATTATTCTGCATTTCAGCTGCTGCCGGAGCCTCCTCCTCGGAGGGGGGCAGCCTGAAAGGATGGGCAAGGGGGCTGGGGGGGCGAAGAGAATCATCCATCCTCCTTCCTGCTCCCCACTGGATGCTGAGTGGTGGGAGCCAGGAGAGGAATGAAAAAACCTGCAGAGTTTGGTTGCAGAGGGCCAGCGATGTGTTCGGCAATGGCTCCAGCTGCCTCCCTCCCGAGCTCCATTTGCTCCCCCTTGTCCAAAATCCATCATCCCTGAAGCACTGGTGGCCACCACGGCTCCTGGTGATGCTGGTGGGGCTCTGCCAGCTGTGATGAGGTGGGCTGTGCTCCCCCCATCCAACAGGCGACAGGATGGGGATCCTGCCTTTGCACCCCCCTTCCCAAAGGAAAAGTAACTTTTGGGTGCAGTCAGTGGCGAGTCCAGCTCCGTCACTGTCCCTGGGGCTGGATCCTGCTGGCATCATCTCATCCCCGTGCCACCGTGATGCAGCTGGATCTTTTCACTTGCTGGAAAGCCCTGGCTTGCACGGCTGTGGTGATGCTTGCCCTTGGATCGTGGTGGGATCAGGGCTGCAGGGGAGACAGGAGCTGTGTCCCACGGGCAGGGTGGGTGCTGGAGGTTGGCAGGGCCAGGGAGCCATCACCCTGCAGTGGGACAGGAACGCCTGGCACCCAGGGTGGGCCAAGGCTTGAGCAAGGACGGGCTTTGATGGATATGATGTGACAGGGAGAGCAGATCTCAGATGGCTGGAACAGCTCCTGAGCGGCATCAATCCAGCCGTAATGAAAAGTCATTATGGATTGAAATGCCACCGATGGGGAAGCGCCTCCTTCTCATCGATAGGAAGCCACTGATGCAGTGCCACATGCCAGGGACAGGAAGGTGCCATGGAGGAGGGCTTGGCCATGGTGTGGACCACTTTGCTATGGGGATGGAGCAGGTGGCTCTCATGCAGGCTGTGGTGGCAACTCCAAGGGTGGATTTGAAACATCTGAAGGATGCAGATCTGGGTCCCTGCAGGTCACCTGATCCATTACCCACCAGCAGTGCAGGGGTCACTTTCTTGGAGCTCTGATGGAGGGAGCATCCCTGCCAAAGGCTTCTCCCACAGTACAAGTGCCATACCTCAACCACTGTGCTGGGCAAGAGGTTGGAAGGAGCCTGGGGCTGCCTGGAGCTCCCAGTGGTCAAGGGAGGGAGCAGGATTAGAGCTCAGCTGCAGCTGATAACACCATGGTTTGGCTTTAATGCTGGGCATGAGATGGAGGGTGCCAGCACCCATCCTGCAGGGGAACTCACTGGTTCATGCCCAGGGGTGGGTGCCACATCCTCATCCTGGGGGCACCTTTTCCCTGTGCTGGGCAGACAGTGACTGTCACCCACAGGTGCAGCCCGTGGCCTGTGAGAACAGCGAGGACAGGAGCATCACCCGCGTGGACGAGGGGCTGGAGGACTTCTTTGCCAAGAGGCTCATCACAGAAACACTGCCGTAAGCCTGGGGGTGCTCAGGGCCCCTCACCTGCCCTGCACACACCCATCCCCAGGGCTTCAGCAGCCTCCCTGCAAACACTGCTGGTCCCAGTGCAAAAGGGATGCTGGGGAAAGCAGCACACCCAGGGATATCTCCAAGGGCAAGGCTGTGGGAAGAGGAGTGGGATGGCAGCTGTGGTGTGCAGGATGTGGCCATGGAGTCTGCTCCACAGCGGGGAGGCAATGAGGCAGCACCCATAGGAACCATACTGGGAATGGGTGCCCTTGCCAGGACACTGCCATCTCAGGTGGTGTGCCCAGGGTCTGGATCTGTCCCTTGAACATGGGCAGGGAGAAAAACCTGATTCCTTACCTCTTGGCAACCTGGAGCTCACCTTTTCTAATGCTTCATCTCTCCCCAGCCCCACAACTCCGGAGACCTGCCCGGGATCAGCCCCTCTGGCTCCCTCTGGTTCCCGCACCCTCAAGAAGAAAATCGGGAATTTTTTTGCCTTCAAGAAACCCAAATCCAGCCGGGGCTCAAGGTGTGAGAAGGAGCCCGAGGGTGGTCCCACCGCCCCAAGGAGCAGGCGCTCTATGCTCAGTGACATTTTACGAGCCCCCAGCAAGGCGGGCGAGCCAGGAAAGCCCTTGAGTAAATCAGAGGAGGGGGGGCTCTCTGCCGAGCCCCACGCAGAGCCTGAGCACTGCCAGACGCCTGACTCTGCCCGGAGGATCCGGCCCAAGTACTCTCGGGAGGGCAAATCCCAGTCACTCATCTTGCTGTCCGGGGAGGATGAGGATGCACTGGGGGTCAGGCATGACAAGGTAAGCACTGTCACAGTCACTAGACCTCCACTCTGCTGTTCAGCTTGCCTGGTGGGTGCTGCTCCCACCCATGGATGCTGGTGGAGCTACCAGGGAATGTGGGGACATTGGAGTGATGGCTGGGGTATCCCCACTGGGTCATGTCCATGTCACCATCTCCTGGCAGCATGCCTGGGGTTGGGAATGTGGGTGCCACAGATGCTGTGGTGGATCCATGTTCCTGGCAGGGTTGTGTCTCTCCTGCAGAAGAGGCACCTGGAGAAGAGTGAGGGGGAGTTGTCCAGCTCCTTCGAGCAGCGCGTGCAGGTCATGCTTCATCGCATCGGCGTCACCAAGGGCCCGGCTGCTGACAGCAAGAAGCAGCAGGTGGGGACTGGCTCTATTTTTGGGATGGACCCTGCAACTGCAGGGTGGTAGGAGATGGTGGTGCATGGAGTGGGGGACATCTCCCTGCTGGGACTGGGAGCATCCAGCTCTGTGCTGCCACTGCACCTAACCCTCCGCAAGGGGTGGATTCCTGTGCACTGCGTGGTGTCTGTCAGTCTGTCCCTCCTCTCCTGGCATGCACCCATCCCCTGCAGCCACCTCAGAGCCTGGCAGCAGCACTCTGCCCTCTGCACCCATTGTCCCTGTGGGCACTGCCTTCCTGACATCCTCCTTACTAGGTTTTTCTCCTTTGCAGAGCAAAGACAGCGAGATCAAGAAAGCCGGCTCAGACGGTAAGGGGCTGCGCCCTGCCCACCCTGACCCCCACCCAGCTGGGCACCCATGGGTGGCCATGGGCAGGCCCCCTTGGACTTCTAGCTGTGGGTCCCACTGTATCTTCCCCTTGCTGGGTGCTGGTGGCACTGGGTAGACCCCAGTTCACTGATGCTGGCCGGTGGCTTGTGCTTGCAGGGGACATCGTGGACAGCTCTGCGGACTCTCCCCCCTCCCTGAAGGCTCGCACACACTCTGTGTCCACAGGTGGGTCAGCAGTGCATGCTGGGGGGGTCACACCAGCCCCTGGGACAGGGGGATTTATCCCCTCTCCCAACACCAAGGATGGGGACTGGAGTCAACAGGGACTGGTGGGCACAGGCACGTGGGCAGAATTCTACCCTCAGGAGGGTGCCCTACACCCATGGGTGCCCATCCCTGGTGATGGCAGATGGACACCCAGCCCATTGCCCAGTCCCTGGGCTGGCTGCAGGCTGGTTCCCAGCACCAAGAGCCACCCCTGGGGCTGTCACTTCTGGACACCCACAGCTCCATCCTGCCTGCCCCACAGACGCACCCTTCCGCAGCCCAGCCGCCGCAATGGAGCCCAGCACTGAGCCCCGGCCAGCCTGGAAAGCCCTGGGAAGGCAGCTGCCCGCTGAGCCACCGGCCACCAGCTCCGACCAGCCCCGGCGCTCGTTCACCCTGGCAGAGCCCAGCGGGCTGCCGGAGCCCGGGGGCCGGGAGGGCTGGAGCAGCAGCCTGCCACGGCTGGGCAGGAACGTGCCAGTGGTGCTGCCACGGAGGGTCAGCCATGGTGGGGAGGTGGGTGCTGGCACCCTGCCCACACCACCCAATACTGAAGGTAGGGATGCACGAGCTGCCCATGGGTACCTCATTGCACTGCTGGCCTGTTCTTGGAGCCCTTGGGAATGGAGGGCAGCAGGGAGCCAAGCACATGGCACCAGGTGCTGAGGGGGCCTGCCAAGTGGGGTGCTCCAATGGCACCTCCACATTGCTTTTCCAGACAACCGGCTGATGGCACGGCTGGCAGCGCCACGGGGGACCGGCCGCCGAGCACTGTCCGTCCATGAGGAGCAGCTCAGGGAGCCCGAGTGCCCGGCAGAGCTGGGAAGTAAGTTGGGTCTGAAGTGGGACCCCAAGCCCTCCTTGCCCCTAACACCAGCAGAGGTGGGTGGTGGTGTTCCACATGCGTGGTGGTGCTGGTGGGTGATAGACAATGGCACTGCCACACTGGGAAGTTCCCAAGGGGAACTTGGCGTTGGGATCAGTTCCAGCAAGAGCCTGCCCACTGTGCTCCATCCTAACATGGGGCTGGGTTGTGTTTCCCCCAGTGGGCACGGTTCCCCTGCGCCTGCGGCGTTCGCCTGTGCTCAGGCACAGGACCAAGCACGAGTCCCTCTCAGAGATGGAGGGTGAGCCCGGACCAACCTCGGATGCTGAAGGTGAGATGCTCCCCTCCCTGCTAGAGCAGGTGTTGGGGTACCAAGGCTCCCCCCATGCTTACACCAGCACCTGTGACCTCTGTAGGTGCCACGCCGCAGGACTGGCCCCGTGCCGGGCTGGAGGAGCCGCAGGCTGGCACAGGCACTGAGGGTGAGCAGCTGCAAGCCCTGGCACAAACTGTTGGGAATGCACAAGACTCAGCTGCCGTAGACCAAAGATGCCCGGTGCCGGGCCGGGAGGAGCCGGCCCTGGGACAGTGAAGCCCCTGCATGTCACCACGCTGTTCCCAATAAAACCCTGCAAGCAAGTGCGCCGTGCCGGGGTGCTTGGCAGCTGGGGTGCAGAGAGGGGAGACGGGGCACCAGGCTGGCATGGATGTGCCAATGATGGCATCGCCCAGTTTTCACCACGGGGACAGCCGGGCCACCAGCATCGCCCAGGATGCCCAGGGACTGTCAGAGCCTGCAGGCTGCATCCAGCGGTGTTGCAGTTCCCAATGCCCTCTGTTGCTGTGGGCTGCAGCGTGGGAGCCGGTGATTTTAGGCAGCCAGCTATTTTTAGGAAGCGTTCCCAAGGCACTTTCACCACTCCAGCTCCTGACCCCATGGGGTACTGCTCTCTCCAGCCCCCGCCAGACGCAGGCTTCCATCAGCGGGACCACCACCCACCGCCTTCCAGCACGCAGCTCCATCCCCGCAGCTCCCTGACGGCACCAGCGTGATCCTGACACCCCAGTGGCTTTCTCTTGTGTTGCCCTCTGCTCCGGACCAAACGCATTCCTCACACGGATGTTTACGACAAAGCAAGATGCTTGTTTTGATTTTTGTTTTTCTTTTTTTTTAATACAAGAGCTGTGTATTTAAAAAATATACAATTTTTAATTTCTACAGCATAACCCTGCTGGATATTTTTTGTAATAAACAGTGCAGAACCCTACCTAAACTTATTCAATAAACCATCCAAGCTCCTGGGGTACCTCTGGAGCAGGATCAGGTCGTGGGACCTCTGCCATCGCTGCTGTGGTGGCACTGGGTCACCTCTTGTCCCCACTTGCTGGGACAAGGCATTTGGAAAGGATGAAGAGGTGGGAGAGAGATGCTGGCTCGCATAGAGGCATTCCTGAATTAATGCTTTTCTCCCCTCCTGGCACTTGAGGGTATTAGCTTTCAACAGGTCATGGGCCAGCAACTCTGGAACCAGGGGTTCTGCAGGCGGGCCAGACCACTCAGCAGTCCCCTGGGGCACAGAGGTTCTGATGTCCCCACATCCCTCCCCCAGCCACTCTTCCCAGTGTTTTGACAGACTCATTGAAGAAACAAAGGAATGAAACATGGGCTGGGCTCAGGAATCCTCCTCCTCCTCCTCCTCCTCCTCCTCACACAGCATCCAGCATGCCCACTTCAGCATTGCCTTTGAGATCCTGAGAAACCAGACAGAAGGAGCCAGGGTGAGAAGAAAGCCAGCTGTGGACACACCACTGGGACAGCTGGTGACAGGGGGTAAGGCAGAGGTTGGGGACTCACTGCAAGAACAGGGAACAGCCACGAGTCCATGGCTGATAAGGCACTGACCTGATAGATTGCACGTGCTGGCAGAGCTCAGGGCTCGGTGCCTCGTATTCGTACTGAGGTGGTCTCTCCACGAACTACAAAAGCAAAGGGGAGGGTGAGATGGGTCTGCTCCAGCCACAGCACCCAGAGTGCTGCCCCATGCAGCCTGAGAGCCCAATAACCCCAGGAAAACACCGAGGATTGAGGTGTCTCCCCCTCTGTTCTTTTGATCTTATTTTACCCAGATAGCTTGGAAGATGCTCCAGCAATTGTCTGCTCCCACCACATCTTCACCATCCCTAGAGGGATTTAAAGGCCTGTGGACGTGGCAGTTGGGGCTATGGTTCAGTGGTGGGCTTGCCAGTGCTGGGGAATGGTTGGACTTTCATCTCATGAGGTCTTTTCCAGCTTAAGTGATTACATGATTCCCTCAGTGTTCCCAGATGCTCCACCATCTACACTGACACCTGCATTCAACTTCCTAGCCCCACCAGTCTGGTGAGGAAAGATCGTGGGGAAGGACACCAGTGGTGTGGGCACAGAGAGCCTCCCCAGGCACCCCCAGCCCTCAGGGGACCTCACCAGCTGCTTCATATTTACCGGCTCCAGAGCGCTGTGCTGCTCCAGCCTGGAGCTGGGCCCAGCTCTCGCAGGGGCTGCTTGCTCTTCCTCTTCCTCCTCCTCCTCCTCCTCCACTTCCTCCTCAAGCTCCTTTCTACGCTGCAGCTCTGTCTCCTTTCTGCTCTTCTTTGCACCCTGTGGGCTCACGAGCTCCAATCCCCTGCCTGCATCTGTTCCGTTCCCCCTGCCCTTCAAGGTGCCTGGGGCATGCTGCTGCCCACTGCAGGCCTGCTCATCTTCCTCCGTCAGCTTCCTCTTGGCACCCACAGCCTCCCCTCCCTTGGTCCTGGTGTGAGCCAGTCCAGGCTTCAACGCATCTGGAGAGGAAGCTGCACCACTGGAGCAGGCCTGCTCCCTGCGTGGCATCCTGTTGGGCAGGGATTGCAATCTGCTGCCAGACAAGACTGGAAAAACTGGAGAAAGAATGGGTAGGGTGGCCTGAGGGCCCCTCAGTCCCTGCGGGCTTTGATCAGCACATGGGGTATCCCAGGCTGCTGATGCTGCCTCACTGGTGCTGATCTCTGCCAGACTGGGATTGCCGTAGGAGCGGAGCAGGGAGGGAGAGGAGGTCTGTACTGGCTCTCCCTGGGGCAAGCCCTCAGGAGAGCCTGGGATACACTCTTCCAACAGGTCGGTGGTGTTGCTGTCAGCAGCCACATCTTTCTGGGTCTTCAGGGGAGGGTCAGATTGAAAGGTCTTCTCTAGTAAGAGGAAAAGCATCATCAGTTGGGGCAAGGCAGCATCAAGCCAGCATCTAGGATGAGCTACACCCAATGAGAAGAGAGGAGCTGCCTCCTGCAAGGAAGCCAGGCTGGATGCCCTGGGACATGGGGACTCACCATCTGAAGAGCTTGGGGTTAAAGACAATGAGGGCATCCTGTTCCAGGGGTTGTCCAGGGATTCCTCTAAGCTACCTGACAAGGTCGGTGATGCAGCACCTGCAATGAAGAAGTTGGAGGGTTGATTTTGGCAAAGAAAGCATCTGTCCATTCCCTGTGGGTCCCCTGTGCACAAGGCCTCAAAGAGACAGTGCTTGAGGGGAGCTCTGCAGCTCTTTCCAGCCCAAAAATGTGGTGTATTCTAGTGAAACCTTTTCCAAGATCTCATTCAGCAGGCAGGCAGTGGAGAGGCAGATACTGCCCAGAGAGCAGGCAGGTATGAAGGAAGCCTTCTCCTACACCCTGCACTATTCAGGACAGTTCCTCCCTTCAGCTCCTCCTCTTTGTGGAGCTTCTGCAGGCAATTCTGCAGCAAAGCTTGGTGACCCCAAACCCAGTAAGGTGACACAAACCCATCCTGGTGCTGAGCCAGAGCCAGTGAGGAGCCCACACCAGGGCAGGAGACTCATGCTCAGTGATGGCATCAAAATGACATCTTGTGCTTCGAGCACAATCAACCAAAGCTGCAGCTTCAGGAAGCTGGAGGAATGGGACCATTCCCTGACTGCTCAAGGTCTCCCAAAGACCTGGCCCCATCAGTACCTCCTCCGCTCAATCCAAGGAGATGGAGAGAGTCAACAGTAGAGGAAACTAAAGGCTGGATGGGATCTGGAGTGTTCATAGGAGGCCATGAGGACGATCCAAGGTCTGGAGCACCTCTGCTATGGAGACACGCTGAGAGAGTTGGGGTTATTCAGCTTGGAGAACAGAAAGCTCCAGGGAGATGTTAGAGAACCTTCCATTATCTCAAGGGGCTCCAAGAGGTCTGGAGAAGGACTTTAGACAAGGCCATGGAGTGCCAGGACAAAGGGGAATGGCTTCACACTGAAAGAGGGCAGGGTTAGATTAGTATTTGGAGGAAATGCTTCTCTGTGAGGGTGGGGAGGCCCTGGCACAGGTGGCTGGAAGTGTTCAAGGCTAAGTTGGACAGGGTTTGGAGCAACCTGGTCTACTGGACTGTGTCCCTACTCACGGCAGGGATTGGGGCTAGATAGTGTTTAAGGTTTCTTCCAACACAAATCATTCTAGGATCTGGAGGTCCTGCTACTCACAGCTGGTTTGGGATACCACACTCGGGTCTCCAGGCACTGTCCTGTCATCACTGCTCTTCCCAGGAGCTGCTAGGCTTGTATCTGCAATGAAAGGGGCATTGTTGATCATATCCCCAGCATGAGGCACACCCAGAGCAAAGGAATTCTCCTCACCCTAGGGAGCCCCTCGTTTCACATGCCTGGGTGCTGCACTGCCCACCTGTGTACCCTGCAGATGCTGCCTCAGAAGAATCACAAACAACTGGCTCCTCCTCAGGAGGGATCACCAGGGTGCTGACTGGGACCATGAAAACGTCCTCACCCTGCTGAAATGAGACAAGTGGCAGGGTTTTTGCTGGGCAGTTCCTCTCCAGATGCAGGAGCCCACCTGTACCTGCCAACCCAACACCATCTCCCTCCCCAGCAAACCTCCAGCTCTGCCCTTCCCCTTCCTTCTCCCACCTGTCAGAGCACCCCAAGCTGTCACAGCCCAGTCTCAGCTGGTCCCAGCAGACAGACTGACCTCCTTCTTGCGCTCTGCCTCCCACTGGGTGATGGGAACCTCATCCTTCACTGTTGCTGGCTTCTCCTTTGAGTTCCATAAGTCCAAGCATGCCTCAGCATTTTCCTTCAAAATCTCCAGCTGGTTCTGTCCTATGGCATCAATCAGCTGAGAGATGGAGGGCTCTGGAGCAAGAACACACAGACATCAGTGGAGGAGACAGCTGAACTCAGACAAGCCTCACTTGCAAACACTTCTACTCTGCTGCATGGCATGGTGACTATCGTGGCACTGAAACCTGTGGGAACACCCAAAATTCTGCATTTCCTTTGCTTCTAGAAACTATCTTTCCTTTCTTCACACATCCTGGACCAGCAGCATGAGCACAGGCATGCAATGTCCCACTCTGCTTTAACTGTCAGCATTATTTCATCCTGCTTTGGGCTTAGCAATATACTCTTGTGAGATCTGACCAGGTTTGTGCTACCTCTGCCTAACACGGACCAAGCTGAGGAAACCCAGGGGGCCCCTCAGGCAGCCAGAGCATTGCAAGCCCCCCCACAACCCTTTACCTGAGCTGGGAGCATTCCTCACAGCAAGATTCCTCCTGTAATGACCAAGAAGACAAAGCCAGGTTAAGGCTGGGACATATGCAGCTCTTGGTCACAGATCAAGCACCCTGGATTGGAAGAAGCAGCTTCTGAAAGTAGTGGATCCCCCACTGGGTGCTGATCTGGCCACTGGCCTGTGCTCAGTATTCCAGGAATAGCCATCAGGGAGTCTCACCCCTGGAGATGGACTGATGGAAGGCCCTGAGGATCTCCAGAGGTGGATCTCCAAGGGTGAAGAATGAGCTGTGCAGGGCTCACCCACGCAGCTGTGCTGCCCACCACTGGCAGGAACAAGTTCCCCACAGGTGTTTCCTCCTAGCCCAGAGGAAGAGGCTGGCAATGTGTCAACACAATCTCATTTTTCATGGTCTACTCAATTCTGTCATGTTCCAGGGCAAGGAGTCACACAGGTTAACCAGGAGCTGCTATAACCTGTGCCAGCCCTTGCCAGCCTGCTCTAACCCCAGTCTGAGGTTGCACACTCTCATCAGGGTGTTTGGATACATCCCTCAGCCCCATACTTACTGCCAGAGGTCCTTTATCTTCTTCACCACAGAGGGATCCAGGTTCCTGCAGCAAGAGAGCAGCTGGTTACTGATTCCCTCCAAATTCCCATCTTCCTTCTCCCTTGCCATGGAGACAATCTCTCTTTCCAAAGGGATTGCCACAAGCAGGTCACATCAGGACTCCCAGAGTCAGCCCTGCTGTGGGAAGGTGAGGAAGTCCCCCTGAGCAGAGCCCTACCCACCCATCCCATGGGCCATACCCATCAGATGATTCCATCCTCTGCCTCTGCATGGGCAGCACGATGAACTGCTGGGCCGTGAGGTAAAACTCGCAGTCCTCCTGTGGGGAGAACAGAGCCTGTAAGACACCTCTGATCCTACCTCTGCCCCTGCCTCCCCTGGGGCCAGCCAGCACTCCCACACCCGCCCCAGCTCTGCCACCAACCCTCCAGCCCAAGAGAAGGTCCACTCAAAAAGGACAAACCCCCTTCAAAGGGCAGTTTGTATCTCCCTGTGTCAGCTGATGGCTCTGCAAGAGCCACACTCCAGGGTGAGCCAGCCCAGGGGAGTCTGTGGGGACACCTCTGAACCATGCCACCAGCCCATGCAGGCCTTCTGCAGCTGCCCAACAGGCAGAGGTGACAGGCAGGTGACTCTGGGGAAGATGCACTCCACCCCCAGAGAGGGCTCATCCCTGCCCAGGTCAGCTGCCACAGACCCCACAGGAGCTGCAGATGAAGATGAAAGGCCACCCATCACCTGCCTTCAGCTCCTGGGAGCAGCTGGAAGCAGGCAAGAGTGCAGAAAGCACAGCAAGGTAAAGGAACAGGCTGCTTCCAGTCCTCAGAGCACTTACCAGCCTGGCCTCGTCCTGAAAACACACCGTGTACTTCTGCAGGACGATAATTCTGCAATAAAGGCTGGAAAGCCTGAGCTGCAGGTGGGCGCTGGAAAAGGAGCAGAGCAGGAATGCCTTGAAGAATGGAGCTGGACCCCCCCTGACACACAATGGGGCTCCCACAAGAGCTCTGCCAACCACACCGGGGCATTCTGGAACAAGTCTCAGCATGAGCAGCAGGCACCAAGGGCTCCTTATTCCTCAGTAATTCCTGCCTAAGAGCAGCTTCTTCCTGCTGCTTATCCTTGGCTCTGCTACCAGCACCCCAACAGTGCAAGGGTGTCCAAATCGGGAAATGAAAGAAAGCACTGAAGGAGCAGCCCAGGCTCCCATGGTTAATGCTCTGGCTCCTTCCACAAAACCCAAGGGCTCTACAGTCCTTTCTAATGGCACCACAGCTTCTGCCACAGATCCCTGCCCACCCCAACCAGCGGATACCAGAGCAAGGGCATTCCAGCTTTGTTCCCTTAGCAGCTCTTTCACACCAACTTCCCACCCTGAGGTTGCTTTAGCTTAACACAACCTGAAACAAGACCAGGCAGGAGCCCCAGCTCCTCACAGCAGCTGTGGAGAACTGCTGTCCCAGCCATGCCAAGTCACAGTGGAACCCACTTTTCCTCTGCCTGCAGAGCTTCGGGTGTAATGACCACACGGATGTAGCAGGATCCATCAGACACCTGCACCACAGCATCCTGGAGGACCCCAGGCTGGCCAGGAGCAGCTGAGTCACTCAACACCTGACAAGAGATTGGAGAGGGGGAAAAGAAACTCTTATTTGTAGACCTGGAACAAGCTTTGCAGGAAAGTGGTCACGACACCAAGCTCTTCCCCCTCATCAAAAAATTTAAATCAGAGATGTTGGGGAGGAAGAGTTGCACACCCACAGGCACCGAGCTGGGAACCACTGCACATTTCCCAGAATTCAGATTTCAAAGGCTGTGGGAGCACTTTGGGACAGTCCCTCTGGGTACCTACCCGCACCACCTGCCCAGCCACGAAATTCTCATGCTCATCCCGTTGCTCGTAATTCACCAAGAGGTCTGCAATCCATGGCTCCAGCACGTAGAGTTTGGGAGAAGCCACATTCTTGTCCACACATACGAGGCTACATGAGGAGAGACAAGACACCAAGCCATAAGCAGTGCTCCATCATCCTGGGAAGGGTTTTGCACCCCAAGCACAGCCACAAACCCAGGAGATTGCTCAAATCCACCCAAATGCACCCACTTCTCTGCAAGGACCCATCCTAAGGCCATTGTTCTGAGGAAGCCACGCTGCTGGGGGCACACAGGTCGTGCTGCACTCTGCTCGGACAGCGGAGGGGGACACCCGAAGCTCTGGAGTGTGTCTGGCCTTCTGCAAGTCTCCCACACAGGACAGGACATTTATTTCTACCTCATTCCATGTTGCTTATTAGCACCCAATAACTATTTTTCCCGGGACCAATTAACTCTCTGAACTATGAAAGGGGGAAGAACCGGGGACAGGCCGGGGTTGTGGACAGGCAGGGCTGGAACGGGCTGGGAACAGGCAGGGGCTGGGGCAGGTAAGGGCTGAGGACAGGCAAGGGCTGGGGACAGGCAAGGGCTGGGGACAGGCAACGGTTGGGGACAGGCAGGGGTTGGGGACAGGCAGGGGTTGGGGACAGGCAGGGGCTGGGACAGGCAGGGGCTGCGGTCAGGCAGGGGCTGCGGTCAGGCAGGGGCTGCGGTCAGGCAGGGGATGAGGACGGACAAGCATGCGCACGGGACAGGTAAGGGTTGGGGACAGGCAGGGGATGAGGACACGCGGGGCTGGGCCAGGCGGAGGCTGGGCCGGGCGGGGGCTGAGGGCAGGCAGGGCAGAGGGCAGGCACGGCTGACCCCCCTCCCGGCCCCCTCACCGCTCCCCCGGGGCCAGCCGCGGACTCGCCCCGCCGGGCGCAGCGGCGGCCGCCGCCATGGCCGCGGGGCCCGGAACAGGAAGCGGGGCCCGGCAGCGCCACTTCCGGGGCGGGGGGGGGCGGAGCGGCCGGGCTGGGCCGGCAGCGGCAGCAGCAGCGCGGGGTCGGGCCCGGCTCCCGGCCCTCGCCATCCCCGCCCCGAGCCTCCATCCCAATCCCCAGCCTCATCCCTGTGCCCCGCCCTAGCCCTGTGCCCAGCCTGGGCTATCCCTGGGCATACCAGTCCTCTTCTAGATGAGAAGGATCCCGGGAGAGCTTGGAGCCATTTCCATGATCTGAAGGGGCTACAGGAGAGCTGCAGAGGGATTTTGGACATCAGCGTGGGGTGATAGGATGAGGGGGAATGGCTTCAAACTGAAGAAAGGCAGGTTTAGATTAGATACGAGGAGGAAATTCTTCCCCGATAGTGGGGTGAGTCACTGGCACAGGTTGCACAAAGAAGCTGGGGCTGCCCCATCCCTGGAGATGTTCAAGGCCAGCTTGGATGGGGCTCTGAGCCTGAGGGAAGGTGACCCTGCCCATGGGGGGGTGTTGGAACAACAGGTCCCTTCTAACGCCAGTCATCCCAGGATTCCCCATCTTTTGGCCAATTCTGTAGTACAGTTTCCCATTCAGTGGTTCACACGTGATGCCAAGCCATCCCTGGAACTCTACCTTGTTTTTACATTCTTTTCTTTAGTTTTGGCTGCAGTTCCAGGCAGTCCCAGGGTCTCCCCAGGTGGTTGCCCATAGGAAGAAACATCCTGCCACAACAGCCTTGCCCATCCTTTGTCTCATCTTAAGGTGTTAAAGCCACTTGGTCAAATCTGTCAAGCAACCTGGGAAATGTTCTGGCTGAAGGGATGGCAAATTCCTCCTCTCACGCTGTTCAGCTGTGACTCGGGGCAGTCGGTGCCTTCTCACCCCCATGCCAGAGGTTCCATCAGTGGACTGGTGTTGAGGGCAGTGAAATGGCATGACAAGACTGATATAAATGTCACAGTGTATTGGGTTTGCATGGCCAGATTTTGGCGGGGGGCGGGGGGGGCGGGTTGCTTCTGTGGGAAGCTGCCAGGAGCTTCCTCCATGTCCAACAGAGCCAGTGCCAGCCAGCTCCAGGACAGACGGGTTGCTGGCCAAGGCCGACCCCTTCAGCCACAGTGGTAACGCTTCTATGATAACATATTTAAGAAGAAAACAAAAAAGTTATTGTGCAGATGTAATTGCAGCCAGAGAAGAGCAGAGTGAGAGTATGTGAGAGGAACAGCTCTGCAGAGCTGTGCAGGTCAGTGCAGGAAGGGGAGGAGGTGCTCCAGGCACTGGAGCTGGGATTCTCTTGCAGCCCATGGTGCAGAGCATGGTGAGGCAGCTGTGCCCCTGCAGCCCATGGAGGGCATGGGGGTGCAGAGATCCAGCTGCAGCCCCTGGAGGAGCCCACGCTCGAGCAGGTGGATACCTGAGAGGAGGCTGTGAACCCATGGGAAACCCGTGCTGGAGCAGAGCCCTGGCAGTGACCTGCACACCTGTGGGGAGAGGAGCTCACACTGAAGCAGGTTTCCTGGTAGGACTTGTGACCCTGTGGAGGACCCATGCTGGAGCAGGCTGTGCCTGAAGGAGTGCACCCCATAGAGGAGTGATCCATATTGCAGCAGTTTGTGGAGAACTGTTGCCCATGAGATGGACTCACGCTGGAGAAGTTCATGAAGAACTGTCTCCCATGGGAGGGACCCCATGCTGAAGCAGGGGAAGGACTCCAACTCTTCTCCCTGAGTAGCAGCAGGGAACCTCATCAGTGATGAGCTGACCATAACCCCCATGTCTCGAAGCTCCTGAATCCACCAGTCAGATGCTTCACTGAGAGTTCAGTCCATCAGTTGGTTCAGTCTCTACTGCAGGAAAGAGCTGGGGAGTGCCTGGACCATCCTGGGGCTGGATGTCCACCTGCAGTGCAAGTACCTGGGCACAGCCCTGGCTCCCAGCCACACCAAAGTCACACCCAGGGCAAAATTGAATTTTATCATACGATCAGAGCCATAGTTTGGGCTGGAAGGGATGTTAAAGACCATCTAGTTCCAACCCCCTTGCACAAGTAGGGACACCTTACAATAGACCAGGTTGCTCAGAAGCCTGTGCAGCCTGTCCATGAACACTCCAGGGATGGGGCAGGGATTATCCTTCTATCCCACTTAAATATTATAGGTGCTGCTAGAGCAGACTCTGGGGAAAGGGATTACTCTGGTCAGCCCTGGAGGGTTTTTCCCAGTTGTCCTGGAGGGTTTCTAAGTTTCTCAGCCTGTTCTTGTGGCCAAGGAACACTTGTCTGTCCTGGCTGCTCTGTCCCCAAGTCCTCAAGGGACATTCACCTGTCCTGACTGCTCCATCCCCAAACTTGGCATTGGCATTGCACAGACTAAGGCCAACAAACTGCACTGTGCAGAGTCAGCGAGTCCAGCCTCGCCTGCCTGACCTTGGGCAAGGGGAGGGACAGGCCTGGGATCCCAAGAGGGAGGGAGGTGGTGGGAGAGAGTGTCGCGGTGCAAGGACAGGGATAGTGCTGGCCCTGAAAACCAAAAGGCTCAGGTTTGGTAGAGCAGGGAAGGTACATAAAGCAGCACTCCAGACAGCTAGCCCAGGGCATTCCCTGCCTGGGCAGGACACTTGGCTCCCTTTGCGTCATTCCACAGCCACCAGGAAAAGTGGATCATGGGTATGGACCAGAGCCAAGAGATTGAGGTGCAAGCAGAGAACTTCTGAGAGCCACGAGCTGATGCAAGTCCTCATGGGAACATGTGAGATAACCAAGTAGCAAAAGGCACTGGCAGAGTCCAGGCGAGAGCAGCGCAGCCACAGCCAGAGCAGCATGGCAGGACTCCACGTCCGCTCCCTTCTGGTCACTGGGGCCAACCGGGGCATCGGCCTGGGGCTCATCCAGCATTTCCTGAAGATGCAGAAACCACCACAGTGGATCTTTGCAGGCTGTCGGGACCCCAAGGGACAGAGAGCACAGGTGAGACAGTGCAGGGGGAGATTGGATCAGGGATGGTGTTTGCAAGGGGCTGGAGCTGCAGTCAGGCACCTGCAGCACAAGTCAGCTGGCTTGGGACACCGTAGGACCAGTTGTGCTTGGATGTGTGGAGGGGAGAATGGCATGTATAGAAGCTGTGATGTGGGAGCTGGAGCAGGGTGTTGGGCACAAAGTGGTGCAGGGATGGAGATGGAGTGGCATGGGCTTTGCCTGGGAAAGGCTGAGCCTCTGCACAGCCCCTCCAGCCTCTCCATGCCTACACAGTGCCCTCTCTTACAGGAATTACAGAATTTGGCCTCCAAGCACCCCAACATCATCATCATCCCTCTCGGTAGGTGCCCAGAGGTGGGGAACCTTTGCCCCAGATCCTCTGGCAAGTGCCCAGGCTGGGCACACCCTGGGAGCCCTGTGCTGGGAGGGAGCTGTGCCAAGGGGCTGGTGCCTGCAGGGCCATGGGGCACTGCCACCTCTGGGGGAGCAGAGGGGACTCCACCATGGGGCCGCGGGCTCTGACCTCCCCTGTGTCGGCTCTGCAGAAGTCGCCAACCCTGCCAGCATCAAGGCAGCTGCAGCCAAAGTTGGGGAGCACCTGGGGGGCTCTGGGCTGAACCTTCTCATCAACAATGCTGGAATTGTGAAATTGAACACACTTGATACTGAGACATCGGCGGACATGAATGAGATTTACACCACCAACACAATTGGGCCCCTGCTGATGGGCCAGGTGAGACCCTCACCCAAGTTGGGCTGTCCTGGGGGAGCATGAAGGGCTGGTGGTAGGGGGTCCTGCCTCCACACTGGTTACCAGTGGGCTCTCAGTTGATCAGAAGCTCAGGGAGCCATGGGCTGGAGCTCAGGAGGGACAATGCCCCAGTGCTGGTGTCAGTGTTGCCCACTGTGGAAGGAGCTGGTCCCCTGCCCTGTGCCATGTCCGTGTGTACTCCTGCCCCTCTGTCTCCTCTCAGGCATTCCTGCCCTTGCTGAAGAAGGCTGCCCAGGAGAGCCCAGGCTCAGGGCTGAGCTGCAGCAAGGCTGCCATTGTCAACATGTCCAGCATTGGTGGCTCCATCGGTTCTGCCTTTGGCTGGGACCTGATGCAAGTCACCTCGTACCGCTGCAGCAAGGTACTGTCACACCTTTGCTTCCCCTGCCCTGCCCAGCTGTGGGTCCTCTTGCAGCCCCACATCCCCTCCCATCACCATCCCCTCCCTGTCTCCCCACAGGCTGCTCTGAACATGCTGACCAAGTGCCAGTCCCTGGCGTACAAGGAACTCGGCATCCTCTGCATCGCTCTCCACCCTGGCTGGGTGCAAACCGACATGGGCAGCTCTGCGGGACACACGGTAGGGATTCCACGGGGCAGGTCTGTCAGAACTCCCGTGCTGATTTTCCATGGGTGGGCGTTGCTGTCCTGAGCCCCTGCCCATCACCGCTGGGGCAGCTTCCCCTGTCCGGGTGCTGGGTGCCCTCATCCCCTCAGTTCTCTGTTCAGTCCCACCCCCTGGGGTTGTCAGCTTTCTCTTTGCTCTGGAGCAGCTCTTTCCCGTGGCTCCAGCTGCTCCAGAGGCCTCAGCCAGGCCTTGGGCATGGGCTGCATCTCCCTGTCTGTCCCACAGCCCCCTGTGACAGTGGATGACAGCGTGCAAGGGATGCTGAAGGTGATGTCCTCCATCTCTGAGAAGGAGACCGGCGGCTTCTTGGATTGGGAAGGGAATGTCCTACCCTGGTGAGATACCAGTTCAGGATCCTGGCAGCCAGAAGGGACCCTGTGCCAGTGCTTCCACCTCCCCCTCATCTTCAATAAACCCCTGCTGAGACCCCCAGCTCTGTTGTGCATTGCCAGATCATGAGATGATCCCTTCCCAGATATCCCACTCCTCATCCCAGGATGCAGTGGTGCCCACAGCTGCCCTCGACCCACGGCTGTCACTGGCATCCCCATGAGTGACAACCTGCAGGTCCCATGGCACCGTGACTGCCCTCTGGAGACCTCCCCTCCAGGAGGCACTGGAGAAGCTGGAGCAGGGCCCCTCTCCTGAGAGGAGGGAGATCTTCCGAGCCTCTGCAGGACTGGCTTTCCCCTGCCTGGGCTGGGCTGCCCGAGGGGTTGGGGGTCCCAGGGCCCAGCTGCCCTCTCCCCTCAGCTGGGGATGCCTGGTCACAGGTGGGACAGAGGGACACACAGGGCTCGGGCAGAGCACAGGGATCCTGGCCCAGGCTCGGCCGGGGGGTTTGAGACTGGGTGTGGAGACAGAGCAGAGAGGCATCAGCTGCCAGAGTTTACAGACCTGGGGGGTACAGGGGGGCCACAGGGAACACATGGTATGGGAAAGGAGAGAAAGGCTGTTTCCTAAGCTGATTCCCTCTCCTGGCAGTGTGGGGAGGGCTGAGGGTGAGCAGGGTGACCATGCAGAGTGGTGAGCCAGCGAGCAGAGGCTGCAGCATGGGCAAGAGGTGCTGTCCATTTATCCATCACCAGGGCAGGCTGTTCCCTTCCCAGTCAAGGAAGGCTCCAGAGGTGTCCTGTGAGAGGCTGGCCAGCACGGTCAGGATGCCCCTCACGCTGTGCTCCACTGTCAGTGGTGCCTGCAGAAAAGGATAATGGGCTGTAACAGAGAGCAGCTCTTGCAGAGGGTGCATGCCCAGGAGCAGCATCCATGGTGTTCATGGGAATATTTTTCCTTACTGCCATACCTCTGTTCTCCAGGCTGGGTTGGGGATATCCCATGTACTCAGCATGTTGCAGCTTGCTGCCTGCTCCCTGCCTGGTCTGCTCCAAGAGATGGTCCTGGCAGCCCATGGCATCACACAAGATACCCCAAGTGCCCCTGCCCTCCCCAAGACATGGAGATTCAGTGGAGGTCCTGCTGACCCTCCCCTTCACCGCCCAGTACCTCCTCTGTGCCCATGTCAGTCTTCACCCAGCCAGGATGAATGGCCACACACAAGATCCCCTTGTCCTGGAGCTCTGCCGCCAAGCACCTCGTCACCATGTTCTGGGCAGCCTGGAAGAGGCACAGCCCTGCCAGCACAACCCAGAGAGTGGCTGGGCAGGAGAGAAGACATTTCCCAGCCACAAAATGGCTGTAGAGGTGGGAAATGGGGCTCAGTCCTGGGACAAAGCAGCAGCATGTCCTGCTGGAAAAGCTCAGTCCTGGCTTCTGCTGTCCCAAGGTCTGTGCTTCCACCTGGGAGAACCAGGCAGGGGTGGGTGCCTGTTGCAGGGAGTGACCCATGGGCTCCCTCCCCTCCATGGGCACCGTGCCAGGCACAGCATCTCCAGCACCTCCCCTGGCACCTCACCTTGCTGGCCCTGTACGGGTACATGGGGGCCTCTGGCAGCCCAAGGCACAGCCCGATGGAGCCCAGTTTGGTGGAGATGTTGATGACAGCGGCCCTGCTGCAGCTCAGACCCTCCTTCCCTGTGCCCTTGGCCGCCTGCTCCAGGAGTGGCAGAAATTCCTGATGCAAAGACACCAACACTCCATTAACAGGGAACAGACCCCCAGCTTGAGGACCATCCTGGAGAGCTCTGTCACAGACTGTGGTCAAGCAGCTGGACACACACTCCTGGCAGAAGCTCAGGAGATGGGGAAGATGCCCCAAGGTAGGGCTAGGCTCCAGCCTTTCCTCTCCCCAGGGAAGGAGTCAGCCAGCACAGTGAACCTGGGTCAGGCAGGCGCTCCAAGTGAGGAAGAACAAAACACAGGGGATGCTGGGCTGGGCTGAGCTGCTGAGCTCCTCTGCATGAGCAGGGGAGATCCATGGAGGGGACCTTATTCCCATCAGGGTACATCTTCCTGAGCTGGAGAAACCCAAAAGGAGCAGACATACCTTGACAACCTGGAGTGGCCCAATCACATTGGTGGCAAACACGTCAAGCATCTCCTGCGAGTCCACAGAGCGCAGTGTGGCATGGGAGCTGACACCTGCATTGTTGATGAGCAGGTTCAAGCCCTGGTCCTTCAGATGAGACCCCACAGCCTGCATAGCCCTTCGGATGCTGGGCAAATTCACTGTGTCTGCCAGGGAAAAAGCAAAGTGAAGGATAGCTCTGATGGGTCACACAGCACCCACTGGAAATTGCGCTGTGGCTGAAACTATCGCTTCTTATCCAGAAAGGATGCAGCAGGTTTAGCAGATTAAGCACATTGGAAGGAGCAGCAGTTTGTCCTCACCTCTTGGTTTAGCAGCCTCAGCCGAATTAAACCTTGATTCAATTCATTTTGGGTCATATGGGGGCTACTGGTAGGAAAAACTTGACTGTATTTGCTTTCTGTATTCAAGGAATTTATGATTGTACAAGGGATGCTTGGTCCTTGCACATTGAGACTCCCAGGTTTACTTCCACAGGGAGACATTTTTTTGCTTCATGCTGTTACCCACAAGGTTTTGGAGCTGACAGATGAGCTGAGGTGAGTACAAGCAATAAAAGATTTGGAATGTAACCTGCAGTATTTGGTTGCAGGCTCTGAGTCTGAACTTCCCTATCTCTACTGACCAAATTGTGGGGACAATCCTTCTCAGGCAACAAGGCACAATTGAAATTGGATAAGCATCCCCAGTACCTTCCTCTTTGCTTAAATATTGGTGTAGCTTTTGAAATTGTGCCATGCTTTAATTACAGGATTTTTTCTGACTTAGGAAAAAAGTGGTGCTTTTTAAAGTTTATGTCCAGCTGTCAGGGTTGCTTGTTAGGATTTGCATCCTCTCCTGGATACTCACCAACTGAAGTGACCATAGCTTGTTTAAAAGGGTCATCTAAGTACCTTCAGGATGTGAAATGGGCTGGTTGGGCCAACATTAAACTTTGTATATTGCCTTTTAATACTTCAGATATATCACAGAGCCCTTAGAACCATGAATATTCACGTGTATGGGCAGGTTGGAGTGTGCCCTTGTTCCCATGCACGTTTCTGTGCCTGTTTTTTGCAGATGCCAATGTGATGAGCCTGCTGGGAGTGGGGGACTGCAGGGCTGGATTCCTTTTTTGCAACACTTTGGCCCCTGAGCTGTGTTTCTGTTCTCATGCTTAGACAAGAGTGACTTAGCAAAGGTTTCTAGGGCTGAAGATTTATTCCTTGGAATATTTTGCACACTGATGGGCAGCAGGAAAATCCTTTTTCCTGGCGTTTTTAATGAACCTGATGTCTTTATGGTGGTAGGCAAGTATGTGAATGGCATGGGACTTGTTGCCACCTTGCGTTGTAGCGCAGACCTTTGTAGAGCTGTCCTGAAAACATTTGAGGGGAATACCATGGGATAATCTGCTGTGGAGCTGCTCTGAGGGGAAGGAGCCTTTGGATTCTAAAGGATCTTGCATATCCAGCTGCAGGACTTTGGAGTTACTTCTCTTTGGATAATGATGGGATGAAGTTCAAGGTTCTGTCACTCCACCCCTTGTGAGGTATCTTTTGGTCACCTGGTGAATGATTAACTGCTGTGTTTGGATTAGCTGAGTCATTGCTCCCAGGCATGTGGGACCAACACATTTTTAGTTCTTAGCCCCCAAATTTGCTGAAATAACAAGCTCTTGTCTCCCTGGAAGGAATAAGGATGGGAAGGAGAGAGAATGAAAAGAAGTGACAGATCTTACACATTTTTGAGGGTTTTTTTTAACTTTCCTTTCTGAAAAGTCCAGGCCTGTTACTGGTTTGAAGACAACTCTTCCTTAATATGGAGCATGAAAGCTTGAAGCAGCTTCTCTTTTTAAAAAATGCCTTATTGCTGTAGATATCACAGAGCTTTTAAGCTTATTTTGGGACTTCATTGACAGTCTGGAGCTTGGGATGTATGCTTTTAGTAAAGATTGCTCATGTAGTGGCCAATCTATTGAGATGTCCCTTTATGTTGGCCATGCTCTTCCCATCAGGTACTGCCAGTTGGGGCTCACAGCTCATTAATTTTTTATTACAGAGAAGGTGTTTTACTTTAATAATCTACTTAATAGCAAAAGAGAGATTTTCTGCCTCTTTGTAGTAAAGCCTCAATTCAAGAATGTCTTCTTTTCTAAGAAATATTTAAAAAACCTGAACTTGAACTGAAGTTACTTGAACTTGAGGTGCTTTTAAACAAATAAATAGGTAGGTAGATAGGTAGGTACTGATATGGCATAGCGTTGACTCAGTTTGCTTATTATCGGCTCCAATGAAATACAAGTATTTAGAAGCTCTGGCTGCTTCCCACCTCACTTATTACAGCAATGGCAATTCTGGTGCAAGCACTTTCCCAAAACATTTCTTTTGGATTTGGATGTTGTTTTAACTCTTCATTAGTAACAGCAGCTGTGAGCAGCCCTCACTCTCTCAGACACAGGGGAACACAGGAAATCTCTGCTCCTTGAGATATATCCTCAGCCTGGTACTGGTCAGGTTTCCTACATGTCATTTTTAGCTATTCTTTTTCTCCCTTTTTTACCTGAAAGAAATACTGACCATGGCATCTCCAAACAGTTCCCGCACCAACCCTCCTACTTAGGAACCATCCAGGAGGTTACTGTGCCCTGCCTTGCTTCGCTTTGTGAATCCATGTGTCCCAGCCCAAAACCTGGGCACTGTATTTAGCATCTTTGGGAAGAGACGTCATGCCTTTCCCATGAAACTTGCTCAGCTGAGGTGTCCGGACCCACCTCTGCCTCCTCTGAAGCCAGTTTGACTGCTCCAGCCAGAGCACAGCTTAATTTGGGGGGAGAAGCTTGCCTAGGTGTGCATGGATCCCTCCCCATGGATCCCTTCCCGCCTGGCAGGGCTAGAGCTTCCTGCAAAAGCTGCCCCTGGTCCCACCTCTGAAGTCAGCAGAGAGCTGGAAGCAATGTTGGGTGCAAGGAGAAAGGTTGCTCCATACCTAGCTGGACCAGTTTGATGCTGGAGTGCTGGGCAGCTAATTCTTGCAGGGCCTGGAAATAAAGTTATGGAGCAAGGGAGGAGGTTAGAAGCCACCGGCTGCATGGCCAGGTGTCCCACCCCTGCTCCCATGTCACTGAGCCAGGGTGGCTTTGCTTTCTTTGGAAAGAGTGCAGGGCAATTCCCAGTGGATGGGGTAGGACAGCAACCCCACAGCCAGCAGGGGAATGGTGCTGCTGGGATTAGGAGCTGCCCCCCATCCTGAGTGATCCCAGCACAGAAAAGGAGTCGGCTGGCCATTGGCACAGCCAGGAGCAAGTGCTGAAGATTTGTCTGCCTCTCCAGCCTCATCCCACCCAGCCACATTGGGCGCTGCCTTATCCAGGGGGCTGGGGGGGCTATGAGACCCCAGAGCTCTCCCACCCCCACTCCTGGGCTACCCAGCCAGGGTAACAAGCCAACAGGGCTGCAGGGACTGCAGATCCCCACTGCCCACCCAGCTCAGCACCATCCCATTCCCAGCGCCCACACTGACCTTCCCTCTTGGACCCTTGGGGTCGCGGCAGGTGGCAAAGATGTGCTGGGGGGCCCGGGGGCTGGCGGCGAGCTGCCGCACCAGCTCCAGTCCAATGCCCCGGTTGGACCCTGTCACCAGCACGCTCCGAGCCAGCGCAGCCATGTCCTCAGCCTCTGTGCCGGGCGGTGACACATGGCAGGGTTGCCGCCTGCTCCGCATGAAGAGGAGCCCGGCACAGCCCAGGGTGTGGCTCTGGGCACCCACGGGGACTGGGACAGTGCCAGCACCTGGCCCCTCGCCTGCCCCAAACAGAGCCAGGGTCCCAGGAGGACTGAGGGCTCCCGGATATTTGGCACGTGAGGCTGCGTGACACCTGCATTGCCCAGATTTCCACCACTGCTCCTCTGAAGCCCCAGCTCCCAGAGTTTCTGTAACAGCAGAAGGGTCCACCTCTTACAAAGGCTTGGAAGAACACTACCAGGAAAAGGAGAACCGATTCAAATCTGGCTGTGGCCAGCAATCTCCCAGTTTGGGGGTGAGTTTGGGATGGTTGAATTCTGGGATGCCAATCCAAAGCCCAGCCTGGGAAGCACAGAGAGTTCAGTTTGTATACTGCAAGTTCCACTCCTGCCAACACTTCCCCCCAGAGCATCCAGCAGAGAAGGGACCCCCTGTAGCTTCACCACCCAGTGCTGGGGCTTCAAGCTCACATCCATCACCTTCCTCCTTGCTGGAGAACAATGCTGAATACTTATAAGCCCAAGAAATGCCTGTAAAGCCAAGGCTCCTGCAACCCAGGCCTGCCTGGGGGCATGGATTTTTAGGATGCAGAAGTGTTAAAAGAAACAAAGAGCTGCCATGTAAAAAGCCTCAGCTGAAACAGAAGAATTTGGGCAACATGAATATGAGGTCGGGGAGGAGAAAAGAAGAGGAAAGTAGTGAGGGTGGGTCCATCCCCTCTGGAAGTGCCCAGTGGGACATACCTGTTGCCCAGTCTGGCAGGGGGGACAGAAGTCTCTGTTCCCTGAGTAGCTGAGTGGTTCCACGTTTGGCAAGAACCAAGGAAACACTCGGGAGATGGTGAAGCACCCCCACGTTTGGAAGATGAGCTTTCAGGTGACACAGATCATGAAGGAGAAGAAGCAGTGATGTTTCCTTCCATGGTGGTGGACAGACTGTGGCCCCCATGAGAGGTAAGCATGCTGGGCGTGGATTTGGATGGTGTTGGAGTCAGACCTGCTGTAGCAGATGTTCTTGCAGGTGTAATCACCTGCATAAACAATTGCACTGTACAGACTTGCCTGCTCTGCCAGCAGCATCCAGAGCACAGCTCCCATTAAGAACCACTAAGACTGGAGTTTCCTCTTTTCCTTCCAGGCTCCTCGGGTAGGAGACAACAGAAACAAGCAAAGAGGGCTGCAGGACCAGGAATGGCTACAGGCCAGTGCCAAGCAGGGGAGTGACCTCTGGAAAGGGCTGACCATTGGCAGCCAAGGACAGCAGCACAGGCACACTCGTGGCTCCAGAACCACAGCCCAGGGCCAAAAAGTGTGCACCAGGGAAGAGATGAGACCAGGCTACAAGATCCCAATGCTATAGAGGCACCTGGGAACCATCCAGGTTAGACAAGATTTGAGAGAACTCCAAGTCCCATCAGGAAGAGCAGGGTCAGCAATGACTTCGGAGCAGGTTGCCCAGGGCTTGAACCTGACCTCAAAACCCTCCAGGGACCTTGCAGAGTTCCCAGACCCCCTTTCAATGCTTGACTGTCCTCAGAGTGATTTTCTTTGTCAGCGTGGCACCTCCCCTGTGTACATGCTGTGCCCCTTGGCCTGGATCCACAAGGCCCTTCCTGTGAGCTCCATCACTAGAGCCATGCAGTGACCCCTCCTGCAGCTCACAGCCTTGACCTTGACCCTGCAGACCCCTGCAAAGACCCTGTAGCCATTACACCCCCCAGCAGGGCTTTGTTCACTGCTCAGCACCCCCCAGCCAGCTCCTGCTCTGCCACAGCCCCTTCCTGGCTGAGCCCCGCTGCTCCCTGCTCCCTCCATGGGAGCGGGCAGCATCATTGTTGCAAAATGTGGAATGTGTCAGGCAGCATTATCTTGAGTCAGGCTGTTCTTTGATGTAAGACTTTTGCATAGTTTCTAGCCTAATCAGCAGGAAAGGAGACCTAATCACTGGAAGAGGCAGCAGCCAGCATCCCTCACTCAAGGACATTCTGGAGCTAACAAGATCTAGGGATTGCTAACTTGGCAAAATGCTCCAGGGCCATGTGTCTTAGAGCTGAACTATCTTCATTCATTGTAAGACTGAAAATCACACCTACAGATGAAAAATACCCTCCCCACGTGAAGACCCTTCCCCTGAGCATGAGTAGAAGTTAGCTGAGGTTACATGATTTGTATGGAAAGTACTCATCAATCCTAGCAGAAGGGTTGTGCTTGGGAAGTTGAAACCCAAAACTGGGCAAGAAAATAAAACTCTGTAGTCAGATGGCTACAGAGCGGGTGTTTGTTCATTCAGCTCCCGGAGTGAGGGGGGGTGTTTCCACCAAAAACTCACTCAATCTTCTTTAGACTTCAGTTACATTTTAGAAGTCCTTCTACACAACATTACAATTGCAACATATCATTAGCATACTCATATTTGCATGAAGCTGTGTCATGGCTTTACAACACTTTGTTTCTTTCGTGCATGCATCAGTTCTTTCTGTGGTGGTTGTCAGTGTTCTGGTGATGTTTTGATGAAGGCTTCTGTAGTCTTCCTCATGTTTGAACTTTTTACCTCTTCTGCAGCACATGCCTGATGCTTCTTGTTTATTTCATTCTAATTTGTTATTAGCTAATTTTGCCGTTTGCAAGTTTCGTTAAAACTGCCTATCTTGCTCTTGGTGGCGTTTGTTGTCTTGCCCTGCTATCTTGCTTTCCCTGCATGTCTTATTACAATGTTACTTATGGTTAACCTTGTGTTACATCGCACTTAGGATTCAAAGTTACTAACCCTGAATGTCTGTGTGTAAATAACAGCATGGAAAGTCCGGTGGGGTGCGCTAGATTTGTGAAATACCACTGAGCATCCAGGCTGGGACAGCGCTGAAATGAACAATGTTTCATTCGAGTGTGTCACTATTCTCTGGTGTTCGTGGTTTAATTTCCTCACGCTGGGCTCGCTGCGCACCAGGGAACGGACCTGATTCCTGGGGAACATCCCAGGGCCCGCCCTCAGGCACCCCTAAAATGGCGGCGCCCTGGGAGGCCTCAGCCCGCCCGCGTCACGCGCCCGCCGTGTCCCGCCATTGCATCAGCCGGGGGCGGGGCGCCGCGCGGGGGGGGTGGGGCTGGCACAAGAGTGACAGCCCCCGCAGCCAATGGGAGGTAGCGGGCGGAGGAGGGGCGGGGCGGAGCGGGCGGGGCGGTGTGGCCGGAGGAGCGCAGCGAGGGGCGGCGGTGGTCGCGCAGGTACGGCCCGGGGGCCTGGGGAGCTCCGGCCGCTGGGTTCGGCTTCTGTGGCCCGGCCGGGACCCGCGGGCACGGGGGAGAGGGGCACGGAGGAGGAAGGGCTGGAGGGTGGCGGTGGCGGTGCGCTGGTCGCGCCCCATGCGGGCCCGCGGGGGGATGCCGGGCGGCCGGCGGCGCTGCCGGGCTGCGCTGTGCCCTCACCGCTCCTGGGGCACTGGAGAGCGGGTGTGTCTGGGCAGAGGCTCTGACAGGCCCTGGGGCCGCCGCTATGCCTGCTTCTCCCCACCTCGGGTCCTTCCCTCCTGCAGCATCGAGGCTGGACTCGATGATCTCAGAGGACTTATCCGAGCTAATTGATTCAGTGCTGTGAATACTCCCAGGCCCTGCTCCTATGGGCAGTTCCCGTCCCTCCGCGCCGCCGCAGGCTGCCGGGATCTCGCCTCCCTGCATGGATCCGCATTGCGCTCCGCTGCCAGGGACAGCCTCGTGTACCCGTAGGACACGGGCGGTGCTGCCCTCCAGGCTGTCACCTGCCTCTGGTGTGCGTGGGTGATGTGGGTACCCTGAAGGAAGGCTTCCAGGCATCCCTGGAGCTGGCTCTGCTTTGAGCAGGGAGGGTGGACAGTCATATTCAGCAGTCATTTCAGACTTGACTGGTCTATGATTTAGTTATTTAGAATAGTTTGGATTGAAAGTGACCTTAAAGCCTACCTGGTTCTAACAGCTCTGCCATAGGCAGGGACACCTTCCACTACAAAATGCTGCTCCAAGCCCGATCTAACCTGGCCTTGAATACCTCTAGGGATGGGGAAGCCACATCTTCTCTTGGCAACCTGTGACAGGTCTTCACCACCTACACAGGGAAGAAATTCTTCCTAATTTCTAACCTAAATCTCTCCTTTTTCAGTTTAAAACTGTTCCCCCTTATCACATCATTATCTGCCCGTGTAAAAAGTTGCTGTCCGTTGTTTTTATAAGCCCCCTTAAATACTGCAAGGCTGTAATGATGTCTCCTCTGGATTTAATAATCTTGAATGCTTAGGTGACTTGGCAGTCCCTCTGTCCCCAAGGCAAGGCAAACACAACCTACTAAATTTATAAACCATGTGAATTTGATATTTTAAAACCATGTGTTTTCAAAGAACAGGTAACTTGAGGTAGTGCCCCAGAAATCAGGGAGGTTGAGGGAGAGGAAATTTCAGGTTGGGCCACCACTATTTGGGGCAGACTGATGGTTGAAATGAAGTGTCAGTGAGCACTTAACAATGTGTGGAGACCCTTTCAGGAGCTGGAGACAATGGTCCTGATGTTCACCTTGAGCTGACAGCACATCAGAGCGTTGTTTGTTGTTGTTTGTTCAGACTGCACCGAGGTTTTGCCGCTTTCCTGCCGCTTGCTTTGGGCAGTGGCAACTTCCAGCTTCCAGATGGAGACCCCGCTCACTGCCAGTCAGATCCGGCAACGGTTCATTGACTTCTTCAAGAGAAACAAGCACACCTATGTGCACTCATCTTCTACAATCCCCCTGGATGACCCCACACTGCTCTTTGCCAATGCTGGGATGAATCAGGTACGATTCCCACCCTGGCACTGCAGTATCCTTTTGGAACCAGTGAAGCTGCTTGCAGAGCTGTCAGGAAGATTAATGTTTTCTCCACACTCCTTCTGGTCACAGAGAGATGGGTGATGTGTCTGCTGGAGTCCTCTGTGCTCTCACAAAATTGACAAGAGCACTGGACAAGGTTCTTGTAGTGAGAGCTCTGCCAGTCTCATTTCCGTGACCCTTGGTACCACAGCAGCAGTGGCACAAATGACTAACGGTGTCTTTGAAGAGCAGTTGAGACTGGGCTGCTGCAAGGGCTCTGCTGCAGATCAGCACCCAGTTTTTATTTTTTGGCAGCTGGGAATCTGACAGCTTTCAGTCCCTTTGGAAGTCCTGGGGTTTGGTGGGCTCTAGGAACAGCTCTGTGTGTGCGAGCGCTGAGTTCTAGGCAGCCTCCTCATGGGCAGGAGCAGCAGGTTTGTTTCTGAAAGGTGCTTTGGGTATGTCCAGACTAGTGATATCATTACATAAATGACACTAACTGCCTTGCTGTTGCCTGCAACATTTGAAAACAGGTTCTGAGTGCTTTACTCAGTTATTCAGCTTTCCTAGCAGTTCACCTGCCCTCTTTCTCTCTTCTTAGTTTAAGCCCATCTTCCTCAATACCATCGACCCCTCACACCCGCTTGCTAAACTGAGCAGAGCCACCAACACTCAGAAGTGCATCCGAGCAGGGGGCAAGCACAACGACCTGGATGACGTGGGGAAAGATGTGTACCACCACACCTTCTTTGAGATGTTGGGGTCCTGGTCCTTTGGGGATTATTTCAAGGTAAAATAGTCTGGACGCAGCTCTGAATCTCTTGCACAGATTTGTCTATCTCTGTAAACTCAGCAGAGCAGTTGCCAAGAGAAAAGAGAATATGTTGGCACAGAGATGCATGTACCTCCTTTGGAATAAATGAGCTTGGAAGCTGCCCCAACCCTGCAGAATGATTTGAGATTAATTGCTTAAGGTTTACAAAGCTGATTAAATTAACTCTGCTAATTTGGAGTCTTCAGGTAGAGATTTTAGTGGCTGTCCTGGAGGTGTGGGGACTTACATGTGCTATGCAGCTATGACTGACCTTGAAACAGGAGTGATCATATAATAATGATTTCCTTTCCCAAGCTTCTTGCTAGTGTAATATTCAAAGTCAGAATTAAAAGGCTTTTTGGAGGCATGAACATGCTCCAAACATGCTAGGAGTTAACTTGTCTGCAACAAGACAGTCATATGAGATGTTTCTTCTGTCCTCTTCACTGCATGTATTAATTTGCTTCTTTCTTATGTCAAAAGTCAGAAAGTTTTTGGCTGCTGATAGCTACAGTAGCCAGTACTTTGAATGTTGAAGAGAAGCTGTCTTTGCATTCCCTTGCTGACCTCGTGTTTCCTTCTGCAGGAACTTGCTTGTAAACTGGCTCTGGAGCTTCTCACCAAGGAGTTTGGCATCCCTGCTGAAAGACTCTATGTCACTTACTTTGGTGGAAATGAGGCTGCAGGACTGCAACCAGACCTGGAGTGCAAGCAGATCTGGTTGGATTTGGGGTAAGGCCTTTCACTGAGGAAGGTGCATGTTTTGATGAGCAATAGTAATTTATTTGGCTTGGATATTTGGAAAAAATTCTTCACAGAAGCAGAACTGAGCAGGCTGCTCAGAGCAATGAGCACCATTCCTGGAGGGATTTTAAAGCTGTGCAGCTGTGGCACTTTGGGGCATGGTTTAGTGGTGAGTTTGGCAGTATTGGAGTAACAGTTGGACTTGATGATCTGAAAGGTCTTTTCCAACCTGAATGTTTCTATGACTCTATGAGGGCCTGTACTATGTAGCAGAACACATATAACAGGAGACTGACAAAACTGAAGTGTCACAAATAACATTTGCAGGGTGGTGGAGCTTCCAAACCAGAGGGAAGTACTGATATTAGAAGATAGTGAGAGCTCTGGTATCAAAATCTCTTGTGTAAACTTGAGAGTCCTGCTTGGTCAGGTGAATAGGATGTCCTGCCCAGTGTGCTGCCACTGACAGCATTTGAGAAGATCATGTAATCATAGAACTATGGAATGATTTGGGTTGGAAGGGACCTTACAGCTCATCTTGTTCCAAGCCCTGTCCAACCTGGCCTTGAATACTTCCAGGGATGGGGCAGACACAGCTTCTCTGGGCAGCCTGTTCCAGTGCCTCATCATGCTTACAGGGAAGAATTTATTCATATTATATAATATGCATCTGCCCTCTGTTAGTTTAAAGCCCTTTTCCTATCACTCCATGCCCTTCTAAACAGTTCTTCTTCAGGTACTGAAAGGCCACAGCAAGGTGATCCCAGAACCTTCTCTTCTCCATGCTGAACAATCCAAATTCTCTCAGCCTTTTCTCATAGGAAAGTTTCTTCATCCCATCAGTGTCTTCTTGCTGATGGCTTTACTGAGGTGTTGTGTAAGTCTCTGTCTCCACCTGGGATGACTTCAGGTGCCAGTGTTCATTTGGTCCCCTCAGCAGGAATCCTGAGCATTAGGCTGTTGGATTGGTCTGACTCAAGACTCTAAGAATTCATCAGCACATCTAGGGAATTAGTGAGCTGTGGTTTCTCTGGCATAGCCTTCAGTTTGGGGAATTCTTTTAGTTAGTCTCTGTTGCTCAATAAATTTCTTCTTGCAGGCTGGCTGAGGGCAGGATTCTGCCTGGCAATATGAAGGATAATTTCTGGGAAATGGGAGACACCGGCCCCTGTGGCCCTTGCAGCGAGATCCACTATGACCGGATTGGGGACAGGGATGCTGCACACCTGGTCAACCAGGATGACCCCAACGTCCTGGAGATCTGGAACCTGGTGTTCATACAGTTCAATAGGTGAGCCAGACCTGCTTCCAGCTTCCAGGTGAGCCAGGTTGCTTCAGCTCAGTTTGGGAGGCTGCTTGGGCTGTGCACTCTTTTAACTGCCCATGGCTTGCTCACCATTACCAGCTGTCCAGCAGCCAAGCACTTTGTGATGCTCTGTCCCCTTACCCACTGGTGCAGACAGGGTTGGTCACGCTGCTTTTGGGACAAACTGAGAATATTTTCTCTGTTTATCTGCCAGGAGTTTAGTAGGGAATAAGCTGTTGTCTGCTCTGGGTCTGAGTTTTGCTGAGGGTCTTGTTAACTGTATTTTATCAAAGTTGTCCTTTGTGTGGCTTGTGTATGGGCCCAGGTCACAAATCTGATGGAGATGAAGAGAGAAATAGGGTTCCACTTGCAGAGCCTCCATCCATAACATCTCACCTTTCTTTGGCAGGGAAGCTGATGGCACACTGAAACCCCTTCCTAAGAAAAGTATTGATACTGGGATGGGCCTGGAGAGGCTGGTCTCTGTGCTGCAGAACAAGATGTCCAACTATGACACTGACCTTTTCCTTCCTTACTTTGAAGCCATCCAAAAGGTATGAACTGAAGCCTGACCTAGCTGCATCCATTCCCTGAATTCCTGGGAAGATGCATGGGGCTGATTGGTCTCTGATTTCCCAGCTGCTGTGAGCCCCACACATTTGCACTTTGCTGAGGGTAGGAACTCAGGCTGGTACAGTAATTGCTGCCCTGGGACATGTTTCCAGGGGGATATAGGACAGTGAATGATGCAGATTTCCCAGTTCCTGTGAACTGTCCCGATGGACACTCCTTGGTCCTCTCCCAGTGGGAGATGCTCTGCAGCCCAGCATTACCAAGTGCTATCTTTTTGCCACGTGCTAAAGAGCACATGGTGCTGCTAACCCAGAATCAATTTGTCCTTCAGTCTCACACCTGGAACATGCTGATCTGTAGGAAATTCTATTAGCCAGGAATGCATTGCCATAAACCACGACAGTCACTTGCAGAACCTGTGTGCTGTTGTTGCATTGTCCTGGGTGCGACCCATGCTGGGAGTTCTGTGTGCAGGTCCAAGCTTTTCTTTAATTCCGTGGAGGAGGCAGAGCTCCCTGGCTGTAGATCACACTGGATAAAATGCAGAGAGAAGAGCCCAGGCTCCTGCTACCTCTAAGGAATGAGGTGCCCAGCTCCAGAGTTGGAATTGGAGAGCTGCCTTTTTTCAGTGTTAAGTCCACTGGTTTGACACAGCCCCTGTGTCCTTGTCTGCCTTCCTGCTGTGTACTGGGAGCCTGCTGGAGGGAGGTTTGCACCATGTGCAAGCACTGCATGGTTACAGCAGTATCTTTCCCTAGGGTATGGATAAAACCATCCTAAAAGAGGAAAGCTGGAACCATCTCCTGTGGGACAGAATTTGAAAGGTTTCTTGGCTGGGCAGGTTTTGCCAGGTTGGAGTCCTTGAGCCAATGTGCAAAAGAGATGATTTCTCTGTACTCTTTCCCTCTCCCTCTCTCTTGGGCTCTTAATGATGGGATAAATTAGATTTTCTTCCCTCTGGTCTGGAGAGCTTTTGGCCTTTGAAATGTGGGCTGTGGCACCATGCAGAGCCCGCAGCACTGTGCCTCCCCTGGGTTCACTGAGTCGCCTCTTTTCAAGAGGAATGTTCTCCTCTGTGGCTGTGGGTGGTAGGGTGGGCTTGGCTTCTGTGGCCCTTCCCTGTAATTCTGCCATGGTGCCACTGTCAGTAATTGTGCCCTCTGCTCACTGCCTTCTCCTCTGCACAGGGCACAGGTGCCAGGCCATACCTGGGGCAGGTTGGGGCCGAGGATGCTGATGGAATAGACATGGCCTACCGTGTGCTGGCCGACCACGCACGGACCATCACCCTGGCCCTCTCGGACGGGGGCAGGCCTGACAACACTGGCAGAGGGTAAGAAGGAGCTGCTGCATTGCCACCAATTCCATTCTGTTCAGCATGGTTTCCCTCAGGGCTCTGGGATCTCTTTGGATTAGTCATTAAAGCAGTGGGTAGCAGAGTGTTTGCTCGGGGTATTTGATGCTTGAATTGCTGTTATAAGGTTCACAAATCTGAAGGTTCTTGTGAGCACCATTGCTGCTGTGCTAGCCCCCAGATAGGATCACTGTGGGCAGACAGGCACAAAGTCCGGCTTGGTGCAGTGTTGCTGTTGTAAAAGCAAGGAATTTTGGACTGGGGGGCTGTGCTGCAGGTGCCACTGGACTCTGTAAGCACACAGTGAATGTGGGTCATGGAGCTGGGGCCTGGCACCTCACCTGTGCCTTGCTGGTGCCATGAGCAGCTGCTTTAGGGAAAACAAGGGGAGAAAACCCTGTGCTCTTGGTCCTGGTAGGGGCTGCTGGTAGGTGGATGCTGGTGGAACCTCTGAGAACAACTGAGATGTGTAACATTTGCATGGGGGGCTCTGCTATCTCCTAGGTATGTGCTGAGACGGATTCTCCGACGGGCTGTGCGCTACTCCCATGAGAAGCTCAATGCCCCCAAAGGTTTCTTTGCTACTCTGGTTGATGTGGTAGTGGAGTCACTGGTAAGTTCTTCTCCCACTCCACTGTATCTGCTGAAGACTTCTGGTGAGGTGTGCAGATCTCCATGTTGAAGAGCTTCTCCTCTTGGGTCTGCAGGGAGATGCCTTTCCTGAGCTGAAGAAGGACCCAGATATGGTAAAGGACATTATCAATGAAGAAGAAGATCAGTTCCTGAAAACACTGAGCAGAGGCCGTCGCATCCTGGACAGGAAGATCCAGAGCCTTGGGGACAGTAAAGTCATTCCTGGTAAGGCTGTGACTTCTGTCTGGATGCAGCAAAAGGCATTTATTTTCTGGGATCACATAAGGGCTCAGCCGGGTGGGGAAATTAGAGGTGATGGGGGAACAAAGTTGGAGTCAGAAGACGTCTCTTAGAGCTGAACCACCCATCTCACCTCTGGCCTGTGTTCACTTGCTCAGGTGTCTAAGCTGCCCAGACACAGATCTCTGTGCTGTCAGGGAGGAGCCTTTGGATGTTCATGTTCTCCAGACCTGTTCACTGTCCTGCCATAGCTCAGAGCCAGTGGAGGAGCAGGGAAGGGAGCAGTGTCTGATGGAGCATGAGAGCTGACTGCTTTGCCCTTTCTCTGCAGGTGACACTGCCTGGCTGCTGTATGACACCTATGGTTTCCCTGCGGATCTCACTGGGCTGATTGCAGAGGAGAAGGGCCTTGTTGTAGACATGGAGGGCTTTGAAGAAGAGCGGAAAAATGCTCAGGTGGGTAACAGCTCCAGAGGAAGCTGGTTTATGAGTGGGCAGGGAGAATTCCCTTCCTTGCAGTTTGCAGTCATGAGCTGCTCCTTTGTCACTGAGTCTGCTCACACCCCATATGCCCTGTGGTTTGTCCCGTGGGAAAAACCAGGGGAACTGCAGTTGCTGTGGGACATGTCTTTTCTGTACAGCTGGGGTTGGTTTTGTTCACTAGCAAAGCCTGGAACCTTGAGCTCAGCCTTCTGCTGTCCTGTTCTGGTTAGGGAAGTTATTCCCTGTCCAAGGATCAGTATCCAGGCAGGCCTTGGGTGCATTTACCAGCATGTTTGCTGCAGCAGCAGGGAGTGGCATTGACCAGCTGGGTACTTGCCTTGTCCTTACTGGGCTCAGGCCCACTTGGTCTGCATGCTGGAACTGCCTGCTCTGAAGCCAGAAAAATGGGCACACCCCAGCTGCTGGCACACAGCTTCCCAGGGCAGAGCTCTCAATCAGGGAGTGCTGAGGGATGTGAGTGAAATGTGCAACTAGGCTGGCATGCATTGGTGTTTCTTAAACCTTGGTATTTGACAGCTCATTTCTCAAACCTTGCTCATTGGCAGCTCAAATCCCAGGGCAAGGGTGCTGGAGGGGAGGATCTCCTCATGCTGGACATCTATGCCATTGAAGAGCTAAGAGCCCGAGGGCTGGAGGTGACAGATGACTCACCAAAATACAGCTATGCTTCAGATCCAAGTGGTACCTATGGTATGGAAAAACCTTCTCACAATCATGTTCTGCTACTAAACCTTCCCTTCCTCTGGGCTCCCCTTTCATGGGACATGGAGTTGGAAGTGGAAGGCTGTGCAGGTGAATTGCCTGCTTGTTACTAATTGAGCAGAGAAAGAGGACTGACTGTTCAGGGGCTACTGTACTGCTGTTGCCAAATTAAGGGAATACCTGTTACTGCAGCTTTATGTCTCCACACTTCTGTGTTGGTGTTTCTCAGCTGCTCCTTTGCCAGTGCTGCAGGAGACTGCAGTTTCTGCTTGGCATGTTGGAGGGTCCTTGGCTTGCTTGCTCTTTTGACTTGAAAGAGATTCAGGCTCATAGTCATGTGTGCTGCTGACTTTTGCTGCATAGGTGTGGAAGGCAGTGACAGTCCCTGCCTTGGAGGGCACTGAATGAAGTTTCCAGCTAACTGTTGCCTTACTCCTCTCTCCTTATCCCCTGCAAATGTGTTAGCTGCCATGAGCTCCTGCAATAACTGGGAGGTGTTGCTATGACATTTTGCTCCCATGTGGGTGTGTACAAGGTTTTCCTGTTTTACTGACACTGCCTGTCATCCCGGTGGCAGATTTCGGGAGCCTCGTGGCCACAGTGAAAGCCATCCGCAGGGAGAAGAAGTTTGTGGAGGAGGTGTCCACTGGCCAGGAATGTGGGATAGTGCTGGACCAGACCTGCTTCTACGCCGAGCAGGGTGGGCAGATCTATGACCAGGGCTACATGGTCAAGGATGACGACAGCAGGGAGGATGTGAGTGGGCCTGAGAGCCTTTTGCTGAGCTCAGTCTGACTCGGGGCCTGGGCAGAGAGGGAGAAGGGGCCAAGAGGCTCCAGCAATTTCCCATCCATGTCAGGTGTCACTCACTGCACAGGGTTCCTTTCTAGGGGTGCAGCATGGCATGGATGTGCTGGAGTTTTGTTCTTGCTTCTTGAGGAGCTCAATTCTGTGCTGGTGTCACCAGACTGTGGGTGCCTCTGGTGGTGGTGCTGGGATTGCCAAGCCCAAGGGCAGTGCTCTGAAGCCATGATGGGGAGCTGAGGCGAGGAGCTCTTTCTGTGCCCAATAACTGTGCCCCATCTTCATTCTTTTCCCCGCTTTGCTGTGTGCTGTGCCTGGGGACACAGCTTTCTCCAGCACACACACCACTCTGGCTCTCAGCTGGGACCTTTCCAGTTGCAGCTCAGACTTCTGGCCAGGTGATGTCTTCCCTTGTCCTCTCACCCTGCTCACATGGGGCATTTCCCTCTTTGTACAGAAAACAGAATTCACTGTGAAGAACGTGCAGGTCCGAGGAGGCTATGTGCTCCACATAGGAACTCTGTATGGGAGCTTGAAAGTAGGAGATCAGGTCCACCTGACTATTGATGAGGTGAGTTAAGACATGGTGTAGCACATGAGCTTGTCTCTTTTCTCTGGGTTTTGTATTGTTTCTTTTCATCACTGGGCGCCTGATGTTGGGTCCTGCCCTTCCTGCAGCACATGACCAAGCAGTGTCTGGCTGACTCTAAGTCTCTCCTGCTTGGCACATAGCTTTCTCCTGCCACAAGGCAGATAATGCCCAGCTAGCTCAGAACCACTCTTGCTGGGTTTGCTGATCACAGGCAGAAACACATTTTGGGTCATGACTTGCAGGGAGAACATATGTGGTGCCCCACTGCATGGGGACAGCAGCAGAGTGCCTGGGCTGCCTGTCCCACTCCAGACATTGCTCCTGTGGGCTCAGCTTGCTGAGTGACTGCTGGGTTGAGCACAGTCAGCCTGAAGCATTTCTCTTCTCTATAAAGCAGCACCTGTAGAGGAAGAGGGAAGGCTTCCATCTTGGAGTGCTTTTCCCTGCTGAGGAGCAGAGATTACTTATCTGTGTCCTGGTGTGTCCTTGGCCTCTCTACCACACAGGCCCAACAAGGGGACTGCCTGGAAAAAAGCCATGCAGAGATTTGGTGGGGAACACGCGTTCCTGTAGCTCCAAGGCAGCAAGTGTGATCAGTTGTTTCTGGTGTCCTGAGCTAGCTTAAGATTCTGTTGGAGCAGGGCATTAACCTCCCCTTCCCTTCAGCTGCTGGAGGTGATTGTGGCTCTGGGGTGTGGGATCCCATCTAACAGTGGCTTCCTCTCTCAGGCCAGGCGGAGGCCGGTCATGAGCAACCACACGGCCACCCACATCCTCAACTTCGCCCTGCGCTCCGTGCTGGGGGAGGCTGACCAGAGGGGGTCCCTGGTGGCACCAGACAGGCTGCGCTTCGACTTCACCGCCAAGGGAGCCCTGTCCACCCAGGAAATCAAGAAAGTTGAAGGGATTGCCAACCAGATGATTGAGGAGTCAAAGGTGGGTACGGCTGGCACATTGCGTACCTTGGTGATGATCTGGGATGCTGGGAGTTTGGCATGCAGGAGGATTCTGAGCTGCTGTTGCAGTACTGTGCACAGATTGCCATCACCTTAGAGGATTTTGAGTGGTAAATCCCATATGGATTGTTCTGTTCATTGGTTTCAAGCCCTGTCTAGGGGTTGGAGTGTTCCCATGTCTGCCATAGTGTCACATCAGCTACAAGAGCCAGGAAGTTTGGCAGAGTAGTTTTGCAGGCGTGGTGGGATTTACAGCATACACCCAGACAGCCCAGTGATGCGTCCCCAATGGCAGGAGAGTGGCTCTGTCTGGTGCCAAGGGTCAGAGCCGGCTCTGGAGGATTCTGGAATCTGTGCTTGGAACCATTTGCACGTGCAGTAGCACACAGGGAGTCTGAGCAGGTGGTATTGGGAATTTTGAAGATGAGACATCTTTTAATAACTTTGTGGTTCTTGCAGCTCAATAAACCCCAGCTCAGGTGAGGCACAAGGCTTCACTTCTAGGATCTTTCAGAGGAAGAAATTTCCTGGGAACATGGGCCCTCAGTCACAGCTGACAGGACTGGCTCTTACCCACATCCCTTTGCTGTTCTCTGCAGACTGTGTATGCCAAGGACTGCCCTCTTGCAGCAGCCAAAGCTATCCAAGGACTTCGGGCAGTTTTTGACGAGACCTACCCCGATCCTGTCCGTGTGGTCTCCATTGGCATCCCTGTGGAGGAGCTGCTGGCTGACCCCTCTGGCCCTGGGGGCTCCATCACCTCTATTGAGTTCTGCGGAGGGACGTGAGTACCTGGAGAAGCCAGGGAAGGTGGCAGGGTGGCTGGAAAGGAGTTCCTGTGGAGCTCCTGGGAGTGCCACAAGCATACGCTGGGGCAGAGCTGGAGGTGGTGGTGATGATGTGCCTTTGCATGCCCAGTCCTGAGTCAGTCAGTCTTTAAAATTACCTTTCACAGGCAGGAAACTGCCTGTATTGCTCCTGCCCTCACACAGAGTCTCTGGCAGTGCTGGGAGCACAGCCCTTGCCACCCTTTCCTCACTCATTTGCTTTCAGCACAGATTGGTTTTTCTGCCTGTCCCCACACTGCTGCATTTCCCTGGCAGGATGGTTGTCTTATTTCTGTGCTGATTCTTGCTGAGATGAGAGGTGGAGTTCTAACTCTGTCTTGTGGGTCTGTCTGGGTTCTTTCCAAAGGCACTTGCAGAACTCCAGCCATGCTGGCCCCTTTGTGATTGTTTCAGAAGAAGCAATTGCTAAAGGCATTCGGAGGATAGTTGCAGTCACCGGGGCTGAAGCTCGGAAGGTAAGGGTAGGCAGGAGAAATCCTCTGTGAAATTCCACCTGTTAACCCTGTGCCAAAGTTCCTTTTGTTCAAATTTGCACAATATCCTCTGAGGGACTCATGGAAAAGGGTGCTGCTGTTGGCAAAGGCTGTGCTGGAGACACTGGCTGTACTACAGTCGGAGCAGGGAAGAGAGGGGGAAGTCTCAGCTGTAGGTGTTGTGGCAGAGAAACCTGGGTGGGTGTGTGGGATGGCTCCAGGGTTAGCTCAGGTTGCTTTTCAGAATGGCTGCAGGTGTAGAGCTCTCAGCAGCTGGCAAGGCCAACAGGAGAGTGATGAAGTCTGAGAACTCAGCCCTCTGCTGCAGGAGACACTGACTGTATGTGGACTGGTACTCCCTAAAATGGGAGAAAGGGGTTTCATGGGAAAGATGATTTCTCTTTTGGGGGAATCTTGGCAATCCTGGCAAAGAAAAGAGACCTAGGGCCCATGCACCAGAATCACGCCCTGCTTCTGGTCAGGTGCTGCCTGATTTGGCCCTGTGACTTCCCAAGAGTTACTAAGCTCCATCCTGGGGCATTCCAGCATTCCTCACCTCTTCGTGCTCTGGGGTGATCAAGAGCCCGGCCCGCTCAATCTTTTTAACTCAGATTGTATTCTCCTAGGCCCTCAGGAAAGTTGACAGCCTCAGGAAACTGCTATCAGCCCTGGAGGCCAAGGTGAAGATCCAGACAGCTCCCAACAAGGATGTGCAGAAGGAGATCACGGATCTCAGTGAGGTGAGGATGATAGCAGTGCTCTGCCTCCCCAAAGTGAATGGGACCTTCATTGCCAGAACTGGCTGGTATTAATGAGGCCCGAGTTGACCTTCCTGCTCCTGTCCAACAGCCCTGCATCCCATGGGTGCTGCAGCCAGCACCTGTTGCCTGGGTCATTGGCACTGGGAGGGGAGTGGAGCTTACTGGGCTCTACTGGTTGAGGCAGAGTTCATGAGGTGCTGCATCTCCTGCCACGATCATTGACATCTTTAACCTTCTCCACCTGCTCCTCTTCTGCAGACACTGGCCACTGCTGTTATCCCACAGTGGCAGAAAGATGAACTGAGAGAGGCTGTCAAAGCACTGAAGAAAGTCATGGATGACCTGGACCGAGCAAGCAAAGCTGACATCCAGAAAAGAGTGAGCCCTGGGCTGGAATAAAGGAAGTGTGGGAGGGCTGTGGGGTACTCCTTTGGGAGCTCTGTTGGTGTCCAGGATGGAAGAAAATTGATGTGTAGGAATGTCCCTCACACTGTTCAGCCTTCCAGCTTCTCCTGCTGCCTCGTGAAGCAGAATTACCTCTGTGCCTGTTCCCTGGGTTGAAGCAAAGCAGCCTGTTCCTGCCCTGACAGTGCCCCTGGCTGCAGGCTTCCTCCTGGATCCCACTGAAGTTTTCTGGAGGAGGAATCATGCACAACATGCTGTCTTACAGGCCACATACCTGCCTGTCAGAATATATTCCTCCTGGCTTCACAGTGTGAGGCTGCTCCAGGCTGGGCTGTGGGTGTATTTTGGGCACCTTGGGGCCACCCAGATGGTTCTTGTGTCTATACACAGTGTGGGTTGGTCTAGTGGCTGACTACTTTTGTCCTCAGGTGCTGGAGAAGACCAAGCAAGTTATTGAGAGTCATCCTAACCAGCCATGGGTCATAATGGAAATGGAAAATGGAGCCTCAGCAAAGGTATGAGATAGTCTGATCACTCCTCAACAACTTTCCTTCTGCCTGAGGAGCAGGTGGTCTCTCATCACTCAGGGGGGTGGTTCAGTGCTACAGAGCTGTCCCTCTTGCCATCTGCTGTCCATGAGAAGGGGGAGAGACCACAGGGATATTCTCTTGTGTCCCACCTCCTGGACTAACACATGAGCTTGCCAGGGTCTTGACCACTTGCTGAGTTTCCAGACATGGTGGTAGATAAGGAGCCCAGCAGAAATCCCACTGTGTCCCAGGTGAGACTCATCCTGTAGCAGTCATGACACTGAGATGCATTTAAGGAACTGAGAACAGCAGCTTTGCTGAGCCATGAAAGTCATGATGCTTGTGGCCCCTGCAGATCAGCTCCAGGAGCGGTGTCCTGGGCTGAGTGTGTGGACAGAGCCAGGCAGAGAGCTGTCCCCAGCACTGTCTGCTCAGCTGTATTCAAGTTCCTCCCTGGCCAGGGCTGAATCTACTCCTTTCCTCCCAGGGCTGAATCTGCTCCTTCCCTCCTCCACACACAAGTTTTTTTACAAGTGATTTCTGTTGGAATGAATGCTCTGTTGTGTGCATTGTGTCACAGTGCTGAGCCCAGTAAGTGCCAGGCAGCAGGAGCTGGTTGTGCCTGGGCTTAGACCACTCTGGGCTCGAAACCCTGTTAAAATTTCCTCTCCAGGAGTCTTGAGGCTCATCCTGCTCGCTCTGTGTGACCACCAGCATTGCCATGCTGCCCATGCTTCTGCTCCCAGTGGGTGCTGTTGCAGCTTTTTCCCTGACAGAAGGGTGCATCCCATGGGATGGCAGTGCTGTCAGCCTGGGGAGCTGCATGTTCCCAATCCACCCAGAGCAGCACGGCTTTGCTCACCAGAGGACCCATTCCTGGGGCTCTGCTGCCTCATGCTGTCTGTGCGAGTGAGGGATGATGGTCTTCTTGGGAATAATGGAATGTGTGGCAGTCTCCCTGGTTCTTCCTTGCCTTAACCCTTGCAGCCTCATCGTGCTGCGTTTGAGTTTCCTGACTCCCTTTGGAACAGCTGTTGCCTTCTGCTGAGAGGAGTTTTTTCCCCTCCAGCCAGTACACTCAGGCAAAGGTTCATTCGGGGGCTGATTCTGCCAGTTCCTGTATACCTCAAGGTGGGGAAATAAAAGCATCTTCTTCCTGCCTTGGGGTACACAGGCAGCGTTTATGTCCCCTGCCAAGGCTTCCACACTGCCAGGAGTGTGGAGATGGCTCAGGTTTGGGAGGAGGAGCTTTGCAGAGTGCTGCTGGCTGGTTTAATACAATTCCTGATCTGAGGTCTCTGTGGGTGCTGTTGGGGCTGGAGCTGGGCTGGGTGCCAGGGCACGGAGACACTCGTGCAGTGATTTGTTCTCTTCCAGGCCCTGAATGAATCTCTGAAGCTCTTCAAGACTAATTCCCCCCAGACTGCTGCTATGCTCTTTGCTGTGGATAATGAAGCTGGAAGGATCACCTGCCTGTGTCAAGTACCCCAGGTACTGCAGACTGCGTGGCTGCCTCTCCCTGAGCCTCCATGAAGGAGTTGCAGCCTCCAGGCAGGAAGCATCTAACATTACACAGCCAGAGCTGATGGGAATTTGGCAGAAGCCACAGTCCTCATGCTTGGGGTTGCTGTCAGGCTGCAGAAGTCAGGAAAGAGGGGTTGTGCTCTGCAAACAGGGAAGGGGAAGAGTCAGGACTTAATGGGGTGGTAGGCACAGGAGGGGGAGATTGCTGTTCTTCCCTCAGTGTTGACCGCTGGGTTGCTTTTCCTGCCCAGGAGACTGCAAATAAGGGCCTGAAGGCCAGCCAGTGGGTGCAGGAAGTGTCTGGCTTGATGGACGGCAAAGGTGGTGGAAAGGACATCTCTGCACAGGCAACAGGCAAGAACGTGGGCTGCCTGCAGGAAGCCCTGAAACTGGCCACGGACTTTGCCAGGCTCCGGCTGGGGGAGCTGAAGAACTGACTGAGGGGGGAACCCCGGCCCCTTTGTCTCCGTGTCTGTCCCCTGCGCGGGTTTCCTGTCAATAAAGGCTCCCTTCCCCGCGCTCTGCGCCCCGGCTCTGCTGGCGGGGCGGGGTGGGACGGGATGGGGTGGGATCCCCGTGCCAGTCACAGCTTGTGCCCGCCTCCTGCTCGGGCCCGCCCCGTCACCGCCCGCTTACGGCGTCCCGCCGACCATGCCGCTGGATCACCGCCGCCTGCGCGGCCCGGAGGAGTCGCAGCCGCCGGCGCTGTGGGCAGCGACCGCGGCCGAGGATGAGGAGGACGAGGGGGGCGCGGGGGCGGCGCCGCGGGACCCCTGTGCCCTGCGGCCGCTGTTCGCGCGGGCCGGGCTGCTGAGCCAGGCGCAGGGCTCGGCCTACGTGGAGCTGGGCAGCGGCACCAAGGTGCTCTGCGCCGCCTGGGGCCCGCGGGAGGCGGCCGAGCCCGGTCCGGGCCGGCTGCTCTGCGAGTTCCGCCGGGCGCCGTTCGCGGGCCGCGGGGCGCGGGGCCGGCCGGGCACGGCGGCGGAGCGGGAGGCGGAGCGGGAGGCGGCGGCGGCGCTGCGGGAGGCGCTGGAGCCGGCGGTGCGGCTGGGCCGATACCCGCGGGCCCGCCTGGCCGTCAGCGCGCTGCTGCTGCAGGACGGGGGCTCGGCGCTGGCCGCCGCCGTCAGCGCGGCCGCCCTGGCGCTGGCGGACGCGGGCGTGGAGATGTACGACCTGGCCGTGGGCTGCGCGCTGTGCCGGCCGCCCGCGCCCGCCGCCTCATGGATGCTGCAGCCCGCCGAGCCCGAGGAGCGCCGCGCCGCCGCCCGCCTCACGCTGGCCCTGCTGCCCGCCCTCAACCAGGTGTCGGCCGTGCTGGGGGGCGGCAGGGGCGGCCCGCCCGAGGACTGGGCGCAAGCCCTGAGACTCGGCCTCGACGGCTGCCACCGGCAGTACCCGGTGCTGCGGCAGAGCCTGCTGCGGGCCGCCCAGCGCCGCGATGCCGCCGCCGCTGCCACCGCCACCGCCACCGCCACCGCCACTGCCGCCACCAGTGCCTGAGTGCCCCTGAGAGCTGCATCCCCAGTCTGGGGATGGGGCATCTCCCAGAGCCCGCCCAAGCTGCTTTCAATGCTGCTGGAGACCCCTGGAGCCTGCCTGATTCACACGTCACTGTTGGGGATTAAAATAAGTTTACTTTTAGAATGTTAGAAGTTTATTAAGTTGGTTGAAGAAGTTAAGTTGAAGTTTATTAAGTTGGTTCTGGAGATCCCCCAGACCCTGGTCTGTGCCTCATGCTGCTGGAGACTGGGTGAGCCAACCTTTGCACCGCTGGAGACCCCCTGGTGCTGCTCACACAGCTGGAGGCCCAAGAACTGTGCTCAGGGACACTGGAATCTGCACCCCTCCACAAGCACCCCGGAGTGCACCTGAGAAGCCCTCATGTTCCAGGAGACCATTCCCGACTGGCACCATGGGACCCATGCTGCTGAAGGCCCCCAAGAACAGCCTCCACACTGCTCCAGCAGCCAGAGCCTGCCTGAGACCTCCCTCCAAGCAATTGCTGGCACTGCAGGACCCCACTTCTCACCCCGGGGTGGTCACAGCACCAGACTGAAACCCCCTCTCCAAGCTCCCCACCATAACCATCCGTGCAGGCAGCATCTAAGCAACACCAGGCAGGAGCCAGGTCATGGCATGGGCTGTGCATTCCTTGGACTTCTTGCCCAGGCAGTGCTTCAGGGCGGCAGAGTTGTGTTTTGTTAGTTTTTTCATAATAATAAATAATATTTTTTCTGGTGAGTCTTCTGCCTGCATGGCCCTCCTGGGTCACCCCCTCTGCTCCCACTGTCCTTGAGGAGTTCAGAAGGAGCTGGGTGCTTCCTTGGGATCTGGTTATTCCTGGAGATGGAGTGGAGCAGGTGGTCCTGTCTGCCAAGGTGCACCATGGTGGGCTGGTAGGGAATATTCTGGGTATTTTCCATTGGGAAATAGGGCAGAGCTGCACTCGTGCCTCTGGGTTGAGCTGTAGAAAAGGCAGCGTCCAAGAAAGCCCTCAGAGCTGGGGGCTGGGTCTGGCAGCACATAAAATGGGGTACAAAAATTAGATGAGCACTTCAGACAGTTAAAAACTGCATTGGAGTCGAATAACCAGAGAAAAAAAATACAAATTATTTTTCTTTCCAACACAATACACTCTTTACCAGAGCAAATTAGAAGTACAAAACAAGTTCCTACCAGTGAGAGGAGGACAACCAAGAAATGAGGGACACGGAACTGAAACACGACTCTGGTGAGCACAGGAAGAACCAGGACTCTTTGGGTGCAGGCCAGGGACTTGTAAAGCTCTTACTGAGTCCTGCTGGCTGAGGTGTGATACCCGGCTGAGAACAGCCCATGGAAAACCAGTAAGGAAAACAAGTTTGGGAACGGGGGCAAATGGGAGTGACTGGGTTGGCACTGCCCCACTGTTGGTCCTGCGGCTCACATCAGAGCTAGGCTTGGCACCATCCCAAAATCCCACAAAGGCCTTCTAGAGCTGGCTTAGCGTGGTTCCTTCTTCCTCTGGTGGGATGCTGAGCAGCCCTGAAAGCCATCTTGGGCTGTACCCATGCCTGCTGCACCAATTCCCAGGATCTGAAGGTTGGGATGCCTTCTGTGCCATGGGGTGGGAGCCCTGGGCTGCGTTCTCTGTGCTCCACAGCATCTGTAGGTGAGGTGATACTGGCAGCAAGGCAGATGGGATTTGGGATGCTCCTTTGGGATATGGTCCTTTCCGATTTTTTTACTGCTCCCCTCCCTCCCTCCCCAGGCCACCTCTGCTTATCCATAGGTCTGAAAACAAGAGGAAAAAGAAAATAAGTGCACTGGAACACAAAAAATTCTCTTGCCAGAGCTGGTTGACAACTCCTGGGGTGGGAGACCAGGCTGCCAGCGGCAGGGGATGGCCGTGCCGAGGGCGGGCACCTCGTGTCGTGTGTTGGCACTACCTGGAAGCCTCACAAGAAATAACAATCTGGGAAGGGCTGGCCTCAAGGGAAGGCCACGGCACCCCAGTCTGGCTACTGGCTCCCCTCGGGGTCCGACATGTGGATTTTCACCTGTGAGGAGAAACACACAGTGTGACCATCTTGCAATGCACTCCAGCAGCAGGATCAAACTCGGCACCCTGCCCAGCATGGGGGTACCTGGGATCCCACACCCACATGGAGGATGCAGGTGTGGGAGCAGCACCTTTGATAAAATGTATTTGCTCCAAGGGATTTTTTGTAGCCTTGGTGCTGGAGTGATGCACACCCAGAGGGTTGCTGAAGGGTACTTGGGGATGTTCTGGTTGTGCCAAAGGTTTTAGCCCTGGCACACCCCTGGCTTGGGGAACCCCAATGGAGCATTTCATCTACTCCAAGCATCCCTCACCAGCAAGCAGGGACAGATTTTAGGGAAACAGCCTGGCACAGGATCTGGCCCTCCTCTTACCATCTCCTCTGTGTCTGTGCTCTCCTCGGCACTGTCGATGTTGCGCAGGTTGCTGTCCCCATCAGCCCCTGTCTCCTCCTTCCCCCGTGACTCCCATGACCCCTCTCCCACTGGGGATGGTGACTCTTTTCCCAGCTCTGCCCTCTTCTTCTCGCTCTCCTTAGACCCTGAAAAGTTAGAGACAGAAGAAATTTGGGGTACCTGTACAAACACCAGCTCTGTCCTTACCTGCTTCCCTTGTCCCAAAAGGCTGAGCTCTTCCCTGCCAGCCCAGAGAAGGGAAAGGATGTGGGGAATCAGCCCAGCCAGCTCTGCATGTCCTGGGCACACAGGGAAGTTCCCCTTAAACCCAGCTCACATGTGCCCATGAGCTGCCTGGCACAGACACACAGGTGTTGGAGGGTCTGTGGCCGGTCCCCTCACCTGTGAGACGCTCTCTCCGCTGCTCCATGCGGTCCAGGCTCTCCAGCAGTCTGTCCACCTGTGCCTTGATCTGCCTCAGCTCCCCCTTGATGGAGTGCAGCTCTTCAGCTCGCACTGTGGGAAGAGGAGCCGTGAGGATCCCACCCAGAGCCAGGGAGACATGCCACCCTGGGCAGCCACCTCTGGAACATCCCCCTCTCCAGAGCATTCCCCCTCTTTGAAGCATTCTCCTCCACAAAACATTCTCCTCTATGAACCATCCTCCCCCTCTGGGCATCCTTGGGGAACAGGAATGGATCCAGGGGACAGCCAGCACACCAGTGTAGCCCGGGCTGTGTCTGCTGGAGCTGAGGACTCCCAGCAACAGGGTCAGCACCAAGTGGGACCTCTGGGCTCTGGCACTGCTCTGATGCACTGAGACACAAGAGCTCAGCTTTCTCTTCCTCCTGTTGCACTTACACTTTGTCCTTCCTGTTGTGGAGCTGGTGCTGCTCCTTGTCCTGGGCTGGGGGCTCAGGCTGCTCCTGCTTCCTGCTCCTGAGTGAGTCCGTCTGGTCTTGACTGGGATGCGGTTAATGAGTGGGGGGATCTTCTGGTACTCGTACACCCTGCAAGGAGAGCACAGTGGTGTGAGCACAACCTCAGAGGTGCAGCAGCAGCCGCTGCCAGCCAAGAGAGCATCTCCTGGGGCCCCTGTGCAGTAAAGGACCCCATGTACTCATTCCCAGCCTGAAGAAAATGCAGCTCCTCCAAGTGGGGAAACACCGCCGAGCCTTTGCAAGAGCAAGGGGACGGATGCCCAGGGACACCCCGCTTTTCCACGATCAGAGATAAGTCACGTGCCAAACCCACACATGCTCAGCTCATCTCACTCCTGGGATGCTGTGCTCACCGGTATGGGAAGTCATCCCTGTAGAGATCATAGTCCAGGTCACAGGTACTGCTGCAGGAGGGGGAGAGAGGAGAACATGTCACCCACAGACACCATGGAGCAGTCACCGCTGGGCACAGCACCCACCCAGCCTTCATCCCTGGGGAGCAGGAGGCATCCCTCTGCAGTATGGGCCAGGAGGTGACCTTGCCCCAGAAGTGATCTTCCTCAGAGGGAAACAAAGGTGTTGAGGGGGATGGTGAGAGTCCCCGGGGCAGCATCAGCAGGGTCTGCCCTCAGGAAGCTGCATTTAGAATGCCCTGATGTTAAATTTCATGGTTGTGGCTCCATGCACATGCTGCTGGCTCGCTTGACTCCAAATTAAGAAGAGATCTGTCAACAGATCCCTTCTACTGTGAGCAACAAGACACAATAAATCATGTACTCTGGACCAGGAGCAGGGAGAAGAAGAAGAAGGAAGGACAAGGAAGAAGAGGAGGAGGAAGAAGAAAGATGCTGAAGCTCATTTTGCTGCTTCAGCTCTTGCGGAGTCAGGGAGTGTAAGATTAACCATGGGGAGACAAAGCCATGCTCTGAGTATCACTTGGAGCACAGAGCCTTCATGCTGCCCGGAATGGGGGGACCAGGACAAGGTCCCCCAGGCCTCCAGATTTGGCCACAGATGAACTTGTCACCACAGGATCAACACGGGAGCTCAGGAAGAGATGGATGTTTGCTGGGGGCTCACAGGCAAGCTGGGCTGCTCTGACTTGGGCACCAAGCCTAGGCCAGGCTTGCCCAGCCCAGAAGGCAACTTGGAGCCCATCCTGGAGCAGAAGCATCCCCTGTCCCACTTCAAGAATCATCTGCACAGGACACAGCCCACAAGTACCAGCCCTTTTGGTAAAGGTGAGCTGGCAGCCCTGAGGAACCACGAGCACCTGCTCCTGTGCTTCACACCTGGGGTATAATTATTGGGGTGTATTTTGGGAGCTTTTTCTCCAAGCTCACTGCCTTCCCAGTTTCCATCACTATGATGGGTACAGCAAGTCCTCCACATCCCCAACTCCTGCTGGTCAGGGAGGAAGGTCACAATCTGCCCTGGGGAAGAGGGGAATGGGCAGAGGGAAAGGTGTCCTAACCCACACACAGGGCACAGGGGAGGTGCCCCCTGCAATGGCTGCTGGTGCTGCCTGGAGCCTGTGCCAAAAGGGATGGGGATGCCACAGGCCACCCTGTGCTGTGAGAGAACTGGTAGCACTGCAGCACAGCTAGTCTGGGGTTTAGCACCCAGCTGGGGACACCAAGGGGTTTCCTGGCTCAGCGCTTTGCTCAGAGCATCCCTGGGGAAGAGCAAAAGCAGTGTCTGCCACGCTCCAGTGCCCAAGGGGGCCGGCAGTCCTGGCCCTCCAGTGCTGCATCCCTTCAGCTCCATGGCAACGTGCAGAGCAATTAGTTCAGTCAGGGCATTCACAGAAAAGCTTTAACAAGACAGGAGCCCAGCTCCAATCCCCTCCTCACCACACATCCACTGAGACGTGGAGCCAAAAGTGCACAGGGATGGGGACAGGCTCTTCATCTACCACTTGTGCCACCATCACCATCACCTACTGTCCTCCTCACGGCCATTGCCACCCCGGTGTGCCTCTGCAGAGGTGTCTGTCCTTGAGGGTCAGCATTTAGAGGCCACAATTGCAACTGGCATTGACACAGAATCATAGAATCCTGGCATGGTTTCAGTTGGAATAGATCTTAAAGCTCATCTCATTTCAAACCCCCTGCCATCGGTAACAACACCTTCCACTAGACCAGGTTGTTTAAAGACTGATCCAACCTGATCTTGAACACTTCCAGGGATGGGACATCCACAGATCCTCTGGGCAACCTGTACCAGTGCCTCACCACCCTCACAGGGAAGAATTTATTCCTGATGTCCAACCTAAACTTGCCCCCTGACAGTGTGAAGCCATTACTGGGGGGCAGGTGTGGAGGTCACAGGGCTCTGCTTGTTCTCCCACTGCCTTTAGACGGGGAAGGGGAATCCCCACACCCCATTAATGACACACACCAGGAGGAGCCTGCAAGGACTCCAGATGGCACCTGTGCACCAGGTGATGCTCCAAGAGCCCCGTTGGATGAGGCAGGGATGTCCCTACCTATGAATCCCCGCCAGAATAGCCAAAGGTGAGAGTGATGGAGAGCAGGGGAGGAAGAGGAGCCAGGCATGGGCCAGTGCCCAGCCCCCAGTGCAGCCCCACCCCACACACAGGCACTCACTGGTACAGGCTGCTGCTGTGCTGCCGCTTCTGGCCCAGCCTGGCCCGGCTCGGCTTGGACTCCCTGGCCATGTCCAGATCTGAGGGGAGAGGAGGGGAATGAGCAGTGGAAAGAAAAGGGGATGCCAATATCCTACCCCACACAGACAAATCTCTGGCACCAGCTTCCCAGCCACGCGCCTCTCCCGGCTGGAGATGTCCCACACAGAGCATCTGCAGGACAAGCAGGGAGCTGGCAGATCTCTCTAGATTTAAATTTTTGAGAAGAACAGGAGCAGCACAAGGTTGTTCCAGAAATGTAATGGCTCCAGCTGTCCCTTCCCATGGGTGACCCATCCCAAGGACCCAAAGCTGGACAGGCTCCAATTCGGGTGGCAGAAAGCACCTCTAATGATGAAGGTAATTAACCTGCAGAGACATTTCCCACCATTGTGATTAATCCACCTTTGCTATCACTCCTGCTGGGTGGTTGGGCTATTTTTCAGGGGTATCCAGGCCAGCAGGATGCCTGTGAGTGCAGCCAGGGATGGGGGAAGCCCTGTGTCCAGCTGCTTCACCCTCCTGAAGGCTGCTGAGACACGTGTGATGATATGTGGGGTGGAGATGCCTCTGGACACAGCTCGGTGATGCCACATCACACCTCCCTGGAGATGCTCTTCATCCCTTCTTTAGGATTTCACAGCCAACATCCATATAAAAGCCAGTTTGAATCTATTTTCTGCGTATACATTTGAGAGGCACTGATGCTGTGGTTTGTGAATATCTCCATATATTTAATTTTGTAATTTCGAGACTCTCCAAAACCTCTCTGGCCACTGGGTAAGGAGACAGTTGAGGGCTCCTCTTGCACACTCACCCTTGGCCACAGTGAGTGTGACCAGCTGTTCCATGGGTGACATTGTGGATGCTATTGCACCAGGGAACCCTATGCTGAAGCTTCTCAAGTCATTAAGGAACACACCAGCCCATCAGAGCAGTCTAGACCTCCCAGGAGCCTGGCCACAGGCCATAGGCCCCTCAAGCCCCACAGCTGTCAGAGCAAGGTCCTGCTATCCCTACAGAGGAGAGGGTTCCTGAGTAAGATCTGAGCAGAAGGAAACTGGCACTTGTTTGCTTTCCAGGCTGCCACCTTGTGTGGCGAAGTCTGTGGGCTGGCTCTGATCTCAGGTGGAGCTGGGGAAGCCAGGAAACCCTGGCACCCATTTTCCAAGGGTGCAGCAGCATCCCTAGGGATGGCCGTGCCCCCTACTCAGGGACAGAACCTGCTGTTGTCCTCCTTCTCTCCAGCCCATCACACCTGCCCAGCAGAGACACCCACTCTCCTTCCTGACAGCAGGACAGAGACCTCAGCACCCCAGCCAGGGACCCCAGCCATGGCTAGACACCCTGTCATAGGCCACTGACATTATGGGGACTGTCCTGCTGGGGCAGGGGACCCAGCCACAAGGGCTCCATCACCCCAGGTTGATTGCTTGTGTCTGGGCTCCTTCCCCTCCCCAGTAACAGAAGGGTACTGGGAGAATATTCCTGTTCTGTTGGAGTAATGGTATGGGAGAATAATGCATGGGGAGACATCCCAGTATTTGGAGGATATTCCTGTCCTGGGGGTGTATTAGCATGGGGGCATCCCAGTATTGAGAGGACATCCCTGACCTGGCATTAATGGCAAGGGGACATCCCAGTGCTGGCAGGAATCCCTGTCCTAGGAGTGAATACCATGAGGCATTCCAGTATTGAGAGGATATTCCTGTCCTGGGGCTAATGGTGTGGAGAGATAATGGCACGGGGACATCCCTGTACCGGGAGGACATCCTTGTCCCAGGGGTGATGGCATGGGGAGGAGCGGGCATCCCGGGTATTGGGAGGCCATCCAGCCCTGGGAAGGGGCTGGTACCCGCTGTGGTGGGCTCCGGGGTGGGGAGCCTTAGAGGCACCAGAAGGCTGCAGAGGAACACCCCCTCCTCGGTCAGAGCTGCCGGCGCCGGGCGAGCATCCCAGTGCCGAGTGAGCATCCCGGTGCCGGAGCATTTCCCGGTGAAGGGGTGCGGGAGGAGAGCCGATCCCGCGGGGGAAGGGGCACTCGGGGAGGGTGGAGGGCCGGATCCGGCCGGTACTCACATCTCCAGCCCGCGTCCCCGCTGCCGAAGAGCGTCATGGCCCCGCTCCGGCCCCGCACCCGCACCCCGCACCCGCACCCGCACCCGACCGAGCGCTGCCACCGGGAGCTACCACCGCCGGGCGGGGGGACCGCGGGCCGCACCACCGCCGCACGGCGGGGGACACCGCGCTCCGCACCGGGGTCCGTGGCAGCCCCGCTGCCCGTCCCTGCCCGCCCCGCTGCCGGCACCGCGGGGACCGGGCTCACCCTCCCCCGGGGATCTCCAGCCTCACCCTCATCTTCCCTGGGCTCCGTCCAGCTCCATCCTCCCGCCCCTTTCCACCTGCCGGACCCCGCCCTCGGGATCTCCATCCTCACCTTCATCCTGATTCTTCCACTTCCGTTCTCCTGCCTTACCTGCTGGATTCTCCCCTCGGGATCTCCAGCCTCACCCTCATCCTCCCTGGGCTCCTTTGCGCCTCCATCCTCTCGCCCCCTCCCATCTGCCGGACTCTCCCCTCCCGGCTGCCGGCTCAGTTTCACCCTGGATTTACCCACTTTGCCCAGAGCCACAAGCCCAGCCCAGCGATGTGGATGGTGCCATCCCTCGTCTGAGACAAGGCACAACCAACAGGCCACGAAATGCCCTGGCTGAGGACATTTTAATTCCCACCCCAGCACAGCAGTGGAGTGGGCTGAAAGGACGAGGGCAGTGGCATGTCCCCTCCAAAAGCACCCACTGACACCCACCAGTGCTGGGGCCACAGGCTTGCACCCAGCACATGGGGTGCTGTGACTTGGGGCCATCCTGGGGCTGGAAGAAGCAACTCTTGGCTAACACTGCCCCTCCAAAACAACCCCACGTGCTGAAAACAAGTTCAGCCAAGGCTGGCCTTGGCTCCTGCAACCCCAGAACCCACTCCAGAGATGAAAACTGGAGGTTCCACCCAGTGCAGGCAGTATGTGGGCTGTGGCTAGGGAGAGTCTGATGGCCATACGGGAGGAAAACGAGACAAACTGCTCTTCCCAAGGGAGAGAAGGTCTTTATTAATGACCAGGCAGATGATGATGATGATGATGATGATGATGATGAAGGACCAGGTGATGGTGAGAAACCCAGGAGGCTGGGGCGTTCTCACTCAGGTCAGGACGATGGCTCAGGGCTGAGCCTGGTCCACACCCTGAGCTGTGCAAAGGTCTGAATCCTGAAAGAGTCCCCTTGGCCCCTCATCACACAGAGACCACACAGTCCAGACACAGCCCAGCTGCCAATTTTGGAGGAGAATGCTTTTGTACCTGGCTGTTGCAGGGACATCTCCTGCCCAGGGTGTTGCAGACTGATAGTGACAGAGGAAGGTGAGGGGCAGAAGATGTTTCAGGGATGCTGACGTGAAGCACACGCCTTCTTGCCAGGTCGCAGTGCCGTGGATCCCCTCAGCCCCTCATTCCCTGCACAAGTGAGCTGTGGGGAGATCCTCCTGAGCCATGGTCCGGGCTTGGCACAGCACCAGGGTCCTCCTGAGCCACAGGTTCAGCACAGCAGCCAGCGCTGGCCGGTTCCCAGGGCTACCAGCTCAGGGGTCCCGCTGCCACAGGGCAATGTGTTCCTGGGCTGCAATGGCACGTGTAGAGTCAGTACCTCCCATCCCAGAAGAGACACAGAGGCAACAAGGGACAGACCCAGCAGAGCCAGGGGTTGGCACATCCAGGGCCCAGCACACCCAGGAAAGCACGGGAGGGCTCCCAGCTGCTCACTCACCAAACTGGCAGATGTACCGGTTACGGGTCTTGCAGCGTTGGTCGTTCCAGTTGAAGGCAGCTGATGCTTGCATCTCCACACAGTTCCCAAACCTGTGTGCCACCAGGATGGTGGTGAAGCCCACCAGCAGTGACACCATGCAGTGTGTGGTGTCCTCTAGATCCACTTACCCCTGATTGTCTGGCTGCCCAAAAGCAAAGCTGGTGAATGAGGAGGGCTCACCCACATCCCAGCGGAAGGAAGCCTTGGATGTCTTGTAGGTGAGACCTGGGGGAGCAGGAGGTGGGTTGGCATGTCTGCCAGCACCCTGGGCACCCTGCACCCTGCCTGCTGCTGCTGTCTCACCGATCCAGAAGTTTCCAGTCTCAAAATCGGTGTCCGTCACCCTGTTACCCATCTCCAAGCGGCTGAGGTAGAAAGCCAGGATGTCCTGAACCTTCTGGTTTCTTATCTGGGCCAGCATCGCTCCTTTCTCCTGTGGGGAAGGGAGGGGATCTGCCCCACCTGCACGGCCCAGCATCATGCCAGGCAGAGGAGAGATGCCCATGGGGGCTGCAAGCTTCAGCTGCACAGGGATGCTCAGAGCACCCCAGGAGTTCACCTGGCATTTAATTTTGGCTCCGTAGTAGGTGTCAGCTTCAGGGGACACCATGAAGCAGTCGCTGTCTATCCGCACGTCACAGGCATGGAAGGGGAAATGGATCTTTGCTGGGGGCACAGGCAGGAGCAGGTGGGTCCTTGTGCCAGCAGAGATGGGCCCACAGAGGACCCTCTGCCCCACTTTGGGGTCCCCTGCCTGTGGATCCCTGATGCCACCCCGCAGCAGTGCAGGTGGGCGCAGACTCACTGCCGCACTCGGCTCCACCGTAGCCCGCGTCGCAGAGGCAGGAGCACTCCTCCTTCCTGAACCTTCCGTGGAGGCACTGCCCGCTGCACCTCACTGTGGGCACAGCACTGCATTAGCTGTAGGGGGCTCGGCAGCCCCTGCTGCCCTGCGCTGCTCCCCTTGTGCTGGCTGTGCTGCCCACGCTGCACCGGCCACGCCCATGCACGCCCTGCACCCACCCTGCACACACGTGCTCTGCAGCAGCCTCGCACAAGCCTCTGGAGGCTGCACAGTGCCCTCTCACCTTGGCAGTACCTGCCCGTGTAGCCGGGGGGACAGGCGCACTGGCAGCTGCTCATGTCGAGGCGCCCGCTGTTCCTGCAGCTCATGCGACACGGGTTCCTGGGCACCTCTGGAAACACAAAAGTGGCAGTGAGGGCGTCAGGAGTGGAGGCAGCATCACCAGGGTCACGCAGGGGCCATGGTGACGGGGGGACTCACCGCAGAGCCCGCCGCTGTGGTCCCAGGACTTGAAGCAGCCAGAGAGGCCGGCGGTGCAGAGGGAGCACCAGGGTCCCTGCTTGTAGGGCAGGATGGGCGTCCCGGCCACCTCCCAGTTGCCCCTGGCCCCACAGGCAGCTGGAGGAAGCTGTCCCACCCACTCGGGCAAGCCACACCCCTTTCTGGGGCAAGGCTGCACCCACATTGCAAAGCCGCACCCATTCCTAAATCACCGCCCCGCCTTCATTCCCCAGCCCCGCTTCCAGCACCCGGTCCTGACCATATCACTCAGCCCCATCCACTTCAAGGCACAACCCCGCCCACAGCATCCAGACCCGCCCACTTCCAAAACACAGCCCTATCTACATTTCCAAGCCCCACCCACATCACACAGCCCCACCCACTTCCAGTGCACAGCCCCACCCAGCACCAGGACAAGCTCTGCCCCCTCCCCTGCCACACATGCCATGGGTCACACCATGGCCCTACCTGGACACACCCACTTGAGACCCCACCCACATCGCTAAGCCCCGCCCCTCCCCGCCCATCCCCACCCATCTCGCTGCCACACCCACCACGCCCCTGCCCCACCCTGCAGCCCCTTACCCCGGTGAGTAGGCGCAGGCGAAGGCCTCGCTGGGGCCGTGGGGGCCGGGGCAGCGGTGCCGGCCGCAGCCCAGCTGCCCCGCTGTGGCCCACACCAGCTGTGGGAGAGCGTTTGTCACTGGGGCCCGGATCCCGGCAGTCCCCCCATGCCCTCCATGCCCACCTGGGTGTAGTGGCGGCAGGTGGCATTGCCCGTGCAGCGCCCCGTCCTGTAGTCATAGCGCTGTCCCTCAGCGAACCAGAGCTCCAGCACGGCCCCGAAGCCTCCGGTGCCCGCCGGCAGCAGGACCTCGCTCCAGCCCAGCTGTGGGGCTGGCGGTGGAGCGGGGCCCTCCAGGCATCTGGCTGCCCGTGCCCCCGCCAGCCGCCCCAGCTCCTCGCTCCAGTCCTGCGGGGATGGGCATGAGCCACCCAGGGAACAGCCCAAGGGGGTTTGGGGACCAGCAAGGCTGTCAGTTCAGGGAGTGACTGGGGACATTAGAGAGTCGACAATGGGCCATATTGCCAGGGACCCCTAGGGACCAGTCCTACACTTGGTGAGCTCAGGTGTGAGGTGGCTGTGGAATATCAAAGGCCATCACAGGGAATGGGGGACCCCACAAAGGACTCCAAAGAACCAGCCCTGCTGTGTCCTTGGTGTGTGCAGGCGTGGGGTAATTAAGAGGCATCAGATGGACGTTGGGGACCCCAAAAGGTACCTCAAGGGACTAGCCCTGCTTTTGGTGTGCCCAGGATGTGGCAGTGCTGGTGGCACGCTCTTCCCCAGGGGCCTCACACCAGCCTGCTCTTCTGCTTCATTAGCGTGTTAGCAAACTACTCTGTATCACCCATGGGCTGCCCACCTCCCTGGGCATCGGGTGGGAGGTGGATGTGACATCGAGGGTGGGGGACATGGGACCTGCATAGGGGCTCACCAGCTTCTGCATGTTGGCAGCGGGGGGCTGCACTTTGCTCCTCAACTTGTTGTGCAGTGAGAGCACCAGGAAGGTCTCCTTCATGCTGAGAGCTGGGGGGGGACAGCAGGGGACAGGGATGGGCCCAAGGGGCCTGAGGGGTACAAGTGCCCTCCCCGTATCCCTGGCTGTGGCCGGACCCTTCAGGGGGCCGTGGGAATTCCCCCTGAAGGCTCCGACAGCAGCCGGGGATACCGGGAAGGCACCCGGGTCTCCATGGAGACTTGAGGGGAGAGAAGAAAGAGCTTTTGGGTTGGGAGCACAAAAGGGGCAATGGGCCGAGGGGGGGCAGCCTGCTGGGCCCCCGTCTCGCACGGATGGGCTGAGACTGCCAGGAATGTACCCCTTCTGCCCCCCCACATCTGTCCTGCCAGGATCCAGACCCTACTGGGCATCACTAGCCCCCAGCACCAGCTGCAGGACCCCCAGCCCCATTCCATCACTAGCTCCATCCCATTGCGAGCCCCAGAGCCCCCTGGTTCATTGCAACACCAGCCCCAGAGCCCCCCCCAGAGTCCCTTCTCCCAGCCCCATTCCCTGCTCAGCCCCCATCACCCACCAAGACCCCCACTGCCATCCCTGGGTGCCCATCACCCACCCCGTCCCCCACACATCAGGTCTGGCCCGAGGGGACGGTGCTCAGGGTGCACTCACCCCCCAAACCAGCTGCCTCCCGGCCCCGCTGCCGGAGAGGCAGCCCCTCTCCCAGTTACCTCCCGGAGCCAGCGGGGACAACTTTTCTGGAGCATCCGACCTCGTCTCACCCACCCTCCACACCAGGAGGCTGCAAACCAGCAGGAGCAAGAGCTTCATGTAGGTCCTGGGATGGGGGGACCAGACCCCCAAGCTCCGGAGGGAGGACTGGGGAGAGCCGAGCCGCCCCGCAGCAGCCCCGGCTTTGGGGCGAGCTCGGCCGCGCGCTCCTGCGTGCGTGTGTGTGTGTCTGGTTGCAGGATTTGATCCTATTCAGGACTCCAGACAGGCACCGCTGGGCAGCGGGAACAAAAGCTTGACGGGTGAGTAATAGCTCTGTCAAAACAGTTGCTCGCTGGAGCGAATGTGGCAGACAACTCCCGGGGCCCCGGGCTGCAGCCCCGCCGGGATGTCCCGCAGCGGGGTCAGCCCTCCGTGCTCTGCCCCAGCCCCGCTGCCCAGCCAGGGTCGGGGAGCGGAGGGAGGCAGCAGGAGCAGGGGTCGCAAGCGGCACCCACTTTGGGACACTGGGAGACTGGAAGCCGAGGGGCTGGGGCAGCAAGGGGGCCCCCGCTGCCAGCCTTCCTCCTGCCCCATGAATTAAACATGCCGGGGAGGTAACACACACCGCTGCAGGCATGAAGCCAAATACCCGCTCCGGAGAGCTGGGCAGCGTGGTTACAGGGTGGGAGGATGTGAGAGCCGGGGGCCAGCGGCAGGAGAGATGCTGGGCCCAAGGGGGCCGTGTCTTGGCAGGCATTGGGGTTGGGCAGGGGTCCTAGAGCCCAGCCTGCACCTTGGGAGCTCTGCCCAGCACAGGGCTCCCAGAACCCATGCCAGGTGCTCCCCTGGCACAGGGCAGAGAGGTGGGCTTCAGACATCCCTGCTCAGGATTCTGAAATGCCACAGGCAGGAGGGACTGGGAGCATCCTACCCACCAGCTGTCAGGGCTGAGTTGGGTGTCAGCATAAACCCAGCTCCAAATGCTCCAGTTCCCTCAGCCTGAGACTAACCCTGACCCTGGCCTGAACCCTGGCACTAATGCTAATGCCAACCCCAACTCTCATGAAAACTCTCCTGCTAATATGGACCTGAACCATTGGCACCAGTCCTAACACTATCATTAACCCTAACCAAAAACCTAACTTTAGCCCTAGCTATTACTTTAATATTGATCAAAACATTAAACTTAATGCTAACTCCAAACCTAACACTAATGTTAACCCCAACTCTAATCCTAACCCTAATCCTAACCTCATCCCTAGCCCTAATGCTGATTCTAACATTAACCCTGACCCTTATGTTAATGTGGGCCATAAAATCAACTGCACCCCAGCTCCAGGCTGCAGCAGCATCCTGGGGCTCCCCTCTGAACTCCAGCCAGGGCTGAGCTCACCCCAGAAAACCTGTTCTGAGTCCAGTGAGTCCACAGCACTCCTGGGCTACCCTTCCCAGTAGTCCCAGCCCCACCAGCGAGCAGAACCCCCACACAGACCCCAAAGTCATCTTTTCTCCCAGGAGACTTTCCCAGGCTTAGCTAGGGCACGGGATTAGCCTCATCCTGCATCTCTGCATGCCGGGGAGCCGCAGGGCCGGGGCTGGCCGTGTGGTGAGCCCGGCACCGCCGGTACCACCGTGAGTGCCGTGACAGCCACTGCCTGGCCCCGATATCTGCTGGTCCTGGGACATGAAAGGCCCCAAAGCCTCTGATGTGCAGCGAGGGAAAGGAACGGAAGGGAAGGGAAGGGAGAGGCTAGAGCCAGTGCCAAGGGGAAACTTTCCTACAGCTCGGCCTCAGGCAAGGGAAAAACCAACAAACACATGGGCACAGGCTGTGGATAAATCCCAGTGAGTGCAGGAACGCAGCTGTGAGCAGAACGGACCATCAGCGTCTTGCCCCTGTAGTCAGCCCCGGCGTGATGCTCCTCATCCCACTGCCAGCCTGGCTGGCCCTGGGCATCCTGCAGATGACCCCTGGCAGCTCCCAGGTAAGGACTCGCATTCCCTCCCTTCCAGCCCCATGGCAGACCTCCCTCTGCGGGCTGTTCAGCACCCACCTCTCACACCCCAGCACCCCAACACCAGCTCAGAGTGGGGGGTATGGCACAGCCACAGCACCTGTGGAGCTGCCAGGGGCAGGGGGATGGTCATGGGGCTTTTCTCCTGTAGCTGTGAAATGATGTTAAATGCACTCAGGGCATGCAGCTTCTCCACAGCACCCGAGTGTCAGAGCAGGACCGGGAGGTGGGGGCTGAGGCTGGAGCAGACACAGAGGCAGGGTCAGACCCCAGCCAGGATGGGAAGGGGCTCTGTCCAGGGCAGGACAGCCAAACCAACTCCAAAGATGCTGCCTGCTTGGAAGGGTCCCCCCAGGCTGTGACAGGGTGGCAGGGAAACCCGGCAGATGTTTGGGATGTCCCCATGTTCCCCCAGGAATGCCTGAACCGGCAGCAGGCGCTCAGCGTGGTGCGGCAGATGCAGAAGCTGCTGGTGGCACAGGAGGCTGCCCACCTGCGGAGCACGCGCGGGCTCCGGCACCAGCTCTCCATCCTCCAGAGCCGCCTCCAGAGACCGGCCACCAAACGCAACGGTAACCCTGGCTGGTCACCACCACGGGTGACATCCCCATGGGGCCGGCTCTGATCCCCGGACCCACACAAACAGCCCAGGCAAGGGACCCCCAGCTCCCTGTCAGGCTGGGCTTGGCTCCAGGCTGGCAATGTCCATCCCCACCCATGTCTGTCTGTCCACAGAGACCTGTCCGCAGCTGGCAGTGCCCCTGAATGGACGGATGCTGGGCCGGAGCCTGCGGGTGGGCCACGAGGTTCACTTTGTCTGCGACGCCGGCTTCCGGCTGCTGGGCTCGGAGACTCGCGCCTGCCGGCACAACCGCACGTGGAGCGGCAGCCAGCCCTTCTGCAGAAGTGAAGTGGAGCAGGGTTGGGGTGCCACGGGCTCTGCCCTTCCCACAGCCTCCTCTGTCACCCTGAGCTGTGGGGTTCCATTGCTCTGCCCCGAGGCTGCAGCAATGGGCACTGGGGTTGGGCAAGCATGCGCTTCTCCAGCTGATGCTCACGAGCTCCTTCTCCCTAGGTATTGACGACTGCTCCAGCAACCCCTGTGCCAACAGCGGGACCTGCGTGGATGGCAACCAGAGCTACACGTGCCTCTGCCCCCCAGGCTGGTCAGGCCCCAGCTGCCAGAGCCCCATCTACTCCTGTAGGTGCCTGGGTTTGGGCTGTGGAGGATGGGGATTCTCACGGGGACAGTACCTGTCCATGCTGCGCCTGTCTCCCCCTTCCCTGGCAGCCCCCTGGAACCTAGGCTCCCACCATCTCCCCATGCCCCAGCATGTGACACCTGCTGTCCCCTGCAGACTGGGTGACACTGAGCAACACATCCTTCAGCCGCCAGCCCCGCTGTGCCGAGGGCCGCTCGGGCTCCCGGCGCTGCAGCTGTGACCCCGGCTTCCAGCTGCGACCTGGCGGCGTGTGCCAAGGTAAAAGGGGGGTGAAGATGATGGAGGGGGGAACCAAGGCTTGGATGGCAACGGGACCTCTGGCCATTCCCCACTTTGTCCATCCTAGATGTGGATGAATGCCAGCTCTACCAGTCCAGCCCCCAGACGCAGATTTGTCTCCACGACTGCCTCAACCTCCCCGGCTCCTATCGCTGCCTCTGCCCCCCTGGGTACCTGCTCCATGCTGACCGCAACGCCTGTGAGGGTAAGAACCCAGGGTGCTGGGCAGGGAGTCTCCCATGGGAAGAGGGCTGCACTTGGGACAGCCCCACTCACCCCGTGTCACCACCACAGATGTGAATGAGTGCGCTGGGAAGCAGCACAACTGCACCCAGGGTGACCTCTGCATCAACACCTTCGGGGGCCACCGCTGCGTGCGCCCCAAGTGCCCCTCGCCACGCCACAACACCAGCTACGTCAAGACCTCTGCCTTGTGAGTACCATACTGTGCATGGCTTGGGCTGCATCGTGCCCTGTCCCAGGGTGATGGGTCCTATTGTGAGCTGGGGACTGTATTGTGTCACCCAGGGGCAGCAGGAAGAGTGCCAGCCAGCACTGGTAACAAATTACTGATAGCGTGGAGTGCTCAGGTGTGCTTGGCATGCTCCCTGATGGTCTTGGGATGCTGGGGGTGCAGTGGGAGCACCCCAATACATGGTGGCTTTATGCAGGATCCTGATCCCTCTCAGAGCCCCAGCGTGGGGGGAATGATGTTGGTTTCCCTCTGCTGTACATCCACGTGGTGCCAAAAACTGCCTTCCAGCAGTCCCAGCCATCCCACTCTTGAGATTAAACTGCTTTGTGCCACCCAAATAGAGAAGCATCCCTGATCCTGACAGATTTCTCTCCAGGAGGCACATCTAGCTACATCCCTGACCTTCAGCTGGGATTGTGGCACCAACCCAGTCCCAGCCTCACAGTGTCACCCAGAGCCGTGTCCCTGCAAGCCATGGCATTTGCCTGGCAGAACCATGGACGAGGCAGAGATCCCATGCCAGGCACACTCAGATGTGACTGTCTTGGGTTGCTCTGCCACAGGACCAACAGTGGGGCTGGAGATGCTGCCTGTGGCACGGGCTGAGCTTGTGTGCAAGGATGAGGGCAGCTCCCTGAGAGCCAAACCACGGCACTGAGCAGTGGCATCCCTTCTTTCCTGGCAGCCAGTGCGAGAGGAACCCCTGCCCCATGGACAGCCGAGCCTGCCAGCTGGCTGCCAGCTCCATCTCCTTCCACTACCTGCCGCTCCAGGCCAACCGCACCGTGCCCCGTGTGCTCTTCAAGATGTCCACCACCCGCCTGGTGGGTGACAGCCTGCGCTTCGCCATCACGGGCAGCCGGGGCCAAGGCGTCTTCGCCGTGCGGCGCTCGGACCGGCAGACGGGGGAGCTGCTGCTCACCAGCCCCGTGGCGGGGCCGGCCACGCTGGAGGTGGAGCTGGAGATGAGCGAGTTCTCCCACAAAGTCCTCCTGGGCAAGCACATCTTCAAGGTCACAGTCTTTGTGTCCCCGTATGTGTTTTGACTCCCTTTGGAGGCAGGTGTGGGGCCATGCCAGGGTCTCTCCTGGGGAGCAGTGGAGCAGGTTCAGCTCAGTGGTCCCAGTTTTTGTCCCTTTGGAGATATCCCTCTCCCAGAATGCTTTCTCATAGCCACCACAGCAAAAAGAGTGTCCCTATAGGAAAAACCCCATGGCAAATGGGAGGAGCAGCCTGGGGGTGCCTACCTCTGCCAGTCCCCCTCCTCTCTGCCCACGTGGCACACAGAGGGGAAAGACTGAGTGAGCCAACAGCACGTGGCATGCAGATTCAGCTTCTTGTATCTTGTAATCTCTAATAAAAGAAAAGTGCCTGTAGGAAGGGTGTCCTCCTTGCTCTATGTTCTGTGCTCCCAGGGCAAGGCTCCTGGGGACAACTGGTGGCTGTGCTAATGGCAGGGTCACTTTGCAGAGCTTGGGGTGCCAATAGAGCTACCAAGCCCATCCAGGGTCATGCAGTGTCCATGTCCCTGACAGCACCACTGTTGCTGAGGCCACGCCGAGGAGTCCCCCAGCATAAAAATGGGAGATGGGCTGAACAGAGAATCACAGAATGGTTTGGGTTGGAAGGGATCATCTTGTGCCAGCTCCACTGCCATGGGCAGGGACAACTTCCAGCATGCTGCCCTGAACATCCTGCACAGCCAAGACTGTCCTGAGCTGCCTTGGCAGTGCCTGGGAAGCACAGAGAGCACAGCAGGGCTCCCTGGCACTGGTGAGCAGGGGATGGTGACAGGGGCCGTGCTTCCTTGTGTCCGGCAGACTTCCCTCTACGACAGCTCTGACAGGAGCCGAGCACATGGCTGGCCAAAACTGCAGCTCCCCAGCTCGCCGAGCACTCGAGCTGTTCCCCTGCACCCGAGGAGGGTGGGCTGTGTCAATAAGGGGGGTGCAGCGCTCCACCCTCCTTGGGCACCCCCTGCCCCTTCCAGCACAGCCAGACCCCTGCGCAGGGACAGCAGCTGGGGTTCAAAAGGTGACGGGGGCCTTTGGGGACAGCGGGGGAGGACACAGAGAGGAGCCCTTCACTCGGCACACAGAGCCCTTCTGAGGTGAGTCCGGCCGGAGCCCCTCGCACAAAGCGGCCGCTGTGCGCACCCCGCGGGCGGCTCATAAAGAGCTCCTTATGCCCCGCTGCCGGCACGGCCACCGCGGCCGGGCTCCGCACGCTGCTCCGCCGGACGGGGCGGAAAAACCTCCCCAAGGGCAGGGGAGCTGCGGGCTGGGCTGGGGGGGCCGCCAGGGCTGCGTCACCAAAACCCGCAGCTGGCCCGTGCCGACTGCGGTGACGGCTGGGATGCAAAGGAGGAAATTACGGGGTAAATATTTATCCATGCACACTAGAGGTCCCGGCCAAAATGGACACCACGAGCGGGGTTTTGTGCAGGTTTTCTTCTACCCTTCAAACCTTCAGGTACAGCAGGACGAGTCACTGACACCCATGTCACTGACTGCTAATGACAGCAAAAGTTTGCGAAGTTCACTACAAGAAGGACATGGAGGTGTTGGAGCGAGGGCAATGGAGCTGGGGAAGGGTTTGGAGCACAAATCTGATGAGGAGCTAATGAGGGAACTGGGAGGGTTCGGCCTGGAGAAAAGGATGCTCACCTTATCACTCAACAACTCCCTCACAGGACGGTGGAGCCAGGGGGGTTGGGTTCTTAGGACAAGAGGAAATGGCCTCAAGTTGTGCCAGTAGAGGTTTAAATTGGATAGTAGGGAAAATTTTTTCATGGAAAGGGTGGTCAGATGCTGAGACAGGGCAGTGGTGAAATCAGCATCCCTGGAAGTGTTCAGAAGGTGCGTGGATGTGGTACCTGGGGACATGGTTTAGTGCTGAACACGGCAGTGCTGGGTTAGTGGTTGGACTCGATGATCTTTGAGGTCTTTTCCAACCTTACTGCTTCTATAATTCCAATTACCCAGTGCTCTTGCCGCTTCTCTGGTGATGCAGTGAAATGAAATGGTTGCAGCACCAAACCTGCCAGACTTCAGGAAGCATTTGGACAATGCTCTCAGTCACTTGGTGTGATTTTTGGTGTAGTCCTGTGCAGGGTCAGGAGCTGGACTTGATGACCCTTGTGGATCCCTTCCAACTCAGGATAACCTATGATTCCATGATCCAGGCATCCCTGGAATCCGTCTTGCTGGAATTACTGATGCCAGACCATGCTAGGAAGGTTTCAAATCCACCAAATGCTGTGTTATCCTGGTTGCCCTGGGGTATCCTTTGTCCCTCACTGATAAAGCAAAGGACACTTAGTTCCATGTCCTTTACTTTGTTTTACTTAAGCGGAAAACACTGCAAAGCCTCCAGTAAAATTCCAAACTCCCCAGTAAAATTCTGCAACCTCATTACGTGACAGTGTAAATCTGAATATATACATTAAAAGAAATACTACGTTTTCATGCCATAAAGACTTGTTGATACAATAGGGAATGGAATTTTCCAGGAGTGGGATGGCTTTAACTCACAACCACCCTCCACCGCTGGCTCACCGGGCATGTCCAGCCCCATCTGTATGGCATGCCACCCCTTGGAAGGCCGGGGAGTGTGGCAGGCAGGGTTTCCCCGGCTGTGAGCGGTCCCCACCCCGGGGCTGGTGTCGGACCGAGCCCCGCTCCTTCCTCCCGCATCCCCACGGACCGATCGCGCCCGGCGCGTTTTGCCCCCTGCGCGCCGCCGTAGCCGTTGCCATGGCGACGGGCGCAGCGGCCCGAGGCCCGCGGAGGCGCCGGGAGCTGCCGTGGAGGCCTCAGCCGGGGGCCCCGCGCCCTGCCTGGGCATGAGGCGGGGCCGGGGCCGCTGTCTACCGCTTCTGCGGGGAGAAGGTGAGGGCTGGGAGGTGGTGGAGTGCGGGAGGGGTCTGCGCGGCTCTCACCAGCGCGGCTGCCCGGGAAGCCGCTCAGCCGGCCCGGCCCCTGGTGCCTGCCCGTGCGTCCCGGTGCCTCTGTCTCTCTGTTTACCCTGATAGTGACTTCATACCTCGTTTTTATATTCCGTGTTTTCTGGAGCTGGGTAGAAAGGCGTGCCGGGCATACCCACTGCGGGTTTTGTAACAGGTAGCTCAAAGTGATGCACGAGCAAGTTTTCAACAGCCTAATGAGAAAAGGGTTACATGATTTGTAATGATTTCTCATCAGTGATGAGCCAGTTGCCACATGTGGCAACTTAAACGATGAATGCAGGCAGATACTGCTAATTACTTCAAAAGGTGAAGTTAGGAATTTTTTATTCCAGCCTGCCTGTTGATAAGACCAGTCTGATGTACGTAAATTACATTCTCTGCTATTCTTACCCACTCCTCTACCAGCTGACCCAGAAAGACATTTCCAGCCCTTTTCCAAGGACTGAAGGGCTGTTGTCATACCAAGGCTGGAATTGTCCTGCTCACCCTTTCAGCACGTGCCCATGCTTGCTCTCTTCCAGCCCTGGGGCGTTGTTCTCGCACTGGAACAATTACCAAAAATACCACAAGTGAACCAGAGACCTCCTCCTTTTCTTTCATCACTCTCCTGTGCATGTTAGTTGGACTAATTGAAGTTGTTTATCATGTTTGATGTTAACTTTATATCCTCTTTAGTTACTGAGGAAGGGTGAGAGTGGTGCAGAGGTACCTTGAGTCAGCTCGGGTCCGGCAGAGCTCCTTTGTGCTGGTTTTGTGATGCTGCCCCTGATCTACTGCCTGGTTTGCTCTCCCTGCTATCTCAAGCTCTCCGTGAAGCAGAGCAGCCCAACTCTCTGTTGTTAGAAACTTTCCTGGCCCTGTGGCAAGTGAAAAGCAGCATCTAATAATCCACCACAAACTGAAAAAAGGAGAAATTGCTTCTGAGCTCAGAGCTGTTTCTCTTCACGTGCGTCATCATTTTAGTCCCTCTAACTTTGTCTGCCTTGGAGCATACCTCCAGCACCAGGGCTCAGTCAGTGTACTTTTGTATCATGTGATTTCGTTTTTCATTTTTGATTCCTGTAGATGAATATCTGCAATAAAACTCACAATAAGATAGCTCCAGAGGATCTGGCCGAAGCTGTCCCGGAGGCAAAGGTGCAGCGTGCTCGAAGGAATGGCTGGAGCTGGCCCCTGCACCTGTTCCAGGTCACTGCCTGGCTGCTGTTCCTCTTCTTTGCGCTGGTTGGCTTTGGAATCCTGGTTCCCCTCCTGCCCCGCCACTGGCTGCCTGCTGGTTATATCGTATCCTTGGATGGGGAGGAGAACCTGGGCTGGTACAAACTATCCCCGGGGGGTTTTACAGCACTTGTTAGGTAGCACAGAAAGCATAGGAGAAAAGCACCGGAGCCAGAGTATTTTTCTGAATGGTAACCATCATCTTGATCATCTGACAATAAAAACCAGTTGCTTTGAGATCCTCACTGATGTTCTGCTTGTCTCCTTCATCACTCTCCCTTAAGGTTACTGCCTTTGCCTCCAATGCTCTTCTGCTGCTTGCTTCAGTCTGTTGTGTCTCCTTTGCTTTATACTGTTCTTCTACAAGAGTGCTGCAGGACGTGAGGGAAGTCATACTAAAAAAACCTCTCCTGAAACATCCTTGTTATGAAGGCAGCCCCACCTCTCTGTGCTGACTGGATGAGTCATGAAAGGCATCTTTACGTGCTCGTGGTGGTATGGTGGGTTCCTTGTGATGGCTCACAGTGCATGATTTAGACATTAATGTAATTAGCTCAGTGGTCTTATATCTACTTAGCTTAGTCAAATCCTTGATATTATTACAGTTCAAACCTTGTGAATTTGTCTACCAAATACCTTCATAAAGCAATCTAAAGTTACTCTTAATTCAACAGATTAATATATCCCGAAGTTTTACTTCCAGTTAATAAAGCACTAATGTTTCTTTTGTGTCAAAGACAAATCCCTGCCTGATCTGCTTCACCAGCCATCAGAGCTCCAGTGAGCTGAACCTCTCAGAGGCCTCCTTTTTTAACTTACTACACTGATCTATTTTCCAGAGGTCTTAGTATGATCAATGATGTGCACATCTGGATGTATAGGAACAATGACAAATCCTGGATCCTCTGTAGGAGTCTGCTTTAAAGGTGTGCTCCTCTTCCTTGGGATTCTGACTGAGGAAAAGGAAAGCAAGATAATCACTACTACCTCCTTGGTGTGACCTTTTCTTTCTTGGAAGTCTGGTCTAGTGAAAGGGCATGTGCACAGTCTTAACCACTCTCCTTTCCAAGGAGTCTGTATGGACTAAAAAACTCAGACCTATGTCAGCAGTCTGTACTTGGGGTCAGGTTCTGGTAAGTAAAGATAACTTAAGAACACCCTGTGCTAGGAAGGACACTTCTGCAAGGCAGAATAGTACATAATGAGGAGGGATGTTCCTGTAGATTTAGTTATCTTTTTCCAGAGGATATTTGTTACAAGGCAAGCGTCTCTATCAATAAAGCTCAGATTAATGTGCTGCAAACAGTTATGTAGCAATTCCTAATTCTACGCCATAAATTTCTTGTCTGCGTGGGATTTGTGTATTGAGGATTAAAAGCCATGTGTTAAATCCTTGACTGTGTACTTCAGTGTCCAGGAGTGTGTTTTATCTATCATTTAATTGTTCATCTTGGTGCAGTCTCCATTGATCCTGCGGATGCAAACGTGCGAGAAAAAAACTATCTGGGGCCTCTGGCCACCTTCAACCGTAACCAACACGCACATGTCATTGAGAACCATCACTGCCATGTCTGTGATGTAGATGTGTAAGTATCTTCTCTTTCTACTGCTTTGTCTTCTTCACCATTGCACTTCACCGTGAGTCCTTAATGTCAGACTGTAAGGTGTGAAATGGAGCCCCTGAACTGCTACAGTGGAAGTTAAGCTTCATCCTGTGGCAGGGTTTAGGTAGTTGGGTAGGGCCTTGTGTCAGATGTGCACGGGGTTCTGTGCTCTGTTTCATTGCTCACTTTGTGTGGAGAGGGCTGTAGTGTGCCATGTTCCCTGGCTGTTGGTGTTCTACCTAACAGTGTGTAACTCGTGTGTGTGTGTGTGTGTGTGTGTGTGTGTGTGTGTGCCTGTCTCTGGCTGGATGCCAGCCAGTAGCAGGAAATGCTCGGAGGGCAGGCATTAAGATCAAGCTCTGTAGAACTGCTGAAGGGATTCAAATAAGAATTCAACAGTCTCCAAATTAAAAATCATGCAGTGCATTGAAAGGTGAATTTTGTAGAGTTTGGGTTGTGGTCCAGCAGTGGCAGATAAGTTTGGGAGATGAAGTGCTCCTGATGCAGAAGGTTTACTCACTATTACCAGGATCTCTGGTGCTGTATCCCCCTGTGTTTGAGTCTCTGAAAACTCATAGTAGTGAGCTGCTGCTGCCACACTAATGCCACCCTTTCTTTGACAGGAGTGCCAAGTCAAAGCACTGTGGAACTTGCAACAAGTGTGTGTGTGGCTTTGATCATCACTGCAAGTGGCTCAACAACTGTGTGGGAGAGAGGAATTACTGGTAAGAGCTTGGCATTGTGACAGAAGCACAACACTGCATCAGTAATGTGGCTCCTTCTCTTTCCAAGGTTCTCCTGTGTCTCAGTCCAGTTTGTACTTAGCCATGCAGAACCACTTGTCTTTTATCCCCTGACTGAATAGAATCAGTGATGAGAAAACTAGAAGTATACAAGCATAATCATGACATTCAAATAACCAGGGATAGAATTCCTAAACTTAGAATGTTGTAGCTGAACATCTGTAATTAAAAACAGAGAACACAGAGTTATTATTTGGTATTAGGAAAAGCTTACAGAATGTTAATTGGGTGTCCTTAGTTCTTCTGAGAGCTGGAGTAGGAATGGAACCATGATGGTACTGCTCCAGTTTGAAACAACCTGCATCCAGATCACGTGCTTTCCCTACAAGACTTGCCAGTTGGCAGGAGTCACAGCAGCATATAGGGACCTCTAATCCATGCCAGGTTTCAGATAAGAATAAGGACACTATCACTGATGCTTCTCAGTTTACTTTCCTGCACTTAAACCCCCTGGAAAGCAAAGTGTTGTTGCTGGGTGCCATGTTACACTGCCTTCAGATTTTGTGCAGGGAGCTCTTTGTCCTAGATATACTTGACTGTTTTGTAACCATGGTTGCACTAAAGGGTCACAGTTTAGTTCCTCAGGGTAACAAAAAATAAGTAAAACTGTTCACCAGTATCTGTGATAAGTGTAAGAAAGCGTGACAGTAATTTGAGATAGCTGTCTCTATCTCTATCTTTATTAGAGGCTGGGATATTGTATGTGTGATGTTTTTGAAGTCACTGAGACCTCTCCACTTCCTGGCAGGCTCTTTTTGAACAGTGTGCTGTCTGCCATTCTGGGCCTGGGGCTTCTGCTGCTCATCGCTTTCTACGTCTTCGTGGAGTTCTTCGTCGACCCCACGGTGCTTCGCTCTGACCAGCACTTTGATGGTACAGCAGTGCTTCACATCAGCATCCTGGGAATCAGCCAGCATATCTTGATGAGGGTTTAGATTCTGTGAGCTCTTCCAATGAGGAGGAACTCCATTCCTTACTGCTTCAATTTTATATTTCTGTCAGAGTATCTCTGCTCAGCTGGATGGAATGTCTTTCCTTACAGAGCTAATTGCTCTTCCTAAAATCTGCAGGCACCAGATTTCTTAGGCCTTCAGAGCACAATGGGTCTGCAGCTACTTTTGAGTTAACAGGATTTCCAGCTGTAAAGTTTATTTAGAGACAATTCATACCTGGACAATCTACTTACCTGCACCTTTCTTTGTTTTACAGCTCTGAGGAACCACATGGACCGCTGGTTTGTGTTCCTTCCTGCATCTCCTGTTGAGACTCGGGCACCTGCCATTTTGGTCACAGCTGGGATTTTTATTCTTCTGAGCCTAGTGACCGTGATCCTGCTGGGCCACCTCTTGTCCTTTCACATCTATCTCTGTAGGTGTTTTGTTCCTGTCATTTACACCCCCATTTCATTTTTGTTTATCTTCTACTCATCCTGCATTCACCCGTGTGTTCACCCATGTCACTAATGTACACTCATTGTGCAAGATTCCTGTTGAAACTGTGCAAAATTGGGATTTACCATTGTATTTCTGAGTTCCCCCCGTACCAGGTAAGCTTAGCAGTACATATGTACTGTGGGGGTTGTGTTGGACCTCTGCAGCTCTGTTATCCTGAAAGCACATAGGAGGTATTGGAGGGGCCAAGTGGGATGAACTGGTCAATCCCAGCTTGATGCCAGCAATGGCAGATTCAGATTGACTCTGCATATGGCCTTTGTGAGTCTTCTCACTGTCCTCCCCAGTATTTCTGTTGTGTGAGAGAGCCTGGTTTTCCCTTGCCCCAGAGAAATGTGGATGTACTGAGCTAAATGTCTGATTGAAGCACTGCCATCCAGGTTAAGGTCCCTTTATGGAAATTGTACCAATATTGATACAAGAAGGCTTGTGGAATTCAGAGGAAGAGGCTTTCAGAAAGGTTCCTCTTTAGATCTACTGCTTGTTGCTCTGTCAAGAAAGGATATTTATGTTTATTTATGTAGAGATCGGCATCAAAAACCTTTTTTCAGCCGTCGTCTAAAATGAAGCCAATGCTTTTTGGCTGCTGATGAAAGTTGTGATAGGGAAAGATCTTACATTTGCAGTACTTGGTGGTGCCAGAAGTAGGGAAGAAGCGATGTGGTGGAAGAGAAGTGAGAACAGCAGTTACAGAGGATCCTTGGATGAATTTTCAGGTTCTCAGTTAACAGACCTGCAGATGCCAACACAAACTAGGTCAGCACAAACCAGCATGGCTCCAGGAGCAAAACAGTTGCACTGCTGAAGTTCAGTGTTTGATCGGTGAGTGTTTCCCAGCTAGGAGGGGCAGTGCACTTAGTGAGGACACTGACCATCATTTCCTTCTAGAGCCTCTTGGAGCTTGACTGAAATTTGGGCACACTGCAATTTTACTTCCTTGGCAGAATTGACAGTTGGCTTCTCTGGGTTGATGGCACTGCCTGGAGATTTGAAAGGCTGATCTAGCAGTGTGGGAGGACAAAAAGCATAACAAGGCTTCAGGAAGGTTTCTTCTGAATGAAAAAGGATTATTCTGTTCATCCTGAGTGGTATTTATCCTGTCCTTGCGTACAGCTTCCACAAGAGGGTGCTCCCTGCCTGAGCTAGTGACGTGCTTTAGCTGTCAGACTGAAACCTCCGTGTGTGCCACAAGTTCTGCTCTGTGCTTGGGGTGATTCTTTTTCCTCATTCAGAAGAAATTTCGAGCCAAATTAGGTTTTACTTTTGGCCCAATTTTAAATCTTTATCTTCCATCTTACATGGAAACAGAATTATTGCTAATGTTTTTAATGTTTTATTACATTATAATCTGCTGCCCTAATGAAACTGTTCCCAGCTGTGCAGAATGTAGGTGTAAGCCCACTTACTACTGGGTTTTAAGGAGACAGACAAAGTATGTCTGGACTTAAACTCTTCTTATTTCATATCTGTAATTGTCAATAGTCTCCTCCAAATATTTTAAGGTAGACACTGTTGTAATGAACTGTCCTCTTTTGGGACTAGAAATACACTTTACCAATTCAAATGTAATTACTGTTGGTCAGTATTTCTTCATATACCTTTTTGGCTTACAATAATTAGATTTCAGAATTTAAATAGCACCCATGTGAGTGGTACTGCCCTTAGGCTTCCCATAAAAAATGGCTTAACTCAGGTATGACTCTTAAAATTTAGTATCTAGTTTTGTTACAAGCACAGTGAAAATTTCAGAGTTATTCTACTGATTTTAATTATTCACTATGATCACTCAAAGACTCAGTTCTGGAGGCATTTGGTGAAGCATGACACCTCAGAAGCTTAGAGGGAGGATATTTTTTTTCTTCAATACTACAAGGCTGATAGCAGAATAAAAAGAAAAAAATAGTAGGGAGTATAGGAAATCATATAGGGTTATTCACAGACTGTGATTATATTTTGCATGTTATGTGCTGCACTGTTATCTGGTCAAAAAATGCCATATTTTAACTAAATAGCTCTATTAAAATATTTTAAAAGTTACACTGTAAGTATTCAGAAACTAAAAAAATCTAAATTAAAAATGGTTGGTAGGCCTTAGCTTATGAAACAATATTCTGTTTTTCAAAGAAAGCAAAGGGTGCCATTCTAGGAGCACTTGCCAGCACCCTGCATTGTCCCTGTTAAGTAATCACTTGGCTGCAGACTCACATTCATCTCTGTTCTCTCTTCCTGGCCAAATAGATCCTGAATTTTTATTTCTTTGTAAGGTGATTGTTTTAGCAGAGGGGCACCTCTTCTGTGCTCTCCCCCAATTCTCTGTGAAGGAGTCCTGTGTTCAGGGCATGGTTTTGAGAGGTAAGATATCAGTGACAAATAAGTAACAAATTACTACAGTATAGGCAGGTGTAGCATTCTAGGGGACTTCAGAATAGCAGGACTGTAAGAAAGCATTGTGATGGTGACAATAGAGGATATAGTAGGATGTACAGTGCACAGGTCCTTTTGGCTTAGATTATCAGTTTCTCCAATGTTTATAGTTACTATTTGATTGTGTAGTTATCCAGCCTGTTTGTGTAAGTGCAGTGAGGGAGGGGCCTTTCCTATGCTGACAGGTCTCTTTCTTCCCTTTCAGTGTGGCACAAGCTGACTACGTACGAGTACATCCTGCAGCAGCGGCCCCAGCAGCAGCCAGACAAGGCAGACAAGAAACAGGAGTCTTGTTCCTCCCAAGTGAGACCCAGTCAGGTACTCATCCTGCTTTCAGTCCATTTCTCAAAAACCTTCCATGTTTGCAGTGTAAACTTTACTTCACTTTTTTGAGCTCCATATTTTAAAGGCAGTTAATAGAGATAAGGCTTTAGAGGTACTTTGATGGAGTTGAGTAGGATGTGAGAGAGTGCAAGGCCTGTAATTCCATGAACACTTTAGGTATAAGCAAGTGCTGCTTTCAAAGGAATCAATCCCACCCACTCTCTTCCTCCACCACTTGTTTTGGGCCCTGCACTATCTCGTCTCTTCTGCCAGCACAGCTGTTCATTAGGACAGGGTGGGGGAACTCATCTGAGTAACAATAAACGTTATTAAAAAAATAGTTGAGCTGGCCCAGCTCCCTCCCATTTGGTTCACCAAGCAGTCACATAAATGCCTGGCTCAGCACAAATGAGGGTGACTGAAGAGTGGGAAGAATCCTGTCCCTGAAAAGGACAGGACCATCTGTTGGGGTGGCACTGCACATCTTGGGGGCTTGTGTCATGACTTCAAATGAGACTGGCTCTAGGGCTGGAGAAACTGGGGCTAATCATTGAGCAGCTAATAATACCAATAATATAACCATCTTGAAAGTGAAAAGGACACCAGTTCTTCAGAAACAACCCAGATATCTGCTTTTCTTCGAAATGAGTCTGTATGGTGATAAGGGTCCTTGTTATTACCATGATGTTGATCTATATCTCTGTAAAAAGAGTTCTACAAGCTCTTAAATGCTGGTAGACTCAGTAGAGGCAGATATATCAGGCTCTGAATTGAGAGGTTCAGTGTAATTTATTTTGCTACAAGGCAAAATAAATTACTGGATTAACTCAAATTTTGACTGGACACATTCCATACTGACTTTAGCAGGGAATTGACCTAGAAACTTTCAGAAATTCTTTCTAGTCTAAATTACTCTGTGATTCTCAGTCATGTGTAACTTTTCATTTTATGCAAGTAAGTTATCTACTGTACAAACAAAAGTTTTATATTTCGTAAGAAATTAATTAAATACAAGCTTCATCCAAGTATTCTGTGTTGAGATACTGGGATGTCTCTGGATTCATCCATAGTTCTTCCCTATCAAAGCAAAGGGGAAAGTGAGCTCATTCAGTTTTGTATAATATGAAGTCCCTAGCTTTTCATATGTATTTTTCACTGTTTTGGAAAAGTTGAACTTTCAGTTTAAACAGAGGTTTCCATAACAACAAAAATATTTGGCACCTGGTTTCACAGGGCTTTGCTTACTATGAAAATTAAAACAATAATAAAGCATTATCTCTAATCACCTAGTTACTGAATTTTAATTGATACTGGAAAGGTATTTGAACAGGGGGTGGACTTCATGTGTGTGTGCACATTTGGGATGTTGGCATTCAGTGATGTTCTCCTGCCTGCACTGGTTCTTATCTAGATATGTGTGAATATGGTTAATTTGAAGCAGCAAGCCTGGAAGGAGCAGGGTGAAAAGGAGTTTGGTGTTTCAGGACTGCAGTTATACCTTGGGGAACAAGAAAGACTGGATGATGCCCAGTAACATTGTTAAGAAAAATGTTAACCCACCAGATTTTCCTTGTTTCTTACATAGCAACCAGAGATAAACACAAACAAATAGATTGGAGTAGGAGGACACCAAGTGACTTGCCTTTTGTAAGCTGTGTTGAATACAGCCTTCTTTAGCTTGAACACTGCAACCCTTTGTAATTGATCCAACATGTTGTAAGCATAAAATGGAAATCATCCTCTTCCCACTTTTGTCTGAACTGCTCATTCATTTTAGGGACTAAGAAGAAACATGCATTTCCCCTTTAATGCTTGTTTTTGAGCCTTATTCAAGCTTGGGTGTTGGTGTTGGCTTCAGATTTCCATGTTGGTCTGTGGTGAAGTTTTCAGCTATGTTCAGGTTAAAGGATTCTTGTTCAGGATAAAGGAACTTTATGTACTTGTAGAATCCACAAAGTAAAAGCCCTAACTTTGCACATTTAAGTGGTTCAGATGTCACAAAAAATGCAAAACAGTTGGACACCTGGAGCCTTTGCCTTTGTTACCATACCTAAAGCATGTGCAAGTAACCATTTTTTCTGTAGTCATTTGCAGTCCAAAGAAATATAAACTAAACCAAATCCTATGCTTTAATGCATAATTGCATTCATGCCAGGGAGCTGGCTTTCATATGAGGCCAGCTGGGATGTGATTCTTCTCACATTCCTAAAGCTTTGAACTTGCTTTGGAAACTGATTCAGGTTGGTGAGGTTTGATTTTAAATACTAAACACAGATTTTACCAGTTTCCCTTGCATTTTCAGTATTGTTTCTTTCCTCCAATGTCAATGTAAGATAAACTTAGTCTTCACTCTCAGCCTCAACACTTGCAAGAGATCCATTTTTCTTGGGACAAGACCTTTTTTTTCCTGTTTAATTCTGCTTCTCCTCAAGCCAGACAGCACTTCAGGGCACTTCCTGTCACTGAAGTGGTTGATAAGGGCAGCTGCAGTGGGCAAGGGAGCTGGGCTTGTAAACCATGGACTTTAGGGTGGTCACAGCTGGAATTTGGTGAACGTGGCCAGGGTTTGCATGGGGGCAGAACCTGGGCAGTCTGTCAGACCAGCAGTCTGCTTGCAGCAGCAGCAGCAGCTGAATCCTGACAACCCAGCTGCAAAGGGTGGCTCTTCTTGATGCTGCAGTGGAAGGATTCTGACTCTCCTGCTAAATGCCTGGGAGCAGAGGGCAGCTTGGACTCTGCTGTGGCTGTAGTTTGTGTCACACTCTGAGAGAACATTGTATTTTCTACTGATTGACTCTCATTTGTTTTCATAGTCAGCTCTAGTGCTTTACTTTCATTTATGTGGCTGCTTTGGTTCTACATTATTTATAGAAGGCTGAAATGATCAAAATGGATTTAAAAAGGCTCTTTCATTCCCTGCTTGGAAAGAAATTGTCCATGTTATTCTCAAGATGAATCATTTATTAAGCTGCCTTGAAATGCCAGTCCTGCAGTCCTGTTTATGTGCTGTGGACATTGAGTCCTGATTGTTTTCAGTTATTCTGTGCAGTGGGATGTCTCCTGCTGCAGCTCATTTCAGCCATGACCTGCTTCCCTCTGAAAAGACCTGCATCTCCTGCCTGTACACTCACAGTGACACGAGACTGTGTCTGGTCTCCTTCCCTCGTGACTCAGGTGCATGAGGCCTGAATGCAAATCTTGATTGTAAATGTCCCCAAGGAGCTTTGAGGAGACATTTGTGCACACTTTGAGTTCAGTTAGTGATGAATGGTGATCTGACTTGAGTTACAAGTTCTAATTGAAATACACATAATAAAATTCTGATTATTAATCTTGGATAAATTTTTAAATCAGAAAGTCACGTTTGTGATTGCTAAACCAATCCCCTTCAAATTTTACGTTACCACCTACAAACCAGCTGAAATGATTTTATATTTTCTCTTTGTATTTGCCCTTCCTTTTTATTTCTAACATCTGAAATGATTTTTTGGCTGCCACTGAACGTGCAGCTCCATGGATTCTTTTCTAGTTCAGAGACTGTTGCTTTGTGTATAAAGTTTACACTCCTTTTCTCACATGCTTCACTTTCCATTTTTACTTCTAGCAATATTGATTTTTTGTGCTGTTTTACCACCCTGTAATTCAATACTGCAAAGACCTTCTGCAGCTCTTTGTGGCTGGCTTTCATTTTTAATGCCTTGCATCAGGGAGTGTCATCACCAGGCTTCTCACTGCTCTGCTCTTTTGTTGATTGTTTATGAATTTGTTGAAGTGCAGAGGCCCTGGATCTCTCAGGAACCTATTTGTGGCGTGTCCAACTTTGACTTCATTTTCTCAAATTTGCTGATCAAGCTGTTTAAAAAAATAGGCCTTCATGAGCTTGTTTTAGCTATTTTTAAGCTAATGCTTATCACATTTTAAATCCCTCTATCTTAACCTAAAAGTTACTTTAAAATATCTTTATAGTCACTGCACAGTGAAATACTTAGGAAGAAGTTCCCTTGATGATTATTCAGGTTTAAGAGCAGCTGATAAGTGGTGTCAAGGTTATTCTGAGCATGGTTTGTCCTTTTTTGATAACAGGGTTTCATACCCTTCATCCCTTGGTACTCTGACCATCTTAACTGGGTGCTTTTGAGGGAGAACTGGGGCCCTTTCCTGTAATGCAGCACTTGGATTTAGGAGGCTTATTCTTAGAATGTTCCTGGAAATATGCAATTTTCAAGTTCAGCTGTTATTACTGTGAGCTCATCTATACTTGATTTTTAAAAATCAGCAGGTCTTAGCCATACAGGGTCACCCAAGAAATAGAAAACACTTAATGTTTTCCCTCTATATCTCATGCTTCCATCTTCCTCACCTCCATTTTGCATTTAAAAGGCATTTTTTGCATTCACTGTGTAGCTCCTCAGATTGAACTCTGTAACTAATGGAAGCTTTAAGTGGTATTTTGAATGTGGTCCCAAGAAGTGACTAAGCTGATCTCTCTAAGTGTGATTGGGTTTTGAGTCACATGAAATACTGGCTGGACTAAATGAATGAATCAAGGACTTCTAATTGTGCCACTCTTGGGTTTCTACCTTCTTAAGCAGCAGTTTCCTGCTGTGCTACCTGTGAGGACAAAAGATGTCTGGCATGAGGAGAGAGAATACATCTGTAATGAAAATCCCTCTTCTCCCCTCTGTGTTCATATTAGTCTGAAAATGTTTGTTTTTTTTCCCCAGGATGCAGACTTATTGTCAGGTAATCCTGCCTATACAGACCCTGGAATTCAAGTAGAGGAATTCTCAACAGTAACTTCAGGAAAAAGGTGAGAAAAGTCAAGGGTAAGATTCTCCCAGCTGCATGTGTGATGAATGGGAAATTGTTATCAAGGTCACCGGTGGGCTCTAAGACAAAAGTACTTAGAAGGATAGGGAACACCAGTGTTTGGAGCAAGGCATGGTGAAATCTTTGAGTTTCAGGAGGGCCTTCCCTCTTGTGGGAAAATATCATTCTTAGAATACTCTCTTTAGGCTGTTTTATATTAAATATTTTATATGAAACCGGTTTCTATTAACTGTTTTATATTAAAATTACTTTAAGGCTGGCTGATTTGTCCTGTAACTCCTCTGTTGAGCTCATTATAGTTATATGATTTCAGGTTGTAGAGAAATACATCAGGATGTAGAGAAATGCATCACAACAGTTACAAGTTTGTAACACAGGCAAACACTCAGGGGAGAACAGGATCCTTGTCTCTTAATTAATCCTTTCTTATAAACTTGTGCCCCTGGGGATTTCCTTCTTATTTTGCACAATTGTGCAGGAAAAGTTCCCCTGTGGTTTTGTTGGGAACGCTGTGTAAGGCAGGGCAGGCTGTGATCAGTCTGATCTGTACGTGCAGGCAAAGAGGGCATCAGACTTAAGTCCTGCCTTAGGGAATTACCTTGTGTGTCTGCTGTGTTTTTAGCTTTCCAAAGCTCTATATCCATAACCAAGAAGGTGATCCCAAGCAGAGCTCATCCCCTGAGTCCCCATCTCTTCACTCTGTGGCCTCTTCTCAGGTAAGGAGGATTTGCCACCACCCAACCTGCTGCTGACAACCCACCCAGGTGCCCAGGCATGCTCACTCTAGAGCAGTCTGCGCTTACCCCCTGCTCACACAGGCCTTCCCTCACCTCAGGGTGTGTCTGCAGGTGTGGCTGTGCCCTGCAGTCACCAAATCCAAGTGATGTTCTCATAGGCATGATCAGAGCTATCCTACAGTCCCCTCATAAACTCACAGCTCTAACACAGCTGTAATCCTATGCCTTGCTGCCCCCGTGCAGCTCAGTGACTCTATACTGCTTTGTTGATGTAAGAAGCTCTGCATGTTTCTGTAGAGCAAAATCCAACAGTTTAAATGTTCAAATAAAGCACCTCCCCAGGGAAAGATGGTGTGTGTGCATATGGAGCTTGAGCGTGTGGTACAGCTCTCCGAAGTCTTGGACGGTGCTCCTGATACTCGTGTATCTGCATCCAGATGCTCTCTTGTCTTGCTCAAATGGCAGGTGGTCGTGCTTTCCCCCTTTCCTCCAAGCTTATTAATCAGTCTTGCCATCTAGATGGTAAGAAAAATTCCTTTTCATCTATACTGTATTTGGGACAAGGACTGTCCCTTTCTCGGACCATCCTGTGCTACGTGAGTTTTGGTCCCCACTTCTAGTTTGGCTTTACAAATGCAAGTGACCCGTGTCTTGTACAACCCCCAGCTCTATGAGACAGCAGCTTAAAGGTACATACACAGATAATCTCTGTGTGTGTGTGTGTGTTCATTAAATGCCTATTCTCTATCACTGCTTCACAGTAGCTCAGTCTTAAGCGGTGACATATTCTTGGACTTTGGTTATACCTAGTGCTTGTTACTCAAAGTAGGAAGAATTAAAAAGAGGTAACAAGTGAAAAAATTGTCTCCTTACCTTGCGCTGGTGAAGTGACTTCCCTTCTCTTGGGCAACTTGCTTTCACAGCAACAGAAGAAAAGAAGAAAGAAAATGCAGAAAGCTTCTTCCTCAGCAATGGACAGTGGGTCTAAAGCACATGCTACACCTCGGCTCTCCTTGCCAGATCCCCAGTCAGGTGAGAGTGCACCAGTCAGCCTCTCTGCTGAATTTTGCACAAATGTATGTATGATTTTCTTTAACACTAGTGGATCAGCATTGCAGAGTTCCTGGGCTTGTTGATGTCTTTGTGGGACTGAGAGATCTCTCTCTCCTTAAGGTCTCTTCTCCCTTTATTTCCATCTGCAGAAATCCCAGCCACAGCTACTGCCACCTCACCTTCCCACAGCCTTCACCTCTTAGTGCCAGCTTTTCCTCTGAGAGCTGCTGTGTCCCCCAGCAGCATGGGCCTCATCCAGGCAGCAGGACCCCCAGCTGACTATCACTCAGAGTCTGCTGAGTCCATGGATGAGATTCCTGTGGCTCAGACTCGCCTTGGGAGTGCAGTCCTTCGAGGGCCTCCTGAGGATAACTCAGGCAACTCTCAACGTTATCCCTTGTCCACAGACAATGCCAGAAGAGGCAGGAAGAAGAATCTGTATTCTGAACACAAGGTCAAAAGGAGAAGCTACCAGCAGGACAGACATGTGGAACGAGACCTGGAACTTTTCTCTAAGATTCCTGCTGTGTTTGTAAGTAAGAGCAGTGGAGAACCTCTTGTCCCTCAGCCCCAGCCCAGTGAGAGCACATCCGAGCCTGACCACAGAAAATGCACCAGCAAGCAGCACGTGGGCACGCATGATCCATGCTCCAAGGACATAAGGACAAGCACCACAGCGGCCTAGGGATCATCCTTCCAAAGCCATGGCCTTTGGGAGCAGTGTTGGTGCTGTGTAGAGGCCTACAGGACTCACCCCTCACTGTACACGTGCTGTCACCTGCAGTGGGGCATTTCTCATCCTCAGCCAAAGGCAAGAGGCAGCAAGATGGCAGACCTGAGGCAGACTTGTTTCTCTGGAGAGCTCAAGTGCTTTCCCTGGGAAGGGGCCAACCCCTCTTGGCCTAACTTCCCAGCAGAGAGTGTGGGGAAGAACAAGGCTGCACCTCTGCCATTCCCTGCACCCTGACAGCTGTATTTCCCATCTGCCTACACCCTGTCAGTCTTTGGATCATGCTCAGGGGCTTCAGCAGGTGGTCAGGGAATAACCTCAGGATTGCCCCATCCCTATACCGCTTTCCACTGTGCACCCTCCAGCCAAGTCCGCCCCCACCATGTTCTCTGTGAGGCAGCATTGTTTGGCCTGCTCCCCCTTCCCAGCAGTCCGGGGTGCCCTTCGCTGTGGCATTCTTATCCAAAGTTTTGGGATACAGCAAGCCCTGAAACCTTCCCAGTTCCTGGACTGCCAGATCTGTATTAGTCCACAGCCAAGCCTGGGGCATGTGTAGTGCAGAAAGATTCCACAGCGGACAGTGGGCCACTGAGCCACAGCACCCTGTGCTGGGGGAGAGCTGCAGAGAGCTGCCAGGGCTGCCATCCCACAGCACCTGTGCTCTCCCTGCCCTCGTGGCTTCTCTGGGCAGCGTGCCCTGTTCCAGATTCCTGGCTGAGTGCTGAGGCTGGGCTTCCAGCAAGCCCACATCTGCCTAGCAGCCAGCTGATCTCAGAGCCCAGCAGCTACACACACATCTCCATGGGCTTTGCCACCTGCATGGCCATGTCTGACAGGATTTGGCACAGCCCTGAGCAGCAGCACTGGCATGGCTGGATGCACATCTCCAGACACATCCCCAGCACAGCACACTGCTGGTGCTGTGAACAAACAGGTGCACCAGCAAAGGAAAGGAAGCCAGGGGAGTCTCCTCTTCCAAATGTTCTGATGCGTGGAAGGCACAACTGACCTTTCTCCAGGCTACAGTGGGTGCAGGTTAGGGAAGGACAGGGCAAAGGAGGGTGCTGTGAGAGTCAAGCTAAGCTGTTCTCCCCTTGTCTAGCTCAGTCTGCGAGCATTCCTCAGAACTGGAACAGAGCAGGACAGGGGATCTGGGCACAAAGGCTCTTTGGGCACAAAGGCTCTTTGGGCACAGTCAGCACAGGACAGGCAGGCTGGACTCCCAGCCTTGATTGGGAGAGACTAGCCTGGGAGAAAGGCATGGAGGTGTTTTAAAGGGCTGCCTTACCACCCTTCTCTTGTCTGATTTTTGTCTCTTGGAAGAACTGAGATGAGGAGCTTTGACTCTTCATCAAATTACATGATCTATTGATCAGAAAGAGTGAAATCTCATGTAGCTGTTGACGTCATTTTGTATCAGTTTGCAGGAAGGGCTGGCCTGTGGTCACACTCCTTGCAGCTCTCCTGCCTGCTGTGGCCAGTGTGACCCTTTGGAAAAGCAGGTGAGTGTGGACCAGCAGGCTGGCACTGGGAGTCTGCAGAGACCAGGGCACTGCTCACCAATAGGTCCAGTTAGACAATGTCCTTCCTGTTGTTTTTCCTCATGTCCACTGTCATCCAAGGAAACCACATCCTGCAGCAATGCTCGTCTTGTGGTTTTCCAAGGCCAGCTGTCCCACCACCAGAAAGCATTAGTAATGTCTCTGTAGCAGGTGCCCCTGAGCAGACCTTGTGTGTTTTCTTACTCTGTCCATGCAGAATCAGTCCCAGAACCACGTATGGAGCTCTTCAGTAGCTCTGGCCACAATAAAATTTTCTATATTCTTTGCTAAATAATTTCCTCCTTTCTTTTGCAGCCCTTCTTGACTCTCCCCGGTTGATGATCCCCAGGCTGTTTGGTTCACTTCTCTCTGAGCCTCTGGAGTCCCAGAAGGGCTCAGCACTGTAATTGGTGTGGGGGTAACAGCAGTCCCCTCTCCACAGGGCCCTTTGGGTGTTAGATGGGAGTGTCTTCCCTGAGGGGTAGGGATCAGACCACCTTCTCCTTGAGCTGTGTAACTCCAGGCTGTGCTGGAGCAGGGTGAGCACCGGAGGGAGGAGGCCCAGCCAGCTCTGCATTGTGCTGCAGAAAGGCTGCTGTGCTCTTTGGGCTGAGGAGAACTGGGTTTCCTGGGCTCTCAGATGTCCAGGGACATCCTTCTACTGCCTTCAGGTGCAACATTTGCTCCACTCTTCAGAGTAACTTAAGGCTACCAAACATGCAAGGCTGTGTCTGTGCTTTGGAGCAGCTGGGTGCTGAGCCAAGAGCCAGCTCCAGCAGGATGGGCTCCCAGCACTGCCAGTGTTGGACTGTGATCTGCTAAACCTCAAGAGCAGCAGGAGGATCGTGTGTGCCACATGATGATTGAAATTGGCTGGGGTTTACATTTTTGCCACAACCACATCCAAGGAGCACTGGTGAAGATGCACAGTGAGCACCCAAGAGTGAAAATGGTGAGGCTGAGATGGTTTTAGCTCCTGGACTATCCTTCCCAACCTTGTTTGTGTCTTCTTGGGCCTTTAATGCTGATACCTCACAGGTTCAAGTGCCAATGGCATTTCTGCTGCTCTGCATGAGGAACCTGTGGCAGTAAGCAAAAGGAATGAGTCACATTGGGGTGCTGCTGCAGTGTCCAGCATGTGGGCAGAGCAGTCCTGGGCTCAGCTCCAGGGGGTTGCAAGGACCACAAGCTGCAGCCCAAGACCATAACAGAGCTGGGTTAAGGTCCTGACAGCAAAAGTCCTGATGCCTTCAGCTCCCCATCATTGCAGACACCTTGAGGTCTGGCATCCTCAAGCACCTTCTCCACTAAATGGAAGGTTTTTGCCAGGATGTGAACTCTCCCATCAGCTGGAGGCAGTGCCCTGGACCAGCTGTTTCCACCACAAGACACTGTGGCTTTCTATTAGGAAGAAGCAATGATTTGCAGCATGACAGCTTTCCACAGTGCTCTGAAATCAAGTAATGGTCCCTGGCCACTGTCTGGCAGCTGTGCCAGGCCCTGCAGTGCCTGCTCCAAGCCTCCACCTTGGCATGGGATGCACGCCGTGCTTACTTTCATCTTTGGGCCTGGCTCAAGTTTCTTTGTTTCCCGTTTGATGTCCAGGGGACCTTCCTTTGGGAAATGATTTTGTGTGAGTCTGTTCCTGCTTTTGGCACGTCCTGAGAGCATCTCAATGAGCTGCCTTGAGCTGCAGGGTGCGGGAAAGGAAGTTCCTGCCAGAGGATGGAGCTTTTCCCCCCTCTCCTGTGCCCGGTGCCGTGCATGGCATGACCGCAGGTCGTGCCCGGTGGCACACTCGGCACGGACACAGCACGCCCCGGTCCCCGATCGCGCCGCTCAGCAGCCGCAGCTAAGCCCCGCTAATGCCTTGTGGACACGCTGTTGCTGGGGTGACCGGGTACATATTGCACAACCTCCGAAACACTTCCCTCTGTTTTGTAGCAACTCGCGCTAGAGAAGCGGCGTTCCCGCATAACCTCATCCCACCCCAGACGCGGCCGAGCCAGAGACTCATTCCTGAAACGGGATGACTCCCGAGAGGCTGCGGTGCCCAGCCTCGGGGGAAGCGAGGGGCAAAGAGGATGAGGGTGAGCACAGAGAGTGCACTGAGGTTGTGCTTGTGCCTTCGGGCAAGCTCTGAGCTGCATCCTGGGCACCCACAGCATTCCGGACTCTGTGTGAGGGTGGGGAGAGAGTCCCAGCAGGAACCAGCCCAGCAGCCGAAGCTGCTCCTCGGGGATGCAGCTGTGTGTGAGCCTCGGTGTGTCTGGGGTGAGCGCTGGAGTATTCGGCTCATTACGTCCCTGGGGCAGGAGACAGCCTGGGAACATCCTGACCTTGATTAGAAGGGAAGGTCCCCGGCGAGCTGAGCACTGAGCCGTGTGCATGCTCCTCCACCGCACCACAGGACCTGTGCAACCTTCCTCTCAATCCTGCCCGTCCCGTGGGCTACGGACCAAGTCACAGCCTCCTCCCGGGCTTCCTTTTCCGGGCTGCATGAGGAAACAGCGGGAGCCGGCCAAGGACCGTGCTCCATCCCAAGAGGGCTGTCACGGTGACAACAAACGCACAACAAACCCCAGCCCTTAGGAACCGAAACCTGACCTGCTCCACCCGACCCCGTGGGCAATTCACCAGCCGTGGCTCAGCGCCCCCCTTACCCGGCTCTCCCCGAGTGCCATCACTCTGTGCAGGACCAGCTGGAGCTCCTGCAGAAGAGCTGCCGACATGTCCAGCTCCTCCTCCGCCTGCTACCGGGCTCCCACGCTGCCCACTGCTGCCAAGTCCTGCTGGAGGCTCCAGCCGACATTACCTGGGTCCTGTGCAGAGCTGTCAGCTGGAAGCAGAGACAAAGACTCCTGCTTTGGTGGAGAGCTGCAGGGCAAGCTAAGGATAAGGCTGTACCTTTATCAAAACTTAACCACCCTCCTCTGTGGGGCAATAGTTACTCCCTTGTCCTTAATCCAGAGAGAAGTTTACAGCTCTTCCCCACCTTCTGCAGGTGGGATGACACCCCTGGCTCCTTGCTGGCCTGCACAGAGGCTGGTTCAAATTCTGACTTCACAGCCAGACACTGTCACCTCTGAGCCTCTGCACCTTGGGACCTGCTTTCATGTGGGACCTGCTTTCATATTGTATGAGGAGCAGGAGGAAATGTGTGATCAGGAGAGTCCTCCTGGTGCCGCCTCCTCCATGCAGCTCCCAGGCTCTCTGGCCATGTCTGAACTCTGCCAGGACAAACTGGAGAGGGGAGAAACACTTCTTGGAGAGATCTGCCTGGGCTCTGGCATCAGATGAGCCTCCACACATGCCCTTCCCATTCTGGACTGTCCCCTCCAGGACGTCCTTGCCACCCTGCCCCTGGCTGGGCTATGAAAGAGCAGCTCCTGTGGAGCCCCTGATGGAGGGGCTGGTTGGGGGGGCACAACAAAGTGGGGTCCTCCATGTCTCTGACCAGCTGGGCTTACCCAAAGTGTCCAGGTGCTGTGACACACCTGAGGCCTCTGGCACCAGCCCTGGCACTCATCTCTGAAGTTAGTGATCCCAAGCTCCCAGAGCTGGCTGGTGGTTACCTCTGGGAGTCTCCAGACCCTGCTCCAAGAGAGAATCAGTGTGAGTAGCTTGCTCATGGCTTTGTCCAGCCAAGAACTGGCAACAATGTCCCAGGAGAGAACAGGTGCCCCTCAGCTGAGAGGGAGAGGTTGTCACTGGGGCTGTGCCCCACAGCAAAATGCTCCAGGTCCACAAGCAGAGCTGATGCCCTGGGACAGCTCAGCCATGGGGACATCTGTGTCTGTCCTTAATCTGTGGCTTCTCTACACAGGGACCAGGGCAAAATGCCAAAAACTGTGTTGCTTGAGCCAATTCCTGGTTCACAAAGCTGCTGATTTGCCTGCAGGACCCCCAAGGCATCAGCAAACCACACACTGTGTCCTGGCTGTGCACAACTCCTGCTGATGCTGTAGCTGATCATCCACAGTGCCCTGCGCCCACCGGAGCGATGCCAGCAGAGCACTGGATCAAAGCAGGCTGTGGGCAAACAGCTGAGGTGGGGCAGTGAGTAAGGGATGTGGCTTGTGCTGGGGCTCCATGACAACCACAATATTTGGGTACTGCCTGAGCTCGCAGCACCCACTGCGAGCCCTGCGTGTGGTCGTGCTTCAGGCTGCCAGGGTGGGCAGGGCTGGCATGTGGCTGCTCCAAGGGTGTCTCACTGGGCCACAGGTGCTCACCACAGTCCCTGACACGCCAGAATGGTTGGCACTGTCACCTCAGCCTGGGTAGTGGCCTTGGTCCATGGTGTCACCCACCAAGAGGACAGCTCCTCTATGGAGGGGCAAGGTGACTGTGGGGCAGGGGAAAGGGCTGGAGGGTAAAGCACAACAGGGCTGCCAGGGCGAGTCTGTGCTGAGGGAGTGGTGGAGACACCTCATGGGTTTATGGTGGGGCCACGGGGGTGCTAAAGGGACCTTGTGGGACAATGCTGGGGCTTTGTAGGGTGAAGGAGAGACCTTGTGGGGTGTAGGAAAGACCTGTCAGGTGCCGGTAGGGTTTCGTGGGGAAGTAGAGAGGCTTCGTGGGGTGGTGGAGGGTGTCCCAGAGGTGGTCCGGGTCCGCTGCCCGGGCTCCGTCTCCCCGCCCCGAGGGCGCTCCCGCCGTGCCGCGGCCCGGGGGAGGCGGGCGGGGGCGGCCCGGCCCCTCCCGTCACCATGGCGGCGCCTTAAACAGGCGGCGACGGCCGCCCCCGCCCGCCTCAGAGCGCGGCGCCGGGAGGGGAGCGAGTGACCGGGAGGTGACTGAGTGGCCTGGAGGTGAGTGACCGAGAGACCGGGACCGCCCGCACCCGCGGCCCCTCCGATGCCCGTCCCGGGACCACTGCCCGGGGAGGGAGAAAACCGGGGGTGGAGGGCGGGCAGGGGTCGTCGCTGCCCCGGCATCCCCCAGCCGCCGGCAGTGAGCTCCCAGCCGGGCGAGGAGAGCCCCGGCGGGCGCTGCGGGGCCGTGCGGGCCCGGGGCGGCGGGAGCCCGCGGGAGCCCGGGGCAGGGAGGGGACCGGCGGCATCCCCGCCCCGCCGCGCCTCCTTAGCGACGGTCGCCAGGCAACGCCCATCCTCCCTAGCGACGGTCTTAGGGACCACTCCCCGGCCCTCACCGAGGCTCCGGGGGCCCCTACCGGAGATGCTGTGGGTGCTCGGCGCGTGGTGAGGGATGCTGAGCCTCCAGGGTGAGGCTGGCGAGGCGATGGCAGGCGGGCAGCGGGGATGGGGCATCAGCAACAGTGCCACCACGGGGTGCAGGACCTGTTGCAACTTGGCACCCTGCAGGGCATCACTCTTGGCCCAGCCCTGGGGGCAGGTCACAGGGCTGGGGTGCTGCCAGCTCCGCACAGGGGGATGCAGGCAGGGGAGAGGTGGGGCTGGAGGCAGGCGGCGGTGCCGGTTCTCCTGATCTGCGAGCCGGAGGAAGGCGGACGCATTGCGTCATTCCCGGAGAGCAGTCCCGAGGGGACAGGCTGATGCACTCACTCCCCGCCAGCCCCAGAGCCGAGAGCCTCGCTGCTGACAGCTCTCCGCCAGGAGCCTCCATTCCCCAAGACACGTTCTTGGCTTTTGGCCTCGGGGCTCATCCGACGCTGCCGTCAGCCCTCACCCCACACCCACAGGTGCTGCCAACACCCCGATCCTGCTGCAGAGCCTCCACCCTTGCCAGCCTTCCTCCTCCTCCTCCTCCTGCCCTCGAGGGCCTGCGAGCAGCCATCTGAGCTGTGCCGTGCAGCCAGCAGGAGCCTGGGTGCTGCCGGGCCCATCTGCCCCTGTCCTGCAGCGCCATGGCCGGGAATGCTGAGATGGCATCCCTGGAAGAAAGCTTCCGCAAATTCTCCATCTACGGCGACACCAAGGCCACGGGGCAGGAGATGAATGGCAAGAACTGGGCTAAGCTGTGCAAGGACTGCAAAGTCACCGACGGCAAAAGTGTCACCAGCACCGACGTGGACATTGTCTTCTCCAAGGTGAAGTAAGTGACTTGGATTTTCAGGGCCTGCAGCCTCCTGGAGGGTGGGGATGTCTGTGCAGTCTGGGCAGGGTGGCGGTGTCTGGGTGTGGGGTCCCCACAGAGTTGTGCTGCCCCAGCTGTGAGCCCAGCCTGTCCATCCCCCTTGTCACAGGGCTGCAGGTGCTGTCCTGCAGTGCCCCAGCTTCAGGTGGGACATGTGTCTGCTTCTGCAAGACCTAATAATAAATTAACCCAAATTTGGGGGTGGGAGGCTCAGATTTGGTGCAGAGATTGTGCCCCTGCTCCCACTTCAGGCATTGGGGTGGGCCTGGTTGACTCTGCCAGGTTCCCATCTCTCAAGGAGGTGTCACAGAGAGCAGAAGGTGCTCAGGGTTGTCCCAAGTGACGTGGCCCTTCCCTGGGCCTGGCCTGCCAATGCCCAAGCTTGGGGAGGACTCTGGTCCATGGAGGTCACCGGGACAGCTTGAAGCCACCTGGAACTGCTTTTAGGGTCACTGGGGACACGGTGACACTTCATGCTCCACACCCGGGTGCAGGAACAAGGATGGATGGAGAATCTGCTTCCCCCTCATACTCTGTCCAGGCATTCCCATGTTCCTGGGTTGGGTCAGGCAGAGCTGAGCACTGGGAGGTTTTTGTGCAGGAGAGCAGGTTTCTGTGCTGCCCCAGAGATGAGGACCAGGAGCTCTGGAGAGATGCTCTGTGTACATCCTTCCAAATTTGACTGGAGGATTGATGCCTGCCAAGGGAGAGAGGGTGCTGGGCAACCCAAGGCAGGCTGGGAGCAGTGGGATGGATGCACTCCCCTCCTGACACCAACACCAAATCCTAGAGCACTTCCATGCACCCTGGTTTCTGTAACAGGGACTTCAACAGCACGTGGCTGAAAAGCTCCTGGAGCTCAGCACCAGCTGTGTCCAGCCCAACCCATTCAGCTGTGTTGAATTCCAGAAGTGGGTGAGGGGCCCGAGGGTGGTGTAGGACAGAGGCAGGGTCTCTCTGATGCAGCTCATCCCATTTGGAGGCATGGCCCAAAGATGTGCTGGTGGCAGCCTGAGTTTTGTGCTTGCAGAGGGAAGACAGCCCGTGTCATCAACTACGAGGAGTTCAAGAAGGCGCTGGAGGAGCTGGCCCCCAAGAGGTTTAAGGACAAGAGCAAAGAGGAGGCGTACGAAGCCATCTGCCAGCTGGTGGCAGGGAAGGAGCCCATCAATGTGGGCGTCACGGTGAGTGAGGAGCCCCGCGGCGGCTGGGAGCAGGAGTGATCATTGGGAGGGGAGGATGGAGCTCTGCCCACAGTGCAGGTATTTTCTGGGAGGCCCTGGGTGGGTGGGGGGATCTGGGGGTTGCGTAGGGCACGGGGGGCACAGCAGGGTGGGTGTCAGGACCTTGTGTGGGGCAAGGGATGGAGCTTGTGTGGGAAGGGGGTGGAGCATCTTCTTGACTCCCTTGTCCCATCTCCCCACTGCAGAAAGCCAAGACGGTGGGAGCCGTGGAGAGGCTGACAGACACCTCCAAGTACACGGGCTCCCACAAGGAGCGCTTCGACGAGAGCGGCAAGGGCAAAGGCAAGAGCGGGCGGGAGAACATCGTGGACACCAGCGGCTACGTCAGTGCCTACAAGAACGCGGGCACCTACGACGCCAAAGTCAAAAAGTAGGGACGGTGCCCGTGGCGCCACCGCCCCGGTCCCTGCGCGCCGGCCGTGGGGTCGGTGCACAGCCCTGGGTCGTGCCCGCGAGAGGCGGGGCCCGGGGGGGCTGCGCTGGGGCCAGCCCCGGGCTGGCCGGGTGTCACCGCCCAGCGCTGGGGACACTGGGGAAGTCGCAGGGCCGCGGGCTCTGCCCCAGCGCCGCGTCCGTGCCCCCTGTGCTGTGATCCCCCCGCCCCGCCCGTGTCCCCCGTGCTGTCACCCCCAGCCCACACCGCACTAACAGCACTGCTCCTCAGGGCTCCCCTGCCCCGCCGGCACCCAGACCTTCCCTACCTCAGCCCCGGCTCTCGGGGCACCTTCCCTTGTCCCACCGGGGACCGCAGCCTGTCCTCCCCTCCCGGGGACCTGCCTTAACCCCGCACCAGTCACACCACAGCCGCCTCTTTCCTTCCCCACCGGTGCCCTCACCTCGAGGCTGCCTGGCTTTGCCGCTTGCCCAGCACCGCGGGACGCTCGGACCCTGCGGTGCTGTTCGTGCCGGGGCTGCCGGGATGCTCCTGGCCCAGCCCCAGGACGCACCCCGAGAGAGTTTGGTGCTGCCTGGCCCCCGGCAAAGGTCTCCGACCTGACCCCCCGCGGCCTCCTGCTGCCTTCGTGAAGCCCAAACCAAAGGATGCTGCAGACCCACGCTGTAACCCGGCTCTGCAATAAACCCCGTCCGCACTGACGCTCCGGTCTGGTTGTGTTCATGGACCGAGCAGCCGGAGCCCCTCTGGCCGCTCGCCCGGCCGGACAGAGGGGGCTCGGCCGGCCACGCCGCCCCAGGGCAGCTGTGCCGGGGGCTTGGCCCTGGCCACCGCGGATTTTGGCAGCTCCTGGCTGGCCCCGAGTTGCCTGAGCAACCGCAGGCACACAAACACGAGCGCCTGGCTCCCACTCCTGCTCTGTTTGCAACCAAACACACGAGCTCCTGGTAACGATCCCTGGGAACAGGCTGGGTTCCAGGATGGGACGGCAGCTCCGGGATGGGATGGTCACTCCGGAGCCTGCACGAAACTGGGTGTAGGTGCTGCGACCCCGATCCCAGGCACGGGCTGAGCCTGCTGCAGTGCTGCTGGGCTGCCAGGATTTGCAGCTGCACATCCACCTCCAGGCTCATCCATTCAGAGCCAGGCTCCCTAAATAACCCGCAGGGGTTATTTGCAGGTGCCTCAGCTGTGGCACTGGCACTGCTCAGGCTGTGAGGGATGTGCCAGGGGCACAGACGTGGCTTGGACAGACTCACTCACTGCCAAGGCACAGCACTGCATCTCTGCATCCCAGACACATTTGCTTTGGAAAACACAGGAGAAGGAAGAGGTTGTCTTCTTCTGGGCTGGATTTAGCCCCATCCTCAGTGAGGGTGTACCACTAAGTGTCTTTGAGTGGCAGGCTGGGGTGAGGGCTGGGGGATATTAGCTCTCCTTTCTCCTTTGAGCAGGCTGGAGGGAGTTTATGGCTGTCTATCCCTAAATGCTCTTTCTGAGCATCCAAAGTTCCTGCAAAAAAATTTTGCTTATGAGGGGAGAGGCAGGGGGACTTCAAAGCTTTGCTGCCTCCATTGTCCAGCTGCACAAATGAGCTGCAGAATTCCCAGGGTCAGGCTGCCCTGCGTGCCTCAAGGTCTGTGGAGGTGACTCAGCCCCGTCCTTGGAGGCTTGGCAAAGGAAAATCATTTTGGGAAGAGGTGAGCAGGTCAGGCCCCACAGGACTCATCCCCTGCCTGGCACTGGTCAGGACGTGGTTGTGGAGCATGGGGGCTCCCAAGTGAGAACAGCTCTGAAGGGGAGCTGTGGGCCTTTATTTTTTGATATGGGGAAATCAAGACTGGGAATGTGAATCCTGGAGTTATTTGGGTTGGAAGGTACCTTAAGACCATCTTGATCCTCGTGCCATGAGCAGGGATACCAGGTTGTTCCAAGCCCTGTCCAACCTGGCTGTGAACGTTTCCAAGGAATGGGGCATCCACACCTTCTCTGGCCAGCCTGTGCCAGGCCCTCCCCACTCTGCTGCTCAGCTGATGGATCACCCAAGGCAGGGACTGCAGGATCTCCCAGGACAGCCAGCTCTGCTGAGCCTCTCCCTGCTCTGAATCCTGAGCAGAGGCAGCTCCTTCACAGCCTGTGAAGCCACTGCAGAGGCCAGGTAACAGCTCCCAGCTCTCACAGCTTCCATGTGCTGCCACTCCTTGCATAAAGATGCTCCTCATCCACTCCAGCGCCTCTTCAAGTCCTCCACTGCTTTCTCCACAGCTGACATGGAATTTCTCCCCTCCAGTCTTCTTGGTTCTCAAGGAGGCAGCTCCAGTGCATGCTGTTCCCAGCATGGAAAAGGCATCTCAGTCCTGCCAATTCCCCAGGAGAATTTGCACCAGTAAAGACTGGCTGGATCTGTTGGCTGCAAAGTGTCCCAGATCAACCTGAGAAAAACCATGTCCTCCAAAATGATGGGAACAGCTTTCTAGGAAAAGCAAGATATTGATCTGGGTCTTCATCAAAAAGGGAAATATTACTAAATACCAGTGTAGTGATCTCCTGAGAGTTGTTGGCTCTGTGTGTGCATGTCCAAGGCTCCCCAGTTCATCCTTGCAGGAGTGTCTGAATGCCCTTCAGAAACAGCACCTGCAGTACTGAGGCTGTGACCTACAGATGCACCACCAGCTCCTCAAAGTGGTCAAATCCAGGTGGAGACACAGGTAAGTGTGGAATATGGCCTTTAAACACCAGTCCTCCTGAGCAGTGTGGGCAGGAAAGCAGAGGTTCCTGGAGCTGGCAGTGGAGCACAGGTCTGAGTGCTCAACCCTTGAGAAGAACAAAACCTGAAGGAACTTCCACAGGACCAGCAGCTCCAGCTCTTTCCCCAGTGAAGCCTGAAGTGGTGCCACAGGCTGCAGAGAGAGCAGAGACCTTGGGGCATGAGTTGCAGATCTACTCTGTGTGATGAAAAGTGACACTCCCCAAAGCAAAGGGCCTGCAGCCATTTCCTCATGCTAATGACCTTCCTCTGGCCAAGCATCTGCTCTGGGCTTGGCGCCACACCAGCCCAAGACAGACACTTTGCAGCCAGCCTGTAATTCCCTGGCAGCAGAGGAGCCAGCAGGGGAAGGTGTCTCAAGCAGTGTTTGTGTTGCGAGCACTGATCCAAGCTCCAGACATGAAGATATTTTCTCCTTCCCACTTGTCTGTTCCCCTTGGCCACTCTCTGTCCCTGCTCCCACAGCGGAGACACACACCAGACCTTGCCCTCTGTGGTGCCCTGACACCAGAAACTGCCACCTCCTCTGGGTTTTAGACAATCCCAGACTCTCTTACAAGCTGATGTCCCCTTGCCACTGAGATGTGCAGCCCAGAAGGATCAGCTGGGTGGTTGCAATTAATTTAGCTGTAAAATGTGTTTTTGCCCCCAAGGTCCCTTCCCTAGAAAGTTTCTAAAATCAACTGTGGTCATGGCTAATGTGCTTCATGCTTTGACAGCAAGCTGTGTGCTGGGGGTGAGGGAACTGGCTCCTCTGAGTGGTCATTTTTCTCCAGGATGAGCAATTCGACCAGAGATACTGATGAGGATGGATGACTGTGGCCCTCAAGGACATAGATTTGTTCCTAGAAGAGGGAGGCAATGAATACCAGCATGCCCAGGGAGGTTTTACCCTTTCTGTGCCTGTGCAGGATCACCAAGAAGAGCTCCTATGCTGCCCAAACCTCTGCTCCCAGGGATCATCCCTCCTCGGGGGGCACTGTGCTGGTGCAGAGCAGGTCCTTGGTCCTGGGCCAGGCAAAACAGCTTCCCTGTGGATCTGTACCTGCCCTGCTCCCTCAGTACTTTTCCATTTCACTGCTAGCCTGATGGACAATGCTTTCCAAAATACACAGACAAGGTTGTAAATCGTGTTCAGACAGGATTCAGAGTGCACCTAAACCCAGGGCTCGAATTCAAACTCGTCCTGTCAGTGCCCTGAGATTGGTTTGGCCACGTGTGCTCCAGGCAATGCTTCACTGCCAGCCACGTGCTCCAGCACTGTGCTGGAATATTGATTCAGTACCCTTTTAGATGGAATTCAATTAACTAAATTACCATCTTCCCAGAATGGCACGGTTCCAGATAAAATGTTATTACCCAGGACTCATCCCTGCATTTTGTTAATGTAATAACTGCGGCAGAGTTGTAAGAACACAGGGGGAGGTGGAAGCAGGAAGATGCAGAGAAAGAAAACAAAAGGATTGGATCCACCAGATTTAAATCCAACATGAGATACCATGCAAGGTAAAACTGAACATGATCCATATTTAATGTCTGTTTTGTTCCCTGTACAGAGCACAATTGTATAATTGCTCTGAACTCCAGAACTACCAGAGCCTTGTGCTGATGCACGTCTTCCTAGTGGGGATGATGGTGCATTTCTCATGACTGGTGCATTTCTCAGCTGGAAGAGGTGTTTTGGGAACAGTGTGGCTGCTGTCTTTAGTCAGCTGCTGCAGCAGGATGGTTTGTGGATAGTAAAGACCGGGCAAGATTGCTGCAGAACAAAAACGGTAAGCAGGCATTTGGGAGAGGGCACCTGATGCAAGGATATTTACCCAAAACTGATACATTGATTTCATCATGGAACCACAGAATGTTTGGGACTAGAAGGGACCTTAAAGATCCTTTAGTTCCAACCCCCTGCCATGGGCTGGGACACCTTCCACTGTCCCAGGCTGCTCCAAGCCCCGTCCAACCTGGCCTTGGACACTTCCAGGGATGAGGCAGCCACAGCTTCTCTGGGCAGCCTGTGCCGGGGCCTCACCACTCTCCCACAGAACAGTTTCTTCCAGATCCCTAATCTAACCCTGTCCTCTGTCAGTGTGAAGCCATTCCCTCTTGTCCTGTCTCTCCAGGCCCTTGTCCAAAGTCCCTCTGCAGCTCTCTCGCAGCCCCTTTAGGAACTGGAAGGTTCTCTAAGGTCTCCTCCAGGCTGATTTACATTTATTCAGAATGACATTATAAAACATTTGTACTTGGAGCTCTAAGTTTATAGCCCAGAGCTCTGTATTTCAAAACCTGCAGCTACAGCCAAGATTCATTTTAAGGCTTCATGCAGAGCTTGCTGACAATTGTTAGTAACTGATAGAAACTGTTCCAAGAGATCAATAGCACGTGCTAAGACAGCTGGAAGCACATCAGTGGAGCTCTGTGATTGCAAAAGGCAAATCTCCTCTCTCTCATTTTGACCTAAGATATTTTTCTAAAAAAAAACTTCATCAGACCCAGAATATTCCTGATGTGCCACTCACTGAACTGGCATTTTCATGCCTTGGCTTAGGAGTCTGTGAGCAGCTCCAGCCTCATTAAGCGTTTAATGTGTGTTAATGGTCACCAGAATAGCTCTCTGATGTGTCCCAAATCCATCCATTTGCCAGCAGTGGGGGGCATTACAAGGAGCAGACACCACTGGAGGAATTCTCTGGGACACAGGTACCAGTCCTGCCATGGCAGCTGAGCTGTCCCCTGCCTGTGACCAGCCCACAGCCCTGCCTGTCCTGCAGAACAGCCCTGGGCTCCTGCAGTCCAGTCAATTGTTTCACTTCCAGTCTTGGAAATAACACCTGGCAACTTGGACATTTTTCCAAAACAACTCATGGGAAGGAAACACAGGGAGAAGGGTGGGTGAGCTTATGAGTGTTGCTGTTCTGAGCATCTTTCTGAGGGACAAAAGGGACCGTGGGATCCAGCAGCTGGAGGTTACACACAGCAGAAAATCTCCAGAGCTGCCTGCACATTCTGTTTCTAGAAAAGCTCATTTTGGTCCTTCAGCAGCCCAGGCATCCATCCTATGACACTCTGGCTTCCTGAGAGTAGCTGCATTCCTGCTGTACCATGACTCCAAGCTCTTGGAAAATGCCAGTAGGGCACAGCTGGCCCTGGCACCACGTGTGTGGTTGCTCTGCATCCATTGTTGTGGGCCTTATAAACCACATCAGCTCCCATTTACTCAATTCTCAGAGGCTCTGAAGGATGCCTCTGTTTTCCTTCACTCTGTGTGGGTGTTTGACTCCTGGAGAGGCAGTGGCTGGAAGCAGCAGCCAAATCCATCTCTTGTAAGGTGGAAGCTGCTACGTGGTTCCCCTAAAGCCTTTCATCCAGCTACTGAAGCAGATAATCCCTTTGGGATGAGACAAGACATAAGAAAACAAACCCCAAATCCCCAGAATCACAAAGGGTCATAAATGTTACAAGAAATGAATCATTTTTGTACAGTTTTCCCCATGTCTGGTAAGTCCCTCAGTGCCTTTCCAGTGGTGCTGCTGAGCCCTCAGAAGCAATGAATGTCCATGAGTGTAACTTGGTGTGAGTTTAAGCAAACCCTTTGTCTCTGCTTTGAAGTATTTGTCTCAAACACACTTCTAAAGGGGAAAAAAAAAGACATTTTCCAAGCATTCCTGCATAGGTGGGCAAAAAAAAAAATAACCTAAACAAGCAGTAAAATGTGAAACACACCAAGATAATCTGGAGTTTTGGCAGGAAGCTCAGGTGATGTCAGGAAACAATTCTAAACACAAATGTTTCTATGGATTTTTTTTTTTTTTTAAGACCTAATTGAAAACAGATTTTTGCTTTGGATTTAAACACGTCCCTGCAGCCTCTGCTTTATGCATGTGAGGAACTGGAGGGTATGGAGCAGAGGAGGGAAAGCTCAGCATGCTCCTGTTCACGTTACTGCTGCAGGTTTAGCCTGTCTTGGGACAGTCATGCCACATCATTTTCTTGGGATTTTTACCCAGTAGACCTCAAGGTAAATGACAAAATCCAAGGAGGCTCCTGCCCATTGAGGTCCATCCTTCCACCCTCATAAATCCAGCAGGGATTTCTGTCTCGGCTGAGTGGGAGCTGTGAGGAGCACGGGGAGCTGAGCGCGGTTTTGCCGTGGCTGTGCGCGGAGGCCGCTCCTCTGTGCGCCTGCGGCCGGGACACAGCGGGGGACAAAATCAAACACTGAGCTGAGTGCAAACACGAAATCTCCGTCTAAACACGGGATCTGTGCTTGGATCCGATCCCAAAGCTCGGAACTGTCAGTGGGTTCACACTGCACAGCCTGGAGAGGGCAACAGTGCCCAGCCATTTGTTCCTGCAGTGTTTATCTAACAGTGCGATAATGAAAATATCCTTGTTTTAGGTTTCAGTTTTTTTCAGAAAACATTTCCCCCTTATCCTAAAACACCATCTGGCTGCCCTTCTTCCATCATCCCCATCAGATCTAAAAGCATCCAACAGCACTTCTGTATCAGTGCTTTTTGCAGTCAAGTCGACGAGCAGAGAATGTCAGACACCAGTGACTCCAAAATCACAAACCTGACTCAAAACCCAGCCTGCAAACCACTGTCTGGAAAGCTTATTAATAAATAAATTAAATAAATGATCTTTATGTCAGCTGAGACTGTCTGTAGCAACACCCAGAGAGGATAATGGATGAACCTAAGTGAATATTCAAGACATGTAAACCCATCCCCGAGGTGTGACACAGCCCCAGAATTGCAGTTGTTATTGTACAGATTTCTTTAGATGTTAATATTCAAAGTATAAATTAATAACAAATATAAAATATAGATATTAACACGTGGAGTTAGGCTGTGTTCATATAGATGCTTTTTTAATGCTGACCTTACCTCCAGAGGAAGCATAAAAAGATTATTTTGAAAAATAGTTTACATATTTGAATATTAATAAAATATTCATGCATATTAATAAAATATTCATAAAATACTGATGAGTACTCCTATATCTTTATCTAAAGCCCTCTTTAGTTTTTTTAAACTAAAAACACCACATGATCAAATTGATTAGTTGATTTATTATCTGTCATAGTCCAGGTTTTCTTGGCTTTTTAAAATTCTTTAGTTCTTGCTTCTCACCTGTTTCCTGTTCTAAGAGAAATGACACAAACAGCATCTAATTAAAGAGATCCCACATGTTAGCATTGTGTTAATTGGCTTTTAAATACATTGCAGCCCTGCCCTGTCCTTCAGGCCGGATGGGATGGGATGGGATGGGATGGGATGGGATGGGATGGGATGGGATGGGATGGGATGGGATGGGATGGGATGGGATGGGATGGGATGGTGCAATCCATGGCTGGGAGCAGGGGTGAGATCCTTTAGTGCAGGGGGGAGCTGCTGGCTGGGCACTGATGCCCATCCTGCCTGAATTCCCTCAGGAATGTCTGGGAGTACTTTCCTTGGAGCAATGGTGCCATGAGGGTGTTTTGGTGGTGCAGTCTTTCTTCCACTGTCCCCTAAAATTGGATTGAGCCTCAGAAATACCAAGACTTGAGTATCTGGTTGTTTATCTTAAAATTTTTTATCTTTCTTGCTTGAACAATATCAGCAAGAAGAAGTTGATGAGATTATCTATGAAAAAGCCTTGTTCCCCACATTATCTTTTATTATCAGTGCAATCTGGAGATACAAGTTGTCTCTGGAAGCTACTGATTTTAATTCTTGCATCCATTAACAGAGGGTTTTTCCCCCCCATCCTTTTCCAGGCATGTTTTTTACTCCTTTTTCTGTCGCCATTTGTATGAGGAATAGCCTAAAAACATTCCAGCCATCAGGCTGTTCTAGAATTTACAGGTTTGTTCTTGCCCCTCAATATGTTTTCTGTGTGGGATCTGCAGGAGAGTTAATTCATTTTAATGTCAGTGACTGGTATTTCTCAATTCTCAAAAGTGAATCCACTCTGTTTCCTGAATCTCTGCTGTGGAAAGAAGCTCCTGCACAGGGTGAGTCTGATAACCACAGGTTATTCATTGACCAACAGAGTTTTGTGTTTAGGCACCTTCATTTTGACACGCAGACCTCAAAGCTCCCTTTTCTCATCTCTGTTTAATTTATTGTTTGAGCATTAATTCTGCAGTGAAGCCTTTCTTGCAGGCAAAGTGGGATTGTCTATGTTGTTTTTCTGGATTTTTTTCATTCTTAGATAATATTGTTTGCAGAAGGACATCAAAGAGTTTGTGTACTTAACTTTACCAACGCTCCTGATAGGTATCCAAACAAATAATTGTCACATTCTACTCATCTGCCCTGGCTGGTGAGCACAGAAACTGTTCCAAATTTCATGCTTGACCTTTCTGTAAGAGCTCATTTAATGCTCACCACTGGGGTTTTGTTTTTAATTAACTACAGTTAAAGAAAGCAACTGATGTGTTTGAGGACAGTTTTAGACATAAACATTTGCATTTCCTCCAAGTTTTAGCTAAACTCTGATTTCCAATTTCTTTTTTTTTAATTGAAATGTTACACTGATTGATATTTCTAACACTAAATAGTAACATTTTGCATTTAACATGGCTGTTGGTTGGGGGCTTTTTCCCCTTTTTTTCTTCCTTTGGACAGTGTTTAAAGATGTTCCCTTTCCAAAGGCTGGGAGAGGAAGACCAGCAAAACTCAGTAGTCTATTACTGCATTAACAAACTGCACGATCACATTTACCACGGACCTGTTGAGGTATGGCCAGGAACACATCCCACTGAACGAGAATTCTTGCATTCCCCACCCCTGGAAGTGTTCGAGGCCAGGCTGGACGGGGCTTGGAGCAACCTGATCTATTGTAAGGTGTCCCTGTCTGTGGCAGGGCGCTGGAACAAGGTGATCTTTAAAGCCCTTTCCAACCCAAACCAGTCTGTGATCACAGATTCGTGCACTGTCTGCACATCTTTAACAAAAAGGAAAATTGCACCAAATTTTTGTGGTTTTTTTTTTTTTTTTTAGGGCAGGACCAGCAAAGTCAGATTAGTCCAGCTGAAAAATACAAATACTCCATCTGCCCCCTCTGCTGGTGTCCCTGCTCTAAGACTGAAAAATGCCTTCCAAAACTGCAGTGGTCAGAACTTAGGGAGCTTAGAGGAGAGGGCACTCTCCCTCCACAGGCACAGCAATCTATTAGGTCTATAAAATTCATCAATCATCAGAAATTGAGATGGCTTAAAACACCAGTGTCCTGTGAATATTCCACATTCCACCAAACAAGAATTCTTGCATTCCCCCATCCCTGAAGTCAGGCTGGACAGGGCTTGGAGCAACCTGGGATAGTGGAAGGTGTCACTGCCCATGGCAGTGAGGTGAATGAGATGGTCTTCAAGGTTTCTTCCAACCCAAACCATTCCAGGATTTTATAATTCTAACACTTGACCAGCCAAGCTCTGCCTGGGAACTGCTGGGAGTACAAACTGGGTAGGACCAAGCACAATGCCCATAACTTACTAGCAGAAATAATGGTGTTCCTGGGAAGGGTGGATTTCCTAACAGTCCACTGAACCCATCTTTAGGATTCCCTGTGGAAAATGCCACGATGAACTGTCCATGTGAGAGGTGTCATGAGTGTCACAGAGCAGAGTGGGATTCCTGCTTTTCAGTATCAGACTTTATCTACCCCTGATTAGTTAAAGGGGAGGAGGAGGGGAGGAAGAAAGAAGGCACAGAGAGTGTCACAACTTGTAGAAAGGCAGTACCTGGAAAAAGTACTGAAAATTCCAATTTTGACCACGATTTCAGGGGAACATCTCTGGTTTAGGAGCTCATTTATTTTGGTTGCAGCCTCTCAAAAACGCATTTTCTAATTAGTGATTCCTGACTGAGCTAGACTCTGTGAAAGTCAAGGTTGGCAATGGAAAGATTTCTATTTATGCCAATACAACCAAACTTTTTTTTCTCATTGTTTGGGTGTCAGATATGGAATAGGGTGAAAAAACGGTGTACTTTTCAGTGCTTAAAATGACAGGCACCATCAGCCTCACCCCAACACCCTGCTGGGTTAGGTTTGGTCACAGAAATGCTACTTCAACCTGTCCCCAGTACTCTGAGGGAGTATTCAGACAACTGCTCCTCTCAGTGCTCCCGGTCTCCTTCCGCAGCCCAGGTTCCCATGCTGAAATCATGCCACAATGCAAATATGACTCATATAAAGAAAATAACCTTTATTAGACAAATCAATCAAACCCTGAAAAAACAGTGTCAGGTAAACAATACTAAAGGTTTTTCCAGCAATGTAGAAACCTTTGAAACTGAGAAATTCCAGAAGTTTCACGTTTCTCTTGTTGCATTAGTAAGTTCTCTCCCTCTTGTGACGTGAGCTATTGCTGTCTTGACAGCTCAAAAACCTTGCATTAACCCAGCAATTATCTCAAAATAGTAACTTGTAAAATATTCCCTGTATAACTGTTTCCCACACAATTTTGTACAAAGGTGTCAAACTGTACTTTCTCTGCTGTCTGAAAAAAGAACAAGGTTTAAAAACATCCAGCTTATTAAAAATAAACAAGTGTTTTATATACAGTACAGGAATTTCCAAACTTGAAGGAACACTGTCTCCAGGGTGGCTGTGGGGTGTAACACCCCGAACTACCAAGGGGAGAAAACTGCCCTTAAATAAATTACCACTCCATCTTCTTCCTCAGGCCAAATGTGGCACTTCTCTCACACCTGCAGGAGCCTGATTTACAGCCCTGCATAAACCAGGAGTAAACAGGAGATTGGCAGCCAAGTAACTACTGTTTCCAAAAATGCTAATTTTCATTTCCTCCAAGAACAGAGGGAGGGTGTCACAGCCACGCAGTGACCTTGGATGTTACTCATGGAAAAGCCACCTTGGAACACAGGGCTCGCTTGTCCTCCAGTTACGCTGTGTTACTTCAAACAACATGCACTTAAGGTTCAGCATTATAATCAACCCATTACACTCAAAACCTGTTGGTCTCGAATGCCAGCACCATCCAAAGCTCCTCAAACAAGCCATGACAGTGGAACTGAAGTACCAGGAGAGGGGCTGAGTCAGAGGTGAAGCAAGGAGCCAGTCCCTGTCACTCCAAAACAAGGGGCACAGCCAGGACAAAGCACAATGGAGCCTGAACTAAGCCACTGGAACCTGAGCCAGCAGGGAGAGAGAGACTTGCACTGGGACAGCAGCTACAGGGGGCAAGTGGCTAAAATCAGAGCCAGGAACCTTGGTGCCTCCTGAGCTCCACCACACAGCTCCCTCCTCCTCACTCCTACTGCCACCTCTGCTGGCTGCTCCAAAGCCCCTCTCTGTGTCAGCCTCACCACTGGCATCAGGGGAGCCTCTGCCTGGGCATCTCCCCCTTCTCTGGTGAATGCACTGAGGATTTACAGGTTGAGCTGGCAGTCAGTTAGAGCAGAGGTGGCACAGGCAGAGTGGCACAGCTGACAGATGGTTATGAGAGAGATTAGCTCAGCACCAAGGCAGTGGAAGAACCATTTGAAGAAACAATTCACTATAACAATGAAATTGCTCTTATTAGAATGAAAGTGTTAAGCCAAGGAAATAAATTATTGCTACGATAGACATATTTAGAACATAAGGAAGGACGTTAAATCTTGAGCTTCAGGTCAATATAACCCTGAAACAGAAAGTTATACTACTTTTTTTTAAATACCTCAATTTCTCTTCATGCCCTTCCAAAAACTTTATAAAATGTGCAGCTTACACAACAAATAGTAACAGAGTCACTTGTAATAAAAATCTGTACAACTCATAGCTTTAAAAATAATACATTTTTTTTCCTCCAAACTGCTATGTTACTTATTACTTATAAATATAGGGCTAACAAGTTTTAAATGCCCAAGGTCCCATCCAACACCAAAGTGATTACATTTAGTTGACAGAAGCTTTCCTGGGACTTCACCTCAGGCAGAGGTCAGGTTTTGGGCTGTTTGAAAGAGCCTGATTATGGGCAAAAAACATCTTCATGGATGTCTTCTTCTGCTGGTCAGAGGCCTGGGGTCTTCAGTGAGTTTGAAATGGCAATCAAACCTGGAACACAGCACCGTGCAATGGGTTAGACCAGCTGCACTCCCGTGAAGTGGCAGGATCCCACAGGTCCCTCTGTCCTGGCCAGCAGTGACTTTGCAAAACACTTGAAATCCACTGTTTGTCAAGAGGTAAATTTTAGTGGGGAAAGAATGTTTTAGTGGAAGAGCCTCACAGGAGAAGCACAGCTCTTCCCCCATGTGGAGATCTGCCTCTGTGCCTCAGGACTTGCCCAAAGGATATGTCCCTGCTGCTTCTGTGGCCACTTCAAAAGTCCCGTCTGTGACCCTCCAGAAGGGGCTCAGGACCTTAAATCTGAACCTTGGCTGGTTCTGAACTCCTGCACCTGCAGGTCACGAGGCGTGGGCCTGTGTGGTGACACACCCCACTATGCCAAACCTACGAGCAATTCACCACCCTGTGCCTTGATCATTCAAGCCCTGATCCTGCCTCTCTCATGCTTGCACCCCTCTGCTCCCTGTGAGACGGGAGGCTCAGCCCTAAGGACAGAGAGGAAAAGGCTGAGCCAAGAGCAGGCTGGTTTGAGTGGGCCCTGACATGACATATCAAGGGTTGCCAGCCACAAGCCCTGCTTGGCTGCAAGTCCTGTCAGGGCTCACTCTCCTTGGATCACCAGCAATTTCCTCACAGACAAGGCATCCTCCCAAAATCACTAAGTACAGGAGCAACATCTGGCAGCTCCCTCAGGATGTCCAAACCATAACCTAGCAGGTTTCTCTGCCTGGTGAAGTACCAATTCCTTTGGAGGTTCAAAGGAAACTATGGGATAAATCCACCTTGGGGAGAATACTGTGATTCCCCAAGGCAGCTCAGAGGGACTAAGAGCAGGATTTTGGCAAACAGCCACAAGAAACAGATTAGTGGTTAGACAGGTGGGCAGCATTCAGAGGAAAGCAGCTCATCTGAACACTCAGGAGGTGGTCAGGCCTCTACTACCTGAACGTGATTTTGCTTATTTTGCTTCTGCAAGGCAGAAAGCATCAGACCAGCTGTTGAGAGTGTGGCTCCATGGGAGCTGCTCTTCTGTAACCAGATGAATCAGAGCCTCAGACACCAGTCAGGAATGCATGGGGAAACTCAGAGAAGCTGAGGGTGAGGTTCCCCTGACTCAGAGCTACTGACAAACCTGACCAGCACTCAGAGCTGCTGGAAAATCCCCTGCAGGGGCTACTTACAACAACTCCACTTCCTGAGGCGGGGCCGAGGGGCTCACACTATTCTTGAGGGACTTATGGTGACCTGGCCTGCTTTCTGCAGAAGAGAGAAGCCAGCATTAGTACAGGGTTAGAGGACAACAGCATCAGGACAGGGTCTAGTGAGAAGGGAAGCAGCTGAGAACTCTCAGGCACACACTGACATCTCAAAGCAACAGGCTCCCACTCCTCCATCTCATCGCTCCCCAAAAAAGGCCCAAACCTCCCAGGAAAGCAGCTTGGCACATCTGCAGCAGAGCTCCAGCCATTCCAGGAGGTTATATATGTACCCCAGCCCATGGCAGCATTATAGCTCCTGTTTGTGCAGCATCCCCTCCTTGTGCAGCCTCCACCACTGCAGGTCCTTTCCAGCTCATGTCCTCAGGAATATTGGCCACCCCACAGGTGGCTCCTGCACCAGAGGGGCTCTTGCTCACCCCAGAGGGGGCGAGTGTCTGCAAGAGGAAATGTCACTTCCCCACAGTGACCCCGAGCCCAAAAGCAGCATCTTCGGTCCCCCTGTGAGAGGCAGTGGCTTGAACCGGGGAGGCAGTTGCAGGAACAGGCAAAGTGAAGAGAGTGTTTTGGCTGCTTGCACTTACTGCAGAAATGTACTGGCTGTTTGTGAACCTGGGTCTGCCCTCCATGGCAGAGCTGTGTTGTGGGCCCACGGGCATGTAGGGGGGCGAGCCCATGTCTTCACAGAAGCTTTCCTGTGGGACGTTGGAGACACAGCCACTGTCGGAGCCGCTGGAGCCGGTGGCTGACATGCAGTGTGATGACTCTGAGCTCTCTGTTGCTGGGGAAAGAGAGCAAGGTCATTCTGATTACCAGGACTTTGGGCTGCATATAACCCGTGCCACATACACTTGATAATGCACCTGTCTGCAAAGGCACTGGCCACACAAGCCCAGAGATCAACCACTCCTGTCTGGGCCTCTTTAAGGCCACAGAAAACAAATCAACACAAGGAAGTTGAGTTCTGGTGGTGATTGGTATGGGCTGGCCAATGAAGCTCACAGAAGGGAAGCCAAAGGATCACAGGGCCAGGCTGGTGAGGGCAAGGGACATAGTACTTCATACCAGAGGGGCAGGGACACAAGTCCCCAAGGCCACAGCAGCACCAGCACACAGCATCAAGCCTGCCATGGGTATGGCTGCAGCTCAGCAGGTACTTCATAACCCCTGTATCTGAGCTAACTCCCCCCATGGAAGCTGAGACAGAGACACAGCATGGAAGGGCAGGGCCCTCATGCCCTGGTCTGGGTGGGAGACAAGGGACTGCCATGACACCAAAGAGCCTGGTCTGACCACACAGTACAGAACCAGGTACAGGGATGACCCCACACATCCCAGGTGCTGCAGAGCAGCAGGGCCATACGTACTCATTGAGGGCTGGCTGCTCGTCTCGTGCTCCAGCTCATCTTCCTCGATGCAAGTGCCAATGTCAAAGGGGCGTCTGGGGGCCAGGACTCCTGGCAGCAGAGCCTGGTCCAGGTACATGTGGAGGTTGAGGGGCCCCAGCAGGGAAGAGGAGGAGGAAGGGGTGTAGGCAGTGGGGGTGCTGCCCGTGGAGAGCTGCGTTTGTGTCCTCTTGAAGGGGTTGGAATGGTCAAACAAAGACACTGCAATTGAGGCTCTGGTCCTGGCACCTGCCAGAAAACATACAAAAAAACCCTGAAAACCAGTCCTGCCTCACTCACATGGAGCAAGGGGGAAGGCACAGCTGGAACCTACCTCTGCCTTTCATGATGTAATCGATAGCACGGTCATTGATAGCTGCCTCACTGGGTTTGATATCCAGGAATGGCTTGTTACCCACACCCATGGAGACCATCTCCTGCATACGGATTTCTGGAGAGGAAGAGACCCACAGCCATATTGTGAGGCTGTCCTGACTCAACCCTCCCCACAGGCATTATTCTGCTGCAGGTTAGAGCATTCCTGAGCTGGGCTGTTTCTGAACTGCTGAGATTAGATCTCATCTCCCCTTGCTCCCCTCCCCAGCACTGTGGAGTCTCCAGGAACAAGCAATCATGCCCTGCTCCAGCCAAATAGCTGCTCATGCCACCTAATAAAGTCCTGCCAAGCGGGAAGCCTGTGGGGGACAGGAGGGACTTGACCAGCATGATTCAGTAGTGAGCTCCAGTAGTGGTCTAGATCACAGGGAGACCAGCAAGTCCTTCAGTGGCACAGCCTGTGCTCACAGGCCAGGGAACCCTGAGCGTGGATCTCCTGCTCCTCTCATGAAGAGGTGGGTGTCTCCAGTCATAAAGAGCTTGGACCAGTCGAGTTCCCTGGGGATGAGGGGCAGGGAAGGGACATGCCCAGCCAAGCCCAGCACATGCTCTTGAGGCTGCATGCTGGCACACAGCTGCTTGCTGCACAGAGCTGCCTGGTAACAGGATCCAAACCTACTCAGGACAGCATGAGCTGAACAGGGCTCCCGCACCTTTTGCGGCACAGAAGGAATTCCAGGAAGGAATCACACCTTTATTGCGGGCTGCCTGCTGCCACAGGATCTTGGCAATGTCACTGGTCCAGGCCTGCTTAGTCTCAGCTGAGCTGGCCTGGAGGATGTAGGTGTCACTGGACTTCCGCCTTCGGAACCAGATCTCAAAGCGCAGGCCGCTGTCTCCAGAGTTCTCTGTCAGACCAATGTCTGCCGTCTGTGAGGAGGAGGAAAAGCAAAGCATCAACCAGATTGCACCAGGAGCAGAAGGAGTAAACTGCTTGAACCTTATGCTAGAGCTATCCCCAGCTTGGCAGACCTTACAGGAAGGAGCCTGAGGGTCTGGACAGGAGCAGGTATGTCCTGGACACAGCTGCACAGAGACAGCTCAGGCAATTCCCAGCGCTTCATCCAGGATTAGCACCACTTCCCTAGCATGTACACACTGCCTTTCCCCCACACTCTACAACCCCCAGAAAATGCTGACCCCACATCTCACAGCACAGAGAAGACCTAGGCATTGAGTGAAGTATTCCCTTCTGGCTTCCCTGCATGATTTGGAAGAGGCTTAGAAGTGATGGGAGCAGCTCTTCTGCTGCAGGTGCTCCTGCTTTCCATTTCAGAGGCACGTGTCATGGAGAAACCAGCCATGGACACCTCCCACACAAGCAGGAGCTGCAGGGTTGCCCTTACCTTGAAGGAGCGCTTGTAGATGTACACATCAAAGCCACCCTCAATCCTCTTGGGCTTGCTGAAGAGGATGAGGTCCTCAAAGAGGAAGACGTGTCGCTGGCACTTCCTGCGGCCCAGCCAGATGGTGAATTCATCCTGCCGCACCAGCTGCCCCTGCTCCTTCAGGTTTACCTGGACACAGAGGACATCCTCCTAAGACTCCACCAGCATAATCCAGGCAGCCCTAGAGCTGGACTTGGAGAACAGGGTCCCATATGGCTGTAGCCCAGGTGGTGAAGAAGTGGCAGCTACCTGACATCTTAATAGGGCTCTCAAAGAACTTGGGCTGCATGGCATTGCTAGAGACCACATCAGGCTGAAAACGCTGGCTCCAAGCTCCTTTCTCCGAGGTGTAACCCACAGATGACCCTCTTCTGTCACCCTGTGCAGATCTCTGGGGTGGCAACTGCAGGCAGCGGCCAGAGCTTTCTCTTGGGGAGGAAACGAGTTCCATCCACTGCCAGGAGCCCATCTGGGTCAGAAGACCAGCTCCCTCAGTTCTTTCTGACCCAGACTGATCTTACTCCACCCTGAGCCCTAGGGTTTCTCCTTCTCCAGTGCTGCACTTTGCCTCTCCAAGTCCCACCTAGATGATTTTGCCGTACCCTTGGCAACAGCATCAGTTTGATTTCCTTTTTGCAATCTGCCTGACCCTCTTTTCACCACCTCAAGAGATGAAAGGTCCAAAGCAGCCTGCAGGACGTCATCTGCAAGGGCTGCCAGGCTACCTCCCACCACTGGTAAGCATCTGGGGGCATGTTTATTACAAGCAGCTCAACCAGCTAAGGTATCAGCACTCAGGCTGTCTGCCCTAGAAAACCAAGGAGACCTCCAGGCCCCACTGTTCCCTTGCCCCATGCCTCAGCAGTCCTGCTATGCTGTGCTGGCACACAGCACTCTGGATTGTACGGTGAGCCTCCCCTCAGGTTCCCCCAGTGATCAAAGACCCCAAGTCTAGAGAAGGGGAATAAGTGTGGCTCTGTTCCCCTGGGCAGGGGAAGGCACTGGAACGTACGTCACAGTCACGGATGGCATCCATGGCCAGCAGGTCATTTCCATGCCGGAGTTGAAACTTCACCATCTCCTCAGCAGCACGGAGAAAGCCCAGCTCCTGCTCTTGTGCCTCACTGCACTCCTTGATCAGGTCCTTCAGGAGTAGGGCATATTTGCTCATCCGCTGGATGGGTTTCAGCAGGTAGGAGGCCAGGTCCATCTTATCCCCCAGCTGCACCTGCTTGAACTGAGAAATGCAGCAGAGTGAAGGCAGCAGCTTCCCTAAGGAGCACCCTATGCCCCCAGGTAAGCACTGACACCTCTTGACTGGGATACTCTGGGAAAATGAGTACTCTTGGGGAAATGCAAGGCCACAGGACCAATGCTGCTGTGTGCTGGGTTCCTTTCCCAAGCCCTCACTGCACCTCTGCCCTGTCCCTTCCATACAGCTGTGCAGAGTCGTGCCAGGGACACTGAGCCTGCTTCAGGCATGAAAGTTGGCTTTACTTAAACAGATCAGTGACCAAACAGACAGAGCAATTCTGATGCAGGCAGTGGAACTTACCTTGAAGAAGGTATTCCCATGGCTGGCCAGCAGCGAGTCTGACTTCGGCTTGTTCTTGCTGTACAGTGCATACATTCCAAACTGGTCTTTCTGCAGAAGAGATCCATCCTTGTGTGAGACCCATGCACCCAGGACATGTTGACAGTCATGACCATGGTAGATTATTCTAGTACTTCTGCCTCTCCCAGGCTGCACCAGAGTCTCCTCTGATACCAGGAATAACTTTCCTTCAAACTCATTAAGAGCCAGGGAATGCTCTTGTCTTCCTATTCCTAGAGTAGCTAGGACATTTTGATTCACTGTTCTGCCACCCCTAGCCCCTTCCACACCCCAACAGTCACTTGGTACCATTCACACCAGGTAGCAGCAAAATGCATGGGGCAGCTGACCTTAAGACCTATGTCCCTGTGCTTCTGCCCAGCAGCCCTTTTCACCCAGAGCTGGACTGTACCTCTCTGCTCACTGAAGTCATTCCCACTGACACCACAGACAGAAAATAGGCAAGAGATGTCCCTGGAGAAACAGATGGGCTTTAAGAAGCAGGTATTTTGTTTCTCTGGCAGTGTCTCTTGGTAGCAAAGCACAATGGGAAAGGCACAGAAACCAAGCCCACGTCTGGAAGATCCCAACCCCAGGGGCAAGGTGCTGATGCCTTACGTGTCGTAGGAAGCAGTGGCTGACCCTCAGTGGGTGGTTGCAGCAGCTCTCAAGCTCTCGCAGGAAGTATTGGCTGTGGAAGTCATAGAGTTTCTCCAGGTTTCCGAAAATGACGCTGCGCTTCCCCCGCAGGTCCTGGGGGAGGTCGAGGCGCTCCATCTCAGGGAAGTAGCTGTCGATGATGTAGCAAAGTGATCGCACGTACTCCCGCTCCGTGGTCACCATCTCATCGATGATGTGCCGCAGTTTGCTGCAACAGGAAACACTCAGCCTTGAAGGGACCCAGGCTGCAGTAGGGCTACAGCAGCCAGAGTGCCTGGATGATCCCTACAGAAGCTCTCTCTGACACCCAACATGGAAAAGAGATGATCCTTAGTGCAGTCCAAGCTCAGATACACAACTGTCCATGATAGCTCTGACCCTGAGCACTGACAGGACTCAAGGGAACAGCATGAAGCTGTGTCAGGGGAAATTTAGGCTGAGGCTATTAGGAAAAGGTCCTTCACCCAGAGAGAGGGTGGTTAGGCACTGGAACAGGTTCCCCAGGGAACTAGTGATGGCACCAAGCCTGTCAGAGCTCAAGAAGCATTTGGACAAGGCTCCCAAGCACAGGGTGTGATTCTTGGGGTAGTCCAACACAATCAGAAGTTGATCAATTATCTTTTGGGGTCTCCCTTCCAGCTTGGGATATTCTGTGATTCTAAGTATTCAGGAAGGGAGTGCCCAGGGCTGACTGTGATCCTGACTCAAACTCAGCAGGACAGGTACCCCTGGGCCCACCCAGCCCCTGCTCTGGACACAAAGGGCTGCTCTGCAGACGGCTGCTCCTGAAACAACAGTGACAGCAGAAGTCACAGTAACTTCTGTGAGGATTTGGCCTAATGACTGGAGACTGTGGGAAGCAATGTTAACCCTGGGAGAACAATAGGCTCTAGACCTAGGTGCTGTTGGGCTTGCACTAGGAAAAGTGAGAGAGTAAAACTGAAGTGTCCTAACACTTCATCAGTGAACAGCAGTTCCTAGCACGGGTTGCTCTCACACATCTCAAAGAATGCCTCTCAGGTACTCGAGGTTTCCACTGTGAGGCAGTGTAGCACCAAATGTTACTACTCCAATAGTCTGTCCCTGCCTCCCCCTGCCTTTCAGCTTTCGCTCAAGTCAACTCCTCTGGCTGTTCAGAGAACAGAGCAGTGGGACTCCCTCAGCACCCACAGCCACAGGAAGCCTGATGCATCACTCCCCTGAGAAGCAAAGTAGTCACCCCGCTATCTGCTGGTGCACATTCCCTGCCATGAGCTTTTCTGGGTATCCCAGGGATACTGGAGTCCCCTTGGAGAAGATTTTGCTGTCCCCAGCCATTTCACTCAAGAGTAGTTAATGGTGGTCCCCTACCATACAGCACTCTTCTCGCACCTCTGACATTAACTTTTTACTTTTATTTTAATCTTTTCCAGTGAGAGCAACTGAAAGACCTGCCTGGAGACCTCTTGTCAAGAACAGCTCGTATCCCTTGGCTCTCCAAGGCCTATGCACTGTATTATGGAAACAAAGTTGAGATTCTCAAGGACAGAGAAGGACAACAGCACAAACGCCAGCTGTTGGACACCCAGGGATTTCAGCCCCAAAGCACAAATACAAACACCCTCTTACCTGTAAAACAGTTGTCACAAAGTGTTGGAAGTGCCTCCCTACCAGTTTGGGTACAGCATTCCCAAAAGCATAGGGGGTGATGCCCTGTGTTTCTGCTCTCCCACTGCACCTGTACCCTGGCTTTATTAGGTCCCTGAATACCATTTCTGCAATCCCTCATCCCTCAATGTCAGCAATGACCAGAGATTCCCTCTCCTTCTGAGAACTGAACTTCCCCCTCCTAGAGGAATCACACTGTGAGGGAAGAGCCACAAATCCCATTTCTCTGTCTCCCCACCAAGTAAGGTGCCAGATTATGTGGAGACATCCCTGTAGGCTTGCTCAGCACCACACACACACATGCAGGGAATCTGAAGCTACATCTCCATCTATCTCCCCCCTAACCAGTGCCAAAGTAACCACCACTACAGAGCTCCTCTAATCTCTGCTGGCTGCCTTTTCACCACCCTGAGAAATGGAACACCAAATATCACAGCCACTTACCTGCCCCAGCTCTTGGCTTCTGACCCGGAGAGGCAGCCCCTCTGTCCCTCCAGCAGGCAGTCTGCAGCCCAGCTGCTCACAGCTGGCTGCCGCAGCGCGAACGTCCTGTCCACCAGCTCAGTGCTGCTCACCTCCAGCCCCTTAATGAAGACTCCAGTGTTGCCATATCTGGCCGGCTCGCTCCTCTGGCAGCTTGACCACAGGCTCTCACCACAAGGCAGGTCAAAGCTTTGGGCCTTCCGGAAAGGTCTCCTGGGAGGCAGCTTCCCGGGGACTGGAGTGGATGTAGAAGACTGCTTCACCTCTGAGGTTTCTAATATGCTGTCCAGGTTTGGCTTTTCTTCAGGCAGTGTTGGAGACTTACAAGCCCGGCTGGCGAAAGAAATTCTGCTTGAGTAAGAACCAGGGCTGAGAGCAGCTTGGCAGGCAAATACTTCCCCAGCATCGAAATCACCAGGGCAGCTCAGGGAGGGCGAGGGAGCTTTCTCCTTAGTCCACTCCAGAGAGCTGTTGCTTCTGTTGTAGCCATGGGATGTGCTGTGAGTCCTGTCCCAGTGGGACCTGGAGGTGGCCCCCTCAGAGTGCCTCCGATGGGACAGAGTGCCAGCCTCACTGCCAAGCTGGGGCTGCTCCCCGACGGCTGCATTGCGGTCTGACAGCAGAGACTTCCTTGTTCTCAAGGCCGCTTCGAGTTTCTTTTCAAAAACCAGCTTGGTCTCCTGGCATTTAGACCATGCAAATTTCCACTGCTTGAGCCCCTTGTCACTCTTCAGCTCACACGCCAGCTCCTTCATCTCCTGGAACCGGGCAGTGCTGATGTCTGGGTGCTGCCCCTTGTAACTCTCCAGGCACTCGATCACGTTTGCGCAGTGCTCGGCAGAGCTGCAGTCCTCCATGCTGATACAGGCAAGGTGTCGCATCCCTTCCAAGGCCCACTCGTATGCCTGCAGAGTGAGAACAAAAAGCAGCAGCCAGTCAGAGGGACTCAGTGAAGAATAACCCTAATTCGGTGCCTGAAGACAAGAGAAAGGATCAGTGTCTGGCCACCACAGTTCCTTGAGTGTGGAGAGTAGGGGGGGGTGGGGGCTGCTATTGTCAATGGGGCTTAACAATTCAGCAAAACAAACAGCCCCTTATGCAAAGGGCTTCAGCTGTGCTGGCTGCTCTGCCACAGCCCCACCTCCCCGCCAGGTCCCTGTGAGCTGGCACCCACACTGCTGGCCACGTTTGTCCTCTCTGGGCAGGGGGGCCCAGGGAAAGCTGCTGCTAAGACTACAGGAATTCACACCTCACTATGGTCCTGCTCAGTATAAAACCTGGAACTCTTCCTCCTTCTTTACCCAGCCACTTTCATCACTGCCATGCAGGACAAGGTCAAGGGGGCACCAGTAAGCTGCAAGCAATGGGACTGCTGCTCCCTATACTGTTTTCCTGGAGCTGACAGCACACAGAAGCCACAGCTGGGCTCTGTGGATCACCCCAAATGCTGTGACCCATCCTTGCAGCAAGGAGGAATCTGAGACCATGCAGCTTTGTGCATTTTCTGTGCCTGCTGGCAGCTTGTGTGGTATGCTGTGCTCTGCCTGCCTGCTTGGCTCTGCTTGCCACTGCACTACATGCTTGTGCTGGTTAGTCAAATACTGAGCTCAGCAGTTTATTTCTAATACTCCAGGAATGCTGGAAGCAGCTTCATGGGGCTTAACTCTAGCAGTGGTGCATATGCTGGCCTTGCTAAAACAGTTCTGCAGCATCAGTCAACCAAGAGAAGTGGGACAAAATGTGGTCCAATGGGACAAATACAAGGGAGGAGTGAGTGCCTTATTACCTTGGAAGGAATGGGGCTCAGCACCAAGACCTGTCTGTCATCAACCAAAAGCAGAAGAAAGGCAAACATCTGACTTAGGCTCATAAGCCACCATTTTCTCTATAAATCAGAGATGGTAAGATTTGATGATAGAGTAAATAAGATGTGACCAGCTGCTGTAGGCCTGGTCAGGGAAGTTTATTGCTCATCAGTGAACACACAGGGGTATTTGTTGAAATCAGATACACAAGGTAGGGAAAACACCCTGGACAGGGCTGCCTGACATCTTCTGCCAACTGCCCAACATCAGTGGATGTGCAGAAACACCACTGGCTGCCCTGAAGTGAGCCAGACTATCTCTCTAGCACTTGACCTGTCAGGCCCTGTGTACCTGCAGAGAAGCAACATTCATGTTTAGTGCCAGGAACAAAGTGACCAGCTTTTCCGTTTTCCATTTTCTGAGCAGCCTCACTGTAACAACCTTCACTCAGAGAGCTTAAATCACTTACTTTTATGCAGTTTTAGACACCAAGAAAATCTACCCAAGCTTTATGCAAGCAGACACTGCATCCCCATCAGGGACATGGTGGTCAAACAGATCAGGTGCCAGGCTCACTCTGTTGGTGACAGACAGGCAGGGCAGAAATTATTTCATTCATGTGATGTTCAGTCCCTGGATGGGGATGGCTATGACAGCCAAGCGCTGCTGTTTGTAGGAGAGCTAAATGCCAGCACAGCCTGCAGCCTGAGCAGAGTCACTCTAGGGACAGATTCCACAGGAGCTCCCACAGCCATCCACATTCTCTTTGGAGCTGCAGCTGCATGGTGTGCGTGCAGCCAGCCCCATTACTCATGCAAAGCAAGGAGCTGCTCAGAAACACCAGCAGCTGCTCAGGGAAAACGCTTCTCAGCCCCGCACAACTGCAGCACGGGACAATCAAAAGAGCAGCAGCACCCTTTCCTCCCATCACCCTGCCTAGAGCAGCAACAGGCCCCTGACCTGCCTCTCACTTGATCCAGGCTTTATGCTCTAGACCTGCCCACTGCTGGGGGCCAGGAGGGCTATGCAGAGGCAGAGGACATGTCAGATTCTGGTGGAAATCCGCATTTATCCGTGATGTAGAGGTTCTTCTCTTCCCTGAGGTGGAAGCATTTCAAGGCGAGGTGAATCCCCAAGTGCAGCAGAGCCCAGCAGATCTGCACAGCAGTGACAGATGGCCTATTCTGCTGTGGGGTTTTGAGCTGCCCCCTCCAGCTGTACGTAAACCAACACCGGCCACTTACAGCTCTCTTCAGAGCAAGGGCTGGCCATCCGTCTGGGCTAAGAAAGAGCACATCTCACCTCTCTGGCTGTGGAGGTCAATGGGTGATCCTCACTGAAGGCTGCATGCTGGCTGCCTTTTGCTCAGTGGTGGGACAAGCTGAGCTCAAAAGGCACTCGGGGCCATCAAAGAGGGTGCTTAGAGCAACGTGCAGGAGAGAGACAGCCAGCAAGCCTCCCTGGACTGTACAGTAACAAGTCAGGAAGGCAGATATCCTGTGAAGGCCTTAACTAAGGCTGGGGTACTCACTTCCACAGATGGGAGAGAGAGACAAGAGATTTTTTTTATTTCTTGGAAACTCTGCAGATCTGCATGTGATTACTGTGAGGAGGCATCAGGGCTGCAAACCACACAGGGCAGCAGCCCCCCACCTCTCATCTTCATATGGTCTCTGTCTGTTCTTGGCAAGGACTCCAGGGCTGAGCAGAAATGAGTCTCAATCTCGATGGCATTTCCTTCCATCACCAGCGCCTGTCACAGGCCAGCAAATAGCTCAGCTTTGCTCCCTGCACAATGGAGCAGTGCTCCACATCCTGCAGCTTTGCCTGGTAACATGCTAAGTGACCATCAAGGCCTTCTCCAGTCACATAATCTGCTTCAACTGCCCCTTTTTGCACATAAATGGCACTCCTCTGCAGGGGCCAAGTGTGATCCCATCCTCATGCAGGCAGGAGTACTGCTGTCATCTGTCCCCCTCAGTAAGGCTGCAAACAACACTCAACCAAGCCAGGATATGGCCCTCTGGACAAGGGGCTTTTGGGGAGCAGGCAGCCCTACAGCTTCCCTGCAGAGCTGCAAGAGCTGCTCAGAGAGAAGGAGGCATCTATATGCAGGGAAGCTGAAATCTTCCCAACCATGTCTGGAGCCAGGCGAGAAGGAGCCTGTACATCAGCTTTTGATCTTTACAAGCAAGTTGTTACTGAAACTCTCAATTACAGGATTAAAGACAAATGTGCTTCCTGCATACACAGGACTGACCTATCCTGCAACAGGCATCAGCAACAGGTTGGTCCTGCCAGGCTGCCCAGGAGAGGCTTGGCCTCTCAGGGACCTGCTATGCTGTAAGGAAAAACCAGGGACTTCACTGGATTATGGTGCAACCCTTAAGATCAACATCCTCTGTTGGTCTCTGATCATTTCACCACGGAAAAGGCTTGCAGCACACCAAGGACAGGAGCTCCTGGAGTCTGTTGGGTTTGGCACCACTCAAGTACCATCTGCAAACACAGGCTCAGAGAACTTGCTCAGCTCTGGTTCAGGGCACACTGCCAGCACTGAAAGCCTTCCTGGGGTCCTGGATCCTCACCTCAGCCACCACTAAGAAATTACACCTCCCCAACACAAACCTATCACAAACCTATCAGATTCCTTGCATACTCAAGGTTACGTGACCTCTAAGACCTCTACCTTCTGGGTAGCCAAAACAAGGAGCAGACACTCTGCATCTCAGACATATGCCAGAAGGGGCAATTTCAGGCCCAAACCTCTTTCACCCCTTTCATCCCAGCAGAGATGATGACTGCAACTGTATTTTTCTTCACAAATGGGAAATTGAGTGTCTGAATAGGCAGAGGTAGGCAGATCAACTTTCTGCAGAAGAAAAATACACCTGGGTGGGTGACTATCTCTGCTGTGAGAAGGTTTCCTTCAGAATCTCAAGTGACTGCACAGTGCAACTGAGACAGGGGTGATGAAAAGTCAAGACTGGTCCTGGTGGGAGCAACAATACAGGCAGGGATGGAATCATAATTGTGGATATGATGACTGAAGCAGAGCAACAAGACAGACCAAGTTTCTCACTCTTCTGTGGATGTCCCAGGACTGGAAGCCCCCATCTCCCTTGCTCTCTACATACAGCTCAGAGAGAGGGAAGCAGCACAACAGCTGGGAACACTGTCAAGGACAGCAAAAAAGAAACCAACACAATCAAAAAAGCCCTGATCCAGCTTGGTGCAGCTCCTGCATCCAGGGTGTGCTCCACTCTGCTGTTTCTCAGTGAGACACAACTGACTGTAGGTCTCTGTGGCAATAACAACTGCACAGCCCTCCATTTAACCAGACCTCCTCTCACGACCACTGTGCTCATTTTAACTGCCCTTAACTTCAGCTGTGAGCTTTTAAGAGCAAAATGAGGTTAGCTTGCAGCAAAAGAGACAAAACTGGTGCAGTCAGAAAAGTTAAAAGTATCACAGGTACAGCTGTGAACTAAACAAGCACCTCCCAACACCTCTGCAGGGTGTCACACAGGCTCTGAGTCCTGCAGCTGCCCTGCTCTGCCTTGGTACTGAATCCTGGAGAGCTCAGACACCGATTGCAGCATTCCCAGCACAGGAGTAAAGAGTGACAGGGACTCACCAGAGCACCATTCCAAAGTAAATGCAGCTCTCTTGCAGGAAAACGCATCTGTCATTACAGATGCTCATTTGGGTTTATTCCCTCTAAAGTCCAACATGGCTTTAGGTTGCTTTGAGAAGTGACTCCTGCTCACAACACTGATATGTCCCTTGTCACAGGGGACAAGGGCTGCTGCATGCATACTGTTAGCAGGACCCATGGCTGGAGATTGCCTTATATGCTGACAGTTCAGAAGGACCACAGTTTAAAAGCCAGTTTACATCAAAATATATTGAAAGCACAATTACCCCGGCTAAAACCTTACTTACCACATAAACTGTCAGCTGGCAAAAGGTGACAAGCCTGTTTCTCTGCTAACTCAAAGACCAAGCAGCTTCAGCACAAAGTGGTCAGTTCACCACTCACATGAAGAAAGTGAGCAGGGAAAGAGCAAGACACCTGCAGATGTTCCCTTGGCAAGTCTATTTGTTGGTTAAAAACAGGCTTCATCCTACCTTCCCATCTGTCCAGAGTCCATACCCCAGCTGTGCCCAGCTCTGTGCTGTACATTATCCCCTACAGCCAGACTGAGGCAGGGCCACTGCTTCAGTGCATCATCTCAGCCCTGGTTATTCACAAGCAAACGTTGCTAGCCTAAATACCAGATTGGGGGGCCCTGGTAACCAGAGACAAGGCAGAGGGGGGAAGGGGCCATGCTTCTCACGAGAGCTACTGAAGTGTGCAGAGAACACCCTGACTGGGCACAAACCAGATACCCTTTCACAGTGTAAAAAACAGGGAGAGAAAGCATTCCAACTGACCCCAAATTCAAGCAAAATGCAAAGTAAACCGCTACCCAATGTATAAGAGCTATGGAGGAAACACTGCTCCCTCCTAGACATTGTGATGTTTTTTCCACATCTCTAAGAGCCAAAGCCCCTGCTCACTTCTACCAAGATCAGTGACTTCACCAGCAGGCAGCTACACATGGACACAAGAAACCATAGAATTTCAGAGCACAAGCATTTCAGCAAAGCCACCAAGTTAGAAGTAATCCCTCTTCTATGTAGAGGTTCGCTGTTACTCTCTTACCCTTCTGTAACACTCGACTTTTCCAAGCTGCATTTGCAGCCATGCCTGCGATTCATTAGCAGCACAAACCAAATTGAAACTGTGTCCTACATGGGATGTAGCCGGTAAAAGCTCAGCTTTAAAGATTAAGAAAAGGACTCATGCTCTTGCAATAAAGAGCTAAACCATTTCTGAGTTGCTGTGTAGCTCAGACAGCCTCCCCTTCTCCAAGGGAAAACAGATCACTGAAATCATCCGTTTGCCTAAAACTAGCTGCTATGGAAAATAAACTTTAAATCCTGTATTTGCATTTCTGCCAGTTACCAAGTGCCAGCTGCTGTACAAACACTTTGGGAGGGCAAAGAATGAGACACAAGCACAAACTACAGACTCCTTGGATTTAAGCATAAGAAAGGAGAACAAACAGATACCCACAGCTGGGCAGAAAAGAAGAACAAGGGGTCAGGGAAGCAGCACCTGTCAGGGTTGGTCTGGGCATGCCACAGTCCATGTACCATCAAAGGCTGCTCATTAGAGCAACGTGCTTGGGCATCCTTTTGCAGCAGCACTCTTGAACAGAGCTCAAAAATCCCTTCGTTTGCCCTCTGGGCAGCCAGGCATGACAAGCCTAGGAGAGCCTAATTACAGGAGAATATAATTGGCTAAAATAAGATTGCACATGATTTCTGCTGTCTTGATGACAGCACGAGGACCCAAAGGGCAAATGTGGCTCGTTGTGCTGGAGCTGTCGTGCAGGACTCGTGCTTGCCCTTCTTTTCTCTAACTGCTGCCACTGCCAGGCAGCACCTAGGGGTGTGCATTAGAAACAGGGTGACTCACCTGATGAATCACAAGCAGCTACAATAACCCCTCTTCACAGCAACTCTGAGATTCCACAAGAGCAGCCTGAGCCAGTTTCACCATAGATCTATGTACAGACACACACGTACATATATATGACATGCATGTGTATATTTACATGTGTATGCATGCATAAAATTACCCCCTAGGTAGCTGGGCAGCAAGTGGCAGATTTGCCTTCCTCAAAGCTCCACAGTCTCCCATGACTGCAGCTTTGGGTAGATTCTGCACTGATTATTCTCCCCCTATTTTTCTGTCTCACGATCGGGATTTTCTCAACATTTAAAAGCTGCCAAGTCCAGAGGATCAGGGGCCAAGTTCGCTCCCAGTAAAATCAGAAACTTCGAGGTTTGCCTTTGCTGCAAACCAGCCTCTTCACGTTTGAGGTACTGCCCATTTTTTCAGCAGCTTTGCGCACCCGTGAGCCAAGAGCCTCGTTACCAGCCAAGCTCAAGATCAAGCAACAGTGAGATGTGTGAGTCACCAAAGCTGGAGCTGGCAACTTGCACAACAGCAACAAATTACCCCATTCAGAGACTAATGTCACCTCCAGAAGTTTTTTGCATGCTTTGCTTTTACATCTGTCCCGACAGTCACATCATCACACTGTACAAATACCCCACTGTAATAGCACCCCACAGGCGAGTGTGGACAGACTGGACTGTGGTGGGCGTCTCCCCTCTGCCCTGTACTGGCTCCCTTTTAATGAGGCTCTTCGTGCTCAGTGCTCCATGCTGGGGATTGCAAAACCTCCAGAATGCCCTTGGGCCTGCATGGGGAAACATGGGTGCTTTCTCTGTAGTCTTAATTTCATATCCTTTCCCTTGTGACAAGCTGAGCCAAACTCTGCTCAACAATGATGTGTTGGGATCTCTCTGCACTGCACTGTGGGTGCTTGTGTCCTGGGAGATGTGGAGCTGAAACTGGATCCAGACACCCAGCACATTTGCTGGGTCTCTCTTCCCAGGGGAACTGACAATGCTGAAAACAGCTCCCTGGTTTAAGAGCACATCAAGATGTACTTGGAGAGTGCAAGGCCCTGCAGAGCAGCCAGAGAAGCCTCTTCAGAGGCAGCGGGTGCTTGGGAGAGCCCTGTCCATATGTCCAGGGCTTTGATATGCAGATTGAGCCATTGTGAGCTTCAGTTCCATCTGTACACTGAGGGGAGCTTCATGACCAGATTGCTTGAACAGATCTATTTAACTCCCATGACTAAAGGGAATTCCAGTCTCCAGGAGGATCCGAGCATCCAGATGGATGCCAGCACACAAAAATTCAGAAAATCTGTCACCCTGTACAGCCTCTATCCCAAGATCAGAGGGGAAAAAAGCACCCAAACTCAACACTGCACACATGCACAAAGCTGGGCCTGGCTGAAGGGAGATCTCTGCGGGCATCGGATCTCACACCTCAAGCACAACACATTGCCCTTGCACCTCAGCTGCAATGTGAGCTGGGAAATCCCTAAACCTGCTGGGAGGAAATGCTGTTTCCCTGCCACGACCGACTGGCTCCCAGTGTTGTGATCCTGCAGGATATTTGAACCCACATGACAGGAGCCCCAGTTGTCTTTCAATTTCTGCTCATGGCAGCCAAGGACATAAAGGAATTTTTACACAGAGGTGCTCTAGCAATCAAGGCTGAAGGCAGTTTCAGCATATCAGGCATTGCCCCCTGCATACACCCAGTGCCAGAACATCCACTCCTTGGATCAGGGAAGGCACATGAAGGGCAAATACCCTACATCCCAACATATGCTACACACTAGCCAGCTCTCTCAGCCTCTTCTTCCTGCTGTGTCCTCCACAGAGGGGAAGAATTTGGCCAGCACAGTAGGAGGGAGAAGGACCCCAGACGGATCAAGGCTTTGCCTCTCTACACATGTCACAAACACATCACAGACCTCATACTGCACTAAAGCATTGCCTGAGGTGTTGGGACAGGTGCTCAAAAGTGTCAACCCAAGAACCTCCCACCTTCAACTGCAAATTGTGCTTGGATTTAGCACATGACAAAAACCTAATTAATTCACTGCTGCTGCCCTGTAACACCGAGGGACAAATCAGTCTCACACCTATGTTGTGCAACCAGAAAGAAGCACTGAGTGCTAGTGCTAACTACTACTTAGCTTTTACCTCCCGCCACAGAGCTTGCCAGGGCTACAGGCACTGCTATGCTGCCCATTTGACAATACAGTTATTGGTGAAACCTGGGAGAAACTAACTCGAACACCAGTAGAGCTAGCAGTGATTTACTGGAAAATTCATAAGACAGAACAGTTTCCAAATCACTGATTTTGCAAGAGAAAAATCTGATCTATAGCAGATCAGATTTAAGTGTTCAGGACTCCTTTTTTGTTCAAGAGGGCTATCTCCAAAGTAAAGCAGAAACTTTCTAATGCATGAATACACTTTGATAGGAAAGTAAACACTAGATGCTTTTTAACCTTGCAAGATTTCTCCAGCAAAAACCTGGCAGGAAGGAGAGGGGAGAGATTTCACGCATTAACCTTGCATGAACTCTGCCAGAGGATCCATTTTCCAACCTCGAGGCTCATTCTCCCAACTGCTTCAGGCTGTGCATGAAAAAGGACACCCCTGAAATAGGAGAACAAATCAGACTAGATGTCTGTCTAGGGGCACGACTTTACAGGCATAACTGAGGAAGGAGAGAGAAAGAGAGATGAGACAGCTGCTGTCAGACAATGCTGAAGCCAGACAACAGTGGCTTCTCCTAAAACAGCACAGTAAATATTCCTCTCCTGAGCCTTTTGGATATTGTTTCATCATCCTGAGAACTTGCATCAGTAACTAGATGAAAACTGTTATTTGGGAATGTTGCACAGACCATCCTCAGAAAAGCAAAGCCAATCTCTGCACAGGGGTGGAGAGAGAATAGTGCATGTTAAGGCCCAGGGACTGTATTACAAACCACAGCAAAATCTCATTTGCTCCGAGGTGCTGGGGGGCAAAACCATGTTCTGACCTGTGCAGAACAGCTGGCAGCATCAAGGCACACAGACCAGTGTCTCTGTTTACAGTAAGTACGCCACAGTAAGGACACATCAAAAGCCTTTTTCTTCCACTTTGGTGCTAAGTTCTACTCTGCACTCCTCCAAGCACATTCCCAGAGCAGGGAATCATAGCACCCTTTCAGTAAAGTTACTTCTCAAACTATGCCAAGCAGCCTGCTTCAGAAAAATCACACTTTTAGGTTGCAGACACCAGGATCCTTTCTAGCTTCCCACAGACCAGCATTCACAACCCTCGTTTTTTCATCAAAGGCTAAGAAAAAAAAAAACATCAATAATTTATCATCTGAAAGGGACTTTTTCCCCTCAAAACTATCATCTACAAAATTATATCTGGTACATAATCAGAAACGAAACACAGCAGAAAACAAGGTATCAGCAGGTCTCTGTTCTGAAACTTTTGGGGAGAAGTCAGAGATAACATTTGTGGAAGACAACTTATTCCGCATATTCTGGATTTCTGCTGACAAATCTAAGATCAGACCCATCTCTGGAAGCTGGGAGTGTTGTGCCAGCAGATCTCAGTCATAGGGCAGGAACCCAGCAAACCCTGGAGCAGTCCAGGAGAGCAGCCCCGTCCTGTGCTGTCCACAGCATTTGACAGAAGTCCTGGAGGCTGAGAGGTACCACCTGCCCTGCACATACATCCAGTCAGTCTGCAACACACAGCCTCTGCAGCAACTTCTAGCTGCAGGTAAATTATGCCCACTGAAATAATAATGCAATAACTTCTAACAAAGAGAAAGAGGGACAGGCACTGCTCTACTACTGACAGCACAACCCTGGGATTCAGAGGGACCGCGCAAAGATGCCCACGGCCCACGGGGTTCTGTCTGAGCGCACAAAAGCTGCACACAAAGCACTCTGATTCATGCTGGATGCACACAGACACGCACAAGCAACCGAGTGAAAAGCCTTCTCTACATTGTTTCCAAACAATATCAATACAGCTCACACGTCAGCCGGGGCGCCGCACACTTGGTACTTACAAGAGCGTTTGCTGCGTCCGTCTGCTGCTGGAGCCGGGATGGAGCAAATGCGACTTGCAGGGAAAGGTGCATGGAGATGTGCAGAGAGGCAAGAGCGATGGGAAGAAGGGCCCCAGCCCCTCTTTGGGCCCCAGAGCAGCAACACTTGCTCACGGGATGGAGCGCAAAAAGGCTGGCATTCCTACAGCAGCAAGGACAATGGGGAGGGATGAGGAGGCACTGCCATAATCAAATGCAGGCCAGCTGGCCCTCCCCCAGGAAGGGCAGGCACCTCCTTCACTTGCCAAAGGCTTTGTTTTCTAAGCCACAAAGAACAAAGTGGCTGAGGAGGAGAGCACGGGAGAACCCACTGTGGGGGTAGATCCACCCATGAGTACAGGTAACCCATTCCTGGAGATGAAAACACAGATGGAGAGAGGGCGGGCAATATTCTGCCCACTCCAAGCAGAGGTCAGAAGCAGCTGCTCCTTGTGTGCAGCAGAGAAAAGAGACAACTGAGGAACAAGGATCAGCAGAGGCTGATGGTCAGGGATTCTTTGAGGGAAAAGATCCAACAGAGGCAGACAGAGAACACCACTGAGAGAATCGCTTGTGGAACAGAGCCCCAAGAAACCCCACTATGGGAAACCCCACCATTTTTCAGTGCACCTTGCTCCACCGATCCTGAGCAGTGAGAACTGAAGCTGAACAGCTTCCCTCAGAAAGCAAACGTAAGGCAAGGGCTCAAGCTGCAAGAGACTCACAAGCTATGGCAGGGCAATGACTATACTTTCCCTGAGCACCAATGAGGCACCATCTTGCACAACATCCTGAGAAGCAGGAAAAAGCCCCCGGAGCTGCCTCAGGTCCTCCTGTAATGATACAGGCAGTTCAGCTCTGGGCACCACATCACCACACAGCCACAGGGTATGCAGGTGCTGAGCCTGCCATGGGACGCTGCCCGTTCTGGTTGGGTCAGTGCTTTCTTCCAGAGTGACTTGTGCCAGCAAGGATCATGCACCTTTGCTCCCAACCTTCAGCAGGACTGGTTGTCATCCCAGACCTGGCAGAGACTGTGCTGTGTGCTCTGGCTCACTGGACGTGCTGCTGCAAGTAAGGTGCTCAGTCCTGACAGGGCACACAGCTGTCACATGGGCCATTTCAAACCTGCAGTCCAGGTAACCTGCACTTCACTTATGGTAAAGTCAAGAGTATGGGCTGTAAGAGTGTTCTGGGAAATAATTCACCTAGAGAGGGATTGAGAAAGGAGAAAGTATGAAGGCTAATGAGATAAACAAGGAAAGACTTGCTGTGGCTGCTCCTAGTCTTGATGGTGTACCTATGACAGTGTTATTGTGAAGCCAGGATAGAGAGCAGGCGAAAAGGATACTGGGGACTGTCCTTGCAGGAACCTCAGAACAAAACAGACATCAATGTTTCTGGTACACCATACATACCCTTGCTTGTTCAGCTTCCCAGTTTTTCCCCAAAGCACTGTATGGTGCCAGATCCCAATGCAGTCTTGGAACTGAGTAAACAAGGGAACTGAGTAAACAGTGGCCAAACCAGGCTCGAAGCCACAGGGAGATGGCAGGTCCCCGAATATGCCCACACTGACTTTGTGGTACTGAAAAACAATCCTCCAGCCCACAGTCAGAGCTGAGGAAGGCACCTTCCTTCACCATTCCTCCTGCCTCAGCCCAGCCATGATCCACCCCCTGCTAGGCACCAAGGGCTCCTGCCGCTAAGGAAGTGGGGACAAATGGAAACATCCAGCTTGGCACCAGTCACGTCTTTGGGGAGGGAACCCTGCCAGCCCATGTGCAAGCTCCATGTGGTCTGGCCCAGCTCAGCCTGTCTCATTGCAAGGAGCCCTGACAAGCCTTCAGGAACTGCCAAGCAGTGAAAAAACACAGTACAGCATCTTGATGGGGCATATGGGGTTATGTTGTCCTGTCCCACGGCCTGTCTGGCAGCCACAGGCAGCGCCCTACAAAACACCTGCCCACCACATGCAGGAGGACCAGCACAATGGAGCCTCCCATTCCCAGGAGGCAGCAAGGTATGTGAGGGGGGAACAGCAAGATCCCCGTGGTGGGAGTTCCACTCCCTTGGCACATGCTGAGATGTTTGGAGAGCTGAGCTTGCCAGCTCATTACCATAGTGTACATTTCTTACGCATCCTTGGGCTTCTTCCCCAAATCCTGGGGTTTGGCGCTCTGCAGGCTCTTTACCAGAAGGAAAATCAAGGACATTGCTTATCGTAGACTCCTGCTGTAGATATTCCCTCAGATATTAGGGAAGAGAGAAAGGAGTTAGGCAGGCACTGACAAGATCACTGCAGGAAGGTCAAAAGCAGCTCAGTATCAGAAGACAGTGAAATCAGTTTAGATAAAATCTTCTGCTCATCTCCCACCTCCCAGACCACACCACTAACTTTGCTTTGGGAACGTAGAAATCATTCTGGAGATCAAGATCAAACTCACAGGCACTGAAAGAACTTTCCTGCTGTGCAGCAATTTCTGCACTGGTCCTACAGCTGCAGGATGTATCCCCCTACACTCCAGGTTTCGGTTGGCCGCTGGTTCACAATACAGACATGGTATATTTACACCACCAGAATTGTTTATAGCTCCACTGAAACCAGTGAGATCAAAATCCTCCTCCCTCCCTGAGCCAGCTGCCTCCCCTCCACACAAAGCAGTGTGCAAACACACTGTGCCGCTATCATTTTGTTTTCACTGGGGCTGTGCAGCATGAAAAGCACAACCAAGAGGGCTGCTGCTGCTGCTGACAAGGACTGCATCCTGGAGTTTTCATCCACCAAAAAGAAGCTGCAGTGCCCTCAGAAAATTAATGGGCCACTGTTGGGGTCTAAAAGTAGCATTTGTGTTCCTAGAAATGACCCAGGTTCTGAAAAGACTTTGAAGCTGTGGAGGAACACACTTGCTATAGAATCATGTTCAGCTATCCTGGCAGCCCAAGAGCTACCACCACAATGTAATGTCCATGCCTGAACAGAGCATGGAGCAGCCTGCAAGCTTTGGGGAGACCTTAGAACACCCTGCAGAACCTGAAGGGGCTCCAAGGGAGCTGGAGAGGGACTTAGGACAAGGGAGAATAGCTTCAAACTGACAGAGGGCAGGATTAGATTGAATATTAGGAAGAAATTCTTCCCTGTGAGGGTGATAAGGCCCTAGCACAGGTTGTCCAGAGAAGTTGTGGTTGCCCCATCCCTGTAAGTGTTCAAGGCCAGGATGGGGGCTTGCAGTAACCTGGTCTAGTGGGTGGCATCCCTGCCTGTAGCAGGGAAGTTGGAACCAGATGATTCCTTTAAAATCCCTTCAAGCTCAAACCATTGTATGGCTCTACGATCATGTGCTACAGTCCACATTTGTGCTCCAGAGACTTCCAGCTCTGGCTGGAAGGGTTCACATACAACCAATGTTTGGCTTGGCTGCAGAACTGTCAATATGCCAAGCAAGGCTTGGTGCATTTGTGTGCCTTAATTTATCAGAAGAAACTTTAGAAAACCCTTCCCAGGATCCCCCATGATGGGAAGGGGTGTTCAGGTACCACAGCAGCCCCTGAACACCTCTGTTCAGTGAGGAAGCAGAGCACAGGTTCTTCCCCTTCTCCTATGGCATGGGAGGCACTTCTCTCTCCACTGGGGTGAAAAAAATTACATATTTCCACAGTAAGATGGTCCCCCACCTGCGCAGCAAACTGCAGAGATGAGCCAGAGCAGACCTGCAGAGCTTCACCAAACAAACTCAATCCTCATTGCCCTGACAGCAGTGTTCTGGGCTGCCTTCCCCACTTTTCTGCCTCACACAGGATGCTTTTCCATGTTTTCATGTTTAGCTGAATTTCCTCCCTCCTCCCCTGAGCACTTCTGGCTGCCAAGGCAGCTCAGAGACAGCAACTAAGTGGCACCTACATCTGGTACAGCTTAACTTTTAGTGTCTATTCTTTCTGGAATTTGAGAACTTCAATACCCAATGTTTGTACAAGTGTGGAATAAATGGAGCACAGGCTCCCTGGCCTTCTGTTCTTGCCAAAGCTGTATTTTAAAATGCACTTAGAAAATCCTACTGGTTATTCATTTAGAAATTAAAGAACACCAAATACAACTACAGATGTGCTAAATGGCAGCATTTGCACTAAACCAAACAGGTAAGAAGGTCAAGCACTCAACACAGTCACCACACACATCCTCTCCTCCTGCTTCCCAAATCCCTGTGATGATCCAGGGATCCCTTGTTCCCTCAGCCACACTTCCCAGATTTCCATTCTTGTGCTCCCTTTCCTCATGCAGGCCTCCACATGGGAGGACTTGGACTGTATTTAGGACTGAAGAGCAGGGTGCTACTCCTGATGGGTCAACAGGCTGAATTTGTCAGTGTGTAAGGATACAGCAGGAAAATGCAGGCAGTCTACCCTGCCATGGTGGCCAAGACTGGACACAAGCAGCCCATCTCTCAAGAGGCCCTTGTCATCAGAGCCAGCACTGCCATAATCCTTCTGTCCTCTGTGGCCACGAAAGGGGTTAAAAAGCTCCAGCTCAGAGAGCAGAAAACCTCTATGCTTAACAGATGTGGACATTTTCTGGAAGACACACCCACCTTCTCCCACATACTGACTTGAAAAAAATCATTGCAGACACATGAGCATGTTATAGACACTGCTGCAGGTTATAGATCCAGCTCCCTAATGGAGCAAATACTACATTTCACACCTTTCATAAACAATCTAGCACTGGACTGAGGCCAAGCAGACTTTTTACACCCTCCTCTGTGCGGCAGATGCCTTGTCTTACCTTGTCAAAGAACTCATACAGCCTGACTGTTTCACAGACTCGGTGCCTGGTTTCATCCAGCTGGGTGCAGAACTCCTCCAGCTGATCTTCGTACGTCTGCAGCTTTGCCCTGTAAGAATGCACATCCACAAAGGAAAAGTCTTCCCATTGATTCATCTTCTTTAATGCTTCCTGTCCCCTTTTGCAATATTCCTAAAAAAAAAAAAAAAAAGGAATTGCTTATGAGGATAGAGAACTGGAATCAACAGTAAGTAGTCTTCAAGGCCATTAGCAGCTAGGGCTAATTAGACCAGCTTTTAAGGTTTAAATCACATGAGCAGGGGTGTCCTTGTTTACAGTAGAATTCTGGAGCCTGATCTGTTACCATTTCCACTTGTCACACAGCAGCTTGGAAAGGCCTACACAGCAAGACCATGGCTCAATTAGGATCAAAAAAGGGCAGTATTTTCCCCAAGACTGGTAAATGCCATCTACTAAGTGTTGAGCAGGTGGCTTTGTCTGCAAAAGGAGAGCAGGGACACTATGTAGTGAGAAGGAATGACACACACTTCGGTGATGAACCCTCTTAGCACCATGTGTTTGGCTGAGCAGATACAAGACACACATGCTGCCAACTCAGACACTGGAAAATGTATTTTTCCAATCTGACAACACTTACACTGGCAACAAGATCAAACTCCTTGAACTGCTTTTGTGCTTGAAGCAGCACCTCCAAAGAATCATCCAGGTTGGTAGTTTCCTTTAGCCTTTTTCTGCCAACATTCTCAATCCAACTGCTGACCTAGGAGAAAAAGAATAAGCCCTGCTTATTAGTCACCCTTTGCTACTCACCAACGTAGGCCTTTATGTGGAAAGAGCAAGGAACTGCTCTCATAATGCTGGTCATCTCATTACTGGAAAGAATGTGTGTAGACTTCTCCCCCCCATTCTGGCATTTCAGTCTGAGCCTCCTGCTAAGAGTTTTCCACTTCAGGTTACAGAGTAATTGAAAAGATCTGCAATTGCTCACTAGCCTTAGGCATAAACAGGGCAAGTGGCTGCCTGGGCTCTGGTTTGGGTGAGCCATGGTCTAAAGCAAGCTCTGCAACCTGCAGACTGGCCTGACATTCCTATTATTGTTACCCCCAACTGGGATCAAATCTCCTTGCTGCCAGATTTCCTACATCACTTCCTTTTTCTGACTAGCAGGACACGAACTATGCCAGTGTGAATGTACTGATGGATTCTCCCCATCTGCAGTGTTTCATGGTTCTCTGGGACTCTCGGCTACTGGTTTTCTGAAGGCAGCTCTCCACAGAGCTGAGCAGCAACTGTGTGTTCCTCAGTGGAGCCCAGCTACTGCTGCAGTTACCAGCCCATATCCTCAAAGAGGGGTAGAGGACTGACTATAAAAGCATCCTAAAAGCAAAGCAGTCATAGGAGGCCAGGCAGGATAACAGGGCATCTCCATCATCAGTGGGTTTTAAAAACAGGCTGGTGAACTTGTCTGCAATGCTCCAGGCATAGGTGCACCTGGGGGAAGGGACAGACTAAGTGCTTCCTAACACCCACACATCCTGTTTTCCTATGTCATCTGAATGCATATCCCAACTCAACCCCATAGTCAAGGACAAACTCCTGGTTTTGTGGACTGTGAGGAGGTTACAAGGAACAAGCCCACTGGCAAGAGGAAGATATGAGGGTGGGTTATCAGTACAGTAGAGGGGCACACTGCTGCCGCCTAGAGCTCCCAGGCAGGCTTAACAGCAGGAGCAGCTGCTGCCGTCACTGGTGATCTACAAGCAAAGTAAACTGGGAGCAGTGTTACTCAATTCAACAAAAAAAATAAAGCTCAGCTTAAAGCAGAAACAGGTTGCAATGCTTGCTTTTGTGCCTTTTTTCATTTCTGTTTGGTATTAGGAATCTGTGTGTTTAACAGAGTCTCTACCAGGTTCTTGCAACACACTCCTTGTCCTGAACACATCCCGCATGGCGCCCAAGTGTCTACCTCCAAATGGGAAGTCATTAAAACTCCTGGATCCACCTTGGCCTGTGAAAACACTAGGTAAGCTATAGCCTCCTTTGCAAGTCTAGTTCCCACTAGAGAGGAGCCCAGAATCCCAGAAGACCAAGGGTGAAACTGATCCTAATACTGATTTTTAAGGACACATAAAACTCCTCATTGTTCATGTGTTACAGCACAGGAGACCATGCAACTCCATAATCTCAAGGCTGAGTTCAGGCTTAGGGATTTGCATATCTGGGATCTGCAACACTGAGAGGACTGATCAGCTCTGATGGATGCTCAGACCTGAGCTGCTTTATGACTTTTTGAGTCCATCAACATGGGTACAGGCTTCGAAAGTCCTTCTGAAAGCCTGTGCCTGTTTGTTTCAGTTATCCCAAGGCTGTCAAGAGTTTCAACAAGCACCAAACAAAGGGAAGTAGAAGGTCCCACAGAAGTGCAGGGGGTGGGAGGTTGAGCATGGCTCTTGGGCTAAGGACAAGAGGCTGTTCCCTGCCTGGAGCCTGTAGAGAGGGCTGCACCCAAAGGCAAACTGAGTGTGCCTGGAGCTGCACCCAGAGGGGAAGGAGTGTGCCTGGACTTATCAGATAGCAGGGACCTGAGAACAGCACAGGAATCTAAACAACAGAGTACATGACAGGGATGGGCAGCCAGTGTGGGGCAGGGATATTCAGCAACAGGATGTCAGCAAAGCCTGCAGGAGCTACAGCCCGGAGGGGACACGCAGACTTATTATCAGCTTGTTGTCATCACTCTGCTGCTTCTCAAGGTGCAGGATGAAAAATGCCTCATCAACAGTCTTGCTGAGAGGGTCAAAAAAGACACCCAACTTCCAAGTGTATTGCTTACCTATGAGCCACTTCACAGATGTTTATGGGGTTTGACTGATCCACACCTAAAGAGAAGCCAGGGGACTTTCACCTGGCATCAAGAGATACCAGGGAAATAAGTGGCTTGATTATCAGCACTTCTGAAACTCTACCTCAAATTCTTATGTTCAGCTGTTCTTTTAAAGCATCAAGCATCACTGTACACCTTCACAGAACAGATCAACAGGCCCAGTACCTGCCGTGGAACACACAGTCAGAGGGCAGCAGTCACTGGAACTGACAGGCAGGCCTTACCTCCTTAAAACACTCTTCCACTTTCTCAAACTCCATCACCAGCTCCAGTTCCTGGATGCGCTTGTTCGACAGCATCACCAGTCGGTGAACATCCTCATCAACTTGATCATAAAGCACGCTGGCAGCTTTGAGTGCATCTCTGCAAGGGGACACAGCTCTGGTCAAGGGTTTTGCATTAGGTCCTTCCCCCAGCACTTCATGCAAACACAACCTGGCCAACAACAGCGCTCCAGTCATCCTCCCCGAGGGACCCGCACTGGCCATCTCCATATGGAGAACAGAAGGGAATATTGCTGCTCCTTGCACATTACCATGATTCACCATTCTGACCCCAATGCAGATAACCTGGCAGGAAGGACAGGAGCATCTCCTCCCAGCCAGGCTCCTTGCAAAATTTACCATATTTCTCACACTTTCAGCTTTTCATAAACATAGATTGTTGCATCAATGGATTTTCACAAAACACTGGATCAAGCAGTTTAAGTGTCTAAAACCACCATTTGAATTTAATTACGTAAATAAGTCACCACTAGTAAGCAAATCTCTCCTGAGTGACAACAACAACATTAAGTGCCTGATGCCCCACTCACTCTCAGGATTTCCACCAGCCAAACAAAAATGCAAAGTGTACAGCAGCTCAGTGCCAGGAGAAATCAGATTTTACAGTGTTGTGCTGAAGAGATTTATAGACTGAGCTCCCTATCTTCCACAGGCAGCTGTGTTGACCAAAGTCCAACAGGCAACACCAGGAGGCACTCTCCCTGCCAGCCTGCCCACAGCACACAGGCAAGCATGGAGGGGTTCAGGATGGAGCACAGTGCTTCAGATGTTGCAGCCAGGGTCTTGATAAGATTGTGAGTATTAGCAAGCTCCTTCTAGGTGTGTGCAACACCTCTCCAGCATAGGCTTGGGTGAATTACAGATGGGATCCAGAAAGACAGAAGAGCATTCAAGATTATTCTTCTTGTATTTCTTTTGCTTCTAGATTTCCCCTCCTACAATTATGGGCTTAAGAGACGGCTACAAGAAAACACTACAGCCTCCTTCAGCTGTGCTCTACACTGGCATGTTCAGCTGCCTGATCATCTCCTGTACTAACCCTAAACCAATTTTCATTTCCTTGTCTTACAACCTTCTGACTTATTAGAGCATGGCTTATTTATCATATTATTAAAATGACCTAAAGTACTTGCAAAATAGGTAGCTAATATTGCTAATGGAATATAATTCAAAACAATGCAGCATACATATTTATTTCTGTCTGGGGTTACAGGCAATCCTGAGCCTATGAAATGCAACTAAATACAAGCATTTAGTAGCAGCCATCCTGTATTTTTATATAGTATTTACTTGACACGAGGTAGCGCCATAGGTCTGGACAACTAGCTCTGCATAGCAGAAATCCACACTATTTTTCCATTCAGAATTCCAGTTCCAGTTGCAACAGCCAACTTCTCAAACCTCAGGCTCTTAGATACTTTTGTTTTTCCTTTTTGACATGCCATCAGACTGAATGAATTTCTCCAAAGTACAGCCAAAAATACCCGAATAGTTTCTGGACTAAGATCAGTGCTACTGCAGTGCAGAGCAGACAGGTTCTCTACAGAGACTCTGCAGGCTTCAATGGAAAGATCCAAGCTGTAGTCCTGCTCTGGCGTTTCCCAAAACCGCCATAAACAAACCGTGATGATATGAGCCTTCTGTTTTGTAATCCTTTCCTACAGACGGACCCAGATCCAACCCAGGAGACTCACAGCAGCAGAGTCATAATCATTGTCCAAGCTGAGCTCTGGAAAGTGTTTACAGAGCAGGTTGTGGAGGCCAGTTCCCGTCAGCAGCAGTGACACAGCTGGGACAGCTAATGAAAAACAGTTCGGACGATGGCTGCAAGTTAAATTTGGCAACACCATTAATGCTGCTCAGTTTTGTGCAGCAGAGCGTATCTGTCAAGTCCCATTTTCTGAGTAAGTCTCCAGCATACTGATGGCCAGGCAGGCAGACACCCTTCGGCCTTACTCCCACAGGGCTAAATTCCCTGCTGGCATGAATGCTCTCATCCACTCAGGAAAACACATGGATACAGCAAACACTCTCCCTCCTGCTGGCACAGACAATCAAGCACCTATAACTTTAGGCATTCCATGCTGCTATATGCAAACATTTGCAATTATCCCCTCATGAGGCAAAATATTTTTCCAACCTTTCCCTGAGCTTCCATGGAAATCACTTTGTGTTGATGCTACTTCTTTGATGGCACTCATCAGCAAGCCAGATTGACCTGCTAGACCTTTCTGTAATAGGAGTCCTTATGTCCACCCAAGCCAGTGACAAAGCGAGCACGGCTTCAGCACTTAACACGGTATCGTCAGATGGCAACCTGATGGCACAGGGACCTGAGACAAGGGTTCCAGCCCTAGCATTGCCTGACCCAGCACAGAGTGTGGTCTGATTAGGGGAGCCAGGGAGTCCCACTCTGCCTCTTTCCATACCTGACAGAGGAAACAGCTCCCCCGCTGTCAGAAGTCTGAGTAGTTTTCCTTGACAGGAGTCAGTATCAACCTGGGCTGCAAGGCTCCACCAAATACTAGATTCTCACAGAGCAGTCAGCACATTTCCCATAGTCACAAAACACAGACTTTCCTGAAGACAACACTGCAACTATGGGGGGAAAAAAGTCACCCTCAAGGTAGAGGGATAGGAAGTGATTATAAAAAAAGCTAACAAACCCACATTTCAAGGTTTTTTTAACCAGAAATAGGCATATCACAAGGTCACTGTGTAAAGAGGCTAATTCACTGTGCCACTGTGGAAAAGACCAGTCTCTTGGAGCCAACTGGAAACCAATGCCGGCCTTATGACCAGCAAACCCCGCCAGGGAAAGTCAGGTTCAAAACTGCAGCAATAAAATACTCCTGGCTGGCCCACCCACCAAACCATGAGGAACCTATTTCAGGACAAGGGGCTTGAGTGAACTTCTTGGTGCCAAACTAAAGGACAGAAAAATCCACCCCAAACAGCACTTCTGGCCCCACACATTCCTTCCACAGGAGTTACCCTGACTCTGATGATCTCAATCCAAACAAGCCTTTGTGTGCATTTGCAGAAGGTGGAAGAGAGCTCCAGTTTAGAAGTGAGCACAAGCCCTTTGCCCCATTGGATGCAACTGTAAAATACGTATCTCAGTAAATAATGAGCAGCTACAAATGCACAGAATCTACACATCTAAGCACATCAGTCACCCTCCCTCTATCTCAGCTGATTCAATTGGTACTAAAAGTGACATCCTGTTACTGAACACACACACAGAAAACCTTTGCTTTACTGATCCACGGGCATCTCAAACTCAGCTGAACTCAGTCTAGGCTGCATTGGGGAGTCTATGCTATAAACCGGGAGTAGACAGAGAATTCAGTTCAGAAGAAGGCTGGAAATTAACTCCTATCAGTAAGTTGAGCTGGCTGGGGTTATATAAACAAAAATCCCTTACTCTTGTCATTTAAGGGATTCTTTTCTCTGTGAATGCTTGCAGCAGGCTACTGATGCCCATATCAGCCACAGTTCAACACTCTAAGGCTGCCCCCTCTCATGGACCTGCCAATGGTTTCCTGAGCGACTGCAAACAACACGCACAGGAAAAAATGTTTCCAAACAGCTTCTCTGGGCTCAGAGCCCCCAAGCAACTTCAGGTGTGGCCTTACACCATTCCTCCTCCTCTGTGAGTTCCTCCAGCATCCCACCACCTCAGCCCTTTGTCTCAAGGACCAGCCACATTGTTTTCACATGTTCTGCCTCGATTGGCAAGCATTCATTAAAACATCAACGTCTAGTTGTTGGTCTTCTGTTGCATCTCCAAGGTAACTCCATTCATATGTTGTCAGCCCCTGACAGTTCACTTTTGCCAGCCCGACAGGCTCTCTGACTAACATCCATCTTTTACTCTCTCACACAGAGAAAAATATAAGCCTTTCCATGCTGTAGTATAAAGTAGGTAGGCAAACTGAGCCAAACAAAGAAATTGCTCACAGTCCATGGGAAAGTTTGTTTTTTCGATTCACTTGGGCACTTCAGTGCTCACAGACAGGACCCACTGGGCATTAAGCCTGTTCTCCCAAACCTCTGTACATCTGTTTATCTATTTACACACACACACACCCATTTGCTGATCTAGATCTTAAAAACTTCCTAAATGATTTCCAGTACACTAGTAAACTCCACAATATCCTGCAACAGGGAATTTTATGGGGAAAATGATACTTCACACAATTATCTATTTCTTTTTCAGCTTCAGACTCAAAAGTTTTTAATTCCTGTCCTTCAGTGCCTTCAAGGCAGCTTGGAATAAACAAACCAAATATTGAAAATTTGGTTGAAGAAGAAAAAGTGACTTCCATCCTGGCACACAAAGGAAACACCTGGTCTTTAAGGAGTTTAAAGATATTTTAACAGTGGCCTGTGCAATTCTGAGCACGAAAGGTAGAGCTGTTTGAAGTCAGTGGAAAGTCTCATCTAAGTTCAGATTTGTGTGGATGCATTGCAATTTCCCTACACATGGGAGTGTGGTAATAAGAGTCTTTCACTACATTCTTCCATGGACAAATCATCAAAAGCAATTTTGCAATAGTGTAGAGTCAATATAATTTATAGCAAAAAGGAGTAGCTTGATGTCAGTTTATGTTTCCCCAAATCCTGTTTTCATTGAGCAATTATCGTTTCAGTGGAAAAGGTTCCAAACGTCTTTAGTTTTCTGGAGAAGAGCCAAGCTGTTGTATAATGGTAGGGTAATTTTAAACCTATAATTTAGAGAGACCATTTCTGTCTCAATCCATTCTTCAAAAAAAGCCAGTTTTGGAGAGTTACATTTTAGTTTCCAAAGCAAAATACCTGTTTTGTTTTCAAAAAATAGATGGCCACAGAAGAAGCATCCAGCAGAGTCACAAGAGCAGGTGCAGCCTGAGCCATGGCTGCCAGTGCCAGCAAGATGCAAACAGGAGAGCACAGGGAAGGGAGCAGCAAAACCATCACCATTCTGCACCTTCCTGTCTGCCCCTTGAAGAACTGCTCTGACAAACAGCAAGAACAACAGATCTAACCAAAGGGCTGAAATCAGAGTTCATCCTCTGACCAGCCTTGGTCAATTTTAAGATGGCAAAAATTCATGGATGGAAGGAAATACTACATTTTGGTAGTGTATTTGATGAGGTTTAGGCAAGTATAGTGCAGCTAACTTGTCCTGGGAAAATCAGATATCCTTAATTGTTCTGTAATTTAGAAGAAACATAGTCAGATGTTACAACATTAGCCTCATCTAGTCTTCCACTCCTAGTGCTGAACTTCCCTTACAGATGTCTCTACAGGTCTTAACACAAAATGAACAGGATCTGGAAACCATGAGGTTTAAAGGATGGATTAGCCCAAGGACATCATCCAGATCATGTGCGCTGATACCTTAGCTACACATCACTTAAAACATCCTGAGCAATGCTTCAGGAAGAAATCCTTCCAGCTCTGCAGGGACAGTCCTGTGTGCCTGAGGGACATTTTGCAGGAAGAGAAATGTCATTCCTGGTCATTACTGCATTTTGGTAGCAACCTATGTAAGTGCCACATTTATAATGATCCCATAAAAAGAGGTCAACCTCAAATACACAGTCCTGCTCTTCAAGCTGGGAGCTTCACATGCAGCTGAGGTTAAAATTCAAACTAGCCACGGTGAAGCTAAAGCAGATACTGCTAAATAAACTAATTATTCTCTGTAGCACACAAATAGTCATGGTGGTTTCAATTCCCTGATAAAACTATCTGAGGAACTGGGTACATTTTTTAGAACCCTGAAGTGTCCTTACAAAGGCACAGAGGTCAAACACTAAATCTGGGGTTGCCTGTGGGATGCCTGTTCCCATTGAGGATGAGACCAGTGGATCTAGCTGAGACCACAGACCTGGCTGAATCCCTCCTCACTAGCTTACCTAACCTGAGAGCAAACCATCCAATTAATACAATGCACTGGAGACCACAACTGCCAAGATAATTCTCTTCTGAAGCACAGTTCATTTAAATGTGTTTTTAGCAGAAATACACTCAGCAACCCCTTTAAAAGGCAAAGAATCAATGCACACAGTTAAACAAGTGTCCAAGTACAGCCCCAAGATGTGACCTTTGTTTCTTTCTCCTGCCTGGCTTGCATTCAGTTACAATAAAACCGTGTTCAGACTCTAGTTGATTTTAAATCCCAGTAAGATCCATAAAACTGACTAGAAAAAAACAATGTAAGAAATCCCAAATCAACAAGTAGCCTGCTTATGGGGAAAGTTCTCCTCTCTGCAGAGGAGTCTTGGATAGGATTTGGAAACACCATTCTGGGAACACTGAGCCTCAAGATGTGGTTTTCTACCAGCTGTAAACAATTTCTACCTCCAAACCTTGTCTAATGTACATTAACCTGCATATGTTTATACTTTATATCCTGGTCAAATGCACCAGTCTAAGAGCTGTGCTCCTGAAGCTGGGACCCCCAGGCTTTCAAGATGCCCTGCTCAAGTATATACACACAGTCATTTAAAGCCACATCCCTATTTCACTGATACGTCCTTTTGCCCACTTCCAGGGCTATGATCCATATAATAGCAGGAACTGTGCTATTAACCAGCCCAGCAAGAGAAGTATCTATCCCAACATAGTTATAAAAAAAAATGGTGCTTGTGGGATAGCCTGGGCTGAGGCAGGAATGTCAGGCAGTTCAGCTAACATCCTATACTGGAAACTTTTTGCAATTTTTTCCATAATATTTTTAAACAGATAAAACACAGTGTGTCATTAATTACCTAATGCCCTGTTGGCATGACAAGCATTGCAAACAAAAACAAGCAAAACTGAAGTCTTCTGGGTAAATTCTCACTGAATCCAAGAAGATTAAGGACATAAGACAGCAGAAAATAAAAAACAGAAAGGAAGCTGAGGGGAATCATCTCATAAAAAGCCTAAGAGGACATTGAAAACTTACCTAGACAGAACTCTGCAATCTTTTAGCTCTCTGCAAATGCAACAATTGACGCCTCACAGCACTTCATGCACTCAGAATGACAACAGCCCCAGCTCCACTCTCCTTTATGCGCGGAGCAGCGAGATTTGTTTAATGCGAGCGTAAGTGCTTTTTACTGGGCTAAAACCACCACGCAAACAGAGGGAACAGGTTCAACTGTAACCAAAATGAATACCAAGCAGCACAGTGTGTGTTTGGGTAGAAATGTCGCCGTGTGCTCCTCCCTCCACCTGACACAAATAAATAAGGCCAGGGAAGAGACCTGCCACCCATGCTGGGCCAGAGGCTTAGTGCTCGTCAGCACCTCTGTGTCAGCAGCAACAGCACAGAGGCATCTCATGGCAGCCTTTGAGGCCAGAATTTAAGCACATTTTTTCATCTGGCTTCAAAGGTATACTGAGTATACAACTTGTCCCAAGACAGAGGTTTTAGGATTAGGTCCACAGGAGGAACATGCAAAGGACCCTACAACGAAAGGTGCCTCTCGCAGACCACGTCAGGAGTTGCATTGTGGCAAGTGGTAGAACAAGAGGTTCCCAAGGCTCCCAGAGAGGCAGAAGATGAGCAGGCACTAGGTTCAACTGACATCAGTCAGAGGGACACAAGCATTGCCATCTTCTGAGGCGTGTACAAACACACAGAGCCACAGCAGACACACTTCTCTGAAGCAGAAAGGGGATGGCAGGAGACAATAATGCCTCCAGGGACGATTTCCCAGTCTAAGTTGCCTGGCTATGACCACCAGCCTACGGCAGCAGCTGTCAGTTTGACAGTGCACACACTGTACCTCACAAACCAAGAAGTCCAGCCACCTCAGTCTGCCCAAACTGGGACTTATACACCAGACACCTATCTCCCCCCTAACCTCGCTCCCAACTTGTTCCACATTTTGGATGATCAGCTTAGTCTCTGACTCTACCCAAGCTCCAGAGGGTGCTGTGCAGTCCCTTGGCAGGGGCCAGAGAGCCTGTACATTACTCAGGTTTACTCCCATGACAGGGAGCTCATACACCACTCTGCAGAATGGCACATGCAGGCCTTGAAACATCCCAGGAGTTGCTGCTAGCAGGAGCCTTGCTGAACACCCACAAACATGAGGTCTGCAGCATCACACAGCTCCACCCCACTGCATTGTTAACTTCAAGTATACCCAGAGTATCAGCAGTGTGTGTGGAAGCCACAACATGAACTGCTGAGGCTGTTATCTGCTAAGATCACCCTCTTTGTTACTGTAATTGAGTCAGGTCCAGCACCAGGAACCTGGCAGCTGCTGCCCAGGAAGTCTGCTCTGCACTGTCCATTACCTCTGCTCAGATCAGGTCCCCACCCAGGGCTTCCAACTAGATCACCAAGCCACACTAAAAATAGCCAGCTCACAAAACCAGCTCTTGCTCTAGCCACTCCACCCTCAAAATACAGAGACTAACTACACTGTCTTCTGCAAACAAAGGACAATTCACTCCTCCATCTATTTATAAGCTGCTTATTCACAGCTTGCAAGCACAGATTCTTTTCAGATGAGGAGTATGGGGGAAGAGATTAAGCTTTCTCTGGTTCCATCTTGCATAGAGCCAAGCACTCAACATGATCATTCCTTCACCATCTGAGGTTTTTCTCCTTTCAGCTCTCACCTCTAGCCTTGGGACTATCTTGCCCATCACCATGCAGAGCATGATACAATCCCACTCCCATGCCACAGTGAGAACATGGGTTTGTGGTAAAGCCAGGCAGGTGCATTCTGGTTAAACTAGTACAAACCATCTATATATTAATATAAAAGCTTCTTTACTCCACTTGTGACTCATAACACATCTGCAGGACGAAAGGCATTCACTGGGCACTTTAGGCACATGTTTCCAGCTCTTGGCTGTGCTGGAAGAGTATCAATAATGAGAACAACAGTGAAAAACAGCTGGCTAAAGACCAGGTTAAAAGGATTCTGGCCTTGCTGCCCAGCCCCACATCACTGCCTTACTTCAGCAACAGCTCCCACTGCTGCTGCCTGGCTTCTGGCAGCTTCTCTGACATTTCCATGATAACCTGTAAGTTTTTGACATCCACTACAGAAGCAGCAATGCATTAGTTCACCTTTCACAGCTGGTTCAGTGAGTTGACTGCAAGCTACAGGTTAGTTGATCACTGCATTAGATAGCCAGAAGCCAAAGCTACACCTGCTAACCAACTCTATGCACCTTATTAAAAAGACTATGGTTATTAAAAAACTCCTGTTTGAAAGTGCAAGAAGAAGTACTAACAGCATTGAAGTGATGGAGGTCTCTGCCATTTGGCCACACTTACCAAGAGGAACTTCAGGTAGGCTAACAGCTCTGCATTTCAATCCCCAGAAAGACTGGGACAGCAAAACCTCTAAGGGTTCAGCTAACAGCCCTGGAGAAGCACTGAGCCTTCAGAGCACTGGATGGTGTGAAGGCGAACATACTGGCTGTAAAATCACCAACATCAAGCAAGTGGCAATGCCACCTCCAGCAGTCCCCCTGCACCTCTGGGTGGCCAGCTCTATCATTACAGCACTTAAAGAGGCGCCACAAAGATACTGGCTCATCAGTGCCACACCCACACCAACTCCAGGCCAAAGTCAGCCTGGTCTTGCTGGAGGTGGGAGATCTCAGAGGGACCAGCTGAGCACACCCGCAGCCCCTAAGCCAACTCCCTGCAATGAGCTGCCTGCAGGATGTGTATTCTGGTAACTGAGCTCCTCCTTCCTAAACTGGGAAAAGGCAGAGCTCCAGACAGACTGCTTGGAGAAGTCTATCTTTCCTTTTGTGGATAAGCAGCTGGATGGGCAAGGCTATCTTTTACACTGGTGCTTGGTGGAGAAAGGAGCACAAAGGCTCCTGGTCGGCTCACAATGTGAGCACAGTCACTGGTCAAAGCCACTGCTGTGGTGCTACAACATCTCAGGATGGGACCATCCTGGAAAGACTCCAGGAGGCACTTAAATCATCTGTTAGAGAAACAAATGGATGGAGCACGACACATCCCTTCTGCATGCCCACATCTTTGATGGGATGAATTCAACTTCTGCAGGAAAGAACCTGTGGCACTGGCTTAGCAAAGCCTCACAAATCCCAGGTCAGACCTGAGCAGCAGTGAGATCCCACTGCTCTGTGCCTCCTGCTCTCCAGGAGGGCAGAGCAAGCAGAGAAGGTTCCACAACCAATCTGATAGGAAGAGTTCCATTACTAAAGAAAGACTAAAGCAAGTCTTGTTTGCTGTGTGCTCTTGAAAGGTATTTGGCAGATAACATCTGACTGCACTGAGCACATGCCTGCTTTCTTGCCTGTTTTAAATTATATCCAACCTGTGGTCAGGCATTTTCAGAAGGGTTCATCCCTCTCTATTCTTACCAGCTCCTGGTGTTCTTTTTCCATATGAAACCCCAAAGTAGCAAGAAAGACATCTGTGAGAGCTAGAAAAAGATACTGCCTGAAAAAAACCACAAGTCAATCCCTTGCTTGGTTAATCCCAAGGTGAAGGTGAAGATGGGCTTGTTTTCTACATTCTTAAAAAAAAAAAAAAAATCACAATTTTACCTTTAGTTCTCCACTTTTAGATGGCACATTTTAATTAAGTGGAACCAAAAGTCCAGAAAACTGCTCTAAAAAAACTGTCTTTTCTATTTATATGTAATTCCTACACATTTAGGCAGTCACCTGTTCACAACTGGCCTCAACTTATGACTAACAAATCCTGGCAGTCATGACTCCGTTTTATCAGACTTTTGCACCACACCAGACAATAAAAAGCTACAACAAATGGGACAAGTGATAGACAAAAGAGCCAAAAGGTGGATTAGAAGACTAAAGTCATTCGACTTGCTTTTGTAAATAATTTATTTCAAGTATTGGGAGAATGGGTGTGGAATTAGGCTGTTAAGCATTGATCAAGATTTTACAATTCATGCCCTGCTGAGTGCACACACAAAGCCAGTCCTGTTCCCTTTTCACACATCACCAGTTAGAAATCCAATATTGGATGTACATACATCAACAGCCACTCCATGCTAGCTTAGTTGGCCAACTGCAGTATTTTGTCCCTACTCTGTTTTAAACATATCTGTTAAAGAAGTCTTTGAAAATCATAACCTTTACAGTATTAGCAGAGCTTAGAACCTTTAATATCTGCACATCAGATAGGAAACAAGGAGTAAGTGCAAAGCCATGGAAGACCCAAAACCAACACTGCCATATACAGAGCTCTCTAGCCAAGTGTTACAGCTTGCTTTCCCATTTGAAGGCATCCTGGAACAAAGAGTGGACTTCTTTAGTCCTCTACCCCAAGTTAGATGAAAATCAAAACACTGCATGGATTTTAGTTTCTTCCACCACTCCATAGCCTAGAAGAGAATAACTTTCTCCTACTATATTCCTTAGGCTGGAGACAACCACATATGTTTGAGCCATGGCATACAGCCTCCTTTCACACTGGCAGGCAATGAATATAACCTGAATTAAGCAGGGAACATGCTACACAGCTTCAGCATGCACTCAAACACCGAAAAATCAAAGAATTCTGTGTATATCCCCACCCCTGCCCTTGCTAAAGTAATCAAAGCAGTAAATTGTCCTTAGGGGCTCTGTTAGATCAGGTTTCAAAGTTGATCATTTCCCTGCACAAAAACACAGGCTTAGCTTAAAACCAAAACAAAACATAAAACTTATGCACATTCTCCCCACTCTCCTAAGACTCTAAAGTTGCTGTGTTGCTTAAAATAAAATAAATAATAATAAAAAACCTAAACAAAACAAAGCACAAAACCCCGCATTATTGTGCTTCTCATGTCACATGAGAATGAAAAGATTATACTGTAGTAATTCAATCCAAAATTGCATCAAGATTACTTCACCAGTTCAGCAAGAGAACTGTGTCTGCATAGCCTACCAGAGCTCCTGACAAGAGTCACAGCAAGCAGGGAACAGAAACAGTTACACAGCGTGCCCCCACGCTCCCCTCTCTGCACCAAAACGCCAACCCTCTTCCAGGGACAGGTAGCAACTTGCACTGTCATCCACTGGCTGAATTTTAAAAGAGAAATGTTCCCTTCACAGTGTTTAGTTGAGATACTCCATAACTGTTTTGTTATCTTCTCTTCATTCCCTCCCTTCAAACCTCCCAGCTTGTCATGGCAACAGGGAGTTCAACCAGAGCAAGGCAGTGGATGCATGGAGCTACTCCACACTACCCTGCCACCCCCTGCGCCCTCATCTGCACCCACATGCCAGCACTTATCTCACACTGGGCTGGAAGCTCCTGGGTGCAAAGGCTGCCTTTCTACCTTGTTTGCACAGCACATAGCACAGAGGCCTTCTCATGCTGATAGGCTTCAGGTGTTTTAACAGCACAAACACGATTGTGCAATGCCCTGGGGATGTCAAACAGCTGGGCTCTCTCAGTCCCCGCTTCTCATACCAAGCCTGCAAATGGGCAGCGAGTATTTGTTTGTGCAAACTGTACCAATGTGCAAGGAGATCAGAGCCTCCTGCAGCCAGCAAGCATTCCTCCCAGCTAAGGTCCTTGGAAATCCCCTTGCGTAAGGAGTGCCTTAGGAAATCACACAGTGATAATGGCCTGCACCTAAACATTCATCACTGGTATCATCAATTAAGGCTTGTGTTTTAGAAGTACCCAAAATATCCAGCTCTCTCTTCACTACAGAAGAGAAGTCTGATTTGGCTTGGAAAAGGAAGTTGAATCATCTAAGTGAATCCACTTGGACTAGTTTTTGGACTGGGGAAGAAACAACCAGGATAAGAGTAAAATTCGTTACATTTTTCACCTCTGCTGTTTTCAACATAATTCCTTGGTACATAAAGCTTTTCTCCAGCCTGCACTAACGATGGGGTGTCTCAGGTAGACTCCCAGCGCGTGCTTTTTTGCTTATCTCCATCTCCTCCCACTCTGGGGGCTCACCTGTAGTCTTGGGTACTGGAGACACAAGACACCTCCTTTCCCAGTCTGGCCAGGATCGCTCCACCCTCCTGCTGTACCTTGACCAAACTTTCGTCATCAAGAACATTCTTCATCAACTGCCTTGAATACCTCAGCAGCACAGCTGCATCCTGGAGGGATCACAAGAGTGAGATGAGCAGTTACTGCAACCTACAGGCAATGAGGGAACAGGCAAAAACCAGCACCTAAACCAAAACACACCCAAACCACATCTCATCTGGGCCCACTCTATGAAAGGGGAGTTATTTTCCCACAGCTGTTTCTCTCCAGCCTGACAAGTTTTAAGTGGTAGTGCTCCTTTTTCTCCTGATACCTTCCCCACCAGGCTAAAATTGTGACCCAATTCCCATCATTGTTGCTCCATTCATTTGCTAGGCATAGAAGAAATAAGCTTTCCAGCCTCACTTCCCACTCACAGCTAGTTCCTACTGAGAGCCTGGATCTGCATGGCTCCAAGCTTTGGGACAAGATGCACATGAAGGGTTTGTGGATATACAGACGTGTGCAGGAAGGCCACTACCCTCCCTCCATCATTTAGTATTTGGACCCTCAGTGCAGAGCTGGCAGCAATTCCCTACCATGTCAAGGATACAGCAGCTTCTCAAGAGGGGAAACAGAAAGTTTGTGACCACATTGGCTTGGTCTTTGTCCGTTCTCCTTCTTGCCCCACTTCCAAACTTGTGCTCTGGAAGTAGCAAAGCTGGAACTACAGCACAGAACAAAGCTGTCACCTAATTTTATTCCAGGCCATTCCAGCTAACCTGATGTGGCACACCCAAGGCAGCTGCTCTGTACCTGGCACACCAAAGTTCCTACCAGGTACAGAGCTCTGGAGCTGCTGAGAATGCACCCCAGTGCTGGAGCAAGCACCCATCAGAAACGAGCCCAGCTGGAGAGATCTCTTGGGTGACACTGAGGAATCAGAAAATCAGCTTCCAGACCCACTGAAGCCTCTATCACTTCATTTGGATTAGCTTCTAGTAGTACTGGGAATATCCTGCTCCTTGCAAATACAAAGCTTGCAAATACAAAGCTAGTTTTTCTGCAGCTATCCAGCCTCGTGCTCTCTTCTGTCTCAGGTCCACCTCTGATCCAAGGTGAGGGACATGCTTACCTCAGCCTTTTCTGGTAATTTTGCAGATTCCACTTTATTAATAGCTCCCTGAAGGAAGGCACAAACACTCTGGCACCCTTGTAGCAAGTATTCCAGCCTCTGCAAGAAGAAAGGACCAAGGCAGAGATTATTGTCTCACAGCTGACAGGAAAAGTCTTCTGAGCTTGCAGAAGCTTAGCAGTACAAAAATCAAGAGAGGATAAAACACATTAAATCAAGGGTTCAATTATACCATTCAGTGAGACTGTATCAGCAAAGAGAGACCCATAAGAGGCTTCAGATGCATCACACTAGACCTAGGCCTCTGCAGACCTTAGAAACCTGCATATTCATGGCTTGAATGGGTCATGCTTTGCAGAAAAAAACCCCAGTCCACTTATGTCTCACAGTCTTCTATTAATTTCTTGTAACTTTCCATGGAGATGAATCACACTGCATGAATTTCAGAGAAACAAAACATAAAACAAGTACTTGGAATTTTTCTACTTTAAATCATTTGTCTTCATGGTAAAAGTAGTGCAAATTAAAGATTAGGAAACTGGAAAGCTTCCAAAATTAAGCGCCTTAACCTATGGACAACTTTGAAATCCTTCCGCTCTTCAGGGTGGAGGGGGGGGGAGGAAGCAGGGAGAAAAACAAACAAAAAAAAGTTTAAACATTTCATGAGGGTTCATGAGGCACTATTTTTAAGAAAAGTTAGTGATATTAAGCCTGAATACTGTCAGATGCCACCCTCTAGCCACTGAAATCAAGAGAAGGGAGAAACAGTTATTGCAAAATAACCATGTTTAAAACAAAACAAAAAAGCAGCTGTTTGAATCTTTACTGAATTGAACTCCCTCCTCCCTGGAGTGCTGGAACAGTGCCAGCAGTGACAGATTAGCAGGCAGGATGCAGGTGAGATCACTGAGACAGGAAATAAATGCTGTTTGCCACATAGCTGCAGAGCTAAAGGAGCTGAGCACACGGGTCATTATCACACACAGTATAAACAGGCATTCCATACAGAATTGATTCCCATACTAACTCCCTTTGCTAAGACAAGAAGTACACTGCTATTATGGTCCTTCCTTCAAGAATTACGCTTCTGCACACACAGAGCACCTCAACTCTCAAGATATTCTCAACTCTGTCCATTAAACTAATCCATAACCTGTTGCAAAGTTTCTCTGCTTCCTCACTGCCAATTAATTTCAACTTCTCAAAGTCAATCCTGGTCACAAGGATCAGGCTTTTGTCAGACCTCTACTGCATCAGCACATACGGGTACTTTTAGATGAAAGTTTTAAAAAGAGGGTTCTAAAGTAAGCTGGAAAAAAGAAGTTAACATTTAGTACATGCCAAGCCTATCTTCTGAAGCCTGCCACCAGCACCACAGTGGTGTTATCAGTGACATCTTAATCTGCTTCAAGTGTTGCACTGTGCCACACAGCACTCTGGGTAGTGAGGTCAGAGCCAAAAGACCACTGGATCCTCTGGAAGCTGAGGTGACAATTCTGTCAACCACCAGGGTCAGCAAACTCAACGTGAAGACAGCCAGCTTGTGTGCAGATTTACAGAGATTTAATCCTGTCTAGTCTCGGTGTGCCAAATAACTCAATAGAAGCTTTTAAAGATTCAACAAGCACAGGGTCCACAGCACTCAGGCTCCCTCCACAGTGTAAGTGCACACAGAGCTGGGTATTGGTGCCATGGATGCTACCCCTCCAGGCTCCTGGCAGTCTGCACATATCCTGCTGCTTGCAAGTAAAAGATATTCCTAGAACAAGAATTCTGAACTGATTATCTGGAACTTCCAAGTCTCACTCAGGCAAGAACTGCAGATTTTACCAAGGAGATAATAGCTTAGTCTGGGGAACTTGCTCCAAAACCAAAAAAACTTAACTCCTGTTAAAACCAAAAAGACTTAACTCCTGTTATCACACTCAAGTTCTTCATTGTTAGTCCAATGGCAACACGATACAAACACCTTTTCCTGAGATTAGTTTCAGACGTCTGCCCTCCTGTCTAACACAAGAGCCACTGCGTATAACAACAAAACAGGATTCCATTTCAGATTTGACCATATTTTGAAGACAAGAAAGAATTAATGCAGTTCAAGCAGATGAGTAAAAACCTAAAATTTTAGTTCCTGCAGTCACAGCAAAAGATCACAGTGTGTACCCATCTTATGAAGACAGATAAGCATTTTTTTGATAATAGAGATTCATTTGCATTCACAGCTTTACAGGAACATTGTCTTTTAAAGCTTGTAGGTTCAGCTGTTGACAGGTTCCTCTTGTTCCCATCTGTT